>BSYQ01000005.1:0-2400000 GCA_030272585.1 Bryopsis sp. KO-2023
CTAAACCCTAAACCCTAAACCCTAAACCCTAAACCCTAAACCCTAAACCCTAAACCCTAAACCCTAAACCCTAAACCCTAAACCCTAAACCCTAAACCCTAAACCCTAAACCCTAAACCCTAAACCCTAAACCCTAAACCCTAAACCCTAAACCCTAAACCCTAAACCCTAAACCCTAAACCCTAAACCCTAAACCCTAAACCCTAAACCCTAAACCCTAAACCCTAAACCCTAAACCCTAAACCCTAAACCCTAAACCCTAAACCCTAAACCCTAAACCCTAAACCCTAAACCCTAAACCCTAAACCCTAAACCCTAAACCCTAAACCCTAAACCCTAAACCCTAAACCCTAAACCCTAAACCCTAAACCCTAAACCCTAAACCCTAAACCCTAAACCCTAAACCCTAAACCCTAAACCCTAAACCCTAAACCCTAAACCCTAAACCCTAAACCCTAAACCCTAAACCCTAAACCCTAAACCCTAAACCCTAAACCCTAAACCCTAAACCCTAAACCCTAAACCCTAAACCCTAAACCCTAAACCCTAAACCCTAAACCCTAAACCCTAAACCCTAAACCCTAAACCCTAAACCCTAAACCCTAAACCCTAAACCCTAAACCCTAAACCCTAAACCCTAAACCCTAAACCCTAAACCCTAAACCCTAAACCCTAAACCCTAAACCCTAAACCCTAAACCCTAAACCCTAAACCCTAAACCCTAAACCCTAAACCCTAAACCCTAAACCCTAAACCCTAAACCCTAAACCCTAAACCCTAAACCCTAAACCCTAAACCCTAAACCCTAAACCCTAAACCCTAAACCCTAAACCCTAAACCCTAAACCCTAAACCCTAAACCCTAAACCCTAAACCCTAAACCCTAAACCCTAAACCCTAAACCCTAAACCCTAAACCCTAAACCCTAAACCCTAAACCCTAAACCCTAAACCCTAAACCCTAAACCCTAAACCCTAAACCCTAAACCCTAAACCCTAAACCCTAAACCCTAAACCCTAAACCCTAAACCCTAAACCCTAAACCCTAAACCCTAAACCCTAAACCCTAAACCCTAAACCCTAAACCCTAAACCCTAAACCCTAAACCCTAAACCCTAAACCCTAAACCCTAAACCCTAAACCCTAAACCCTAAACCCTAAACCCTAAACCCTAAACCCTAAACCCTAAACCCTAAACCCTAAACCCTAAACCCTAAACCCTAAACCCTAAACCCTAAACCCTAAACCCTAAACCCTAAACCCTAAACCCTAAACCCTAAACCCTAAACCCTAAACCCTAAACCCTAAACCCTAAACCCTAAACCCTAAACCCTAAACCCTAAACCCTAAACCCTAAACCCTAAACCCTAAACCCTAAACCCTAAACCCTAAACCCTAAACCCTAAACCCTAAACCCTAAACCCTAAACCCTAAACCCTAAACCCTAAACCCTAAACCCTAAACCCTAAACCCTAAACCCTAAACCCTAAACCCTAAACCCTAAACCCTAAACCCTAAACCCTAAACCCTAAACCCTAAACCCTAAACCCTAAACCCTAAACCCTAAACCCTAAACCCTAAACCCTAAACCCTAAACCCTAAACCCTAAACCCTA
This sequence comes from Bryopsis sp. KO-2023, assembly GCA_030272585.1. Taxonomy (NCBI): domain Eukaryota; kingdom Viridiplantae; phylum Chlorophyta; class Ulvophyceae; order Bryopsidales; family Bryopsidaceae; genus Bryopsis; species Bryopsis sp. KO-2023. The sequence goes on from BSYQ01000005.1 coordinate 1,614, forward strand.
AACCCTAAACCCTAAACCCTAAACCCTAAACCCTAAACCCTAAACCCTAAACCCTAAACCCTAAACCCTAAACCCTAAACCCTAAACCCTAAACCCTAAACCCTAAACCCTAAACCCTAAACCCTAAACCCTAAACCCTAAACCCTAAACCCTAAACCCTAAACCCTAAACCCTAAACCCTAAACCCTAAACCCTAAACCCTAAACCCTAAACCCTAAACCCTAAACCCTAAACCCTAAACCCTAAACCCTAAACCCTAAACCCTAAACCCTAAACCCTAAACCCTAAACCCTAAACCCTAAACCCTAAACCCTAAACCCTAAACCCTAAACCCTAAACCCTAAACCCTAAACCCTAAACCCTAAACCCTAAACCCTAAACCCTAAACCCTAAACCCTAAACCCTAAACCCTAAACCCTAAACCCTAAACCCTAAACCCTAAACCCTAAACCCTAAACCCTAAACCCTAAACCCTAAACCCTAAACCCTAAACCCTAAACCCTAAACCCTAAACCCTAAACCCTAAACCCTAAACCCTAAACCCTAAACCCTAAACCCTAAACCCTAAACCCTAAACCCTAAACCCTAAACCCTAAACCCTAAACCCTAAACCCTAAACCCTAAACCCTAAACCCTAAACCCTAAACCCTAAACCCTAAACCCTAAACCCTAAACCCTAAACCCTAAACCCTAAACCCTAAACCCTAAACCCTAAACCCTAAACCCTAAACCCTAAACCCTAAACCCTAAACCCTAAACCCTAAACCCTAAACCCTAAACCCTAAACCCTAAACCCTAAACCCTAAACCCTAAACCCTAAACCCTAAACCCTAAACCCTAAACCCTAAACCCTAAACCCTAAACCCTAAACCCTAAACCCTAAACCCTAAACCCTAAACCCTAAACCCTAAACCCTAAACCCTAAACCCTAAACCCTAAACCCTAAACCCTAAACCCTAAACCCTAAACCCTAAACCCTAAACCCTAAACCCTAAACCCTAAACCCTAAACCCTAAACCCTAAACCCTAAACCCTAAACCCTAAACCCTAAACCCTAAACCCTAAACCCTAAACCCTAAACCCTAAACCCTAAACCCTAAACCCTAAACCCTAAACCCTAAACCCTAAACCCTAAACCCTAAACCCTAAACCCTAAACCCTAAACCCTAAACCCTAAACCCTAAACCCTAAACCCTAAACCCTAAACCCTAAACCCTAAACCCTAAACCCTAAACCCTAAACCCTAAACCCTAAACCCTAAACCCTAAACCCTAAACCCTAAACCCTAAACCCTAAACCCTAAACCCTAAACCCTAAACCCTAAACCCTAAACCCTAAACCCTAAACCCTAAACCCTAAACCCTAAACCCTAAACCCTAAACCCTAAACCCTAAACCCTAAACCCTAAACCCTAAACCCTAAACCCTAAACCCTAAACCCTAAACCCTAAACCCTAAACCCTAAACCCTAAACCCTAAACCCTAAACCCTAAACCCTAAACCCTAAACCCTAAACCCTAAACCCTAAACCCTAAACCCTAAACCCTAAACCCTAAACCCTAAACCCTAAACCCTAAACCCTAAACCCTAAACCCTAAACCCTAAACCCTAAACCCTAAACCCTAAACCCTAAACCCTAAACCCTAAACCCTAAACCCTAAACCCTAAACCCTAAACCCTAAACCCTAAACCCTAAACCCTAAACCCTAAACCCTAAACCCTAAACCCTAAACCCTAAACCCTAAACCCTAAACCCTAAACCCTAAACCCTAAACCCTAAACCCTAAACCCTAAACCCTAAACCCTAAACCCTAAACCCTAAACCCTAAACCCTAAACCCTAAACCCTAAACCCTAAACCCTAAACCCTAAACCCTAAACCCTAAACCCTAAACCCTAAACCCTAAACCCTAAACCCTAAACCCTAAACCCTAAACCCTAAACCCTAAACCCTAAACCCTAAACCCTAAACCCTAAACCCTAAACCCTAAACCCTAAACCCTAAACCCTAAACCCTAAACCCTAAACCCTAAACCCTAAACCCTAAACCCTAAACCCTAAACCCTAAACCCTAAACCCTAAACCCTAAACCCTAAACCCTAAACCCTAAACCCTAAACCCTAAACCCTAAACCCTAAACCCTAAACCCTAAACCCTAAACCCTAAACCCTAAACCCTAAACCCTAAACCCTAAACCCTAAACCCTAAACCCTAAACCCTAAACCCTAAACCCTAAACCCTAAACCCTAAACCCTAAACCCTAAACCCTAAACCCTAAACCCTAAACCCTAAACCCTAAACCCTAAACCCTAAACCCTAAACCCTAAACCCTAAACCCTAAACCCTAAACCCTAAACCCTAAACCCTAAACCCTAAACCCTAAACCCTAAACCCTAAACCCTAAACCCTAAACCCTAAACCCTAAACCCTAAACCCTAAACCCTAAACCCTAAACCCTAAACCCTAAACCCTAAACCCTAAACCCTAAACCCTAAACCCTAAACCCTAAACCCTAAACCCTAAACCCTAAACCCTAAACCCTAAACCCTAAACCCTAAACCCTAAACCCTAAACCCTAAACCCTAAACCCTAAACCCTAAACCCTAAACCCTAAACCCTAAACCCTAAACCCTAAACCCTAAACCCTAAACCCTAAACCCTAAACCCTAAACCCTAAACCCTAAACCCTAAACCCTAAACCCTAAACCCTAAACCCTAAACCCTAAACCCTAAACCCTAAACCCTAAACCCTAAACCCTAAACCCTAAACCCTAAACCCTAAACCCTAAACCCTAAACCCTAAACCCTAAACCCTAAACCCTAAACCCTAAACCCTAAACCCTAAACCCTAAACCCTAAACCCTAAACCCTAAACCCTAAACCCTAAACCCTAAAACCCTAAACCCTAAACCCTAAACCCTAAACCCTAAACCCTAAACCCTAAACCCTAAACCCTAAACCCTAAACCCTAAACCCTAAATTATTAAACTACTAACCTTCGTAAACCCTAAAGTCGTCAGTTCGATGGGTAAAGACGTCACAAGTTGATTTTTTATCAAAAACACAATATGGGTATCAAAAGATAGGTCTCGAAAAAAGATTGCATTTGGCTTTAATCAGAATTTCGAAATTCCTTCTCATTTTCGAGATATCAAGCGTTAAAGGCAATCGCACAAGATCTGCGGTTTTGTAAAGTCAGTCATCAAGGTTGATACGTCTCGATAAATAAACATGTAACGAACCGTTCAAGAGCATTCTACTATTAAACGCCAAGGTCTCAGGATCGAAGCTTACTTCGATCGCTTTCGTTATCAAACAACGTTATACTTCCAAGCACGAAAGGAAACAAGCTCAGACTCGAACCTTCGATCTCTATAACACAAACATAACATAAACCACCCTATCCACTCCAACCTTCCAAAACATTACATTATTAGATAAACGTTTCCGATTAAAGTACTTCGACCGTAATCAAGATCACTTGCACTTCAAAAGATAACTCATGATCACTTAATCGTAGCTCGATGTAGTGATGATGAGGGATAGAGTCTATGGAAGTCTTGAGTCATAAGGGTCGAAGTATCGAACCTAAGTCTAAACCAAATCACATACTTCATTCAAATTCGCTCTTTTCTGGTATAATACCCCCGGAGCGACCGAAAAATCCGGGGCCCCAGCTACATGGTGGTAGGATGTCCTGGTGGGTATTCGAGATGTGTGCTTGTCTCATTAGCCATAGCGGCATCGTGGGTTCAATTCCCGCCTGGGGCGAACATTTTTAATGATTTCACTTTTTGATACTTCCGTAGTGTCGCGGGTTCGATTCCTTCCTTGTGTGCTTTCCTACGATTCGGTTGCAGTTCGGTTGCAGTTCTTTCGCTCCTACCAGCTTGCCTCTTACGAATTTTCGGCCGAAACACAAAATTTCAAAATCTACGTGAAATTTCTGAACTTTTGACTATAATATTGCATTTTCGTCAAAAGTCGTCCTTACTCATAGACGTCAAAGTCGTCATGACTAATGCTTACGAAATCCGAAAATTCGAAATGTTACTTTCTTCCATAAAAGATTCTCGCTTTGACAGAATTTCAATCGGACGTCTCCTTAAGGAGTTAGAGCCAATCAAAAATTAAGAATTGAAATTTCGTAATTAAATTTCCAAAAAGTCAAAAAATACTTTCTTCCAAAAATCCAAAATCTCGAAACGAAATCCTTTTAAGGTCAATACTTCAGGAGTTATGGCCAATCTGTCTTTTCTGCACTCGAAAAAAAGCCGAAAAAAGCCGAAATGGGCCATCTTTGAGGCCCAAGCGCTTACAAATGAATCATTGAAATGACCTAAAATTTTGAGGACATGTTCCCACATAGAGGAGCAACATTTGCGAAACTTTTTTTAGAAATATAATTAACAGGAAAAAAAGTTATGACTAAAAAACCCCTAAAAAAGCCCTTTTTTGGCCCTAGCGCAAAAATGAATCAATGAAATTGTGCATTCTAAAAAAAAAGATGATTTTTAGAGTCGATTTAGTGGGGGAGCCGCGAGGACGCCCTCGATGGGGGACATCTAATCGCGTCCCCTGTCCGTCATCGCGACCGGATCGCGCGGATCACCCGATCCACCAAAAACCACCCAGGTGCGCCCTGCCAGGGACGTCGCGACGACGCGACGGCCGAGGCGACGGCCGAGGTGGGAGCCGAGGTGGGAGGCCCGCGCCGAGGTGAGGCGTGGAACGCGCGCGCGGCGGCGGCGGCCCCAGATCTCCAGATCGGCGGGTGGGAGAACACGAAACGAAAATAGAAAAGAACTGGAGCGGTTCTTTTTTCGACGAGAGAGAGGGCGAACGCGTGCGCCGACGTGCCTGCGGGGAGCGCTCGACTCACGGCGCTGCCGCGGAGTCGAGGCGATGCTTTCTGGGAGAAAAAAAACCGTGGTGGATCCCGCTTTTTCTGGGGCTTCGGAAATCCGCAAAAACTCCGACCCAGGTACGGAGAGGGCGCCGGCGAGCGCTCGGCTCACAGCGCTGTCGCGGACTCGGGGCGCTGCGTTCTGGGAGAAAAAAAACGTTGAGGAACTTTCGAAAGGAAACTCCCCCTTGGGTGGGACTTTCCTAAAGTAAATTTCTCCACCAAACTGGAATCCGACGTGGCAGCCCACATACACATTTGTTTGGCCTAATTTTTGAACCACTGAGATTTCGGAATGTGCCAAACACATCACTCAAGTTTCGAAAGGAAACTCCCTCTGGGGTGGGACTTATGGGCAATCCAAGAAAAAACCTGATTTTCCTAAAGTGAATTTCTCCACCAAACTGGAATCCGACGTGGCAGCCCACATACACATTTGTTTGGCCTAATTTTTGAACCACTGAGATTTCGGAATGTGCCAAACACATCACTCAAGTTTCGAAAGGAAACTCCCTCTGGGGTGGGACTTATGGGCAATCCAAGAAAAAACCTGATTTTCCTAAAGTAAATTTCTCCACCAAACTGGAATCCGACGTGGCAGCCCACATACACATTTGTTTGGCCTAATTTTTGAACCACTGAGATTTCGGAATGTGCCAAACACATCACTCAAGTTTCGAAAGGAAACTCTCTCTGGGGTGGGACTTATGGGCAATCCAAGAAAAAACCTGATTTTCCTAAAGTAAATTTCTCCACCAAACTGGAATCCGACGTGGCAGCCCACATACACATTTGTTTGGCCTGATATTTGAACCACTGAGTTTTCGGAATGTGCCAAACACATCACTCAAGTTTCGAAAGGAAACTCTCTCTGGGGTGGGACTTATGGGCAATCCAAGAAAAAACCTGATTTTCCTAAAGTAAATTTCTCCACCAAACTGGAATCCGACGTGGCAGCCCACATAAACATTTGTTTGGCCTGATATTTGGAACACTGAGATTTAGGAATGTTCCAAACACATCACTAAAGTTTCGAAAGGAAACTCCCCCTGGGGTGAGACTTATGGGCAATCCTTGATTTTCCTAAAGTAAATTTCTCCACCAAACTGGAATCCGACGTGGCAGCCCACATACACATTTGTTTGGCCTGATATTTGAAACACTGAGATTTAGGAATGTGCCAAACACATCACTCACGTTTCGAAAGGAAACTCCCCCTGGGGTGAGACTTATGGGCAATCCTTGATTTTCCTAAAGTAAATTTCTCCACCAAACTGGAATCCGACGTGGCAGCCCACATACACATTTGTTTGGCCTGATATTTGAACCACTGAGATTTAGGAATGTTCCAAACACATCACTGAAGTTTCGAAAGGAAACTCCCTCTGGGGTGGGACTTATGGGCAATCCAAGAAAAAACCTGATTTTCCTAAAGTAAATTTCTCCACCAAACTGGAATCCGACGTGGCAGCCCACATATACATTTGTTTGGCCTGATATTTGAAACACTGAGATTTAGGAATGTGCCAAACACATCACACACGTTTCGAAAGGAAACTCCCCCTGGGGTGAGACTTATGGGCAATCCTTGATTTTCCTAAAGTAAATTTCTCCACCAAACTGGAATCCGACGTGGCAGCCCACATACACATTTGTTTGGCCTGATATTTGAAACACTGAGATTTAGGAATGTGACAAACACAACACTCAAGTTTCGAAAGAAAACTCCCCCTGGGGTGAGACTTATGGGCAATCCTTGATTTTCCTAAAGTGAATTTCTCCACCAAACTGGAATCCGACGTGGCAGCCCACATACACATTTGTTTGGCCTAATTTTTGAACCACTGAGATTTAGGAATGTTCCAAACACATCACTGAAGTTTCGAAAGGAAACTCCCTCTGGGGTGGGACTTATGGGCAATCCAAGAAAAAACCTGATTTTCCTAAAGTAAATTTCTCCACCAAACTGGAATCCGACGTGGCAGCCCACATACACATTTGTTTGGCCTGATTTTTGAACCACTGAGTTTTCGGAATGTGCCAAACACATCACTGAAGTTTCGAAAGGAAACTCTCCCTGGGGTGGGACTTATGAGCAAACATTGTAACATGGATGAGCAGTTGCAATTATAGGAGATGATGGTGTGTGGTAGTTTGGAGAAGAATCAGTTGGGTCACTGTTAGATGGTTGACAAGTTAGAAAGGTTGGGTGGTTCAGGCAACTAACATTAACTCCAGAGGTTGGATAAAAGGAAGCCCAAACAGTGAACGATAGTCTTCACTTGTAATCTGACTTTCCTCCGCTCGATCGAGTGCTTTACATCCATCGAACCCAATAAACCAAAATAAATAAACCAAATCAGAGAAAAACCCAATGGCCCTAGTCTAAAACAGAACTAGAAACACTCTTCTATACACAACTGCCAGAAACAGCCGACGAACGCAGTCTTTGTCCAGCCCCTCCACACTGGGATAGAACACCAGTCTACTCAGCCAAAAGAGCTCCATCAAACACATGGGCCCATATCTGGACAGCCTGTGGCTCGATATATTGACAGTGGCCAGCCTCCAGCAAACTGATCACAGCAACAGAGCGGTACTGCGGGCTTGTCGCAAGGGGTTGCAGGTGGTGGACCAATGCTGGAAAGGGGGGGGGGGATTGCTTGTTTGGTGTGAAAAGTGATGTTTTTTTTTTTAAGAAGTGCCCTGCTGCAATTGTTTCTTTCATGAGCTCCTCATCTTTCAGGACCTCTTCCAGCTCTTTCAGCACCGTATTATTGCCTGTAAGAAAAAACCCAAAAAAACTGAGCGATATGACTAATGTCATTTTTGGATTATCTTCAACACACAAAACTCCATCACTTTGCTTTCTTGAGCGAACCGAAAACACACAGCAGCTTCTCTTTTTCCCTTCCCAGCATCATCAATAACCCAATCCGTCAAAGAAGCCTCTCGAAGCTTGACATACCCATTCTCACCCACTGAGTCCGTTTCGACACAGGCCCCCAAATTGACACGCAGCACCGTGTGTTCCAATGCTGAGCAGAGCATTGCCACATCCTTTCCCCATTTGCATCTTGGAGTTGGGCAATCCACGACCACCAACCCCTTTCTTGGCCCCAGTCTGACTTCTTTGGGGGTGGAGCGGTGCACTCGTGACGTATCGATGCCAGACAGCAGAATAGCAGCAGCCTCATCCAGAGAATCACTCACGCTTTCCAAGTAGTCCCCTGTGACTGCTTCAAGTTTTTCTCAAGCCTCTGGGTCCACGTTATTCAATGCCATGTCGCAGCGATTGTCAGTTGCGCAGAACCTGTAAGCAAACAGTACCACCTCAAACAAAAGCAAAAGAAAAGAAAAGCACTATTAACATGAGATCTCCATAGGATCCCATCGCAGGTAAAACAATTGCTTTCCTTGCATGGAGTGCTTTTCGTGAAATATTTCATCCCTGGCACCATTGGCAACACTGTGGATAGCACTTTATCCACCCTCTCCACATTGCAGGCACTCTCCAGCAGCACACTGCCGTTCTCTATGAATGTTGTTGATGATTTTTCCCGTTTGGCCACAGGAGTCACTCCAACACCCACCGACACGACACAATCGATCGGGGTTCCTGGCCACAGAAGGCTTCCCTGTTGAACAGCGACTGCTGCAGGGACTGCTACATGAACACAGCATCAGTGAGCCTAACCACCAAAATCAACCCTACTGTACCCCAACATGCAGATCTATTGAGTGCATCTAGTTCAGTGAGGTTTTGCCAAAAATCCAAATGTCACTGGTATGGTGTTCAATTCCACAGCCCACCTGTACAAACTCTCCTTCCAGCTCGACTGGTCTTCGGTCTCTGCCTGGCTAAAAACCTTTCCCCCGAGGGTTTTGTACGTTTTCCCACACTGATTCATGCTGAAATTCACCAAGCCGATTTCGCATGCCAGCATAGCCCCCGTCGAGGTCCCACCGATCAAATTGAAGAGGTCGAAAATTCTCTGACCTGTATGCCTTTCCAGCTCTCTTAAAACCATGACCGTTGCGATTCCCTTTATTCCACCCCCATCCAAGGACAACACCCGAACACCTCGTCCACGAATCACCCCCCTGCCCACAATTCTACCTACTTCCTCGTTCTGACCTGTTGAGCCAATGAGGAAAAACCCAGCATCAGTCCATAACAATCCAGCTACTTTTCCTCCAAAAAAGACTTGAAAATAAAACCCTGCCAACTGTGCATGTCTCCGTTGAGGGCAAATGCTCGTTCAACGCCTTCATCGGTGCCCAACAAGAAGTTTTCGAAACGCCTATTCTTATTTTTATTTTTCACAGAAATAACACACAATTCATTTTTGTTACGAGTATTAAATTCACTGAGAATCAAAACAACTTCGAATGTTTCTCAGGGTCCACTAATATGGAAGTATTCAACCCCCCCCCCCCCAAACCCCCCTCTTACCCAAGATTGCCAAGGCACGCTTGGCACAAATCCCGCTGACTCGATCACCGACGTCTCTGTCCCCTTCGGCCAGACGAATCAACGAACCCAACAGCCCATCCACAGCAAGCTTTTTGACTTTGTTCTGGGCAGCAAATCCCAGGTTTTCCAGCACCTACAGCCCCAGGTGTTGCACCCTTGCCACCGAGCTCTCTTGAATCAATGACTGCAGTCTGACCTGGAGTCAATAAGGACTCCGAGATGGCATCCGAGGTCAACACCAGGGTTGAAATCACACGAAGCCCCCTGAGCTGAATCTCCTATGCTGAAACAATCCACAACATAAACACATCAACAGGGACAAACTTCCTCATTCTCTTTTTTTTGTTGGGGGGGGGGGGGGGGGTGGGAGGGGGAAAGTGGTTTGAAGTGTTTTTCAATGTGGGCACACAATATTGTGGCACTGAGGGGGGGGGGGGATTTCCCGCCACAAAAAATAGCAGGGGAATAATTTCTCTTTCATTTTTTATTTACTGAGAATCAATGGAGGGGAGGGGGACTGACGCTTCCTATGCCTATTGAGATTCGCATTTTTAAATATTCAGGGGCACCTCTCAATCTCACCTGCTTGTCTTGAGGTTCAATTCCTCCAAACATAGGCACTGGGGGAGTCCAACTGAATTCCAAACATACAGGAGTCAGTCTAGACCATCCCACAAGCAATACTGCTCTGCTCATCCCTGTTCAGGTATTCCCTGAGCAATGGAATGGAAGGAGGGGACAGCACCATGCATGTATGAGTATGTCAGGAGCAACTCCAACAAAATACCACAAAAATGGACAGGTTGGAGGAGAGATTGGAAGTTTCTGGAAGCCCATCCATGTTTTCACGCATTGAATGGAGTGCACTGAAGGCAAAAGGCCTACCAGACTCGTTAGCCCAAAGACATCACGCTCACCCAGAAGCGTTACGCGCTGGTTGTGGTCCAGTATGAGCGTCCTCAGTTTCGTCAAGTTTCCGAGACCCCTCGGCAAAAAAAAACGAAGGGAGATCTGCCAACGACTCTGGCAAGTGCGTCGCGATTACGTACGACTGTGCGATTCTCTTCGCAGGAACTCCGTTCAAAGAAAAGGGACCGGAAATCAACAACAAACAACAAACCAGAAGGCAGCTGCTTCAAGAATACTGCACGCTTTCCACAGAACCGCCCAGCGACGATGATCACAATATCGTCAGACCAGAGTTGCTGAGGTTCAAATGGTACAGCCCTTCCCACCAGCCGACATCCACGACACCGGGAAGAAAGAACGCGAATCCAGGCCTGCTTTTAATCGACGCACACTCGTGACGTCCAACCCGTTCAGAATATCGACCACAGTCCTGACGTTCGCAGCGCCCCCCAACTGTCGAACGAATTCGAGAGAGTACACGCTAGGGGGAGTTTTCTATGGAGAAAAAAAGGGAAAAGAAGGAACGAAACCGAAAACGAACCAACACCCTGAAACCAACGAACCCGAAACACACCAAACACCCGCGCGCACAAAACCCCTTTTCCGTGGCTTGGGCGTGTCCCCAGGCTGGCCCGCATGTGCGACATGCGATTCGGGAACCTCGGGGGAGCCGGGTTGCCGGTCGCGTCAGCCCGACCTGGGGATGGCTGGCGTCCCCGCACCTGTCACATCGACGGATCAGGCGTCCCCGAGCGTCCCCGGATCACGGATCAGCGTCCCCGGAACTGAGGGAAGCCTACCGGAATAGTCAAGGAAAATTTTTTTCGCGCTCGCGAACCCCCAAACCCTAAATTGTCGTTCAGTGGTGGGCAGACATGGGCTGAGACCCCTGTGCACAGGACAGGACAGAACAGACTGTCTGTTCTGTGCACAGGGTTGGACCTGTGCTGCACAGGTGCACAGACCTGCACAGCACAGCACAGACCGGGTCTGTGCAGGGTCTGTGCAGGTCTGTGCAAAGTCTGTGCAAATTCTGTGCAGAGTCTGTGCAGATTCTGTGCAGATTCTGTGCAGAGTCTGTGCAGATTCTGTGCAGATTCTGTGCAGATTCTGTGCAGATTCTGTGCAGAGTCTGTGCAGAGTCTGTGCAGAGTCTGTGCAGAGTCTGTGCTGTGCTGTGCTGTGCAGTCTGTGCGCCTGTGCAGCACAGATCTGACCCTGTGCACGTCTGTCCTGGATTTTCGAAAAACAGGACAGGACAGCACAGCACAGGGTGCACAGAACCCGCACAGAACCCTGTCCTATGCGATGCACCATGACTGGTGGTGGGCAGATTAGTCGTACGAGGTTGTACGGCTAGTCGTACGGGAGTTTTTTAGTTTTCTGGGGTTACTTTTTAGTGAAATAAGGTTTCGCACGTTTTCATACCTTTTTTCGTACCTTTTTTCGTAATACATTGGTACGGCCACCTGACTGTGTTTTGTCAGTGTCCCCGACTGTGTTTTTGTCAGTCTACCTTAGCTTAGTTTTCTTTTTCGTACAAAAATGGGATTTAGTACTTTTTTCGTACTACGGTGGAACAGTCCCTTGACTGTGTTTTGTCAGTCCACCTGATTGTGTTCTGTCAGGCTACGCTGACACTGTTTTGTCAGACGAAAACCTGACGGTGTTTTTGATAGGCCGCGTTAGGCCGCGCGGAGCCGCGGGTCTGGAACGTTCCAAACCGCGTAGTACAGCGACTGTTTGGTTGAAGAGGCGCTCCTAGTGGACCTCTGACGAGACATGGGGCAGTCCCTTCGCCTCATTTAAACGACGAATAGTCCCAACCTTGTATGTTCGAAACAATTGTAAGGTTCAGTTTTACTTTTCGACTCAGTCGACTCGTCTCCGTGCATTCGCGCAACTGCTGGGCTTTTTTGCAGACTGTAGCTTGTTCTCTATTTTTTCCGGAGTTAACGTTGAGCTCTCTCGCGACACCGTGTCGCCTTACTGCAAACACTGCAGCTCCAACCCTGAACCACTGTGGTGACCTGCGGAGCTGTGAGGGATTGTTCGACGACGACGACGGAGCCAGGGGTTTGCTACCTGTTCTCTGTTTCGCTTTTTGCGGTTTCTTTTTTCGCTTCCTTTTAGAAGCTGCGGAACCGCCGTACAAAAGTCGCGGAGCTGCTTTTGCGATTTTTTCGTTTCGTCGTTCTCTACGACGCATTCTACAACTGTTGGTTTTTTGGTTTTCGTTTTCACACGTGCTGTGTTCGACGAACACTGTTCGTACACTTGTGCTGTGTGCTGTGTGATGTTTTTACCTTTTTTGGTTAGTTTCAATGTCTGCTCAGGACGAACATCAGGTTTCGTCTTCTCTCGCCATCCATACTGCCCCCGCTGGGGCTCTCTCATCCGTTCAACAGGATGAGGAGATGGAGGTTTTTGATGAGAATTATGGACGTTCGAAAAAAGCACGTGCCTCTGGCGATAATTCGCCCATTGCGGAAGATCTTCCTGATGCCTCGGCGCTTCCCAAAGCAGTTCGTTGGCCCTATGACGCACGGACTGAGCGTCCCCTTACCGAGGAACAGGTTTTTGACCTTCTTTCCTCGGAGTGCGAATATACCTCAGGTTACGCAAACAAACTTGCTGCCAAAGTCGCTGCCAACACCCTAAGTGATTTTCGTACTCTGTGCAATCGCTTTCTCAGGCTCACTCGGGTTTTGCTTTCTTTTAAAGACCTGAGAGCTACTGGCAATTTTCCGGAGTCATTTAATGCTCCCAATTTTCCTCAGAATTTACATGTGTTGGATACCCCACTTCCCCCTCCCACTGACACTCAAGTGCTGCAGTCAAAGCAGCTTGTTTTTTCTTTTGTGATTGAGCAATACCTCCTTCAGTTCAGGGACACTTACGTCGGTCTCCAGACAGGCACTTCTTTGTTTCACCATATGCAGGCGACCCCTCGGAGTCCAGCAACGATCGTCAATGCGTTCATTGATGCCATGTTCGCTCCTACTACTCAGCATGGCCTTACTGATTTCGCGATTTTGTATCCCAGAATCGTTCTCGGACAGCAGATTATCCGTCAGGTCATGGACCTTTCGCTGTCATTATCCATTGCTGACTCGTATTGGCACAAGCAATTGACGAACATCCCGAGGCTGCAGAACGTTCCGTGCCTGGCTATTTTTACCTGGGATGAGTTTTACCCTTTGATTACCCCTGGACCTGCGCCTGATGAGGATCTTACAGCGCCTGCCCCTGCTCCAGCAGAAGGTTCTGGTCCACCTCTAGCAGCTCAGACACTTGCTGCGGAGGCCAACCTCCTCCACACTTTGGTCGCTCAGGTTACGAACCTCGCTCAAGCTGTTCAAACCCTGCAAGGAGCCGCCCCTGGCAACCCTCCGCCTCAGGCTTTTCAAGGACGCCCCGAACCGGCCCACGCACCGGGGCGCAAACGCCAGCAGGGCCGCCCTCATCCCGGAACCAACCAGCACCCAGGGCACCAGCACCAAGGCCATTACCAACAGCCACCTCAGTACCGGGATCAGTACCGAGGCCCTCCACACCAAGGAGGCCCCCAGAGGCAACAGTACCGCCCCCCGAACAATCAATACCGACGGCCACAATATGGCCGGCAACGGGGAGGACAACCGAGCCTGTACTCACCTTACGAGCCCGGGACATCGTACGCCGACATGGCTCGGACCCAGTAGTGAGTAACTGCCGACAAAGACAACGACGTCGGAGTCGACACAAGAGGTCTGCCGACGGACTTAAAACCAAAATGATGTCCTCAGTTACATTTTTGTTTCCAGATTTTACAGGACCGCTTACTCTTTCTCAAATGCGGTTAAAAAGAATTAAGTCTTTCGATGTTTTACATACTATTTCCCATGTTTTGATTTTCTTTGCTATCATTCTCTCCAAAGGGGCTAAATTTATTCCTTCCCCCCGACCTGCTCTTGACAGCACTTTGAAATTTGATATGGCTGATTATATTTGACGTTTGAAGTGGGCGGTTTTCTTTTCCCGCCAACTTGAAGGGTCTGTTTATGACTCTCCTGCTGTTCAACAAGGAAAGCTTTCTCCTGCTTTATACGAACTTATGACCTCAGCCTTTAGCAGAAAACCATTGATACGAACGTTTCGAATTGTAGTACAGTCGTGGTACGGGTATTCGGGTTCTAGGGTGATAAGTTCAGAGAGAACTTGTAAAAATTAATTATCTCTGAGTGTCGAGTTTCACCCCTGTTCACTCGTTTCTCAAACTCAAGTGTGCACACAACCTCCCAGTGAAAGCCTAGCTAAACAGGGCCTAACAAACTGGTTTCGGAGCCGAAGCAACCCCTACTGCAAGTCGAGTCTTCTTTTCGAAAAGATCGACAGGGAATTTAGCAGTCGAGTTGCAAAAGATCAGGTCAACTAGGTCGAAGAAGGTTTCCTCTCGTGTCTGGAACCTACTTCGTGTTGCTGCGCACCAACTTTACGCTGGACGACACAGAACGCACGTTGCTGCGCCTGATCATTCCCTCGAAGATCGCGCAGGATCTGTAGATCCTCGGACTCTACGACCACACAGCACGGCGTAGTAGAACTGCAGTTCGTCGCAGAGTTGTCGACGCTAAACGTGGTTAAACGGAAAGGCAGACGAAGCGGAACCGCTAAGCGGACGTCTTTAGACGGAAACGGAGCTCCGCCAAAAGTTACGCTGCCAGAAATTGCGCGACAAAGAGTGACAAATTAGTCACGTGGATCACCGGCAAAGTGATTCACCGAACTGACACGTGATCAGCCCGCCGACAAGTCAAGACATCCACCATGGGGGACGACGAGCAGTTATTCCTGGAGTATGGAATCGAGGACGACAATCAAGAGCGCGATGCCCCAGCTGGCGCGCCGCTATATCCGATTATCGTCGCTGGAGACATACCTGCTGTCGGACCGCCCTACCAGGCAGAAATGGGCCAGCCGCTACAAGCGTATGGCATACCCGTACAACCGGATATGGTGGAAGAGGGAGGCGATGAGGAAGCCGACTGTAGCGAATCAGGGTTTTTGCCAGCCCTGCAGTACGTCAGCAGGCTTGCTGACAGTGCTGCAGTAGTTTAAGTAGGAGTCTGGCTGTCCTGAGGCAGCGTACAGTCAGTCAGGGTGTGCTGTCAGTGAAGTAGTACGTGGACTACTGAGCTGTCAGCTAGAATGTTCTAGAAGGTCGCTCAACACCACAGGAATGGCCGTGGGGCTGAGCTGGGCTCTGATTGACAGGACTGCAAGGTCTGATAGCTTGCAGTACTGATGCAGACTGATGTTACAGCCTATGATCAGTTGGGATCAAGGCTGCTAGGGTATTCTATAAGTTCTTGGGGTTTGAACGTTCTTGTAACTTAACCTAACCTTGGTTTGGAACTTATCTCGCCCTTGAACCTTGCTAGGTTCAAGTGTCTCTCTCATGGCCGTTCAATAGAACAGGCGGTTCAAACGGGCAGACCGACAGGGTCGCAGTCTTGGGTAGACTGAAGCGGAAAAAGCGATCTGCAGGGCAGAATCGTTACAGTGGTTTCGGAGCAGGCTTGTGACAAGATCACAAACGAGCCTGGCAAGCTGCAGAGGCAGCACTATGCGTGGTAGACGCGAAGGTAGAAGGCGCAGAGGCGCAGGACAGCTGACAGACGCACAGCAAAGGTTTGCAAGGCAGAAGCAGGTGCTGTGAAGGATTGGAGCGGTCTGTTGGAGTTTTCAATGTGCTTTATGGAGAAAAGGCGCAGAATCGGCGTCAGGAGTACAGTTGCTTGCAGTGTATGTGTGTGTAAGAACTGCGTCGCAGACATGGCAGGCGCAGCATTGTTATGTGCTGAGCGCAAGGCAGTACCTTGGAGTATGCAGAAGCGCAGCACGCACACAGGCGCGCAGCATTGTCAAGCGCAGCACGACTATGTGCAGCGTCGCAGGAAACGTTGGGTGGCGCAGCAACTCCAGGATTGCGCCGCAGATGCAGAGCTGTACCGCGGATGTAGAATTGCACAGCGAATATGGAATTGTACCGCGGGTGCAGAATTGCGTCGCAGGCAGAAAGTGCGCAGGTTTTGCTGGAGGTGCGCAGCGAATGTTTGGCGCTGCGTAAGTGATGATGTGACGCGCAGCAGCCACAGGAAAGCGCAGCACATACGAGATTGCACTGCAGACGACAGAGTTACGCTGCGTGCAGTGGATTGCAATGTCGATGGGACCTCTGCAGCCAGACGCAGAGGATCGAACATCTGATGCAGGGATCGCGCAGCTCTGTGCAAGGTCGACACAAGGTGCAGGTTCTGGTGACTTGCTCAGAACGTGGCAAGATGTATGCGAGAGTGAGAATTGCGCAGCGCAAATTAAGTTGCTGCGACCAGGAAGAGTTGCAGTGCACGTGGTGATGTGCATGTCAGAAGCAATGCACGGCATGCATCGCTAGACTGATGCAGACATCGCACAGCTGAGCGCAGGTTGAGCGCAGGTTGAGCGCAGGTTGAGCGCAGGTTGAGCGCAGATGTGAGATGCAAGAGTGTTACACGCTTGCAGTGTTACATTTGATAAGAAGTGATCTGATCATTTCGTGAGTTGATTGAAGTGACTTTAGAAGCGGTGAGCTGCAGATTGATTTCAGGATCAGGTGATCTATGATCTTCTGATTGCAGCACACATTCTGGAAAGATGTTTGATCACTTTAGAAAGGATTTCAAGAGTTGCAGTCAAATTTTCAGGCTGAAGTAAGGGAGATGTTCTGAAAGGCTTTGATTGATCACAAGTCAGTGGGGAAAATTCTGAAAGAGAGTCTTTGAGACCAGGCAGATTTTTCAGGGAAGTTTTGATATATTGTTTGAATAGTCTGGTGATGATATTTGACAGCTTTATTGGTCAGAAGTTAGGACTCTCTGATCAGAGGCCTTTCCTTGCTGATATGGGATAAAGGTCCTTTTTGCAAAAGAAGTTTCTCCTTGTTTGCTTGGATCTGTGCATCCTTTAGTGGAATATTATCCTTGGCTCAGTTGGATTGAGCAGTAGTGGTTGGCTTATCATTTCAGAGTGTGGAAGGTTGCAGTGAAAAATTCTTGGGTTTTAGTGGCAGGTCAGAACATGTGTCACATCAGCTTTGATGTGATTGTGCATACATATTTTGGATGTTTGTACATCAGGGTCACCTGCTACATTCGTGCTGATTGTGGGAACATTTTCAGGTGTTTCAGTGATTACACAATAGCTTGAGGGAATTTTTCAGAGTCGTTTCTGAACTTGAAATGAGGAGAACTGAAGATCAGAATTTGTTTAGAGTTGCTTGCAGAAAGCTAAGGCATCTTTCAGTTCTAATCTATTGGTCAGTTGAAGTGTCTTTGTATTTTAGTGGAAGAGTCTCGTGTCTTTATCTTGGTAAATGCACAGGATCTGTTCTTGGTTTCTATATAGAGCAAGGGGCAGATTACTCAGTTGCTTAGCAGGACAAAGGGCAGCAAATTTTCGATCTCGAATAGACTTGTGGCAGATTATTTTCTGGTGTTTGTTGAGACAAATGACAGAATATTTTCAGTCTATGGCAGATCAGTGGCATATCATTTTCTGTTCTTTGACAGAGCAAATTCGCAGCGGTATTTGTCAAGGTAGTTGTCAGTGGACAGACATTTTTCAGTCCAGGCTGAGATGATGGCAGTATATATTTGCTAGTTGTCAGGACGGGAAAAATTGAGATTTATTGAGGACCAATAGGTCTATGGGACTTTCACTTATTAGACTGAGTGGTAGCTAGTATTTGAGCATAGTTCACTAAAGAAGGATATGAACAGCAGTAGCTGACTCTTAGGTGTTGCAGAAGCAGAACATCTTATCCTTCTTGGCTATCAGGAAAAATTCAGTCAGAGATATTCAAATGAGGGCAATTGTTTTGTCTAAGGATGACCCTCATTGTGAGCTAAGTAGTAGCCAGTGATTAGAGGACTTCTGAAAAGGAAAAGTTTCCTTAGTTGAATGGAACAGGAGGCTGAGTTCTGGACTGTCTCTAGAGTATTCAGGATTTTGCGCAGAATTGAAAACACAGATTATCTTTTGAAGAGAAGAAGAAATCTGATGGGGAGGATGCAGTTATGAGATAACCATATCCTGCCCATTGGTAAAGAGGGTGTTTTTCAATTGGTGGCAGCATTTTCGAATTACTATGGTTTAGTTCGACAAAATTCTGGTAGAACAAAGATGGTTGAGAGTATTCTAGATATCAGGAATTATGCTTATCTTTGAAGAGGAATGAAATCCGATAGGGAGGATGAAGTGCCAATGCAGCCACATCCTACCCATTGTTGGACAGAGTGATTCTTGGTTGATGGCAGGGTTTCTTTGATACTAGAGTTCGTTTCGGCAAGATTTCAGTGGAACAGTTTGAGTTCGGGAATCTTGGTTTTGACAGAAATGGTGATTTCTCTAAAACACTCTTGGTTTCTTATTTTTATGGTGACTGAGAGATGAGTTTTTCAGGTTATACCCCATTCTGGAAGTTTGTTCAGTTTATCAGAAATTTCTGGAGAGTAATTGATCACTAGTGGTGCTCTTGAGGCATAGAAAAAGTACATCAGTTCATGGGACAAATGGCTGAACAAAAGAAGAATTTCTATGGTAGTTTGGTTTGATTTTGTCCTTTTCATTTTTATTTGGCTGAGAAGTTGCTGATTTCTGGTGCAGTAATATTGGTAGAGGTTTCTAACCTGTGGTCAGTAGGATGCTACAGTGTGTTTGAGATGACTGTACATTAAAAGTCTGGAAAGGAGAAGTGGCAGACTTTCGTACGGGCTGATTTCTTACTCAGTAGTATTGTGAGAGTGCTGAGGATCCAGGTTGTGAGACAGAGGTGTACTCAACTTATTTTTAGGTTGATTGCAGTAGATTAAAAAAAAAAAAGATTGGAAGTATGTGGCAGATTTATACCTTTACAGCCACATGGTAGTTAGTTGTTTATTGGGAGTGAAGTGTACATGCCAGGCAGGCCGTGTGCGGCGTGCGGCTGAAATGAGAATACATGCCAGGCAGATTGTGTGCGGCGTGCAATTGATGTTTTGTGGAAGGAATTGGTCCAAGGGTTTTGAAATGAAGAAGAGGAAGGCCTGAGGGTGGAGTAGCCACACCTCACAAGGGTAAACAAAACTTGCAGTAGATATTTTCTGCGGATGCAGAGCCATGTGTAGCCACATCTGAGGAGATGGTGCATGAGTGGAGTGCCATGCGAAGCATACACCCATGTAGGACAACTGAGCGGGGAAGCTAAGATCAGCATCCCTCAAGAAAGTTGCTCAGCCCCAAGTTTTCGCGGGAACGGAAGTCCAGAGAGGACGTAGGAGAGTAAGAAAACCCTGAGGGTGATGAACCAGGGGTTCACACCTGATGGGGAGGCGAAAAAGAAGAAGATGATGGAGAACCTTGCAGATACAGAGCCATGTGTAGCCATATCTGAAGGGGATCCTGCAGTTTCAGTGTTAAATTTTGCAGGTGGAGAGCCGTGTGTAGCCACATTTGCAGAATGTTTGGTGAAGGATATAGAGACAACGAAGGAGGGCTGTGGGCTGTGTGAAGCCACAACCGCTCTGGTCTCTGAGGCAGGAGGTGATGAGCCAAGTGAAGCCACACCCAGCTTGCGGGTGATGTCAGGCAGTGCAGGATTAGGTGGGGCCCCACCTGAACCTGAGCTGTACAGTATTTCTGAGAGTAAGGGTACTGATGTTGATCTGAGGGCAGACACATCAGGTTTTTCGGTAAGAAAGGAGCTTGAACAGGGGAAACTAAGTGCAGATTCCCTTAAGAATGTTTGTTCAAGTGTACCCCAGTTTTGGGAGTTTTGGGAGTTGAGAAGAGTCTAGGGAGGGACTCTAAGTTGATGCAGACCACATGTTTTGTGGCAGATTGTTTGTTTTTGCAGAATTAGAAGTCAGAAAGTTGGATTTTATTCTCGAACTGCAAACAGTTAGTTGCAGTTTTGCAGAAAGTCTGACTAGTTTATTGCAAGTCAGTGTACCAACATGACGATACTCAGATTTAGTTGGTATATTTAAAAAAAAAAAGAGAACATATTCAGATAGAATTGTGAAGGAGAGTTTGACAAACTCATAAGGCTTCAGAATCTTTTGTCAAAGAGGATCAGACATAGCATTTTTCAGTGGCAGAGTTCACTATTGTTGCAGCTGCAAGGGTAGTGACTGAAGTATGGAATGCTGATTCTATTTCTGATTCAGAATATTAGATTCAGTTATCAGATTTTCAAGGAGACAAAGATTTTACGGAGATTATGGTTTGGATTTTCTGTGGAGATCAGAGGACTCCGTCAGATGAAGAGAAGAAAAGGTTTCGCAGATTTTCAGACGACTTTCTTCTATAGTTGATTTTTTGTGGCACTATTATTTGAACTTGATGCATGGATAGCATGATGTCAAAGATCAGGAGCTGAAGGTTACGACATTTAATGGTCGGGTTCAGCTTTACATACAGAGAAACACAAGGGATTGTGAACATTTTGCAGGCAGATCTGGAAATGTGTTATGAGCAGTTGGCACATTGCAGGTGCAGAACCTGTTAGTTGCAGGGGCACTTTGCAGGGCTGCAAAATTTTCTGTGTTTTCTTTATTCTCTATTTCTTTTCTGGTAAGTGAAGCAGAAATAGCCTTGATCTTTGGTGGCATAGTTGGTGTATATTTGTGTGAACAAAATATATCAGAAAGGTTGAAAACTGAACATTTGATTACATCTGGGGCAGCAGATTATTCTGACTTTGGTAGAGCAAATTCAGGCCTTCAGTTTTTCAGGCTTGTTTCTTGAAGTAGTTTGTTCAGTTGTTTGGGGTTATTTTGGCTGCTCCGAACAGCTCAACTTTCTGTAGCTGGTACAATGATATGGTTTTGCATGATTGCATGGTTTTGCTTGAGGACAAGCTCCATTTCAGATGGGGAGGGGGCCTCGGTCGAACCGATGCGTTTCATTTTTGTTTTTCCAAAATTGCATTTATCGCAGTAGGTGTTGCAAAGAGACACACATCTTTATCAAGGTTTCTAAGGAAGGAAGAGGTTGTTAGTAATACTCTTTCAGAGCTGATGGGAATTGATGGATAGTGTTTGCAATATCTTGGTGGTCAGTAAATATGTGTTTTCAGTTCTACTATTCTTGCAGAGTGGATTAAGGAACTAGGCATAGTTCACTACTTTGGGACGATGCAGAATTAAAACATTTGCAGTCTAGCAAGGGTGTTTCTGGTGGACTGAAATATTCTGGTACGTGACACATATTTTGCTGTGGATTTAGTTGGTTTGGAATTTACGGAAGTTTGCATGACCATTGATTGAATCAGTTAGATTGGTGCTTACTTGAGGTTATTGAATTTCAGAGAGTACACTGGTATGGATTCTTTCAGCACTCAGTTGTTGGATATTTATTTGAGTAGCAGAGTTGAAAAGAAAAAGGAAATATCACTGAGTGAAGTCTTGCTGGTTGAAAGAAAGGGTTGATTTCATTAAGGCGAGATAGGCCAAGTGGAATTTCTGGGTTTTCATATTTTCTGATCTGTATACATTCATATATGGGAAAACCGGAGAAGACATAGAAGAACTCGGGAACAATGAATGCAATCAATCTGTAGGTACTCTGAACATTCATGACTCAGGAGAGAGAAAGCAGCAAGAAGCTTCAACTCTGAGGAGCTGCTGGAGTGATTGCTGGAGACATGTTGCAGATCACTATGCAGCAAGGAGCTTCAACTCTGAGGAGCTGCTGGAGTGATTGCTGACCTCTTGGTTTTCGAAAGGTTGGAATCTTATCCCTTTGTTTAAAAGGAAAAGGTTGATTGACGGAAGTTCTTTCTACCATAAAGAAATTTCCAAGACAGCTTGCATATTGAGAGAGTGGTATTTTGCTAAGTTGCAAATTTTGGCAGCACCAGTTTGCAGGGTTGCAGACTGTGGCAGTAGTTGCGGAGAGAATTTGCAGACTGTGGTAGTGGCAGTTTGCAGGTTTTCAATATGCAAATGTTGAGTTGGAATTTCCAACTTGGAAATTATCGGACAACATGAAGTTTCAGAAGTTTTGGTAGTTGCAAAATATTTGGTGGCTTTCTTTCATCATTGGCAAATGATTTCTGAATAGCAACATTCAGGTCTTAAAGAAGGCAGAAAGGTGAATTGCTGAGATCCTAAAAGCTGCAGCAGATTTTTGCTATTTTTCTGTTGGATTCTCTAATAATCAAGATAAGAAAAAAAAAAAATATATATATATATATATATATATATTGAGTTCACAGGTTGCAGAAAGGAATTGAATTTTGTTCAGTAACACCTTACAATTCCGAAAGAGAAGTTCGTTTGGTTCTCTTATTTGTGCTATTGGGATTTATCTAAGCAGTTTTCTAGGCAATTCAAAGGCATGCATCAGAATGTTGAGAAAGAAGCATATACTTTATTTTGCAATTTTTCGAAAGGATATGTTCAGTTGGTCAGTCCTTCCAGAAGGTGTTTGGTAGTTAACAAGATGGGATAGCAACTTTTCAAATTAAACTTTGAGGCTTTATATTTGCAAGGGTTGTGACCTTGGGCGAAACACTATTTCTTAGTTGTGTTTTATATGCCAAGGAAGTGAGAAGCTGCAAAAGCATAAGTTCAAGTGTGCAGCAGGGTTCTTTGGTTGTTAATGTTCTATTAGACCTACAAGGGAGTAGGGTTTTATTTGATGATGAGAGATGGGTTTCAGATCTTTATTGAGCTATGGGGTTTCCCTAAAAGATTGGTTTATTTCAGTCAAAGTGCAGTAAGGGGCTACTGCAGTTCAGATGGGGAGGAATGTAGCGAATCAGGGTTTTTGCCAGCCCTGCAGTACGTCAGCAGGCTTGCTGACAGTGCTGCAGTAGTTTAAGTAGGAGTCTGGCTGTCCTGAGGCAGCGTACAGTCAGTCAGGGTGTGCTGTCAGTGAAGTAGTACGTGGACTACTGAGCTGTCAGCTAGAATGTTCTAGAAGGTCGCTCAACACCACAGGAATGGCCGTGGGGCTGAGCTGGGCTCTGATTGACAGGACTGCAAGGTCTGATAGCTTGCAGTACTGATGCAGACTGATGTTACAGCCTATGATCAATTGGGATCAAGGCTGCTAGGGTATTCTATAAGTTCTTGGGGTTTGAACGTTCTTGTAACTTAACCTAACCTTGGTTTGGAACTTATCTCGCCCTTGAACCTTGCTAGGTTCAAGTGTCTCTCTCATGGCCGTTCAATAGAACAGGCGGTTCAAACGGGCAGACCGACAGGGTCGCAGTCTTGGGTAGACTGAAGCGGAAAAAGCGATCTGCAGGGCAGAATCGTTACACCGACAATGGCCCGCAATTTGATGAAGAGATGGACGAAGAGCCAGGAGTATTCATCAATCAGCAAACGCAGCACCTGCGCCAAAGCCAAGTGAATGTACATAATCAAACTCTGCACGTTCACAATGACGGTTTGCAGGAGCGCGATCTCCAACAATCGCAAGAGCGGTTGTATAGCCAATTGTCGGACGAGGCTGCCCACAGAACAGCCCAGGTCGCCCAACATCTTGATAGTCGGGTAGAGGGAGCTTGTTCCAGCATGGCTTCCCAAGTACATGATGTGTTGGACTCTACCCTACAGTCCCGCCATCACCAGATTGAAGGACAGCTCCATGAAAGGTTGGATGAGCGGATCCAAGATCTGGATGCTGCAGCCAAGGGAAGGCTCAGCCAAGTGGAAGCTGGCTTGGCGAATATCCGTGATGTCGCCCAGAAAGAGGTGGACGAAGCCAAAGAGGCTCAGCGGATATTGGCGGAACAAGTGGCCGACACGGACGAAAAAAGGAAGAAACTTGAAGAGGATTATGACCGGCAATATAACGACGCCCTTTGGGGGCTGGATACAGTCCAACAAGAACTGCGAGAGACGCAGGCGGAAATGGGTGCGGGTCAAGATAAACAGTTCAAGGAACTCGTTCGTGTTAAGTATGATCTCAAAGAGACGCAAGAAAAAGCGGAAAGTTTTCAGATACAGCATCATGCGGAAGTAGCCTATTTGTTAAAGGAGGCAGCGGCTGCGAAAGAAGCGGCGGCTAGATTACAAGCGGAAATGGAGGAGTTGAAAAGAAGTCAAAGTCGGTCTTCAAGGAGAAGCAGATCGAGAAGCTCAACAAGGAGCAGAGAGCCGCGGGAAATGTTGCAGGAAATGCTACAAGACCCGGAAACAGCGCAAGAGCTAAAGAAGGTGTTTGAGGATGTAGCGGACACAAAGTTCACGTCGAACTTTGAGTTTTGGCGGAAGAAAGATGCTGCAGCAGTTGCCACACACATGGCATCCGCCGCCCAACAAACACCTCTTGTGGCTGCTATGGCGGGAGCGGGAACCAGAACGGTAGCACAACCACCAAGATTGTCCGAAGTACAAATTCCATTCGGTCAACCGCCCCAAACCTCATCCGGCTTTGCCCCGGATTCAGTAGGTTTCCCGCCAATACCACCAGTATTCCCGCGGGCAAATAGACCGATTACCCGACCTGCATCACCCCCAGTCATTATTCCTGGAGTGGGGCGAGGCAGTGCAATCAGCGGACAGGGAAATGTACCTAGGCCGACTGTGAGGCCTAGCGCTGTGTTTGGACAAACACCAAATACAAGACCACCAGCGGTATTACAGCCAGTACAACCGCCACAGCGTACGCAGGCTTCTCCCGTGGTACAAACTGTTCCGCTGACAACTCCAACAACCACGTCACCCGAGCCACCTAGAACATTACCCATGCCACCACCAGCTTCTCAGCCAGTGTTATCACATCCATCAATGATTTCACCACCCGGCTATTATGCCATGGGAGCATCATACATTCGGCCTTCTATCTTAGGTCACTCCGTGAATGTATACGGAGCTCCATCATCCGGAAACCCCTATGTGGGATGGGGATCCTATCCGCGTATTCCTCAACGCGCAGGCGGAGGAGGCGGAGGAGGCGGAGGTGGAGATGATGATGGTTCCGGTGATGGAAGTGGCGGAGGCCCATCGGACAGACCGCTATCCACTTCCACTTCCGGAGGAATTGATGGATCGGCTCGCGAAAGCAAAGATCTACACGAAGATCGACCTACGTTCGGGGTACTGGCAATTTCCAGTTCGCCCGAAGGATACTGCAAAAACCGCCTTCCGAACAAGATATGGACATTTCGAGTTTCTCGTCTGTCCTTTCGGAATGTCCAACTGTCCAGCCCAGTTTCAGACAATGGTGCAGGATTTGTTGGGCGAGTTTTTGGACCACTTTGTGGTTGTTTTCATTGACGACATCTTGGTGTTTTCCAACTCAGTGGAGGAACATGTCGATCATTTGAAACAAGTATTCGAACGCCTTGCAAAGTATAAATTGTACGCCAAAGCAAGCAAGTGCGAAGTAGGGGTCAGCGAGACCGACTATTTGGGGTATCATCTGTCAGGAAAAGGCCTGCAGCCAATGAGCGACAAAGTGCGGGCTATACAAGAGTGGAAGGAGCTGAGCTCAGTGACGGATGTGCGAAGTTTTTTGGGCATGGTATCTTACTATCGTAAGTTTATACCAGAGTTTGCTCGAATTGCAGGACCCTTGCATGATCTCATCAAAAAGAATCATGTGTGGACGTGGGGACCTCTGCAACGGGAAGCGTTCGGCAAACTCAAGGAAAAGATTACCCGCACACCGATCCTTCTCCTACCCGATTCGCTGCTCAAGTACACCGTAATAACGGACGCATCAGGGACTGCATATGGAGCAGTTTTGTGTCAGGACCATGGAAAGGGGCTACAGCCAATAGCTTACCTTTCAAGACGACTAAAACCAGCTGAGACACGATATTCCGCTTACGAGCGAGAGCTGGGGGCTATAGCATATGCGCTTAGCCAATGGCGACATTATCTCGAAGGAGCCTGGGGAGGTTACGGTTATGACGGACCATCAGCCGTTAACCTACTTCATGACCCAAGCAACAATGTCGCGGACCCAAGCCCGATGGTGGAGGTCAGGGTTTTTTGATTCCATAGGTCCAACAATCGTCTATGTTCCTGGCAAAGCCAACGTTTTGGCGGATGCGTTATCCCGAAGCCTTCCTGATGCTAAGGATCAAATTCATGCTTTGTCGACCTGGGTGGTAGATGAAGCGGATGCATGGAAGACCGCTATTGCAGAAGATCAAAAACTGCAAGCGGAAGTCAAGAAAATCCAAGAGGGTAAACCCACGAAACTTTCTCTAGAGGATGGCTGGTTGTATTACCAAGCAACTCCCACCTCAGACAAAGTATTAGTGGTACCGAACGGATACCGGGAAAAGGTGATGGGGGAATTCCATGATGTGCCGAGTGCCGGCCATGCAGGCGCGGCCCGCACCATGGATGTGCTGAAGCGATACTATTGGTGGAAAGGAGTTGGCAAGGATGTTCAAGCATATGTGCGGACATGTCCTGTCTGTCAGCGGACGAAAGCTGATACGACAAAGCAAAAAGGACTTTTGCAGCCACTCCCAATTCCGTCAGCAAAGTGGGAACAGATTACCACTGACCTCGTGACTGATTTACCAAAGTCACATGGGTTTACCGCCATTGCGGTATTTGTTGATCGGTTAACCAAGTACGTTCGCTTTGCACCGTGCACCAAGGAAATAACCGCCCCAGAATATGCGAAGTTGTTTGTGGACAAAATCTACAAACACTATGGCCTTCCCAAAGTGATCATCTCAGATCGTGACCCCAGATTCACAAGTTCCTTCTGGAGGTCGATGTTTTCACTGTTGGGAACCCAACTCCGAATGAGCACCGCCTATCATCCACAAACGGATGGGCAGTCTGAAGTAACAATTCGGGTGTTGGAGGATTTCTTGCGGCCTTTTGTGGAACGGTACCCAGATCGTTGGGTAGAGTTTTTGGCGACAGCAGAATTCGCTGCCAATAACTCCCGCAATGTATCCACAGGCTATGCCCCAGCGCATTTGTTGTATGGGCAGCATATGGGCCAGATTACTGTGCATAGGAAGTTGACGGCAAAAGAGGAGTCCGAAATGGCAACCGAAATGGTCAAGAGGATGGACGAACAACTGCAGCAGGCAAAGCAGCAGTATGCAACCGCACAAGGGCGGATGTGTGTCCAGGCCAACAAAAAGCGACGAGAAGTGACGTTTAAAACGGGGGATGAAGTATTGGTGAAGAGTGCCTTCATACCATTGCACTCCCTACAAAAGATCCCACCTAAACTTCGTCGACGTTTTGTCGGACCATTCGTTGTGGACAAGGTCATATCCACAGTGGCCTACCGTCTCAAACTTCCACCCCATTGGACTATACATGCCACCTTCCATGTTTCCAAGCTGAAGGCATACAACCGCTTGTCGGAAGATGATAAGCGGGAGGTGGAACTTCCCGAAGGGGAATTGGTGGATGGCACCATCGAATACGAGGTGGAGCGTATTCTGCGGGACCGAGGAGCCTCCAACCGTAAGGAGTACTTGGTTTTGTGGAAGGGCTTTGATTTGATGGAAGCCACCTGGGAGCCAGAAGCCCACCTGGCCAATGCCAGCGACCTTTTGGCTGAGTACTTGAAGAACCGCACGCGCTTGCCGACTAAAGAAGACGTCCGATCAGAACGGGCAAAGAGACGGACAAGGCGGCGGGGGTTAGCTCTCTAGATGACACAGATTGATGTGGGGATGGGAACGATGGTGAGAGGATGGTATCAGTTCACCCACAATCAAATACATCTGGAGGAGCAAGCTAATCAGTACACAGTCAAGGGGTTGAGGGTAATTACAAAGCGGGCTAGAATCTGACTGAGGCGACTCTCAATAGAGGAGGTCAGCCATCGGTGACAAGTGGATGACTCTACCACTTGTATATATACCCACTTCTTCAACCCTCCGCACCATTTTTCACTTTCGAGCAACCCAGTAAACGGAGCCGAGTTCAGCAAAGAGCGAAGTGTGCGTGTGTGTGTTTGCGGAGAGACCGTCCAGCAGCTATGTCTTCCAAAGGCAACCGTGAAAGCAAGGATGAGCAAATCACGCGTTTGCGAATGGAACGAGACAAATATGGAAAGGAATTAGCGGAAGCTGTGGAAGTAAGCAACAAGGCTTTGACGGCAAACACAGCATTGCTCCAGCAATTGACGGAAGTAAACAAACTCGCTCAAGAAGGAGTAGGCCATCGAGATGAACTGGCCGACAAACTTGCCGAACAAGAAGCACTGATGAGGGAAGCGGCTCAAAAACATGCGGAAGAGCGGGCTAAAGAGGAGGCCGACTACCACCAGAAATTTCGGACATTCCAACAAGCAATCAGTGATGCCAAAGTGAATGCACGGGGATTAGCTTCTGAGTTGAAGGAAGCCCGGACAACAATCAAAACGCTGGAAGAGGAAAACCAGGCTGTCCGACAAGAGAAAATCTGCATCACTTCGGAGTTGGGATCCGTGAAAAACAACCTCCAAACTGCGCTGAAGGATCAGTCCTTCTATATCAAAGAAAACAAGGAATTGCGGGAAGTGCAGACAAAACGCTTCCAAGCGCTGCAGCAGTTGGAGAAGGAGGTGGCGGCCCTCAAAGCGGAAAAAGCGGCGGACAAACGTGGTGAGCGCGTCGCGCTCGAGACCAAGATCATGATGACGGAGCTGCTAGCATCCAGAGCAGAGGCGGCCAGGCTTCGTCAAATCTTGGAGAAATTCCCACAAGATTTGGCGGCCATGGCCACTGGAGTCGTCCAAGGGAAGCTCCACACTCTGTCCGATCAAATGTCGCTGTTGCATAAGGGGAAATTTCAAGATGTGGTAGACATCCACAAGATAAAAGAAATCACCCTGACGCATACAAGCTTGCCGCCCGCGAATGAATTGAAGCATGTCCGAGACTGGGATGGGAGACTCACAAGGGAGGCCACGAAGATTGCAAGAATGATGGGCCAACCACCATCGCAGCCGACAAACGAGGACGACAGCAGCGATGACGACAGTGATTCCTCGGAAGATGAACAACACCGAAAAGAAAAGGAAGCTGCGGAGGCAGCCAAGGCAGCGGCCGACATTCTGAAGGCCGACAAATTGAAGTCCGACAAAGCTAAGGCCGACAAGGCTAAGTCCGACAAAGCTGCAGCCGACAAGTTGAAATCCGACAAAGCTGCAGCCGACAAAGCAGCAGCCGCCAAAGCGAAGACGGACAATATCAAGCCCAAGCCCAAGCCAATCAAGACGACACCACCGACCCGCAAGAGAATGCGTCCATCAAAGATTGCAAAGGAGCTGGAGGAGACGCTGCTCAAACGTCACAAGGCAAATGGTGATCCTCGGTTGTTGGGCCGCACATGTTATCATTGTGCAGGACGACAACTGCATGTAGGAATTCCTGCAGATTGTCAGTCCCACTTTGTGTGCCCCAAACATTGGACCAGACACCAAGTGACGGAAAGAATGATCCAGCGATGGA
The DNA here is from genome assembly GCA_030272585.1 of Bryopsis sp. KO-2023. Lineage (NCBI taxonomy): Eukaryota > Viridiplantae > Chlorophyta > Ulvophyceae > Bryopsidales > Bryopsidaceae > Bryopsis > Bryopsis sp. KO-2023. The sequence goes on from BSYQ01000005.1 coordinate 31,351, forward strand.
AGGACGACAAGTCTGTGGTTCCGCTTAACATGACTGTAACGGAACTGCATCTCGGCAAGCGAATGCCGGACTTCCTTCCCCTTGCACCACCACCACCAGCCGACGCCATCGACAATTTGGTTGTTCCATGCCAAATCTGTAATATCCGCAAATGTGGATTTCCGTCCGGCTCGAGCACAAAGGCTCTCCGGTCGGCGATGACGACTATCCTTCATGAGATGTGGGATCCAGAGCAGGACATTGACTCGGACATTGACTCTGATGTTGCTGGTGGCGGCGGTACTGTTGGACCAAGCCAAGCCGACTAGAGACTGACCAAGCGAGAGACAGTGGTTTCGGGAGTTGGTAGTGGGCTGAGTGTTAGTTGGACTTTTATTCTTTTTCTGTTGATTGACTTTTGGGGTTTTCTTTTTCGTGTGTTCACGCACAAGGGTGAGGGCACCCTTTGGGGGGGGGGGGGGGAGTAGTTGATACGAACGTTTCGAATTGTAGTACAGTCGTGGTACGGGTATTCGGGTTCACCTGTGTCCGAACTTCATCCAATTCTGCTGGAGAAAGTTTGTACAACGGACGATGGATTGGGCTCATACTCTCGTCCTCGAGGTCCACCTTGAATTCGTGGCCCTTACGGACTGGAGGTATGCCAGGTGGGAGATCTTTGGGAAAAACATGGCTGTATTCCTCCACCACAGAACGGATTGCCGGATGCATCTTGTCATGCAAAAGCCGTGGAAGATCCGTCTGTATTGGTGCGTGATTGTCGGCCGAGGTCTTTAGACTATCAACCTGGAGGCCCTCATATGGATATTGCATCAAATGGTTGCTATCCATAGGGTCAGATTCACGAACCACCACCAAATAGGCCAGGCTATCTTTGTCGGCCTGTTTGCCTATATGGCGGAATACTTTCTTGTGGGACAGAATGGGGATAGTTTCTTCCGTCAGTTGGAGATAATCAGTCGGCTTCTCTTTAACCGGTACTGTAATCCAACGGTTTCCCTGACGGATGTTGATGGTTCCTTGTGCAAAGTCTATGGACGGGTTATTAGCGATGAGCCACGGTAACCCTAACACAATGTCATATGTGAGATGAGGGAATACATCTGCAGAAAACTGGGTTTTGTAGTCACCCAGCTGCATCTTGATGTTCCCACATCGTTTGTCCACAGTGCAAACAGCCCCATTCGCTAACGAAACTGTCTTATTACACGAGGAGAACTCTAACCCAAACTTGTCCACCAGTTTTTGTGCCACGTAATTTTCTGTAGCTCCACAGTCTACATAAGCGGAAATTGCCGCTCCCCCTATCCGCCCTCTAAGCTCATATCCCATGAACTTGAGGTGTTTATTTTGAACTAACGGATTAAAACTGTCTTGGAGGTAATCCCCTTCTCCTCCCGCTGTTCCTTTTCTACGGTCCGGTACCCCTCTTGCACCGGCGTCAAACGGAACTCTTGGACTAGTCCGGCTTGAACTTTTAACACTTCCTTCCGAAGCCTGTTTCTCTCCACAAGGTAGGACAGATTCCAGGTTGCTATCTTCGGAGGAACTTCCAGAGTCTTCACGTACTGAACCAACACTTTCCGGCAAATCTTTGTCGGAAATGCTTTGGGCGACCGTACTTGAATCGTCCATCCGCTCTTTGTCCCCAAGTTTCGTACTCATTAGCGGATGTTCAGCCCTCTGGGCGGGATTACTTGACTCTTTCTCTGGCTTCTTATTCTGTTTCCCCTTCCGTTCTCGTTCTCGTGACTCCCGGAGCTTTTGACGTTTGCGATGCTTGTATCTTCGGCGTCTGGCTCTTTTCCTTCTGGCCGCATGGAGTGAAGTCCCCTCTATGCAGCGTGATCTTTTAGCCACTTTTGAAAAGTTGGACCTTTGGGACATTTCCCAAAACCATGGCCCACTTCGCCGCAGATGTAACATGCGCCTCCGCCACTTCCATCACCGGAACCATCATCATCTCCACCTCCGCCTCCTCCGCCTCCTCCGCCTGCGCGTTGAGGGGAGTAGTTGATACGAACGTTTCGAATTGTAGTACAGTCGTGGTACGGGTATTCGGGTTCTAGGGTGATAAGTTCAGAGAGAACTTGTAAAAATTAATTATCTCTGAGTGTCGAGTTTCACCCCTGTTCACTCGTTTCTCAAACTCAAGTGTGCACACAACCTCCCAGTGAAAGCCTAGCTAAACAGGGCCTAACAACCATCTAAAATCGTGATCCACCCTGATGACCGTTATATTCCTGACGACGGGTTCTTTTCTCGTCGGTTTTTGCAATTTATGAGTTCAGTTCGCTCCAGTTTTCCTGATCTTTTAACTGACTCTCAAGGTTCTTTTCGACCTAATGTTTCTGGCTCTTTTTTACGCCAGTTCAAATCTCTGCAAAAACACCCTGATTTCACTGTAGTGTTGGCTGACAAAAATTTGGGAGCTTGTGTTCTTCCGAGATGTTTTTACCAGGCTCGTTGTGAAGCCTGGCTCTCCAATCCGAGTCAGTACACTCCTTTGGACTTCCATACGGTATACCATCATCTTCGTGATCTTCGCAGACGACTTCTTCAATTTTTACGTCGGCATAAAGCGCCTGTGAGCTTCTATCCTGGAGCCATTTCCAATCCGCTGCCGACTAATCCCAAGGATTTACGTCGCCTGTTGCCAAACTTCTACCTGATGCCCAAGATGATAGTGAAGCTTGTGGGTGACGCAATAGCGGTCGGCTGTGTTTGTAAGGAGACGCGGGGTTATAAGACAATAGAACTTTTACAACACGAACAACACGGTCTAAGGCGAGAAGCCTTAAGACTCGTCAACCGTTGACCCGGGTTCGAATCCCGTCAACGGTCCCAACCGTAACTGTCTCCAATTCCAACTCACGTGACCCCGGACTACACCGTCCGGATACAGTCACACATGTCACTCGTTCCATCACACTATCACATCACATTACTTCCTGTTACGTCACGGGTCAGACGGCTACATAACCGACTTGACCTCTGTAACCACCGTCGCCCACTGGTTCGCTAGTGCGACCGTTACTATCCTTGTCACTGAGAGGTCTAGGGATCGAATCCCACCTCTCCCTTTGTAAACTGTCACAAGACTCCCCCTGACCTTAGAGATCTGGCCCCCAGACCTAAGGTCACCAAATAGCACATACAGAAATCCAGCAAGAAAGAATAGAGCCCTCCCCCAAAAGCAAGAAGGAAAAATCCCAAAGACCTCCCAAAAAGCAAAAAAAGGAAAAACCCCATCTGAAAGACCATCCCAAAGACAGTAGAAAAGAAAACAGCTGACCTGGCCTCAGCACTAACACCAACTCCCCTGAACCCCCAACAGTCATAGACTGAAATTCCTTTCTCATTCCCATATCTCTGCAGGGATATCTTTCATTTACTCACTCTTCAACTCTTGAAGTCCTCTTATCTCCACCTCCAAACTCTCTTCTCCTGCTCTGTTGCTTCCAAGTGTTTCTGCTGGAAGTATGCTGCTGCAATATCTGGACAGTTTTCCAGGTTCCTGATAGGCTCCCAGCTATCATGGCCCCTGTCATATCCTTGCCATCTGATCAAGAACTCCCTTGAAGTTCTCCCCCTGCCTCTGCCTCTTCTGACCTCTCTGTGATCCAAAAACATCTCCACATGGAACTCTGGGGTTCCATCAATGATCTCTGCTGGCAGTGGGTTGGGTTCCCTGTTCCCATACTGCTCATCTTGAATGTATCTTCTTAGCTTTGAGATGTGGAACACTGGATGCAGACTCCACTGCTGAGGGACTTCCAGTTCATAGGCCACTTGACCCACTCTCTTCACAATCTTGAATGGGCCCACATATTTGGGACCCAACTTCTTGCATCTGTCCCCAGCCAGCTTCAAATCCTTGGTACTCAAAAGGACCACATCATCCACCTGAAACTCATCATCTCTTCTATGCTTGTCAGCATTCTGCTTCTGTCTGTTCTGAGCTCTGGCAATGCATGTCTTGGCCACTTCCACATCCATCCTCAGGTCATTCAATATCTCATCCACACCTCTGATGGGTGTCTCAATCTTCTTCCTCCCCAATAAGGCTGCAGGCACCAAGGGTTCATCTCCAGAATTTAAGTAGAATGGGCTATACCCAGTGCTTGCTTGCTTCCCTTGGTTATAAACAAATTCAGCTGCACTCAACTTTAGATCCCAATCAGTTTGAGAATGATCCACATAGGCTCTGAGGCTTTCCTCCAGTATCCTGTTGAGCCTCTCTGTTTGGCCATCTGACTGAGGATGTCTGGCAGATGACATCTTCAATGTTGTCCCCACCAGCTTCATCAACTCCTTCCACAGTTCAGATGTGAACCTGGCATCCCTATCAGATACCAGGTCCTCAGGCATCCCATGATGTCTCCATACCTCATCGAATATCATCCTGGCCATCCCTACTGCTCCAATGGTTCCTTGGGTGGCACAGAAATGGGACATCTTGGACATCCTGTCCACAAAAACCACAATGGCATCCTTCCCTCTGGCTGTTTTGGGCAGTCCTGTGATGAGGTCCAAACTCACAGAGCTCCATCTCCTAGTTGGAATCTGCAATGGCTGCAAATCCCCTGCAAGTTTCTTGGTTGATGCTTTAGTCTTTTGGCACACTGGGCAGCTCCTGCAATATTGGGCTACCTCCTGGGACATCTTCTTCCACCAGAAATGCTGTTGCAACACAGCTAGTGTTCTCTCCTTCCCTTTGTGTCCTCCAATCAGACTATCATGCCCTTCCTTCATCACCATTGCTTTTAGACTCTGTGGCACAACAATCTTCCCTTCCACAGTCTGTAGAACTCCATCAGTAGACATCTTGAACACCCTTTGGGTCTGGATGTCAGAATCCAATCTCTTCAGGATTTCCTTGCAATGTACATCATTCTTCTGGGCATCAGCAACCTCTTGTGGACTCCCTTGAGCCATAGGTTCCATGGATGACTTCTCCAGTGCATTGATTTGTTCATCAGATCTTGACAATTCATTTACAGTACCCCTTTTGGTACCTCCTCTTGCATCATTTGGCATCACATCTGTTTTCAGTCTCTCAGGCAGCTTTCCAGTTTGGCATCCAGTAACCTTCACCAATCTGGAACCCAATGGCTCTCCTGGTTGTTCATCAAACACAAGATCCTGTGGATGATTCTCTCCCCAGGCCCCCAAGCCTTGGTACCTCTGAACCTTGCCATCATGCTTCACAAGAGTTTTGGTTGTGCCATTTGGTGCAGATGCCTTCAAATCTCCCCCTCCACTTCCAGAATCCCTTGGATCCCCTGGATGTGGACATCTGGAGAGGGCATCAGCCACCACATTATCCTTTCCAGGAATATGCACAGTCTGGAACCTGAATGGAGCTAAGAATTCCACCCATCTGGCTTGTCTCCTGCTCAGATGTTGTTGTGAATCCAGCCAAACTAGTGACTGGTTGTCAGTCCTTAGGACAAACTCTCTCCCTTCCAAATAAGCTCTCCATTTCTTCAGACAATGTACAATTCCCAACAGCTCAATCTCATGGATGGGGTACCTGGATTCAGCATCAGTGAGCTTATGAGATTCAAATGCCACTGGATGCAATCCATCTGGTCCCTCCTGCATCAGTACTCCCCCCACTCCTGTTAGGCTGCCATCAGTAGCCACAATCCAGGGCCAATCATCCCTTGGGTGTATCAGAACAGGTGCTGAGCACAATGCTTGTTTGAGATCTTCAAATGCTTGTTTTTCCTCTGCTCCCCATATGAACTGCTGATTCCCTTTGGTTAGGTTGGTCAATGCTGCAGCTTTTCCACTGAAATTGGCCACAAATCTTCTGTAGAAGCAGCACAATCCCAGGAAGCTCCTGACATCATGGACATTAGTGGGTGTGGGCCATTGCTTGATGGCTTCCAGCTTATCAGCCATAGGCTGCACTCCTTGATGTGTAACCCAGGTACCCAAGAAATCCACTTCCTTTTTTCCCACAGCAGACTTGACCAGCTTGGCATATAGTTTATGCTTCCTTAGAGCCTCCAGTACCAGCTTCATGTGTCTGGCATGTTCTTCAGGTGAGGATGAATAGATGAGGATGTCATCCAGAAAAACTTGAACAAATTTATCAATATAGGGAGCTAAGATCTCATTCATCATGGACATGAAATGCCCAGGAGATCCACTCAGCCCCATTGGCATGACCAGGAATTCATACTGGCCATATTTTGTTCTGAATGATGTCTTCCCCTCCTCCCCTGGAGCCATCCTCAACTGCCAGAAGCCAGCCCTGAGATCCACTTTACTGAAGTACCTGGCCTGATTTAGCCTATCCAGCATCTCATCCATTCTGGGAATGGGGAACTGGGTGACTTTGGTGGCCCTATTCAAGGCTCTGTAGTCCACACAGAACCTCAAAGCTCCTCCAGGCTTGGGGACAAAAAGCACAGGGGCTCCAAAATTGCTGTGGCTTGGTCTTATCATCCCTTTCTCCAGTAAGTAGTCCAATTGCTCCCTTAATGCATCTAATTCTTTTGGGGACTGCTTGTATAGTGGGCCAAACACTGGTTTTGTGTCATCCTTCAATGGGATCTTCATATCCCATGGTCTGTGAGGTGGTAGTTGGTCTGGGAGGTCCATTGGAAAGACATCCTTGTAATCATTAAGGACATCCTTCAGCTCATGTAGCTCATCATCCAGTCCATCAACCATGCTCTTGAAATTAGCATCTGTACCATCCTCTGTACCCTTGACTGCCTTTGCTTCACCAGGATTCCTGATTTGCTTGGCTGCATTGATTTCCCCTGATTCCTGGGGATCCTGAACTTTCCTGACCAGCACCAGGTAAGCCTCTCCATCTCTGTTCTTCAAACATTTCTTAGCTTCACTGGCTGAGAGGAGATTGATCTCTTGTGGATCCTGGACTGCTGCTACCTTTGGATGGAATCCTTGTAGCTTGATTGGGACTTTGTTAGGCTTGCAGATGGTGATCACATGACTCCTCCAGTCAATGTGTGGGTTGTGGTCAACCAGCCAAGCTTTTCCCAGTATAATCTTATGCTTTAAATTTGGCACCATCCAGAAGGTCCTCTTTATCACCCATGGACCCAATCTGAGTCTGATCAAGGCTTTCTCCTTTAGCAGGATTCTGGATCCATCAGCTAACTCCACTGATAGATGTTCATTTTTGATGATTTTCAATGCATTCTCTTGGGCAGTGATGACATCCATAAAATCTCCAGTTGCTCCACTGTCAATAAGACATTTGACTGTCTGTGTTTTCAATTTTCCAGGCACATATAGCAGGGTGGATCCCAGGTCTCCTTGACCCACTGATCCCAATTTCCCTGTCACCATTTTCTCCTCTGTATCCTGGTTTGGTGTTGGACAATGTGTCTCAGTTGATGATGAGAATCTGACTTGCTTGTGAATCCCATGACCCCCTTGTGATTCCTCTTTTGCATGTATGGATTTCCATTCTCCTGAGGCTGTGAGGACCTCTCTGGGCTTAGATGTGGATTCCTTGATTGACTGTAGCTGTTTCTGCATCACCACTGATCCTTTTGGAGGGGAGGACTGTAGACTGTCCTTTGTTATCCCTTCCATCTCAGGGGATTTCTGTTCTGACTGTCCCAACACTGTGGGGATGGATCCCTTAGCTTTGTTGCTGACCGGATCCCCTTTGCCAGCCCTCGAATCTGAGGTACTGGATCTGGCAAGCTTCCCTCCCCCAAACCTTCCCAAATAAGATGAAGATGTCTTACATCTGGATCCTGCCTTTGCCTGAGCACCATTCTCAGGAGATCCTTTAGATGTTCCCCCTTCAACCTTATCGACCACTAACACCTTCCCATCACTGACATTCCTCTGATTCCCTTGTAATCCTTCCTTGTCTTGAGAACCATGCTGACGACTTTCCGACGACATTTCCGACATCACATTTGCATGTCCAGGTTTCTTTGACGCCCCTCCTGGCCTGGTCCAGGGAGGCCCTACTCGTTTCCCGACGACTTGTTTTGGCCACCCTTCTTCTTCGATCGACATTCTCTCGCGAAATGCCCGAACTTTCCGCAGTTATGACATTTCCCTTTCTTGGGTGACGACTGGTTCCACTTCTCTCCTGACACTGCGCCAATCTCCATCTTATCGTCATACTGCCGGTTTTGTTTTGGGTACCAAGGAGTCTGCTCGTTTCCTGCTCGGCCTGCAGCCCGGTCTGCTTGCAGTGCCAACTGAACAGCCTCGTCGAATGTCTGAGGACGGTTTAAGAAGACGTGAGATTTTATCTTCGCCTGTAGGCTGTGCGTGAAGAGATGTATTTTGTCTTCCGTTGCCATAGTTGGAGTCTTGATCAAGAGTTTGGAAAACAGGGAGATGTGCTCCCTGAGCGTGCCCTTCTTGTGCGTTAGCTTGAATAGCTGGTCTCTGGCCGTCTCTGCCTTGTCAAAGGGGTCGAAGTATTCGATAAGCTCCTGCCCCAGCACATCCCAGCTCGCCATCACCATCGGGTTTGACGCTTTCTTCACCGTGTACCACTCTTGTGCAGCTCCTCTCAACACCGTTGACGCCAGCAGTGCCCGTTTTCCAACCGGACACCCGGACGCCACAAAATAGGTTTCCATGCTCTCCACCCAGTCTGAAGCTCCTTCTCCGGTTTTTCCGAAGAACTGAGGAGGATTCCCCAGCCGTATAGGCGCGAAGTTCCACGCATCAGGTATCGACGGCCCTGCAGCGGAGCCTTCACTCGTTGCTCCCGCCGTTGTTCTTGCTTGCCGTATCCTTTCTTCCATTTCGTGTTTTGCTGCCAGTAACGATGCCTGCAGTTCGAGCTTCTGGTTCGCCATTTGTTCTTGCAGGTCCAATAGTTTCTTGTGCAGGCCTGAGCCTGCTTCCAGTGTATGACCTGCAGCAGACTGCGCCGTCGACTGCTGTTCCGTAAGTTCCGTCATCGTTGCTAGCACCGTGGCAAACTTCGTGTCCGTCTCCGTCCGAAACTCCATCGCCTGGGTTTCTCGTAGGGTTTGGCTCAGCGTCAGTTCGTCCAACTTCTGCATAAGCTTCTGGTGGTTCGCTTGGCTTTCGAGGCTCACTTTTGACACCTTCTGTTCCAGTTTCGTGCCTCCCTGTCGAACTTTCAGCATGTCCGCGCGGATCTCGCCCGCCGATTTTTCCAACAACTCCAGTTTTCCGGTAGTCTCGACATGTCTGGTTTCGTTCGTGGTTCCAAGCTCGGCTACTTTCTCCTTTACAGCTTTGACTTTGTCCTGCAACCCAGCCCCAGCTTCATCGAGCTTGCCGACTGCCTTCGACAGTTTCTGTAAGGACTCTCCATGTTTATTCGCCAGTTTTTCGACTGCCAAGCCTGCTTTGTGAACCTTTGCGAACTCGTCGCCATGCTTATTCACCAGTTTCTCCACGTTCTGTCCTGCTTTGTGGATATTCGCGATTTCTGTCTTTATCTCCAACCCTTCGAGTTCCCCTAGACGGTCTTCCAGTGCTTTACACCCCGTCTTCAGTGCTGCTACTGACTCCAGCACGTTGTTCAAGTCTTCAGCCGACATTTCTGGTTCTCCCCCCGGTCTTTACGATGAACCCAATATCACACAGGCCGCCCGATCGTTTGGGTGTAGCCAGTACACTTCGCTCCGAAACCACTTGTAAGGAGACGCGGGGTTATAAGACAATAGAACTTTTACAACACGAACAACACGGTCTAAGGCGAGAAGCCTTAAGACTCATCAACCGTTGACCCGGGTTCGAATCCCGTCAACGGTCCCAACCGTAACTGTCTCCAATTCCAACTCACGTGACCCCGGACTACACCGTCCGGATACAGTCACACATGTCACTCGTTCCATCACACTATCACATCACATTACTTCCTGTTACGTCACGGGTCAGACGGCTACATAACCGACTTGACCTCTGTAACCACCGTCGCCCACTGGTTCGCTAGTGCGACCGTTACTATCCTTGTCACTGAGAGGTCTAGGGATCGAATCCCACCTCTCCCTTTGTAAACTGTCACAGTGTTGGTTGGATTCGTGATAACTTGTTGGCTAACGCAAGTATACTTGTGGGGTTTGTTGATTTAGACAACTCTCTAGTTAACGCGGTTGTGAACGTTACTAGAGCACTTGGTTGGGAAAGTGATCGCGTCAGGCAAACACTTAGACACACACACACACAAACACAAACACAAGCGGGAACACACCAATCCCACGAATCCCAAGTTCTTACAAAGTAAAGAATGAATGTCAAAAGAACGAGTGGGCCTCTTAAGTACCCCTAAGTGTAGTACGCTGACGCATGCCCCAACCTCTGGGTCTAATCTGTCTTACTCGTGAACCCACATGCGTCAGCCACCCTCGGCTCTATCCCAAACTACCTCGTGAGCGCTAAAATATACTAATAGAACAGACAGTCTGTTCTGTCCTGTCCTGTGCACAAAGGTCTCAGCCCATGTCTGCCTGCTGCTCGACAAGACCTTTCCGTCACCGAGAACGACCCAAGACGGGATCATGGAGTTCCTTCGACGGCGTTTCAACCGCCAGGCCACAATTAACGAGTTTTTTAGAGTTTGATTCGAATGCGTGCGCGTCTGAGATAGGGGACATGTCGGACATCGCATTGTTATCCAATCGCTTAATTAGCCCGAAAACGCGTGGCCCGAATGTGGTTAACAAAGCGACTTCTACTGTACTACAAAAAAGGAACTTTTTTAGGGTCGATTTAGGGGGGGGTAGCCACATGGAGTGTCCTTAAGGAAATTTTTCCCGTCCGCGAACCCCCTAAACCCTAAACCCTAAGCCCTAAGGTGATTTAAGATATTACATCCATTTACACTAGAGTGTAATAACTCCCAAGATGCATGACGCCTTTGACGTCTGACGTCCCTGGACGTCAGCAGCTGGTATCAGGCACAGCCGTGCAAAAAACAGAAAAACAATTGGTTACACCCCCGAAAAAGAAAATATCGTAAAAAAACCCGTTGAAGAGGGTGTGAAATTACGCATCAAGCCGGGAGCCGAGAAGGAAACTCGCAGTTCGCTGAGGGAAGAAGCTGTGAAGGAGGCCACCGAGGCTTTTTCAGAAACCTTATAAAATCTGTTGCTTGGGGGCCCCCAGTGGTAAATACAGGTCTGTAAGACGATTGTCCCGGGTAAAGTTACGGAAGATAGAGCGATACAGATCCACTTTCAGAAGCTCCCTAAAGAGCTTCAACGTTCTTTCGCAGTCCTTCAGCTTTACTCGCTGCACTTTGAACTCGCTAAAGAAAAGAGTGACAAACTATCACGACTTGATGGCTATAGCTACGCAAGGTACTTTCACGCTTAAGGAGAAACACGACTTTATGGACGTCGATGCACTCACTGTTGACACCTCGGAGACACGTAGCGAGAAAGATGAGAACAGCCGGTTTCTATATATTGTTCCTTGGGATGGTTTGAGCCAACGTTCAAAACATATGTTAGGCTTCGAGAGTTTGTAAAAAGCTTTCATGTTCTTTGTTTTCCACGCTCCGACTCCTTCTCCACGTTCGCGTCTTCGACGCTCGGCCGATCCCGCTCCGACTTTGAAAATTCACACGTGGATGTTTTTCAAACAAAAGACCTAAACCCCAAACCCTAAATTGGCGTTCAATGGTTCGGTGGATTTGTCGTACGACACTCTATTGTTATACATTTGATTTGAGTTTGTACGGTTAGTCGTCCTGGGGTTAATAAAACGTCAAGGGACATTTTTTTCAAAAGACGTCAAAAAAGTCAAAAGTCGTCATTTTCAGGCGTTCACAGACGCCATTAATCATATACGTCATTTTTAATGGTAGACGTCAAATGTCATTACGTGTAATATATTACGTAATTTTTATTTTTCGCAGACTTGTAGATCTTCAAATTTAATTGCGTTTAGAGGGATTAGATTTTTCAAATTCTTTCTAGTTTGAGAGATACACTGCAATCTTTACTTAGAGATGTTATTATGACCCAATCGAAGTGAGGCTTTATAGTACAGATATGGGATTGTAGTACAGATCTGTCCACCAGTTTAGGATATAGTGTAAGGACACGGGGTGTTATAAAGACAAAAGGAACTTTTACAAGAACACCGAGTCCACCACCACACTACTCTTGTAGTGCGGACCGGTCAAAGACAGTTACGGTTGCGGCGGAGGTTCGAATCCTCCCCCGGAACCACTTCTCACTCATTCACACAATGTCACATAATTGTCCCTTACTCCGGTCAGTCACCCAACTAACCGTCAACAACCAACACTCAACCGAGTGGTTCGGACAGAAAAAGTAAGACTCGTGATCCGGAGATCACGAGTTCGAGTCCCACTTAACCCACACTTCCACTTCCACTAAGAAAACTGTCACATATAAGGTGAACACTCGGTTGTCTGTTTGTCTTTTGTAACCTTCTCGTTTTCCCCAATATAACAGAGATTAATAGAATTATCAGAATAAACGAGATACGGTTTGATGGGTTCCTTAGTTGGGATTTAGGTTGCACGAATCAGTTGGAATGTTCCAAAAACCTTGAATGAATTTTATGTCGGTCAATCCGCGGGACGCTGCGGGTGGTTATACGCGTCAGTTGTACTTTCAAAAGTTCTAGAAACTGACTCAAGGAACTGCTTCATGTGAAAGGTTGCTTAGAAGAGGCTTCTGGCGAGAAAGGGCGAGTCAAAGCACCTATAAAAAGAACTACTAGACAGTTGAAACTTCTAGTTCGAAACAATTGTGAAGCCTATTTCATGCAAACACCGACTCCGAACCTTGTTTTTTCGACTCGTATGTTCCGCGCACTCCGCGCCGAACGTTGTTATCCCTGTCGCAAGTAGTGATACCCCGGAACCTTTGGAGCTTCATCGACGGAACGAGCGCCTTTAAAACTTTAGCGTAAATACCCTAATGCAAGCGATATAAAGACAGAGATACGGCGAGTGTAACAGTCTGCAGGCTAACCTGCAGGCTGTGACAGTGTAGCACGACAGGCAGGCCGGATGTGACTAGTTAGGGTATGGTAGTCAGATTGGCTGCCAGAGTCTGCAATACAACAGGCTGGTCGTTAGACAGCAGCAGCGGTAGACAGCACAGCACGGAAGACTGCGAAGTGAGAACTCGCAGTGAACTGCCAGGCTGTCTGCATTACTCTTTGCTGACGAGTCTGCACAGCACCAGGTTGCAGACTAATAAAAGAGGAACGAGGAAATGTAAAGTGTCTCTTGGAGTTTGATGTAAGAACCGTGTTTGAAACCGTCTCTCTCTCGTCCCATTCGCAGTGGCGAATCTCCTATGCGCACTACCACGGACTGACAGCCAGACCTGGGCGCCGACCCGTTGGACCGGACCGGACCGGCAACCACTTTCTGGACCGGATTTGACCTTTCTTAGACAGGTCAAATCCGGTCTGGAAAGGTCAAATCCGGTCCAAGAAAGGTCAAATCCGGTCTAGTAAAGGCCACCTTTTCTAGACCGGATTTGACCTTTCTAGACCGGATTTGACCTTTCCAGACAGGTTGTCGCCTGTCTAGTACGATCATACTCGTGTGACCTGTTTTAGACCGGTGTGACCCTGTTTTAGACCGGTGTGACGCCCAATGTGACCTGTTTTAGACCGACTCCAAGTCGGTCTGGACAGGTGGGCCGCCTGTCCAGACCGACCTGGAGCCTGTCTAGAACAGGTCGCACAATTAAGCACTTTTAACGTGTTAATCGACTGAGAACTGATTCAATTAATTAAAGAACGAAGTATTATTTATTATTTGCATTTTTAATGCATGAATGACGTGAGCCAAGCCCACCAGCCACCGACTAGAGGGAGTCGGTCGACTCAAGGAGGATTCGAACCCGGGTTGGCTAAGCCCGAGTCGAAGACACTATCACTAGTGGACCCCACCACAGGGACGCTCAAAAGGGGGCCGTTACTTTTAAGTACCCGTTTAATTTTCCAAAATTAAACGGGTACTTAAAAGTAACGGCCCCCTTTTGAGCGTCCCTGTGGTGGGGTCCACTAGTGATAGTGTCTTCGACTCGGGCTTAGCCAACCCGGGTTCGAATCCTCCTTGAGTCGACCGACTCCCTCTAGTCGGTGGCTGGTGGGCTTGGCTCACGTCATTCATGCATTAAAAATGCATATAATAAATAATACTTTGTTCTTTAATCCATTGAATCAGTTCCCAATCGATTGATACACAATTAGCACGTTAAAAGTGCTTAATTGTGCGACCTGTTCTAGACAGGCTCCAGGTCGGTCTGGACAGGCAGCCCACCTGTCCAGACCGACCTGGAGCCGGTCTAAAACAGGAGAACAACCCTGTCAAGACAGGGTCGTTCCGGTTTTAGACAGGTCACATCGCCGGTCTAATAAAGGCGAAATGTGGGTGTGACCTGTCTAAAAACGGAAAATCTGTCAGAAAACCGGTCCAGATTTCTGCAGATTTCCGAGGTTGACTGGACCGGAGTGGACAGGACCGGACAGGTCACAACCTGTCCGGTCTTGCAAGGACCGGCGTTTTTTCGCTGGACCGGACAGGACCGGACAGGTCAGCCGGTCCATGGACAGGTTGGACCGGACCGGACCGGTTTTTCGCTGCCGGTCCGGTCGGGCCCAGGTCTGCTGACAGCAACAACTGCAAACGCAGAATGCAGGACGCAGCCTGCAGGCCTTTGGGTTTTGCAGTCAAGCTGCAGTCGTTTCAGCGAACACACGACGATGAACATTGGGGTACAGATAAGGTGCAAGCCATCATGCAGACACGGAGGATCCCGGTGGAAAGCATACGATTACCGACGAGATTAAAAGGTGCCGGCCATGCGCCAAGTTCAAAATAAAGAAGTTGCTCGCCACATTAGGCGTCATTGCCACGCCTACAAAACCAGAATCGCACATCAACGTGGATTTCGTTAGACCAATGAAAGAGGGGAAGAAGATTTATATGCTCACAATTGTTGACCTTTGTGACTAGGTTTTATTTATTTATTGGTTTAATAAGATTCAGAGTCTCACGTTCTATTTTGAGGCTGGCTCCGACAAATCTAGGTAGATTCTAATTTTTTCATTTGGATTTGGTTAAGGGTCTTAACCAGAGCTGGGCAGCAGCCCGTTTGTACCGTTCCGTACCGTTACGCACACGGTCGGTACGGTAACGTGTTTAGTCATTACACGTACCGACCGGACGTTGGCATCTTTGGAGAAAATTCCACAATCTCGTGTTTTTTTGCTTATGATACATTCGTGTTCTATTTCGGCCCAACTCAAAGCAAATATATGCACCAATTGGGGCGAAACAATTGCGATGGTCAATAAGGACTACGAAATGGGAATTATAGTGTTAGTGGGTGTTGCGAAAAACGAATGTTAAAGTTACGATATGATAAATTAACTATGAGATATGTTATGCTTTGATGACTGGCGCGCGGCTGTAACATATATACTCCTCTCTTCTTAGGAAAATAACTTGAGACTCTCAAGCGTTAAAGGGGAGATATCGTTCTAGATTGTGGATGCACATGAAGGTTTCTTTGTCATCACAACCTTTCGGAGCGATCTAGGACGAAAGGAACCAAACATGAAATTCCTTAAGATATCAACACGAACTTGGAGCCAGCCTCAATAATTATGAACGCTGACGAGGCGCCTATTCCCCTCATGCATGCCTCTTGGTCCACTTGACCATTCAAGGGATAACGCCAGATAGAGATTTCGGGGAACTTTTTTAAAATGCAATTTATAGGCACATTAGCATGCACCGTCCGACACATGAAGGCAAACAATAAACTTCACGAATGAGTAGGAACATCAAACATACGTTTTTTCTGCTGGCATGTATCCAATGACCTTTATCTCGGGAACGAGCTAAAACGATGCATTTTGGCGAAGGATCTTGGAAAACTATTGATTGCTCCTCCGACATCGAAAGGTCCGTTCATTCCTTACAATAAAAATAGGAGACGATTCAACATAATGTGTCGGAGTTTATTCCTAGGATGTCGAAAATAAAGTGTTCGTTTGTTGTTGTTTTCTTCTTCGATTGGATTTACTCTTTGCGGATACGGACGTAGTTGAGAGAGTTTTCAGAGTTAAGACAATGGAGAGAGCTCCACACATGAAAGAAAGAAAAGAACGAGGATAAGAGCAAGGGGACGATCAAAGGAAAGACTTGTGGGAGCTTGTTTGAGTTAGACCAACCCTTTGAAGGTAAGGTTTCCCCAAACTATTTGTAGAGGAAAAACGCCATATTGCCGCCTTCAAAATTTTACCCCAAATAATTTTTGATCAATAACACGTCATCTCACCGATGGAGTCAATCCACAATGATTGAGTTCTTGTAAAACGTCACCAAGCCTTGTTTCGACTACATTCGTGGGATACTCAAGAGGCTAAATCAACGTGTTGTGTTGCTTTTAGATGCTTGTGCAGTATACGAAGGGCTTAGGTATTGTGATTGTGAAAATCCCTGAGATGTTATGGCCACTGTGACACGAGAATTGCACGGATCGCTTACAACCATTAGATTTAACGGTGAATGTGATATTTAAAAGGTCCCTTTGATCTCAATTTCTATTTGGGTTTATTAAGGAATTTAATAGGAAGCGAGAGGTTCATTCACCATCATTTAAGTGAGCACGACAACGAGATGCCTTAGAGCATCCCCACCGCGAAACTCATCCTCATCTCACCTCGCACACGTACGAGCGACTCGCGACTATCGTTATGAAGTTACGTGATTTTCGAGCTGAGATAACACACCTCATTTCGGGAGATAAAAATGAGGTCGGCCTTACTATCCCAACTCGAAATCACGTAAATTCGTTACGAATTTGTAACGATAGTCGCGAGTCGCTCGCACGTGCGCGAGTTGAGATGAGGATGAGTTCCACAGTGGGGATGCTCTTAGGAGCGTAGCGTGAGATTCGAGCTACTTGAGAGGCAATTAGAAATTGGATTAGTGACAACGTGAAAGTGAAAGTGAAAGTGATGGAAGAGTTGGATTGGCGAATAGGTTCTTTTTTTAAAGTGATGTTTTAGTTTAAGGCTGAAACTTTCAACATCTAGGCTAAGAGGCGACGACAACATCTTTTCAACTCAAAGAGCCCAACACCCAACGTTGAAGAAACAACTTCACGAACGGTGCAAACCAAAGAAAAGAGTCAAAAGACAAAAAGGCATTGTGAACATTTCTCGGTACACATGGCAGTGAGCACTGACAGAACGTGATTGTTGTTATCTTTCTATGGCGGAATCTACACCCTCGACGAACGACAAGGCTCAAGGGTTGGCTTTGTTTGTTCAAGCGCATCTTACTTTTGTCTGGCCAAGATCCGACCGAGAAAAGGCAAAACAAAGAGGATATAGTAACACTAAAAAATTGGAATAAAAGTACATTCTCCCTTGACGTTTTTCCAATCGTAATTAACCGGCATGCAAAAAAACGAAATTGTAGTATGAGAATATCACCACGTATTAGATTGAGTTCGTGCTTGTACCTAACACTTCCTACGGACTCAAATATCATCTCTCATCATATTCATATTTTCTCAACCGGCTCCGTTTGCCTGTTGTGAAGCACTTTAAACTTATTAAGTCTTATGACCCCGACTTGGACAATGAGAAACATCCTATTATCTTTATATTTTCATTCAGAGTGTTTAGGACTCTCCCTATTTGGCTCTTTATTTGGCAAGGGAAGCCCACAACTCCCAAGACAAGATATCTTAGAGCTCCTTCAAGCATTTGCTCTTTCCCAATATTGCATGAAGACTAGGAGCCCAATATAACACTCCACGACCCCCTCTAACAATGCTTCCGCCTATTGCTAGCGGAGGTAGCTAATAATATTTTTACTACTATTATTTGGTTTGATATTGAAAGTATATAGGGGGTATATTCTACTTATTAAAAACTTTGTTTGGCCTTCCTCCCCATATGTACTCCCAACCATGATTTCTTACCTTTCCATTCATTCTTTTTCCAACTATTGTTTTCCAAATGGCCAATGATAGTCAATCAACCTTCAATCAACCTGGAAGAAAAAGACAAGTAAACAACTGAGGCAAGGCAACATAATTACAGTCCACTCCCGTGATAACAGACCCCGTTTTTACAAAATTCGCATCGTCATGTTGGGATGCTCGAGCACGGGTTGCCAATTTTTTTGGGGGGGGGTCTGGAAAATACAAAAGATCTGCAAAATCATGTCTTTGATGCTCTCAGCACGTCTCAAGTCAATATCGCATAAACTTCGTCTAAGACATTAGATCATCTGATAAGATCATAAAAAACCTCGCATCTGTTGCCTATGTTCATTTTTTAAATTTCTTCTGATAGCGAACAAGTGGGGGAATAGCCATGAAATAAATAAAAGGGAAATAAACAAAACCTGATGATACTCAAACCGCTTCAAAGGTCCTTTTATCGGGAACGGAAAGTATTATGTCTTTGCTCCATTGGTGGTTCTACACCAATAATAATTGTCCTTATATCTATAAAATTTTCAATGAGATTGAAAGCCCTACTCAAGCTCTCTCTTTCTCTTTCTTAATTCTTGTTGGGGCTCAGGATAGATTTTTTATTAATCCTTTCTTTTTTTTTTGCTCCTCTGAAACGAAACCCCAAGCAAAAAATAAAAATAAAAGAGAGTAGCATCACTCCTCTCACCGAATTGGCACGCTGCAAATCTTCTGACAGAGCACCGACAGGTCCCCCCTTTTTTGCCCCAATTCAAAAAGAAAAAGAAAAATCAGACACTATTAATGATACCATTAACGAGAATCATCAAAGCGAAGACCTCAAGGTGTTGCACTCTGAAAAACGTTTTGCACAGAAAAGAAAAAGATACAAAACAGGTCCTATACAATGACAGTCGCTCTTGTCACTTGAATGTGGAACGTAAAAGCGAAAAATCTGTCTCCCAAAAAAGAATGATGTGTTTACAGTACATGATTGTTTTCTGGAGAGATGCCTCTTGAACAAACATTTTTTTTCTCCAAATTAACATACAATCCAGGAAATGACGGATATTCCTAAAAACATATAATCTAGCAATTACTTTCCACCCTGCACCATTCATATTTTGCTTTCGACTGCTGGTACACAATACAGTCATCGAAAGCTGCTCAAAATATCGCCATTCGTACAAAAAAGATCATACCACCGTGCACCTGAACCAACCCTCCATTATCGAGACTGTATTTTACACTCAGGGGGCAAGTGTTTGGACAGAAATGCTCGAGTTTCTTGGCCAACTGTGTGCTGAGGTAACACCAATTGACACAAGCTTGTCAGACTGGAAAGCTCCCTCGCTCCCTTGTCGTTCACTTTCGTTCCTCCCATGTCCAATGTGATCAAATTCTTCAGTTGTAACAAAGGATCTGTAGCAAGAATAATTTCAATGAGTGCCATTTTTTTCCAAAAATCTACGGAGAAGAAAAGCTTGGGCTGTTCTTTCTTTCTTTCTTTTCCTTTTTTTTTGTTGGGAGGGGGGGGAGTTTACTCTGTTATTGGAGTATACCAGTTCAACATATGAAATTGAAATTCTTGTTCGCAAGAATAAAATGCAACATTCATTGAAGGATCATGGCTGGGAGCTGACCATGGAATCTTCTTACCTATGCCTTTTCCTGTGATTCTGCTTCCCCTAAGGTTCAGAACTTTGAGCTTTGATATATGCTCACCAATGCTCTTGACACCAACATCCCCTACTCTTGATGATGCCAGCCCTA
This sequence comes from Bryopsis sp. KO-2023, assembly GCA_030272585.1. Classification (NCBI taxonomy): domain Eukaryota; kingdom Viridiplantae; phylum Chlorophyta; class Ulvophyceae; order Bryopsidales; family Bryopsidaceae; genus Bryopsis; species Bryopsis sp. KO-2023. The sequence goes on from BSYQ01000005.1 coordinate 51,057, forward strand.
AATTTGTCAAATTTGTCAGAGTTGATAACTCGCATATGCTTTGGTCTCCAGTGTCAGTCCTGGGAACACAACAAAAGCATTTTTAACAGTTCAGAGCTAAGAAGTGCCACACAACAGAGCATTTTCCACAGCCCCTTTCCTTTCAATTCTACTTGCCAGAATATCCCCCAAAATTGCTGGTCACTATTTGATGATTGCCCAATGATAGGGCACATAATGTAAATGTCTATGCGCATTTGAATTGTTTTCTTTCCAAGCCAACACCTTCAGGTCTAATTTTCGTTCAACACCACCACACAAAACTGAATTTTGTAGGATCTGGCTCAATGGATCGTGGTGTTAGTCACCTATTAAGCTGGAGCGTCGTCAGGTTGGCAAGTGTAGCTAAGTGATGTGCTTGTTTTTTTGGCAGTTTTGCGAGTCTCAATGTCGTCACATTCACATAGACGGTGTTCAATTTATGAGCAACGTACGACACAGGGAACTCAATCTTCCCTTTCACTGATATCTGATCACAAGCAAGAAAGAAGAAAACACCATCTCATCAAAAGCATCCCTGGCTCATTGAATACAAACGAAAAACAGGGAAGCCCATAATGATCAAGGCCATATAGAGCTTTCATCTCAGAAAAGCACTTTAAAAAAGAACCCTGCACATCTGGAAAAAGAACCAGGGATACATTCGCAGATATACTCATGCAATATGTTTGCATTTGTACTGACCTTTGTGACTAATGCACCCGTGACCAGCCGCCAATGTTTGTTGATTGGGTGCAAACATGTTCTGACTTCATGCAACTTATATTTCAAAATACCAATAATCTGGATGATCAAATCTGAAGGGAGTTGACCCCAGGTGTCAAGCTCCGCACCGCCCAGTATAGTCTTAATGTACACAAAAAAATATGTCACCCTCTCTTTCAAAATTGATTTGAATCTTTTCAAGTTTCACCCAGCAACAAAAAGGCTCGGTTTGTTCAGCAGTTGTGTAGGTTGTGAAGAGAGATTTAGAAAAGAGCGCCCTGTTGGACACAGACTCAGGCCTATATCAACAGAACGTCTCTTCTCTCCAGCTACCCTAACAAAACACTGGCGGCTCTGAATAGAGTCTGCACATCACTTGGAAACAGAATGTCACCTTGCTTTTGTTTTTCCGACTTCTCATAGTTCGCGCGCGTGCGGCAAAGAAGACGACGTACCCCGCAGTCTTTCTTCTTATCGTTTGCAGTCTTTCTTCTTATCGTTTATGGAAAGTGGGTCCGAATGTCAAGCGAAGCAAGTGAAGCTGTCGAGTAGCGACGCCAAGCCCATGTCGCACGCGGATAGAGTGCGCACTCAATCTTGAACAATCAAGATTATCTTCTCATTCCTTTTTTAAAGTCTTTTCCCAGCACCTCCAGTTGTTGACGATCTGTGCGAAAGGGGAAGGATGGGCGATTTTTCTGGAGTCGTAAAACTAGCCAATATCAGTGACTTCATTGCCCCCTCTCAAGCTTGCGTTGTGAACCTGGATGGAACGAAAAAAGCTTCGGACACTGACGGACAGGTGTGAAAATTCTTGGCTTTTGACAGGGTGTCCCACTTTGAGTGATTCGGAATAAGGCAGTGCATTCTGTCTAAAGGAAAAACTTGATGGTTTATGGAGGTTGTGCATGTTTTGAATCCAAGAATGAGTCTCATTTAATGCATTGGAGTGAACGATATTTGTTTGCTTATCAGCAGCCGCCATCAGCTTCCTTAGAAGTCCAACAGCATGTCAGAAAAAAGGGGGGCAAAAAAATCACTCAGCTAGCCGAAGAACCTGTGAAGGTCACACTTCATGATTGTTTGGCTTGCAGTGGATGTGTGACTTCAGCCGAAACGGTGCTTTTGGAACACCAAGGTGTGGAAGAGCTACTAAGTAAATTGGCTGATCCAGATGTGATTGTGGCCATATCCGTTTCACCTCAAACTCGGGCATCTATAGCAGCTGGTTTTAACATATCCCCTGCCAAGGTGAGCCAAGCAGGGAGGCATTTGAAATCCTGTCTGTGTGGATGTTGAATTTTGTTTTCTAATGATGCGATGGACACTTGGGTGATGATGTGGGGTTAGAAAGACTAAAAAACACAGTCGAAGCAAAGCAGATTTATGAAAGGATGTTATTTCTATTTTCAGGTGGAAATTATAGTTGTTCTCTCCAAAAATTAATTGGGGAAAATACCTCGGCTTTTCAGAACACGGGCTGTTTTCATGATAATCTTAGAATTTTGAAAAAAATACCTGTTGTAACCGAAAGATAGAGCCACATTTTGGTGTGGGTTTTTTGCAGGCGCTGAGATTCCTGTCTGGATTTCTTCGATCCCTGGGTGCTGATTATGTTTTCGATTTGACAACGGCCAGGGATTTTTCCTTGGTGCAATCTGGTAGAGAGTTTGTAGAGAGATACAAGAAGAATAAGGTCTCGAATTCAGTGGAAGAGCGGCGCCGTTCGAATCAAAAGACATCGACCTCGATGGAAAATTGTCATGGCCATTTCCCCATGCTAGCATCGTCATGCCCAGGTGGACCTCTCATGATTTGATTTCTTTCCCTGATGCTCACTTAGAGGGCCAATTTCTGAAAGCATCTCAGCCTACACCTAAAACAGTAACTTCAACTAATCTAGCTGTGTGTTTCAGGATGGATATGCTATGCTGAAAAAACCCATGGAGACTATATTCTGCCGTACATCAGTGGAACCAGGAGTCCCCAAGCTACGATGGGGGCTCTTCTGAAGCAACATTTTTTCAGGGACGTGAAGGACATCCCAGCTGAGCGAATTTATCATTGCACTCTGATGCCGTGTTACGACAAGAAACTCGAGGCTTCCCGACCAGAATTCAACTTTCCTGAATCTGATACCCCTGAGGTGAATGATGTTGTGTTTGTCATGAAACCTTGCCACGTATTTACTATTTGTTTTGAATTCATTTTCAAAAATTTTCCAAAAAACGTAGCTGTAGCTGTTTGCACTGTCATTCTTGATTGTTTTCTTCCTGAAAGTGTTTCATTTGGCTTGAACAATGCATGTGAACATTCCATCTGGCAAAGACTCTCATTGATTTCAAAGTAAATCAGTTGCTTCCTACATCAGACTCAGTTGTATTTGAACAGTGCCCAGGTGGATTCATCATTGACGTCCATTGAGATATTCGAGTTGATTTCCAAAGAGGGTTTTGATTTTGCAAACTCGGTCGAGGCCCATGTGGATTGCCTGGATGGGAAGCAAGATGAGTGCTCCATTCTCTATGGCTTCCCTGGGGGCTCTGGAGGCTCCGCCGAGTTCATTTACAGATATGCAGCCAAGGAGCTCTTTGGAGTTGAGGTTCCGCAAGGCCCTCTACCTGTCGTAACTCTCAGAAATGCAGACTTCAAGGTGCAAATAACCACCATGAGGGAGCAACCTTGCAAAACCCTTTTTTCTCTCCGTGGAATTATATTGTCCCCCATCTGAGACCTGAAACTTCGTTGTTCTCCCTGGCACGAGTCCTATTTTGATTTTTCTTTGAAATCCTGATGTTTCTATTTTGAAGGAAAAAATTACTAGACTTGTGGGTCACTGGCCAAATGTTCTGCTACTATTCAGAATATATTGGTATTCTTACCTTTTGTTCCTGGTCGGCTATTTTTTGGCTGGGATTTTGATATTAGTTTCACAGCATCTAACAGCTTTTCTTGGACACTTCGCCTTGACGTAAAATATCATATTTATTGAAGGGAATATAGGATGTTGTTTCTTGTTTCTTTAGGATGTGATAGACTCTTTGTTCCATGAGCATTTATTTACAACCCATTTTGTTTATTTCATTGGGCCCAGAAATATTGTTTTGCCTATCTACTGACACGAAGTGCTGGGCCAATAGTTTATTGTGTGTCTATGTTTTTCTCAAGGAAATCGCACTGGAGGTGGATGGAAGTGAAGGTTTGAGGTTTGCTCTGGCGTATGGCTTTCGCAACATTCAGACTTTGGTTAGGAAAGTGAAACGAGGAATTTCCCAATACCACTACGTTGAAGTGATGGCGTGTCCTTCGGGCTGCTTGAATGGGGGGGGCCAGGGAAAGCCAAGAAAGCAACAGAGCGCCCTTGATCTCCTGAAATCGGTTGAGGAAGCTTACTCACATCAGGTAGACTACATTTTCTGAAAGACGGAAAACTAATAGCTAGTACAGACATGGAGCTCTACATGCAGTGGAAATTTTCTGTCTGAAAATATTTGTCAGGATCAACTTGGTAATATTTCATAGACGCTCGGAGTGAAAGTGACTGTGATGTGGTGAGTTTTGTGGGTTCATTGCAGGATGTTGTTTACCGGCAACCATCAGAAAACCCTATTGTTCGAGATTTCTGTTCCGGCCCCAGGGAGGAGTTTCGAGATTCACTTTTCCGTGCGACTTATCAAAAACGTGAAAAATTAGTTTCGACCACTGTTGGTGATTGGTGAGAAAGGGGTGGAGTATTCATGGTAAAAGGGGGTGTTTGGGAAAACCAGAAAGAGAAAGATCTATGATTCGATGCATGGTTGTGGCTTGATAGATGTGCTGCTGAGTATTTTAAAATGGAGAGTAAACTGATGGATGTGTGAATGCTCTTCTGTGTAACCCAACACAGAAATTGGTTCATGGGTTCTGGTGGTGGTAATCAAGTGCAGAGACACTGAACATAATCCATTTTTCAATGTGTTGAAAATGGCAGTGTTGAGGAAGAGAGCGATTGTGAGTGTGTTGGTAACACTCTTGTAGCTCCCCAGAAAAAGAAAGCTGCAGGACCACCTGATGTTTCAAATCAACATCTCTTACCCTGTGTACTGCTGTCTTTTTCTCCCAATACTGAACATCCACTGAATTTATGTCACCTGTGTGTTCATGACCACTCCAGTACTTTCATTTGACAATGTTGCACCTGCTAGTGTTGAACATCCTACAGACAACAAACAGTTTCAACGACAGTTTTTTACACTAGGAAGCCGAACCTCACATCGTTCACAACACTCCCAACAGATACCTATCTCCAGTAACATTGATCAAGCCTGTTGACCAATTCCAATCTCCCTCAACTTAGTTAAGTAAATGGAGCAATACTCATCATTCCATCACCCCCTTACTCGAAATCAACACTGTGTTGTTTGCTGAGTAAAGCGTCGTTTTCGATTTGGGTTTTTTTTCTGTTGAAGCCGGAAAATCTATCGAACAATTTTTCTCCCCCAAAAAGTGCCCTTCCACATCACTTTAAGCTTTATTTTGATTCAACCTTCTCTCCACTGAAAAGCTGACTACCAAAAGAAAAAAAGCATTACGTGCAACTTGTGTGTAGCCACAAGGGAACTGGTCAAGACGTCTTCCAATTGGTTAATCGTTGCTGCATTGCCACCAATCGTGAAATGAATTCTGTGAAAAATGGTGGACAACACCAAAAAACAAGTATCCATGCAGCTACATTTGTTTGCACCCCACAGATGTTTATCATTCCTGGCAATAGAAGAAATATTGGAACCCAGATTTCAGTAGGCTGTGCACCATACCATGTACTCTGTGTACCCTACCCTATCCCCCGGCCCCCCCTCCGAGAAAAAAGAAAAATCCTAATGGCCTCAAACGTTGACAAAAAATCATGAGTACTTCTTGATTCTCTTGATGTGACCAAAGAAAAACTGTCAACATGCCCGACCCTAAACCCCAACCCCAGAGTCATAGATTCTCGAAAAACACAGCCCCTATTTCTGTAATCTCCACCAAATGGTCAAATTCCGCTCTTGTGCTCAAAATTTGCCCCGTATCGAAGCCATCCCTTCGAACGATGTACCCAGCATTTTGGAAAGTCTCCAAAAATTCCACTGGGTCTGATTTCGCATCGTGCATCAGCCAAGGGCCCCATTCACTCATGATTTTTGGAACGCCTCCATGCAGCAGAGTTTTTGGACCCCCTCCAACAACATGAGCTTCGTAACCCTAACAATGCACAAAGGCACAGTTTCAATAACACTTTTTCTGATTGCATGAGTGAACCCCAGTGGAAGCGAATATTCCCTGAAAAGACTTCATCTACAGCGAAACTAGCCGAATAAACCAATGCTGGGTTCCAAAGTACTTTGAATGTTTTGTGCCAGCCAGAATCAACAAAGAAAACTAGATGGTTCAGAAAAACAGGAAATAGGTAGCAGGAGTTGTGAATGATGCAAATTGGATGCATACCTCGACATCCATTTTCACTAATCCAATGTTTTCCGACTCAGAGATTAAATCATCGAGTCGGCTGAAGGTCACGTTTTGTCGAAATACATAGGTCGGATGCGCAGGATCGCTGGACGACCAATCGTCCCCACACACAATGGTGCCATCCCCCACATTGTACGTGATCGAAACCAGCTTGCACATGATGGGCTCTTCGGACAGCGCCGTCTCATGGATTGTTATCAAATCCTGCAAGTTGTTTTCGCAGATCGAGTGCTTGAACCCCTTTAGATTAGTCAACATCGGCTCCACTGAAATCACCCCGAAGCCCATGGATGCAATCAGGATGGAGTACCAGCCGATATTCGCCCCGATGTCCAGGAATTTCACGTCTTTCTTCTCTATCCCCGAATCGTTTGCTTTCAGCCGTGTGTAATGCTCATTCATTGCCTTGATGAACTCCCGTGAGGTGGCCAATTCCCAGGAACCATAATCCTTAATGGATTTGCTCACGATGTCCTTCGTTTTGTAGGTATTGATTCTGAACGAGGTGCCATCCACAGTTGCAGTATTCATCGAAAAAAGCTCCATGTCGGACTGGGAAGCAGTCTCATGCAGACATTCGCAATAACTGGGAAGATCAAGCGAGGCATCACAATTTCCGTCCACCGAACCCCCATCGGTGTTGGACGCAACAACCTCCCCGATTTCTTTCTTTGGCACTTTCTTCGCGACTTTCTTGGCCACTTTCTTCGACGCTGCTGGGGTCACTTCAGGTTTTCCTGACGACTCTTTCGCAACGACGCCTGCCTTCACCAGAATCTCTGGTGTGCTGAAACTACTCGGTTTCGTGCTATCCACCACGAATGGGACTCCCCGCGATCGAAGTCCAACGTGCTCCTCCACGGAGAGCTTCCCCCAATTGCCATCGCTTCGGTACAACGCCACGAATGAAACGAAACCCAAGCAAAACAATGCTGCGAACAGTATCGACTTGCTATCTCGGGGCACCATGCCGAATCGCTGCAAAGACGCTTTTCGTCAACGCCCCCGAAGCCAGCAGAGAAATATCTCGCGTCTCAGCTCCCGCGAGGAAATGAAGCACGCGTTGTTGCTTTCGGTGTGACTCAGCGTTGGTTTGGGGTTGGTGATCGTCAAGGGATTCTCACCCAAATGTGGAAACAAACGCACTCCCCGATACACACTTGAAACACGTGACCTTTTCAACGCCCAAATGTGAACTGTTGAGCGTCCTTTCTCTTTCGTCGAAACACTGCTCCCACCTTTCCGCTCACTTGCTCAGCAGCACCAAATTCCTCCCTCCTCCTTAGTTCCATCAACTCTGGACGATTTCCCATTTCAGTCAGGTGTTCTTTCCCTCAAATGTGTGAGTCTTCTGTTTCTGTGATTGTTTTGTGCAGCACCCCCCCCCCCCTCCTCTCATGAAATTTTATTCATGTGGAAAGTAGGCCAAGGTAGGCATGCACGGATCGAAGATGTTGAGAATGATTGAATTTGGAATGGAATCCTTTGGGTTAATTGTTCTAGGAAGCATCTTGGTTGGAAAAAATGATGGATTTGGATGCCTGATAATATGTACTTGGGTTTTTTCTTGATGTGCAACTTACATTTTTTTATTGATAAAAAGTTTGCGACTGAACAACATTTTTCTGGGGTTCAACACCACGTGGGCAAGGTCATTCTTCTGATCACTCAAGAGGTACTGCCCAGACTGACCACGTGACATTAGCAGGAATTGCACACTTTTGTGGTCCCATCCTGTTGATATGGAGTGGCTGTGCCCAACGAAACTGTCTGTTTCTTTTCAACAAGTTTTCCACAGTTTCAATAAATTACAATAGGTTGTCGACCCTGAATTTTGAACGGTGCAGAATACATGAAGGATTGACTGTATCGGTATAAAAGGGGAAAGTGGAACCAAACAGTAACTGTAACTTGACTCAACCTGGCAAGAGTCTGATTGAGGCCTAGACAAAAATATAAAATTGCAAGAGAGCTTGATCCATGAAATCAGTTTGGTCAAGCAGTGAGGTGTAACGATCTCGACACCCCATCAATCAACTTCTTTTAAACACCCCCACGGCGTCCGTCGCGAGCACCCTGTCTGCCAAGCTTCCATCCCCTAGAAAAGGGAGCCCTGCACAACCCATTTGCCAGCGCCAAATATTTTATAGTTTTCAGGGAAAGAGCGGGAGCCGGTGGTCGTGGCGAAGACATTGCGGTGAGGCTCGTTGCGTGGGGTCATTTTTTTCTGCCGTTTCGCTCTGCGATCCCCACGGTTGCGCCGCGTCGATCGGGACGTGGCGTGGCTTAGCTTGGCTACCACGGATCATTGGCTCGAGTTTGGATTGGCTGGGCGACCCTTCGCCTTATGCGGACAGCCTGTCGATTGATTGGGTTTCAGAGATGCGGGAGGACAACGGGGGTTACGACAACGTCTTTGAACCGGAGTCGCAAAGTTTCGATCAAGGATACCAAAAATCGCCCCCGACGACCTTCGCTTTTTTTTTTTTTTTTTCGTCGTCGCTCTCTTTTTCAAGAAGAACTTGCCTTTTCCCATGTGGCAACCGCTGGAGGTGGTTGTAAAGGTGTTTTTTTTTCTCCTTCTCGTTCCGTGAGTGGGTTTATAAGGGGGATATAAAAGCTTCAGCACGTCCAACAATCCCACGCCTCCTAGGCATTCCCCCTTCTGGCCCAAACGCGAAAGTTCCTTAATCTTTTTTTCGTTTTTGCTCTCTATTTTTTACTCTTGCTTTTTGCTTTAGTTTTTTTTTTCTTCTTCGGCCTAAGGGTCAGCTCATTTCTGATGGACGGGCAGTGATATCACATCACAGCCAACCCCCCCAATCGGAAAAAAGAATTGAATTGGATGGCTAGGGCGGACGAACATCATGTTCGAAATCGAAAAGAGGGGGGGGGGAGGGGGCAAGAAAAGAGAGGGAACTGGAAATTGGAAAGTAAACATAAACCCCCCTTGAGCGATCAGAAATCCATGCGGGTCGAAAGCGATTGTGCGATGTTTCATTATCTCTGGTGGTGGCTATGGTGTTCTGGGGAGCTTTTCAAATTCGGACGGTCACTTTTTGGAGGTGGATTGGACTTGGAGTTCTTGGAGTGCTCTGGATTGGATCTGGAGCACCTCTTGACGTATGGAATCTTTATATGACTATTTATCACAACACCAAGGGAAAAAGAAACAGGGTAAAAAAAAAAAAAAAACTTATGAAATCAAATACCTCACTTCTGTGAGGGCCTGGATGGTTCTCTCGACTGAAGCCAGTAGTGTCACACTTGATGGATTGAGTGGTGTTTTTATCTTAGGCCAAACCCAGTAGGACTGAGATTCTACTCTGCGCAGTTTTGATAGGAAAAGAGAGATGGTTCAGCCATGGGATGGTTTGGTTTCAGGCACCACCACAGTTCACTCTTATCATTCAGGATTAGGGCTCAATTTGCCTCCACTAGAGTCCAATATTCATATTTGAAGTTCCAATAACAAGAGAAAATTGGGGCGGATGACCTGATTTTTCCCTCACCCATGTGGTTCATTTTTTTACCCACCAAAACCATACCGAAAATCATCCACTCTAAGCAAGACATACTGTTCTGCTTTTTTTTCAGGCATCTACAGTTTGAGGAGCAGCCATGAGTGGGAGGATTATCTATGTGGGCAATCTGCCCCTGGATATCAAAGAGTGGGAAATAGAGGACTTGTTCTTCAAATATGGAAAAATCGTCAACATAGACTTGAAATTGCCCCCCAGACCACCTGGCTATGCTTTCGTGGAATTCGAGGATGCCAGGGATGCGATGGACGCAGTCAAAGGAAGGGATCGATATGAAGCTTTTGGAGAGCAACTCCGAGTATGTTGAGAATGGAAAACCCCCTGAGGATCTGTTTTTTTTTGTCACCAATAATCAACATTGATTTAAGGGGGCGGAAAAAGGAAGAGTCATGCAAGCATTACCCCTCGGAGCAAAATTACACTTTCTGGTGGCTAGGGGACATTTTCCCTGGCCCATTTCTGTCGTCAAGATGTTACATTGTTGCTTGCTTTTTGGTGTGGAATTGTTTCTGTCCAATTTCCAGTGTAACAAGAGTTTGGTTCCAACGTAGGTGGAGATTTCACATGGAGGTGGCCGTCGTGGAAACCCAGCAGGGGGTGGTGGTGGTGGCAGAAGAGAGGTGTGACATTCTGATGCTTGGAAAAGAGGAAATAAATGCAAATTCGGGCTTCATATTTTTTGGCAGAATCTGCTACAGAAACCACCAGATAATCTCAAGCCCATTGTGAGCTGACTTTTGGAAGTCCTCTGCACTCCTGTTTTGGTTCCTATGATGTCCCACGGCTACGTTTTTGACTCTGCTCACTTTTTATGCACTTCTTTGAATCAGATGGACGGGCCTTACAGAGGTGGAGGTGGTGGTGGAGGAGGAGGCGGCGGCGGCGGCGGCGGCGGCGGCGGCGGGGGGGGGTACCCACGGTCGAGAGGTGCAGGGGCTGGTTCTTATGGAGTTTCCAGGAGAACCGACTACAGGACCATTGTGTCTGGTTTGCCGAATTCTTGCTCCTGGCAGGATCTGAAGGACCACATGCGAAAGGGGGGAGAGGTCACTTTTGCACAGGTGTGGAATGGGCTGCTTGTTGGAATTTTGGCTGGTTTGTGGTGGGGCTATTCAGTCACTGTCCAGAGGAAGGGGGGGGGGGGGGGAAATAGTCAATAGCCGTCAGTAGTAGGGCATACGATTATTGGATGGAAATGTAGATGGGTTCAGAGCAGGTGTAATTCTCGTCTATGTTGTTTTTGATACCTTGTCTATATATTTGTTCGAAGACCTAGTCACAGAAATAGTAGAAAACGAGTGAACACTGGAATATGAGTCAGTGTGGCATCACCTGCAGTCATGTTCCGTGCATTTAAAGGAATGCTGAAAAGTGCTGGTTTGCTGTGCTCTTGATACAGTGTTTGATATGGAGCCAAAATTTGTGACATTTGTGTGGTGGATGAAAATGAAACAGGTCATGCGTGATCGGGATGGTATGATTGGACTGGTGGATTACTCCACCTACGAGGATATGAAGCATGCCATTTGTAGGCTGGATGACACGGAGTTCCGAAACCCTTTCGACAAGGGGTACATCCGAGTTCGGGAGGACAGAGGAAGGGGAGGCCGTCGATCACCTCACTCGCGATCCTACAGTCGCAGCCGCAGCAGAAGCCGCAGTCGCAGCAGGTAATCAAACACTAGATTACTGTGTTTGCGCTCTGTCTGTCTTGAGGAGTCATGGTGACCAAGATTTAGGTCAAACTTGATAACCAATTAATTAGTTGGTTTCGAAATCGTAGTCAGTTTGCATGTCACACTTGATTGCAATCAAAGAATGACATGAACAGAAGCAGAGAACCCTTTTCCCGGTCCTGACCAGATGTTGATCGAATTAAATTTGTACATTGATATTTTTTTGGGGGGGTTCCACTTGTAAATAGGCCAAGGAAGGCGTCGAGGTCTTTATCCAGAAGCAAATCAGTTTCTCCTCGTCGAAGCCGGAGCCGATCCAGGTCGAAATCGTTCGAGAAGGTACACTCTCCGAATCCAACTGTAGTTTCCTGATAGAAAATGATTGGTGCTGTTTCTTTCCAGCTATTTTTGGAATTGTTCAGGACAGATTTCACATTCCCAATTTGAGACAATTGCTCCTGACCCTTGTCTTCCCTGATTTTACCCAGAATGGAATGCCTTCATGTTTTTTTATTGTTCTCGATTCCGCTCAAGAATCTGAGCCCCGACTCTTTCCACTGTAAAAAGTGACAAGTTTTGATGGCAAGATTTTGTCTCCCTCTATCCATGTATGTACTTCGCAGGTAAAGGAGGAGAAGAAATCATCCTTGTCTCTGTCACCCATAAAAAAGGAGGAATCCCCCAACGGCCATGTGAGGTCTCCTTCACGGAGTGCCTCCCCTAAGAGGAGCCGCTCCAGAAGCCCCCGCTCCCAGTGAAGAAAATGCAGGAAATCACCCAGCAGCAGAAATGCCAATCGAAGAAGAAAAAAAAAGGAAGATAATCATATTGAGGCCGACGACACTGTAACACAGTTTTTTTTCTTTCTGGCAGTTGAATTTGAGGAAGTCCGAGAAGGATCAGTTAACATATTGAGAGGGGGGGGGGGGTGGATGAGGTTGAATTTCGGGGGAGCATGGGCTTTGTTTTGTTTTCATTGAGAATCTCCTAGTCAGATTGCGTTGTGTTTGGGGGTCACAAAGTGCTTGTGTTGATTTGTGGGTTCTTGTGAGCTTTGGGGATCTGCATGTAGGGGGTGGGGTGAACATTGCTAAGCATTCTGTAATGAAAGGATTGTTCTGGTTGGGAGAGTCCTCCAGGCATTGTTTTTTCATCTGAATGAGTGTGGAATTCTGAATCATCCCAGTGTTCCTAAACGTCGTCGGAAGTTCGATTGCGCAGTGCGGATCGGAAAATTGTCGAAAGAATCGTACGAAAATGCTGACTCGACGTTGTCGATGTAGCGCCTGTCGATGTAGCGCCGTGTTGCGGTTCCTAATGGTCCACCACGCCTCCCAGCGGTTGCATCGAATTTTTTTTTATGCCGTTCTGACGATTCATCCGACTTGATGGTTGTACGGCCGGTTTCCTCCCTGTTAGCAATTTCGTGAGTTTCCGGTGTACGTCTCAGTTCAACCAAGGGAGAGATCCAGAATGGTTTGGCTCTTTTCTTGCGAGGGACCCACAAACACCAAGAAGCTGCAATGGACCCGCTATTGCTGCGGTTCGTGGATGGCGCCATCGAGCGCCGCTACGACGAATGCATGTTGCGCAGACAGTTGTGGCGGATAGACAGCTGGTTCATGACGCTTTCGACGCCTTTTGTCCTGTCGCCAGCCCTGGGGAACCTTTGCCGAATCTTGTCTTTCTTGCTGGGGAAAGAAGGGTCGCCCCCTGTGACGGAGCTGGACGTCGCATCGACTTTGAGCAGCTTGTTCCTCGCGCTGTTTTGGTTCGTCAAGTGGCGCTGGGGTATACAAGGGATGCTGCAGAGGCGAACTCAACTGGTGGTTGCGTTCAGGTGCGACTTCACGCAGTGTTTGACCCCCGTTCCAGCTTTAGCAGTCCACAGTGAACAGCAACCAGTTAAACCAGACAAATGAAATTGGTTCAGAAACTGTGCAAAATTCGTTCAGGTTGGGTGTTTTACATTTTAGTTTGTTCCATGGAGCATGTTGGCCAGTTTGCTCGTTCATGTGCATCAAAAAATTGTCTCAAGGGGGTGCTTGTAAGAATGTCTCTTCAATCTTGTTGTGGCAATAAAAATGGTCGTCCTGCAACTTTCTCAGTTTCTAAAAATGTCCCTGAAGATAGACGCCACCACTTTTCTCTGGACAAGCAAACTGTCACACAGTTTGCATTGTTTAAGATTCTTGCCACTCAGATGGTTGCTTGCAGTTTACCCAGTTTACGTAGAGACCTTGGCATTCAAATGATGGGGGGTTTTCCTGTACAGGATATGTGTTTCGGTTTCATTGGCTTTGTCCATGCAAAAATTTCAGTGGATGTACGAGCTCCAGGAGAACTACATTTGGGCTGCCTTCGATGCATTAGTCATCAATGAGGTGCTGGGTGCGTTGGTCATAGGTTTTGGCCTTCGCTTGAAGTTCAGATACCACGTCTGGACCAGCTTCTTTTCGATCTTAGCTTTGTTCGTGGGGAAAGGCAACACCTTTTGTGAAAAAATCACATGTTCTCCAGAAGGCCATGGATTCATGCTAGCCGAAAGGCGAGCTGATAGCTATGCTGGTAGAGTTATGGACTGGCTTCATTATGGATCAGGGGAGAACTTGAGTAAGGATAGGAGCAGAAACCCCTGCTTGCAGTTGTCGTTGTTCATCCATCTTTTTTTTGCATTCGGAATGGTTTCCTATTGGGTTTGGCTGACCGAGCGGAGGTCAAGAGTGAATTTTGCCATGCAAGACAACTGCCGGGGAAATGCTAGAGGCTTGTCATCATTGCGCCACATTCCGTTCTCAACCCATATTCAGCATGGAGCAATCTCCTTGGTGGCATTCGGGGTGGCCTGGGAATTCCTATTCAAAGCTGGAGAGTTTCTGCAGCGCTGGGGGTTTGCGGAGAAAGTGGGATTTAATGATTTGTTTGATCATGTGGGGTCCCCGTCCATATCTTAGGAAGGAAATCCGTCCGTCTGCCGTCTAGGAAACAAGATTTTCTGTGTGTTCTCAAGCCCAATGTCATTTCCCAAGGTCTTGACCTCCACCCATTCTTGGAGGACCTCCCATCCGTATTGGGGACCTAGGCAACAACTGAACATGATAAACTGCTTAGTATATTTTTTTTGTTGATGGAGGAGGGGGGGGGGGGGTTATTAGTCTCCAATCGGTAGGGGCAAGATTGAAAGGTGAGTAATTTTTTGGAATAACGTTGTTGGTTGACCTTGCCAACAGTTGGGCATTTTGAGAAATGGCAGTCACATTGATTTATGCATTACAGATCGCATTGGTTTGCTTCTACAGTGGGTGTTGCTGGCGGGGGGAGTACCCAAGTTTTGAATGGAACCTCTCATCGGTGTAATTCAATAAGCATGGCCTGACAGTGTAAATTACCTTTCATGACAAAGGGGGTTGATTTTTGGAGACCCTGTGCAACCCAACCCCCTGTTCCACAGTGTTGTTATCTCTCCTTTTTTCTCAGTCAGCTGACGGGACTTAGGATAAGGGGGGTAAAGAGTTTTTGTTATTCCCCTTGATTTCCTTCTTTTTTTGGCTACACAACACCTCCAAATTTCTTTTTTTCCCAAAATAAGGTAGAAGTCCATCAATTCATCAAGTAGGAAGTTCAAAGTGGTTGATACAGGAGAACTATGAATATCGGAGACATCAGGGTGTTGGAGAAAGCATTGTTTCAAAACATCCACCAATTCAGGAAGGCCCACTCTCCACAGTTTAAAAAGATACTCAATGTTGGAATCTCGAAATTTATTGTGAAGTTTGTTACAAACAAACGTAAATTACATTGTGGAGGAGAATCGCCGTTGTGAAGTTTGTTACACAACTGAACACAGAATGAGAGGATGAAGTGATGCTTCTCGTTGTATCTCGGCATCTTTTGAGTAAGACTTTTGCGTCTAAAACACCACGAAGTTGACGAGACACAAAATACAGTGGCCGTTGTGTGGGGACTCAAAAATGTGGAAGAGATACAATACTAGTTGAATGACTTTCGAAACGCATAGGTCTGCACTCATTTCTACAATTGTTTCCCACTCATGCTGGCTGCTTTGCTTTTCTCATTGGTTCTCCTCCACAACAAATTGCCTGATTGTCAAAGAGTTTGAGGAAATGTCTGTAATTGGAGGCGGCGGCCATCCAATGCGCATTCAACTATTTAGATTACACATTTTCGAACCCAACTCGCTTCAAGGAAAAATAAATACATCGTACAACCTTCCAAATTCATACATAGAGAAATGTTTAGACACCCCTTCAGTGAGATTACACTGAGGTCGAAAGCTATTTCCAAACAGCTAAAAATGATTCGCATTGCTGTCTGGATTATGTTGCATCAGAGAGCTACCAACATGCCACAGCCACAGAATGACACTACCAATTTCAGCTACACCCCAAGAAAAACCCATCCAAACTTCGAAGAAATCAGTATTTCTTTTTCATGTTTGGCCTGCTCAAAGGATCACATGTCATCGCTGGACAGTTCTGGAGGGGCACCATCCAAAAACAAAAAACTCTTGCAATATTTCTGTATCTATTAAATATGGCAAAAACAGGCCTTGTGAATCACAGTGTGAGCCTTTGACTGACACATATGAATGAATGGATGACCTACACTTCTCCCAACTCTTCTGAAAGACGTCTCGACGTCGTAGTGGCTTGTTTGATGAAAAGTCGTCTGCCGACACGCGCATCATTCCAATGGCTCGTCCACATCAAATTTTTCAATAGACGAGGCGATGAAATCAAACAATTCATGGACTGGCGCGAAAACTGACGGCACTGGCGACGAAGTCGTCCCGCACCGGCTGTCGGGAATCGAAACCACTCCCACCAAGATATCCAGCTGCGGCTTTCGACCGAGTAAGATCAGGGGGGCTCCATCGTCGCCCGTGCACGCCCCCGACGCTGTTTCCCCGGCGCAGAGCATCGATTTCGTCACTGCGCCTTTGAAGTACTTTCTGTTGCACTCCTTGTTTTCGATGTAGTTCATGAAACCCAGCTGAAGAACGGGCGCAGCCCCGGATCTCGCGCTCGTCCTACCGAAGCCCAGCAAGCCTAGAGGACTGCCCTGCTGGAAGATGATCTCCGCAATCTTTGGGCTCATCAGCCTTATTGGCCTATGACGCTCGCTGACGACCGCCTCGTCGAGTTGCAACGACGCCATATCGTATCCCTTTCTGCGATTCCCCCGATACTTTGGATGCATCTTGAAGCGCACAACCTTTTCCGAAACAAAAATTTTGAACCCATCAGAAACTCTGATGGAACCCTCCCACGAAGTGGATGTTGCACGGGTTTCGCGCTAGTGACCAGTTTTCTCTGATGCCTTGGGTTACCTTGCGCACTACGGCGATGGACTCGTCCAGCTCGTCAGTGGTGAACGTTCCCACCCAAACTTCAGGGTTGGGCTCCGCCAAAGTCGACTGCCGTACGTCCATGCAATGTGCTGCCGTGAGAACGGTCCTGTTCCCTACCAGAACCCCATTGCACAAGTGAGAACTCCTGCGCGTGCTTCGTATGGAAACAATGTAGGGGTGTCTGGAGGCCAGCGTCTGAGACAAGCTGGAAGCCTTTTCCTTCTCCACTTGCTTCTTTTTCTCTTTCTGGGCGGCAACCTGCGCCCTGGGAAATCCAGCGCATAACAGAACTATCCCCAGAAGAGCATAGCCCCACTTATTTCTTGGCATCCCTTTGTCGACGCAACCGGAACAAACACAAACGCAAGCTCCCGTCACTCTTTCTGAGTTAATATAAAACCTCCTTCGGGCTTCGGACGAAAAATAGCGACAAAACCCGATTGTGCGTCATCGTTTGTCAAATTGCTTCGTGTGGGGAAATGGTACGGCGGCTTGCCACGAATCGATACGAAACCCGTGAGGTGATCCTTTCTCGGAACGGCTTCGTTTATTTTCCCAACTGAAGACTGCGGGAGAGAAGAAAATTTCTGCCGACATGCAGCTTCAAAGTTCGTTCGTTGGAAAGCCCGTATTCGCGGCGAAGGAAGCCGTGATGGGCGCCCAAATCAGAGTGTGTTTCTGTTGAATGCAGCGGAAGATATGTCGTGTGTAGGCTGGATGCGAAAAATTCCCCAACGTTTTTTTTTTTTTGGTTGCTGCTTCCAGTGTGCCAACGGCCCAGCAAGAGTGGTTATGCGCAAGAAGGAAATTCATCCCGAAATGTTCGAGGCCAAGGTAATATCCTGTTGCCCCACCCTTGTCATTTCACAAAATACACTGTCAATCGAGCTCTGGCAAAAAAAAAGTTTCTCACTGATCCAAATCAACCACACATCATCCAGGGATAAGATTGGTGAGGATTTTGAATGGGGCACCATTCCCCCCCCCTTTTTGTCGGTGCTTTTTCAGCAGCCACACAAAAACTCCACAGCGGTTCTTTCCAAGTGTGTTTCCTAGCCTTTTGGCTGTGGATTGGATCACCTGCCGTCCATAATGCTTGTTGCAGCCTTTTGAGGATTGCTTATGCTAGTTAGGATCAGAGAAGTTTTCCCTTGGATATGTGAAAAGATAGTCAACTTGTTGTGAAAAGATAGACAGATTGGTGCAGCCATGGTTTGGATCTGAGAAAACGTGCAATCTTGTACTGGATTGCCGTACTGGTAGCAATTGTTTTGTTTGGGTTTCTGATCAAAGGAGTTGTGTGCAGGTCATTTGCAAGGGTGAACATGTGCACACCGTGATTGGAACTATGCCAGAATACCAGGTGGATCTCCTTTTACTTGTTTCCAAACGATTGTTCTGTGGTAGACTTCAAAGATAATTCCATATGTCTGGGAAGTAATGAGTGCTGCTTTCTGTTGGGTTGGGTTGGTTTTGTTCAACAAGCCCCCTTACAGCCCTATTGATTGATTCAATTTCGATACCACACTTTCATGCATTTTCAGTGTTCGTTCTAGAAAAAGCCTTGTGGCAGTCGACTGAGGGATGAAAATTTCCCTCAAATGTCTTTGCGTTGGAGGGGTTTCAATGCTCTGAATTGCGTTTTTACTGTTGCTTGACTTTGTAGACATTCACTGTTTGAATTGACGTAGCTATAACTTTGGTGTTCACTCACACAGCTTCTGTTTATTGCTTTTTGGGGGGGGTGGGGAGGGGTGGCGAAATGAAGGGAAATGACTGGACATCAAAGTCTCTTTTTTTCCTTTCAGGTTGATGTTTGGTCCGGAAACCATCCTTTCTACTTGGGTTCTGGTGGGAATCTGATCGAGGAGGACGGAAGGGTTGAAAAATTCAAGAAAAAATTCGGTGACCTTTCAGCATTCGCTATGGACGAAGATGCCCCTCCTGCCGAGAAACCCGCGGAGGAATGATTTCCTAAATTGTGGCTGAAATTGAGATGAGCGTTGTTGGGATTGGGGGGAATTGAGACAGAGGTTGGGGTCTGTGAAATTTTGGATTTTTGATTTCCACAAGTGGTGTGATTGTTCTCTATTTGTGTGGAATCCATGAGTGTGTCTCATTTTTTAAGAAAGATAATTCTATTGAATTCTGCAGCATTGTTGACTGGTGGTGACCAGTGTACTTTTTTAGGCCCATAGTGGCCCAAAGAAAATTTACCAAGCAGTTTCTGGGCCACGTTCTGTTTTTGCACAAATTGGCCCAATGTGAAATACCCATATTTTGGCCACTTTGGGGGTGATGAAATTGAAAATCATTACATTGGTGGTGACCCATTGAAGCTGGAGAATGTGAAATAGGAATGCAGCCATGACGTTCATTCAACCTGATAAGTTAATCAAACACTGTGGGTGAGAACCAGGAACAGGCACTGCTCCTTTCTGTGGATTAGCTGACATAAGGACTACAGTATTACTCACCCATATGGGTGAGTAATACCTACATTTGACTAGGGAAGCAAGTTCAGAATCCATTCACTGCCCCTCAGTGAAGGAGGAAAAAGCCTCTGGTAGATTCCATGGCAAGAGGTGGTTTTCAAAGAATCAAGTCAAACCACAGCTGTAGTTGCTTCATGATTTGAGCCAGGACACATTTGCTCAACTACCCTCCACGAATTACAAGCAAACACCCCCATCCAAACATCCCACCGCCACCTGATTCCAAACACAGACCAAAATCCTCGAAAATCCAATCAACCCCCCCATTCCACACTGGCCATTCCTCGAAAGAATCCTGGCCAGTGCCACCACCACTGTGCACCACTGTTCTTTTTTGATTCCTGATGAGAGTTTCCACTCTATTTCTTGTAACCACAAGAGTTTCTGCGTCCTCTGGCCATCTCGAACTTCCTGCCCTTGGAGCGGACATAAGGCTTGGTGTGGGAGTGAGGTACACCTGATTAATGCAACCCAAACCATTCACCAAACAAAATCGGCAGAAAACAGAATTTGGCAAGAGATTTTAGCTTTCTGAAAATTTACAAGGGGAAGAGGTATGTTTCAGGACATTGGGACCTTGTGCCACTTGAAAAAGAAATTGGAAATTACACGTTTCCATCAAACAGGCTGCCCTCGGCAGATCTGTGCGTAAAATTCCCACATCAAAATATATATATTTCCATACAGAGATTCTTTCGAATTTTGTTGAACAAGCAGGTTGGAGCTCCATTTTTGTGTCTGGGGAAACCAGCAGAAAAAAATAGAAGTACCTGGGGCTGGACCGAAATGCCTGCAAGCTTCCCTGGCAGTCCTCTTTCCTTGAAGCAAGATGCATCCCTTGCCAGTAGGGCGCTCCATAGCAAGCTGGTCAAAAGTCATGCACTCACCTCCAGCCTAAATACAGAACATCCCAAAAATGCTATCACATCATAGTGCACTCACCAACATAGTCTTTCTGATTTGAATTACTCTTCTCGACACACGAGTGTTTACCCCCACTCAGGCACATCTATCACAATTGCAGCCTTGGACTTTAATTCCATTGCCTGTACCATCCATCGCCAAAAAGTTTCTCTTTCTCAGCAAAACAAAATGGTGCTTTGTGGACGCATTGCATGGCACAGATGAGTTAAAAAAAAAAACATTGCCTGGAGGCTGTTTCACATGAGAATTACATAAGGAGGAATTGCCGAGTTGGAAGTCGAAGCTTTTCTGACACCTTGAGAATCCTAGCCCTAGCAGTTGCGGTGAACTTGACGGCGCAAACCCTCATCTTGGGCACATCGTAGAACCTCACATCGTTTGTCACGGTGGCAGGCACCGCAATGATGCTGTTCTTGTCAGCCTTCAATCAGAGGAAAAAAAAAAAGACATTAGAACTGAGATTTGAAGTGTCGCTGCCAAGACTTCAGCCAGATTTGTAGATAAAAGAACATTTTTTTTCGAATTAAAAGAAAGAAAATTTTGAAATCTTCGCTTGGTGTTCTATTATTATTGGACCTCCCCCCCCCCCAAAAAAAAAAAAAAAAAGTTTGCAGAAAACGGAGATTCCCAATAAGACGGCGATAGAACCCAACGTTGCTGCCCAGTTGAAATGTTGTAACTATTATTCCTTCTGTGAAGCAAATTAAGGGAAGAAATTTAGCTCACACAACTTGACGAACTTTCCACAGCAGCTAGCATGATCAACAGTTTAAATCCGAAGAAGGTTTTGATTTAAGAAATTAAGGCAAAAGCTATTTTTGTATTGGCACACCTTTCCGTTGTCAGTTCGCTTTTGAAGGATATGGGCAATTCTCATGATGGTCATGGGAGGTCTGTTGGTCCCAGAAAGAATCAACAGCTTCAAGGCTTTCTTGTTGAATTCGGATTCTGTCCGCCTCGCCAAAAATTTGTACAGCTGTCAGCAGAAATTTGAAAAACACACACTTCATCAGCCCAGAATAGAAAACCTTGAGACAGCCAATTTCTCCTCTCAGAGAAAACAGTGCAAGCAATTTTTTGGCCCATAAGAACGCCAGCTAACACCAGTCCAACCAAAATTGATTCAAAAACAACACATCGGGCTTATCTAATAAGGACCTCCAGCAAAGCCTGATGGATTCTCTTCCAAAATCTCTTCACAAACCACCAAGGGCATTGCCCCCACCAAGACATGGTGATAAAATCAAAATTTTTCAATTCAATTCATCACCAAAAGAGCCCCAGTTCCTTGACCTGCACACTGTTCATTGAAAAGGGTGGGCGGGACGTTCGGAAGAAACCTAGCACCGGCCAGTTCGTTTCTTATTGCGACCGTGGTCGTTCTCGACTCGACAATACAGCATCTTGGCAAAACTTTCACCTCGATCAGCATTCGCAGGTACACATTGGAGCTCTTCGTCTCCGTTCTCCTCTTCTTCTTGTTCTTTCCACCGGCCTCTAAGTCGATACCCTGCCCGCCGCCAACATCACCGTCATCAGAAGGCCACTCTCAGCCATACGACACCCCAAGGCGGGATTTTCAACACTCTACGCACCATCTTTCCTCAGTCCTGCTCTTTAGCGCCACCTTCCACGCACAAATCTCCGCTCGACAGTGAAACAGCCAACTCCCCAGAGGCGGATTCGTTGAATTTGCTGGACCTTAATTCTTTTTTTTTTGGCCACCTGCGCTTACGTGATCCATCGAATCCGTTCGCTTTTAGTTTTCGTTTACGCAATTCCTGCATGATGCTCGATATGACATGGCGATCGCTCTGCCCTCCATCGTCGTGTGTTTTCTCTCCCCAGGCCCCAGCACGGAACTTCCTCTCCACTCGGCCGCCAAAGTGGTGCTTTTTCAGGAGCAGTAGCGTTTCTGTTCGGTAGTTTTATCAACTTTCCAAGGAGAACAGCGTTCCAACGAAAATGGCCGCCAAGCCCGAAAATGATGGAGTGAAGAAGTTCCTGGAATCGTTGCCCGAGGCCGTCAAGGAAAACGTAGAAGCACTTCGGGGGGTTCAGGCCGAGTGTGATGTCGTCCGCGGGCAATACTTGAAGGAAAAGAAGGAGCTCGAGGAGAAGTATCACAAAGTTTACGAGCCACTCTTTGATCGACGAGCGAAGCTCGTTATCGGCGCTGACAGCATCCCTGAAACTAACGGAACGGCCCCTGGCGAGGAACCCGGGGCCGTTCCGGGATTTTGGCTGCGAGTGCTGAAGAATCCCGACATGGTCAGCGAACACGTGACTCGAAGAGACGAGCCGATCTTGAAATACTTGCTGGACTTGAGAACGGAAAACTTGGAGGACAACGTTCCTGGATTCAGGCTGGTGTTCAAGGTAATAATACATAGCGAACCAAACCACTGGATTGTTTGCCTTTTTGCCCGAGTTTCGATGGTTGCGGAACGGATCTGGTATATTTTGTGGAGCAGTACATGCGTCCCTGTTCGCCCCAATAAGCTTGGGGAATGCTTGCGAGCGTCCGAGTCTTAACGGTCGCAAGAACAGATCCTGGACTTGTGCGAGTCCTGCTGATGAAAATAATCTCTTCTGTTATTTTTGGTGTAGTTCGCACCCAATCCTTACTTTAAACCTCTGACCTTGGAGAAGAAATACTTCATGGGAAGCGACGACGAGAGCGTGCTGGAAAAAACGGAGGGAACCGAGATCGAGTGGTCCCCGGATAAAAATCCCACTTTCAAGCTCGTCAAGAAAAAACCATCCAAAGGCAACGCCGAGCCCAAGACGAAAATGGTACAAACGCACTCGTTCTTCGACTTTTTCAGTCCGCCGGAGTATCCCAAGGAGGGCGAGCAAGCGGAGGATATCGCCGACATCGCGGAGCTTCTGGCGGAAGACGACTTTGAAATGGGGTGTTACATCAAGGAAGTGCTCGTCCCTAACGCGGTCTCGTGGTTCACCGGAGAGTTGGCCGACGAGAGGGATACCGACGACGACGATCTTGACGACGATGACGACAGTAGCGAGTACTCCGACAGCGACAGCGACTGAGCGAGCGAATGCCAAAGAAAAAGTGCTCACATGCAACTTCGTCATAGACAGGGGAATGTCCACAGCGGTGGAAGAAGTGGCAAAACAACGCAGGCTGCTGGGGACTGGGTGGGAGGGGGTATCGTGCTATGGTTCCAGGAACTGTAAGGGAGGGTGGTGGATATGAGTAGAGAAAATGGGGGAAAACAAAAATCTGGAGAGCAAGGCAAACAAAGAGATGAAGCTCCGCACCCTCATACACAGATGTTAGCAACTTCATGATCTGGAGCTCCCCGTATTATTTTCAATGCAACGTTATGTTTCCGACTCGGTCGGTGAGATGTCGAGGAGGGGAAAAGGAGAACGGTCCAGTGTAGATTTTGAATGGGTTTTTTTTCTTTTCAACTTTTCTCTTTTTAGTTGGATGGGCAGCTCCCTTGTTTCTGAGGGGTGCTGGCTCTAGCTAGTAGTGATTTAATGAAGGCATGTCGGAGTTTGGGTTGTTCATGGGGGATTGTTTTTGGAGATGGGGGGCCAGGGAAAAACAAGGGAAATGCCGTTGCAATGAGGGATGTTAAAATCCTGGTTTTTAAGGTTATCAACGAAGGGAAAAAAAAAAACAAAAGTCTGTTTCGTCCTCTCCATTCTTCCAGTCTGGATCTGCCATTTGACTCCACTTGGTTGATAGAACTGCCTTGTCTTGTTTCAGCGAAATATATCCTAGCTCTGAAAATAAAAACGATTGTTTTTAGTTGAGACGAAGGTGGTGAAGTATCACATTGACTTTTTCACGTAATATTCTCTCGATGTCTGACATAGTCGCTTTCTACCAGGCCCCTCAAATTTGTCTAAGTTTGTCGTTACGCTGGTTCCACTCAATTATTTTGTTTTCTTGGGCCGCGACGCAGTGCTCGGATTCTCGGAGCAATGGAGTCCCCCCCTTTGATCAACACCCCCTGCCTGCCCACTCCGTTCCTACGCCCACCCAAGACACCAAACAGCGCGCGTCACTCCAGAGGGCGGTTTGCTGCGTCAGGAGGGGTTTCTGCGAGATCCAGTCCGTCAGGGTCGCAAAATATCGCTGGTCACTCTAAGAAGGATTGGCAGCTGGATGCCGTGCAGGAACCGAGCGTTCAAGTGAAGGAGGCGGAGGCTCCCACTGGGGACGCGCCTCAAAGTCCGTTCTATACGGGGGGGATGAGCATCACGACTGCTGGGGCAGCGTCGTCTTTCGCTGTCGATACCCTTGCCGTCGAGAAGCAGATTGTGATCGTTCGACACGGTCTCAGTGTGTGGAACCAGGAGGGAATCATACAGGTCTGGTAAGAGACAGGGTAAAAGAATTTCGGGTGCGTTGTTCCCAGCGCAGTTCTCAAGAATGGCAAGAAACGTCATGTTATGACGTCTTTACATATCAAATCTGTGTCTGGTCCCCGCGATATTTTAGACAACAATCCTTTCAAGATGCAAACAAAACCATGAGAATAATCTTTTGTTGTTTTGAATCTCACTGTGGATGCACTGCCACCCAAGGGTTGCATTTTGCTCTGGACCTCAATCCTGAATATATACATTGTGTTGTATCCTAAATATAAAGCCAGCCAGGTACTGCTCCACAGATCTCTAGCTGAGTCATAATTTTGAGCGGGGGACGTTGCATTTTTTCAAGTTTAAAGTAGGAAAAAATCGAAACTGGATGTTGTGTATCAGGGATGATATTTTGTTGATTTTAGCTTGACTTTGGCGTTCATTTTTTCTGGTTTTCCTTATTTTTCTGATTTTCACAGGGTAATTCGAATGAATCCGAGCTCACTATGTTTGGCGAGACCCAAGCCCTTCGATGTCGAGCAGCTATTCAACGAATTCCATTTGATAGGTGTGTACAGGGAGGAAACATTGTTAAATCTAATACGTCCAGACGAAGTTTCCTGTACTTCTCTGACATATTGTGCCAAATGAATGAACCCAAGAAGATATGTACAATTCTTCCTGTGATTTTTTCCATAGGCGAATTTTCGCTGGGCTCAACACCAGCTGGTAGCTGCACAAGATGAATTTTGTTTCTGTACTTGATTTTTTTTTATTTTTTTTATTTTTAGACGTAATTTTTGTTGTACTTGTGTTCTTTGAAACAGCTGCTTTGTGAGCCCTCTTAAGCGTGCATATAGAACTGGTGAAATTATCTGGAATGGCAGAGAGGGGCCGATTGTTCCTTTGGACCAGCTGAGCGAGGCCTACTTGGGCCGTCTCCAAGGAATGAAAAACGGTGCGGTCAGCATCACATGCAGAACTGCCAGATTCTGTTTGGGATTGTCGAAGCCTGTGGGTTTCCAGAAATTCACCCACTGGAGTTTTAAAGCGAGTCAATAACAATTGGGGCCATTGTACTTTCAGTTTTTCTTGTTTATGGAGATTGTTAATGTTTATGGGGTGCTGAGTCCACACTGTGTTATTTTTATCGCTTGATCAGATGTTGCAGGTGCAGAGTATCCAGAGGAGTTCAGGTGAGGTATGCTGCAATATTGTTCAAAGTGGAAAGTGGCGTTTGTTACTCTTTCAACCCCCAATCAAGCTATGACAGACGGATGGACGAGACATTTGATGTGGAGATGAAATGCCAACTTGAATATGTCTGAACGTTCTTATTGTTTTATAGAGCATGGCGAGAAAAGCCCCTTTCATTTTGTATCGATGGTCATTATCCTGTTCGGGAGGTTTTCGATGAAGCGAAAGAGGCCTGGAAAAGTGAGCCCTTTGGAGCTATTTGTTTTTTTCTAGATATTGCGATTTTTTATTCGGATATTGAGGTAGTATTGAGAATCCGTCTTTGTCAAGACTTGTATCCCGGCATTGGTTTTATGCTGGACTTCCCCCTTTTTTTTCTATGTCCAAGGTTTATTGCTGGTAAAAGTGGGTTTTGTTCCTTTTGATTTTAGTCATCATGAAGGCACCTGGATCGACTCATTTGATAGTGACACACAAGTCCATTTTTCGAGCTCTTCTCTGCACAGCTTTGGGTTTATCTCCAGCCAGCTTTCGTGCGATTGATGTCCACAATGGTAGTATCAGTGAGTTCAGGTGTGCAACATGGAGATACGGTCAGCCCCTTGTCTGGGTTTTTCTTCCCCTTTGCATGCTTTGTGCAGGTGGGGTGTTTCTCGTAAAAGTTTTCTTTGGTTTTTACTGTGTTCAGGGTAAACAAGAGGGGTGAGCCAATGCTGACTGGTCTGAACTGGACTTCCCACATGCACACCGACAATGTTTTCTACTAACTGATTGCAAAATATGTACATATATACACATATCGAAATTTGATAGACAAGGTTTTGTGTGGTTTCCTTGGCTGATCATTTTGTCTCTCGGAATTTCGATACTGACTCTTTCATTTCTGACACGGACCTGAGAAGAGAACAGAACACAACACCAGGAGTCGAAAGTCCGTAGGAGAAGTCATGGTTTCCGCTCTTCCTCCAGTTTTTATTTATTTTTTATTATTTTGATGCTTCCTTAGATGAAGCCTTGGTGTTTTGCACACATAGAAGTGTTATTTAGATGTTGTGGGTAGCTGTGTTGTGGGGGACATTTGCTGTGTTGAGTCTGAGTGATATTGGAGTGAGTTTGATTGGGGGGACGGCAAGCCCAGTTTGAGAAGAAATGAGGTCACCAAAACATTTGTAAAAAGTAAATGGATGTCTGACATGAGGGCTTGATGCTAATCCTGCCTTTGTTCCAGAAGCTTGCATTGGAAGGTGTGAGCGCCAAAGCGGTAGATGACTGAAATGAGGCAGTAGTGGACGAAAGGAAGTGGTGCTGTGTAACGTGGGGTAGTGCGATAGTGAGGGAATCTTGTGGACAGTTTCGATTAGTCGTGGGAAGGTATAAAGTTCGACAGGGGAAGCTTGTAAACAAGAGACAGCGAACGTTTGTTCGCGTTGAGATAAGTCTGCGCTCGAGTTTGTTACATGGTTTCGGAGCTGTTTTCGGTCTATTCAGTCGTTTAAAGTTCGCACGCTGGCTCGCTTAGGCGTTGAACTCGAAGAGCTCGACCTCGAACTATCCTTCAGTGATAGTTCGTTTGCAACCGCAAAAGGACAGCGAACCAGCGAGGACGCAGATACGCACTCTCACGACTTGGCACAAGGACGTGCTACCTCAGACACGTCGAGTGTGACAGACCTCGACAAGCAAGCTAAGTGGCGTAACACGCCTTGGTTTGAAACTGACGAACACCTTTTTTTTCCGGACATATCGCGTCCTAGGAAGGACCGCAGGCACGACATGGCTGACGTTGAAAAGATACAGAGAGTGACGAAATGGACAAGGGAGACGGCAGACTGGCTCGTCCCGTATGCCGAGGTCACAGAGGAAGAGACCACGGAGAGAGCACGTGTCATTCTTAAACACGTTGCGCCGACCACACATGAAGGACGCGCAATCTACAAAATGATCACTAATGCGCTGAAGGCTACAGAGTGGTTTATTCAGGACCCAGACAATCCAGAGCGAAGGATTCGACTGACAGACGAGGAACGCATAGAGACTGCGTGCTGGGATTCTATCAAGGCGAATCTAAACAATCTCCTTCCAACGGAGAGTATTCTCAGTCCAGAACAAAGGATCTTGTCGTTGAAGAAAGAAAAAGGGGAGTCTCTGTTAGCGTTTACGAGCAGGTTCAAGACTGTCTGTGACGAATATCCTCATGTGGCTCCATCGAGAAAGCTGCAGTTGTTACTAAACAAACTGCCAACGGATGTTCGAAATACATTAGCGGGATATGATATCCTGCAGACAAGTCTCGACCAAGTCATCCAGGTCGTTCGCAGAAGAACAGATTGGTTACTCGCTGGAAATTTGAGTGATAAAGGGGTCGAGGATGCTATGGAGATCGACGCTCTGGAGTTGAGTAAGGGAAGTGTTTCGGCTTTGGAAGGAACCTCGTCGCATGTGGATACGCTGAGACGCGTGCCTATTTCCACGCTCAAACACTATGTTGCTGATTTCGCGAAACGAGATAAACGCTTTCGTTCGTTTTTGACTTATCTCGTGAAAAGCCAAGGTACTGGCGAAGGAGGGGAAAAGGCACGCCCATTCACTCGTCAGCGTTCCAAAGGAGGTCGAGGTGACAAACAGCCGGGGATATTTCACGTGGATACTGACGACGCCACGAAGGATGACAAAGTTGACGAGTATTTTGAGGACGATATTTTCGCTGAAGAAGATCCTATGGCAGAGGAAGGTGAAATAGTGAATGTCGCCATCGCTGACGAAATGGACAAGGCAGGCATCAATTTCGCAAGCTCGCTGTTATACTGCCCAGTGGTTTTGAATGATCGCGTTACGATGAATGGACTCGTCGACACTGGTGCATCTATATCGATTATCTCCTCCCGCACTTTGAAGCGAGCTGGGTCTGAGCTGAAAGTTGACATGGCGCGCTCAGCTATACGCTGTTTTAACCAAACAACGCTGCAGGCGAAAGGAGTTACGGAGATGCACGTGACCCTGGGAAAGAAAACCATGTTGCACGAGTTCATGGTTTGTGATGAGGTTTCGCATGATCTGCTGGTGGGCAACGACTTATTAAAGCGATTTGAGTGCAGGATTAATCCAGCGAAAGGTTTAATCGAGATGAGCCGACAAACGGCAGTGCAGTGTTTGGCTGTTCGAGGAGAAAACACATGTACCAAAGGCGTCGAGGCAAAGGAGGTTGTACCCACGACAGTTACGATCCAGGCTACAGAAAGAGGAGTGGTGGAACCAGTGCAGCGAGGCGAGAATGTTTTTATTCCAGTGGGTCGTTCTTTCGTGATCGCATCGAAGGCCTCGCGAACTTTCATACTGCCGTTTCGTGCAGACCGCAGTATCCCTGTTTTCGACTCTGGACGCATGCCTATCGGCCTCCTCACATCATCGTCGCTATGGGAAGCGGGAAAACCTCTTAAGGTAACGGTTTTCAATGCTTCGAGCAGGGCAGTTCACGTTGGCAGTCGCACTGCTGTGGTTGGATTGTCGGTGGGTGATTTTCGATTTCAAATTCAATTAGCTCATCAGGACAGTAAACGCATTCGGTGCGTTTAATGGAGCAATAAACGAGGGAAATAAAGACTCAGACATGGATGTGAAGAGTTTGTTATTATCACACATTCAAAAAAAATATGCTGAGCTCTTTTCACAGCCCATCGGGAAATTTAATAAGGAGACAGTTGAGGACATGCCTTTTATTTCCTCGGATTCTTTTTCTAACTTTCGCCAAAGAGATTTGACTGGGCGTTTTTTTGAAGTAGTGAAGCGTGAAGTGGCAGAATGGGTTAGCTTGGGGCTGGTAAAGAAGGTGTCTTTTACACCTAAGGTGATGACTCCTTTAGTCGTCGTTCCTAAACCCCGCAGTCCAAAACTGCGGGTTTGTTTTGATTTCCGAATGCTTAATGCTAGCATTAAGCAAGTTTATTCGCCTCCGCTGGATAGAGGGGCTATTTTGAAACGAATGCAAAAAAAGAAAGTCTTTTCGCAATTAGACATTGCCTCTGCTTTTATGTGCATTCCTATTTCTGATGGAATAGCCACATATTTTGGTTTTGAGTTTGGAGGTCAGAACTATGTGATGACAAGGCTAAAAGAAGGCTATCACAATAGCATGCATTACTATATGCGTGCTATGCATTTTACTTTGGCAAAAGTGCGAACAAAGCTACCGCCAGGCGTCGAACTGCATGCCTATGTTGACGACCTGGCGTTAGCCACTGACGATATGGCGACGCATCGCGTCGCGCTGGATATTTTACTGGATGAACTCCACAAGGATGGCTGGAGTCTCCAACTCGACAAGTGTGAGTTTTTTAGTTCTTCTATCTTTTTTCTTGGCGTGCATGTGAGTTCCACTGGTTTCAAAATGGATCCTCAAACGCTTAATAAAATCGAGGATCTTCCTATTCCTCAAAACAAATTTGATTTGCGCGGTTTCTTTGGGTTGATGAATGGGTTAGCGAGTTTTCATCCGTTTTTGCATCGCACAGTTGCGCCACTGAAGTGTTTTCGATCGGCTGATCCAGTGGCTTTTCAAACTGATGATTTTCGTTCTTTGTGGCAGTCGTTGGTTTCTTCGTTGACTAATAAACTTTGGGGCTTAGATTTTTTTGACCACGCCTCTAAGGAGCCGATGAAAATTTTTCTAGACTCTTCCAGTGTTGGGCATGGGGCTGTTTTACTGCAGGGCGAACGAATCATTCAGTTTTGGAGTTCGATAAACTCCCGTTCGTGGTCCTCTAGCAATCATGCGGAATTAGATGGTTTTTGCAAAGCAGTGGCTGCTTTTCAGCCTTTTTTAGTCGACCGTCCTTTTTCGGTTTTCACCGATAATAAAGCTGTTCTTGGGATTTTTAATCCTGAGAATCATTCGCCGTTTGTATTACGGCGACTGGATGATATACAATCTCTGTGTATCTGTCCTTTTTCTGTGGAGCACATTGCTGGTGCGCACAATATCCTGGCCGATGTGCTGTCGCGCTATGAGTATTTCGCAGGAAAGCGTTCTGCCGCTTCTCATGATGCGGCTGCAGTGGATTTGACCTCGCCTTCTCCTATTCCTACGCCATGGCTGGCTTCGCTGTTGACTGATGTGTATACCGGTCCTGTGTGGCGTTTGCTGACCACTAATGAGGTGGATGGATGGCTGTTGGATACTCGAGTGGAAGAGGTTCGCCCGCAATTTCGTATTCAGGAGGGTCGTTTGCTCAAATTGTCCAAAGTCGGCACCTGGCGTTTGATGATTCCTAAGCAATACGCCCCTGCTCTGTTAAAGAAAGCACATGATGATCTGGGACATAGTAATCGTGCTTTAACTGAGGAACGACTCGCTGCTCGCTATGTTTGGGATGGAATGCATCGCGACATCAAGCAGTATGTCGACTCCTGTGAAGAGTGCCAGCGTTGTCTCAAAATCGCTCCCACACCGGAATTGCGACCAATCAAAGAGATGGAGCCTTGGGGACTGGTGGGCTTAGATTTTATTGGCCCGTTACCCCAAAGTGGTGGCTGTCGGTATATTCTCGTGGCGATCGACTATGCCACGCGATGGCCAGAAGCTAAAGGAGTGGAGCTGGCGGACAGTAAGACGATTTGTGCATTTCTGGACACTCTTCGATTTCGTTTTGGAACGCCCAGGCGCATTATTACAGACAATGCGCCAGCATTTGTGAGTGAACAGGTCCAAGCATATTTAGGTGACCATGGAATAGGGCGGCTGGAAATTTCAGCTTATTCGCCTAAAACAAATGGGTGTGTCGAGCGAATGAACCAGACGATTATGAATGCACTGAAGAAAAGCTGCTTGGGAAAAGGGCAGGAGTGGGTGCATCATTTGGAACGTGTGCTTTACGGGATACGCACACAGCAAAACGCTACTACGCAGATGACTCCTTTTGAAGTCATGTATGGGTTCAAGCCGCGAGACTGGATGGATGATGCAGTCACCCAAGAGATTTTGGAACAGCAGGAAAGTACTTCGACAGTTCTCAGGCTTTCGCGATTGGAAGACAATCGTATACTGGCGAATCAACAAATGACTAAGGCGCAGTCGAAAATGCGGTCGTATTATGATGCTACAAAACGCGGGTCGCGGAGAAAGGAGTTTCGATTGGGTATGGCTGTTTTACTTAAAAACGAACGAGGTCAAAAGAATAGCAAATTTGCAGGTCGCTGGAAAGGCCCATTTAAAATAGTCAGTGATTATGGGTCTGGGATTTTTTTATTGGCAACACCTAAAGGTGCACTGCTGAAAGGCTTAGTGCACCATGATCGATTGATTCGATATGAGCAAAGGGACGAAAAAGGAGTTTAGCACAAAAGAAGCGTGTGAGCGCCAAAGCGGTAGATGACTGAAATGAGGCAGTAGTGGACGAAAGGAAGTGGTGCTGTGTAACGTGGGGTAGTGCGATAGTGAGGGAATCTTGTGGACAGTTTCGATTAGTCGTGGGAAGGTATAAAGTTCGACAGGGGAAGCTTGTAAACAAGAGACAGCGAACGTTTGTTCGCGTTGAGATAAGTCTGCGCTCGAGTTTGTTACAAAGGAGATGCCACTTTCCTGTCATGGATGAAGGAAAGACAACTGACCAACTGACCAACTGACCAACCCCCAAATCCCTATTGATACAATGTATACACTTGAGGTCCCTGGGAATGAAGGGCACAAAGAAAGGGTCCATTACACGAAAGTGTTTCTTCAAACTCGATCTGAGGCAACTTTATCCTGGGCGGGTGGATCTGAAAACGAGGTGGAGCAGAAAAAAAGCAATGAGTCATCTGAGTCAAGGTCTGCGAAGCAAACTCTGGTGTGTTGGAGTGGTTTTACTTGGGCACCTTACAGTAGCACTGAGGTCGTGAAACTTTACAATTGCACCCAAAGCCACCACTTTAAGAAAGAAAAACAAGGTGCACATTCAGGAAATGTGGAATTCACGTAACAATGGCAAACCAAACGACACCTGAGACGGTCATACCGCTGTCTATCTTCCATCTGGCATCTTGATTTTGAGGTCATTTTCTACCCTTGTCTGTGTGACTAATGAGCGTCATACCGAAAGCGTCACAAGTCTGGAGACCGCGACCGGAATACCCATAAAGTGCTCTAGCCCACCGCTCGTGACTATTTCCAACAGCAAGCGCAGGAAAGGCGATTCAATAGGGGCCTGCATAAGTAAGTAACCCGCTAGCGCGAGTACCCGACCCCTTGGTCTGCCAGGTGCTGTCAGAAGAAACGGTTCGGCCGACACACAGTTTCCTTGCATTACAAAGTTATGTCCATGGACTTTCTTTCCTCTTTTGTTCAGTTCCCGTTTGGTGCTTGAGTGCCAGCTATTTTTATCTGGACGCGAGTGGATGTGTGCTGAAAGAGTGCGTTTTCGTCAACAGGAGAATGTCTCTTCTACGTTGTTCCGCTTGTTTTTTGGTATTATTTTTCGCCGCCCGCGGCGTGGACTCTGTGAGAACTACTGCCGCCTACGACCTGACAGGGTCGCGAAAATCAGGAGGCCACCTACTCGTGGAGCGATCCCTCAAAAGCATAGTCGAGGTGCTCACATATTTCCATTCTTCCACGTGTTCTTGGGTCTTTTGCTCTTCTTTTGGGATGTAGTACTCGGACAGTGAGTAACATACGTTTGAGCTGCGCAAGCGCTGCCAACGGAGTTTTGTCAATTCTCGAGGGCGTGGTGTTTTCACGGAAGAGGACCCGAACAATGAAACAGGGGACGCACGCAAACGACTGCGAAAGTCGATCTGTTTGTGAAGTACACGAAAATTCGCAGCGAAACGCTGAAAATTGTAGAATCGCTGGTTGTGCTGACAATTCATTGAGCGCGGCGTAGTATTTCATAGATAATACATGGTTGACTGTATGTGTGTGGCTTGCAGGGGGGGCTGGCAGTTGGAGATGTCGAATCTGTTGCAAATCGCAGTATTCTCCAAAAAAAAACCAAGGATGAACCCTCTGAGGAAGAAGCCACTGAATCGGAGGAAAAGGAGGCAGTGGAAGAAAAGCCTGTGAAAAAAGAGGGTGCTGGGAAAACTGATGAGGCTGAACCTGAGACTGATTCTGAGGCTGGGGCTGAGGAAGAAGAAGGGGATGAGACTGACCCCAAGACCAAGGCCACTGAGACCAAGACCGAGAATGGATCCAAGGCTAAGTCCAAGAAGGAGGCAGAGGTTGAGGAAGAGGCTGAGATAGACCCCAAGACCAAGGGCACCGAGACCAAGACCGAGAATGGATCCAAGGTTAAGGCCAAAAAGGAGGTAGAAGTTGAGGCTGAGCCACCGACTGACAGTGAGGAAGAGGATGAGGTTGGGGAAAAGACCGAGGATGACGCTGAGGAAGGTGAAAAGGTTGTCAAAACGAATTCTGTTGAAAAAGAGGATTCTGACGCAAAGAGTGAGGAAGGGGGCAGCAAATCTTCCACGAAAAAAAAAGGAAAGTCTGTTGACGAGATTCCTGAAAAAGAGAAGATTAAGGCTGAAGCTGAGGCTGAGACTGAGCCTGTGGCTGGGGATAAGGATATGGCCAAGACAAAAATTGTCAAAAAGGTTTCCACTGAAAAGAAGGAAAAGTCTGACGCTGAGAGTGATGTAGAAGAGAACGAGTCCTCCACGAAAAAAGATAAGAAGTCTGAGAAAAAATCAAAGAAGGAAGTCGAGGCCGCCGCCTCGTCAGCTGCTGGTGACGGCCCCGATGATGGGAAAGTGACTGACTCTGCCACAGAGAAGGGCAGCAAGAAGAACAAGGTTAATAACGCGAAGAAGGAGAAGAAAAACAAGATAAAGATGTCTAAGAAAGAAAAGAAGGAAGCCTCCAAAAAGGAGGAGCCAAAAAAGAAACCCACACCTGTGGTGAAGAAAAAAGTGCAACCCACACTGCCAAGCGACTGTGTGTGGAACAACGACAGCAAGTCATGCTTTGTCGATGAAGGACCGTTTGCCAAGATTTTGTCCAGGACCAAGTCCAAATCAGGAAAAGTCTTGCAGCAAGAATACGTGAGTAGCCCGATTTCCTTTTTGTGCCTTGCGTTGAATTAATATGCTGAAATTTAACGAGAAAAAGATATTAATTTTTTGCTGTTTTCCTTCTGTTGGATAGGAATGCCTCGGTATGGATCAGGTTTCTTGTAACAAAAAGGATGGGTGTGAATGGTGAGTTACGAGCAGGACTCGTTTTGATGACTATTACCTGGGAGGACACCCCTAATGACTGCAATTTTTTTGCTCGTTTTTATTATTCTATTTTTTCCAAAAATGTTTTATTTTTGCTTGCTCATTGTTTTGGTTGTTCCCTGCATTTTTTTTATTTGCACAGAATAGTATGAGCACTTTCGTTTCACTACTTTTTTACATATATTGCTTTGAGGTGATGAGTCTCATTTAATCCATTGACTCTGCAAAGGGGATGAAATAGCGCAGGGCAGCTTTGATTAATTTGGCTTTTTCTCTTTCTACAGGCTGGGATCTTGCCATTCCACTGCGTACATCAAGGCAGAAAGCAAGTGTTTTGGGTCGGCTTCCCCATTCCTTTACCATATGGATGGAACATGCGACAGGCATTCCGACCAATCATCTTGCTCTCTGAATGACAAATGCACATGGTAAATGAAGCCAAACTGTTCAATCTTTCTGTGTGTGTTTTTTTGCTGTCTTTCTTTTTCGAAATCCTCGATGGGGATGTTCCCAAAGGCAATTGCTGAATAAATGCTTTCAGAAGATCCCTGAGCAATAAGACTGGTGGAGATAATCCAAGATATGTTGGAATCAGATGCTGTATGGTTTGCTATTGAAAAACCAATGCAATTCTCATGCTTTGCAGGTTGTCAGACATGGAGAAATGTGCTGTTAATTTTGTCAAGGGATTCACTGGAGTGACCATCGACGGGGAAGACGTCAGGAACGTGAGTTCAAAGCAGGCATTGTATTGCTTTTGCTCTCCAATCCCTTTGCCCCCCACTTGTCCACTGAATCATGATATCATTGAACAGTTGAACAAAACGGAAGTCTACAGGGCTTTCCTTGCACAAGGGGAGCTTTGGCAGAACAGAAGTCTGAGTTTTTTCCTAACCAGTGGATTGCTGCGGTTTGACTGTCATACAGACAAGAAATGCGAGAATCAGCGAACTTCAATCCACCTTCAATGTGAACATAGCCAATTTCATCAGGAACCCTGACAGCATTTTGGAGTGGACCCTGCCGGACTTCAATTGCCCCGACGGTGTGGATGCCAGTGTCTGCGAGTATGCCGAGGTTTTCGACAGAGAATTCGTGCTGAACGTGCATTGCGGGACGAAATATGATATCACTGATATTTCGGAGTGCAATTTGGATGCATTCTGTGAGATCAGCATTGACGGGGCTTGTGGAATCAGTCCAGCCATGAGAACTGAAGTTTCAAGGACCGGCAATGGGGTCAGTCAAACAACGACCTTGTGGCGGGATGCTGTGAATTTGATCAGTTGGCTGTTGATACTGACGTCTGTTTCAGTTATTTCTTGATCTCACTGAAAGAATGTATGTTGCTGGCAAGCGCTTGCAATTTTTTTTCTTCGAGTAATACGGTAATAGTAGTAATTAGAACTAATAGGGAAGATTGGAAACTATCTCCCCTTGCCTGAACGAACAATGATGGAAGAGAAGTATGTCTGCTGTATTGCCAATTAGTTGCTAACGAGGACATCTGTGCGCAGGTGTTGGCCGGTATATCAAAATCCTCCCTTGGCTCCAAGTACATTGAGCTGATCAACGCTTGCCTGAAGGGACCATCCAATGTCGAGGGTGTGGGATGCGAACCCGGCTGTCTGTCTGACGAGGATGCATGCATCGTTGACACAGATGCATACATCCAAGAAAATGTGTTCAAATCCAAATCTTTCAAGAGTGGCCAATGCAAGGGGTTCCCATTGGTGCACGGAGACTCTGGATGCGACGAATTGGAAGAGGATGCTTGCGAAGCAAAGTCGGGATGTTCTTTGGATGGGGGTACGATTACTCAGCCTTAGTTAGCTAACTTTTTTCGAAGGAAGTGTCATATCATAGCTTATATATTATAAGTTGATACGATAACAGTTGGCTGTTACTTTCCACCAACTGTTACTGTTGGCTGGAACAGCAACAGCTCAGCCAACTGTAGTGCAGTTTGAAACTGAGAGTTGTGTTTTTGGTGTGACAGATGACGTTTGCATTCCCAATGAGAAGGAGATCGTTTTGGGGGCCTTGCTCCGATTGGAGCGTCCTGTGGCCAGCGCCGTCAAGGCAGCATCCTCAAAATGCGCCTCTTTCAAGACGGAATCCAAATGCGAAAAGCCAAAAGTTTTGTAAAGCTTTTTTTCAGAGGCTTTTTTTTTTCAGTTCCAAATTTATATTTCTTTCGCTCATCTTTCTTAAAATTTTCTTCTTTTGAACCAGGCGACTGGTGATTTTCGACCCAAAACGAAAAAAATATATAGCATAAAAAAATAGACAAAAAAAGAATACTTGGAAAACAACACTTCTTTTCTTGATCTGTGCCTGTCATAGGCTGCTGACTGGAAATTTGAATCTGGAAACGGGTTAATAGGGGGATTGAGGATTAAGGGATTGTTGATGGGAGGGGAAGCAGGAAAATAGGTCAGGATGTCTGACTCCGTGAATTCTATGTTTGGTAGATAGTATGGTTTATGTTGGCAGGTTGAAAAGTAGTTTCCTGTTTTCGGCGCTGGGCATTCTCGAACATTGCTTTGGAAAGAGAACATATCGATGGGATGTAATGATAAGATTTCAAGAGTGTTTTCCTCAGCAGAATAAAAAACAGCTGTTATTATTTCCAAATTTACCATAAATGAACTTCAGACCTCATTTTTACCTAATTTTTTGAGGAATTTCCACAAATGGGGTTTGTCCATGCCATGTGTTGGGTAACAAAAGGTTTCAAAGAAAAACACACTCCAGTTTTTTCAGGTGCTGAATTGGACAATCCATTCTGGGAGGGCAATTTGACTTATTCCAGATGCCATGGAAATGACATGTTGATTACAAAAAAGAAAAAGAGGACACCATCCTCCACAACCAACAATCCCTTGAACACCACCTTTGCAAAGAAAATAGAACAGAAAAGTGGATGTCATGTCGATCGATTTCATTGTTCATTGTAAACCACCAAGAACGAATTCTTGGATTGACAAAAAAACTTGAGCCATCTTTGCAGCTCCTTCCCCACTTGAAATGACAAAGCAGTGACCCACCCACCCATACAAACTGGCAAGCAGTTACCCCACCATAAGCACCAAGTTGACCGATCAAACCAGGTCTTTTAATTTCTCCCCAAAAAACGATCAATCTACCAAGAAATCAATCCATCAATTTAATCAATATCAACCAACCCATGTGATTGTTTCATGAAAGAACCGACTGGAAATGTTCTAAGTTTAAAAAACGTCATGCATCAGCGTCTTGGAACTTTTTTTTGTAACTTTTTCCTCGGAAAGCACAGAAATATTGATTTTTTCAAATCACTAATCAAACAGAAAGTCTACCCAGAGCCCAAAGTCAATTAAAAAAATTCCAGAAAAAAAGCTCATAATAGTCATTGCAGGGTGGCCCCTCCAGCCAAGTCAATTTTTTCGAAATGGGATGGACCCAAATTCCTAAATCGCGAAATATAATCGAAACAAAAAAAAATTGTTTGAAAGAAAAATTAAATGAAACGGATAAACCCAACGAACCCCTTCAATGCATGTGGACAAAATTTCTCCACAAGTTGAAAAAAGAAAGAAAAAAAAAAAAAAAAAAAAAACCTAAGGGAATGACAGCTCATGTGTGAAGCTCTCTGTCAGAAAAATTTAAATTTATGTTTTTCTGAGCATGGGTATTCTTCAGCACTTATCAGCTGTAAGTTGGTATGCTTTTTTTTCTTCCCCTGGACCCCATCATTTGCTGAAATCACAGAGGACCACCAGAGAAAAAAAAAAACAAGAAGCAACCCAACAAATGACAAAAAAGATCAGAGTCTAAACTAAAACAACTTCAGCAGAATGATTACCGGGAACCACATTACGATTACCCAGTATCACTCGTGTTGATTTTTCTATTTTTTTTCAGAAGCTTTCCAGCCCACCCCCTGTCTTCTTTTTATTCCAGAAGAATCTGGAAAAATTGGACCTTGTTTTGCTGTCTCAATCTGTCAAACGTAGCTGGCAAGTCGGGGACTCCATGACACACTGTTTCAGACAAGTGTTGGGAACCACTCCACCGATGGCATTTCCGAAGCCATCCACAACTTTTGCCCTAATTTCAGAAGAGGTGTTGACTTGGATGGGTGGTGGCAGTGCGCCGTCGATAAAGATCGGAGGGGTAGTAGCGACCTCAGGGGGAGAAGTAACGTTGGAACTCTCTGGCAAAAACTCAACCTCCACTGCTTTGGATGCCACTTGAGGACGATATTCAACCCCGCCACTCTGATGTCCGGAGATCAAAACACCATCAGCAAAACAGATAATACAATTATAGGGTCATCTTTCTTTACAGTTTGCATTTCATTTGTCGACACAAGAAGACATAGGATAATGCTCCATGTGTTATGCTCCATGTTTCTCTACATTCAAATGATACCCAAATGATTAGTAAATTCAAAAAGTCCTCCACAAGTTCAGTTCAGCAATTTTATGGCATTGGAAATTCAAAAAAAAAAGTATTTGGAAGAAAAAGGGGTGTAAAAACGACATCCCCACCTGAACGCTGTTGTCCTCCACTTTCAAGCAAACCTCTGTCTCTTTTCCATCTTGTAGCACCTTATCAAAAGACAGGAAAGTAAAGGGGGATGTGGAACAAGCCAGGAATATGGATGTTGGATCGGTGACAAAAGCAGCCCCCCCTCCAAAAACAGCCGCATTGCCCACAAAGGAACCATCGGACAGTTTGAAGCTTCGACATGGGAATGCGGAGGGCGAGATGCGCTGTTTGCATTCACCGCTCTGCCAATCAGATCCAGAAATGGCCACAAACATCCCACCTGCATTTCAAAATACAAAAACTCAGCTTTTTTCCTGCATGCAATATTCCAGGGTGTCTTTTTTAATTGGGCCAATATATGCTGTATCAACGCTGAAAGTTTCACTTCGCCTATTCACATTTTTTTTCTCCTTCCGAAAAGAAACAACCAGCGACTGCCATGGACTCCAATATTAAAACACACTCTATAGCATGAATTGCCATTACACCCGATAATGTCTTTGACTAGAGCAATAAAAAATTATCGTACAGGTAATTCTATGGGTTTCCAACATTAGTATAAAATCTCATGTACTTTACACAAAATTCATTTAATGAGTTTCACCTCCAATGCTTGCGGAGTTTCTTTCAAAAAGAATATCCTCGATCACGACATTGGCGATAGCAGAGCCGGGGATTTCGTTCACATGCAAGCAGAATCCCCCTCCACCGCCAGGGCCACACATGCCAAGAGAACCTTGGCTGACCCCAGTCCTTGTCAAATTTTGAGCTGCATGCAGCCACCTCTTGGTGTAATCACTTTGCATGACGACCCCTTCGTTGTATTGGAGCTCACCCCTGATCTCTGCCAGTTCGACGGCAGCGTTCCCAACAAATTGAACCCCTTGGATCTAGACAGAGCAGGAACACACACTCTCTGCATCAATCATAATAAGCACTTCCCCAATATCTGGAGCGTAACCTGATGTGTGGCATAGCCCTTTTAAGAGAACAAAATAACATTCAGTAGATTGCAGTGTGCACCTCGATTTGGTTTTTGAGAAGGCTCCTGGCCGTGACATGAAGGCCTCCCCCTGAAACAGCTTTGTTTCCGGAAAACCTGGTGTTCGGCGATTTCTCCTCAGCAGCAACAGCTGCTAGGCGAAAGCTGCTGGTGGAATCCACATAGGCACCCCCTCCCTCTTCGGCAACATTTCTCTCGAAAACAGCCTCCTGAATCGCTACGTCTCCAGCGGCATTCAGCAGCCCCACGCCACCCCCATGCCTGCTGGCTGTGTTGTTAATAAAACGAGCCCCTCGGAGATTGGCAGATGCTTTTTCCACAGCACACAAGAATCAGAAAAATCAGATCACAAGAAAATTCAGGATTTTGGGGGATGATTAGTCCGATGCATCGGGATAGCTCACCACAGAACAGGCACAGCAATCCAGCACCATCAATCGCTCTATTCCCCTGAAACACTGACTTTTGATCTCCAGGGGATGTGCCTTCCA
Source organism: Bryopsis sp. KO-2023 (assembly GCA_030272585.1). Lineage (NCBI taxonomy): Eukaryota > Viridiplantae > Chlorophyta > Ulvophyceae > Bryopsidales > Bryopsidaceae > Bryopsis > Bryopsis sp. KO-2023. Next base: position 92,059 of record BSYQ01000005.1, read on the forward strand.
TCATCGATGGGCCAACGATGGACATCTGAGCATTGTTTGTCAAGAGCACCCCACCTCCCAGCTCCGCTGATGAAGCGGTAACGTTTGAAGCTACCCATCGCAGGTGACCCACGTTTCTAAACAGAGCCCCCCCCCCTGCCCGCACAGCCACATTGCGAGCAAATACGCAAGAGTCTACCCTGACCTGGAAAAATCAATTGAACAGTTCCAGATCAATTCTGCAATAACCAGACCCAAGTGGAAATCGGACCTCATCAGAGATATGCTTGCTGTCATTATCAATAGATTGGCATTACCTGCGTGGTTTTATCATTTAATTGAATGAGGCCACAGAGGGCCGACTCACCTTGTTCTTCTCAGTTGTCACCATGTGGAGTCCTCCACCGAACACAGCCCGATTGTCTGTAATCCTACACTCAGAAAAGGAAACATCCATGTTGCTATCCCCGATAGACATAAAAATGGCCCCTCCTTGTAGCAGATCTGGATCTTGATCATCCCCCTTGTCAGCAAATGTTGCATGGTTGCCCACGAAGCTACAGTTTCTTATCAGCATCAGCCCCTTGCGCTGCCCAGTCAATCGATCTTTCATGGAAACATGTAAAGCACCACCCATCGTGGCTGCATTGTTCTCAAATTGGCTGTGCTCAATGATTGTCTGCACCACCTCTTTGATCCGGACTGCACCCCCTTGGCCATCTGCGTTACCGAAAAAATAATGCTGGAAGGGCTCCAATGGCCGACCCATCTTATTCCCAACACTGCTCAGCACCTCGTTCTCTCTGAAACTGCAATTTGATATCAAAACTCCGATATTTGTGTTGGAGGCAATCTGTTGATCCACCGATATGGCCCCACCCAGAGCATGAGCAGTGTTGTTGGCGAATGTGGAGTTATGGACAGATAGGAGGCCTCTTTTCATGTGGATTGCCCCTCCACGAGTGGATCGATTGTCAGCAAAGTTGCATGTCACGATCATTACGGAGGCCCCCTCACCAATGTGCAGAGCCGCATCTACTCCATCGGCAAATCTATCGGCAGGCTGGATAATGTTCCTTCTAAACTCTACCTGATCGAATGTGACCATGATGCTGACTTCATCATTAATTGGAGGATCCAGTGGTTTGACGGTCACCACTGTTGGCACATCGAGGCAGTCCATGAAGATGATGTTCTCTACCCACACATTCGTGGCGCTGCAATTGAAATTCAGAACATCATTGATCATTGCTGGTTAGGAAATCTTCTTAATTGTTGTAACAGTGCAAATGGTTTCGAGTCAAATTCTGTGATCGTGGCGGCGGACCTGATGTAGAGAGCGGTATCGAGCTGAGGGCATCGAACGACTGGTTTCAGTCGATTCGGGGCTCCCCGCAGTGTCACGTTATGGACGTCGATGCGCCAGGCCTCCGACAGTCGTAGATCATCGAAAGCCAACTCAACGATCTGACCTGGCTTCAGCTTTCGAAAGATGTCGCTGGCGGAAGCCTCATCTACGGCCGTCACCTTGGCCGATCCAGAGGAGCCTGGACAGGAACACATCGGTTCAAATGCATATCGATCCAGGCACACTCACTGCAGCTCACGGGGTCCAGGGAGAAGGGAGAAGGTCCCACCTGTGGTTTGGGGAAGAACTGGGGGAAACCATGTCATCATGGTTTTACCTCTCAGCCAGCCATCTGCTGCGACGCCATCAAGCAGCACAGCGAACAGGAAATATAGACAGACAAGCTTTTCCACACGGCTTCCAGACATTGGAGGGTGGATGGGGGCCTCCATCATATTGCCGCCACCTTTGGCGCTGCTGAATGTCGCGAGCCCAACAAGAACCGATCCCCTTACTTGTACAGTCTGGTTTCAGACGTACCGTTGGCTAATTTCCTGGAGTCCAACGTTTTCCAGGCCGACTGGAATGTCTCAGTTGGTGGATGGCGGCATGAGGTACGCATTTAGGCGTCATGTGGAAGGTACAGTGATAGGTGGTCCCGAGGCAATATCACGCGTGGCAGCGCCGCCACACCTGCACTTGTGACAGCCGCCACACCAGGAGCAGGACAAGGTGCTACAGAATCCTCCATCGACTGCATCCCAGAGCATCAATTTTGGGACATCAATTGTTTTCATGGGGGCCATGTTTTAAGTATGTTCAGCCCAGTTTCAGCCCATAAATTCGCTGCGAGGAGGTGCCCATAAAGGACGCGCGTCTCATCGGCTTCAAGAGGTCACAACTCTGTGCCCAAAAACCCCCCAAACCCGTGGAACTCAAATCCTACCCTACACACGTCACAACAATAATCACGATTTCTTGAGAAAATTATTCAATTTCAAGATGTGTCCAACCAGCAGCTTTCTGCTTGCAACGACCCACCATGCAACCCATTCGTGTTGGCGATCTGCGATAACCTTTGAGATCTGCGTCGTGGCGATGGAGGTCGTCAATGGGGGAATTGTTACACGTTCTTCTGCCCGGGCAAAGCAACTTTGCGACATCGTGGCTCGTTTCTCGAATGCCTGCGAATTATCTGCTGAACAGGTAGCGCGTTCGATCTAGATTGATCGTGGGCGGTTCTCTCGATGATCCAGACGATGTTGGTTGCATTTGTAAGAGTCACAATCTAACCAACATCAGGTGGCTTTGTTGCTTTGTTCAGGTTTCTACCAAATTGGCTGCAGTCCTCATTGCACTTTTCCAGGTCAGTTTCTGACCAGGTCTAATCGCAATCATGCCAACCCATTTCGAAATAATAAACTTCTGGAGATCAGTTGGAGTTTCGGGGAAAAAAGCCCAACGAAGGCAAAACAAAACTATTTCAGGAAGTGAGCATATCCTGAAAATCGATGCTTGATTGTCTGTTGGGTGGCTGTGGAATCTCCCCAAGTCGAGTTGATATTCCTACTGCCGAGTATTGCTAATAATTACATGATTTTCAGGATAGTTCTGGAGATATCAGAGTGTGGTTGAATGAGCGCTCCAAATCTGTGTCGACTCACAAAGGTGACTGGAAAACCACACACACATGAGACTGGCCGAGAAATTTCGGACCGTTGTTTCGGACTGCAGTGTGAAAACGTATGAAAGGATTAGTCATCCACAGCTCATCACACTGCCAAACAGAAGTCTTAGTCCAATTCTTCACCGATCGGTTTCAGCAAAGGTTTCTTCATAAGACTCAGTTTCTGAGAATAAATGAATATTGTTGCGGGGGGATGTATGTTAACTTCATAAATTTGGGTGCAGGGGAAGTCTGTTTGCCTGGAGGTCGAAAAGATAAAGATGATACAGATGAAATCCACACAGCTCTACGAGAAGCCCACGAAGAGGTTGAGGGCTATATATTTCCGCGTCTAGGAACTCTCTGGTGCATTCACTGCAACAATGAACTGAACAAAAGACCTCAACCAGCAGCACTTTTTGTGTCCATGTTGCTGATTTTCACAAGGATGGCTTTTTAGAAAAAAAATGTTTTCTTATTTTGGATGGATATTTCTCCCAGATAGGCCTACCGCCAGAGGATGTGAACGTGATTGGTAAATTTCGACCCATTCTGTCGAAGCATCACTTGTCAGTCACACCAGTGATCAGTCTGGTGTCTAAAGAGTTCCAGCCAATGCTCAACGTTGAGGAAGTTTCAGCAGCATTTCATATACCGTTGAAAAGCTTTCTGGTGGAAAAAAATCACTTTCATGAAGACATGGAGTGGAACGATTTCAAGTATAGGTTGCATTTCTTCGAGCATGAGGGGTTCAGAATTTGGGGTTTGACAGCCACCATATTGATACAGGTGAGCATCGAACAAACCTCACCTGTTTTTTCCTCTCGTCGTGATTTTCATGCTTTATGTCACATTTTTTTCTCTCGAATGATGAGTAGAAGAATGACTGGTTGATGTGTCCAGGTTGCTAAAATTGCTTTTGACACAGCTCCTGAGTTTGATGAGTTTGGACCGGGGGGAAATTACTGGGATGTGTGTTCAGAAGGTGGGCAAATGCTGATCCGTTCTCAAAATGAAAAGACACCTTCTCTCTGAGGTTTTTCTCATTTTTTTAAAGCACCCATTAAAACAGACACAGGGGCCTATTTTTTTCTTATCTTTTCCTCTCTTTTCGATCTGTTGTAAAGCTTTGTACATTGAAACACTGGAGGTCAGTCACAAGGTTGCTGTGGTCTTGGAGGATGCGGGTTGATGTAAACATCTGTTTTTCCTGGATTTCTAAAGTCCTTCAAAAGATAACCACGGAACATGCACATTTACTGTGGGTCGGTTCCAGTGAACAGACACCGATCCAATACCTATCACTAGGGTCTTGCTTGCAGACGTCTGGAAGACGGTGAGAAATTGACTAGCAAGTTTATGCCCCAAAATAATCACCAGCTATGATCTTGCTGTGTTATGAAAGGGCATAACGCCGCATAACATGTTTTGAACACAACATGTACACAAGTATGACATCACTAACTTTCTCAAGGGAGTGGTGGTAGTTGTGGTTGTAATTTGGCTCAAAGATCAACTTAGCAGCAAAGGAATAAATGGCAAAAATCCCACAAGAAAATACCAACGCAACAATCGCTGGACACCCCAAAACAAATCCCAACCAAGCCATCGACTCAAAACACATAAGGCCAGAATGAGATAAGGAACAGCTTCTTAAAAAAGATATTCAACATTAAATGGTGGAGAAATCAGAAGGGGGCATCTTTCAAAGAAAACTGCTCGTTGGGGGCGTCCCCAATGCAATCGTAAATGCCATCGGCGGACTCAAAATTCTCTCCAGTGGTGTAACTGCTCTTTGTCACGAAGCATCTGCACAAACCATGAAATTCTCCTCTTTTCAATATGATCTACAGATGTCTGTCACAAAATGCCACGATCAGGCTTCAAACAAAATCCCAACAAACAAAAAAGTTGGCAGTAATATCAACAGCCAAGCTATATGTAACGAATTTTACGTGATTTGACTTGGCAGTGATTCCATCCCATTAGTAAGGCTGGTTCAAAAGTTCAATGTTTTCTCATCTTTTTAGTATTCAATATTGAAATCAATCCAATTGTTGGCGGCACAAATAAAATGGCAAAAAGAAGGATATCATATTAGCGATGTCTTTTTGTCCCTGGGGAGCTCACTTCATGCCAGCAGCTTTAGCAGCTTGGAGTCCAATTTTGCTGTCCTCGATAACAAGGCATCTACAATCACAGCCATTAGTAGTTTCATTCAAGCGATCAATCCAACAATAGGATTTCCAACGCAAAACAAAAAATAGAAATAAAAGAAACGCTAATGAAATCAAAAATCGTCTCGTGAAATATCCACTTCATTTTTGTCCTTGCCTGGCCCCCCAAAAAGTAAAAACAAATCCCCTCTAAACTTGCTCAGCTGCTACAGTAATTAACACTATTTGTTTCAGCGCACTTCTCTGGATCGACTCCAAGCTCCTTTGCCGCCAGTTGATAAATATCTGGACTGGGTTTCTTCTTAGGGACGATATCCCCTGCATATACTGGCATCACTTCCGCCACCTCCAGCCCCAACAAAACTTTCACGATTGTCGAGACCGCTCTTTCGTTTGATGTACTGCAGACAGCCACTGTAACGCCCTTCTCAATGGCTTCGCCTGACATTAGGATTCAAAAACAATATCAAGAAAAATTGTCAAACTGCTCCACTCAGAAATTACATCTCTGTGGGAAGAAAATGTGTGTTGCAAAAAAGCTAAAACCTTTTACAGTTATAAAATCACATATAAAAAACTGAACCGAACTGCAAAATCAATAATTTGCAGTTTGATTCAGTTTTATATGCAGTTTTCATAACAAGTTCTTGGATTGGACATTGACTAACATAACCTGGCTTGTACAAGTCTGCATATCAGCAACAAGCTCTTACTGACTACGTCAATGCTCAATACTGTGCAATTTGTGTTTTTTTTGCTGTTACTAAGACTGGAAAAAATATAAAAATAAAAGATATATAGTTACAGTTGCAGTTATCGATTACAGCTTTCTCTGCAGGACCTTACCTACTAATCGTTTGACTCCAGGTCTCAAAGGCATCGATCCCGCCTCCACCATTTCCATAAAAATATCAGTTTTCAACAAGTGCAACTCCTTCACAAACGCAGCTCGATCTTCAGGGGTCTGCACAGATGCCAACAGAAATTAACACCACGTTCAAACAATGAAACATGGTACATCGATTTAATGAGCAGCATGCATTTCAAACTGGACTGTTGGAAAACCCATGTCGTTCAACAATGCCTATTCACATTTGAATTTGACTAAAGAAAAAAAAATTAAAAAGTTTAGAAAAAAATAAAAAAAATGGAAATTCAAAGCTATTTCAAACCTTGGTTGATTTGAAGGGCTCCTGATCCTCACAGCCCTGAACAAGGCAGCAATTCAAATTGGTCAACCAAACTCAGGAAAGCTGCCTTGCTGCATCCACCCCTGCTTGTCACGCGACGGCATTTTCTTACTATCTTTGGAATTGCGATTTAACAAAACGCCTGGTCAAAGGAATGAAAAAAGCTCCCAGCAGTCAGGTAAAAGAAGGATATTTCGTACGCTGAAATACCGCGTCATTCTCTCCTTGCCTCCGCCTGTTTCAAGCAATTCACCGTAGAGTTCTACACCCCACTCATGGTCCAATCCTGCTTGTACAAGAATTAGGACAATCTTATTATCGAAAAATCTCTACACAACACCCCGAATTTGGACAGAAGCCTGCATATTCAGGGTCAATTTGAGGTTTTTGTCAGACTTGGGTACCACTGGAGACTACCCATTTAAATCATAATCATTGCAACTACCTCTGCTACAGATGATTCACATCTTTCTTCACAATTACCCCCAAAAAACTTTGAATGGAAAGTAAACAGTCGAGCAAAAAGGATGCATGTTGATGTCATTTCTGAATTACATGCAATGAGAATGCAGTCCTTCAAACTCCTTTTCTACCCCCCCCCCCCCCAAAAAAAAAAAAAAAAGATTTTTGTCACACTTTCAATTAGTCAGAAATTTCGTGGGTTCACCTTTACGCTTGAAAGCTTCGTTAAAGGCGACCCTGTGGCCATCCTTCTCGGTATCCACCAGAACACCGTCACAATCAAACAACAGCGCGTCTGGCAAAGCTTGGATTCTTGAGTGAGAGACTCCCCTCGATCTCGAACCCACGCCGACACCAACGCGCTGAGATCTCTCGCCCAGACCTGCCCTCACGCTACACACTCTGTTCTGACCGAGCGCCAAGGCAGAGTTCATCTCGAGATCGCAGATACGCCAGCGCGAAGAGGAGAAACGCCACCAGATTCGATCTGTTGGATATTGTTCGCGCTTTGGCGGCCACGTCTATACCACGTGATAGACGATTTGATCTTTTTCGGTGCTTCGCTGGGCATCGGATTCGGGTAAAATCGCTTGTTGGTTGGACAGCGATTGTTTCGCGCACGCGCTGAACCTGATTGCACAGGATGGGCTATGGGCTTCCCCCCTGGGGCTTCGAAGGCAGGTAATCTTTACCTTGTTTTCAACTCCAGCTTTTTTTTACACTTTCCTCTGAGAAGTAGAGCGCTCCTCCACTGTCGACCAGGGACTCCGAAAGCTTAGTCGGAACTCGAGCTCGTTTTCTTGCAAATTCTGTAGATCTCAGTCGCTGTGACGGCAGGTGCAAGAAGATCGATCATTGCCCTTCCAATTCTGAATATGAAAGTAATGTTTTTCACACAGGGCGATCTACCAGTTACAGCTCGTGAAATCCAAAGAGGTGGGAAAAGCGGACCAGGCTCATTTTGCCCTTTGGGGTCGATGTGACGTCTTTCTGACGACCATGATATAGTCTGACAGCTTTCTTCATGCACTCACGTCATCTAGGCAAGAAAGTACATCCCAGATGATTTGAAGCTGGTAGAGATGTTCGGGTAGGATTGCAGTCTTTGTGCACGCTCAAGTGAAATTTACAACATCAAAATGCTCGACATCTGCCCTGATCCATCCTCAGAGTCTTTTCCAAATGAGACTGATTCTGGCATTTTCTGTACCCAAGTTTAACCTGGAACTCAATGTTTTGTCTGAATAATTTTCTTTGGACTTTCAATGGTTTCTGCAGCTACACACTTGGTGGGTTTTACCTAGCAAGATATACGAACAGCCCCGTTGGAGTCTTCGACGAGGTAAGCACCCTTCTGTGCATGTGGCTTTCTGGAGTGCTAGGTGGGGTATTTCGAGAAAGAAACAACAGTTGAAAGGATTTGTGCTTCTCTCGCAGCTGGTTGTTTTGGGAGGGCTGGTTTGGAATCCACCCACATCGTGTGCATGGGCGGCAAGAGTATACGTCAGCAACAAGTAAGAAGAATTCCAACGCCAATTGTATTATTGACTCATTCTCACTCTTGTTCTCCATTCTCTTCTTTTAACATGTGCTGTTGCTAGTCTGACTGTTATAAAATTCAGTGCACTTGCAAAACTGGCATCCAGAAATAGGAAATATGATTTTTTGTGAGTTTATTGAATTGATTCCTGGCGACCAGGGAAGCCCGAAACCATGGGCTGAAGCATGTCGGGCTTCCATCTCGTTTTGCCAAGTTTCACCTCTTGGACGATTCTGAGGAAGAAACAAACAACGCCAGCACTCAAAAAAACAACAGGGGCACATGGTGGAGCCGAGACCAATCCGGTACTATTTTCTTTGATTCTTTCTCTTTTTCTATTCTTTCCAATGTTTTGTTTATGTATGGTTGAAATGTCTGCGCAGACCAACATCCACCTTACAAGCAATATGATTTTTTGTTTCTTTCTCTCTTGAAAAAATTGGATGCGGTGGGGTAACTTGCACAGGGCTTAGTTATAACCCTTTTTTTCTATTGTCTGACTGGAAAAAACAACAAAATCATTATATGCACTGCTGAGAATGAAATATGGCTGTAGCATCATCATCCATGGATTCTGTGACCGTGACCAATTTGGAGCGGCGAAGGATTTTCGGCAAGCAGCGTGGGCTGAAGCCCCCTGTGTGCACTTTCGTCATGAAGGAGGAAAAAGGGGGCTGGAAAGGGCCGAGAATAAAAATGTTCCTGCCCAGTTTCAGGTAATTCTATTCTTCCACTCCTAATGCTTGTTGGAACAAACATCTTCTCCAGCATGACTTCTCCAGCATGGTATCACTGGGGACTCTCATTGGAGCTCCATCGTTTCCTACGTTTTCATATTGTCTTTTTTTCTACCCGTTGGAAAAAGATGCCTTGCCCACCGCACATCCACTTTCCTCTTTCATTTGAAAAGTTTTTCTGCTGTGCACCCTGTTTCTTTACCTCACATCCTGACCGGTCGCTTTTTTGCTGTTTGTTTTCCCAGCGGATGCACCCCTGAGTGTCCGAAAATGGTGAAGTACTCTTTGGAGCTCAACACCAATGTGCGGCCCATTTCATCAGTCCATCTCGAATTACACGACGATGAGGATGATGATGTCAATGGCTCCAATGAATTCATGACCAAGGTTCTCAGCGGAAAGCCGGTGCTGTCTCTCTCTTTCGAAAACATGCAGGTGAGATGCTCATCTTTGTTCCAACCCAAAACAAAGACATGCCATGCATTTTATCTCAATTTGAATTTTCCTGGTTTAAATGCCGAAATTTGGGATTTCTTAATCTGGGATCTGCAGCATGTAGCCATAATTCGAATTTAAAGTCTGACTTTACAGAAAGTGAATCCGATCAGCTACTGTTGATGTTTTTAATCGCTGAGGGAAAGAAAATGCTGGCTGGGTGTTTGTTCTGACTTTTTTTGGTGTTGCTGTGTAAGATGCTGGTGGACCCGCCAGAAGAGATGGAGAAATCGGTGGAGACCGTGACTTCACGAGCTGTGCAGCCTGCTGTAAAAGAAACTCCAGCTTCTTTCAGTTTGTTCGGCTTTCTTCGTCGACGGTCTGCATAGCCCATCTTTCTCTTTCATGTTTCTTAGTTATCGTATCTTCGTTTCTTTTTTTTTTTTTGGAAAAGGCAGCCATTTTTTGCAGAAGGTTTGGCGCTATTTGCTGGCTCTGTGTTGGTTTTATTTTCATGCGAGGTAAATATGTTCAGAAGCCTTGTTGTTTCCTACATGCACATTTCCGGACATTTTCATCCAGAAATTAAATTCTGATGTCGGATTCCTATACATACTGAACAAACCCCCGTTCCCCCCTCCTCCCTCCCGTTTCTCGAAAAAAGAATAAAGTCACTACTATCAATTGAAGTCAATGAGAATAAATTGATCAAGTTGTCCAGGGCTGGGCTTGATTAAAATGGTCGCCGTTGTTGTGTCTGGAATACTTTTTGCCATTCTCCTCTACCAATCGATGCTCTCTTTTCATTTCCCTTGAGTAAGCCCTGGCAAATCAAAGCATGCAAGACAAAACTTAATTTCATTTCGCTTGGGTTATTTTTCCACAACTGCCGACCAGGTCACAGACAGCAGACAATTGCAGCACCAACCATTAATGACTGAGGAAAAGCCTTGCCAGTACCATGAAAAAGATACATTTCACTCTGGGGGCAAAACTTTTTACTTAAATAGCTTCCTTTCCAAAACTTATCCACCAGAGCAAAAGGGTGCCCAGAAAGTTGAACCTAGGTTCTTATGGGGTGAAAAATGCAAAGAAAAAAAAAACAGCTCTTACCTCCTTAACTGAAATTGGGTCTAGTACAATGTCCAAGGTTCGTTCAACTAGCCCCTGAATGATGGGCTTCAATCTGGAGCCGGTTTGTCTGAAGTCTGGCTCGGCATTGGCTTCCAGCAGCCAGCACTTCCAATCAGCATCCACTGCTCCCACCACAACAAGAAAGAATAAACTGACGCAGAAAAACCTTAAAAAGCACAAGAAGCAGGGACGGAAAGAGTCCGAAAAATGCCATCTGAGCTTTGACATGATGACCTATTTACTCCACAGATTCTAATGGATCGACTCTGCACTGTGGGTTTTCTGGTTTATCGTAAGTATGAAACATTCACACAGCTCTTGACACATCCTTGAAACGGCAGCAGCCCCGATTATCATTTTTGTCAGGGGTCTATGCAAATCTGAATTATGGGGTTTTCCTGAAACGTAAACAACTGAAACAAACTGAATGTATCTGGTGGTTTTCTGTCTGTGGATAGCTCACCCATGAGGTCAAATCCAAACAGCTCAAAGCAATTGGGCAGTGTGAAAAACGTCAATTCGCCACTGACAGCTTCAAAGCACTCTCCAATTATTTCATTGATGGCTTTGGACAAATTTTCCACCTTCCCTGCAGCTTCTCCCTCAGATATGTGCCCATCTCTAGCAAGCTCCTAATCAAACACCAATCGATTTTTTCCCGTTGCATACAAACCAAAATATAGAGACAATGGGAAAACTGGGCTAAGAATTTTTTTTCCAATGGCGTTTTCGAAAGAGCCAAAGACAATGAAACAGGGTTGCAACTTCAAAAGCTCACACACTGATCCAACTCTGAAAATAATAATGTACCTTGGCATTTTGTTTGAACACCCACTGTTACAGGGTCATCCTTACAATTCCGTGAATAATTTTATACAAAGCAAACATAAACAAATACAGCCCTCTTTTCAGACAATGGATGCTAGACCCTTTGACTGACATACAAGAAATTTTTCGAGGGGGTCACGGGGACGGACAAACCACATTCTTGGGGTCAGACCTTGGGAAGCTCAGACAGCAAATGGACAACGTCTTTTTCATCCGAGGTGGAATTCTCCTCCGCTTCTGTCTGTCGACATGTGTTTGTCAAATGGGAGCCCAAATTTTCCAGATCGCCCAGTTTTGAATCATACTTAGAGCCTGTATAAAACCCACAACAGCAACATTATTATTACTATTTTCAATAAAACTAATGTGGAATTCACAGCTCAGTATTTTGTTTGGAAATGAACCCAGTGATGTAAAACCAGAAGCAAAAAAAAACAAAAATCTTCCAAAAAAATACGAAACTCACCGGCAGACAGCACAAGAACTTCGCTGAATACGTACACTGTCAGACTCCCCACACACAGAGCATAAGCCCTCAAGTGAAATTTCCGATCGTGGAGTAGAAGCGGGGGGTGGATGTATCTCTGGACAACCCACTCTCGCATGTCCTCTGCCGCTTCCACAGCTTTGGCCAGAGTGCTGACTCTATCAAAAACGCATATTGAGAGGCCTTGGTTCGTGATGGAGGGCTTGGCTATCCAAATTTCGGAACCTTCTTTCATGTCCCTCACCTCTTAACAGAAAAAGTATTGCAGCAAAAACGATTCAGCACAAATTCAAGTGGTAGAGTGCCAAAAGAAAAAATCAGCGGAAAGCAGCGGGAAGCAGCGGAAAGGGAATATTTTGCCTTTTTTAGTCTCGAAAAAATTTGAACACAGTGGCAAAAAACAACAAACAAAGTCGGTAGGATGATCTGTCTGACATTTCTGAGGTGAGCAATTTTTCTCGCCAAAACCAATATTCCTTCATTTATTTATTTGTTTATTAATTTGTATTATTATTTCCAAAAATTGCTCACCTCGGGAATCTCACACAGAGCCTCTTCCAGATATTCTGGGTCATCCACATCCATAATGTAAGACTCTGGAACGCTTTTGGCTATCCATCCGTTTGGCCTTTTGGCAGCCCATTTCTTCATGTTGTGTGCAAGATGAGCTTTCCTGATCAAGCCCTTTCGAATGCAATAACAGCTGGCCCAGATATTTCCCCTGTTGTTCAGAAAACCATCCATAATTAAATTTCGAACTCTTTTTTTTTTTTCCCTTGTTACTCTCAAAATGTATTGCATCGAGGATGTAATAAATACAGTGTTCAAAAGAGAGCAATGGTACCCCCAGAAAATCGTTTCAAAAAACTGTAACTTGAAAGTGGCGCTATTTTTGGCCTGCTGGGATTGGTTTCTTCTTTCTTGTTTGGAGAAGTATTTACACATTTTCAATCTTTATTTTCTCAAAACTGGCAGAATTTTTTTCCCAGAGAAAACAGAATTTTTCAGACTTACTCATCAACGGCGGACCAATCGATCCTCTCATATTCTGACCATAGAAATCGATCATCCCTTGCACATGGAATCTGCTCATCAAACGAATGCTCAAAATCTGAGAAGGATCTGGAAGCAACTTTCCATTCTGGCCTCCGACTGAAACTAGCCAGGACAAGTTCCCTGAACAAATAAAGAATGAGGGGTTTCTCGTTGAACTCCCAGAATTGCTCCAAGTGAAAAAAACTAAGCTGCTTCGTGTTCCATCAACGATTCCAACTTGCGAGAAGAAACGGATCTTTGGTTGTTCGAGGCTGCATTTCGGCGGCGTGAAACCTGATCTCACCGGGTGTAGTCGCAGTCCAGGTCCACAACTGCTTTCAGAGTTTCTAAAGACGGCGGTGGGCTTTTCCGCGCGTTGGTCGAGCAGCTGCGCTCATCCCACCACATTTTTGCGTCTGCTGGCGTTGGAACTGCATCGCGCCAGAAACCCACCTTTCTAACCGAAGAACTGCTTTAGTCATATCTTAGTCATCCACAGTACATTCAAAAGTTGTTTTCTGCAGTTGTTGGGGCATCGCTTGCTTGCGCGCGTCGAGAGGACGATGCTACGGAGGGCGCTGAACCGCTCCGTGTTGAACGGAGTCTCGATTGGCGTCAAGTCTTTTCCTGGCGAAGCCTGGCAGTCTGTGAGAACCAGGTTCTTCAACGACGATGTCGCTTCCGCCATGGGGGGCATCGCACCGCCCCAACACCAACCTTTAACCCCTCCACCTCCACCTGGCCCTGGCGGAGCTCAGGTCCAGAAGGAAGATGATGGGAACTGGGGAGATGCGGAGATGCCTGCAGCCCCACAGAACGACCAGTTTGAGGGGTCCTGGGATGAAATCTCTGGTGCAGCTATGCAGCTCGATTCCAGCCGTTTCGACCCAAAGCTGTTCGAAGGAGAGCCCAGCGACGAGCAAGTTGATAGGGTGTGGTTGGTTAGGATTTCTCCCAGACAGATATATGTATATATTTAAGAATGTACAAATTCCTGCAAGGGATATGTCCAGAGTGGGAAAATCACTTAATTCTAGAACCAACAAAAACTGAAAAATGAAACAATATTGGCTTGTGCACATATTGTGCATATATTGGGGGTCAGAATGTTTCCTATTGATCATCATCCCCAGTCAAAAAGGATAGTTTTTTATTTTTATTTTCCGAATAAGGACGCCAATACACCAAACACAGCATCGCTGGAATCGTTTTCTTAAACAATGAGTTTTTGTGAATGCATTACAATCAAGACTGGAAGCTTCATCCAGCACACCCGCTGTATGACTGCCAGGTCCATTGCTTCCCTTTATCCTGTTTAAGATGAAAAACATTTTGCCCTTCCGTCCAAAAAGTAGAAAATATATATTTGCATTAAAAAAATGTCGTTCAATGGATCTTTTCAAGTGTCAAAGATGGTTTAAAAACTGTTCGTCCGTTTTTGGATTGTAAATTTTAGTATATGGGGAGTGAATGCAAATCAGCTTCGGAAAAATGGAAAGACCGTCAACAGAAAGTCAGACATGATTTCGAAAGGCATACAACTGATAGCGGCTCATCAGAGGTACAAGGTAAGAAGCAACAATTAACCAACGAAAAAATGAAAGATATCAAGGATTTTGTTCGTATGGTATATCCATCTCTGTTGTTTTATCTGGGGCCCTAGTGTCGGAATATGGTAATTATATTCTGGAAAGATGGAAAATTACTTGATTTCCAAAAACATCATCGTTGCATGGATCCAAAATGGCAGTTGATAAATAGCGCCCAATCCAAATAGGAGTGGGGGTGTATCTCTGGAGCAGGAGTGATGTGACAGAACACGTCAAGCTGAAAAAAAAGAAATGATCTTGAAGGAGGGGATGTTCAATTTGTTTGGCTCCAGAAATGTCATTTGATTATCCCACCCACCTGCAACATGGATCCATGCTGGTGGCAACAAAGTATATAAATAGTATTAAATTTTAAAAAAATGTTGATTGATTATCTTAAACAACCTGAATGAATCAGAGATATCTTATTTTTTATTCTGCATTTTTGATATACCCAGGAGCTTTGTGTTCGATTAATCTTGTTTCTGTTCTTTGGATTTCCCCCTTTCCATAGCCGTTCAATGAGTTGAAATTAAATATAAAAAATCTTCTGAATGTTAGCTTGTTTCACAGTGGCCATCCTTACCGAGCGCATCAAGCAAATGCAAGATCACCTGACTGTGCATCGTAAGGACTTTTCCTCCAGGCGGTAGGATTTTAACCAATTCAAATGATCATCTTTATTTTTTTTAATCCTTAAAGATAGCAGACTACACCACACTCTCTAGAAGCCGCATTTTACAAGTTTGGGCTGAGTGTTTGCTTTGAAAAAATTAGATGTGCAGCATCCTGCAGTACATTGAGTGACATTTATGGGAAGGTCAAATTTCATATTCTTCATTGGGTTTTGTTTTCTCTGTGATTCAGGGGTTTGGAGAGGATGTTGAACACTCGACGGAAATTGCTGATCTACCTTAGAAAAAAGGATTTTGATAGGTACTGCACCACCATCGGAAGGCTCAATCTCAAGGACATCTATGTTCGACAGGTAAGTTCACTGAGGAAATCACACCCTAATGATTTGACATGTTGAAACTGGTGATTTTTAGGACATAGCAGAGTACTTTTTGAAAGGGATGGTTCTCTTGAGTGTAATATGGACAAGCAGTTTTGGTTGAATATCCTCATAAATCAGAAGTTCATAAAGAACTGCTTCATTGGCAGGAGGATGCTGGATTAGACTTTGTGTGTCAAGATGTGCTCTTACATGATGTGGCTTTGTTTTGGCTCCACTCTCCTATTATAGAAATTGAGGTCACGCTGGGCATTTAAGGATAAAAGAAATTTTGTTTGCTGTGCAGGATCGATATGCCATCTACAGAACTGCCAAGGAGCTTCAGAGAAAAAAGCTGAACTAACACATACAGTTTGTTTAGTTAGAGACAACTTTGTATCGAGGGAGTTGACGCTGCTCGGTGTTCTCCGTGCAGTCCACTGGGAAAGCTACTGCGTGGGAGTGTACATTAGATTTTTTGATTTTCAGATGGAAATGGAAAAGGAGCCAGCTTTGAGATATTCCATGTTCCCCTCTGAAATAGACCAAATATGTAGACACACTATCACCAGATTTTTTTGACAAGAATATGTCATCAAACAATGGAAAGAGGGTTTCCTGTGCACCCGTGGCTGTTCTACCCCCTCATGAGTGCACATCACTGCTTGGCTCCGTCAAAAGACAGCATCCCAAATGCCCATCGACTGGATCTGGTTACCATGCGTTGGACTCAAGGACATCTGTCCCATGGTTTGCGCACTTCTTTTGAGGTATCATCTTTCGTTTTGGACCAGAGATCGGCACATCGGAAAGCTTGCCTGGCTTTGTCAGGCTGTTTCAGGTGTTCATGCTCCGTCGCCAAATTATGATACGCGGAAGACATCACCCTCCGATAAAAATGCCTATCTTGGAGGTCTGCGAGCGTTAAAAACGCTCGGTGAACTGCATATCAGACAAAACCAGTGCGAATCCCCCCCCCACACACACTGTTTTTGTGTATGTTTCCTCAGCTTGAACTATTTCGACTTGCTAAGGGAACGCTTTCCCACCTTCTTTTCGCTTCAGCAGCCCCGTGATAGCACTGTTGATACATGCCAGTGCCTCCCGGTGCCTGCCGAGCTTGCTTAGAGCAACGCACATGTTCATGTACGTTATCTCGCAATCCGACAGACCAGAGGCGTTCTCCTTTTTGGAAACTTCGAGTGCAAGCGCTTGGTTTAGCAGTTTCATAGCGCCACGGGGACTGCCTCTCCGCAACCAGTAGCATGCCAAGTTGTTCAGCGTCGTTGAGCGAAGATAAATTCGCACGACGTCGTCCGTGTGCATCAAAAATTTCGATGTCGTGAGCATCTCAGCTTTTTTTAGCATTTCATGTGCCTCCCTCATTTTGTGGCGGCGCATTAGCACCGTCGCCGCCCCGTTCATTTGCTTCACGGTGGACTCACATATTTGCTTCACCTCAGTACCTGCAAACAAACAAGATTACCTCAGTACCTGCGCCAGTGAATTGCAATCAGGCAAACGAGCACAGAACCAAATTTCATTGTTAGCTGCGGTGCATTCCGGCAGACAGGAACGAAGAACGAAGACATTCGGGCGGGCTTCGCCTGCCCGAAAAACGTACTTGACGCTCCAAATTCCATCACTGCAGCGGTTAGAGCGTCCTCCATTTCTCTGAGCCTCACCAACAGCGCTTCCGTGTCTACCGGTGTGTTCGTTGCTTCCACCAAATGGGTGTTCTGGAGCACACGCCTCCGCTGAGACCCTCCGCATCGTTTTTGATGGGAAGGTTGAATCCTGAGTGTTGCCGCCTCTTTCTTTGGGACAGATATATGCGCCCTGCTTCGCATCTCTGGCGACATATAGGGAGCTCCTGGGGGAGGGGAGAGACCTTGAACGAAGCAAGTTGATACACGTCCCAAGTCTTTGCGGCTGGCGCCGCCGCCGCCAGTAGTTGCGCTGGGTCCCCGAGATCGGGCGGATTGGGTTTTTCTTGCCTTGGGAATATGTGGCGCGGGACATTGGCCGGTCAGAGACTTGTGGCTCGGGACGTCTCGTGTATTTGATGGTCTTAAGCGCGGTGCACTGTAACATCGATTGGCTCTCGTTCCGTAAACTAAACTTCGTGGGATGGCTGCGGTCGGTTTTCGCCACAAATTGATATCCGATGGCTGCCGAGTCGATGGGTTTGTCCATCCCCAATGACATGAATTGTTGCTCTCATCGTTTTCTTCATTCAAGACTTCCTCCAGCATCCCAAGTTCGTCATTATCCAGACCGAGCGAAAACATTGTCTCTTTTTCGCAGCGATAGAGTGGAGAGCAACGTCGTGCTAGACTCTATTGCCAGGAACAGAGATAAGAATGGTTTGGCTTTGACTGGTCAGAGCATTTTGTAGTGAACTGTGGTGTTGTTGACGGCTCCACCGCCGGAAACGAGACAATGTTTGTTCTGGTGGTTCAATGAAGGAGTTGGCAAGTTGCCAAAGAACTGTTTGTTAAGCTGTTTCGAATTCATTGACGAGCAGACGCGCTCAAACATACTTGGGGGAACAAACACACACAAACACATACCTTTCATGAAAGGTGTGTGATCACACCTGCTCAAGGGATTTATTTTCGACGGGGTCTGCAAATCTAGGGGAAAAATATTACCAGTGGCACCTAAGCTCGAGGCAATTGAGTTGCTGAAGCAGCGCTTGAACACACAAACAAGAAAACGCCCTTTCTGTTGAAAGAAACATTATTTATTGCACGCAGTACTTATATCGACCGCGGGAAATCGCTCTTCTCCTTGGGTTTTTGTGAACACAAATAAGTTCTCCAGATCTTGATCCACGCCAGTATGGATATACTGTTCCAAATGGCTTATTTCCTCTGCAGGATCCATAAGTTTTCATAAAAAATGTGTGCGTGTGTGTGTCCATGTTGAAAAATTGAAAACGAGGTTTTGGGGAGTCGAACATATCGCATGCATCCCGCTGTGGGGCTTTCTTGTGTTCTGGAATCGAGGGAAAGATATCTTCATCGATGAATCGAGGGGCGATGCCCTCTTTTGCTGCTTTGTAATCACCAAAAAGAAATAAAGCAAATATTTTTTGCGACCTGAATTCGGTGTAGTTTTTTTTCTTTGGAAAAAATACTTTTGGTCAGAGTTGGAAATGCAACCTTCAATAAGAAATTTCTGGACCTTTTTTGCGCGCGCGGCATGGTATTTTGCTGCTTCCAAGATGTATCGTAAAATGTATTCAGCTGGCTAGCTCAAAAGAGGCTGTGACATCTTTACGACACGAGAAGAGCTGGGGGAATAATGACAGACCAGGACTCGTCCCAATAATAGAGCTGCCTACATATTCTTGCGGAAGTATCTTCAACCTGAAGAGGTGTTGAAAGAAAGAAACCACAACAAAAAACCACCCTCTCAACTGGTGCTACTTCTACCGTGTTCACGGAGTGAAAAAGCGGCCTCCAAGGTGTTGGCAATTCACAACACACACCCACACCCACACACACATGGCCGTCTCTTTTGAGATCTCAACTAACCCCCCCCCCCCGATTAGTATCCCCCCCCCCCCAATACAATCCCCCCCCCCCCAAATACAATCCCCCCCAGTCGAACGTGGTTTTCCTCCTAAATACAGTCCCCCCCTTCAAAAGAAAAATCCAAGTTCGACTGGGTGGGGGAGAACCACGTTCGACAGACGACGCGAGTCGCGTCTGCAAGACTTCCGATTGTAGTGGAAATCCAAGACACGAAAACAAACAAACTGAAAAACAGTTGTGACGATTCTTTTCACACATCAGCTACATCGACGTCCGACTCGACGTTTCTGAGCGACGCTTCTATCCAAACATGGGCGACAGTGACATCGACCTCGAAGTCGAACTGGACGAGGGAAAAAAAGTTCAGACAATTATCTACTAGAGATGTGTTCAAGTGATTTTTTTTCGGGGGCATTGGCTACCGTTCTGGATGTAAACAAGTCAGGGGACATATTAATCAGAATTTTTGAAAAATCCCCCGAATACAATGACTGGAGCATCTAAATCCCCCCCCCAAATAGAGTCCCCCCTTAAAACTGCCACACAACTGCAAATCTATAGTCCCCCGGGGGACTGTATTCGGGGGGGGGGGGGGTTAGATGCTCCGGTCATTGTAGAGGGCATTGAACATCTTTGGATCCAAATTAGTACTAAATGCGATTTGTAGATCAACATCAATGTTGATAGTCAGGATATCTTAGATTGTTGAGTAAATATGGGTGCTGGTGTGTTTCTGTTCCTTCTTTCATCTTCTTAAAACAAAGAGGAAAGAAAGAAGAATGGGAGGCAGGAGGAGGAGGGATCGCCCCTCAGCAAGATGCGTTGTCCTCTAGACGAATGTTCGCTTTGAAGCGATGGTTTCCCTCGAGCGCCGACGCTCG
This sequence comes from Bryopsis sp. KO-2023, assembly GCA_030272585.1. Classification (NCBI taxonomy): domain Eukaryota; kingdom Viridiplantae; phylum Chlorophyta; class Ulvophyceae; order Bryopsidales; family Bryopsidaceae; genus Bryopsis; species Bryopsis sp. KO-2023. The sequence continues at coordinate 112,083 of BSYQ01000005.1, forward strand.
TGAGAAGAAGGAATTGTCCTTGCAACATTTCACTTGGAATTTCTTTGGTTGGTCTTTTTTTATTGCAATCCACCCAGGGTTAGGATTTTTATCATCCTGTTCCAACAATGCGTGTGGAAAATAATGGGGGCAGCTTGTGATATGGAACGGTGCTGGGGGTGACACATACAGAGGGCTTCAACATGTTCCAAAAGAAACCTGCCGTTCTTCGTAAGAACAGATTTTCCAGCTCCTCTGATCAGAGCAGTACAATTCCAGAACACACCATACTATGATAGGTGATGGAGTATTATCAATTGATATCTGTCTTCCAAGGCAGAAAAAGCTGGAGAGAGAGGAAACAAAGAAAAAGACCACCACTTTTCCCTCAGAAAAAAAGTGTTACACCCTCTTTCCCAATAGAATGATCCCCCCAACATCTGAATCTCCTCCTTTCAATTGCTCCTTCCTGTGTGGGTGGTGGTATTGATGCGTGTGTCTGTAAACATCAACGAATTGGTGGAAATCGTTGGAAGTCTTTCAACACACAACTGTGAATTGGTGGTGATTTTCTCCAACACACAACGCCCACCTCTTCGGAAAGAGTTTCAACGATTTCCATCATTGGAAAGTTTCGATTCCGCATTTGGGAACTACAGCAGTGCGGGGTTTCACACTTCTGGTCGGACAGTTGGACGAGTGGTCGCGTTGTCACACCAGAAACACTTCCCACACTTTTTGGAGAGGCTGCTGAATTGTTTTTCTTTCGAAAGCGAACAGCTCGTTGGGTGAGTCGTCCCCCTGAAGAAAATCTTGAAAGAGTCCAATGGAGGTTTTGATGGACCCGAAGACGATATCCGGGTTGGTCAATCTTGGGCGCCAAATCCTGGCAATGGCCGAAAGCGCGAAGAGCAACCAGAGGTCGTGCGGAATGCTGGGTTCTCTGGCGTACAGTGTGACGAGGATCGCAAAGGAAATGGTCGAATTCTACACGGACGAGGGGGTCTCTTCGAGCGCTTTCACATTTCTCGCCCAGCTGCAACGAGAGCTGAAACTAGTTGAATCGTTGGTTAGACGAGCAGGATCGATGTCGGCGCTGGAGAAGTTTCTGAGTGCTGCTAAATACGAGAAAGAATTCAGGGAGTCCATGGAAAATCTCAAATTGTTGCTGGCAGGTGTGTGTGGTCGCTCATTTCACTTTCTGTCTGAGGCAAATCATTGTGGGAAATTCTATCGATCACACCAACCAATGTCTGTCATGCAGCGTTTTCCCATGATTTGTCATCTTATAAATGGACATAATTGTTTCGATTTTTCCGAAGCACCCAACCACCACTCCTATCCTCGCTCAAAAACAAAAAATGGCTGGGGTTGATTTTGGCAAATCGAAGACTTGATTCTGCATGATTCAGCAACTACAATGATTTTTTTTCTTCTTTTCCCAGTTTTTTCCTTCCAAAGAAACGGCTTTCCATTACGGCTGAAAACCCCATGCAGCCAATCCACCATGCAAATTAATAGAAAACCAAATGTCCCCACACATCCAAATTCAAATTTCACACTGAAGATGCTGTCTTATGGTTCAGCCCTCAACACAGCGAACGGTTTTCTTGCTGCCAAGAATGCTTCGGTGACATTCAGATCCAAGGCAGCGTCCTTTGGAAAAAGCTTGTCGAATCTGAAAGATGAAAGTGCAGAAATGGCTTTTCGGAGTGAGATCTCCTCCGAGGACCAAGCCGTTTGGATTCAATTAAGCAAAGTGAGCATTGCTGACATGCATGGTTGCGGCATGCCTTCCTCGCCATAATGTGAAAAGAATGAGTTGTTGAAATGGAAACGTGGATCTGTTACTGCAGAATCACATATTTGATAAGATTAAGTATGCTTTGGGGATGTTCTTTTCATAACAAAAATATCTTGCAAAGACAACCTACCAAGAAGTTCTTTTCGGGTTTCCTCTTTCCCAATGAACTCCTTCGATGCGTGAAAGTCCACTGTGTGAATGACGGTGAGGTCGGCCATTGTTTAGGATTGCAGACACAATGGTTGGTTGTCTGTCTGACTTGTGGCCTAAAACAGGCACATCCTTTGTATGCAAATTCAGACAATGGACAGATTGATGAACCAAGCCATCAGCAGGGATGAGGGCAGGCAAGAGTTCATGCACCACATGGCAAAATTGTATGATGCGGATGCCTCCGAGGTAATAAAATTTATAAAGATAATTGGGTCCTCTATGAAAAAACGAGAAATAATAAAAATCAAGTAATTGAAAATTTCGAGTTTCAGCCATCGGAGCCAAAATGAGGATAGTTAGATCTGGACTTTCTCAGAATAAACTGTTTCCACATGTGATTTGTCCTTTGTCTTTTCCGTTTCTAGCATTCTGCCTGTTTTCAAGCATCTTTTCCAGACTCCTGTTGAGAACATTTTGCTGCAATTTGATGAAAAGAAACAGATGAAAAGAGATGGGGGGGGGGTTGCACTTGGTTTCCAGGGAAGTCTTCTAGCATTGTTCAGGTTTCTCAACAAAGAGATTAACAAGGGCAGAACCGAGAAGGACGAGCGTGTCAGACTGTTCAACGAAATGCTGCTGGGAGTCACCGTGCGACTGACACTGGATCCTCCCGATTGGACGTTTTGCCCTTTGACTGGGATGATAATGAAGGATCCGGTCAATGTAAAGGAGTCCCCGGTTGAAACACCGATAGAAAGGAGCTTCGCTGAGGAGTGGTTCTTCGAGAGGGGCAACAAGCGTTGTCCGATTTCTGGGCAAGATCTGGAAGAAGTGACTCTCGTTGCAGATGGGGATATGGACCAGAAGATCAAAGCTTGGAAACTAGAGAGTGACTGGGTCGAGTTGGTATGGTTTTTCGCAGACACATCACATCTTTGCTGAAATTCCCACCCACTATGCGAAAACGAGTCATAAGGCCCCCTTTGCGATGCTGTTGTGGTTGTGTCTTGTTTTCGAAAGGGGAGAGCCATGTGCTGTGTTAAAAAAAAGTTTCATGTTCTCTGCACCAGTCAGTATCTTCTTCTTTTTCGCCCGCCCTCTGCCCGCCCGGTGTTTTTCCTGCTAGTTTAGAACCCCATTCATGCAAGTGTGTAAGGCATTTCATGCTTATGTCTTTCACCAGGATGATGGCGACAGCAAAAAATACGAGACGAGCGATGGAGGAGAGGCCGGCAGTGAGGCAGTGGTGCAGGTGGGTTGGCTCGAATTCGAGTTTTATGAAATTCCTGTGGCAATGGAAAACTGGGGTGCATGATGCACCCCAGATCAAGACATGCAGGTATGCATCATCTCTTTACAGGTCAAATTCTCTTTTGGGATTGAGGGGTAATCGCTTATGGTGCCTTTGCCAGGATTTTCTGCGTTTGGAGGATTGCATGCGTTTGCAGGACTTTTCGCGAGACATGATCCAAGCTGCAAAAGATGGAGACACTGCTGCTGTCAAAGTGTGTGTCGATAGTGGAGTTGATTGAAACTGCACTTGGATCCGAAATTTCATATTTTTGGGGTCGACATTATGGGCGGGCTGTGACGAGGCTGACAGCTTCAATGGGATATATTTCGAAAAGTAAAACAAAAATAGCACTCACTTTACAATTTCAACATCCGTCGATTTCAGGTTTGTGTGCACTCACAGTTGGGATAGGTATCATTCATTGGTACTTGACTGTTGATCGCCTGACCACCAGGAGTTTCTGGAATGGGGTGCCGACGTGGATGCTAGGGATGAAAAGAGGTGCACTGCTTTGATAGCAGCCTGTCGGGAAGGCAGTTTTCAAACCATCAAGGTGAGATTGTGCTATAGAGCTCAATACAGACGGAAGAGAGAGTCCTTGGGTGCACACCCCATCAATTTCCCTCGGTGGAAAAAAGAGCATGACTTGTTAAATCCACAATTGAGGTCCATTGAGCAGAATCCTTTTTCAAGGTTGTTTTTTTAACTAATTTTCTCCAATAAAGTTGAAACTTCAGAATTTCTAAAGCGTATGAACGACCAAAGGGAGGCTCCTGGAGCATATCGAGAGTTGATTGCATTTCGCTTGTTTTCCCGTCTCCAATGCTTGGTTTTTTTTTGCAGATGCTGATTTCAAAGGGTGCTAATCTTGAAATGAAGGATGGGGGTTTTACAACGCCTTTGTGTGCAGCCATTTCGGGTGGCCATCTAGCTCTCGTCCAGGTTCTTTCCCCTTCTTTTTCTTTACAAATTTAAATCAATACGGTTTCAACAAAGAGGGAAAGGTCCGACCGTACTTTTGATGGTTTATCTCGATCACTTTGGATGGGAGATGCGGCTTTTTTTGTAATTGGCAAGGCCAGTTGTTTTCTTGACTTCGAAAATATAGGGTTCTTTCCTTGATGATTTGCCTCTTATCAAAGTAGTCGACTTCTGTTCTATTCCTAAAATTTCACCCCCACATTTTTTTAAGGCTATGATGCTCAGAAGTTATTTTCTGTCTTTTTTTTTCCCCCTCACGGGTTTGCGAATTTGCTGTGCATTTTGAATTCCAGCACCTGCTCAGCAATGGAGCCAACATAGAGGGGAGGGTGTTGCATGGACTAACGCCGTTAATCGAAGCAGCTTGGTTGGGTAAATTGGAGATCGTCAAGGTGAAAATAAAAAAGGTCTAGCTTTAGTTTAATAAAGAATCTATCGTGGATAATCCGATACGAGCGCAAACCCATTTTCTTTCAGAAGTTGTCAGTCGGACATGAATTGAGTTTCTTAATAGAGCTGTTTTCAAGAATTTTTTGCCAGGCTGATATGAGGCCAATCTCAATATTCAGGAACTTGTGAATAGATGTGCTGATGTCGAGGCAGAAGACAGCCAGGGAAACACTGCCCTGATGAAAACTTGCGAAAGAGGCCATGTCCAGATTGTCAAGGTGATTCTGCTGGAAAAAAAAATGATTTCGAATTCTCAGCGCTCTCTCATCTAAACATTGTTAAACTGAAAAGATTTGCTTCGCCATGTGTCCGATGAATTTTTTTTCTTCTTTTTTCAATTTTTTTTTTCGCTCATTCATGCCTGAAGCATTTGCTTGATGCAAAGGCTAGCCTCTCAGAGATGCACAAAAAGAAAAGAAAAACGGGCTGGAGGATAGTCAAATGCTTTCTCATTGGAAATGGATTGGAATGATCTTTGCCAGGTTTGAGAAAATATCCACCAACTATACTTCCATTTCAATCATGCCTCTCAAAAAAAAAATTCGGCTGTATTTTGTTCAGAAAATGAAACAATTTTCAATTGTTTGTTTTCAAAACAGAATTGGATCAAGGCTGAACAGTTGTGCAATTGAAGAACAGTGGGATTTCGTTCTCATCTTTGCCATGAAAATCTGTTTCTTCTTGTAGATTCTTTTGGAGAAAGTGCAATCCTCTCTGTTGAAAAGCCAGTGTCAGAAATCGTTGTCTTTGGTGGTCTGGAGGAAACATATTGTCGACACCAGGGAAAAACCAGCGTACGAAGAGATAGAGAAGGTGGGGGGGTCAGTGCAATCGTCCTTTGAAAAAACAGTTCCTGAAATCTTCCGAAAGTTCGTGGGTTTGTTTTTTCACTGCAGATTCTTCTGACATGTATCAAGGACCCATCGTCCAGGGGTAAATCAGGTTGGCAATATTTTGGGGGGAGTATGTTTTTATTGTGAACATCGAAGACAGGGTTTGAACAGCCCCACCACATGATCCTGGAGGGATGGGAAAGGACCCCTCGAAGATCGAATCATGCATACCCACAGTCAGCCAGAGAAGCAACATGATGATGGTGCAACAGACTGAGTGACTGGATGAGGGCCAGCCACCAAGCTCGAGCAATCTGGTGCTTGTGACTGGGTTGGAGCAATTTATTGCTCGCAGTTTTTTTGCTGAAAACAAGATTTGTTAGAAAGAGATTAAAAATGAGTGATTTTGAGGTTGATTGATAACTGATTGGTTATATTTTGGTTGGTTAGTCTGCACAAGGAAGCATGCTGGACCCCCAAGGTCGTGTGAGCGTATGAGGCGTGATTAGTCATTCTACATAAAATCTTAGATCTAAGAAAATCGAGGAAGCAAAAAGGGGGCGGCGACCCTTGGGTTGTCTTGTGCTGCAGAGCTGTTGTAAAGTTGTGAAGGTTGCCATGCAGTCGGTTCACAATAGTCGCTTTCATGCAAGCAGATCGTGCAAGCTTTTCATCGCACAGCACTGTTTGATTTTACAATGTTGTGCTGACCCAGCCGCTACAAAATTTCGAAGTCTATCAACACCACGTGCACGTGGTGTGACAAAAGGAAAAAATATTGTATGGAAACTGATTGGTCGATTTCTTTACATGTTATGTATGCTAACGTTTCATCAGGGGGGAGGGGGGCAACAGCTCTGCTTTTTTTCTTCATTGTGCATTCAACTGTTCACCGAATGAGTGCGTGGTTAGAAGACTTGGGACCGGGGGCTCTTACTGTTGTTTGATGTTTTAAGACACGGCACGACCGATCAGGTGTTTTGTATGGTATTTTAGTCGTCTGGAAACGCAGGGCCTACGTATTCATATCTCATCACGACATGCCCAAACCCGGGGGCGACATGCGAAAACAACAACAACAACAACAACAGATATGGACTGTACACAGTATGCAGTGCGTGTGAAGACGGTAGGGAGCACGACGTCACGAGCGTCGGCGCTGGAGGGAAACCATCGCTTCAAAGCGAACATTCGCCGAGAGGACAACGCATCTTGCTGGGGGGCGATCCCCAAAGAGTCCAGTTTTCCTCTGCAACGGAGCCATGCTGAACCATGCTGGCGATGGGTTCAACCCATGCTAAGTTAATATCAGAGCGTGTCAACAAGCAAAGACGGCAAAACCATTGAAGGGTCGCACCGCAACGGATGTGTGCGTGCTGATACGTTTGATTTTTTTTCGAAAACGCGCAGTATTCTATAGGGCTCAGGTGCTTGGGGTATTCTTGCATTCTGGTTAGCAGATCCAAAAAACAGCACAATAAAAACCAAACGGAGACGCCAAACGGCCGCAAGCCTTTTGTGAAATGGTAAGAGGCGAAGAGCCCTGAACCTTCCCTTCCCTTCCTCGCAGCCGCCATCTGAATCCGCAGTGTGACGCCCTGCACCAGACTGACACGAAACTTGCATCGTCGTCATGTCGTACGGAGATGGACAAATAGAACTTCAAAAATGGACAGAGCGTCAACAGCAACCAAGCACGAAAAGAATCGGGAGCGGTCGCGCAGAGATGGCGTCCCCTGTGGTCACGGCGATATGCCAACAGGTGCGTTCCAACTTTGGAATAAGAAAGACTTCAAAAGCGATTGGATTCTAGTTCTAATGACGTCAGAGCGTGGAACTCGTGTCGCGCCTGGACAGTCTTTTTTGTACACTGAGGCCCAGTGGGAATGGGAACGTGTTGGAAATTGCTTCTGTTTTTAATTTTCATAATTGGTTGTTGAATATGGTCCCAGATCCACCCTCCCACTGGAGTGACTCACTGTGCAAGTGCCTATTTCACCTACTGCCCAACCTCTGATAAAGGAACCAACAGATTGCCAAATTTGATTCTAGTCCGCGCCACTCAGCTGGAAGTTCACTATGTGAGGTGGGAATGGACCCAATTTTGAACATTGTTTTGATAATGAGTGCTGGGACCCCCCACCCGCCCTCCCCTTGACCTGTTGCTTGATTTTTGTGTGAAAAGCTGGGGTAAAGTCAGAGCCCTAGGTATCAGATGGTCAATGTCATTCTATGAACAACACAGTTTTTGCATATTTATTAAAAAAAAAAGAATTGTATCAGTAAATGAGATGAAAATTTGCCCACTGTGGCCGAGTCGATGGGGAATGGAAGTGGATCGGTGGTGTACGAAGAAGATGCTGTGTAATAATGAGATTTCCCCAAATTTTGCATTTCATGTTTTTCTTAGACTCTTCTTGTGGGTGGAAACCTGTGTGACAATTTTCACAGATGGGTGAAAAGAGTGAGAAAAGTGATTTGAGGGGCATGATTGACAAATCAGGCCAGAAATCCAAATGTCGAAACATTAGATCAAGTATGCTGTAAGAAGTCCTACGTTTTCAATTGCTTTTTTTCTTGTAAACACATCGAGAATTCCACAAGGCAAATTTTGCATCCCACACTAATAAATCCAAGTCTGGCACCACAAGCTTGATCTGGGATGGCCAAAAATCTTTGAAGTGGTGGACCCCTCACGAGAATTTGTTCCAAGGTCCATTTAATTCTCATCAAAATCTACTTTGCGCGGTCACAAACCTTTTCCTCCAAGAAGAAAAAAAAAGAAATCACCCCCCCCTCCCCTCCCAGTACAAAGTAAAAAAGCTCACAGCAAAACATAGGTGATGTTTTCAAGATCCAATCCTTCTTGGTGTAGGCTTCATGCTTTAGTTGAGATGTTCGATAGCTACTTGGCAAATTCTTTTGTACTGTCTGACTGAAACTGTCTTGCTGGATGCTGAATGCAAACTGGAAGTGGGGTTGCATTGCTTTCTTGTTCCAATTTTCATTTTTTTTTCTTTTTTATAAAATTTTTCTTGGCAAGATTCACCTTTGCTGGTGTCTTCCTTACTTTCAGATGTTAATTTTTATTTTTAATTTTTTTTTTGGGGGGGGGTAGAATGGGCAGTACTTTCTCGGTCAGACTTTTCTGTTTCATATTTTTAAAATTTAATGTTGGGCTCCATCTGTTTCGAACGAACATTCCAGTCATCTGCTTGACGATCTTTTCTTTTGTCAGCATCAGCCATTGTTTTGTTCGTTGAGGTCCCACAGGGAATTTTGATTTTTTTTTCCCTACATAGTGTGGAGTTGAAGCTGGAGCTGGTGGAACGATTTCCGCTGTACGGCGAAGTGGAGAGCATTGCGGTTCTGAAGAGTCGAGCGAAAAGGGGCCAAAGGGATGCGGTGGTACTAGCTTTCAGGTTATTGAAACTCAACTTTTTTTTAAAACTTTTATTTTATTTTAGATTACGATGCAGACATTGAATGTGGAGCAAGATGATGTTTGTTCATGAGAATTCCACTTCAATTGAGAGTATATCAGAAACCCCTAATGAACCTCGTACGCATGACTGTCATGCTGTTTTCGTTTCGGGAGCAACAGCCATATTAAGAGAATCCCTCAGTTTGAGTCTATTTTTGGAGTTTCATGCATGTTTTTATACGTGAACATACTTTTTTTTGAAGAGTACAAAAATGGCTATGTGAAATATGCAGGGATGCTAAGCTGTCGGTCATTGAGTGGGACGATTTTGCTGATACGATCCGGACGAGCTCGCTGCATTGTTTTGAAAATGACCCTGGTCTCAGAGGTGGCCATGAGGTGTGGGAAAAAAAAAAATAGAAACGCACATTATTATTTTGCAAGAATACAAGGTCGAAATCAGAACACATGCAGCCAAGTGTTTGAATTCTTTTTTTCTAATTGGATCCCGAAAAGCGTTCTATTGTAATTCCTAGCAATCCATTTTTTTTTTGTTTCTGTTTTTGAGAATCATTGCGTTGGTTTCTTAGGTGGTGAGAAAAAATGAAATCAATTCAATTTAATTGTAGTATTTTAGAAAAATGTAATCTTACTATATAAATATAATCTTTCCTATAGTGTAGGAAAGATTACACTGTTTTTCATGGTTTTCCCGGTGGAGCTCTTTTCGTACAGCACAATAATGCACTTAGATTTTCGTCGAGAAATCAGACAGAAGCAAATATAAGCATTTTTTGGATAAATTATTTGAATCGGCAAGTTGCATGTGGATGAAATAAAGGGGCTCTGAAATCGTTGTTCCTTTTATTAAAAAAAAAGCTTCCCGCGTAACGTACATATTATGCATCGAGGTTGAAAGCCCATGTGGATTCTCCGTACTTTAAATAAAAAAGAGTGACATGGCCCTTTGGTGGTGTGTGTGTGTTTTTTGCCAATCCTCCAGGTTTTTCCGTATGCCCCCAGAGTGGCTGCCGATCCCCAAGGTCGATGCATTTGTTGCTTGATATACCACAACCAGCTCGCGGTTTTGCCAGCAATGGACGTCGACCATCTAGAATCAGAAAAAAACCTCTCAAAGGGGGCCTCCGTGGGGAACAGCTACGTTCTCAATCTTGAAAAGCTAGGCATAATCGAGGTATGATCGAAATCTCTTCATTGACGCAATTGGAAAAAAACACACCCACACTCGTATATATATATATATATATATATATATATATATATATGGATATGTATTTCCTCGGATGCTTCACTCCGATATCGAAATGATCGGGTGGTAAATTCCTTTTTGGAGCGGTAGGTTCGAGATTACGTCTTTTTGCATGGGTACAATGAACCGGTCATTTTGATTCTCCATGAGCCAAACCCTACATGGCCAGCACGGTTGAGGTAAACTCCGAATATGGTTTTGGCTAATCACTTTCTGGTGTCTATTGATGGTTTTATCGAAAAATTCGATTTTCTGCAAGAGTTACTGCCATTGTCTGGATAAGATTTAACCAAAATGCATTCTCGCATAAATATGCGGTCGATTTCGACTGGTTCTTTTTCATTTTTCATGAGATATGGGTTTTTTTTTTTTTTTTCCCTTTTCAACTGTGGAAAAGTTATTGTGGCCTGGGGCTTTCATTTTCCCCTGAATACACAAAACAAATCTACCAACAAACAGCTGAATTTTTTATTATTTTTTTTCTTTCTTGGGGGGGGGGGTCCATCTGCAGGGAGAGGAAAGACACTTGCTGGTTGACTGCAGTGTCATTGAACTTTCAAGAAAAGATATATCCTGTGATCTGGTCAGCGAAAGGGCTTCCTAGCGATGCTTATAAATTGGTCCCAGTTCCAACCCGAGGAGCTTTAGTCTTGTGTGTCAGTATCATTGCATATTACAGTCAGGTGAGGATTAAAAAATTATATGTGCAAACAAGCTATGAAGTTGTTTTTCTATTTGAACTGAATAAAAGAAGCAATGAAATGAAGAATAATATGAAGCTGTTTTTCGCAGCCACCTCCAAAAAATGGGGAATTTTGAATAGGAGCAAAAGTACAGCAGAAACCGAGAAAGTGGTTGAACAGTGGTGTTGGAAGTTTTGTGTTTTTATGTGGCCGAGGTATCTGATGCTTTTCAATACCTTCTTAAAAGACCCTCAGAAATCAATTTTGAATACTAATAATGTGGTGCAATGTTCCATGATTTCTAATATGGGTGTGTCCAGCTGCTTGAAGTCATATATCTTCTGTAATGAAATGTATTTCATGTGTTTTGGATCGGTCAGGGCCAGCATTTCGCTGTTGGAGTAAATCCGTTTGCTTTTGCTGGGGAAGTGCCACAAAGGGTTGAGTTGGACCCAGCGATCGAAACACCGAGTGTAACAGCCACAAAACTGGCTGTCAATTACGCAAACAATGTCCATCCAGTAAGCTTTTCAAAATTTTGGGTCTCGCTTTATTTATGAACATTTTTGTTTGCTTTGTTGCGTTTGTGCCAATGTGTGTTTTTGGATGGCTTCCTCATGTAATTTTGAAGCTTTTTCTGTTTTCAAACCTGGTTTTTTCTTGTTTTTTTAATGCATTGTATTACTGATGAAAGCTGCACTCCTGGCTGGTCCATTTCCAAATTTTTTTACTGCACTTAATAAAACCAACATGTGGAGCACAAATACCCTTTGTTTTTCTTTTTTTTTGTCCTACCTCTTCTTTAATTCAATAAAGAAAAAAAGAAAGGGGGTTCTGTGCTCAATATATAGGAGGAAGGTTTTCAAAAGTTTTTCTTTATTTTCCTTTTGTTTCAAACCTTTTTTGTTAGGAATGTGCGTCGGCGATCAGTAAAGGGGCTACCAGGAGTGCTGTTTTCGACATAGAGCTGGATGGTGCCCAGTACAGTTGGCTGGACTACGAATCTCTAATTTTGGCATTGAAATCAGGCCAGCTCGTTTCTGTTCACATGAAAACCGATGGGACGAATGTGAAAGGAATGCAGGTAGGGTTGCTTTTTCTATTCCATCGCCTTTTTTTTGGATCAATGACCCTGTACGATTACATGCAACGTTGATTTTGGAAATTCGTTACCTTTCTTAGTTTTGCTTTCTTTTTTTTCCACGATTTTAAGTTTTCAAAATCTCGCCGATCGACGACAGGGGGACCAAGACTCATCAAAAACAATGCGAAAAACACGTAATTTTTTTTTTCCTTTGAAATAAAAGACTGTGTTCTCCATATCTGTTGGTGCAGCTTTCGAAATGTGGGAGTGCCCCGATAGCTTCTTGTGCGGCGGTGGTCGGACATCAACTTTTGTTCCTCGGTTCTTGGCTGGGGGATTCTTTGATGGTCAATTTCGTCCCTGTGCACTCCACTGGGGAAACCAACGCTGACTCAGCTTCCCCAGAAAGCAGCCCCAGCAAGAAGCAACCAGAGGAAGACCCCATCGACATAGAAACGCTGGATGAGGCTCAAGTATGCATCTTGTTTCTTATTTCGATTTCAACTCGTGTTTTTTTCTAACGGTGTTGCACCAGAGATTTTCTGATTTTTGCTTTCACAGCGTTCGTGATAATCCTCGATTTTGTTTTTTTCCCTGCTGGCCTTTAAACCCACAGAAAGCTGCTATCAATGTGAGAATGTCCTTCCCCCCCCCTCCTCCCTCCACTTTTTCTCTTCTTTTTTTTTGTTCAGTTTTGTCTGAATTTTGTGCATGGGTTTGGTTGCAGTTGTTTGGAGTGGATTTGGCGGGGGGCAGGAGCAGCGAAATCGATTACCATTTGCGTGTTGTGGATGTGGTTCAATGCATTGGGCCCATAAGGGACATGGTGGCTGGAGCACCCCCCGAGGCCGAAGGGATCACCCAACATACGAGGTGCACCCAAATGCCACCTCTTTCAAATAGAAGCAAAGAAACTTACATAGACATGATGATAAGTTTCACCTTATTTTCAGATAACCGATATCAAATTCCATTAGAAAAAGAAATGGAAAGAAACATGGTGAAGGCATGGACGTTTTTCATGTTAAAGTTGACCTTTGGTTCCTCCCCCCCCCCCCCCCCCCCCCCCCCCCGCCAAAAAAGCAGCAGAATACTTGGATGTATTTTTTAGAATGACGGATTTGTCGTTTGAATGTATTTTTCAGCTTGTCACCACAATTGGTGGCCTGTGTTGGTTCTGGTCGTGGAGGCGCTCTCGCTGTTATGAGAAGGGGAGTGGTGGCTGAAGTCCTAATAGGTGAAAAAAAAAATGGGCGTGTTTTTCTTTTTCAACTGCTCCAGAATGGAACACTTTCGATACAATTGAATGAATGAAAAGAAAACCCATTGGAGCAGAACCTCTTTTTTTAAAACCAGAAATTTTAATATTTGCATAATTCAAAATAATGCCACAACCTAGTCGATCCATCATAGCCAGCAGCAGTCATCAGATTTAGGTGCTGGCGTGCATGACCTTTGCTTTTTTGGGGGGGCTAAGACGAGTTTAAACAAGAAATTGTTTTTTTATGAGTGCAGAGGTCCCGGTGCCTGATGTGGAAGGAGTGTGGGCATTGCACTACAGAGGGGAGGACGAAATTGCCCCCCTGATTTCATCAGACAGCTTGACCCATTCTTATTTGGTCATTGCTTCCAGCAGCGACACCATGGTGTTGGAATCGGGGGAAGAATTGGAGGAAGTCACGAAAAGGTGAAAACAAGGGGGGTTGGGGGGGGAACAACAGGCACCCAAAATGTTCGTGAAATATCATTATCGTTCATTTACAAAACAAGAGGTGGAATCGATAGCTGTGGATTGGAATATTCTTGAAGCGAAAACACCTGCCCAAAAAATATAAGATAACAAAGCGGGTTCCTCATTTTTTTTCTGAAAGATTTGTTTTTACTCTTTTGACTGAGGAGAATGATGTAAGGTGTGCTGAAGGGTGTTTTCTTGGGGACTGCAGATCAGATTTCATTACAACAGAAACCACCATTTTTGCTGGAAGCCTGTTCGACCACACTAGGATTCTACAAGTGTGTCGGAGCGGAATATGGCTTTTCAAAGGCACCCAAGTATGGCAACAAATCCCTGCAGAAACGTTGACCAGAGAAACAGAATCCACGAAGGACCCCGTAGAAGGTCCCCAGTCTGACATAGAACCCCAAGGCAACACTGTGAGCGATTCTGGAAAAGACCCAGCAACTGAGGTGAGATAACCCTTTGATTTTTTTTTTGCTGCATGTTTTTTAATTATTATTTTTGCTTTGTTAGGGCCATGCATGTTTTTTTTGTTTTTTTTTGCTCTCATTAGGGCCAACATGGGTAAAATATTCCATCCCAGGAATATATATATATATTTGTGTGGTTCTGATGCAAACTGGTGGTTATCAGCTAACAAGGGATTGTGGTAGATTTGGGGACGAGCATCGGGCAATCCGGAGCAGAGTATATTAGGGCAAGAAAGTGCCTCCTATAAAGTGGAATCCTAAATGGAGTATCGGTGTTGTCTTGTAGGTTCCTGAGCAGGCCGATACTGCTGGGCAATCCATCCAAGAAGAAAATGATCAAGAAGCCACGATGGATGTCGATATCGAATTGAAGAAGTCTGTGGATGAAAACATGGATAATGCCTCCAGTCAGTCATCGCTTCCCCCCTTGCACATGGACAACACTGTTTCTCGATTTGGCAAGGAGGGCTTGGGCGAATCACCTGCCCAGAGCGACGAGGAACCCCCTGAAAGGAAAACAACCTCCATGAGCCCAAAAGAAGCTTCCTCGATGAATGCTGGACTGGATGAAACAAGCATACCGACTGAGGGAGGGGATTTGCCTGACCGAAGCGACCCACCCGACGCCGAAATGGCTGAGAAACAGGATAGACAGGCCAGTGACAAATCCACCGGTTTGGACGACCCCAAAAATCCAGATTGGGACGATTTCGATGTGGTTATGGAGCCTGAAAGCGATATGCGTCAAGCAGAGCCGATTCCTGAACAGCCTGTGGAGACTATGCACGTCGATATGGGTGGGGACACTCCCCTTCCAGCGCCCAGGATTAAATCGGCCAGTATTTCAGACCCCTTGATGCTGATTTTGCTGGACAATGGGGAAGCCGTGCTTTTCGAAGGCGATCTGGAATCCCGAATGCTCCACCCTATGCAAAACGCCTCGTTCGCTCTGATGCAATTGCCCAGGGAAAACCCGCTGGCCGAGATCGTTTCGTGTGCACTCTACTTGGATGTTTCGCTCTGGCTGAACGAAGGGGCTCCCAGCGCATTGTTTCCGGCACCGATTTTTTGCATCGTCTGTCGAAGAGGGGGCTCGATGGAGATCTATGATTTACCCCAGATGGAATGTATCTACTCTTGTCGATGCTTTTCACTCGGGTGGCCTGTGTTGTCGAACGATTCAAACGAAGGGGGGTGGGGCGATGTCAGACTGGAGGCTGAACTGGAAGAACCCATGCCCATCATTGCTGAGGTGAACCAATCCACATTTCAAAACAATAAAGGTTATTACTTCTTTTTTTCGTTTGGGTAGGGAGGGAAATTGACCTCCATCGACATGCCTGATTTATGTTCAGGAAAAAGAAACAGATACATAGTTGAATTCAACTGCAGTAAAGGGCCAATATCACGAGTGTCCGGTCAATGCATTGGCTGCACAGAACAAATGTAAAAATAGAGCTACGGCACAAGAAGCCCCAAAAATTAGAGCTGTGCCTGTGGAAAAAATCAATGAAGGTTTGTCCAATGATTGTGTGCATTTTAAGGTTCGGATGGAGGCGTTCATGCCCCCATACCCTGAAAGCGTGGAGGACGTGGCCAGCGGAATCTGCGTTTGCGGGAGGCCCACCCTTTTGGCTGTCTTGGATGACGGATCTGTTGTGGTGTACAGGTGAATTCGCGTTTGCATCTATGATTTTGAATTATTTTGAAAAAAATTGGGCGTTGACCTGGAGTTTTTTCTTTTTCCAGAACTCAACTGGATGCTCATCTAGTAGTTTCATTTCCTTAAATATGGTGCATCAAGGCTGAAAGCCTTATGTTGTTTTCGTAAAAGAAATTATTTTATGGGCTGTAGAATTACAGACTACCTCCCTCCCTGCATCTTCTTTACGGAAGGGGGGGGGGGAATTTCTTTTTTTGGTTTAACCTTTGATGATGGCTTGAATTTTTTTTTTTTGCACGTTTCAGAGCATTTCGTCCTCCAGGGCAACAGGTGGCTTTCAAGAGAGTGGAACTGGAATACATGGGGGATGGTGGGGTTGGGACCTTGGATGCTGGAGGCTCCATTCCCGCTGAACGATACAGGTGAAAATCATCGAATTGTAGAGTCATCGCATCTTAAACCACTGCCATTGGTTCTTTTCTTCTGTATATTCATCGTCTTTTTCGGAAACTTTTAGTATTTTTTGGTTGGGAGGGAGGGTCATGGAGTTTCTAATTGCTTGAAAACATCTGAATTCGCTGCCCCAGATCATGTTTGAAAATGGAGTGAATTAGAGAGAGGAAAGGTGCTGTCTTTTTATACATACCAAACCACCTTTGTGTTTTGTTCCAAAAACTGCATTGAGGGTGTTAGTCGTGCTGGTTTATTTCGTTTTTGATAGGATGGTGCGATTTGATGGAATCGGGGAGGATAGCCCTTGCAGCGGGGTATTCATTTCTGGGGTGACCCCCCTTTGGCTGGTGGTGAGCGAGAACGGAATCATCGTACATCGATTGTTGGTGGATGGAGCTGTCACGAGCATGACCCCCTTCAGCAACGTCAATTGCCCTCAGGTTGGCGAATGTCTTTCACGAAAATTGAAAATTCACATTTAGTAGGATGTAGGGTTAATTTGTTCGTGTGTTTTTTGTCCCCTCCATAAAATTTGAGCCACAGCAAAACTTACCGTGGTTTTTTGGATGTTTTTTTGTTGAAAAGGGAGGGGGGAGTATGTTTTCTATCATAACAAATAAATCGAAAGGAAAAAATTGCACAGCAGAGCCTTGACTGCCAGTCATAGTTTCTGACCAGTTTCTTCACATCGACATTCAGGGTTTCATTCTGGCGATGACCTCCCGGCAGCTGAAAATCTGCAGCCTCCACAAGGAAAGATTGGACTGCCCCTGGCCATGCCACAAAGTGGCTCTGAGATGCACTCCTAACAAGATTGCCTGGTATCCGGATGCCAGACTGTATTCGGTGCTGTGTTCCCGGCCCATCGCTTTTCGAGAAAGAATGAGCGAAGAGGAGGGGGGGGACACTCATTCAGCCGCCGCCTATGCTGTCGCAGAACAAGCAGCCAAGTCGAAAGGATACGAAGAGGGCCACGAGGTTGGTTTCAGTTGACCTATGGAAGAAATTGGGAGGAAAGTATGATTAAAAAATATGCTTAGAGCTAAGTGAGTGCAGTATGTGACCTGTTTCGGAGCACCACTTCTTTTTTACCCAGTCAAAAATGGCTGTTGAAAAACAGGGCTCCTTCGAAAAGAAGTGCCAACACATGATGATTCATATATGGTTATGTATGTTTTCTTCTTGACGGATTTTTCTAAGAAAGAATATCTCTATTTGCACAGGTAAGACTCATGATGCCAGGCTCCTGGACCACTCCATGGCTGTTGCCACTGGAACCCAACGAATCTGGAATGTCAGTGAGAGCAGTGCATTTGAAAGATCAATCCGATGGGACGGTCCACCCCTTGGTGGCAGTCGGCACAGCATTCACAATTGGTACGCCAAAACCCCACAGATTTCTTCCCCCCTGACCTTATTGAGAAATCAGTTTTGGTGAAGGAAGGGGGGTTGAGAGGTACAGACCGCAGATCAACGACAAGAAACTTACGAAAATAATAATATTGTCAATTTTTCACTTTTTCTTCCACCCCGTCCCTTTAAGACACAAAATTCAAAACTGTTCTACTTCAAAGAAATTGACATATAAATATGTTTTTTTTTATCACTTGCTCTGGATGTGTGTGTGTGTGTGTGTGTGTGTGTGTGTGTGTGTGTGTGTTTTACCTCAGTTTGAATATTTGATCGATTCTGCTTAGGGGAAGACTACCCCAGCACGGGCCGGTGTCTTCTGCTGAGAATATTAAAGGAGCAAGAAGTGGTGGGATCAAACGGTGCGATGGAGGAATCTTGGTCAGGCGACGTGGCTTGTTCACACGAAGTTCGAGGTCCCGTCAGTGCGCTGGCGGTTTTGGATGGCTGTTTGTTGATGGCATCTGGGAATCGATTGGAATTGTGTGCATGGAACGGGAAGGGGCTGATGAGAATGGCTTTTTTCGACGGCCCTGTGTACATCACCAGTGTAAATGTTGTTAAGAGCTTCGTTTTGTTCGGCGATCTGCACAAGGGGATTCATTTTGTTTGGTACACGGTAAGTTTCAGGGGAAAAAAAGAAACGTACATATATTGATATAGATACCTTTTTGGTTGAAATTGATCAAAAAGCTCCTTTTTTAGTGTTGTACAACTTTTTCTATAGAAAACGATGAACGGGTCATAAAGTTTTCTTTTTTGTTTTCCAAGGGGGTTCATCTAATCCGAATTATCTCTAGAGAAGCAACATAAATGCATTCATATGTTTCTGCTTATCTTTCACTTCTTTTTTTTTCGTTACAGTATCCTACGAGCGGACATGACACCACCCCCGATGCTCGAGAAATCGTGCTGCTGGGAAAGGACTTCAATCACTCTGACGTACACGCCACAGAATTTCTGGTCAACGGAACCAACCTCAGTTTTCTGTTTGCCGACGGTGGGAAAAATGTTCACATACAATCCTACCATAGGGATCACCCCGACAGTTGGAATGGCCGCCGGCTTCTCTCAGAGTGAGTCGAAAAAAGCCATTTTTCGAACTATTTGGTTGTCATTGCACACATTGTCCAAGTTTTCCACACTTCAAAGAATATACACGCTTCCTTGCTCATCAAAGCAATGGAATATAGTCTGACTGCCATCAAATTCTGCACATTGTTTCCTTGAATGAGTGCTGGTGGGTTCCCAGCACCTGATCACCTGGCTGAAGTGTGTTTGGCGGTTAAATATCTTATTCAACTCAACATTTCCTCCTCTTTATTTTTTATCCAGTGGAGGGTGTCACATCGGGCACCATGTTGGGAGGATGATAAGAATGCGGCTGTGTTGTCCTGATGGGGTGAATCGCCAAGCTGCTGTCTATGGCACCATGGATGGAGGTCTGGGCTATGTTGCTCCTATGTGGGACCAGGGCTTGTTCGAGCGTCTGATCAATCTACAGCAACTGTTGGTCAGAAATGTGGTCCACCATGCAGGCCTCAATCCCGTGGCTTTCAGGTAATAACGAGTTGATGAGCACAGAATTGATGCATGCATTTTGGATTTTATATTTTGCAACGGGTTTACGCAGACTGAAGTATGTAGATGTCTGGGCAGGTATCTATACATGTATTGGTTTTCAGTTTTTTTGGGGGTAATTGTTTGTTGGTGCATCTCTCGACACCTCAGCCAAAAGTTAAGAATCAGGGAGGTTTCCTATCTTAATTTGGCAGTGTCTTCTTTAAGCTTTTTGGCCCCAATTTTCTTAATTTTGTTGTTACGATACGCAGAATGAGACATCGACGAACCCCTAAAGCGTTGGGTGGAGGAAGCCAACATGGAAAACCCCCTCCACGAAACAGGATCCTGGATGGCGACTTGCTTTGCAGTTTCTGGTTTCTGGACAGAATCAAGCAACAAAATTTGGCCAGGACTGTGGGCACATCAAGGCAGCAGATAGTGGAAGATCTACAGGGGATATCGTTGGCTACCTCGTTTTTCTGATAGGTGCACTCGTAGTAATCATTTGTCATTGGATTTGGTTGGAACCGGAAAAGGCAGGTTTGGGGTTTCATCGATAACTGAGCAATATTGTTTTCATATTCTTTTCTTTTGAAGGGGTAGAAATTATCTTTTTTCTTTTTAGTTTTCGTTTGGGGGCAGGGGGAGGTCAACATTTTAGCTGGCATTTTCAAATAAGGAATGTTGTGTGATTAGTAACCTGGCTTGCACGTGAGTTTTGGAATGAACCAGTGAACATCGGAATCCTGAGACAAAGCAACCCCACTAGCACATTATCGATAACTTGAAAAGTCGATTGAAGATAACGATTTTCAACACTGGCTTTTTGGTTGAACTTTCATCGGAATAATCTACAATACAAACAGGTTTCTATGCCAATGGCAGAATTGAAGGCACCTATTGCTGAATTGCACGTTCACATTCGATGCAATACACAACAAATCTTTAATTAGAACAGCAGATTCAATTAAAGGTAAAAAACCCTCACAGTTCAAGGAAACCCAACCAAAAAGAAATATTTTGTTCTTCACTTCACTTCCCAGCAACCCCTATCAAACTTTTGAAGGAGAAAGCACAAATAAACCACATTCAGTTTTCAAAAATCACCTTGAAACTATCACATCAGGCACTTTCGCAAGATTTGATCAGGGCGTTTCATGACGATGTGAGAGAATCGTCTCCACTCGGAGTGAGTTTGATCCCCAAATCACACACAGTGCACTGCTAGAAATCTGCATTGCTTATTCCATCTGAATGTTGACACCACTGTGATGGCAAATGCACTCAAGATTGTATTGGATATCGAATCGACATTGTCGATCTAATTTTGGCGGTCCAAGAGTGACTTGAAAGGTTGAAAGTAACGGAAAATACTTCGGTGAAAGAAGTGGATGTTGTTTCTGTGGATGGAAGTTGCGATTGTGTTGAAGAAGATTGGGAAAAAGAGTGGATGATGTGTTGGTAACTGCTTGATATATATATATATATATTATGTATTTAAGAATTAATAAAAATAGATTGGATTATCTCTTGTGCTGTGCAACTTTATGTGTGATTTTTTGGGGTCTGCTCCATGGCTTCCCTGAAGCCTAAGATGCAAACGGAATAATCTGCCACAATTAAACATGGGATTTTTAAAAATTACAAGTTCAACTAATACTGTTGCAATTATGTTCAGGATTCGACGTCTGGTTTTGTGCCAGGGCACTGGGTTGACTGGAGGTGTGAGATGCTGTGTTTCAGAAGTGGGCAAAAAAATGCATTGCTGAAACTTTTTTGCCCTCTGTTTTTTTTTTTCTGGGTGGGTGTCCTCTGGGAGAAAAAATTGCTGAAGGTTTCTGTTCATAAGGTGTTGCTTTCGTCACAAGCCAGGAAGCATCTAACTTGCAGGGAAATGAATTATTTAAATACCTATAGGTATATCCTTCCCAGAAAAAACCCACCACTCTACCCACCCCACACATTATTATTCTGCAAAACAACATGTACATAACCTCATGGATCGCTCGCGGGATGACTTGGCCTTGGTTTTTCTCTTGGTTTATTGGCCAAAATGGAATGTAGCGTCGTGGATTAATTGGACAGACCAGTCCATATTCGGGCTGTTATCAATCCATCTACAGCCCCCCCCCCTATTGAAATACCAGGACATCAATTTTAGTGACAGCATTAACTATTTCTTGCATAATGCTTCAAATACTCGATTTGGGTGTACCTGATTGTTCTGAAAATATATATATATATATATCTATTGGAAACATCGGAACAAGTTTAACTTGACGAAATTCATAAGACTTCAATTTTCTGAACCCCCCCCATTTTCCCTGGCGGAATTCCATTTACTCACCTTCATTCAACCAACATAAGGCACATGTGGATTCGAACCACATTTTTCCTGCCCCATCATGGCAGTGCTTGTTTTTTCAAGGAAAAAACCCCTTTCGGGAAAAAACCTACAATAAAAAAAAATAAATATATTTTTTGGGCACGATCGCTCTTCTCTCTTTCTTTTCCTTTTTGCCTGGAGATTGAACGATCCTCGAGATTGTTGAGAATTGTTAACAATCAATTTTTTTTTTCCAACCCATTTTCCTGAGCTTTTTTTGACGCGGCGTGTTTCGGGGAAACCTACAGCAAACACTCACTCGAAATTAATACTGCAACCACATTATTGTTGTTGTACCACAAAGAAACATTGAAAAAACATAAGAGAGAAAAGAATAGGATTCTTGTTTTCCAGAAAATGTTTCTGGCACAGTTGAGGTGGCTGTGTGGTGGCTGTCCATCCTGTTAAAATTTTTACTTTTCTCGCTGAAAGAGTCCACAAACAGCCCCCCTCATGAAAACTAAAACACAAATGCAAATACTCTCTTATCACCACCACCACCGAAAGAAAAAATGGAAAATAGTCTGACATCAGGTAGTGTAGGAACGTGAATACATCCTCGCGTTGAGAAATTTCGCTGCTCTCGAAGGAAAAGGTGAAAAATTCTTTCCTCCTGAACCATTCTGGAGGAGATTAGCATGAACCATTCTGGAGGAGATTAGCAGCGCGACTGAAAATTGGAAAATAGGGAATCAATCAACCCAACGTTTTCTTATAAATTCTTTTCATAGTGGTTTCAGGCCCCAGGTGTGTGACCCCAGTACCCTCCCTAACATTTCTTAGAAGTTTCCAACAAATGATACATGAAGCATTCGCATTAGGAAGTGGACACTATATAGCTATGTGCTGCTCAATAAATCATTCCTATTCCCACCAAATTCCAACGTATGAATGAATATCGACTGTCAAAAACCTGATGCCTGTTAAGCATGCAACCATAGTATGAAAGGCCTGCTGAATAATAACATGTGTTTTTATAGACATGCAACAAATGCATAAAGTCTTGTCCAATGGCGGTGTTTTATGTTCCCATTCCACATGCAGCACAAATGATTACACACAGCTGTTCATGCACCAGCAAGAGCACACAATGATGGTCATATAGATGCCCAAGTGCAAGCAGGCAAAAGCAATGATAGCCATGTCCTCGGTGCAAAAACGGCAAAAAAACTTAACGGGAAATAGATCCAATGTTGATCTAGACGCACTAAGATCTGAATGTGCTGGACGACAAAACCAACTGTTTGCCAGCCCAAAGAGATATTTCTCCCCAAAATAAAATTTTGGCTTCAAACCCTCAACAGTCTCCGTGGTATCCGAGAAAAACAAAACAAAATAGATGGACGACAACTCTGCTTCTCGCAAAATAAAAAAAATTGTAAACTCTTCCTCTAGTCTGCAGTATTGCTGCAATTATCAAAACTTAAATGATTTTCTATCAACTCTCCGAGGGAGACAAAAATCTACGAGAGAGGGGGGCCCCCTCTCTTGTAAATCTACAGTCATCCTTCGTTTCTGTAAGTATCACAAACAAATCACAAGCAGCAATACAGTATCAGCTGCAAAAAACTAAAAAACGAAAGAAAAAAGGAAGAAATAGTCAGATAGATGCTCAATGGCGCATCTAAACTGACGTGCACATCATATGATAAGGGTCTTCGCATACGCTCAGCAAGGTGAATGCGTGGCATTCATTCACCATTATGGGTGGTTGCATTAGTGCTTTTTGCTCTTCTTGTGGCTCTTTTTCTTGCTCTTGCCAGTGTCCTTTTTGCCACCTCCACTGTTCTTCTTGCCTCCACCGTTCTTCCTGCCACCATTCTTCTTTCCACCGTTCTTCTTCCCTCCACCATTCTTCTTTCCGTCGTTCTTCTCGCCTCCATCGTTTTTCTTCTCGCCACCACCGCCGCCGCCGCCTCCTCCTCCACCCCCTCCTCCTCCACCCCCTCCGCCTCCTCCGCCACCACCACCGCCGCCGCCGCCTCCTCCGCCGCTAATAAGACTTCCTCCGCCGCCTCCTCCACCACCACCGCCGCCTCCTCCACCGCTTCCTCCTCCTCCACCGCCGCCGCCTCCACCACCGCCTCCGCCTCCACCGCCGCCTCCACCGCCTCCTCCGCCTCCTCCGCCTCCTCCGCCTCCTCCGCCTCCTCCGCCTCCTCCGCCTCCTCCGCCTCCTCCGCCTCCTCCGCCTCCTCCGCCTCCTCCGCCTCCTCCGCCTCCTCCGCCTCCTCCGCCTCCTCCGCCTCCTCCGCCTCCTCCGCCTCCTCCGCCTCCTCCGCCTCCTCCGCCTCCTCCGCCTCCTCCGCCTCCTCCGCCTCCTCCGCCTCCTCCGCCTCCTCCGCCTCCTCCGCCTCCTCCGCCTCCTCCGCCTCCTCCGCCTCCTCCGCCTCCTCCGCCGCCGCCGCCTCCTCCGCCTCCTCCGCCGCCGCCGCCTCCTCCGCCGCCTCCACCACCGCCGCCGCCACCGCCGCCGCCAGCAGCAGCGGCGGCTTCTTCTCGTTTGTTCTTGTTCTTTCTTTTACCCAGCAGACGTCGAGTTCCTTCAGCAACACACGAGCGTTATTAGCATAATAGGTTGGTGAGATTATCCAGAAAAACCCATGTCAACACATATCTTCGTACCAAAAATGTCAAGCTCCGCGAGCAACAGCTTTGCGTCGTCATGACCGTGAGCAACCTTCACGTCTGCAAACAAAAGACAGTCTGGGTTAATGTCGCTGAACCTTCCTGATCGCGCTAATATCATATATGAAATAAGATATTCGCCGGGCTCTCTTCATGTGCTCCCATTGTCAAGCAGTTGTCGTAACTCATGAACCCTTTCTACGAAGGATCCGTCTTACCAGTGCCACGCGCAGCAACGTCGATCGAGGTTATAGCAACCAGTCCTAACAGGACCAAGGTTGCCGTCAGTTTCAACGACGCCATAGTGGATCCCTGAATTCGGTGTATGCAACTGCTGATTGTTTCACGAAGACCACCCAAAAAATTGTGCTGAAATCTGAAGGTTGCTGTTGGGTTTTGTACCCAGTAGGCGAGGCAACGATGATTGTGCAAACCCTCGATTTTCCCACTCAGCGGTCAGAAGTTTCTCGTACGTTACATACATTGGAATCGGTGGGGTACCAAGAAAAAAGGCCGAGTGCAGTCCTTTCGTGGAAATATGTCAATAGACTGACTCGGAAGTCTCACCCCAGTGCCCATATCTGCTCTCTACCCCAAACACTAGTAAAAAACACGCTAGAATACACAATTTCAAATTTGAACACAGTTTTGAATTGTGTATTTGTGTGTATTTGCGTGTAGCTTTCCGTTGCACCATGATTTCAGCAAGAAAAACTGTGTATCTGTGTGTATTTGTGTGTAGCTTTCCGTTTCACCATGATTTCGTGAAGACAAAATTGAAATTGTGTATCTTTGCTGGATAAGCCGTACTTTTCCTTGTCAGATCGCAAGCGTGATGTGATTGCGGGCCGAGGTTCCCAAGCGTCGGCGTTGGCGCTGGACGTGAGAAGAAGATGCTCAGTTTGAGTGAACAGGTTGGGCGCAGTGCTGTGCTGTTGTACCGTGCTCTTCAGTTTTGTTTTTTTTAGAAGAGGAACGCGAGATCAAAAACGAAGCGCCCAACGCACGCGACCATGCTTACTGACGGGCGGGGGGGGGCCTACAACCGAGATCGAAACCCTGGGGTCGTCAGATTTAATCGCTGCCTTTCCTTGGTCGGAGTGTGCTTGGCTTGGTAAGAGTGTTGGACTCTTTTTCTGTATTTTCACACTACTTTTGTATTGGTATAAAAAAATTGGACTGGCAAAATTTGGGGCCACTTCAGGGGCCCAGGGAAATTGAAAAAAAAAAATCACACTGTTGTGCACCATAGCCTTACCTCATTTTTCCTCAGATTCTGTTCTAATCAACTATTTTGGTGATGTTCACAACGTGATTCTTTACTTCCCAGCAATCTGTTTTTTGTATTTCAAGCTGAAAAAGAGGCCGCCCAGGCAACCAGCAGTCGAAAGGCAGGGAGCAGTGGGAAAATCACTAGTAAATGCCGAGTCAATACTCCTGTTTCCAATCCCCTTCTATTCAAAAATTGGAGAAGCCCCCAAGAAATAGCCGCCATCATCCACTGGGATTCTAACACAAGTGAGCTTGTCGGTTGCTTCGTTGTCTGAGGTATGTTATTCCTAATTGGTCAGTTGAAGAGATATATCTGTGTGTGAGAGACATTCATACAAGTCCCTTGTACACTTGGAATATTGTTTGATGTGAAATCTGCTGGGTTCAATAAAAAAAGCTTACAAAAAGATTGATGCAGATGTCCTGCCTTTTTAGTCCTATTACGCAACGCAACTTTTTGCTGATCAGAGAATCCTTCCTGTAAAAAAGAAGTGTGGTGTGGTTTCTACCTACACTGCCAGTGAAAAGGTCGGTGAAAAGTGTCCCTAGAAAAAAAAATCAGCCCAACAATTCGGTTGGTCGTGTGATTGGCACAGAATCCTGGCCAATGCAAAATACCAGAGAACCTGTTGGACCTAGTTACTGTCCCAACCCTGGCTGCCACAGGCTGGGTTGGATGTACAACTTACACTGCGACGCTTACTGTGGTGAGTAGAAGGAAAAGGTCTTCCCCCGACGTACGTTCACTATTCCCTTCGTCTTTTCCCCAAGGTTGCAGCTGTACTCACGCTATCCATTTGTGTTTGTGAATAGGTGGCGCCTCCAAGGCCAACTCAGTTCCGAATGACCCAGCTTGACAACTGTTGCATGGAGAATGAGAAGCCCCTCCCAGGCCGAAAGGAGGGAATCCCCTCCACCGACTCCAAAACATCCGGCCCTAGCACCGACTCCTTGGACGATCCCACCGTTTCGAGCTATGTCGATAACACTGTTTGCTCTAGAAACCAATCAGCACCATGTTATGGGAAAACAGAAGAGGAGATAATGTGTGTGTGTGTGGAGGAGGGGGGCGGGGGGGATCATTGGCTGATATCTCCAATGACCCTGTTTGACAGCAAGTCCTTGCACAAGCTAGCTTGGCAAAGGAGGGCCTCCATATTCGAGCGATTAGAATCGCTCTGGAAGCTTTCTTATATATATCGAAGAGGCTTCTGTCTTAGAGGGTCATTGCAGTTTTGCCAGTTTCGCCTCTGTTGAGTGCTTTTGACTCAAAGTTTTGAGCAGGGGTGTTGTGGATCTTGTGAGTTGGGTGGTGGTGGTTTTTGGCTCTGGATTTAATCTTTGTAAATTGTTTTGAAAGAATATCTCCGGCTTCACTACAGAAATACACTATCCCAGTTGTCATACACATAAATACACACTTGAATACACAATTTCCCATGCCCAACAAATCTCCCGTTCACCTACACAGAAAGACACAATTAAATACACACTTTCGAGTGATCACCATATCTCCCGTCGCTGCACACAAGAATACACACTATAAATCCACATTTTCGTGGACACCAGCAACATACACAATTTCCTGTAAATACACAGAGATACACAATTAAAACCCTTAGAATACACAATTAAATACACGAAAAGCGGTCAAGAATACACCATTTAAATTGTGTTACACAATTGTTCAGATACACAATTTCCGAAAAATACACAACAAAACACAGTTTTTCGATATGAATACACACTTTAAAAAATGTGTTTTTTAGGCGTTTTTTTACTAGTGAAAGGCAAACAAGGAAGATGAGTTGAGAACCTCGAGAAAAAAACCCTGACCAGAATTGCATGGGTAATCCCGGAAAAAATCGCTTTCCGAGTTGCTTATCCAACCAATGAATGAATAAATCTTTTATTCACAGTAGGCGCACTGGCCCAACGAAGGCCCTCCACGCGGTGATATATGTAAGGAAGGAAAACTCCAGTTTTCAAATTTAAGAGAGAAAACGAGGGAGTGAGGGTTTTGTTGGCATTATCTTTTTTTTTCTTTCTTTCATCACCAATTCAGCAATGAATTTTCGGAGGAGGAGGGGGTGGAGGAAGCACGGGAAGAGCCAGCGGAGGGAATACCGCCAGCAATAATTATGTTATGTCATGTTGATACCGCCAGCAGGGCCTTCTTCAGCTTTAACGAGGCTGATAATACAAGAAATACAAGAAGGGTGATTGTGGCCATGTGTACTTCAGCAAGTGAATATAATACTCTTCAAAAACGAAGGGCGAATCTCGAGCGAATTACACTCTTTCTTGAATATGTTGGGCAGTTGAAAATATCGATGCATCTTTGCTTTGCAAATTTTGTTTCTGTTTTGCTTGTTTTTGTTTGGTGCAGTTTTCTTCCGCCAGAATTTGGCTTTTTTCAAAGTTTATTGATGTGACAGGCGAAAAAAAAACTATGCTTCATCATGACAGACACAGTGGATTCGAATCCACTGAATTCACTCTCAACGTGCTCACATGACAGGTGTTGCAAAAAAGATGGACCGTCCCCTGCTTTCATTTTCTTGATCCATTAATTTCCTTGCACCGGACCTGATTGATGCAGGGGAGTGAATGGACCCCAACAAAACGCGTTTGAAGACGTCCCCTGTTACCCTCTCATCCCACACTCTCCTGTTTGCAATAGCCTGGTAGGCTGCCAACGCTCGGACTCTGTGGTGACGCATCTGATGATGGTCAACCTTAACTGATTGAATGGGTTAGGTGCCAGATTCGGACTGAGTTGAAATAGCCCATCCATTCACTGTAAACTGTCTTCTGTCTGGAAACATTCCGATCGATCCTAGTTGCTCACTCCCCACAACTCGCATGGAAATGGACGTATATTCCGTTTCGAATTTTTTGGGAGTGAACAAGAAAGTTTGCACTCTCCGTGTACCGCATCTCTCTTTGATTGCTACTCTAGACTGTGCACCAACGACCCAGAGATGTCAAACTGCAACAGACTGGGACGTTACATTAAGTAGAGGAGATTAAATAACGAGTGAGTCTCGGTTCCAGGGTGGGAAAAGACTAGTTCCAAGATGTGATAGGCTGGCAGTGTGCTTTTGAGCAGCAGTTAGTATTTATTCACAGTAGGGAGCTGTAGTTTTATCTCGTTTTCTTTTTTTGAAAACGTATACACTTGCGTGTTTAAACTCTCGAGACTTGAGTGTCTCGTTTCTACGACTCCCGTTATTGCGGTGTTCTGTCGTATGCAGCACAACGTTCCCCAGAATTGGAGGCCGGCTTTTTTGGAGACTGCGAACTCTTACGGCTTTTCGTTGCCTGAGCACGTTACGTCGTTCGCTGTGGAGCCCAACGGTGTGCCTCACTTGCGCACTAATCCAGTGGATCGCCCTGCAGGAGCTGTGCAATTTGGGCGCTGGTTCGATATTGGGTCTACAGCAAGGGGCGGTCGGTTGCTAACGCAATTGGGGGATAGGTCGTCGTTTGCCCACGAGGCATCAAACTGGGCCCCTGTTGTGAGTTACTTATTCGATCTCACTGGGTTTATTGCGGCCTTTCTCGCCCATCACGAAGTGGCGGACGAGTTGCGTGGCGCCTTGGTAGGCTGGTTCGTGGCATTGTCGCGTACAACTGATTTGGCGGCCTCCCAATTTTTGGTATTAAAAACTCGAGGGGAATTCGACCAGAACGGTCAACCTGCTGCAAGCGGTTTGCAAACCGCTATTCATTTGTGGGGTTCTACCCAGGAATTGTTGCCTCCTGTGGTTCGTACGTTTTATGAAGGGTTGCGCTCCAGGACCGAAAAAGAGAGTATCCGAAAGGCAGCCCAAGACGGACAGAAGCAGGGAGGACGAAGAAAGTCCCGTGGCGGAAAGAAGGGACGTGATTCAGCAAAACCACCCCCTGCAACCGACGAAGCCTAACGCAGTGTCGGATGGCGCAGTGGGCTTGGGCACAGCGCGAGGAAGCACGGCTGAGGACGAAATTTGGTATTCAGAAGCCTCCTCATTATGTTCGAGTCCGCCGTCAGCTGGCTCAGTGGAAGGAGATCGGAGCAGACAAAAATGTGCTAAAGTGGATAGCGCAGGGGGTGAGGATCGAATGGAAAAAGCCGTTGGAGCCCTTCGATTTGGGTTCCACGATATTGAAAACTCAGGAGGAGCGCGTAGCATGGAAGGAGCTATTACCGAAGTACCTAGAGACGGGAGGATTGAGGCCAGCGCGTTGCGCCCGCTTCATTTCTCGCGGGTTTTTGATTCCGAAGTACCGCGAGGGGAGGATTACTTCGTTTCGTCTCGTGATCGATCTCCGCCATGTGAACGAACATACGGTCAAGCGGTCGATGAGATACGAACGACTCAAGGAAGCGGTTCCCTGGATCCGGGACAGTTCGGGTTTAATAGCCTTCGATATCGCCGAGGCGTTCCACCACGTTTCGATTCACAAGGAGGACCGTCGTCATTTTTGCATTCGAGTGGAGGACAAGGTTTACGAAGTTCCCTCCCTCCCGTTCGGATGGACATCCAATCCAAGGATTTTCAGTCGGTTTACCAAGCCGATTGCTCGCTTTCTGAGAAATCCCCACAGTGTGCCTTGCCCTTCAACCCCAGCGTTAGCAAGGTATTGGCACCAGGGGAGTTCGGGAAGTTTTCTGTTTTATCTGGACGACATCCTAGGAGGACATCCGAATGCTTCGAAGGAATGGGGTTCTCAGGTGAGGGACGTGGTGGAAGCTTTGGGGATCACCATACGCGAAGAGAAGAGTTGTTTTGCGCCGCAGCGTCAGGTGATGCACCTCGGTCTGCAATTGGATTTGGACAGGGGGTTAATTTTGGTGCCTTCGCACGTCGAAACCCAGTTATTCGAGAAAGCGGGGAAACTTCTCAAGGTGATTCGCGACAACAAGGGTTCGGCGCCAGCGCGCTTAGTGGCGAGTTTTGTCGGAAAAGCTTGCTCAGTTCTAGCCGCGATTCCCACGGCGCGCTTTTTCCTAGGGGAACTTTTTCTCAGTTTGAAAGGAAAAAGGAAATGGACCAGTTGGGTGCGAATCCCTTTGAAAGCCATCAAACAAATTGTTTGGTGGCAGCAAATCCCGCAACATTGGCACGGTCGGGCCATGGAGTGGGTTCCATCGATACGCATGGAGTCGGACGCGTCAGAGGTGGGCTGGGGTGTGGCTTTGGGGTCGCCCAGCACCCTTTCCAAGACACGCCCTTCCAAGGAACCAAACTATCTGATCGCCAAGGGATTGTGGACTCTCGAAGATCGTCCACGTTCCATCAACTTCAAGGAACTCAAGGCGATCTTGTTGGGACTACTGGCCTTCAAGGAAGTGGTAAAGGACCAACGCTTGGAGATTGTGACGGACTCCCAAGTTTGTTACCACATACTTCGAGGCGTGTATACCAATATTCCGAGGCTAAGAGCGGTTCTGGGGCAGATTTTGGAGGTGTGCGAAGCCAAGCATATCGAGTTGAAAATGAAGTGGTGGGGAACTTTGGAGAATTACAGAGCCGATCAGTTATCGAGGATGGTCGAGGCGGGGGATATCGCTCTCAATCCGGCAATTTTTCGATGGCTGTGCCAGGAGTGCCGATTTCGTCCAACTGTGGACAGATTCGCGGCTCTGCACAATTCACAGTTACCCCGATTCAATGCAATTTCGGCCGACCCTCAAGCGGAGAATATCGACGCGCTGAGTCAAACCCATCAAGCTTGGAGTTTGGAGAAAAATTATTGCTTCCCTCCCTTCGGCCTGGTCCCTCAATTAGTCCAACTGATCAAGGAGGTGAAACCGATCGAGGCATTACTGGTGGTTCCGCGTTGGGAAGCGAAACATTGGTACAGGGACCTGTGCATGATGGCAACGAAGCGCCTTCTCCTCCCGATGGATTCGTCGACGTTTCTGAAAGGGACGCAGCCGTTTATACCAAGGTGGCCGATGGAGTGTTTTTTGATAAAGCACTAATTGCTAAATTGCATGCAGAGTTGGGTAAGCCACCTGCAAATTTACAGTGGGACACCCTTTTGAGTGTTGGAAGCGCGGTTGCGACGCGTTTTAAAGAATTCTCAGCAGAGGAGCGAATGGAGCTGCTCGAGCAGTTGTGGTCCAGCAACGCTATTATGGGTCGCAAGACAATTTGGTCCAAATTCGGAAAATTTTGGAAATTTGCAGTGGAGCGGCAACAGAGCCCCATTTCGGCTTCAAGGGAGTTAGTGTATCAGTACCTTCTCCACCTGCGCAGGACTTCAGAAATATCGGCAGTTTCAGCACCGCAATATCTGGCTGCGATTACTACCGCTCACGCGTGGTTTGGGGAAACACATTACGCTGCCAAGGATGAGTTGACGTCAAGGGTTATATCCAGTTGGGAACTGCAGAGCGCGAAATCTGACCCACCAACTGTAACAGTAGTTCAGTGGTGGTAGAGGATTAGTGGGATTAGAGGAAAGCATTTGTGGGAGTTGATTGATTCGTTTCGATTGGCTTTGGGCCTACCACGGGGTGGTTTAGTCCAAGAGTGGCTAGATTTATAATTGGGACAATCTGATCCAGGGGTGGTTAGATAGAGTTAATCGATCTTGATGTTTGTATGGGCGAAGGTTAGGGTAGGTTGACTCAGCAGGACTCTTTGGGCTATTTATTCCGATGAAAGGGTCTTGTGATTATCTTGTCGAAGGTTGTAAAATTGTGCGAGACAAGGTCCGCTCCCATCCCCAAGGAAACCGTCACAAGTGGTTTCGGAGCGTAGGCCGTCCTTAGCGATGGAGGTCTTGGAAGTGAGGGGACCTTGTGGGGAGGAGCGCGTGTGGATTGTGTGGAAGAAGTGGTGTGTTGACCGAGTCCGAACCTCGTGCTGTGTGCAAGGAACGTGGACGTGACGGGATTTTGAACCTTGGTTATTTCACCGACACAAAAGAAAAGAAGATAGCGACGCTTCCCAAGACTGTTGAGTGCGTGACACAAGGGAAAAGTTTTCTAGGCGGAAAAAGGAGACTTTTCGAGGACCTGTCCATCCCTTGAACGAGAAGAAAGTTTGCAGCGAGTGTTTGAAAAGGTGGAAGATTCTGTGCGAAGATGTGCAAACTCTTAAAGAAGCGCTGGTTGAAGGTTGCGTGGTCGAGCCTGAATACCTGAGATCGTTGGGAGCGCAAAGCGTAGGACAGACGTCCGCGAGGCAGACGACAAGTCGAATCGCATAGGAAGTGAGGACGCCAGGATCGGTGGAGAACGTCCAACAACGGAGGGGTGTGGCATACTGTGCAAGACAGTCCAAAGTTGGCGCTTGGTGAGGACGATCACTTTGAAAGAAGACACTGGTGGCGAGATGAAAGGTCGTCCAAAGGAACGAACGAAGTTCGAGCACAAAATGGTGTTCCGTCGGGCTGTGTAAAGAGGATGACGTCGAAGGGTGAAAACGAGGAAAAGCAAAGTCTACTGCACGAGGCGCTGAGATTGATAAGAATAGTCGGAAGTCGCGAGTCAGAAATGCATCCTACCGAGAAGAGAGTGAGCAATACAACGAAGGTGGCCTTAGCACGGACTTCTAACCAGGGCACGTAGAAACTTGAAAAGTCACTTCTGGAAGTGGTTTTCGAAGAAAATAAAAGTGGTGGCGAGTCGGATCTCAAAAGCTGATCTGCGAATGCTAGTGCGGACGAACGGAGAGAAAGGGAGAGATCGATGTTGTGCGTTGGGGGAGGTGTTGGAACGGAACGAACGCCTTGGAGAGGATGGCGCTTCACCCAACCTTTTTGCAACGGAGGATCACTCCTGATCACAAGAACAGAGAAGCGCACACGGGGCCAAGAAGGTCGAGTTGACGACAGAGAGTGTCAGACGCACTTGGGGTTTTACGGACTGGAAAATAAATGGATGTCGGATGGTTCATGAAAAGACAGAAAAACGAAGAGAAGAACAAGGTCGAAAGGAGCCAACAGTCGAGTGCGTCCTAGACTACCAAAAAAAAAAAAAAACAGTGCAAGGAGACAGTGGGTTAAGGTGTGTGCCGATTACGACGACTTTAGGGGCCTCAGGTCGAAAGTGTGACCCCACTGCGAGGACGAGAATGGGAGTAACGAATCTGGCGATGCAGTGGCGAACCAAGTGACACAGTGGCGACCACATTGGAAGTGAGGGCGCCTGAAGCCGAAAGGAAGAATGAGAACCAAAGTGGCCAGAGAGCGTGCGACTGGTGATGATGCAATAACGACAGAAAAAGGCATTAAGGCCTGCTGGTACGAAGAGGAGAAAAAAGGTAGCGTGCCAGACGAGAAGAGGAAGGGTTTGGTGCGACCATGTTGGAAGTGGCCGAGAATTATGCTACTCGAGCGTTGATTTGACTCGGGAGGTGGAGCTGGAAATCTACTGAGAAAGTGTTGCGAAAGGTGAGGCGTTGGAATACAAAAGACGCTAGAAAAACTGGATTGGCGTGGACGCAGGCCTGAGTGTCACGTCGCCAATGAGACCCAACGCTTGGAACTCGGAAACAAGAAAAGAGCACTGTGGTCGATTCGACCCATGCAGGCGATGCAAAGTCGGAAAAAGGGCTCCAGTATCACTGGAAAAGATTGGTGGTGTGATCAAAAAAGGATTGCTTAAGTGGTCAAGAGGTGGATACAAGAAAACATGGCAACAGTTTATGATTTCTAGTAATAGGTGTGAAAGAAATTCGGTCAGGGAATTATTTTTTTTAGGAATATCAATGATTGGGGAAAATTGATCCAAATTCTTGGAGAGTGGATAAGACAGCTAGATTACTGGTTCCCGTGATATTATTTCAAGAGGAGTGGAACTTGCAAGGGCAAGAGATGCAATAGATAGCATCACTAAGGTTACTCTGATTCATTTTGGAACTATGAAAGAGCAATCCCAGGAAGGGAATTCGGGAGAGACGTTCTAAGGAAAATGGATGGTGGACAAAATTATTCTTGACGCATGACCACCTGAGGCGTGATCTAAATTCAATCAAAGTGCTGTGGAACATTTGTGAGTAGGGAGCTGTGGACCAAGAATTCATTGGAAGGTGGTGGCAGATTTTCCAAGAGGACATAGTGAAATTTTCAGGTGGAAATTTTGAGGTGGAAAGCTAGCATCATTCACATGTTTTGAAAAAAAAAAAAAATAATAAAAAAATATGGGATTATTATCTGATCCCTGATTTTTTTGGTGGGACCATGACCAAAGGATGTGAAGAAATTTGATTTGAGGCACCGAAGGAACTGTTGGATGGGTGGATCAATTACATGGAATATGGAGACCAATTCGAGAGTGGCCACTGAGCTGGACACATGGATGTGGAGGAGAATGGAAGGATGAGATGACCAATCAAGGATGAACATACACACATACACCTGAGACACAATGTGCAACACAAGAGCTGAGCAATAGCTCAGAATTTTTGGAGAATTCGAAGCAAGAAATGAGGGAACCCACAGGTGGGAAATATTCAGAATTGCATTGAACAATGGGCTGGATATCACTTGAAGAGTTGAGCCATTTCTGATCAGAATTGGGTTTGCAATTGGGTTGGTACCATACGGAAATTTTCTTGAGAATTCAACCGAAGGATATGGATTTCTTGTGATAATGGACTGGGTTGGATAGTACATGGATATCTCAGCAAAATTCATGAGGATTGAATCCACTTGAAAGTGAGAAAAGGGGCTGGATAGTACATGGATAGCTCAGCAAAAATTCATGAGAAGTGAATCCAATTGAAAAAAAAAAAAAAAAAAAAAAAGGGGCTGACTATCAATAGATTGCTCAGCTGTTTTATGGAGAATTACACTGAATTTTCCGTAAGGATGGAGTAAGGTCAAGTTTGATGCACAAGATAGGAGACCCCAGTGTGATCAACTTGAAGGGATGGCCTTGAAGCGAGGTTCCCCTTGATCCAGACTTTCTTTTCATGGAAGAAAGCAAGGGAGAACGGCTGTGGCCGAGCATGGATGCTCGGTGGATTACCACCAACTGTGCACGAGAATTTTTCGGTTCAGAAGGGGCGAAAAGACCCGCAGGTTGAACTTTGGGGGAGTCAGGCAGGCTGGCCGGACACCAAGTCAACCAAGACACTGATTTCCAATGATGTTCTTCTGCAAGAATTGTCCAGGATATTGTGCCACTCAGTTGGAAGGGTGGAGAAATCTGAAAGACAAGCTGGAGAATGGAATATGCAGTTGTCAGCCCAGGAATCGAGGGCCAGGATGTGGAGGAACATAGGAGTGAGGCGGATTCAGAAATTGGGCTGAGTGTAGCCAGGAGGCAAGTCTTCACTACCTATTGGGCAGGGTTTTGGACTGGTTCACATGCATGTGATTGGCTGTGCCTCTACTACATTGATCCACAACGCAAGGTCAGCGAAATTGGTTGTGGAGGGGGAGATTATGTGTGAGGCATGCGACAAAGCGATGAGCATCGATGGACAGTGAACCAAATCACAATCATGTGTGAGACATGCGGCTGAGAGATGCGGCTGAGCTTTAAGCATTAATTGATTGTGAACCAATGACAAAACCTATACTCTCTCGTATGGCTGGTTGGGGCCAGCATACATGACCACAGAGGACACTTTCGAACAAACAAACGGGCAAGAGAAGCATTGGTCGACAAAAGACTGAATTGCAATTGAATACAATGTTTGGGAGGATGCTTACCTAGTGCTGGAATTCTGGAGGCTAGGAAGCATGGCTGTCAAGTGTGGAGCAAGTGAAAGCAAAGCATGGAGAGGGTTGCCAGGTACCACTTGGGGTACTGAAAAATGAAGGTCACAACAAGCAACAAACCTGGAGAAAAGTGTGGGCAGCAAAATCAGAGGATATCTACAACCTACTAACCACATGGATGGGATCATCCTGGTGTGGGGAACTGAGGTGGATGATTTGTGCAGCTGAAGTTCAGTCATGAAGCTAATAAGGAATGACTCAAGGAGACCCAACTGTTGTGCCAAAGGGAACATTAAACAGTCATCAATTCCTTTTGGAAGATTCCTGGAAAATTCTGAGAGTCTCAGACTGAGACCACTGAGATCTGAGGTAAAGATTTGATAAAGGAGCTTTTCAAGGATTCGATTCCTAGAAGTTCTGAGGTGGGAAGGAACATTGGGATCTGAGGTAAACCTTTGATAAGAAAGCTTTCAATTGTTGGAACTTGATAAAAAGGTTGGTTTGTTGAGAAGTTTTGGTGCTACGGAGAATTGAATATTTGATTTTTCAGAGTGCATCAAACAAAGGCTGTTGCTGGGGCAGAAAGAGACTGGGTTCTAAGAGAATATTGACATGTGGACAGTTTTCCATCTGATTATTTGGGATACAGATGAACTTTTTATTGGAGCTGTTGATGAGATTCAGTTGCCATGATGGGGAAGACTTTTTGTTTTTATAGTACCTTTCCGGAGTTGTGATGACAGTTTAGAAAGACGGGGGAGGAATGGTGCAAGCTAAATCTTTCTCCAAAGCTCTGAATATGAAAAGGTGTTGATGGGCGAAAACTGATTTCTGAAGAAGCATGATGAGAGGACCTGAAATTTGTGAGAGATGTGCAGCCAAGTGACCGGAGTTGGACTGAACATATTGAGAAGGTGCTTGTGAAAGCAATCATCAACGAGAGGTTTCAAAGTCCTATATTGGAGATTGAAGGAGGAAGCTTGAAGGAGCAACTCAGAAGCTAACAAAGCCACAAATCTTGTTGGGGGCCGGCAGGGGATTTTCAGAGTTGGAAGATCTGCAGTCCAGAGATGGCGAAAACCGTATACGTAATCGATTGCTAGGAGTGTTCGCGTAGGGAGTGCAAGGAGGATGGACGAGATGGGCATGCTACAACTGGAGCTCTGAAAGTGTGCAGAAGTCAACCAATCATGACCTAGATCCCAGGGCAACCTGAGGTGACGAGTATCACCGAGAGATTGTATGGCATGTTGAGTTGTATGAGGTAGCCACATGCAACGACTGGATGTGTACAGACGACAGAAATATGGCGAGTGGGAGAAGGATTCTCTTGCGCAATAGCCATACACAAGAGGTTCAAGGCGGTGCGAAAGGCAAAGACCAATAAATGGTGTGCCAGAATTCGTGATGAGATGGAGCCGATTATCGTGTGTGTTATCTTCAAGAGGTGTGGTGTAACAACCTGATTTGCAGCCACAATCGCATTTTGAAATCTGTTTGGAGGGAGATTATTGGATGGCTGGCTCATATGACATCCATGTGGATGGTATGGGGGCATCAATGGAGTTTGGAGCAGAAGCGGTTAGCTCGGACCAAGTAAAAGCTCAAGACAGGACAGAGACAAAGATCATAGAGGGGTTGGTACATGAAAAATTATCTTTTTATATGGGAAAGAACCGTGCTTTGAATTTATCCTGACGGGGGTTGCAGGGGATATGAAGTTTGGATTTCTGCGGACCAGGGGTGGTCATTGTGTTTTCGGTTTCTATTTGGGATAATTATCATGAGTATTGCGCACAAGGTGAGGATCCTAAAAGTGAGGCCAATATATAGGATCCTGGGGGAGTTTGTAACAGTAGTTCAGTGGTGGTAGAGGATTAGTGGGATTAGAGGAAAGCATTTGTGGGAGTTGATTGATTCGTTTCGATTGGCTTTGGGCCTACCACGGGGTGGTTTAGTCCAAGAGTGGCTAGATTTATAATTGGGACAATCTGATCCAGGGGTGGTTAGATAGAGTTAATCGATCTTGATGTTTGTATGGGCGAAGGTTAGGGTAGGTTGACTCAGCAGGACTCTTTGGGCTATTTATTCCGATGAAAGGGTCTTGTGATTATCTTGTCGAAGGTTGTAAAATTGTGCGAGACAAGGTCCGCTCCCATCCCCAAGGAAACCGTCACACCAACGCCGGAGCATACACCGTTTCCTTCTCAAGCGGTGGGTTGGCTCCATGAATCAGTGGGGGGTTGGGATTTACGCGCAATGCGTGACGGACTGGCGGCTGTTATCGCGTTCATATTTTTTTCGCGAGCAGATACCTACGCCAACATCCAGGTTGGCGATTTATCATGGTCGGTGGAGGAAGTCAGTGTGTCGTTTGTGGAGTATCGCGCCAAAGGAAAGAACCGTCAAGAGCTTCGGCGACAGCGAAAATTTTTTTCGAAAGGATTA
This sequence comes from Bryopsis sp. KO-2023, assembly GCA_030272585.1. Taxonomy (NCBI): domain Eukaryota; kingdom Viridiplantae; phylum Chlorophyta; class Ulvophyceae; order Bryopsidales; family Bryopsidaceae; genus Bryopsis; species Bryopsis sp. KO-2023. The sequence continues at coordinate 150,740 of BSYQ01000005.1, forward strand.
CCCCAGCTTCCCAGTCTCTTACAGGAATTTAATCGATTATGCTGTGAGGCTTTTCAAGAGGTATCGATGCAAAGGAGCAATTATTTTTGGGAGTTGCCTTCCGAACGTGTGCAGTATGCGCTTAGCGCTGTTGCGTTTGTTACCAGCATTGCGTTCCGCTAAGGGGTTTTACAATCAGGGGATTTTTTGGGCACACATACGTTTCGTAGGGGAGGATGTACTGCCATGTTTTCGGCGAAGGTTCCTCTGGATCGCATTCGAGATTGGGGAGGTTGGGCTGTGGGTTCAAAATCAATTCATAAGTATTTGAAGCTTTCTCAAATTTTTCATCCATTGGATTCGGCTATTTTCTCTTGGCTGGTTTGAGTTAGTGGGACATATGGCATTCAAATTATTATTGGGTTTCGGGAAAGGAAAAGAAGCAAACTAAGTGATTTAATGGGACGTTACATTAAGTAGAGGAGATTAAATAACGAGTGAGTCTCGGTTCCAGGGTGGGAAAAGACTAGTTCCAAGATGTGATAGGCTGGCAGTGTGCTTTTGAGCAGCAGTTAGTATTTATTCACAGTAGGGAGCTGTAGTTTCATCTCGTTTTCTCCCACCCACCCAGATTTGGATCCCCTTAGTTTGTTTCTATTGTTAGGTATTAAGTATTATTAGAGTATTATTGGGACAGATTTTGTGATATGTTGAACGAACGATCAAAGCAAGTGTAAGGCATTCAAATTATTATTGGGTTTCGGGAAAGGAAAAGAAGCAAACTAAGTGATTTAATCGTCCATTAAAAAAAAAAAATGTGTTGTTTGACCAAAGCCACGTGACCTGTGTTGACAGAAATTGCCACAAGTCACGTGCCTTCTGGATTCTTCGAACTGTGGACAGGAGAAACAGGGCGGCTGCACATCTCCTGCCAGCCCTCAACTAAGTGCACTGTTTTTACCATATGTACATACATCCAATCAAATTTGCTTTATGTGTTTCAATGTTGGAACGATTTGATTTGTTTTTCTCCGTACTATTTTTCACTCAGATTTGTGTCGGAGAGAGAAGATAACAGGGTTCTTGTTTTCCAGAAAGCGTTTCTGCCACAGTTGAGGCGGCTGTGTGGTGGCTGTCCATCCTGTTGAAATTTTTACTTTTCCCACTGAAAAAGCCCACCAACAGCCCCCCTCATGAAATCAAAAACACAAATGTGAATACTCTCTTATCACCACCGCCACCTAAAGAAAAAATGGAAAATAGTCTGACATCAGGTAGTGTAGTCATGACTACTCCATGCATGGAGTATTCCAGACTCGCACTGGACCTCGCAGCACTTCCTGCATTCGGATACAACGTGTACACGACCAAATTTGCGATCGCCCATGCCTCTCTCATACTCAAAGGAGTGCGGCCCTTTCTGGCTGAGCCAATCAAAAGTTAGGTCCTCTTTGAACGGATATTGTAACGCTGCAATCAAAATTCCCTGCAAACGGTTGAGTGGTGTTCAGGTCCATTCGATCGTGGCTGGACCATTCCTTTCCTCCAGGGGCCAGAGATGAAGGACACAGCGAGCGAACGCGCCGCCAACATGATAGCAAACGCGCAAAAAATGTATTTGTGTTGGAGGGCGAAACGGGTTTTGCACTGACCTGTTCCCCCACATCGCAAACACGGACTATGATGAGACATAGCCTTCTAGTTTCTGTGCGCCAGCTTTTTTGTGCTTTGCGGACTTATCTTATTTGAGCAGCCCAAATACGAAAGGGTCACGTGTGCGTGGTTCTGGGAATGACGAATTCTGAAAGTGCTGATAAGACTTTGTGGGGTACTTAGAGCCACTGTCCATCGAACCACAAAAATAAGGTCCCGTCATAGGGCACCAGTCATGGAATTTTGGACAAAAAATCTGTCGAGGACACGGAACAAGCTACGCGAGAGTGAGTAAGAGTGCTGGAACGCTTGATACAACACACTTTGCAAAAAAAAATTATCTATGACTTGCTGAAAAACAGGCAGTGTCATTGTGGGGAAAGAGGAAGGGGGATGTATCAATAATCAGGGAATCGATATCAGTTGCAAAACTTCTCCCAATCTTAAAATTTGAACTAATCCCAGCCCAAGTACCATCATACCTATTCAGTTCATTATTAGTTAAGCAACCTTGTAAGCATACAATTGTATCGCCCTAAAGAAAATAAAATCAAGAATGTGGTCAAGGACGTCCATCACTTTCAAATCTTCTTACAAACTGAGAGTAAGGTCGCATTTCCCAGATTTCCCAGAGAAAATTTACTCATATTTGAAGGTTTTATTGGTGTCACTTCCCTCCTCTTCACCAATTGTGAACAGTGTCTGTCTAGGGGCCTAATAAAGAAATTCCTATTCACAAGATCTACTGAAACCCCTTGATTAGGGCACCACAGAAAAGAAAAATGCTGCCTGAAATCAGGCATATACTCAAGGAAACTACCCCCACATGAGGTTTTATGGTGGTTCCCCCTCATGCCCACAACATCAAATAAGATCAGAAATAGCAAACATTCCTACTGCTCCTCTCCCTCCCTCTTAATCTGAAGATCGGATCCCAGGAGGAAAGCATCTCACCAACTACCCACAGCATCCCAATCAAATAACAGCAGCAACTGTTGAAGTCATTCAGCAAGTGAAAGCCTTTGCAGTTGCAATGTTGTCCGTGGAGCAGGTGGAAGAGCTGGGATCCATCACAGCTTGGAAGGACCTACCTCCAACGTTGCATTTGCCCACCACCTTGTTGAATACTGCGAAAAAACCAACCACTTTTCACTTTTATTAGTAGAAAATGCAAGGAACCATGAGCACCTCTGGAAAAAAATTCACTGACCAGCATTGACGCCGCCAGCACCGCTGAAAAGCCTGACCATCTCAGTCCAAGCAGTTGCATCGCACATGCATCCCTGAAGGCAAAATCACAACTCATACATTGACCTTCACTGGCCCAAAACGTCCACAGCAGGAAGAACAAAACGAGACAGACGCACACCTGTTTGGCAACCTCACAAGTGGCTCGGCAGCACCTGCAACGCAACACCAAAATGGATAAGAAATAGAATTATATGAAAATGAGATTCCTGTTACAATCAACCAGCGGAAATCGTAAACAACTCCACTATTCTCGTTTCCTTGCTGCTCACTCATCGGATGCAGTGGCTCCATCAACGAATCCAGAGAGCTCGTTTCCCTTGATCGTCAAAGAGTTGGCGGCCTGGTCGATGTTCACCAAGTTAAGCAGAGTCGCACTGTCATCCTTCAAGCTGGTGGTTTGGACCAAATCCTAGCATCCACCGAAAGCCAAAATCAGTCGGTAACGGCCCCAAGAGCAAGAAAAGGTCGACAAAACAATCGCCATTCAATCTGCTCGAACCAGAGTGCATGATCTGATGAAAGCTCCCGAGTTGGATCGACACTGAAACGCTTCGGGGATGTTGCTCAAAATGCTTTGAACCGCAGGACCGTTGAGCTGCTCCTGAACAAGGCCGACGATATCCTGGGACCTCGCAAGGGCTGTCAACAAACACACAGCACAAGGCACGCCCATTCAGCCCTAGGAAAGCTTCATTGCAGTCAATCTCGCCGTGGCGGCGGCACATAGTGTGAAAGACGTAAACTCCCCCGAAAGATCGGGCTCGAAACAAACAAAAAGCCGTCCAGAGTCCACACATATCACTGGAGGAAGGGATTTGCGAGGGTGTGCATATCAAGGTTTCTCACCACCGAGGCAGCATGTAACAGCGACGAAAACCGCGGCGCGCATGGTGATGTCAAACAAAGAGGAAGCAAATCCGTTCCAGCCGATGAGGAATTCAGGGAGTGTTTTTCGAAGTTGAGACGTGGGCGGACGATATGAGTTGAGGGGCGAGGGAAAAGCTTTTATTTGGGCCGAGCTCACTGATTGATTGGATTGGGTGTGGCCGAATAACGCTCACCTGATCGGTGCCAGTCATTTCACTGGCGTCATGCAGTTTCACCCATTTCTTGAATCATATTCGTTGATTGTATGTGGTGTGTAAACTCAGTAATGTAAGAAATGTCTGCTTAATTGCAAACTCAGCATGGCCTGCTTGTTTGCTTCCCCTCAGTCAAACTATTGTTTATTTGTCTGAGATTAGTTTAGACATCATGTCGTTTTTATTTTTAGGAGTGCCACTGGTTTGATCAGGCTGATGAACTAAAGTCTTGTGCATGATTCCGACAGTCAGGTGGTATTATTCAATCAGCTTTCATGGCCTTAGATTGACCAATCTAAGGCCAACTTCCTGAACTCCTTGATGCTCACAGGAGAGACTTGATCCTTCCTCAAAACAACTTGAGGAATTCCTTTGCTACTGTCTGGAGCATTCTGCTGCCAACAATAACTTTATAAAATTAAATTTACCACCTCTTTTCCAAGGAGGAAAAGAACAAAACAAAGTAAATAATAGATCCAGCTCCATCGTCTGGCCAATCCAAAAGGACAATAGTATTTATTTCCCTTTGAATTTTGCAACACAGAAAACTTCTCGACCCTGTTCCCCACAGTCAATCCTCCATTCAGCGGAAAAAAAAAATCACTTCCACCATTTCCTTGCATAATTGTCTTAACAAGTCCTTGGGAAAGTCTAAAGTCAAAAGAAACTTTTTGTGACTTTTTGTCGAAAAAAATATAGACACAGAGACACACACAGAAGCAAAAAATCCAGTGTGTGTGCAGAATAAAGCTGGATCAAAATTTCTCAACTTTTCAGACTTTTCAAATTTTGTCTGTCGATCCATTAGAATCATCAATCTACATACTACAGCAGATTGTGCTGGATCCCTCACTTTCGGCACAAAAGCATGCCTTTTTTCTAGCTCTACTCAACTCAACTGTAATTTTCCAAACTTTTCCTTGTGCCGTGCAAGGAATTCCCTCCCTCCCCCCCTCCCGCCGCCCGCTCAAAATTTGTGAGTTTTTGTGGGTGGCCCGGCCGGGCTACCTATTTTCTCCTTTTTTTTTTCCTTTTTCCAACTTGTTTTTTTTTTCCTGACCTTTTCCCAATTTGACAAACCTCTCTGCATGAAAACTATTCAACAATCCCACTCTTCTAAATCGTCTGGAGCTCTCTTTGCAAGACTGACCAGCTCCTGAATTCCATACTCACACTCCACTTCGTATTTGTCTGACTCCTTGATAAGCGCATCGTTGAAGCCAGCAAATTCAGGTGGTAGATTCTTCCTGAACCAAGGATGCTCCATGATCCCTTTCACAGTGATTCTCGCCTTCGGATCAGGTTGCAGAATTCTCGCAATGAAATTCCTGCAGTCTCTGGAAAGCACCGGCAACGGGGGCTTCTTCTGCCGAGAGGGCTTTCTGGGGACCTTCTTCATGTTAAACATCCTTTCGTACATTCTCCGTTTTCCGCTTTTTCCCAGGTCTGTCGGATTATAGAAGGGGTTGATTCCAAACAGCATCACGAACAGAGCAATGCCGCAGGTCCAGATGTCCACTTTCTGCATTGTACAGGTATTCATTGACTCAGGCAATCCTGGCCACTACATCAAGAACACCAACTTCTGAATTGGACTCAGGCTCCATCTAGATGATCTCTGTTTTTTAAATGAACGGATGTGACGTTTTTGTTTCAAAAAAAAATCCAGGGGAAAGATGGAGGTTATTGCTGTGGAAATTTGGACACTCACCCTAGCATCATAGACTTGATCGAATGGGGACCCGGAAAAAGACCTCACTAAAATTTCTGGAGGTAGGTAAGATCCTGTCCCCAGATAGGTTTGAGGGGGTGAGTCTCTGCGTCCATCCTGGACATTACAAAATGTAAAACATAGTCAGACAGCCGCACAGGTTGATGAAAAGTAAACACAAGCATATCCTGTTCTATTCCTTTCTTTTCGGAGCTCCACTGAAAATTTGAACTTGGCCTTTTTTTCTCAATCAAACATTCTTTTGCACACCTTGCTGAATCCGAAGTCACATAGCTTGATTGTCTCCTGTGCTTCGTCCAATAGAATGTTTGCCAGCTTGATGTCCCTGATAACAATATTCTACAGCAGCGCAAAGTATAAATACATTACTCAGTTGCTGTGACTTCAAACTTCACAACAGAATCACACCGACAAAAAAAGAAAAAAAAAAGCGAAGGGCTTGCATGCAACACCCCCCCGCAGGGAGAATGAAAATTGAAAATTCGTAAAACAGTGTCCAGACTCAAATTTCTTCACAGTTTACTTCAAACCAGATGAAAATCTGAATCTCCAGAGAAGAAATTACAGAAGTCAAAACCACAAAAAAAAATCATGCCAATTAAGCAGGTTCTTCATTTTGAGGTGCCAGGAAAAAACTCCCGCGAGCCCCCACTAATTTCTTCTTTGAAAAAAAAAATAAACTACCAAGTTTCTGTGTGTATGAATGCATACCTGTTTGTGGCAGTAATCCACAGCCAGAATCAATTGCTGGAAGAACCATCTGGCCTTATCTTCACTAAGGGATCTCCGTTTGTGAACATAAGCAGCCAAGTTTCCTCCAGGAGCGTAATCCATTACTATACACAAGTGTCTTTCTGATAGAAAAACCTGAATCAAAGAGAAGACACAGGGGGAAAAAATTGGATATTCAAGCCAGCATACAGAATCGAGAAGTACATCTACATGGGAAAATCTTTCTTTTTTTTTTTTTTGGGGGGGGGGGGGGGGGGGAATAGTGGTAGATAATAATAATAGTGGTAAATAATAATATTATTACTATTAATGGTGGTGAACAATAATAATAATGGTGGTAGGTACTTCGAGTGGTAGATACTGAGATTTAAATGTGATTTTAAATGTGATGTGATGTTTGTATTGGGGTTGAAAAAAAAATGGGGGACGGATTACCTCTCGGAATCGAATGATGTGTGGGTGCGCTAGGTGCTTGTGGTTCAACACTTCCCTTGTCACATATGCTCCGTTCTGAACAAAAAAAGCTTTTTCAAGTTTTTTTCCCCCTTTAAGAATTGATCAGCCGATATCATGTGGCATGCTTTGCTGGATTATTCAAAGCAAGGTTTGAGAATCAGAGTCGATCAAAAGTGAGTTTTTCATCCAGCAAAGCCAAAAACGACAAAACTGAGCTGGAAAAGAGATACTCTTTCTGGCAAGAAATGCCCGAATTACTTGCTCAATGTTTTCTAGTTGCTTCGGAGGGAAAAAAAAAGCCTAATTTTTGATTTCTCTGGATCACTGTTCTTGAAAATCATGAGGATGACACAGATCAGTCAATTGTATAAGACATCGATCGCTACCAGCCGTTCTCCACGTGGCAGAAACTTGATCGCCACGGGTTCGTTGCTGCGAGTATCCGAAGCTTCATAAACTTCACCGAAGTTGCCGCCACCGATCCTGTCCATCTGCGAGAAACACAACACCTGTTCAGACTGCGATCTGTTACGCGCGTCAGTCATTCAAGCAAGCGGATCCGCCGCGCTATCCCAGCCGCCATCGCTACCCCCCCCCCTTCTTCGATTCTCAGCCTCGATCTCTCTGGGGGAGTTTCCGTCAATCGCACGATCTTCGGTCGGCACGCAATGAGGGGGTGATCAGGCGATGTATACCACACCAGCGAAACGCTCACTAAATCGAGCAGTCGACCAAAAGAAAAAAAAGACCGTTGCATAATCCGCATGTTTTTGTCCACAGTGGTGATCGCTGCCTGTACCAAAATACTTAGAATCTGAAGCGGGGAAGAATTCTCGATCCACGCAGACATGGTGTCTGTGGACGACCCAAAACACTCACCACTGTGTATTGGCGATCGGGGCCCACTTCAGTGCCTTTCAGATTGCCCCCATCCCACACTTTCGACCTCAAGTGCACTAATTTACCCGAGCCTTGGCCCATACCACTCCGCCGTACGCAAGACACACCACCAAAATTGGGATTCCCAAAAAAAGACTAACACCTCTTGGTGTTCTGTTTTCGTTTGTTAAAACTGAGTGGTGATTAAATCAACACCAATAAGTCCAGGTGCGTTTCGAAAGAATTCCCCACGACCCCAGCAGCCCTTGTAATTGTTCGTTGTCGTTCTTTTAATCCTAAGCGATAAAATAGTCCTGCGATGGTTTTATGGAGCTCGCAGCACCGCCACTCCCTGTCGACTTCACATCACATCGTATTGGTGTTGTTTTTGGAAGAGACTACCATTAACATCGTCCATCACACTGTGAAGAAACACAAGTGTGTGGGCTGCGGAGGCTGCGTTCATCGTTCGTGTAATGCTCGTTGAGTTGGCGCACAGCTCGAAGGGAAAGTATGGCGGATTGACACGTCTGTGCAAAGCGCTCCAGTCGTGCTTTAGTTCTTGCGAGGGGAACGGCTGGCTGGGCTGTGCTTTCCGCGAGAACAAGGTGTGCTGTTGGGGTTGAGATGTGGAAGCTATGTGTGCATGGATATTTGAACAATCGAACTGTCGAAAGCCTTGTGTCCTTACGAGTGTTTAAAGAATCTAACCCAAGCATTCTATCCCCCAGCTACCCTTCTGTTTTATGCAAGCGTGTGTGCATGGAAATTATAACGTTTGAAAGAAAACGGTCACACTCCTTGAAAGAAATGCGGCTCAACAAGAATCACACCAGGCGTTCGGAGTGTCACCTCTTTTGTACAGAATAAGCAGCAGCACCGAACAGACGGTACCTTTTGCCCTAGGAACGCCGCCCTTATTTATTTCACCCGACTCTTTTTCGTGTTAGTATAAATGAGGTGCAAACAGCCAAACTTGTTTTGTTAAGTTTTTCCTTTTCAGGAGAAAAGAAATTTGCTTAAGAAATATCAAGGGTTTTTTTAGAAAAAGGAAGTATCCGTTTTTTAAAGGGGAAAGCGCTCTGGGGAAAAATCGACCAAACCGCAACACCGCAGAATGGGCTCGATCAATTCAAAAAACGACTCGTGGACGTCCATCCAGTGGGACTTCAGCATTGCAGCGGGGAAAAAAATCGGGCCGAAAGGACGCTACACCCTGGTAACCTGAAAACTCCAGATTTTTCGCCACGTGTTGTTTCAGACGGTTTTTTTTTATCCCCACACTAAAAAAACTCGATTCAAGGTTTCGTCACTGGTTCGATCGCCTGCGTCTCCTCTTAGTTTTGTTCCGGGACACCGCCACACGATGTGCATGAAGAGGTTTTGTTGAGATTCGATGGCGGCTCTTTCTTTTTGGTCGCGATATTTTGGGGACCGTTCAGCATAGTGGAGGGGGCCGAAAATAACAGCACTCTCGATCCTGATCTGGCTTGTTTGATTTCCCTTTGCACTTCATGTTCGCAGGATCACCGGATCGGGGGCGGAAATTTCGGCGAAGTGTATAAAGCGAAGGACAATTTAAATGGCGACTTCGTAGCGATCAAATTTTTAACACGTGGGCATAATCTGGTGAGTTCATCCTCCTATTATGTTCATATGTTTCTGAAAAACAAAATGAGGTAATGAGGTTTGGGTGCAGAATGGAAAAAATTGCTTGTTTCTGAAAGCTTTATTTGGTTGGTTGGTTTAGAATCCCGTGTATGTCAGACGCGAAATTATGAACCACAGGAGCATGTCACATCCTCACATAATTGAATTCAAAGAGGTAATGTTGTTTCACAGTTTTTATTTCTTTTTAATTTTCTTGCTGTTTGTTTTATTATTTTTTTGAAATACATGTAAAAATTCCTCCAAAGCGAGTCTATCCAACACAATATTTATTTGTTTACACCTCGGCCATTGATTTTTTTTTCCAAAAAATTATGTGTCAAGGAGTAAAATAAGTACTCTTTCCCTAAAAAAAAACGAAGAGAATTTCTTCCCTTTTCTTTTCTCGAAAAGAACCAAGTAGTATTAAACCGCCACCCGAAAGCTTTGCTGATATCAGACGGCTGTGTGTTGTTTTGGGCCCTCATTAACTTGGTTTCGGTGATATAGGTGTTTTTGACAGACAAGCACCTGTGCATTGTTATGGACTTTGCTGCTGGGGGAAATTTGCAAAGCTACGTGACGAAGCACCGATGTCTGAGTGAGGACAAGGCCAGATGGTTCTTCCAGCAACTCATCTTGGCATTGGATTACTGCCACAAACAGGTGCACCACGCAAAATAGCTTTCAAAAAATGTATTGTTTTGTTGTGCAGTACAAGCATCGTTTCATCTTGGGTGAAAATATGTGCCATGGAAAAGAAAGTTTGATGGATTTTGTTTGCTTTGTGGCTTTTGTCTACTGGAAATAAAATCTGAAAAGAATTTTTATGCTTTATTTTACTTTTCTTGTTAAAAAGGACATCGTGATTAGAGACATCAAGCTGTCCAATATTCTTCTGGACGAACATCAAACAAAAATCATGTTGTGCGATTTTGGATTCAGCAAGGTGTGGAAGAAAGTGCTGACCAAAAAATTAAAAATAAACACCAGCATAAAGAAACAATTATTACCATTTCCATGGTGGATGCACAGTAAGAGCCCTTTCTGATTTTTAAGATGGTCGTGCATCCAAAAAGGAGAAAAATGAATTTCAAATGGCTGTTGGATTTCACATGCACCTTTTCAGACATTGCTTTGTATTCAAATAACACTCTGGACAATTTTTGGCAATCCCCCCAAAAAAGCCCCAGGGTTTTACCACTCACACGTTTTGAGGGCTTGTTCCACAGCATACTTTTTTCATTGCTGAAAGCTCCTGAAATTCCTGATGTGTATTTTATTTATTTATTTATTTATTTGGGGAAAGAAGCCCTGCTGGAGTTGAAAAATAAGTGTGGATACTGGCAGAAACAAAGAAACGGAAAAAAGGAATTAGAATTTTTTGGGGGCAACAATACAAATACTTCACCCCTGTTTTGATTTTTTTTTCCCCCTTTTTTTTCAGCATTGTTTCAGGGATTCTCGATCCACAACTTTCTTGGGTACAGACCCTTACTTACCACCAGAAATGCTGGTGAAAGCATTTGGCGGGGTCCCCGGTGATAGTGTGTACGATGCCAAGGTAACTGCTGGTCAGCCAGTAAAATAGGTTCAAAAGTAAAAAAGAAAAGACAACCAAAATGATTTTTTTTTCAGTAAACAATTTTTATTCACTTAGAACTGCTAACTGGAGAAAGGTTACTAATGGATTCCCTGCTGCGATTCCAATTGAACTAATAAAAATAACTAGGTAGCTACTGTACATTAGGAGTGTTATATTGCAAATCGAAGCTGTGGTTAATAGGTTTTCTGGAACATTTATTTTTTTAAGAATGTGAAAACCTGATACAGAAATTCGATATTTGGACCTGTGGCATCGTTCTGTTCACCATGCTGATGGGAAGGAACCCCTTCTACAACATTCGGGACCCCGCCCCCAGCCGCAGAAAGCAAATGTACGGAAGGATGATCAATTTCAAGAAACGCTCTAAAACCATGAAAACCCAAACCCTGTCCACCTCAAAAGAGGCCATTTCCGAAAGGTGCACCGATTTCCTGGACAGAATTCTGGACCTCAATCCAGCCACCAGAATTTCCGTGGAAGGGATCATGAAGCACAGTTGGTTTTCCGAGAATCTGCCCCCCACGTTCTTGGAGTACAACGAAACGCAGGGTTTGTCGAAAGATCGATCGCTGTACCTCAGCAAAAAAGAGATTGAGGAAATGATTGGGCTTGCCAGAGATAATTTTGACTTCCCGATGGCCTCTGATAGTAGGACCAGCCTGGCGCATCCTGCCCAGCCGGAGGATCAACCATCCAGGGAAATCCTTGTAGAAACAGAGACGTTTATTGCCCACAGAAGGGCGTTTTCAGTTGGTATGGTGGAGTGATTTTTAAAAGGGGAAAAAAAAACGGATCAAAATACCAAAAAAAGAAAAAAAAAATACACACAAAGAGAATAAAAGATTCGTTGATTGTCCGTGGAATGATTTGGAGCAGGTGGGGGTGGGAGAACTGTTGACCAAAAAATGAAAAAAGTTAAAAAGAGTGGTGAAAAAGACAGAAAAAAATACTATTCGTGTGTGTGTGTGGTAAGAAAGAGAGAGCTGATGGTAGAAATTTATTTTTGTCGAATGAAAATACATCTATAGAGCAGAAATGCTGCTGCTTACTGTTTTGATGATCCCAAACGATTTCCTTCAAAGAAAAAAACAACAACAAAGAAGAATGTTTGAAATGTTTGTTTGACATGGGCTGGCATGCCCTGTTTAGAGTTTTTTTATTTCACCACCAAGAGAAAATTTCAAGGGAAAATGAACTCCGTCCTAAAATCTACCAAGTATGGGTTTTGACACTTGGGTCTGTGGGTGTGCCTTTTTTTTTCTTTCAAACTGGGTTGTTTGAAGTTGATAATACTGAAGGATTACTGTAGAATTGCATTTTACACACGGAGTATTTTTCGGGTTAACAGCAAGGGGGGTCAGAGTCATAGATGGTCGTCTTCTCCCACCCAGAAGTAAAAAAGGGGAAAAAAATGTGAAAAGAGCATTGGTGCTGTCTCTTCTTTTGTTTTGTACAACTGCAACTGCAACAGTTGATGTCAGATTGTTTTGCTTTTTCCTGATATAAAAACAAGCTTTTTCTTGGTAACTTTTTTTGGTGGTGGTAAGGGAGTTTCAAGATGTTTTCTGTTTTTTTCATAATACAAAATATACCATGTACAAGTTGCATTTCTTGTGTTCACTAAGGAAAAAAAAATAGATTAGAAATAATTGGATTCAATCGAGACTATTGGGAGACAAGGTTTTAATTCTGTTTAAAAAACCTGTGACAAAAATATACGACAAAAAAACCCTGCACTTGGGGGCAATTCCAAGTCGGCAAAAGGTTTTGAAAAAAAAAGTTTTTATTTATTTTACTGGGGAGCATCAGGGTTTTCGCTTTAAAACAAAAAAAAACAAAAAAACAAAGTGTATTTGTGGTTTGATGAGGATGGGCTGTTTCAGTGGGAGGAGTTGAAAAAAAACTTCGACAGGATTGACAGAGAACAGCCATCAGTGTGTTGCAAAAATTGAACGATATGATCTGTGCTTTCCCATTCCAGTGACACTTTTTTGACTTAGAATTGTGTTGGGAGGGAGGGAAAAAAAACAAAAAACAGGATTCTTATTTTCTATAAAATATATATTTTGGACAAAGATTGACACAGTTGAGGTTATTTTGTTGTGATCGGTTTGTAAAGCAAATTTGATTGAATACATATCATGGTAGGGAAGGATGCATGCAGTTTTCAGTTCAAAAAGGGGTTGAAGCAAAATGGAAAAACCACGCTTACAAGAGATGTGCAGGGAAAGAATTATGCATTTTCCCTTGGTATGTACAGTAATTCACCTCTTGCCAGCATTATTATTGGATCGTGTTCACCAGGGCGCACAGCCCTTCAACTCTTTTGTCAAAAGAAGGAAACGCGCTCACAAGACTGAACCAAACAAAATCCTCCACCAAAGAAACAACCAACAGAGACGACAAGTTGGGTTACAACTTTGCGAATGGCAGAGTTGGTGTAGTTTCCTGGTGAACATTATGCGCAGAGTCGGAGAAGGGGTGGCGGACGGTTCAGTTTCGAGAGAGAGAGACACGCAGAGTCGCGTCGACACGAACACGCACAATCGTAGGGGCTTCCAACAGCCAACCGTCTCAACACAAACTTCGAATAAACACAGAAACCGTTACAAACAACAGCGAACTCAGTCCCCCTAATATACCCCAGCCTGGGTATCCGAAACGCCACCCTGCAGCACCCCTCACGAACACAAACCCACGACTCACTCGCCTGTCACCCCAGACGCCAGAAAAACGCCCCCTCGCAAACACTAACGTCCACACGCCCCCAGGCGCCAGAAACGGAGACGTCGCCCGACCTGCCAAAAACTCGCGCTGTCGCTGATGACTAAGAAGTGTGTCCACCAAACGATGCAAAAACCAGAATCTACTCAACTGTCCCAGCTAAACACTAAACAATCAAACAGATTCGACTGAAAGATGCCCCTCCAAACCACATGTGCCCACCTGCTACCCACTGTGCAAAAAAGACCTCCAAGAATAAATAAAAAAAATCAGAAGAATAGTTTGAGAAAATCAGAGTGGATTATGATCCTCCGACCATCTTCCAGATTCACCCCATACCGAGTGTCACTAATGATCTCCGCGATGCGGCCAGGGCCAACCCACAGCGGACGAAGCTTTCCGCGCATCATCGACGATCGTGTGAGATCATAAACCCAAACCTGCTGCCCCAGGCGATAGTGCACTCGAGTGCTCTTGCGATGCCGATTCCAGTGCGCCCGGCGTTTTTCCATCCGATAACGAGCAGCTGCCCAGGCCTCTTCCCCAGCCTCCCAGGCATCGCGTGGGGTCATGCGTGTGACGTCACACATCATGGTGTTGCATGCGTCCTGCACGTCCGAGACGATCTCCCACCAGCGTGAGTGACCAGTGTCCACCAGCATGCGCCTGAGTCGCTCAAGAATTTTCCTGTTCATCCTCTCCACAGCGCCATTTGCGCGGTGAACGTGGGGTGGTGTATAGATCATTGTCACACTTCGCCCCCGAGCCCAGTCATTCAGTTTGCGGCCAGCGAACGAACTGGCGTTGTCGCACATGATGCGTCGCATCACTCCTCGGTCCACACTCCATTTGTCTAGAGCCTGTAGTGCGTTTGCAGTGTTTGCTGCAGTGGAAAGATGCAACTGTGAGTAGCGAGTGAGGTTGTCCACAATGACGAAAATGTGAGAGTAGGGACCATTCTTTGAGAATGGGCCGAGGTAGTCGACAGAGATAAGATCGTTTGGGCGGAGGGGATCCTCCACATGTCGGAGTGGGAAACTCTGCTTCAGTGGGGCGAATTGTTGGCACGGTCGACATTCCTTGATACGGTTTTGAGCGAAAGATGTCGACAGTGGGATTTGCAATAATTTCGCCCTCTCCAAACACCCACTCAACCCTGGATGCCCGTGGTGGATAAGTTTCCACTCCTGATCAGTACAATTTTGGGGCATCACCACCATTGCACATGCCGCGACGATTGGTCGCGACAACAAATCGGCGCCGCGATTCACATCGCCTGCAATAAATTCCACTTTCAACAAAGGCTCATTAGAAAGCAGCCACGACCACAGGCGAGCCTCCCTTATGTCGTTAGTGGTTATATCCTGGCTCTCCAGCTTAGATGCAAGTGCATGGTTATCCGTCTTGACGACCAAAGGCAAACTCCCTCGGAATGATTTAGTGCGGGCGCAAGCTGAAACGGCTGACTTAGTAGGCGAAGATCTAGGCGGAAAACAGAGGTTACAGTCTGAGAGTTCCAGGTAGTCGCGGACTGACTGGAATGGGGTAGTTACGTGATGCTCAATGAGAGGCTGAAACGTAGTGAAAAGAGTTCGAACCAGGTTCAGTATATTCAGTGTCAGGTCTCAGATGGCTGAGAGTTTGGGTAGAGAGTCGGGAGTCAGACTGAAAGGAGCTTCAGTCTGGGTCCTTAGTCTAGAGGTTATCAAGGGTTATAAAGGGTTAGTCGGAGCTCTGGCTAGAAGGGCTGAGCTGAGAAATGATAGAGACGTTTTGGGGAGAGCTAGATGATAGCTAGTATTTGTAAGGTTAGGAGATGGGCTGGGAGTTTCTAGAAGCTCTGGGCTGAGAGTATAAAAGGCTGGGGATCGTTGTAAAGAACAAGCTTGTTGAAATAAGATTCAGTTGTATACTCTCGTGTCTCAGACCTTTCTTACAGAACTTCTGGTCGTCTCCCAACGTGTTGTGAAGAACGGGTTAAGTGGCGGCTGGAAGTATTCAGCCTCAGGAAACAAATCCGTTTCACTGGTTTCGGAGCGAGTTTCTATGCCTATAATCAGAGAAGAAGAATACTGGTTTGGCGAAGAAGGAGATCCTAGGTTACTGCTTGTAGACCTCTGGCTGGAAGAGAACCCGTTGGAAGTTCTGCACATAGGCGAAGACAATAGTGATACTGAAAGCACAGGATCAAGCGAATCGAGAACTGAGACGGAGGCGACAGTTGATCTTCCGCTTACCCCTGAAACCCCAACTCAGGAGGAACCCCAACATCAGTGAGTTCGTTGTCTATGGACCCTTGGCTGGCTCACCTTCTCGATCTTTATTACAGAATAGAGTGGCAGTATCCCGACGAGGAGCTGGGATTACCGATTGTGCGGAGGGAAGCTAGGAGGAACGAGGTCCAGTTGAACTACGAAGAACTCGACCTACTCTGCTTCCTGAAAGAGCTGGAAGAACAGGCTGACAAGGAGAATCAGCCAACCCCAACTACCGAGTCACCTCTCGACTTTCCCACTACATCAAGGTTTTACCGCTACGACGAGGAGGAACGGAACTCCTTGGCCCTGACATCGCTTTTTCACCAATGAAAGAGGAGAGGATCCACGAACTAAACGACACCTACCAAGTAAAGTGGACGCTCGCGCAGCCAGGAGTACATAACGTACGGGGGCACGAGCAAGAGCCGGTTGTGAACTCAGAGGGTCTGGAAATCCCAACTATCAGACCTCTGGGTTTGTTTGGCGACAAGTTTCTGCAGCTGACCCAAGAGGAGCGGCAGATCGTGAGGACGTGCACCGGAGATCCAGAGAGGAAGAGGGTTCCAGACACCCTCGTAAATCAGGAAGGAGAGTCAGTGGAGCTCCTTGATCGGAAAAGGCAGTCGAAGAAAGTTAGGGTATCCGAATTTACCTATCCGCGGAATACCCTAACCGAGGATTTTTGAGGCTGAGATGGAGCAACAGGTGGCTGAGTTGAGGGCGGCGTATGAGGAGGTAATGGGAAGGTTGAACCGAGTGCAAGGCGTGGTCGAAGAAGTACCGGGAATGCTGAGCACGGCGGTCAATGAGGCTGTGGGAAGCTCCATTTTGGAGCAACTAACCGACAAAGTGGGAACAGCAATCGGGGCGGCAACTGCAGCACAGGCTGGAACGGCGGCTGGAAGTGGTGGTCGAGGTAATGACCTGAGAAGCAAGCCAGCCCGACCTGATCTGTGGGGAGGCAGGCAGAATGACCCTCCTATCCAGGACTGGTTGTTCAGCCTCCGAGTGCATTTTGACGCCACCCACGTCGAAGATGGAGTCTCGAAACTCCGCCTGGCAGGATCTCTACTGAGAGGGCCAGCCGCGACATGGTGGAGGACAAGAGTGGAGGAGTCGGAGACTGATGGAGGCCGACCTTTGCCGACGTATGAGGACTTCTGTGAGGAGCTGAAAAACCAGTTCGGAGAACCACATTTTTTGCGCCGCACACGGACAGAATGGGCGAATTTACGCCAAGGCGGAATGTCTGTGCGGGAATACACGCATCGCTTTAGGCAGCTGATGTTGTATATTTCCGACGCATCGGAGGGCGAAAAAATACACAGGTTCGTCGATGGTTTGCGAGGGAGGGTTGGTATCGAGACCGACCTCCAAAACCCCAAGACCTTGGATGAAGCTATTCGAGTGGCGGAAAGGTGGGGAGGAGCTCAATCTGGGAGTTCGATCTTGAATCGAGATCGCGGCGGCGGCGGCAGCAGCGGCGGCGGCGGAAATCGCAGATCGGATCACATGGAATTGGACTACGTCGGAAGAAGGCGACAACAGAGACAGCAGAAACAGCGAGGTGATAAAGAGAGAGAAAGAAATAAGCCAGTCTGGAAGAAAGAAAAAGCAGACGGAGAGGTGAAGTGTTACAAGTGTGGGCGTCGAGGGCATTACGCTCGAGACTGCCCCTCGCGAAAATGAGTATGTTAGGTAAACTCGCAGGGTGTGAAGTTAAGGGGAAGCCTGCGAGTTCGAGGAATTCTAGGAATTCGAGGGATTTTTCGTTGGAAGAAACGTCCAAGGAACCGACTAGACCTGATAACCAAGATAACCTAGAAGTCCATTCATTTGATGGGACAGATTTAGACATGACTAAGTTCGGATTTCTAGCAGTGGCTGAAACTGATAACCGAACTAGACAACTGATTACTGTGAAAGGGGAAATCTCAGGTTTTGCAGCTGAGATATTAATAGACTGTGGAGCAACTGATTGCTTTTTGGCTCGGAAATTTTGCGAGAAAAATAAGCTGGAATTAGAAGCACAAGAAGAAAAAGTTAGCCTGGCTGGGGGAAGTACCTTAGAATCTAAAGGGAAGATCAGGGCTACTCTCAGATTTGGAGATTTTGCTAGTAGGGAGATTTTTCATGAAATGTCTCTTGCTAAGTATGATGCTATATTGGGAAAAACTTGGCTGGCTAAGCATAATCCCCGGGTTGATTTTCGAACGAATGAGGTAGTGGTTTCAGACGGGCTGAAAGAACATTTGATTCCTCCGGCAAACCCCGGAGAGGAGGAAGAGGAACAGTGTGTGCTGATGGTGTTTGAAACATGTTTGAACAGAACTGACTCTGAACAAAATGTTTCCAGACAAGCTGAACTTACAGCAGAAATCAGACAGGAATTTCCTAACACTTTTGTGGAAGAATTACCCAGTGAGATACCCCCTTCCAGAGGTATCGAACACACGATCCAGTTGGAACCAGGCACGGTTCCACAAAGTAAAGCACCTTATCGACTAGGCATCAAGGAAATGGCAGAACTGAAAACTCAGATTGCAGCCATGTCGGAAAAAGGGTTTATTCGACCGAGTAGATCACCTTGGGGAGCACCGGTAATTTTTGTACCGAAGAAGAACGGGAAACTACGCATGTGTGTAGATTATCGGGCATTGAATAAGGTGACGGTGAAAAACGCTTATCCGATTCCGAGGATAGATGAACTGATAGATCAGCTTCATGGCGCAAAATACTTCTCAAAAATAGATTTGTGTTCGGGATACTATCAAGTCAGGATGGCGAAAAAGGATTGGGCGAAAACTGCTTTTCGAACTAGATATGGATCTTACGAATACACAGTTATGCCAATGGGTTTGACAAATGCACCAGCAACTTTTATGAATGTGATGAACGATGTTTTTCGACCACATCTGGATAAGTTTGTTATAGTTTATCTCGATGATATCTTAGTTTACAGTCGGAACTGGGAAGAGCACAAGGAACATCTTAGACAAGTGTTTCAGCTACTCGAAAAACACAAACTTTACGTTTCACCGGACAAATGTGATTTGGGGATGACAGAAGTCGAATTTTTGGGACACATAGTCGGAAGAGAGGGACTCTCCGTGGTACCTAAGAAAGTTTTAGCCATTAAGGAGTGGGCACAACCTCAGACAGTTCGGGATATTAGGTCGTTTTTGGGTTTAGCGAATTATTATCGGAAATTTATTAAGGGATACTCTGGGATTGCAACGCCGTTACATGAACTAACAAGGAAGGAAGTTAAATGGCAGTGGACTGAAAGTCAGGAGAAAGCGTTTCAGACGCTAAAGAAGAGCATGCAGGAGGCACCTGTGTTAATAATTCCAGATCCGGAGTTGAGTTTTGAAGTAACTACAGACGCATCGGATTTTGCTATTGGAGGAGTTTTGACGCAAGATCAAGGTCAGGGGCAACAACCAGCCGCGTTTGAAAGTCGGAAATTAAATTCAGCTGAGAGGAATTATCCGACACACGAAAAAGAACTGTATGCGATAGTCTATTGTTTGAAAACTTGGCGACATTATTTGGGGGCGAGGAAATTTGTGGTTCACACGGACCACGCTCCGCTGAAATATATTCAGACGCAGCCTAAATTATCCAGTAGACAGGCTAGGTGGATGGAAACTTTACAGGAATTTGATTTTGAGATTAAATACAAACCTGGAAAAGAAAATACAGTTGCAGATGCATTGAGTCGAAGGTCGGAAATGGAATTAAACGCTGTGGCAAAAGTCCGAGCAGGCGTAGTATTTCAGGATCAGGTTAGACTTGCGTATCAAGGGGATGAACATTGCAGAGAAGTTATAGCTAATTGGGAAGCTGGTGAAAAAGATCCGCGTTATAGGTGGGATGGCACAAAATTGTGGTATAGTCTGAAAGACAAATGGTTTTGGTATATTCCAAAGGACAAAGAAATTAGACAAACAGTGTTGGCTGAATGTCACGATCAGGCTGGACATTTTGGGAGACACAAGACTGTCGCAAATGTTCGAAAAAGATATTATTGGCCTAGATGCACTGAGGATGTCGAACGATATGTTAGGACTTGTGTTGGTTGTCAGAAAAACAAGTCTAGCACTCAAAAACCATTGGGGTTATATCAGCCAATTCCAGTTCCAGACGAACGCTGGAAAGAAGTTTGTTTAGATTTTGTGGGACCTTTACCTATGACACAAAAGGGTCATGATTATTTAGTGGTTATGGTCGACCGTTTTAGTCGAATGATCCACTTGGTAGCCACCACTACTGCAGTTACAGCTAGTGGGGTAGCTGAAATTTTCTTTGATACAATTTTCAGACATCATGGGTTGCCAGAGGCTATTATTTCCGATCGAGATACTCGTTTTACAGGCCAGTTTTGGCGAAAACTGTGGGAATTAGCGGGAACTCGTTTAGCCATGTCATCGGGATATCACCCTGAAACTGATGGAATGACTGAAAGGGCAAATCGAGTAGTCGGAGACATGTTGCGAATTTATATTTCGACCATAGGGGGTGATTGGGACACTAAATTAGTGGCGGCTGAGTTTGCTTATAACTCATCCGTTCACTCATCAACAGGTTTTACACCTTTTTATTTGGTTTATGGGCAACATCCCAGATCCCCTCAGGATTTGTTAGACTCAGGTCCAGTTTCAGATGAATGGTGGACAGTTTGGGCTAAAAGTTTACAGCTGGCTCGGAAAGCGATTTTGAAAAGCCAACAGCGACAGAGGGCTGTCGCAAACCGAGGGCGGAGGGATGCAAGTTTTGCATTAAATCAGTATGTCTTTTTATCGACAGCTGATTTACCTTTACCGCCAATGATGGGCCGGAAGTTGGTATCTAAGTTTTGTGGACCTTTTAGAATTATTGATATTGTGACATCAGTAACTTACAGGTTGGAACTTCCTAATCACTGGAAAATACATGATGTTTTTCATGTTTCCAAGCTAAAAGCATTTGAAGATGGATCAGAAGAGTTTCCAGCCAGGGCTATTTCTCCACCTCCAGATCCAGTGGTGTTGGAAGGAGTCGAGGAATATATCGTCGAAAAGATCAAGACACATCGAACCAAACGGCGGAAAAAGAAGAATGTGACAGAGTACTTGGTTTCCTGGGAAGGATACGGATCGGAAGAGGACCAGTGGCTCCCGTCACATCACTTGGGTAATGCGCAGCAAGTGCTGCAGGAGTATTTACGTCAAAAATCTTCCATGGACTAGCTCCTGTTTTCCTGAGTTCGGGTTGAGTGTGTGCGAGTGCGAGTGTGTGCGAGAGACAGTTTGGAGTTCGAAAAAGAAAAAGAAAGCAGACAACATGGTTGAGTTTGGTGGAGGAGTCAAAGCACTGTTGGAGGAGATTAAAAAGAATGCTGGAGCGATCGAGGGAGTGTCGGAAAGGATCAACAAAATGCTGGAGGAGTACCTGAAGGAAGGAACCAGACTGGAAAGAATCCAAGAAAGAGATGAGCAGGAGGCCCTGGAAAAAATGGCAAAGCTGGAGGAGGAAAAAGAACAACTCAAGCAAAAGATCGGCGAGCTGGAAGAAGAAGGGGGATTTCAGGCGGAAAGAGATAGCTGGGAGGCTGAACGCACTCGGTTGCTCGACGACCGGGCGAAATATTTGGCGGAAAATGAGGACCTCAGCGTAAAATTGGCGATGGCGGAAACTTCAGCGGACGCGGCGAAAAGAGAGGCGGAAAAGCTGCTGATGGAGGGGGCAGATGAGGAAATGCGCCACAAGCTCGACGGGGTCGAAGACAAGCTGCGGGAAGAGCAAATGCGGAACCAACAGCTCAAGGGCCAGGTAGACTTGTTGAAGAGTATGGTGGAGTCCATGTCGGGAAAACCAAGCGGAGAAGTGAAGCACGAAGAGGGGGAAAAACACACTTGCGTGTTTTGTCGCACCCCAAGCAGCAACTGTCAGCCGACCGGAGAAGACTGCCAACGGCACTGGGTGTGCTCGAATATCGGGTGTCGGGATCGGGTGTGGCTGAGTATCAGTCTGGAAGTCGATGAGGAAAAACGAGACTGGCGGAGAATGTGGGTACCAGCTGAAACAGGGCCACCAATGGTGCTACACTCGGAAACCTGCAAACTCTGCGCCTTGGGTTTCAAGTTGGGGTCGGATTATACTCGGGGAGTGTATTTAAAGGCCAAGCGGACCGTGGGCCCCCTGAGAAAATTCGAGGCAGCCGAAGACGATGCAGAACCAACGGACTACGATGGGGATTGGGTCGTCAATGAGCCAGGCGGAGACAGTGGACCAGAAGGAAAGAAAAGGAAACCTCCTGGAAGTTCAGGGGGATCCAGAAATGTGAAACTCAGAAAAGCCTGAGTTGAATATAAAAAAAAAAAAAAAAAAAAATATAGGATCAAGAGTGAAATATGATTTTCTGTTGGTAATTGGGTGTTTGAATTTTATTTTGTTTTTGGAAGAAAAAGGAAAAGAACAGTGAATGGATCAAGTGAGGGTAGAGGGAATTTCTGGAAAACAATTAACATACTGAGTGTGTAAAAACACTTGTGAGAATTACAGTTTGACTAGAGCTGAGACTGTGTGATTTCCAGTGTGGGCTGTGAAGTCTATTGAACAGGGTTGGGTTTATGTGTGAACGGGCTGGGATGGGATGTCACAGCGGCAGAAGTAACCATAAGCAGAAACCAACATTCAGCTCAAGTCGCAATCGGGAAGTTGTTACGGAAAACGTCGGAGAATATTGCTTACAGCTATATCAGAGGTATTCTCAGAATAAGCGAGTTAAGTCACTTGGCAGTTCTGGTGAAGTCGTGCAATACGAACTTAGTGTACAGAACATCGCTGGGTCAGCGATCTCTCTCTAAGGGGGGAGGAGTGAAACGGCTGACTTAGTAGGCGAAGATCTAGGCGGAAAACAGAGGTTACAGTCTGAGAGTTCCAGGTAGTCGCGGACTGACTGGAATGGGGTAGTTACGTGATGCTCAATGAGAGGCTGAAACGTAGTGAAAAGAGTTCGAACCAGGTTCAGTATATTCAGTGTCAGGTCTCAGATGGCTGAGAGTTTGGGTAGAGAGTCGGGAGTCAGACTGAAAGGAGCTTCAGTCTGGGTCCTTAGTCTAGAGGTTATCAAGGGTTATAAAGGGTTAGTCGGAGCTCTGGCTAGAAGGGCTGAGCTGAGAAATGATAGAGACGTTTTGGGGAGAGCTAGATGATAGCTAGTATTTGTAAGGTTAGGAGATGGGCTGGGAGTTTCTAGAAGCTCTGGGCTGAGAGTATAAAAGGCTGGGGATCGTTGTAAAGAACAAGCTTGTTGAAATAAGATTCAGTTGTATACTCTCGTGTCTCAGACCTTTCTTACAGAACTTCTGGTCGTCTCCCAACGTGTTGTGAAGAACGGGTTAAGTGGCGGCTGGAAGTATTCAGCCTCAGGAAACAAATCCGTTTCACAAGCCCACTTGAGTGCTCGAAATTCACCAAGGTAGGATGAAAAATGCCCCTCGAGAACACAACTGCCTATATCGACCAGAAGTCGTTTTAGAACTCCATTTCGCTTCACACACGCATATAAAAGGTAACCTGCGTAGCCTGGGGACCAGTCGGTCTCAATCTCGAAATGGGTGGCATCCGTTCCAGTCAAACACAGGTCGAGCTGCGCATCCAACGCGCTGCCTAACACCTCCTGCACATCCTTTTCGACCTGGTTCCAATCAACGCTGGGGGCGTCCGCTGATTTGCACGACTTGATGTGCGCTCGCAACTTCCTGAGTACTCGCTCCAAATTAGGAATCGATCGACGGCAGCATGACAAAATGCCCACAATTCTTTCTAACGACTTAAGACTGCGCACTGGGCCAAGCTCTGCGCTCTTCTGCATAAGATAGGGTTTCAGTGACCACGAGCCACTGCGTAATTCGAAACCCAGGAAAGTGATGCGATCAGTCACCCACACTGCCTTCGAAAAGTTTACCTTTAAACCATAGTCACTCAAACGGCCAAACAGCACCTCCAGGTTGTTTGCAAGCTCTTTTTTCGTAGCACCCCCCACCAACAAGTCGTCAGCGTACTGAATCACCTCCAGGCCAGAGACAACTTCGCCTATTCGCTCGTTGAATAACGTGGCCGACCACAACCACCCCTGTGGGAGGCGCTGCCAGGCGTATCTTTTTTGATCCCAGGTGAAAGCAAAAAGGTGTTGCAGTTCCGACGACACAGGGATCGAAAAATAAGCGTCAGCAAGATCTATTTTCGCAAAATAACGCCACCTGGCGCGCACCTCCCATAGACGTCGCCATGAGTCCGCCTGTATCGTCTTCGGCTTTGAGGGATGCCTGAAATAGGCATTGAGGGACCTGAAGTCGTTCGTCAGGCGAAAGCCTCCTGACGCCTTTGGCACAGGTAAAAGCGGACTGAGGTACGCCTGGTCGGACACCGACAATGCGCGCAGGTAACCCAGCTTCAGGAACGCCTGGATCTGCGTGGCCACACCATGCCTGTCCGCCACCGACTCTGCGCCATATTCAGTGCGCGTGCCCCATTCAGTGGGAGTCACGTGGGGCACCTCGTCCTTGCGAACTGTGAATCGCTCCATTGACGGAGTGATCGGGTGTGACGACAAGTCGCCAACGTCTGGATATTTTTCCAGTATGCCACACTTGATTGTGTCTGAGTCGAGCTCGTCCAGGTCGTCGAAAGCCCCAGTCACAGCGACATCCTTGGCAGGCTGCGCCCGATCAGGCAATTCCACAGGGGTGGAGCTCCACATGTTCAAAGCCGGAGTGCGAGGAGTGAGATGCACATCCAATCTGAGCTGGCCACTC
The DNA here is from genome assembly GCA_030272585.1 of Bryopsis sp. KO-2023. NCBI lineage: Eukaryota > Viridiplantae > Chlorophyta > Ulvophyceae > Bryopsidales > Bryopsidaceae > Bryopsis > Bryopsis sp. KO-2023. The sequence goes on from BSYQ01000005.1 coordinate 175,543, forward strand.
ATCGTAGTAGATATTCCTGAAATCAACCCTGGCCTGTGTAGGGCGCTTGAGATCGTAATCCCTCCAACAACCGTAACCGAAAATGGGAGATAGATCTTTTTCCACGCATGGGGGGGAAGGAAGTGTGACTTGCCACAGAGCACCTGTATTTGGTGCGCGCCAACCTGCTTGAACCCCTTGCCTGTCGTATCCCACAAACGCCTGAGTGATGTACGCCCCCCATCCTTGGGGGGCACCATTAGTTTTTTTGGTTGGTAATCAGCGTGCAGCGAACACAATCGCCTGTTGCCTCGCTGCACAACTCTCCTCTGACGCAATCCACAATAAGTCCACATAACTTCAAACCAGGCAGGCCAAGCAATGGAGTAGTCACCTCAGGAGTGATCAGAAATTCAATGTCGCAGTTCGTGGATGGCCCCACTTGCGTGGTGAGCGTCGTGCGCCCCACCACCTCCCCAGGCGCGCCGTTAAAACCGTAGAGGGTGGTGTCAGTGTAGGGCTCGTACTTGATTCCATGGCGAACACATTCCGCCACAGGCAAAAGGTTGACTTGGGCTCCTGTGTCCACGAGGCAGTGCTTGATCCGTTTGCCCGCCACTGTGAGGGGAGTGTGTAAAAGAGTGACACCCCCAGACTTGGACGTCGAGTTGATTTGGGGCCAGGTTTTGGGCTGGCCGGATACCTTGCGCGGGCAGCTCGCGATCCGATGTCCCTCTTCGCCACACCAAAGACATCTCTTTTTGTCTGTGCATTCCAGCGACCGATGGCCAGGCTTCCCACAATTGCCACAGGGGAGAGGGCGATCATTAACGCCACCAACATCATTCTTCCCCATCTGTTTTTTCATGTCTTCAATCTGTTTCGCCAAACGCTGCAGCTCGCGTTTGCTCGAGACATCCACACTCACTGGCAGTGTCGCCAGCGTGACCGACCACAGCAAACGAAACACTCCCTTGAAACATGTGAAGATGGGGAGTTGCCAGGCAGCCCAAACCCCACGCCGCGCCAGTTCCATAATGCTTGCCAGCCTCAGATATGCAAACGCCAAAAGATTAGCCAGGACGAAAATCAGAGCATAACCGACCCAACGAGAGAGCCTACTCAAAGGGGAACCGAACAAACTCCCCGAGGCAGCGACGACCTCACGAACAGCGGAAAAAGGATCCTCCACAAAAAGCTTCACAAACTCCAAACCCAGGAGGCACGACTGTTTCACAATATCCCATGACATGCGAAAACAACAAACAACAGTGCTGCAACCAACTGGCTCCTGTTTCTTTTTCTGTCCGATACCCAAAAAGCCCAACCACGACGTGGGTTCTTTTTCTTTCCCAGGGGGGTTGAGATCGTCACTGCGTGGTTCTTGCAGTCGATCGTAAACCTGTGAGTAATCCTTATCCCTCCGCCGACGCTCACGCTCCTTCCTGTTCCGTTCCTTGGCACCAGCCTCGTACTGGTTGTCCACTATCTCACTAGATAGATCCATCACGAGTTCCCTGAGCTTGGTGCGCTCCTTCATGAGCTTGGTGCGCTCCTCCAGTAACTGCTCCCTCGTGGGGCTCTGACTGAAGAAGGGATTCGAGGTGGCCGAAGGGGGTAGGAACGTGAGGGCCAGGACTATGATGGCTCCGAAACCATGTAGTTTCCTGGTGAACATTATGCGCAGAGTCGGAGAAGGGGTGGCGGACGGTTCAGTTTCGAGAGAGAGAGACACGCAGAGTCGCGTCGACACGAACACGCACAATCGTAGGGGCTTCCAACAGCCAACCGTCTCAACACAAACTTCGAATAAACACAGAAACCGTTACAAACAACAGCGAACTCAGTCCCCCTAATATACCCCAGCCTGGGTATCCGAAACGCCACCCTGCAGCACCCCTCACGAACACAAACCCACGACTCACTCGCCTGTCACCCCAGACGCCAGAAAAACGCCCCCTCGCAAACACTAACGTCCACACGCCCCCAGGCGCCAGAAACGGAGACGTCGCCCGACCTGCCAAAAACTCGCGCTGTCGCTGATGACTAAGAAGTGTGTCCACCAAACGATGCAAAAACCAGAATCTACTCAACTGTCCCAGCTAAACACTAAACAATCAAACAGATTCGACTGAAAGATGCCCCTCCAAACCACAGTTGGTTTTTTTTTTTGGGGGGGGGGGGGGGGGGGGGGGTCACCTGCGCTACTCATTTCCATGCAGAAATCGATGAAACTCAATGTTCCGTAACATTATCTCACTCCACAACGCACCCCTTCTTCAGGGAAGTTAGCGGGAAGGTATGGGTTTCTGTTTCGTTCAGGATTTTTTTTTCGTGTTTTTGCTTGGCTGCGCTCGTTTCGTGGACGGCTTGAGTGGTTCAACATGAATGACGGTTATTTGACGGGAACAACTGGTGACGTATTTGGGGTCCAATACGAAGAAGAGCCCTCCCTGTCGGTGAGAGAAAATCTGGAAGGGTTGTCAGAATGAGATTCAGCTTTGCAGCGCTCCCTGGGTGAACTCGTCTCCGTTGCGGGGTTTTTTATCTCAATATCCTTTTCTTTTTCCAGGTTTTACTTCATTTTCCCGTCGAAGCGAGTGTGGATTTCGAATCGTGTCCGGTGCAGGCGAGCGGCACTCAACGACCTTGTGAAGTAAGCCACCAGTTTCATTTTATTATTGTTAGTAACATTACGACGTTATTTTTTTTACTTTTTATTTTTCCAGGGGGAGGGGTTTTTCAAAATGAGAAAAATGAGGAAAAAATATATGTATATGTGTTGACTTCACTTTTTCTTTTTTGGGGAAAAAGAGAGATGAAATGAAAAGGAAGCCATGTTTTGATCCTCGTTCTGTTTTCAAAGGGTGTACTTTGTTTGTTTGGCTTTGCTTGAAATATTGGGTCATTTTATTAAAAAAAAGTACATGTATATATTTTTCCTGTGATATTGGTGAAGATTAGAATTCCAACGAGGACACAGCAGAATAGATCCACGTCAAGAAAAAACCCAAATTTGATCAATTGTGAAGAGGGGAAGGTTTTGGGATGGTTCAAGAAGCAGTGCGATCGAGCGGTGGCCGACAACCCAGCTGTCGATGTATCAGGGTGCGATCTCTTTTTTTTTTTTTTTGTCTTGCTCGTTTTCGTCAAAAATTCAAATCGATCCAAAAAAGACGAAATGTTCTAACCGTAATAATGCTCCGTTTTATTGTAGGATGTACTTGATGTTTCCGACAGACATGGATAAATTCCAGAGAAGGCACTGGCATCACTTAGCTGACATGCATGACCTAATTTCTGAGTCCAAGGTAGGCTACCACAATCAAAGAAAAAACGCACTTCTTTTTTGTATTATTGCTTTTTTTTGGGGGGGGGGGGGGGGGTTGGGGAGGGGGTTGATATGCGGAGCATTTTGGTCGTGGGGAAAGTTATTGAAGTGCTGAGGAGATTTTTATCTCTGCACCATACACATTTAACTCTCTTTCGCATAATTCGCACCAAAACCTTGTTTTGCGCACTCCCATTGTTTCTCCATCATAAATCGTTGGAATTTTCTTTGGCTCCGTTACAACTCTTCTTACTTTTTTTTTTCTCCTTCAGGGGGTCGGCGCGGAAAGAATGTTGAGAATATACCCCAATTCTTTCCAAAATCAACGACCGATGCTGGAGATCTCTGCCGACAATATGCAATATGCCAAAGATGTCTGGAGGGCTTGTCAATTGGAGGGGCATGACTTTGCTTGGTACAGCCAAGGCGAACTGGAAGAATTGCTCTGTTCGGAAGGCGGCCTTCCACAGCCGGTACAAGATGTGTACCATCGAAGGTACAGCCAGCACTCAGACAGCCAATTGACTTTTCCTTTAATTTGAACTGAGATGGAACCAGTAAATCAGGTAGACAATTTTTTTTCCACCAATGTTTTTGGAAGGATAAGGTTAAAAAGACTTTTCTCCAAGGTCAGTAAGTGTAAAATCACAAGACAAGCAATTCACTTTTAAAAAAAAGCAAAAAAAAATTTATCCTATGATGTAAAATCGACGAGTTCAGTACTTTTTTCTTATTCTGAGTTTCTTTTTTTCTTTTCCCATTGCTGGGAAAGAAAAGGTTGTGCGTACGAGATTTGATAAACAAAATCAAAGACGAAGATTATGAAGGCTGCCGGCGCTTGATCGAATCGAGCCCCAGCATAGTGCTTTTGAAGGACGATGATTCTCCCGGTTTCCCCATCCATGTGGCCTGTTTCATCGGGGCCCGAGATATCGTTAATTGCATGATTCAAAATCTGCCAAACGAAGGTGAGTGCCCTCCCCACAGCAGTCAACAGTCTGACTTCCATCATTTCTGCTTCTTTTGCATGTTGAAATAACAATAAAACAATCCATTTATATTTCTGATGTTAAAACCCAACGTTGGGTTTTTTAGCTATTGAAATATTGAAATCAGGAGGAACGATGGTTAGCTTCTTGTTATCTGGGGGGAGGGGGGAGTTTCAACTATTAATTTGTCTGTCTGTCTGGATGTTTGCAGATTTGGGTGCAGTCTGTGATAAAAACGGCCGATCTGCAATTTTGGTTGCGGAGCATTTTGGATATATTGATATTGCACGAGATTTAGCAAGAAATGCACCTTCGTCTTACGAACAGGTAACAGCCCCCCTCGAAACACAGAAGAAAAAGAAAAAAACTTTGGCTGAAATTCCAGTGAACACTGCAAGTCGACGAATAACCATCAACGTAGATGCAGCCAAAAGAATTATCCATCGATATTGTGTCTGACTGGAAAAAAAAATTTGAAGGAAAAAAGAAGAATGAAACGAAACGAAACAGGAAAAGAGATGGAGAACCTCGAAGAAAAGAAAATCGAATTTGTTTTGGTGACTACGTGCATTTTTTCACTTTTTTTTTTCTTTCAACAAAATATTTTGGGGGTGAGGTAGAGAAAAGATGAAAGTGAATAAGGTGCACACCTGTTCACGAATTTTTGGATGTATTTTAATTGAAAAACAAGAAAGCGTGACAACCAAGAAAAAAGAGTGAGAGTTTGCGACGAGATTTGGGGACGTACCTTCAGTGGTATAAAATGGGTATTCTTCTTCAAGTTGCTTTGTTTTTTTGTTTTTTTGAAATTTTTTTTCAAAGTTTTATCAAAAGAAGTTTGGGTGTGGAAGTGGCAACCGTAGCGGGTAGACGATCAAGAGAATTTTTTGTCTCCAAATGTTCAGAGTTTCTTCTTTTTCTGTTACTTTTTATGGACATTTGTGGGAAATTACTTTGTGTAAGATTTTATGGAAGGCAAAAAAGTGGGAAGCGCCACATCAATCAAGCACCTCTGTTCTCTGTTCTGTTCTGTTCTGTTGTCAATTTATGTGGGGTTGAAAAAAAAAAAAAGAACCACTCTTAACCACTTTTTTTTTTAATAGTATTTTTCCAAGGGGTGAGCAAATCCATAGGATCTCTAATTGATGCAGTTTTCTTCCTTGTAAATCCAGCCCTGCAAATTCGTGTTTCGGATCTGTTGGCGTTGGTGAAACCTGCATTTAGGTGGTTATTCTTGAGGGTTTTTTATTTTTCAGGACTTGTCTGTGTTTTTCTTTTTGCCCACAGGATGCTAATGCATAAGAATGTACATGCATGAGTACATGGTTGCTGTGCTGCAGGTCCAATGATTCCCTGCCAAGGGATAACCAAAATATGATCCGAGGATTCATGGCTCAATCTATTATTACGTTTTGAAACTGAAAAGCATCGTGAGGCCTGCCCATGGTGGGTAAAACGGCTGTGTAGTGATATTAAACTTGTTCTTAGGTGCCGTACATTTCTCTCCCATGGCCTTTTTTTTTTCCACGCATGCAATCATTGCGTTTTTGGTATTTGGAATTTGCAAACCACACAATCCAGATGTGGTCAGAAAAAAAAAGAAAAGAAAAACAAGATCTCTGGTGGAGAGGTATCCGGAGAAACATGAACACACACAAAAAAAAGGGGGAGGGGGGGAGACGCAGGGTGTGACAGGTTTCTTTCTGGGTTGGGTTGGGTAGTGCTGATTCCTCTTCGCTTTTTCTGAGGAAAAACAGTTTTGCTGTGTGTAACAAATCCTCAATCAATTGTGGCAAGTAAAGCCAGTGGGGTGTTCCCTTGCAACGAGTGTTTCTTTTGTAGTGTTTTGGGGTTCCAGTGAGCCATTTGTTGTTTCAGTTTCCAGTTAGAGAACCCACGTGAGCAGGGTCTTGTGAGGATAGATTCTTCCTGCATGTTGTTTTGAGCCATCAACAAGAGCATCATTCATATGGAGAGGTTACCCAAGTTTGTCACAGTCAGGTTGCCAGCAAAGAAAGTGATACCTCAAACATTCATACTTCCCAATGGATGGCCTAACATTTCTTACATTACTGAGTCTGCACACCACATACAATCAACGAATCTAATCCAATAAATGGGTGAAACTGCATGACGCCAGTGAAATGACTGGCACCGATCAGGTGAGCGTTATTCGGCCACACCCAATCCAATCAATCAGTGAGCTCGGCCCAAATAAAAGCTTTCACCTCGATCCTCAACTCATATCGTCCGCCTGCATCTCAACTTCAAAAAACACTCCCTGAATTCCTGATCGGCTGAAACGGATTTGCTTCCTCTTTGTTTGACATCACCATGCGCGCCGCGGTTTTCGTCGCTGTTACATGCTGCCTCGGTGGTGAGAAACCTTGATATGCACACCCTCGCAAATCCCTTCCTCCAGTGATATGTGTGGACTCTGGACGGCTTTTTGTTTGTTTCGAGCCCGATCTTTCGGGGGAGTTTACGTCTTTCACACTATGTGCCGCCGCCACGGCGAGATTGACTGCAATGAAGCTTTTCTAGGGCTGAATGGGCGTGCCTTGTGCTGTGTGTTTGTTGACAGCCCTTGCGAGGTCCCAGGATATCGTCGGCCTTGTTCAGGAGCAGCTCAACGGTCCTGCGGTTCAAAGCATTTTGAGCAACATCCCCGAAGCGTTTCAGTGTCGATCCAACTCGGGAGCTTTCATCAGATCATGCACTCTGGTTCGAGCAGATTCAATGGCGATTGTCTTGTTGACGTTTCTTTGCTCTTGGGGCTGTTACCGACTGATTTTGGCCTTGGGTTGCTGCCAGGATTTGGTCCAAACCACCAGCTTGAAGGATGACAGTGCGACTCTGCTTAACTTGGTGAACATCGACCAGGCCGCCAACTCTTTGACGATCAAGGGAAACGAGCTCTCTGGATTCGTTGATGGAGCCACTGCATCCGATGAGTGAGCAGCAAGGAAACGAGAATAGTGGAGTTGTTTACGATTTCCGCTGGTTGATTGTAACAGGAGTGTCATTGTCCGCTTGATTCTATTGCTTAGCCATTTTGGTGTTGCGTTGCAGGTGCTGCCGAGCCACTTGTGAGGTGGCCAAACAGGTGTGCGTCTGTCTCGTTTTGTTCTTCCTGCTGTGGACGTTTTGGGCCAGTGAAGGTCAATGTATGAGTTGTGATTTTGCCTTCAGGGATGCATGTGCGATGCAACTGCTTGGACTGAGATGGTCAGGCTTTTCAGCGGTGCTGGCGGCGTCAATGCTGGTCAGTGAATTTTTTTCCAGAGGTGCTCATGGTTCCTTGCATTTTCTACTAATAAAAGTGAAAAGTGGTTGGTTGTTTCGCAGTATTCAACAAGGTGGTGGGCAAATGCAACGTTGGAGGTAGGTCCTTCCAAGCCGTGATGGATCCCAGCTCTTCCACCTGCTCCACGGACAACATTGCAACTGCAAAGGCTTTCACTTGCTGAGTTATCCCAACAGTTGCTGCAATGATTTGATTGGGATGCTGTGGGTAGTTGGTGAGATGCTTTCCTCCTGGGATCTGATCTTCAGATTAAGAGGAAGGGAGAGGAGCAGTAGGAATGTTTGCTATTTCTGATCTTATTTAATGTTGTGGGCATGAGGGGGAACCACCATGAAACCTCATGTGGGGGTAGTTTCCTTGAGTATATGCCTGATTTCAGGCAGCATTTTTCTTTTCTGTGGTGCCCTAATCAAGGGGTTTCAGTAGATCTTGTGACTAGGAATTTCTTTATTAGGCCCCTAGATAGACACTCTTCACAATTGGTGAAGAGGAGGGAAGTGACACCAATAAAACCTTCAAATATGAGTAAATTTTTTCTGAGCTGGGAAATGCGACTTTACTCTCAGTTTGTAAGAAGATTTTAAAATGATTGATGTCCTTACCACATTCTTGATTTTCATTTCTTTATGTCAATACAATTGTATGCGTAGGTACAGGTATGATGATGTTGTTCCCTCCCTCTTTCCCCACAATGACACTGCCTGTTTTTCAGCAAGTAATAGATTTTATTTTTGCAAAGTGTGTTGTATCAAGCGTCCCAGCACTCTTACTCTCACTCTTGCGTAGCTTGTTTCGTGTCCTCGACAGATTTGTTGTCCAAAATCCCATGACTGGTTCCAACATTGAAACACATAAAAAGCAAATTTGATTGAATAGATGTAAATAGCATGGTAAAGAAGAAACAGTGTACTTAGTTGAAATTGATGTTTGTTTGTACTTAGTTGAAAAATGTCAGGAGATGTGCAGCCGCCCTATTTCTCCTGTCCACAGTTCGAAAAAGCCAGAAGGCACGTGACTTCGTGGCAATTTCTGTCAACACAGGTCACGTGGCTTTGGTCAAACAACACATCTTTTTTATGGACGAGTCTGTTGCAGTTTGACATCTCTGGGTCATTGGTGCAGATTCTACTGTGACGGTTAAGGAGAGAGAGAGAGAGTTCCACGTTGCGTCAATCCTTTCCGATAGCCTTCCGATAGCCTTCCTGACCCTAACTCTGCCCCCAGTGGTTCGTGGTTCTGTACTGCCTCCCCAGGTACCTCCTGCTCCTCCTGCCCAACAGCCCTCTCACCTTCGGTTATTGAAGTGGGATTGACAGAGATTTTGACTGTATGTTGGAAGCATGGATGGATTGAGTTATCTGGAAGAAACGATCGTGTTTTTTTAGGTTTGGCTGAGTGCATCCTTCCTCGGTATCTCGAATCGCAGTGATTGTAGTGATTCTACACCAGATTAAATCATGTGGTGGTCAGGTTCCATTTCACAAACCCATTTCTCCAAAATGTTGTACAGTGTCCCAGGACATCAAAGCAATTTTGAAAACTGGGAAGGTGTCCAACTTAATGGGGAATGGCAACATGGAGAGGATCAGAAGGGAGAATTTTTCCATCACCAATGACTTGCTATACAATCAACTGGTCTTGGGAGTGGCCCTTGGAAGCGCTTCAATATATCGTCAAGAGTTTCCATGTGGATGTGGAGCTCAACAACAAAGAATACCCTGATTTGCTGAGCGGGGTCGTGCATTGTTCAATCTTCATTCATCAATCGGTGAAGAAGATGTTGAACAAGTCTACAACCAGCAAGTTGCTGGTGAGCAGCAGCCAAACAAGACTGGACCAGATGAACTTGAACATATCAACTCAAGAAACATGAAACCAGGTGAATTTTTTGAAGTTGACCAAAACCTAACCCTGTCAAGAAGTCACCACACCTCAAATATGAGAAAACTTGGCTAGGATTCTTCTGAATCACCGATGAAAAAACCCAGCTGTTTCTTTATTTCTTAATTTTTCTTTCAGTTTAAGGTCATCCAGGGAGGCGATCCAAACGCCACATGGCAGCAAGAACAAATGCGCGAAGTCAAACAAGGATTGGCCAAGACTGCCCGGGAGGTGGGAAGCAAATCCAAACCCAGTTTTTTCTTTTTTTAAATTCCATACACTGTCTTGTGACCATGATGTTGATGCTGAAAATTGAAGTTGTGCAACAAAACAGGTGGAACAAAGCTTTCCAAATCTGTCGAAAAAAGATATCTCTGAAGCTAAAAGTTGCACCAATCCTCCTAGAGCAGTGAAACTTGTCCTTGAAGCGCTATGTGTGGTGTTGGGTTCGAAAATGTTTTTTAACTTGATTGGATTATTTTTTGGAGTTTGTATTAACCCTGATGCCTTTTTTCAGGTCAGAAATCGATTGATTGGGATTGTGAAAAGATGATGATGAAGCACACAAACGAATGCTTAAGAAGGTTGAGAATGTGCGAATACATACATCGCATGAATCCAGTTGCAAATTGATTTGCAAAGTGTGGATGCTCTTCCAACATGTTCGATCTCGAAATTTGGGTGATACTTGCAACGCTTTATGTTCCGAAGAACGTTGTCCTTGATGGGAGCCTTGAGAGTTTACAAAAATCCAGAAAAAAAGGGCAAAAAAAAAAGGGGGCAAAGAAAAGAAAGTGGTCCAAACATGTTTTTTACTTTGTATTATATAGGTTTTTTCCCGAAAGTGTTTTTTTCCTTGAAAAAATAGGCACTTCAGTGCATTGTGTTTGATCATTTCCAGAGATCCCTAGAGATCTCTTGAATGAGTTGATGGAAATCTTGGCAGGATACATGTTGCTTGAGAAAAAACATGTGCTCCAAATCTGCAATTGGTGAAACGATAAATGGAGAAACGATGGATAATTTGACTGGTGACATGGTTTGTTCTGGGGACAGGACTGGAGGCTTTTTGTTCAATACACTGATAGGATTTATATGTTTATCCTTGAACATATTATTCGAATAGCTTTTGAGTGGATGTCCCAGACTACAAGGAAACCATGCTGCCAACGGTTTTTTTTTGCAGGGTAGTGAATGTGTGGTGAACTCTTGTTTTTCTCACAATTGATCCGAAACACTGTTTCATTTGGGCCAAGAAACTGAGAACCAAACGATGAGTCAAGTTCAAAAAGCCAAATCCATGAGATGAGCTAATATACCCAACAGCACAATAACATGTGGGGTGGGTGGAATGGTGGGTTCTTTGGATATACCTGCAGGTATGTGTCTATATATATTTCGTATGCCTGCAAGTCAGACGCTTCCTGGCTTGTGAGAAAACCAACACCTTGTGATCAGAGTCCTTCAGAAATCTGACCCAGATAACACCCACCCAGGAAAAAGACTGAGAATTTTGAGAGGGCGAAAGAGTATTGGTCATGCATTTTTTTGCTCACTGCTGAGACACAGCATCTGACATCTCCTGTCAACTCAGTGCCCTGGCACAAACCACAACAACCCAACAACCCCCCAACAACAAATCAAAGTTTGAGCGAACTGTTCTACCCAGTCACATCAAATTCTGACAGAGAGACTCCATCCCACCGGATGACACTTGCTAACAACTCATTTGGTTTATCTTGCATGCACCAAACCCTCCAACCCAGAGTTCCAAGAAGAAAAAGTACTCCATGTTTTCGACATGATCTCTGCCCCCACTCCTTTTGTTGCCAAAAAACCCCAGCAAAAACAACTGTTTCTTCTTGTGGCGGAGGCGCGCCCAGTTTTTTTACAAAGAAATGCCAAAAGAACCAGAAAAAAGGGATGCGGACTCCATACATTTTTTGCTTCACGAAAACTGTGCATGAAAACTGGAACACACTCCACAATGCAATCTACAGTTCCTATAGCGAGAGGCGATCCTTATCCGTTGCTCCAATAAACCACAGAATATCAGACTATTTTACTACAAGCTGTAGGAAATGTTTTGTGATTGTGTGCAGATAGTTTGGCTGAGGCCCTACATTGTTGATGGGGATGTCAATTCCTAAGCATACTTCGCAACAGTATTGGGGACTTGGTTTCAACCAACAATTAACGAACACAAACGTAAGACGAAAGGTACATTCAAAAATATCTCCCATATTAAATTGTGGTAGATTCTTCCGTTTGCACCAAAGGCTTCAGGAAAGCCATGGAGCGGACCTTAAAAAACATCAACGTTGAAAATATAAAATATAAAAAAACATGAAAGGGTGCTATATTAAATAATATATTGTCATTTTCCTTGGGGACAGGGGACCCGTAGCGCAAAAAGAAACCATGCCTGTATGTTGAATGAAAAGGAAAACCAAAATAGAAGTAATTTTTCCCAGTTTTTGTTTTCAGTTTGTTGTCCCACTTCCATGGGGTGCAAGAAAGTACCAAACTGATATTGATGAACTTCTCATTCTAGTGTTTTTTGTACATTACACAATTTTGTAATATTGCCAATTGTAAGTATAGACCTCCCCAGGGAGGGAGGGGTAGTGGGGTTTAAAAGGAGGAGATTCAGATGTTGGGGGGTTGATTCTATTGGGACAGAGGGTGCCACACTTTATTCTGGGCAAAGGTAATCAAGCGAAGCAAAAGCTTGTCGGCCTTTTCTCAACAGGTACCTGTGGCACATTTTGAATTTCTTGTCTGGTGAGAGTCATAATTGTCCGATTGATTGATTGTACAAAAAGTTCTGTTTCACAAATCATTTTGTACTCGTCAGAAGCATGCAGTATGCAAAGGAAAAATCTATTTCAAAGCACAAGATGCGTTTTTGCTTATCGTGGAATTCTATTTATACTCTATTTATACTCGTTTTGGTTTTGGGAGTTGGACTCTCGCTCAGGACAGACTTCACTCCAAAGTTGAGGTCCTATGCTCTTTTTCTTGCAAATTGAACATGTCTTCAGCCTATCTACAAAAACCTATGCACCAAATAATCATCAACTTCCCTCCGAGATTCCCCAACCCCTCTTCCCCCTGTTTTCCCAAAAAATAAGACAACAAAAGCAACATATTGCAATCAACCAACTGTTGGGATTTGAACAAAAACTGGAACCCCCACCATTGATTTCAACGTTGCTGATCGAAATTGACCAAGAAATCCTCCATCTTGGATCGGCACGATTTCAACTCTTCGTGGAGGGTGTGGAAAGCATCGGACCATTTCACAGAGAGAGTCCCAGTGGCAATCCAATCGGTTTTCAATTGACAAAAAGCTCCATCTTGTTCGTCCTCCCCCCCAGTGCCGTTTTCCAGCTGAGACATCAAACCTTCGAAGTAGCGCCGGTTGTTCTCGATCAAATTATGAAGCCGGGAGTATACCTTGTACTTTTCGCCATACTCCTCCTGTTTCAGAGATTAACAAGAAAACAGTGTTTAAAGAAGGATTCAGCAAAACCCGAGAGTTACCCATGGAGATATTGCCGAAAGGTACAGCCCTTGTTGTTTGCTAGTTGTTACGCTTCTTAAAAATGATGAAATCAAATTAGCACACGACCACAAGGGAGGTTGATTTGGCAATGCTCATTTGAAACCAACTTTCAAGTCTTGCACATGGGATCAGAAGGATTTAGGTGTTGGTACTGTTTCAGAAATGAAAAGGACAAAAGACCCCGAGGACTGACCTGTGCCTTTTCAAAATCCTCATTAGTAATGATATCTTCGGTCATTTTGGGCTCCCGACAGACATACTCCACAAACCAGTCCTCCTCCAACGCATCTGGGGTCAAAAAGCTGGGAACATATTTCTTGGTCATAGCAATGGGTTTTGCACTCTTAGTCTCCGCTGTCCCAGCCTTTTTTTTGCTCTTTTTCAGCGTTATTTTCTCTGTTTTCACTGGACGGCTCCCAGTCTGACTGGTGGAGCCCTGACCCTGTGCCTGACTCAGTGATTTCGGTTGCCTTTCCACCGGCTCTCGAGCTGGCAGTTTGGGTGTGGTGTTTTGCTCGAGGGAGGATCTGGCAACCGAGGGGGGGGCTTCCGGTCGATCCACCTTCCTGGATTTGGACCTTGTTTCTTCAGTGGGGCTGGGGTCTGGGTTCGTGTGTGTGCTGTGGGAAGGGGTGACTTTGACCGCCAGATTCATCGTTGACCTTGGCCTTTTCAAGCGCCGTCTGGGTGCGGGTTCTTTGGTTGGCAGGAGCTGAGGGGAAGGCTGGGGTTGAGGTGGGGGTGGCTGAGGATGGGACCTTGACGAAGGGCCGGAGGGTCTGCACAAAACAAGAAACACACACTCTGTTGAAAAAGTATAGACACAACCTTCCTTCCGTGTTTACGTTGCGATAGATCCATGGTTCAATGGTTTCTGCATTAAAAAAATTAGTATGGCCGATTCGATGTAATCGAAAGAATGATATCCTGGATACTTCGAACCATATTCTTCTCCCTAAACAGGGTGCTGAAAATCGAAATGCACATAAATTTTCAGGGAAAAGTTCACTGCAATCGATCTGGGTAGAAATTGGAGTCTGTAGATGCCCCATGAAAACTTGATGGTCTCCTGTTAGGGTTCTACTTCCAACGAGTTTCGCTGTGTTTCACATCTTGACCAGTCTTACTCACCTGGCTGGCAAATTAAGAAGGAAAAAAAGAACTTGACCCCCCCCCCCCAAAAAAAAAAAAATCAATTTCTGAGTGTACCTTGTCCCTGGAGGTGTTGCCTTTGGATGTCTGACCATTTCAGCGCGGGCTCCAGGAATAACAGCATCGGCTGCTTGAAAACCTTTTGAATTACCTTTTTTGAAAGTAAAAGAAGGGGCAAACAGATTTATCAGTCAGTTGGCAGAGTGATGAGGCAAAATCACATCGGAACTTTCTTTTTGGGGGGGGGGAAGAAACTCTCTGTTTGAATGAACCAAACCAAAGAGGGTAAAACAAGGGAAAAACCCAACGACCCCCGTCCCCCCTCCTTTCCCTTATTTCAAAAGGAGAAAACAATCACCTGTACTGCAAAAAAAAGGAATCTGCTCGGTGTTTGAAGTTTTCAACGCTCACATTCAAGAAGACATGGCCCCTAGCTATCCCAAAAGAAGCATAACTGGAACAGAACTTCTCCCTCCCCCAAAAAAACAAATCCACCTACCCCGCTTGTTTTTGGCTTGAGCAGTGCCCTTCGCTTTTGCAGGGCCTCCGTTTTGTTGAACGAATTTTTCGGCCTCTTCGTGGAATTCTGGCTTCAGGGAGTATTTGTTGGGCCCTGTGTATGAGCAAATGCTCATCACTGTCCGGCGAATATACTCTTTGGGGGGTATTCTATCCCGCTTCATTTTGCCCTTGTGGTAGCAATCCACCACCGCTTGCTGAATGGTCTACAACACCCCACCGACAAAATGCAATGTATCAAAATATGTCAAAATTGACCATGTCTTTTCCCCACAGACACCACCCTCAAACAAAAGGTTTGTCAACCCAGTCAGACTTTATTTTTTAATCCGATGAAACAAGGACCAATATTACTCATCCAAAATGTGTATTAGTGGCCTGCATGGGTCCTGCTCCCTGGCATGATTTAATTGAGAAACTGAAACAAGAAAAAAAAGCATTGCCGACTGGTACCAACAAATCAAGAGTGTGGCTTGAACAAGATGCGATCGGAAAAAACTCCAGAACGGTCCAACACGAGTGGAAAAAAACAACAACAATAACAGTGTATCAGTTGTTGATTGGCATTCCCAATACAAAAGCACATGGGGTGGCACACAACCCCAGGGGCTGAGAAACGAAAAAGGCCATTGCCTACCTTCAACGAATATGGCCTTTCGAAGAACAGTGCCAAAAGGCACATTCTTGCATCGTCCATTCTAGCAGCAGCGATGGCTGCTTCGCTGGTCACCTCCACTTTTTCCACCGGGGCCCTGGAAGCAAAAATTCCAAGCTGGTTGCTGGGGCCCCCTCCGCTCCCGCCTGACAATCGAGAAAAGTAACACACAGCTGATTAAGATCCACCTTTCCATTATCATACCAGGAGAGGAAAATCACCACATTACGGTCAGCGAAAAAAATTAGAATTAAAAAATTAAATTCAAGTTTGCTGCGGCTACATGGTATATTACACTCCAAAATATATTCATATGATACATTACGAAACACATATGATGACATAATTTAAGAATAAATTTTATCTGCATGAAAAAATGACTATAACTTGGCAACAATTCTCGGGAGCTCCCCCTTGCCCCTGTGTAAACTGATGTTGAATAAATAAATACTCATCGACGGATATGTCAGGAATGCTACCTCTTCCTTTTGGAGCAGGTTTCGGTGCTTCCGGCGATTTCTCCCCCAGCGTCCTGCCTGCCATTTTGGAGGTCGCCCCCATGCGACCACCAGCAGCCATTGGCCTCATCACCACAGGGCTAACCTTCTTGGCCGTCGCCGCTGTTTTCAACCAGCAAGCCAGTTTCAATCGTTATACATTAGCATTCAATAGGATGAAAAAACAAAGGAAATACTTATGGAAACTGCTGAAGCCATTCTTTTTGCCCCCCCCACTTCCGCTGGAAGGGTTTGAAATGACGTGACAGGTGAATATGCCGAATTTAAGTGTGAAGGGCTGAGCAATTGAAGAAACGATTGGGTGGTTGACCACAATCCAATTTTGGCTTGAAATTGGACCTTCTGAAAAGCCTTCCTTCAGGTGTTAATGAAACGTCCAACCAAGATGACACTCATTTCAACACACCTCTATTTCCTGGCCGAATAATTCGCCGCACCACGGTTTTCTCGGATGGCCCTACACAAGCAAAAAATATTATAAACAAACATCACTCCAGGTCATCTGCACAGTGATTGTCGCACAGCGGCAGCTGTTTTTTGGTTAAAATCTACCTAAAATTTTTAAAAATGTATGTTGGCCGCTCATTGTTGGGGTCAAGAAAATTCCCCAAACATTACAGTCATATTAAAATCTTTGCTTGTTCGGGAAGAAAGGCAAAAACGAAGGGAGAAAACATTTGGAATTTCAAAACTGAGTTATTCTTTTGCCTAACAAGGGAGGAAGCGGGGTGACATCTGAAACAGGTATGGAGATCTTGATTTGTTTCTTGTTGAATAAGCAGGGTCCAATTATAATACAACACAAAAAATAACTCTATATTAATTTGCGTTGTGGACGGGCTACACGGGGCAATTGATCGCGATGTAATAACAGTTTCATAAAAGAAAACTGAGTAACGCACAGCATTTGGTGAAAAAACTTTCAAGAGTGTTTGAAAGGGGTGTGATCATTTGACCACTGCCGGAAATTCACCTTTCATGGGTATGGAGTCCAACTTGACCGCTTTCGGTCTGGCTTGAACCGACGCTTTTTCCTTCCTTACCCTATCAATTTCTTCTGCATCTAGTTTTCTCTGGAAAAAAAACACCCCCCCAAGTGAATTTCTCCGAGGCTGCTCCAAATCCTATCTTATTTTCGAGTGTTTTTCAGATGATTGACAGCTCCAAAAGTTCACAACCAAACTTTGCTGGATACCAACCATTATGCTCATATTTTTAAGCAAAAACAAAAGAGCAAGAAACTTTGAGCAGATGGTGGGTGGACTGCATGAAAATTCCATGCATGCCCCGGATTCGAACAAATGCATGCATGCATGCATCCCTCGACCAGGCATCCAGATTCATTCCAATTCTTTCTGCAAATCTCCCAACGTGTCTGACGCGTTTCTTTCATCGCCAAACCAACGAGGTAAGGTGTGCAACAACCCCCCCCCAAAAAAACATATAGTAGGAAAAAACTATTAATCCGACGTTGGGTGAATGTAAAAACGTCAGTCGACAAGGAAACCGCAAGGTTTGCCAGTCAGGAGGGAATACCTGGACTTGGAGTTTGTGAGTGACAGAGGCGACTTTTTTGCCTGGCCCATCCTTCTTCAGCCCCGGGGGCACTTGCAGCAAGACGCATGAGCGTTCCGGAACCGAACGGAAGTTGAACTCCCGACCTCCGACGGAAATCACCTGGCAACCCGGAAAGAAAAAAGCTCAACAAGCAAAAAAAACAAACCGTCCAGTTCCTGTCTAACCGTTGGAAAAAACCGTCGACAACCTTTCCGACGTAAGAATATCCCCTTTCGTTGCTTCGCCCCACGAGACGAAGGACGCCATCCCCGTTTGCAAGTTTTCGATACTCACATTGCCGTCATTTTCGCGCTCTCCTACTCGCACGGAAACCTTTTCGCCCGACTGCAGCGCCTTGAGTAAAGATTCCTTCAGCGCCGGGGTCAGGCGAATGTGAGCAGCGGTCCCCACGGGTGGTCCACCAGCAACGTTAACCGTAACCCTTTTCGCAGGCATCGTGGTTTCTTGGCCCACGTTTTTCGACCCCACAGTGTCGGTGACAGCGGTCGTCGAAGGGCGAATTTGACGAAGAGTCAATTCTGCACGTTTGGGCAAAGAGCTTACTAAGCTTGTTGCGCTTCAAAATGCTGTCATATTTTTCTGGCCCCTCTGAAAAAGAATGGCTGGAAGCAAATTCGGTAGAAAAATATCAAGTCGATGCAAGCCTGGGTGAAATTGTGAGAATTCAACCCTACCCAACCCATTTAGCCAAAAAGAATATGCCCAGGCTGCACAATTCCAGGTTCTTCTTCTGGACCTGCCCAATGCATGTAAATAGATATTTGACTGTTGTTGGGCTGGAGATTCCGATGGACTGGGGAGAGACAGTCAGTTTTGGGAAATGTGGTACATTAAGACATGAATGCGACTGTTTAGTCATAGCTTGGGGAAAGAGGAATCGGGAAGGATAAGGTGGTGTCTGTGAGAGGAAAAACTGACTCTTGTAAAAAGTTTGGTAGCAACTTTGTGTCTCGAGGGTCTTACACTGTAAAATCTAATTCTGTTGGGATGAATAATTTTTCTGCCGTTTCCAAAAGGCAACTGGGCCAAAAAGAGTCCGCCATTCAGCCTGAATTCAGGCCATATTCGAGTGCACACTTATGCATGAAGTTGAAAAAACGAACGAACCTATTTGCAGTTACTGATGCACACTTTAAGCGGCAAGGTGCCAGGATATTCCCTTTCTGCACGAAAAGTTGCCAACCGAAGCTTTTCTCGGAAATGTCGCGATCCGCAATGTTCTGTGAGGCGGATGCATTCCCACTCCCTGCACAGCGACAGCTTTGTGCCAAAGCGACAAAATTCGATTAGCCAGTTGTTCACCATGGTGAACAACCTAGAAACCAAGGAAAACACGTGTGCTAGGGGACACATGTTTCAGTTGATGATTTGCCCTGGAAACCTGCAACGTGTTTTCGATGCAGACTGTTCCTCCAGGGTTCTCTTCTCCAAGGGATTTGCGCTACCGTTCCCTTCTCAAAAAGCGGATTTTTAACCAGTGACTTGCCCTTCAGTGAAAGAAGGCGACTTTGGTGGTGAAAAGGGAAGGAGATTAGCGACAAGAGGAAAAAATGAAGTCTGACACTATGGGAAGTCGCGTTCTGTGCGGGGTGTTTTTGAAACCCCGCACAGAAGCCTGAAACCCGTGTTTTGCCTCGCACAGGGACAGAATAGCCCCGCACGGCTCTGTGCCCCGGTTTGGGCCGGTTGGGTACGGGGTCCCAATTTGACCCCGCACAGACTGGAACCCCGCACACGGAACCTGACGTCTTTCCCGTTGTGGGACCCCGCACAGATGAAACATAGCCCCGTACAGTGTGCGGGGTATCCGTTTGTTTGTACGGGGACTCTGTGCGGGGTGGATATGAAAGACGTCGGATTCCGTGTGCGGGGTTCCAGTCTGTGCGGGGTCAAATTGGGACCCCGTACCCAACCGGCCCAAACCGGGGCACAGAGCCGTGCGGGGCTATTCTGTCCCTGTGCGTGGGTGTTCAGGGTGCTGTGCGATTCTGGAACCACCCCGCACGAAAGAGTCATACCCTCGTACAGCTGTGCGGGGTCTCTGTGCGGGGTGGCTGTGAAAACCTTGTGCGGGCTCCTCTTGTCTGTGTGCGGGGTGATTGTTGAAGGCGTGTGCCAGCGTATTCCGCCCCCGTGCGGGGTCCTTATCTGTGTGTGCGGGGTGGTTGGTGAAGGCGTGTGCCGGTGTATTTCGTCCCTGTGCGGGGTCGCTGTGCGGGGTTATGTTGTGTGCATGCTGTGTGATTGTAGAAACATCTGTGTTGTGGTTGTTACAATAAAACTACGATGACAAGACCCCCTTTGAATGTAGACCCCATTTTTTTTATCAAAGACTTGCCCATTCCCACTTATTCCAAAAAAGAAATAGAAACAAAAAAAAAGGCCCAAAACCATGAACTCCAATCCTACCATTCCGACCCTGCGCTTGTCTTTCAATAAAACAGACCCACTGACCCACTTCCAACTGTTCTATCATATGCATATGAATCCGGGTTCACTGAGGCTGGAAAAGTCTTAATAAAGTCAGTTTCCTGAATCAAAACCAAAGTGATGGGTCTGGGTGTTGCTGTTTTTTGCGTGTTTTTTTTTCAGTCTTCGATATTTTCGCTATATTTTCCCTAGCTGGTCAGGCCTAGCGGAGAGGGCGACCAACGCATCCACAGCAGCAGTGCTCGCACCGTACCTAAATTGCATCGTTGTTTTTGTAATTTCCTTTTTTTTTAATGATTTGAGACAACTTCTGTAAATAAAATATGATGTCATCTTTTTCTTATCTAGAAAATGAAAAACAGCTTCTAATATTCAAAAATAACGTTTTTGTTTCTCTTCCCTTTAAAAAACAAAAGGAAATTATATTCTCAAGCACATTTGAAAAAAAAGGGGGCAACCAAAAAAAAGAAAAGTTCATCAAAAGCAATTTTATTTTTGGAGGAAAAAAAATCAACACAGTCCTGCTACCCCTTTTTCTTTTATTATTCTTTCATTTTTTCTCTTTTTTCAAGGTGACACTCACCAGGAAGAGTCAGGCATGTTGTCATTCAGGATGACTGACAGCAGCGCCCCAATGACTGACTTGAATGAAGATGGCTTCGATGAATCGATGATTATCTCTTTCAACAATGTGCATGCATACTCCAATGCAACTACATCCACATCATCCACATGGAAAATCTATATATTTTCAACATGAAAAAAATAAATAAAAACAAAACCATTCAACCATTCATTGTTAAAACACAACCAGCCAATCAACCACAAACTTTAAAAATTCAGATTTCCCAAATCAAATGTAACGATTGTTTTTATTAGACATCCTTACAAATATTTACTTATTTCTTCTGTATATATATATACTACCTTAATTTATTTCCATACCACTTTTTAAAAAAATAAAAAATAGTACCTGTGTTTAATAACAAAAAGTTACCTGGATGATTGCATCCACATGTCCGACCAGCATGGGCCTCCACTGATCGATTCCCATAGTAAGTATTTGAATGGCACCCCTTGCCTAAGCAATAACAGAAAATTAAGGGTTTTCAACAATTTTTTTTCATTTTTTTTTCCTTTCAACTCTTTCTTTCGTCTATGAATTTCAGACTGAATTCACTTCAATACTTTGAATTTACAATCGTTCCACTTTAAAACTCTTGAGTATTTTTTTTAAATTTTTTTTATATATTTCAATACACTTATGATGCAATCTTTTTAACATACCCAGATTTTGTTTGGAGCTCAAAGAAAAATGCAGAAAAATGAAAAGTGAAGTTTCGACCCTTTCCCCCTCCCCTTGTTCTTTTATTTCCTTTTTCTCTTTTTTTTTCTTTTTTTACAAGAATGAAATCGCTATGGAAAAAAAAAGAAAATTAAATCGCTTCCGAGAAAAAGAATAGATTTTTTTTTTCATACCTGAGTGTGTCAATGACATGTGGTGGTGATTTTGCCTCACAGCTGATTTGTTTTGCCAGACATCCAGGGGATGTGCCTGTTGCATATGCATTTTTATCAATAACCTACCTCAATTTCCAACTAGGATGTTGAGAATGAGGATGTTTGTGTGTGTTTTTTCCAGGTGGAAATAAAAATAAATAAATAAATAAATAAATAAACAGCAAAATTATGAATTTAAAAACAAAAATTTACTGGAAAGGTCTTAATTCTCCAAAAAAAAAAGGAAAAGAAAGACAAGTCGAACTCGACTAAAATACACGAGTGGCCGAATTCCCATTTTTTTTCAAGTATATATAAAGAAATTCATCAAGGTTTTTATTACTAGATTTTTTTTTTCGACCCTTTTCGAATCCTCACCCTTTTGCTCTCCACCAAACGCGTCTTTGGCGAGAGGGGACAATTTCTTTTCGCGTCGTTTTTAACCTCTCTATATCTGTTCGATATGAGGATCAGGGACATCGCGACGCTGTCTGGCAGACACCCACTTTTGCACAGATGTTTGACCATCTCTTCCAAAGACACCATTTCCTCCACAGTCACACCCACCGTCAGTCCGATCAAATTGTTTGCTGTCACCAGGGGATCTCCTGATGTTCCTGTTGGATTTTCAGAATCCTCATCTGACCAAGGTCATTAAAAAAATAAAGAAATGAGAAAATGAGAAAAAAAAACACTGATTGTGTTTTTTTTTTTTGTTTTTTTTTTTTAAACACTAGTTCTGAAGCCATTTTTGTTTTTGAATCTGATTTTTTTTGGTTTATTTTTTGCAACTCATTAACAGAAAAAAAAAATTAAAAAATTGTGTTTCACATAAATTCTTCGAGGCTTTTTTTTCTTTTTTCTTGAATTCAAAATGAGATTAAAACCCTTTTCCATGCAAAGTTTGAAAAACTCACTCTTCTTAATTTTATTTTTTTTCAATCAAAGTGTTATATTATTTCGCACTCACCAGGACTGTCGATGTGAATGTCTCTGAAAGCGTCAATGACTTTTGACTGAATGGATTTATCCATGCTGAATATCAAAGTCAACATTGTTCTGACCGCATCATCCAGCCCTTCGATTTCGAACTACGAAAAAAAAAGGAAAAAAAAAATAAGACAGAAAAAAAAAGCCAATGCAATACGTATGTTTCTATAAAATTCTGTTTTCACTTTCTTTGCCCAGATTTCAAAAATGGGTTGTCTTTTTCTTTCAGCAGCGTGATGGCAGCTTTCTGAATGAAGGCCGCCTTGTCTGACAGGTGTCGATAGCCCGCTTCTGCCAGCGGAACGTAGTGGTCTATCGGAATCACTTTGCTTTGCACCAGCATCGTCCACACTCCAAAAGTCCGAGCCCTGTGTGAAGGGTTTCATGTTCATCCGTTAGCATGGTGCTTTCAAATCTTTTCGGGTGCGGGGAAAAAAAAAAAAAAAAGCTAAAAAAGCAAACACAAAAAAAACACGAAAAAAAACAAAAAAACTGAACCAAGAAAAACAGGAAAAAAAAATATACACAAACAAACAAAATGAAAGTAAACACAAAATGAACCAAAAAAAAGCAGAAAAAAAAACAATTTATAAACCCCCCAAAAAATGAAAAAAAGAGAAATAAACCGAAAAAAAAACAAACAAACAAAATGAAATAGAATAGAATGCTGCACGAGCGAACCCCCCTACCTCGTGTATGGGCGGACATCCAGGAACCTGTCCATCAGTCCCTAGCGCCCTGTTCTGAAACCTCAAGCTCCGCTCAACATCCACCACCCCCTTTTCTGAACACCCCATGAGCCTGCTTTCGTTAAACACCACATGTGACGGGTCGTTCTGGGTGCGAGGTGTGGTGGTGTGAGTCAGTGAGTGGAGGTCAAGTTTTCTTACAACGTTGTTGTGTCAAGTCAAAAATCGGTCTCCCAAAATACACAGTTCCAGTTGATATACCCACATCCGGGTTCACCTAGTCGGTCATACACCTAAGTTCCCCAGTCCGACTACAATCCCCTCCACATCACGGCTGAAAACACCCGTCAAGCACGTGATGTCTCTACCCGGACGTCTCAACTCAAACACAGTAATCAATCATTGTTCCAACTGTCAAATGTCAAATCAACTTAACCCTTTCTACTATCCGAGGTTCACTCTCTCCACAAAGTACTAGTAATCACGAGTTCTCACAAATAACACCCCTGGTTCACTCAAAATCATAGTCACTTAGTCCACCTGAGATCAATTCCCATTGTCAGCAAAGTATACAGCCATAAGACCATGGCTCAGTCCTCACTCAGTCAGCAACAATAAACACAACAGCCAAGAGACTAATACTCCACCAATCAGAAGTAAAGCCCAGGCTGATTCACAGTCAAAACAATAGATACTCCCCTCCAAACTGACCATCTGGGGAGTCCTCCACAAAATTCAAAAATAAAGAATGTCAATTTCCCTTTTTCCAGATCAGACTTCATTTCCCTTTTCTTTTGTGATTCAGAATCGAAATTCAAAATCAAACTTCCATTAATCTCTTTTCGGACAATCGAATCTTACCCTGCAGTAAGCGCCAGCCTGACGGTAATTCTCATCACTCTCTCCCGTAACCGCCCCCTCACTTAGCGACGAACTGTGGATTACTCGCGATTTCGATTTCCGCCCGATTTCGATCAATCATCACCTTATCATTGCATTAGCCGCCGAAGGTCAGCTTCCTCCTTCGTAGGCTGGATACCAACGAGTTGATGGTATGCCAAAACTGTTTCTGCTGCGTTCGTCAAATGAATCCATGGCTCCCAGGAATCATGTTCCGATGCAAATCCCTTCCAGCGCACCAAATATCGTCGTTTCACAGATTTTCCACGACGAGTCTCCCTGTGATCGAGGATTCTTTCCACCTCGTATTCGAGTTGTCCTTCGTTCATCACTGGTGCTGGCGGCTCTGGATCTGGTCTCACGAAATCCTCCGATTCCTTGTATCGACGCATCCTGACGACATGAAAGACGTCATGGATGTTCCACGTTTCCGGCAACTCCAATCTGTAGGCAACTGCTCCCAGTCGAGCAAGAACCTTGAATGGTCCTACGAACTTTGGACCCAACTTCGGCGAGATTCCACTTCCAGCGAACGACAGATTCTGAGTCGATAGCAAAACCCTATCGCCGATTTTAAACTCCTCTTCTCGCCGAGACTTGTCCGCATATCTCTTTTGCCTTTCCTGTGCTTGCTTCAACAACATCTTCGCGGAATCCAAGTCTTTCTTCATATTTCCCAAGATGTCATCGACGCCTCTGATCTCACTTTCGATTTCGCGCTTACCGATTAGCGCCAGCGGAATCAATGGATGTTCTCCGGTGTTGAGATAGAACGGCGAATGGCCCGTCGAGCTGTGTTTACCGTTATTGTATGCGAATTCCGCCGCCGGAAGCCTCTCGTCCCAATCGCGACGCCTGGCATCAACATAGCATCGTAGGGTTTCCTCCAGAACGCGATTCATGCGTTCCGTTTGTCCGTCCGTTTGCGGATGAAACGCTGAGCTTAGCTTCAGCTCGGTTCCACTCAACTCCATTAGACGCCTCCAAAACGCTGATACGAACCTGGTATCACGATCGGACACCAAATTCGATGGCATCCCGTGATGCTTCCAAACTTCCCGAAAGAAGATTTCCGCCAGATCCTTCGCTGATGCCGTGGTAACTGTCGGCACGAAATGCGACATTTTGCTCAATCTGTCGACGAAAACCACAATGGCCGTGTTTCCTCTTTCGGTTTCTGGTAGATGTACAATTAGATCAAGGCTGACCGATTCCCAGCGACGTTCTGGAATCGGTAATGGCTGTAATTTCCCAGCCGGAACTTTTGCTTGTGCTTTCGCCTTCTGACACTTCGGACATGTTCTACAGTATTCATTCACATCCTTGTCCATTCTCCTCCAGAAATAATAGCGTTTGATGAGATCCAGTGTTCGATCTCTGCCCTTGTGTCCAGCCACATCAGAGTCATGTGCCTCCTTCAAAACATCTTGTCTGATTGATGTGGGGATCACAATCTGGCCTGATTTTCTCTTGATTAGCTTTCCATCCATTTTAAAATCCTTGCAGACATTTGGATCTGATTGCTTCAGTAGTTTCCTTATGTTGCCACAGTATGCATCTTCCTCTTGTGCCTTTTCCAGTTTTTCTGGTGTAATTGTTTTCTGTTGAACTTGGCTTCTTGTTAGAGCATTTGCAGTTTCAGTTTTAGCTCCTCCTTTTTCCATACTCTGTCTCCTCTCTCCTCCCAGGCTGTCAACGTCATTTACCAGCCTTGTGCCCAGTGGTCTGTAACTCTCAGGAGCTCCATCAGAGTCATCTCCTGAAGACCACCTGTTTGGATCCTTTTCTTTGGGCATTTCATTTTTGATTTCAGGTTCCATAAGACCACTTTCCCCAGTAGTCTGAAATCTCACATCCTTTTTCTTTTGATGTGACTTAACATCTGGAGTAGCATCCCCTTGCTCCCCTCCAGTCTGCAGTTTCTTGGAAACCTTGGAGAGTTCCTGTGATTCCCTGTCCTTCATAACATTGGAATCCTTGTTTGGCAGTGTTTTATTTGTCGTTTCATTCAATCCTGTGATTCCACATTCCAAATTCGCATGTTGCATTGATTCCGCCTTTGCATTCCATGCGTCGTCGTGATTCCCAGTTTCCGATTTCGTCATTGATGCATGGCCGGTTGATCCCTTTTTGGTTTTGTGGGCTGACGACCCTTGATCCCCTCCTGGACCCAATCCATGACTCCGATTTGGTTGGGGACATCGACTGAGGGCGTCAGCCACCACATTATCTTTGCCTTTGATGTGGATCGTATCGAAATCAAATGGCGCCAGGAACTGAGTCCATCGCACCTGACGTCGAGTTAATCCTTTCTGGGAATCCAACCATACCAAGCTCGCATTGTCGGTCCGCAATGTAAAATGACGACCCTCCAAATACGTTCTCCATTTCTTCAAACAATGCACGATGGCGAGTAATTCCTGCTCATGAACTGGATAGTTCGATTCAGCTTCCGTAAATTTATGCGATTCGAAAGCGATGGGATGCAATCCCGATTCACCTCGCTGCATCAACACCCCTCCAATTCCTTCCTGCGAAGCATCAGTCGCCACCACCACCGGCAGCTTATCATCGAAATGCTTCAGAACTGGCGCAGATGTCATCGCGATCTTTAATCTTTCGAATGCATCCTTCTCCAGTCGACCCCAGTGCCAGGGTTTTCCAGATTTCGTGAGGTTCGATAATGGGGCAGCCACCACCGAAAAATTCCTCACGAATCGCCTGTAAAACGAACATAATCCCAGGAAGCTGCGGATGTCATGAACATTCGCTGGCTGCGGCCACGATCGAATGGCATCAACCTTATTCGCCATCGGATATGTGCCATCCTTTTCCATCCACGTTCCTAAGAACTCCACGCCAGACCTTCCGAACTCGCATTTGCTCGCCTTCGCATACAGTTTTTGCTCCTGCAGCTTTTCGAGCACTAGCCGAACATGCTCAGCATGCGATTCTGCATCTCGACTAAAAATTAAAACATCATCCAGGAAAACCAAAACGAATCGATCCAAAAACGGTCGCAACGTATCATTCATAAGGCGCATAAAGTACGCCGGTGCATCCGTGAATCCAAAGGGCATTACAAGCCACTCAAAATGGCCGTACCGAGTTCGGAATGCCGATTTCCGAACATGTGCATCCTTGATGCGCACCTGCCAGTAGCCACTCCGCAAGTCGATTTTCGTGAAGTAACGCGCTCCTTCCACCTGGTCAGCCATTTCGTCCATCCTGGGCAACGAATATCTTGAACGCACCGTCTGTTTGTTGAGCATTCGATAATCGATGCACATGCGCAACGATCCATCTGATTTCGCCGCGAAGATTACAGGTGCTCCATACGGACTGTGCGACGGCCGTATCATGTTGTGCGACAGCAGGTAATCGAGCTGTGCGCGCACTTCCTTGAGTTCAATTGGGCTGAGCTTGTAGATCGGACGTGAGACCGGTTTGGAATCCGGCTGCTCTGTGATTTCAAAGTCATGCATGCGGCGAGGAGGTAGCTTCTTCGGTAGATCCTCGGGAAATCTCTTTGCATGTTGACGTAACACCTCTTTCAGTCCACTCAGTTCCTCCGGTATGTCATCAATCATTCCATGCAGTTTTGGGTCGACTGTAACATCACTCTCGTCATTGTCTGTCCCAGAGTTCACTTTTCCAGTTTTGTCCTTTGTCTTGTCTTTTCTTGACTCTGGTTGCGAATCTGGTTGTGACATGACCTCTTTATTTCCCTGGGTGGCATTCAGTTCCATCCCATGTTGTGGTGTACCAGTCAGTTTTTGTTGTTGTTTCCCTTGGAAATCTCCATTCAGCAATTCCATTATTGCAATCTCCCCTCCACTCTCACAGTCCTTTCCTTCAGTTGTCAGTTCCCATTCAGGTAGATCTGAGTTTGGTTCAGTTGATGGCTTGATCCACAGAGCAAACAGTTGCTCCTCATTTGCTTTGATCATTTTGGATAGTTGCTTGGCTGATAGGAGATTCAATCTCCTTCCACAATTCCTGGTTTCTGGGTGGTCACCATAATGACCCTGCAACACCAAATCTGGCTTGCCCACTCTGTTGATCGTCACCTTATGTGTAATCCAATCGATCTTTGGATTTTCATCCGTTAGCCACGACTTCCCTAAAATCATATCATGCATTAGCTCTTTCAGCACCAGAAATTTCCTTTTTGTTCTATACTTCCCGAATCGAACAGTTGTCATGCAGGTCCCAATCACATGGGCCTTTGAATCATCAGCCAGCGAGACTGGCTTTGCGTTTTTATCCGGTCGGTATCTCAATCCCAACCGTTTCACCAAGCTTTCTGAAACGAAATCAGTCGAAGCCCCGCTGTCGACCAACACTGTAACTGCCTCGTGAGACAGCGAGCCGCGCAACCTCAGCAGGGTGGATCGACTTCCCACTCCCGATGCTGTCAATTCCTCTGCGTTCGACTCCTTTTCCCCGGTCGACCCAACCACACTCCCCTCTTCGTCGGCATCCATTTGGAAATCAACATCCGATTTCCCAGGAACTGCATTTCCGACGTCTGTGTGACAACCTTCAGCCTGACGTTCGCCAACTGAATCCTGAGGCCTCATGGCGTATGAACTCGTCTCCGCCTCATTCTGCCCCCCAGGGTGGTCATCGAGCGTGGTCGGCGTCGCCGACTCTTTCTTTTCCGACATGCATGCATCCCGCATGCCGACGTCCTTGATTTCTGGCATGACGTCCTCATCCTCCGACGCCAAACTTCCTTCACCATTTCCGTCACCAACCACCGCGTCGTCTTCCTTATTCGACGTCGAACTGTGTACCTTCTTTGCGATCTGTCTTCCCTGCCGTCGGGATACTTTCCCAACTGTCGGCGGTGATCCTGTTTTCTGGTTACACAATCTGTTTGACGCCAAACCTCGGAACTCTTTCAGAACCTCGTTAATTCCTCCGACGAGACTTTTCTGGCTTCCCAGCAGTTCAACAATAGCATTTTCCACCGTCGATAACCGATCACGGACACTTCCGCGTTTCCTGTTACTGTGATCGTTCAAACTTTCCTTTGCTGATCCAGATCGCGCGTCACCTGACTGCGCTTTTTGTTTGTATTGTCTTGTCGTCATAGTTCCTGTTCCGAGGAAAGACTTTGACGTGCCCCTCGACCCGTTTCCTTCCCAGTGATCGCTACCTCGTGTGAGGTGCCTGCTCCGAAACCATTGTGACGGGTCGTTCTGGGTGCGAGGTGTGGTGGTGTGAGTCAGTGAGTGGAGGTCAAGTTTTCTTACAACGTTGTTGTGTCAAGTCAAAAATCGGTCTCCCAAAATACACAGTTCCAGTTGATATACCCACATCCGGGTTCACCTAGTCGGTCATACACCTAAGTTCCCCAGTCCGACTACACCACATGGCCCAGCGCCGAAACAAGAGAACTCCTGATCGTGTGGACCGAACACTCCCAACAAGGCGTCCCAAGCTTCGGGACACATGTAGTCGAGGTACGATAAACTTGACGAAGGGGGAAAACACCTGCGGAGCGTTTGTGCGGTTTACTAAAGCGGGGTTGGTTTCTGTAAAGCTATTTTGGGATGTGGCTGCCCCGATGTCCGACGAGTAGCGGGGGTGGCAGTAGCGGACATGGGAGTAGCGATTATGGGAGTAGCGATTATGGGGCGACACCCTCTGTGCGGGGTTACTGTTCTGTGCGGGGCTGAATGTGCGGGGTTGATTTCAGCGGTTTCATCCGTCGCTGACGACTTCGTCAGCGACGGCGTTTTCCGGCCCCAGATCGTCACAGGAATGCCTGGGAGTCGAACCCAGGTATTTCCGACCATTTCCTTTCACTGCCGCGTCGGTTTTCGCGACTTCGATTTTCGGCGGAAGTCGACGGTGATTTTACTACCCCGCACAGAGCGGGTTTTCCCATAGTGTGAACTGTGTGCCGTTGTCGTTTGCTTCGCACTTGTCGCAATCGTCCAGGGTAGGGCGTTGAGCTGCGGTCTAACCATAAAGTTGTTCGATGGCCCCTTATTGACCAAGACGTTCCTTTGAGGCACCTTCTCCACTCTGTATCTGTTGTTGTCCAGATCGTTTGGGTGCAACAAAAAAGAGCTGGCAGTTTTTTTTGGATAGAGTAGTCTTTGAATTCTGCTGGCAGGAGTATGTGATACGTTGATCGCACTCATTTTGCAGTACGAGTGTGTAGTACGGGTTAGTACGGGTTCTAGGGGGTTAAGTTCAGAGAGAACACTTGTAAAATTAATTCTCTGGTTTGTGAAAGTGTGTGACCCCAGTCTCAACTTTAGCAACGACTCACTAAAACCTACAGGGACCTAACAACTGGTTTCGGAGCCGAAGCACCCTTCCTGCAAGTCGAGTCTACTTAGTGGAAGAGATCGACAGGAGATTTTGCAGTCGAGGTGCAAAAGATCAGGGTCGGCTAGGTCGAAGAAGGTTTCCCCTCGTGTCCGGAACCTACTTCGTGTTGCTGCGCACCAACCAAACGCTGGACGAAAGAGAACGCACGTTGCTGCGCTCGACCATCCCTCTCAAGATCACAGGATCTATAGATCCTTGGACGCTACGACCACAGCACGGCGTAGTAGTACTTCCGTTTGTCGGAGAGTTGTCGACACTGCACGCGGTTACCACAGAGCGGACAAAACGAGTCTGCCAGCGGACGTTTCTGCGGACGAATACGTTCCCGCCAGAAATTACGTGCCAGAAACCGCTGCCAGAAACCGCTGACAAAGAGTGACCAATTAGTCACGTGGATTACCCGCCAACGGAATCCACCAAACGGACACGTGATTCTACCGCCGACGAATCAAGACATCCACCATGAGCGGACACGACGAGCAGCTATACCTGGAATACGGTATCGAAGACAATCAGCAAGAGCGCGACGCCCCAGATGGCCCGCCGCTATATCCGCTGATCGTCGCCCAGGAATTACCTGCTGTCGGACTGCCGATACAGGCAGAAATGGACCAGCCTTTACAGGCATACGGTGTCCCCGCGCACCCGGACATGGTGGAGGAAGCAGGCGATGAGGAAGCGGACATTGGCCCGGAGTTTGATGAGGAGATGGAAGAAGAGCCAGGAGTCTTCATCAATCAACAAACGCAGCACCTGCAACAGAGCCAAGTAAACGTGCATAACCAGACCCTGCACGTGCACAACGATGGCCTGCAGGAGCGCGACCTCCATGAATCGCAAGAGCGGTTATACAGCCAATTGTCCGAGGAGGCTGCCCAGCGGACAGCCCAGGTCGCCGAGCACCTTGATAGTCGGATGGAGGGAGCTTGTTCAAGCATGGCTTCCCAAGTGCATGATGTGTTGGACTCTACTCTACAGTCCCGCCATCACCAGATCGAAGGACAGCTCAGTGAGAGGTTGGATGAGCGGATACAAGATCTGGATGCTGCAGCCAAGGGGAGGCTCAGCCAAATGGAAGCTGGCTTGGCGAATATCCGTGATGTCGCCCAGAAAGAGGTGGACGAAGCCAAAGAGGCTCAGCGGATATTGGCTGAACAAGTGGCTGACACGGACGAAAAAAGGAAGAAACTCGAAGAAGAGTATGACCGGCAATATAACGACGCCCTTTGGGGGTTGGATACGGTTCAACAAGAACTGAGAGAGACCCAGGCAGAACTGGATGCGGGTCAAGATAAACAGTTCAAGGAAATCGCTCGTGTTAAGTATGATCTCAAAGAGACGCAAGAAAAAGCGGAAAGTTTTCAGATACAGCATCATGCGGAAGTAGCCTATTTGTTAAAGGAGGCAGCGGCTGCGAAAGAAGCGGCGGCTAGATTACAAGCGGAAATGGAGGAGTTGAAAAGAAGTCAAAGTCGGTCTTCAAGGAGAAGCAGATCGAGAAGCTCAACAAGGAGCAGAGAGCCGCGGGAAATGCTACAAGAAATGCTACAAGATCCGGAAACAGCGCAAGAGCTAAAGAAGGTGTTTGAGGATGTAGCGGACACAAAGTTCACGTCGAACTTTGAGTTTTGGCGGAAGAAAGATGCTGCAGCAGTTGCCACACACATGGCATCCGCCGCCCAACAAACACCTCTTGTGGCTGCTATGGCGGGAGCGGGAACCAGAACGGTAGCACAACCACCAAGCTTGGCCGAAGTACAAGTTCCATTCGGTCAACCGCCCCAAACCTCATCCGGCTTTGCCCCGGATTCGGTAGGTTTCCCGCCAATACCACCAGTATTCCCGCGGGCAAATAGACCGATTACCCGACCTGCATCACCCCCAGTCATTATTCCTGGAGTGGGGCGAGGCAGTGCAATCAGCGGACAGGGAAATGTACCTAGGCCGATCGTGAGGCCTAGCGCTGTGTTTGGACAAACACCAAATACAAGACCACCAGCGGTATTACAGCCAGTACAACCGCCACAGCGTACGCAGGCTTCTCCCGTGGTACAAACTGTTCCGCTGACAACTCCAACAACCACGTCACCCGAGCCACCTAGAACATTACCCATGCCACCACCAGTTTCTCAGCCAGTGTTATCACATCCATCAATGATTTCACCACCCGGCTATTATGCCATGGGAGCATCATACATTCGGCCTTCTATCTTAGGTCACTCCGTGAATGTATACGGAGCTCCATCATCCGGAAACCCCTATGTTGGATGGGGATCCTATCCGCGTATTCCTCAACGCGCAGGCGGAGGAGGCGGAGGAGGCGGAGGTGGAGATGATGATGGTTCCGGTGATGGAAGTGGCGGAGGCCCATCGGACAGAAGTGGCCGTGGGTCTGCACCTGGACCACATATTGGTGGAGGAGGAGAAGGACCATCTAGGAACCCAGGAGGCGGTCCTGGACAGAGATAGGACTTGGGCCGATTTTTTGGTCCGGCTCCGGTCCGGTCCGGTTACGGTCGGGTTACGGTCACCGTACTACGGCCGTAACTCCGTACCGTAACCGGACTTGTTTACTCCGGTTACGGTCCGGCTGATTTACGGTTGGTTACGGTCCTGGTTACGGTGGTTTTTTATGGTTTACGGTTTTACGGGTTACGGTGTTACGGTCAGAATTTACGGTGGTCCGGTGGGTCAATTACGGTGTTACGGTCAGTCTTTTACGGTTGTTTTTACGGTCCGTAGTGCACCGTAGTTGCCAAAGTACGGTACGGGATGTACGGAGTCATTACGGGTCACTACGGTTGCTACGGTCACACCTGATACAGGGAGAAACATCCACAGAGTGGTTGTAAAACCATTTATATTTGTTCCCACCCAGCCCAACATCCCACAGAGTCCCAACAGGTCATGAACCCACAGAGTCACAACCATTAACTCAAATGATCCCACCCATCAACCCACAGAATCCCAACTGTTTATCAACCCACAGTATCCCAACAGCCCATCAACCCACATAATCCCAACAGCCCATAAACCCACAGAGTCCCAACAGCCCAAAAACCCACAGAGTCCCAACAGGTCATGAACCCACAGAGTCACAACCATTAACTCACATGACCCCACCCATCAACCCACAGAATCCCAACAGCCCATCAACCCACAGTATCCCAACAGCCCATCAACCCACAGAGTCCCAACAGCCCATCAACCCACAGAGTCACAACCATTAACTCACATGATCCCACCCATCAACCCACAGAATCCCAACTGTTTATAAACCCACAGTATCCCAACAGCCCATCAACCCACATAATCCCAACAGCCCATCAACCCACAGAGTCACAACCATTAACTCACATGATCCCACCCATCAACCCACAGAATCCCAACTGTTTATAAACCCACAGTATCCCAACAGCCCATCAACCCACATAATCCCAACAGCCCATCAACCCACAGAGTCACAACCATTAACATCCCATCGGATGATTCATTTTGATTCTATTTTTTTTTTGGTTTTCCCCCCCCCTTCCCCCCCCTCCCCCCTTTCCCCATTGAATCACCCCCCCCCTCCAATCAACCCCGCTCTTCACACCAGCCCGATAAAAGTGAAAGCTCGGTGACGTGATCATCGGATAACCGTGACCTTCTAGAACGCACTATGTGTCCCAGTTTTGAGAACGCACGCTCACTAGCAGCTGAGCTGCTTGGGACAGCAAGATACCGACGAGCCAACTCACTGACTATCGGAAGTCGACTTTTATTTTCCCGCCACCACACCAGGGGTTCACTACACTTGCCCATATTCTGTCTCTCACCCAGAAATCTGTCTATTTCATGCAAAGCCAAGGTCCTGTCACCCCCACCACCACCGTCATCGCTGTCATCGCTGCACAAGACTGTGCTCATGTTCCCTTTTCTTTTTTTGGTTTGTGTGGCTTGGACGGTGATCTCCCCCTTCTCGATCAGATCACGTGCATGATCCGAAAGCAGTATCCTGAGGTGCCTCAGCATGGAGGACTTGTGGAAGAGGAGTCTCTCAGGGCCAAACCGGAGCATCCCCTGGGGAGCAGGAAAATCAGCTTGGTTGTCGGGCAGCAGTTGCAAAAACAGGTACGCTTCTTGGAGGGATCGCCACCGCACTGACACATCCATAAGAGCGCACAACATCCAGGCCAGCCCGAGCTGCGGGTCGCTCCATTCCTTCTCCAGCTTGTCCACCATGGCATACACAATTGGCGACAGCGCCTGGATGTTCGGTGGGGGGGATCTCCCCTCCTTCACGGCCTCCACATTTGTTCTGATCCAGTCTTTCCAAAAACTGTGGATCCTCGCGAACGTCAGGACCACCCTCCCGCTTGTCACTGTTTTCGATGCCTCCAATCTAAAACAAGACATCACATTGAATGAATACTTGATAAATAACGGGCTGCAGTTCAGTTTGTTATTCCCTGTTTTTTCTTTTGTCGTTTTGTTCACACTACTTGAAAAATCATACATCTTCTCAATAATCAAGTTTTTTGTTTGGTTTTTTTTCTGCAATGTTGTACTTACAGGTGTGTGGCATCCCTCGCAACTTTCAGCAACTCCAACAGGCTCTCCAGCAGCGTCCACTGCCGTGGTGTTATTTCACGGTGCTCATCCCCCTCCCCATGTTGCTCAGCTAGCAATCGATCGATTGCTGGCCTGAGCCTCACGGCTCTCTGGAGCATGATGAAGGTGCTGTTCCACCGTGTGCTCACGATCGTGGGGAGTTGCAGCACCCTAGGTTTTCTTGGTGGGGGTGCCGGCTGCGATGATGGTGCACCAGACTGTTGCGAAGGGCCACCAGCCTGTTGAGAAGGGCCAACCACTTCCACATCCATGGTCTCTGCCGTGCCCTCTCCCTGCAGATCACACAACACTTGTCACCTCACAGACATGCATTGAAATCGATTGGAACACAACATGTCAATGATAGTGAAAATTTGTTCGACCGTAAAAAACCGTAAAAAACCGTAAACACCGTAAAACACCGTAAACACCGTAAACACCGTAAAAAAACCGTAAAAAACCGTAAAAAACCCGTAAAACACCCGTAAAACACCCGTAAAAAACCGTAAAACACCGTAAAACACCGTAAAAAACCGGAAAAAACCGGAACCGGACCAAAATTTTGGAAAAAAAAATACAACTCAATAATCACCTGTGATGTCAGATCTTCCACAGCAGCAGCAGCAGCAGCAGCTGCAGCAATATCATCAAGATCCTGACTGGTGGGACCCTGCAGCCAAACAACACCCAAAACAAGCCATTTAGATGTCAGAAAAAATTCAACTTATAACAAGAAGCAAGCAGCAACACAGAAAAAGGGAAGTGAATGGAAGCAACAGAAAATAAAGGAGAGTTTATCCACCTGTGGCGCCATATCCTGTGCATCCTCCAGCGAGTCCTCGCTTTCCTCCTCCCCGAGGTCCGCCGGCATGTACTCCACCTCCCCCCCCTCCCCCCCTTCCCCCCCTTCCCCCCTTTCCCACATCTCTACCTGAGCCTGACTGAACTTAGTTTTAAAAGTAGAGGAGCGCCGTACATGGGCTGCTACCCCTTTCAACACATCTATTGCCTCTAGTAGTAAGGCCGTGTGTTTATTGACCCTCCCAATAACGCCTATATGCCCTAAGCCCAGCTGCACCACATTGTGGAGCATGTGCAAGGAGCACCTGAGCCAGTCAAATTCTAATTCTTCTTGAAGGGCCTTCCTAATATTCGATCCACAATCTGAAATTATGGTCGGCCTCATTTCTCCTAACTGAGCTGACCCCCCAAAGTACCCCTGAAGCAGTTTTGGAATTTCCACCGAAAGAACCTCTGCGGTTATGCTTGTATACTCTAACCTATGCGATCCTAATGTCCTAGTCTGCAAAACCCACTCTGTATCTACCCAGCTGCATGTGAATGTTATATATTCACATGAAGTCCTACTCTTCCACAGGTCGGTCGTAAAAGCGGTTACCTTCCATGGGACGGACCTCGTCAACCTTTCCATCTCGCTCTTGTAGACAGAACTGATCTCGCGCTTTATGGTTTTGGGATCCACTTTTGGGCATTTGGGTTCAAGCACCCTGGCGAACTCGAGGAAGGCTGGAGTGCATGGAGTCCCAAAAGGAAGGGAGTCCCTCGCCACCCACTTTGCCGCTTCCCTGACGAACCTCTTGTATCCGGCACTGCCGGCTTGGTAGCGCACATTCTGTACATCACACATGCACATCAGCACCACATGCAGTCCCCCAAAATTCAGGCTGGAAATTCCAGCATCCAGCAACACAACAACACATGCAGTCCCCCAAAATTCAGGCTGGAAATTCCAGCATCCAGCAACACAACAACACATGCAGTCCCCCAAAAATCAGGCTGGAAATTCCAGCATCCAGCAACACAACAACACATGCATTAACATCACAAGCAATCACAAACCTACCCGGTGTAGAGACTTGGATATCAGCGTCTCGGATGGGTCCTCGCTTGACTTCCCCCCCTTTCCTGGCTTCAAATGGCCTGCTGCTGCCATTTTCGACGTCCATTCTTCTAATGGGAAGTCCTTCCCATCCTTCGCAGCATCATCGATCCACCCCTTGGCAGTGGTGAGGACATCATGGTCTTTCACACCATGCCTCCCAGAGCAGTGGGACTTGAGGCCACTGTAGGACCCCTTGGCTGCAGACATCCACACCAAAATAAAAAACTACTCCAGAAATATTAACCCAGAAAAAGAAAAAAAAAAAAAATACAAAATACTTACACCAAGAGCACATGTGTCCGCACAGCAAACACTTCAGCTTGACCAGCCTGTCCTCTTTTTTCTTCCCCTTTTCTCCTTTTACATAGGCCTCCCACGAGCCGTCGTCGAGCTGCACCACCAGGGTCGCCAGCGGTGCGTAGTCGACAGGACGCAACCCCGCATCCTTTCTGACCTCGCCCATCAACTGAACATCCGACGTCGCCGACATACTGAACACACTCCGGAAAAAAACGAAAACACACCGCGAGACAGTAGAAAACCAAAGGAGAAACTAGCGATGGGAGAGTGGCTAGGTTATAAGGGAGGTTGCGTACGACGGGACAGCTTCCCACCGTAACTCCTCTTTACGGTGGAACGGACTCCGGTTTGCGGTTTACGGTGTTACGGTCACGTGATTACGGCGCTACGGTGGATGATTTACGGTGCTACGGTTGTTGATTTACGGTGAGTTTACGGCATGCTCCGGTGTACGGTGATAACCGAACCGTAAATCCGTCATTTCATGCTCCGGACCGCCGTAATGACGCCGTAGTACTACGGATAACATTTACGGTGGTCCGGTTCCGAGCACGAAAACCACTCCGGTCCGGACCGGAGTGACCGTAACCGTAAGTGACCGGAGTGAGGTTACGGTACGGTTTACGGTACCGTAACCGTAAAGTCCTATCTCTGGTCCTGGAGATGGTGGTGGTGGAGGTGGCGGAGGAGGCGGACCTCCTGGTCCCCCAGGTGGGGTCCCAGATTTTATGGGCTATGCACGTCCAGAAAATCGTTTGCTTCACATTCCCAATGCGGTCAAATTCCCGATGCCGAAACCGTATACTGGCGCTGGAAATCGCTGGATTCGGGATTGGCAGGCAGAACTCACCAACTTCTGTAAAGTTTATGATTTGGATGAGTCTGTTTGGCTTAAAGTATTCCGCACAAATCTCTCTGGTTCAGCCGCCACATGGCGGAATATGCAAGAGATGCGGATTCGGGAAGGAGTTCGTCCGATGTTCCAGGACTGGGTACAACTTGTGGAAGAGTTAGCTATTGCTTTTGAACCTACAAGAATGTCCGATGTTTCGCGTAGGAAGCTGCGGAAACTTCAACAAACAGGGACTGTTCGTTCCTACATTAACGCATTTCGGGATCTCATACTCAGAATTCCGAATATAACGGAGGAGGAGCAGTACTTGACGTTTGTTGACGGACTACGGCCCCAGATCCGACATCAAGTTGTTACAATGGTGACAGAAGGAGTGGAAGCGGCGATAGTCACTGCCGAAAGAATCGATTCGTTGGGTAGCCAATCTCAAAACAACCGCGGACGTGGTCGCGGACGAGGGCGATGGAACTGGAATTGGAAAAACAAGCCCAAAGCTGATCAGAACCAGCAAATGCAAGGTCAGCAACCGCAACCACCACCTCCACCCCAAGATCAAAATCAGCAAATGGGAGGAGGCAACAGAGGTGGCGGCGGCCGTGGCCGCGGAAGAGGCGGAAGACGAGGTGGCGGACGAAATCGAGGTGGTGGCGGAAGGCAGCAACAAGGCGGAGCTAGAGGCGGAGGCGCATGTTACATTTGCGGTGAAGTGGGTCATGGCTTTGGAAAATGTCCTAAAGGCCCAACTTTTCAAAAATGGCTAAAAGATCACGCCGCATAGAGGAGACTTCACTCCATGCGGCCAGAAGAAAAAGAGCCAGACGCCGAAGATATAGACATCGCAGACGTCAGAAGCTCCGGGAGTCACGAGCAAGAGAACGAGAGGGGAATAAAAAGACCGAGAAAGAGTCAAAAAGAAATCCCGCCCAGAGGGCTGAAAATCCGCTGATGAGTACAAAACTTGGTGACAAAGAGCGGATGGATGATTCAAGTACGGTCATCCTAAGCACTTCCGGCAGAGAGTTGGCGGAAAGTGTTGGTTCAGTACATGAAGACTCTGGAAGTTCCTCCGGAGATAGCAACCTGGAATCTATCCCGCCTTGTGGAGAGAAACAGGCTTCGGAAGGAAGTGTAAAAAGTTTAGACCGGACCAGCCCAAGGGTTCCGTCTGACGCCGATGCAAGGGGGGCATCGGACAGAAAGAAACAACCAGGGGTTGAAGGTGGGGATTACCTTCAAGACAGTTTTAACCCGCTGGTAAATAATCACCACCTTAAGTTCATGGGATATGAGCTTAAGGGGCGGATAGGGGGAGTTTCAATCTCCGCTTATTTGGACTGTGGAGCTACGGAAAATTATGTAGCGCAGAAACTTGTGGATCATTTGGGGTTAGAGTTCTCCTCGTGTAATAAGACTGTTTCATTAGCCAACGGGTCTGTTTGCAATGTGGACAAACGATGCGGAAACATCAATATGCAGTTGGGCGGATACAAAACCCAGTTTTCTGCGGATGTTTTTCCTCATCTCACATATGACATCGTGTTAGGGTTACCGTGGCTCATCGCCAATAACCCGTCCATAAACTTTGCACAGGGAACTATCAACATTCGCCAAGGTCAAGGTTGGATAACAGTACCGGTAAAGGAAAGACCGACTGATTATCTTCAACTTGCGAATGAAACCACACCTCTCATCACCCACAAGAAGATATTCCGCTACATCAAGAAGCAAACTGAAGCCACAGATAGTTTGGCTTACTTGGTGGTGGTGCGTGAATCTGACCCCACGGATAGCAATCACTTGATGCAATATCCGTATGAAGGGGTAACCGTTGATAGCCTTCAAACTTCAGCGGGCACCAACACACCACAAGAGACGGAGGTACCGAAGTTGCTGCATGATCAGATGCATCCGGATATCCGCTCTGTGGTGGAGGAATATAGCCACATTTTTCCAAAAGATCTCCCACCTGGCATACCTCCAGTCCGCAAGGGTCATGAATTTAAGATCGACCTTGAGGATGAGAGTATGAGCCCAATCCACCGTCCCCTGTACAAACTTTCTCCGGCTGAATTGGATGAAGTTCGGACACAAGTGGATTATCTCCTCGAGCAACGGAAGATTAGGCCGTCAGAGAGTCCCTGGGGAGCCCCCATACTCTTTGTCCCTAAGAAAGACGGCGGACTGCGGATGTGTGTTGATTACAGATGGATCAACCACTACACCATCAAAAACCGCTATCCACTTCCGCTCCCCGAAGAGTTAATGGACCGGCTCGCTAAAGCGAAGATCTACACCAAGATCGACCTCCGCTCGGGCTACTGGCAATTTCCAGTCCGGCCAAAGGATACCCCAAAAACTGCATTCCGCACACGATACGGGCATTTCGAGTTCCTCGTTTGTCCCTTCGGAATGTCCAACTGTCCGGCCCAGTTTCAAACTATGGTGCAGGATTTGTTGGGGGAGTTTTTGGACCACTTTGTGGTTGTGTTCATTGACGACATTCTGGTGTTTTCCAATTCAGTGGAAGAACATGTCGATCATTTGAAACAGGTATTCGAGCGGTTACACAAACACAAGCTCTACGCGAAAGCGAGCAAGTGTGAAGTGGGGGTCAGCGAGACCGATTATCTGGGATATCATTTGTCAGGGAAAGGCCTGCAACCAATGAGTGATAAAGTGCGGGCTATTCAAGAATGGAAGGAGTTGAGCTCAGTTGGGGATGTGCGAAGTTTTCTGGGCATGGTATCTTACTATCGTAAGTTTATACCAGAGTTTGCGCGGATTGCAGGACCCTTACATGATCTGATCAAAAAGAATCATGTGTGGACATGGGGGCCTATTCAGCGCGAAGCCTTCAGCAAACTCAAGCAAAAGATCACCCGCACCCCCATACTTCTCCTACCCGATCCGCTTCTTAGGTACACCGTAATAACGGACGCATCAGGAACTGCATATGGAGCAGTTCTGTGTCAGGACCATGGAAAGGGGCTACAGCCAATAGCCTACCTTTCAAGACGATTAAAACCAGCTGAGACACGATATTCCGCATATGAGCGGGAGCTGGGGGCTGTAGCATATGCGCTCAGCCAATGGCGGCATTACCTCGAAGGAGCGCCTGGGGAGGTTACGGTTATGACAGACCATCAACCGATAACCCACTTCATGACCCAAGCTAAAATGTCGCGGACACAATCCCGATGGTATACGTCAGGGTATTTCGATTCCATCGATCCAAAAATCGTCTATGTGCCTGGTAAAGCCAATGTACTGGCGGATGCGTTATCCCGAAGCCTTCCTGATTCACAGGATCAAATTCATGCTTTGTCCGCCTGGGTGGTGGATGAAGCGGATGCATGGAAGACCGCTATTGCAGCAGATCAAAAACTGCAGGCGGAAGTCACGAAAATTCAAGCGGGTAAACCCACGAAACTTTCGTTCGAGGATGGCTGGTTGTACTATCAAGCCACTCCCACCTCAGACAAAGTACTAGTGGTTCCAAATGGATACCGGAAAAAGGTTATGGGGGAGTTCCATGATGTTCCGAGCGCTGGACACGCAGGTGCCGCCCGGACATCGGATGTGCTACAGCGATACTACTGGTGGAAAGGAGTTGGAAAGGATGTCCAAGCATACGTGCGGACATGCCCTGTCTGTCAGCGGACAAAAGCTGATACGACGAAGCAGAAAGGGCTTCTGCAACCACTCCCAATACCGACAACAAAGTGGGAACAAATCACCACTGACCTCGTGACTGATTTACCAAAGTCACGTGGGTTCACCGCCATCGCGGTATTTGTTGATCGGTTAACCAAGTACGTTCGCTTCGCACCCTGCACTAAGGAAATAACAGCCCCGGAATATGCTAAGTTGTTTGTGGACAAAATATACAAACACTATGGCCTCCCCAAAGTGATAATTTCCGATCGAGACCCCAGATTCACAAGTTCCTTCTGGCGGTCTTTATTTTCACTTCTGGGAACCCAACTCCGAATGAGC
The DNA here is from genome assembly GCA_030272585.1 of Bryopsis sp. KO-2023. Classification (NCBI taxonomy): domain Eukaryota; kingdom Viridiplantae; phylum Chlorophyta; class Ulvophyceae; order Bryopsidales; family Bryopsidaceae; genus Bryopsis; species Bryopsis sp. KO-2023. The sequence goes on from BSYQ01000005.1 coordinate 217,525, forward strand.
ACAGCCTACCACCCACAAACAGATGGGCAGTCAGAGGTTACTATTCGGGTGTTGGAAGACTTTTTGCGGCCTTATGTGGAGCGGTATCCAGACCGCTGGGTTGATTTCTTGGCGACAGCGGAATTTGCTGCCAACAACTCCCGCAATGTGTCAACCGGCTATGCCCCAGCACACTTGTTGTATGGGCAGCATATGGGACAAATTACCGTGCAGAAAAAGTTAACGGCGAAAGAAGAGTCCGAAATGGCAACCGAAATGGTGAAACGAATGGACGAGCAACTGCAGCAGGCAAAGCAGCAGTATGCAACCGCACAAGAGCGGATGTGTGTCCAAGCGAACAAACGGCGGCGGGAAGTAATCTTCAAAGAAGGGGATGAAGTTTTGGTGCGGAGTACATTTATTCCGCTGCAATCCTTGCAAAAGATCCCACCAAAAATCCGCCGGAGGTTTGTCGGGCCATTCAAAGTGGACAAAGCGATATCCACAGTCGCTTATCGCCTGCAACTACCACCCCATTGGACTATTCATTCTACCTTCCATGTCTCCAAGCTGAAGGCATACAACCGCTTGTCAAAAGATGATGAGCGGGAGGTGGAACCTCCCGAAGGGGAGTTGGTGGATGGCGCCATTGAATATGAGGTCGAGCGTATTCTGCGGGATCGAGGCACACCCAACCGTCGGGAGTACTTGATTCTGTGGAAGGGCTATGATTTGATGGAAGCCACCTGGGAGCCAGAAGCCCACCTGGCCAATGCCAGCGATATCTTGGCAGAGTATCTCAGAAACCGCACGCGCTTGCCGACCAAAGAGGAAATCCGCTCTAAGCGGGAAGAAAGGCGGACAAGGCGGCGGAAACAACCTCTTTAGATGATACAGGTTGATATGGGGAAGGGAACGATGGTTGATGTGTTGGTATCAGTTCACCCATAATCAAATACATCTAAGAGCGAGCTATAGAGAGCTGAGTCAAGATAGCGAGGGTAATATCAAAGCGGGCTAGAACCTTGGATGAGACGACACTCAATAGAGGAAGTCTTCCATCAGTGACAAGTGAGTGACTCTATCACTTGTATAAACTAGCTAGGCTGCAACCCTCCAGCCCTATTTCGTCAAAAGTTTACGCCGAGCGCACTGAACCTTCAGAAGCAACCGCCACCAGAGCAAAACCTTAAAAAGCATTTGCATAAAAATGTCTGGAACATCCGAGCATTTGGAGCGACTCCGTCAGCAGAGGGATGAGTGGAAAACAAAGGCAGAGGCCTTGGAAACGGAGCTCGCGGAAGCCTTAGAATCTGGAACTGAGGCAGTGGAATTACATGCAAATGTGGCGGCGGATTACGAAAAATTACACACGAAGCTTCAGGAGGGTGTGACAAAAAGGGATGAGCAGGAGGCGGAAATCTGTGAGCTGGCGGCGAAACTCCGGGAAACAGAGGAGAAACAGACGGCGGAGAAAATTAAGCTGGAGGCGGATTGGAAGGATCGATACCGGGCTCTTCAACAGCAGTTGAGTGATGCTCAAGTGAAAGCCCGCGGTGCGGAAGCGGAACTCAAGACCATCAAAAGAAAGCAGCCACCAAAGCTCAAGCGGATACAGATTGGTACCACAAGGAAAACAAGCAGCTCATCAGCGAGGCGGAGAAACGCTACAAGCACCTCGCCACGGTCCAAAAAGAGTTGGCAGCCACGAAAGCCGCTCTCGCCAAGGCGGAAAAAGGAGACAATTTCTGCAGCAGCACGACTGCCCGCGTGTTAATGTCCGAGTTGGTGGCGTCCAAGGTTGAGGTCAGCCGGCTTCGGGCCAGCCTCATGGACATTCCGCAGTCACTCGCGAGTTTCTCACACGGACTCGTGGGAGTACGTCTGGACACCGCGAAAACACAGGCGCAGTTGGTGAGGGATGGCCGGATAAAAGATCAGGTCGATATGCATAAGGTCAAAGAGATAACCATCACAAACGTAGACCTTACGAAGGCGCACAATTTGGACCAAGTGAACGACTGGTTGAGCCGGATAGACGGGGCAGCGGAAAATATCTCACAGCAGTTGGCGAAACCACCCCAGAGTTCCCTTGACGATGACGACAACGAAGACGTCATAGCGGAAGAACCGACAGGTTCAAAACCACCGCTGAGCGCGGAGGACGCACAAACAAAAGCACTCGTCAAAGCAGCAATGCTCAAAGCACTTGCGGAGAAAAAGAAAGCAGCCGCGGAGAAAAAGGCGGCCGCGGAAAAACAACAGGCGGACGCGGAGAAAACACATGCGGAGAAAAAGGCGGCTGCGGAAAAACAAAAGGCGGACGCGGAGAAAACACATGCGGACGCGGGAAAACAAAAGAAGGCGGACGCGGAGAAAAAGACAACCGCTGAAACCAAGAAAGGGGAGCCGTCGACTCAGGCGGATGCGGAAAAAGTGAAGGAAGCGGACAAAAAGGGCGCGGAGAAAAGCACCAAGCGGGGGAAGAAACGCACACGCGCGAAGGACGCGAAAGAGTTGCGTGCAGCGCTCAAGAAGATCAAAGGCACGCACGATCCAGCACTCGCGGGAACGAAGTGCTACTACTGCGCGGGAACGCAACATGGTGTCGGGATAAAAACCAGTTGTGGGGCTCACTACGTTTGTCCCACACACTGGCCCCATCATCATGTAATGGATCGGGTCATCAATCGGTGGCTCGCGGATAAAAGTATCCGGCCGCTCGATATGACCGCGGAGCATCTTCGCCTCGGGAAACGTGCGGAGGATTTTCTTCCGCTCCCATCGCTTCCACCCCCGGATGCCACTGATCAGCTCACCTTACCATGTCAGGTGTGTCGGGTCAAATCCGCAGCCTTCCCTTCGAAAACCGGTGTCAAGGAGCTTGGATCCCGGCTGACATACATCCTACGAACGATGTGGGATCTCGAGGGCTTGGACTCGGAGACAGAGTGAGCGAGAGCAGAGCCAGACAGAGCCGGACAGAGACAGTTTTTCCTTGGGGGTTTTCTTTTCTTTTCTTTTCTTTTCTTTTTCTTTCTTTTTGGGTTCTTCTACGGGTGTGGACACCCTTTGGGGGGGGGGGGGGAGTAGTTGATACGTTGATCGCACTCATTTTGCAGTACGAGTGTGTAGTACGGGTTAGTACGGGTTCTAGGGGGTTAAGTTCAGAGAGAACACTTGTAAAATTAATTCTCTGGTTTGTGAAAGTGTGTGACCCCAGTCTCAACTTCAGCAACGACTCACTAAAACCTACAGGGACCTAACAAGTATGACAATGCCGATTTGTTCAGTGAATGCAGGCTTCAGACCTCAGCGTGCGGACCCTCCTTCCCCTAAAAGGGTTTTAGTCGCTCCACCCAAAAAGGTTGGAGGTCTTCCCCCACCACCAAAGGTTGACCAATCTCCTTCCCCAGGAACCAAACGTGAACCCGACTCAAGGGAACGCGATCTCAAGGAGAAGGTTGCCGAAGTAAAGAAGCAGCTGCCTGGATGAAATTTAAGCTTCGTGGTCAATTCATGGATCCAAAAACAAGACCCTTGTGCTGTGGCGATGCTCTGTGTGTTCTGGATTGGTTCCTTATTATCAACATATGGGGCGGTGCTTAGCTTTCCTTTGGCGATGAGTGCATCTTCGCTGGTAATGCAGAGAACAAGAATAGACATCGTGTGTGGCAGTTTTTTCTGAAGTCGTTCCTGTGCTCTGTTTGTTTCTGGGAGGAAGGGGTGTTCGGCTCGTGGAAAGCAATCCTTTTTGAGAGACGCATTATTTTTTTCTTTTCTTAAAATTCAATAAACTTCTGACGGACTAAGGCTTAGACGCTGGTGAGCGCTTTCCCCCCCTCGAAATTCTGTTGTTCCATGTCCCTTCCGTATTTATGTTTCATTGTAAATTTTGAATGAGTTGGCTCAGGGTTTTTGTTTTTGCCTGAATATTCCCCAAGAATTTGCTACTGGAAATCATATTCTGGAAGAGTGAGTGGGTGATTCTGACCTTTTCTGAAGGTCTAATTTTGAAATTTGTCTAGTTCCTCACCTACAAAGAATTCATATCCCTAGATGTTCCTTGGTATCAAATTTATATATATGTGTATTTTTTTATTAAATTGAATGCTTACTAATCATCCTACATCTGGGGATCCAAATGTCCAAGCAGAGAGACAGCAACTATGTCGAATTCTTCTTTCTCTTCCCACAAGTCCTGCCACAGAAAAATAACAAACTGATTATTCTCATTTCAAAAAAGAATCTTCCTGGTCAGTCGTATTTTACAGGTCTTTTTGACTTCATCCATTCGCAGAGGTCGCTCTCGAGCACCAAAAAAGGCATAGATTTCTCAGGAGGTCCCACACGAATCCAGAACACCTTTTTTTCTGATTTTCTACTCCCTCCAAGCTATCAAAACCTCTAAACCACTCATTGGATCGTTCATTTGTTCTCATCCCAGAATTCCAGCGTGATTGAAATATTCCCCTTGTGTGCGAATCCTGGCAGAAAATAGCAGGCTACAAAAAAGAGTTTTCTACTGCTAGCCTCCCCTCTTATTTTTCTTGCCCATTCCTAAGCTGAAAAAAAACCTCCCTTTAGTAGTGGATTTGGAATTGAACGTATCATCAGAAGTTTACCCCAACATTTCCAGAATTGCAGTTTTTAAAAAGGGATATTTCAGGAATTGTATCGCATGAATCGAGTTGCAAATTGATGTGCAAGGTTTGGATGCTCTTCCAACATGTTCGATCTCGAAATTTGGGTGATACATGTAACGCTTTATGTTCCGAAGAACGTTGTCTTTGATGGGAGCCTTCTCGCACATTCTCAACCTTCTTAAGCATTCGTTTGTGTGCTTCATCATCATCTTTTCACAATCCCAATCAATCGATTTCTGACCTGAAAAAAGGCACCAGGGTTAATACAAACTCTAAAAAAAAATTCCAATCAAGTTCCAAAAAAAGCAGTCTCGTACCCAACATCACACAAAGCGCTTCAAGGACAAGTCTCCTCTTTTTTGGCCAGTGGATTTGATCAATTCTTTTTTTTTTTTTTTGAACACAGATACTTCACCAATCACAAGCAAGAAATTAAACAAGATATTTCGAAAAAAGAAAGGCATAATAATATGAATTCAAGACATACCGTTTCTTTGTCCTTGAAACTTTGCTTATCCACATCATCCTTCTTTTCCAAATGCTTGATGAAAAGCTTCATCCTTTTGGCAGCTTCCTCTTGCAGATCGATCCTTGATGACGATCGCCTGGCGGACCTGCGTAGATCAAGCCCTGCCTTGGACACGGTCACTGACATGATCATGTTGCAACAAAGATGGAATGTCCACTACTTTCATTTTCTTGACCCATAAATTTCCTCGCACCGGACCTGGTTGATGCAGGGGAGTGAATGGACCCCAGAACAAAACGCGTTTGAAGACGTCCCCTGTTACGCTCTCATCCCACACTCTCCTGTTTGCAATGGCCTGGTAGGCTTGCAACGCTCGGACTCGCATCGAAATGGACATACATTCCATTTCGAATTTTTTGGCAGTGAACAAGAAAGTTTGCACTTTCCGTGTACCGTAGAACTCTCTCTTTGATTGCTACTCTAGACTGTGCACCAATGACCCAGAGATGTCGAACTGCAACAGAATCGTCCATAAAAAAGATGTGTTGTTTGACCAAAGCCACGTGACCTGTGTTGACAGAAATTGCCACGAAGTCACGTGCCTTTGGGGGACCAGTGAAACAGGGCGGCTGCACATCTGCTGCAAGCCTTGTTTTGCCATTTTTTAACTGACTCCACTGTTCCTTCTTTATCATGACATGTACGTTGAACCAATCGCCTTACAAACCGATCACCACCACGTGAACTGTGACAAAAACAGATTCTGGAAACCCATCCTCACTCATCGAAACAAAAGCACTGCTGTGGGTACTCTCCTATCCCCCAAAAAATGGTCGGGGAAAAAGAAACACAATCTAACATCAAGTATTGTAGTTGCAGTTGAACAAAACAAAAGAACAGACAGCACCAACGCTTTGTTTCTTTTCCTCTTTTAAACAAACTTGAAGATCAATGCCAAGATGAGTTGCTGCCAACAAGTACATCTGGTCTTGTCCTTACTCAGAGTTCGGTGCTTCATCACATAACTTTACAAATTTCCCCAGTAGCAAAGTTCAAGACAAACAAAATGCTTGTCTGTCAAAAACATCACCTTCATCGCCCAAAACAAATTAGCGATTGATTGATTGATTGATTGGTTGACTAGCACCGATTCCTGCGATTCATCGGATCGGTTTCAGGCGGCACACCGCTCCAACGAGCCAAGGTCCAATAAAAACTCTTCCCCTGACTTTCAAATCATTCGTCCGCCTTTGTCTTCTTCGCTTCTCCAGAACTCCCAGAATCGCAGACCAGGGAATCGCAGACCAACGGAGTTTTCTTCTTGCTTTTGCACCCAACAGTAAAGATGCGTGCTGCGTTTTTGGTCGCCCTCACTTGCTGCCTCGTCGGTGAGAAATCACGCGTCCTCAATTCTTCCTTGGTGAAAAATTCGGCTGCTCCTGTTGGAACAGGGTCGAAAAAAGAAGCTGCAAGTGGCGTCCCACAGGAATCTGATTGGACTATAGACAACTTGAGTTGTTTACCGATTGCGATCTCGCTGGCTGCTTCCTCTGCGACATGTAGCTAAAACGGCGCGATCGTCCACCTTAGATCGTCTGAAATACCGCTTTCGTAGGGGTCTGCGGTCGCTGAACAGGGCGTTTCTTTGTTTTTTCTTATCAGCCCTGGTGAGGTCCCAGGATATCGATGTCAGCGCCCTCCTTCAGGAGCAGCTCAACGGCCCTGCCGTCCAAAACATTCTCAGCAAGATCCCTGAAGCGAATCAGTGCCGATCCAACTCAGACGCTTTCATCAGATCATGCACTCAGGTCCGATTCGTGAACAGCGATTGTCTTTTCGACCTTTCCTTGCTCTTGGGCAGTTACGGACTGATGTTGGCTTTTTTTTTGGCTGCTGCTAGGATTTGATCGAAACCACCAGCTTGAAGACTGACACCGCCACACTCGTCGGCATGGTCAATATCGACAACGCTGCGAACACTTTGGCGATCCAGGGAACTACACTCGCTGGATTCGTGGATGGTGCCACAGCATCCGATGCGTAAGCAACTGAGAGTGACGTCATGTTTTCAAATTCTTGAATATTTTTTCCTCTGCTCATTGTTTTTGGTGATTTTAGTTTTTCTTTGTGTTTTTTTGGACTGGTGCTGGGTATTGCTTGAGCGGCTTCTCAAGCAACATTGAATCATTAATTGATTTGGTGACTCTTGCTCCTTATTTATTTTTTAAACTTGAAATAATAAATAAAAACATTTTGGTGTTGCATTACAGATGCTGTAGAGCTTCTTGTGCGGTTGCCCAACAGGTATTGTGTGTGTGCGTTTTTTTGTTTTCTCTTCTGTTGGAAACGAAATTTGGTTCTATGGGAGGTCATCGTGTGAGTTGTGTGTTTCCTTCAACAGGGATGCATGTGCAATGCGGGTGCTTGGAACGAGATGGTCAGACTTTTCAGCGGTGCGGCTGGTGTCAATGGCGGTGAGTGAATTCTCATTTCATAGATTTTGTAGTGCCCTCCTAAGATTTCCCCCACTCCACACCCAAGAAATCTTTGTGTGACTCTTTGTGTTTTTTTTATTACATTTTTGCAATTTTTACATTTTTTAACATTTTTGTTTTGAAAGTTAAGCTGAGCAATTGCCTCTGGTGGCTCCTTGCATTGTGTAAATTGCATGAGGACAGCAGGAGTTGTTGATATCGATGTGTGGTGGTTAATGTTTTCTCAGTGTTCAGCAAGATTGTGGCAAAGTGCAACACTGGTGGAAGATCCTTCCAAGCCGTGATGGACCCTGGCTCTTCCACCTGCTCTGCTGATTTCATCCCAACTGCTAAAGCCTTTACCTGCTGAACACTCTTCCAACAGTTGCTGCTGGTTTTGACGAGAATCGACTTCGTCTGTAACTTTGATGAGCTAGTTTCCTGGGTGCCCGTGGATGCCCGGGGAATGTTCGCTGCTACTTTTTCTTTTCCTTTTTTGCTCTTTCTGATTTTATTTAATTTGTTGGGGATGTTGGGGAGGGAAATGAGCAACCTTAGTGATGGTAGTCATTAAGTGTTCCTAGCACTCGAAGGAAAAGGCAGTTTTCTGCGGTGCCCTGATTGGGGGGTTTTCATTCAGTAGATATGAAGAGCAGGACTCTTTTTTACTTCAGGTGCTCGTAAAGAGACCATGTTGCCAATTCGTGAAGTGAAGGGAAAAAACGATTATAATAAAAATAAGGGCCGTACTGAGTGCATTTTCTTGCAAGCTGGGAGTCGTTGGGTTTGTGTTTGAACAGCAAACACTCTGTGATTAAATTATGGATGAAGAATCTTCAGTTGATTACGATTCTATTTCAGTTACAGCTCAGATGTACAAAAGTTACAGAAGTTGGTTCGTTTGATATATAAGTTTTTTACTGCTGTTTTTTAGTTCAAAGATATTGAGAAGTTCAGGCTCCATGAGATGTTTTTGAATTTGTGGCAAACATATAATATAATTATTATTTTCAATTAATCAACACAAAAAGAAGAAAAAGAAACCACTAGAAATAAAGCTGATGTATTTTGGGATGAATCATCAAACTCCTCGAGTTTCCTTGTATCAAAAGCAATGATCCTAATGGTGCAGATGATGGAGCCAATTATAAAAAGTTCACAATATTTTGTTATTTTTATCTAGTTCGATTTGCAGAGGATCTTTTGTATATTTACTCAGAAGAATGGATGAATTGGTAGGATTGCCTTGCCCCCACAACTTGATTTTGAGTGTAATACGGCTGGGTGAAAAGGACACATACAGGCACAGTCAGGTTTTCTGCGTGGTGGTGGGTTGAGAGAAGTTTTGCATATCCTTGTTCATCAGTTTCCTCTTGAACCCAGACAATCTGGAGGAAACTTTCAACCTGGTGGAAAATTTCAATTAAAACCCTGTCAACCTTGTCCTCCCATTCCTTCTTTTTGTTACTCTATGCATTTTCCTCTCCAGTGTCAAATGGGGACCTATAATGCACAGACCAGTGTTCGGGAAATTTGTTTTTTGCTTGTGGGGTGGTTGAGCAGATCCATATATCTTTTCAGTGGTTGTCATTGTACTTTGTACCCTCTGCACTTTGGAAATCGAGTGCCTCTGTACTCTGGGTTGCCCTTCGCAGCTTCGATATTGACATTGTTCGACATCTCATCCATGATCTAATCCAAAAGAAAAGCCTATTTTCCCGAGTCTTGCTTGGGTTCATTTTCCCAGATGCACCAACCGGCAAAACAAATTCTTTTAATAAACTGATTCGCATAATTTGCTGCAACATATCTGTGGGATGGCAAGTACCTGTGGATGCCCATTAACAGCAGTGTATGTGACTGAAGTATCTTGGCAGCGGACAAATGACCGCAGATGCAGTTGAAAACGATATCTATATTGATTTCAGTGCAGAATTTAACAAATGATTTTCCTCAAGTATAGCATTTTTTGGTCAAATCTCTCCTGTCCAGGCCACAACTCACCCAAAATTCTACCCCCCCCCCCCCCGCCCCACCCTTCTCCACCAAACACATCCTTGGAGGGTTTGCTTGCTTTCCGTTCAGTCCGATGCCCCACAGAAGTCGCGATTTGTCATCAATGACGGGCAGGGCAATGACTAATGCGGCTCGCACCCGTGACGTGGGGGCTTCGATACGACAATGACAGCGAAACAAGGTTTCGCGTTATTTGGACAGCTTTTTTCCCGACCGGTTTCGGTTTAGCGTCACCAGGGAGTCTCGAACAAGGAGGGGAGGCCAAAAAAAAACCATGACGGATGGTGGGGAGCCAGCGAATGGCGTTGGACCGGACGTGAGTGTTTCTCGTCTTGGCATTCGCTGAGATGTCGCTGTTCATGTTTGGCTTATCTTTGTTGGGGACACTCTTGGGGTAGTGGTGTCGGTGTGTGAATTTTCTCTGTTGTGGATTTCATGCTGTGGAGGTTTTGAAAGAACGTGGTAGGTAGCTCATCTTTTTCTGTTTTTTTTTTTGGACAGGTGAGCTTGAAGCAGGATGATGAGGCTATGGATGCTGATGTCGAGGATCGGAAAGAAGATGTAGAGGTCCCTCCTATGCCAGAAGTTACCGGGTAACGCGAGTTTCCACGCCTATGGTTTGTTTTGCTTTCAACGAAACAAGAATCCCTTTCGGAGGATTCTGGGGTCCATTGTAGTTTCCTCCGTTTTGATAATCTTCTGTCGCGGAGGAGTTTTTTCCCTCTTGGTTTTGGCCAGGTTTGCGTTTTGAAGTGCTATTGTTGAGAATTCGTGGGTTCTTGTAGGCCAATGGACCCCCCTGCGGAAAGTCATCCCGAGGTGAAAGAGGAGGCCAAGCCCGTTGAACAAGAGCCCGTCGAGCGGGCACCACCTTCGCATCACAACGACGAGAGGGAAAGGCACGAAAAGCGACGCAGGCGGGATCACGATGATAAGGACAAGGAACGAGACAGGGAACGAGACAGGGACCGCGACCGGGACCGTGACCGTGAGCGTCGGCGTGATCGCGACCGCGGGCGGGATCGAACCGACCGGGATAGGGACCGCGAGAAAGACCGCGGCGATCGCGATAGGGATAGGGACAGGGAAAGGGACCGTGACAGGGATAGGCACAGGCGGGGTCATAGGTCTCGCAGTCGATCAGGGAACAGAAGGAGGTCACGGTCGCGGAGGCGATCCAGAACTCCACCAAGACGGAGAAGAAAAACCCTGTTCGATGTCCCTCCCGCGCCGGGCTCGCAACCCGCGACTGAAACTGGCGGACAACCGGGGGGAGCACCCGTACCAGCGCCAGCGGGGGTGCTGGGAGCGTTGGCTTTGCCGTCGATGGAAGGCGTTCCGGCCGCCGCGCCAGTACCTGGAGGCTTGCCAGCGTCTGCTTTCAACCCGATGGCCGCTGGTGAGCGCCCCTTCATTAAATCAACTGTCCTAAACTGTCCTCCCCCCTCTATAATCCATTTCTACATGACTAATTCCTTGCCCAGGGGTTTCCTCAGTTTGTGTAGGCCAAGTTATTTGGCGAGTGTAGGTGGTGGTTTGGAAATAACTAATATAAGTTGCACACTTGGATAAAGAGGAAAAATTTCCTTGAAAGAAAATGCCCCGTTTTGGATGTTTCAGAAAATCACTATGGTGGCTGAAGAAAAAGCAGGGTTGGAGAGTTTTGAAAATTTAACCTTGCGGGGTGGAAGAAAAATTTAGGAAAAGTTTATAATTTTGAAAGTCTTGGATGTTGTCGTTGTTGAGTGTATTATTTGCCTGATGGCCAATTTTCGTAATGGTTGATTTTAGGACATCCTCCCGCCCTTTCAAATATATCTTCGACCAAAACTCTTCCATTTCTGTTGCGAACCATAAACAGCAGTGGTAGGGATAATTAATCAATACATACAGTAAAATGATTCTCCTTTTTTTGCTTCGAATTCGGTCTTTTTCTCTTCTTCCCCCACACACACTTTTCTATGCAAAAACAGTGTTCATTTTTTTCGAACACTTCCACAAATTGAAATATATATTTTCAACCTAATCCTCCAATCACTCCAAAAAATGCTTCATGATTTCCACTTGATGTTGACCATTATTCCGACTTTTTCCCCCTCTCCCCCCCCCCTTTGTTGTTTTTTCTTGTTACTTTTCACCCAGTCCCGACAGATCCAGGTTTTTTTGGAGGGGGTGTACTGCCGAATGCTGCTCTCATCCAGCCGCCGTCCCAGCAAGCGACGCGACATGCCAGGAGGGTGTATGTGGGAGGACTACCTCCGACCGCCAACGAGCAATCCATCGCCACGTTTTTCAGTCACGCTCTGGCTGCCGTGGGAGGAACTTCTTCTGGTCCGGGTGTAGTTGGTGAGGACTGCAAAGTCCCGGGGGGAGGAAAAATAGAGATATAGAAATGAGAAAACCCAATGAAAAGAATTTAATGTTTGAAATTGAGGGGCGAAACAAAACTTGGGAGGGGTGTTGGATCGATTTGCTTTCTTTCTCATTCTATCTATCGCTGTAGTTTTGATTTTCACATTGCCTGTGGTGGTTTTTTTTCTTCGTCTTCCTATGCATGCGGTTTTGAGAAGGTTGAATTTTTTTCGTGCTCCACAAAACCCTCTCGTTCTTTTTTTTACTCTAAAAAACTTGAAGTTTAAAAAACTTTTGAAAAAGGACTAGAGTCTCCACGATATCAAATGAAGAACTGTTTTGGTGGGTTGGGATGTAGTTTGACATGTGGTTGGGAACCCCTTGCTGAGATATATTGGGTATGTGTGTTATTTGCAGGGAATGCAGTCGTGAATGTGTACATCAACCGTGAGAAGAACTTTGCTTTCGTGGAGTTTCGAACAGGTATTTAAAAATGATGGAAGTGGCATTACCATTAAATAGCCACTGGAGACGATTCTTGCTGATCTGGCATTATTGGAACCACATCAGTTTTTCCGTAGCATGCATTCATGAAAGATGCATTTCTTGCTCGAATTTGATGGTGCCAGCATTTTTCATCATTCTTTTCACCCGTCTGACATATGTAAAGGTAGCAAATGCATTGCACTCATGTAAAGTCTCAGTCTAGTGTTTTCCTCCGACAACTCACTCCACTTTTTTCAAAATGTCCCCACCACAGTTGAGGAAACCTCGAATGCCATGGCATTGGATGGGATCATGTTTGAGGGTGTAAGCGTCCGAGTACGACGGCCGAACGACTACAACCCCGCTGCAGCAGCTGCTCTGGGGCCTAGCGTCCCTAACCCCAACTTGAATCTGGCTGCCATTGGGCTGCAACCGGGCGGAGCTTGCATAACAGATGCACATGAAAGAGTGTTTGTTGGGGGGCTTCCATACTACTTGACCGAAGAACAGTGCAGGGAGCTGCTGGGGACTTTCGGACCTATCAAATCGTTCGACTTGGTGAAAGACAGGGAAACCGGGAACTCGAAAGGGTGGGTTGAGGCTCAGTCTGACATGCACCATCAGTGTTTACCTTGTGTAGAACACTGAACGGTTTTCTGCTGCTCAAATCAACATCAAGTGAACTAAACTGACAATATCTTCTCCAGATCCAGTCTTTTTAATTCTACCGAATAGCATCATGACTTATTGTCAAAATGCAATCCAGATTCCCACCCAGAAAAAAAAAAGGAAAAAAACATCCTGATATATGAACACTCTCAATCTCATGACAAGTGCATGTGTTTGGCCATCAATTAAATGTTTTTTGGGTTTGTTTTGGGGGTATTCTTGCAGGTATGGTTTTGTAGTGTATGCGGACCCCTCTGTGACAGACATCGCTTGCCAAGGGTTGAATGGACTGAAAATGGGCGATAGAGTTTTGACTGTCCGACGAGCAACAGAGGTATGTGACTTTGACTACCCAAAATAACGTGACGCACTTTAAACTATGGGTGTTAAAAAAAAAAATGAAACGTGGTGATCGAAAAGTAAAATCAATCCTTCTGCTGAACGGGAAAAAAACAAGATGCAAGCTGTGGTGGATAAGACTCCGTACGTTATTTTTCTAATTTGGAAGTAGTTTGTTTTTTTAATTTGAAAGGAAACCCCAGTTTTGATAATGCGGTCTTGCATTGGTTGATGTGCGGAAGCTTCAAGGGATGTTCATTTCTGTGTTTTGAACCCTTGTTTTTGCTTTTTTTTGAAATGAAATGGTGGGGAGATATATCCTGTGTTTGATTGGGTGGTTTCGTACTAGGGTCAACCTCGGCCGGATGCTGCTGCTGTGCCAACTGCGAATAGCATAACTTCTCTGTCAGGCGCCACACGTGTGGTGAGTTTGGCCGAAGCTGTCAGCATGGATGAACTGCTTAACGACCAGGATTACGAAGAAATCACAGAAGACATGCAGGTGGGTGAATGAAGGAGATTACAGTTGAAAATAACAAAATACCATCAGCACGACGTGCATATTTCTCTGTACTTCTTTTCGTTCGATTATGCACGAACCTGGATTTTTTTAGCACCATCTCCATCTTTGAATGAGGACCTTTTTCACCAGTAGCACCATGGGAAGCAGATTACGAAACAGCAGCTCCCAAAACCTGCCACACCCATCATGAAACACCATTTCATCATCGTCAGTCCCATAATGGGAGGTATATAACCATCATGTCAGTTGTTAGTTATCATGTGGTTTTTCTTGCATACTTTGATTCGGGTTCGAAAAGAGTAACGGGGTGAGGAAAAATCGGCTGAAGCAGAGGGGTTTGGGTGTGTTTTTGTTGTAGGAGGAATGCAGCAAATATGGAGTGGTGAACAAGATAGTTATTCCGAGGCCGCCCATGCCAGGCCAGCTGCCCCCCTCTGGATTAGGAAAGGTGGTCATAGAGTTTGTGGATGTGAATGCTGCCGTGAAAGCTCGCAATGCCATGCACGGCAGGCGATTTGGGGGAAGAACGGTGGTGGCAGCCTTCCTTCCAGAGGAGAAGTTTGCTATTGGCATATTTGAGTAGTCGCGAATGTCGGTGGTGCAGGGGTGTTGAAAAAAAAGGGAAAAAAAAAGGGGGGAGGAAACTGAGAGAAAAACACTCGAAAAAGGAAAAGGTCCGGGCGAAGCTGTGGCTGCTTGAAAGGGAAAGAGTGAGATGGAGAGAGAAAGAGGGAGAAAAGAGTGACTGGCAGTGAATGAAGTGGGGAGAAAGAGAGAGAGATATGCTTCCGGCTTTTTTTCCTCGGCACAACCACAAGGGCATCCTGCAGCGTTTATTGATATGGAGGGCGGCTTTTTCTTCTTCCCCTTTTTTTTCTTGTGTTTTTTCGTGTGTTTGTGGTGTGTCCGTGTGTGTGTGTGTGTTCTTGTGTTTGTGTGTTTTTTTTCCCTTTGTTTTGTTGCTTTTATTTTGTAGGGGGATGGTGGAAAAATGGGGGACGGTGAAAATCGAGAGAGGGAGGGTTAAAGAATATATGGAAAAAGAGAAACGAGCCTCAATTTGTTGTCTGTTTTATTTCCACCTGTGTTTGTTGGATGTGCGTACCTTAACATAACACCTTCTTTCCTTCTCGATATTCTTTTTTTTTTGTCAAAACAAAGGATTCCATGTGCTCAAAAAAGAAAGAAACAAAGAAAGAAATATAGCTTGTGATATTGCCGTTTCGTTGTTTTCTTGTAGAAAGGCCAGAGAGAAAAAAGAAAAAGAAATGGGGAGGTGGGTTGTCAGTTTCCTAAAGAAGAAAAAAGGGGGGGGGTCGGGGGGGTGTTTGGCCAGCTCCAGTCCAGAAAAGTTTAGAAATCCAATTTTGAGGTAGGAAAGGGGTGGAAACCTCCACGGAGGAAGAGCATGGATGAAGAAAACTGAAAGGGGGGGGGGGGGGCGCACCGTTCACCCCGTTCAGTCATGTTTTCTTTTTTCCACCTTTTCGTCCTGTTTTTCTCTTGATATCTTGATACTTTCTTTTGCAGTATGTATTGTCTCCATCCCGAACCCCCCTCCCTTCCTGGACTTTATGAGGTGGTAAAATTGGGGTGAGGTCAGCACTGTCATGGAGCTCTGGAAATATAGTAAAAGCAGAGATGGGGGTGAAGATTAGACAAAGGGAAAGACTGGTGGAATTCTCGAAACAAAAGAGGGGAAAAGGATGGTGCTAGGAAGGGGCAGGTTGTCCAGTAATATATGACAAAAAAGAGAAAAAGAACAGCTGAAAAAACGGAATTTGAGAAAAGCAAAAGATAGATGAGATCAGTGCCCTGACCAAGGGGTGTGACTGTGATGCAGGCCCCCCGTTTCAATTTACTACAATGCTTAGGAAGAATGGACTCGTTGCCTTTGGTGTGAGTGTCTTTTGTACCCCTGTGAATCAATGTCCATATTTTGACAAAACACGCAACATGCAATTTTGTCCTTGGAAGGTCTACGTCTACAGATGCGTTGATTTGTAGTCCTGAGATAGCTTCTGATATATAATGTACCACCTATCCTCTGTTCAAGTGGAAAATAGCTTGCCACCATGCACAGGGGATGAAACGAAAGGAAAGACTTGGAATAAGTTTGCTTCAGCAAGTGACAAGCCATAAAATCTAGGGAGGGGGGGTCCCAGTGAATGTAGCTGCTCATGCGTGGCAAAAAAAAGGAAGGGAAATTGAGCAGAGGTGGTGCCTTTTGTTAAAGATTGGGGCCGGTTATGGTTGCAGGCGTTTTTGACACTTATTTTCTCAGGTGAAGTATTTGAAGTGTGGATCAGCCCTGAGGAAAAAAGGGACTGAGAAAATTAGACATGCATTTCACTCCTCCTTGTCTGACAAAATCCTGTTATGACCTGTGAACCTTGAAACCGGCAGAATTCAATCAAGTTCCAACTTCGATTTGAGAAGTGATTTGACCCTATGAAATGCCCTCAAAACAACATGCTCGTTACGCACCACCGCTGCACCTTCCAACCTACTCCAACAATATGATCACAATATGAACCTCTACGCCGCATAAGTCCCTGGACCTGGAACTGGGTTGATAGCCTCCTTCAATCGTGTTTGGGTCCCGAAACTCCAGGAGCTGGAGCTCTTGTTCACACCCAAGGGCTGTTTTCCCACGGAAGACCGCTGAACTCCGGTTCCAGGACCGGGTGAAAACACGCCAAAGTTGCTCTTCTCGTGATCCGGCGAAATAAACACTTTTTTGCAGGAATCTCGAGTGGATGACCCAAAGCGAATTGAAGGGAGGGTGGCCTTCTTGGAGAGCGGTTGCTTCCCGCAAGCAACTGTGTTTCCGTATTGTCCAGCCCCAGGAACGCCCAGAGCACGCTTTATGAAGTCATACTCAAACCGCTTCTCCGTTCCAACTCTCCAAGCGGGGCACGAGGTCTTTTTGGACAAGCTCTGCTTCCCGATTGCTCCTTGACACTTGTAGGCGCTGGGGCCTGGTGACCCCATTCCAAAATTGATCTTTTCATGGTCGGTGGAAATGAACACTTTTGCTTGATTGTCTCTGGAGGAGCTTCCAAAACTGGCTTTCGCAGAGGTTTGCTTTGTCGAATCCACTTGCTTTCCTACGGCGGATGCGACCTTGTACTCCCCAGCGCCTGGGTTTCCGTCTCTGTTCGCCATCTCCGCCCTCTTGGACGACCCAAACCTGAAAGCCGGGGCGGAATTGTTGTTCGACGTCTGTTGCTTCCCAAACCCTGTGGTGGTCTTGTAGATAGCCCCCTGAGAGTTATTTCCGCCGGCTGAGCGACACTGCGCCCGGTCGTGTTCGGAAGATATGAACGTCTTCGTTACGCTGTCCCTGTGACAACTTCCGAACCCGTATCCTGGGGAAGTTCGCATGCGACTCAAGCACTGGCCACCGAAGCCGCTTCTCAGTTGCCCTGTCCCGCGCCCAAAAAACACATCATCCGCGGGAGTTCGCTTCGTTGAGGTCATAGCTGCTGTTTCCCGCTACAGGAGGCGCTCCCACGGTTCTATATTGACAGCGCAGCCTTGGACAAGAGACGGACGTCTTTTGCCACTCGTTCAAAAACAAACTGCGAAACACACACAACGTGTCATTCGAGTGCACTGTGAGAACAACGGACGGCGATTTTGTCCCAGTCGAGCAGCGTGAACTTGCCTTGGTACAAGAAGGCGATTTCGCTGCTGCCTTGCTTTGCTCTCGCAGTACAATACTCTAACAAACCCGAGACACACACTCACCATCAACCGTCTCGAATTTCTCGTGTACCCGTTCGGTTACATTGGTTTTCAGGCGGATACACCGTTAACGTTAGATCGTTTCCATGTCAGGCATGTTGAATGCATGCAACAAATACACCTCACTCGCCCAAATTCGGCCTTTGGTGCAAACTTGAGGGCAACTGTTCAAGTATTTTTTTGCCTCGAACGCGGTGAGAAGATATTTCGCCGTCTTTTGTACGCGCCGCGTTGCTTCAGCCTCTCCCAGCTGCGCAGCATTGTTTCAGCTGCAGACCTTCCACACTCGCTGAACCTCTTTGAAACGCAGTACCGAAAATTATGTAGGATGGAACTGGAAGGTAGCGTTCGACCGCCTTGTTGAGCCACCATCACATTCGAATCCGACGGCTTTCGACATCGACTGTGCTGGGCACATTCAATATGTTTTGTCACAACGAGCTCGCCCCGACACAGAGCTACTACAGCCAGTTCACCCATGATATGTCCAGCTCGGCGATTTGTATTTTTCTTAAGAGGTAGGCTCATGAAACTTGAAATTTGGACGCTGGATAATGCTAACACCAATTGCAATTGAAAAATGGCACCATACAATCGAGGTAAGCTCTCTACAGCATCGATCGCCAATATTTTCCCACGCTTCTATTTCTTGGAATTAAGAAAAAGAAACAAGACAAGTGGCAATATAGATGGACAGAGGTGCTGACCGACAGTATGGTGCCCGCGAACATAGTGTTCAGCGCTTAGGATTCAGCCCTCACAGCCAATTATCCAGCCACGAAAATATGACAGAGAACCCTTGTGCCTCCGAACGATCGCAACCACTTTATCGTGTCGTGAATAGTCGGGATTGGAACCAAGACTTGGAGGGACAAAAAAGCTCGGGGTGTATTCCTGGAACTTTGAACGTGGCTCGGTGTGTTTTTTTGACTCCGACGCGCGCGCTCTTTTCCTGAAATTTCGAGTTTCATAGCCCAACCGTCCATCAATCTGCGGTTTACGCAGATGTGAAAAGAAAACGAACATTTCTTGTGCCTCGACTTGGGTCGATGTCGCTGTATAGCAGGAGTACTAGTTTGGGTCCGAACGGTGTTGACCTGTCGCCCCGGTCCAAGGACCCAATTTTTGTTCGACAGGGTTCTTACGCTAATTCCTGCTTTTGCAGGTCATCGTATCTGGAGCAATATTCGAAAAGCAGGCCTGCATCCGGAAAGAGAAGGTCAATTCCAGCTCGCTACAGTGGCTGTGGTGGCGCTGGAGATGAAGAAACATCTGATATACGGGAGAAGGGGTGGGAGCTGGAAGGGTGGAAGGATGAACCAAGCATTGTGGGTGTCATTGACTGCATACTCATTGAGGTTGCAAGTTGTTGGGACAAGAATCGTTTGAATAATTTTCGCGACTGGCGAACCCGAAAATGATGACAAAATTTGAAAAAAAGAGGCCAAGATCGTCCAAAACAACTCTGGAGCTAAAGCAACAGCGGTACATTGTCATCACTGACACGTTATTTGGTTTAGCCAGAAAGCTCCCAGCTTGCGTCAGCGCGCCTCAGGCAGGAGGCGCTAAGTTCCTCTCGATACTTCGATGACCTCCCTGTGTACATACTGAAAGCCAAGAATGGAAGGCCTGTGTCAGCTGGTGCATCAAGACCAGCCCATCTTCGATCGTTCATTACACGCAAACCTCGAAGCCACAGCCACCGAACCAAACAAGGGGTAAGAGATTTGAATCCATATGTTCTCCCTTGTGACAAGCTGATTTGTTGCCACTGATTTTGAGTCCCCTGAGGTTTCCTTCTGATCAAAAAGGTTTGTTTTGAACAGCGTTCGAGAGCCTCTCGTCCAATTCCTGAACGACGAGCAGCAACCCAATGTCTTGGTGAGGCAGAGGGCGACACAGCTATGTCAGGGGAGCCACCAGTAACGCCTGCATCCAGCGGTCGAAGTGATGATTGTGGGACCGTACCCGTTCTTGAACAACAAAACAAACCACCACCTGGACCTTCAACCTCAGAAGGCAGGTTAGAAAATGCTATCCATAGGTTTCTTGCTATTGATTTGCTTGAAGATACGTCGAGAACAATGCGAGTCGGCATGCTGGTGCAACAGGGTGCGAGGAGGGAGTTTTAGTCAATCGGGACTGTGGGGCTTCAACTTCGTTTGGAGAATACGTTGAGAGATCAGCAAGCTCCGATGTTGTAGCGCCCGAGGCTGCATTGCCATCTTTTATCTCGCCTTTTAGCGATGTTATAAGTGGTCGCAGAGGCAATCGTGCTGCTGAAGCTTCAAGACGGAGGAAACCGAAGGATAAGGTGTCGTCGGGGAGCCAGGTCTCTGAAAATCCTGCGGGCGACAGATTCTCACCAGACAGGTCAAGATCACCTCGCAGGAGACCAAATCAGCTACATGGAAATTGCAACAGCTCGAGTACTGTCCAAGGGACAGGGGATTGCCTGAAAATTAGACCATGTAGTCACAGAGGAGTTCAAGAGTCGAGTGAAAAACCTGTTGCGTCAGCTTCACCCTGTGGCACTGCTGAAAGCCCCTCAGGAAAATCACAAAATTCAGTTCACAACCAAGGGTTGACTGGTGATGGGAGGGGAATGAATCTGAGTAAGGAAGAGCCACCAAAGAAAGAAGACAATGCTGAGAGGATACTGACGCACTTTGACAGCTGGAACTTTTGGAGACAAAATGAGACGGTGGAATTAAAGGCAGAAGGTGGGGGTTTTGTGAGTGGGACAGGCGCCAGCGAGTGTTTAATTATTTGCCACGAGGAGTCCGATAACGCTCCTGAGACCACGATAACCCCACCCCGAAGCAGACATGCCGTAAGCAGGCTGTCCGATCCTGGTGCAAGCTTCAGCATGGAGGATATGGAGCAATTGGAGAAAAAGTGGTCGAAGGAGCAGACTCGCGGCCGCCGGTTACAATGGTATGAACATCGACGGAGTGGTAGATGGTCCAGTCAAAACCAGACTCAACCTAAGCAACCTGATACGCCAAGCAATGGTTTGGAGCCTTTGTGCTTGTCTGGAGCTCAGATGCTGCCGCCGAAGTCTCTCATATCGAATCAGTCCGAAAACGATGATACTGGTTCGAAACACGAAGGTGAAGAGCCATTGAACCAGGTTGTGCAGACCTCTTCCAAGCCTCGCGGACTACGGCAGACCATGAGTTTTCCAGCCAGCATTCGTTCTATACCTCCAACGAAGCAAAATAATCGTGGGGGGGCAGAGTACCAGATGAAGGTTGTGAGCAGAGGAAATGGATCTCCGAAAATGATTAAAACAGCCGTGCCAGGCACGAATTTTATTCGCTTGGAACCATCGCCTCGAGTCTCAAATCCTTCACAGCCCTCACCGTCAACACAATCTGGAGAGTCAGATGCCATCGACGAAATGCTTCACGATCACAGAAAAAGATCCGATAGTGACGAGAGCTTCAAGAAAGCTGCTTCGATAAACAGAACTCCATATTTCGGAAGGGCGTTGATGCACATTTCTTCTGAAGATGGTGGGGGGAAAGAGGTCAACGTAGGGGATGATAGTTTTGTTTCATCGAAAGTTGACGATTTGACGATGGTGGGCGTAAAGGTTCACGGGGCGGGTTGGGTTTAGAGTCTTTGTGCATGAGTGGAGGGTTCAAAAGAATTGAGTATTTGGAATAGGACAACTCTGTTTTTTCTCTCTACTTGTCATGATCTCTGGAGTGTCAGAAAAGCTCGAAGTTTGATATCTCTTCGGGCTACTAGGCTTCTGCAAGAAATGTAACGACTTTGTATTGTGTTGACGGTTCTTGATGCATCAATCAATGATGATTTTATTGGCTGGAGCCTTCATATCGACTCCTAGTTCAACCTTATGGTAAAATACCCTGTGCCCAACATATGTATGAAAAAGAAATGTGACGGAGTGATTTGAGTCGTCAAGGGGCGTTCACAACTCTCCTTTGCGCCGTCACGATAAATAAGAGCGAGATGTATGAGTATTCCCACAGTCAATAATACCGCGAGTAACCGCCCAGAAAAAGTGCACCAAGTTGGAGAAGCTTCTATTGCGCTGACAATCCTTTTTTGTTGTTAATCGCCCCTTCTCGACGGCAGAGATCATCAGGGCAAGAATTTTGACAATTTACATCCGGAAAACCCCAACATGAGGAGCTGGGGTTGTAAATCTGAGCCGCAAGAATTCTGGACTCGTTTCGATGTTTTACTTCTTCCTTTTTTTGGGGGGGGGTACTCGTACTTGTGGTCAAGAATACTCAGCAGCCTTTGCAGGCTGCCGAAAATTTCAGTTTGTGCACAGGGCACAAGTCTGTTGTTCATACTTTTTTCTTTGGAAAGAAATACATCTCGCAGCAGTCGCTTTCAGCACTTGATCTCAAGCGGGCCGATAGCACCAAGATATCAATATTTAATATTAATATTCCCTGACCCCCTTGCACGAGTAGCCAGAAGCATCGTGCACAGAAGTTGACAATTTTTTTCGGCCGTCAGCAGTTTCGAACGTACGAATCATGAGGGGAACCATTCAAAGCTGCACTTGGTTATCGTTGCTTTGAAGCCTAGCACAATTCTCAATGATGAGACTATTTGCGTTCGGTTTTGATATTATTCTCGAGCAAAGGCGGTCAAAACACTCGCAGTTTTCGGATTGTGGGCAAACCATTTAAATGCCGCAAGCACTTATGACGCTTTGAACTACGTCTTGTTCGAGTGCTTGACAAGGGTCGGAAGATAAGCCAGCGTATCTTCCGACGAAGTTGCGGAGGGTACCGCCGCCATACGTGATCAAACTGTTTGCGGCGCCGCCTCTGCTCTGTTGACTTTAAACGCTATCCCTAATTCAATCCCTTCAACACCTTCGAAAAAGGCCCACTCCCTCGCAAATCTTCGAATTGAAAACCGTTTCCCCTTCAACTATGTAATGAAGTGTTGTTTCTTACTCCGACTTCTGGTTTAGAAAAGCATCGATGTTGTAAGTCAACTTCCGTCAACACGCGAAACCCTTTTGATACTCACGAAATATTACCTATACATTGTTACAACACCAGCGAATAGCCTGCGAACGCTTTATCGCTGTCTCTTGGGCAGAAAGATAAGTCCAGTTCTATTCAGAGAGCCCACGGCTGTGCTGCGATGGGTTGCGGTCATTCAACCGCCCTCCCTGTCCAGGTGGGCCCCATTTTCACTTTCATGTTTCATGGTGTCTGGAGGATGGTTGACTCCTGGGATTGTTACATCCACTTTTGTTCATTCTTTGTGTCGGATACACCAAATCACATTTTCCCAGTTTGAAGTGGGGGAGTGGGGTCATATCGAATTTCACAAATACGGTGGAAATTGATTCAAATTGAATGATCCTCTAAGTGCTACTTGAAGCTTTCTTCTATTTCTATGGAAGGGTGCCTATGAAGGCTCGGAAAAGGCGTCAGAAGCACCAATTTCAATTGTAGCTGAATCAGGAGGAGTGCAGAGGTAAGATTCGACAAGTTCTTGTGTCAAAATTCTTGCTGTTGCGTTTTTTTATGCAAGTTATGGGTCTGGATCCGGGAATGGGAATAAAAAAGTGCTCCAGGAAAAATAGTTCAGCAAAACATTTCTTGATCGACATATCCATCAGGTGTTTCTCTGTGGAGTCTCTTCCATCCATCCCAGAGGATAAGATTGTGGATGGGGGACCTCCCAAACCAGGGGCATCAAATGAAGACTACAAACGCGCTTTCGCTCTGGCAAAAAAAGCATCTTTTATCGAAAGGAAATCTGTCGAAGAGTACACCCTGGAAGGCAAGCAACAAACCTCTTTCTGCAGCGTTCTCCGAAGAGTTTTTGCTCCTCTTGAGAATGGAATATAACTTTTTCTCCGCATGTCATGCAGCCATCAAGGAACGCCTACGCCAAGAATGGGTTCCTGAGTATAAACCAGAAGAAATTCGACCCCCCATGATCACTCCTGACACTATATCCGAACGATCGACGAAAGTGACCTTGTCCATGCTCTCTGACAAAAGGCCTCAGTTTCGCAAGACGAAAGTCGTGTGTACAATGGGACCGAAATGCTGGTCTGAAGACATTCTTGGTCTCCTACTTGATGCGGGAATGAACGTCATGAGACTTAATTTTTCCCATGGCACGCACGAGGCTCACCTCAAAGTTCTGGAGACGTTTCGTAAGGTGGGTTTTTGCTTTGGAAAAGCTCAGGTTTCAAACAACATACTGTGGAGAACTAACAGATTCTGGGGATCGTGTGGATGCCTTGTTGGCGGCGTGTTTCCAAGTCTAAGAGTTTTGCAATCGTGGCTCAAATCGTGACTTGAGTTTCAGAACGCACCGAAGAGATGCTGTTTCTTGTGTTTCGTGCGGGCGCAGTGATAGCTGTGGATTTTTTTTGTCATCGATTGAATGTCGTAGGTCAAGGCAGCAAAAGGTAGCTACGCCGCGTCGTTGCTGGACACCAAGGGACCTGAGATTCGAACAGCAATGCTGCGAGATCACAAACCTATCGATCTTGAAGCTGGTCAAGAGGTTACAATCGAAGCTGTCGGGTCTAGGTACACAGAATTCGAGGGCTACAAAACTCCAGAAGAAACAAGGATAGGCTTGTCGTATGACCAACTGTGCCAAAGCGTAACACCAGGTAAAACCCTCATGTATTTTATGCAGCAACACAGAATATTAAAGACAGCCAAAGTACCAGAGTATGTTGTGATAGTGTACAGAGTCAACAATTCACCTTATATTTATTATTTTATTATAGTTAATAATAATAATCAGTATTCTACCACTAGTTGCCATTGCCTTTGGGACAAAATAGATATGAAAATCTGATCAGCTCATGCCGAAAGTTCAGAAACAATAGTCCATTGCTGCAGTCATACATATTGGTTCTAGTATAAAAAGCGAATTTGTATCCGAGAGAAAAATACCATACGATGGTTTAAGCTGCGCAGCAAAGCAACGAAATCTTAAACAAGTGGATGAGTGCATGTTGTTGTGGTTTAAATTGAACCAGGCCCCTAAGCGTCGTGAGGTGTTATCAGGCAACAAAATCCTGCTTGCTGATGGTACCCTCTCGATTGAGATCCTGTCCATCCTCAGTGATTCGGAACTTAAGGGGCGAGTGCTGAACTCAAAACAGCTCGGGGAGCGAAAAAACTGCAATCTTCCAGGAGTAAAGGTCGACATTCCTGTTCTGACGGACAAGGATATTGATGACCTTACCAACTTCGCGTGCAAACACATGGTCGACTTTGTCGCAGCGTCATTTGTGCAGGTTAGATTTCACTTTTTTGTGGGAGTTTCTGCTACTTTGGAGGAAACCATATCACATGGTCTAACCTTTGTAGAGAAAACTCGTTCAAGTCCCATATCTTCTGGAAGTCTCAGACGTTGCGCTCGAGATGACTTTTTGTGTGTTGCATGGTAGAGCGCTGATGACGTTAAGCTCATACGAAAGGTCCTGGATTCGGCTGGGGGTCAAAGGATAAAAATTATATCCAAAATAGAAAATGAAGAGGGCCTGAAAAACTTTGACGAAATTCTTGAGTTGACGGATGGGGTCATGGTTGCCAGAGGGGATTTGGGAATGGAAATTCCTTCAGAAAAGGTATGTGGAGCTCTTCAGTAAAAAACAAAAATGAATTCGCCTCACTAAAAACATACTGTGTTTCATTGGCGGCGCATAAGCAATCATTCATATTTTTCTCCAGGTGCCAGTAGCCCAAAAAATGATCATCACCAAATGTAACATCGCTGGGAAATTTGCAATCTGCGCTACGCAAATGCTTGAATCTATGATAACGAACCCCCTGCCAACCAGAGCGGAGATGACCGATGTTGCGAACGCCGTGTATGATGGTGTGGATGGTGTGATGCTGTCTGGTGAAACAGCAAACGGAGATTTTCCGGACACCGCCGTCGCCACAATGGCGGCGATTGTATCAGACGCAGAGCAAGCTGTCGACTACTATTCGCAGTACTCCTTCATCAGGTAAATAGACTGAAAAGAGACTCCAACATATAGTTCAAAGTCTGTGATAGTGTCTGGATTTTCCTTGCTGAAGCTAACTCATACCATTTCTCGCACAGATACTGGAACACAAGAGGGGATGAAAAATCAATGTCTGCAAATGAAGCAACATTGTCGACGGCGTCCAAAATGGCTGTTCTGTTCAGCGAAGACACAAGCCCTGAATCTCTAACCAAAAGGATTCCACCAAGAACACTGATAATGTGCATTTCAGAAGATGGGGTTGCTCCAAACCTGATAACAAAGTACCGCCCCCCGTGTCCCGTTGTCGTCATCACGAACAATGACAGCGTTCTCCGTCAATGCAACACTTTCTTTGGTCAGATCGGCTTAAAGGTATCATCCCAGTGCCGCAACCTCCTTTCAAAACGATATGTGGAGTGGTATACAAAAACCCAACAATGTGTGGATTTCGTCTGCCTGTAGCACGGAAATTTGAAGGGAGACTTGGCCACCATGGTTCTGAAGTCGATCAATGTCGTGGAGCTTCAAGGAGTTGAAATGCGGTACTGCAAAGTGATCGTTGTGCACAACAAAGAGGATGGCAGTGCCGATGTCAACCCTGAGATAAAAGTCTTGAGGACAGATGTAGGAATGCCAGGCGCCAAGAGCACTCAGAATCTGGGAAAGTTTTCAGGTGGGCTTCCGGCGCTGTAGATCTAATTGAGACCAGTATTGAGTGAGGGAAAGCACATACTAGAAGAACCAAAAGCCATTTGAGTGACGGCGAATGCAACCTTGTAGGAAAACCAGTCGTGAGGCGTGGTGTCCAAACGTTTCGGTCAATAAGGACAAACCTGGCGCTGATAACCAAGCCTGTGGGGAAACCGAGATCAACGAAGATTGTTGGGACAATGGGTCCAAAATGCTGGTCGGAGGAGTCTCTTGGCAAGCTCATCGACGCTGGCCTTGATATCGTCAGGCTAAACTTTTCACATGGAACTCACGAGCAGCATTTCGAGGTCCTTGAAAGATTCAGAAAGGTGAGAACTCAAGCAAACCAGGGGATTCGGCAGCAATGAGGTTCAGCCACATAATTTTCAATTTCTCTGATGGGCTTCAATATCTCTGATTTGTTCATATGTGCAGGTTTGTTCGCTGAAGGCGGCTGAGTTTAAGAGTCGGGGGGTATCATGTCCACCATCTTGGGCTTGTCTTTTGGATACAAAGGGTCCTGAGATTAGGACAGCGATGCTCAAGGATCACAAACCAATCGAGCTAGTTGCAAATCAGGAGGTCATAGTGGAGGCTGTGGGTGATAAGTACACATCATTCGAAGGATACAAAAGCGAAACTGAAACGAGAATCGGTCTCTCATACGCTCGGCTTTGCCAGAGTGTTTCGGAAGGTGCGACTAACATACACACCAAGGGCTGCAAACTTCAATTTCGAATTCGAAAGGAAATTCCAAGTTGTAAGCATGCTTTATTCATGTTGCACATCCAGGGGATTTAATTCTACTGGCTGATGGAACTCTCACCATCAAGGTTCTTCACGTGATCAACGCAAAGGAGCTAAAGGGAAAAGTTTTAAATACAAAAGAATTGGGTGAAAGGAAAAACTGCAATCTGCCTGGTAAGAATGAGCAGGCATGTTTTTTTCTGGTGCTCCTCTGAATCTGTCGGATATATATGAAGGTCTAGTTGGCACCTGGCAGGGGTGAAGGTTCAGCTGCCTGTGCTCACGGAAAAGGACATTCACGATTTGAAGAATTTCGCCTGTAAGCACAATATGGATTATGTGGCCGCATCATTCGTCCAGGTACGATATGCATTGTACTTTGGTGTGATTCGTTACGGTTTCTCTGAGCTTCAGATAAGAATGGATTTTCCCACCGCCTTTTTTTCACTTGCGTTATTCACAAGAGCGTACATCTTTGTTTTCCCGTGTGTGTGCAGTAGTGCGGGGAAGATGTGAAATTCATTCGGGGTGTTCTCAACGAGGCTGGAGGCGACGCCATTAAGATCATATCGAAGATAGAAAATCGAGAGGGACTGAACAACTTCGACGAAATTCTTGCGGAAACTGATGGCGTCATGGTTGCCAGAGGTGACCTGGGAATGGAAATACCAGCAGAGAAGGTGAGCGATAGATCATCTCTGGACAGCGCGTGCATGTATTGCGACCATATGCGGCTGGGTAACGAACGTCTGTTTCGCTATTTCCAGGTGCCCTTGGCGCAAAAGATGCTGATCACCAAATGCAACATAGCTGGGAAGTTCGTTATCACGGCTACGCAGATGCTGGAGTCAATGATAGGCAATCCCAGACCAACACGAGCAGAAATGACCGATGTCGCCAATGCTATTCTAGATGGAACGGACGCAGTCATGCTCTCAGGGGAAACCGCCAACGGGGCTTTCCCTGAGGGAGCTGTATCCACGATGGCCGCGATATGTCGAAACGCCGAGCAGATGGTCACTGGTCATCGAAGGTTTGAGTTTCTTCGCAATTCGACACCAAAGCCAATGACAGATGCGGAGGCTGTGGCGTCTGCAGCTGTGATGACTGCAATGGACATCAAGGTGGGCCTCTGACGCTCACAGCATTCTCCAGCTCTGTTTCGTTGTTTTCCTAACTGAGAGACACCGTGTTCCCCATGCAGGCAAAAGCAATCCTATGTCTGACGACCTCGGGGCGTGCTGCGAAACTCGTGTCCAAGTACAGACCAAAAGTACCAGTGTTTGTTGTGTCCCCAAACGAGGCAGTGGTGCGCCAGTGCCGGTCTTACTTCGGACAAAGAGGAATTCTCATGAGTCACGATGGTTCGACAGTCAGGGAGGTGGTTGATATGCTCGTCAAAGAAGCCAAAGCTCGAGTAAGCAAAGCTCTTTCATCAAAAGGGTACTGTATGGAAGTGGCTACACGAGATGATCGTCGTTCAACGGAAGTGGCGGCTTGATTTCGCTGTAGTTTTGCAGATATTGATTATCACTGTGGTCTTGCTTTCTTCAGGGTGTTATTGACTTGCAGCCTACAGACCAAATCGTTTTAGTTGGCCGGCGTAGCACCACGGTCATCGACGACCAGCGATTGACGATGCGTACAGTAGTGGTTGGAGATCCAGGAAGCGTCGTTGACGTCGGGCACACAGCCTATGCAGGAGAAAAGACTGTTTTCTACAGGTACATCAAAACACCCCCCTCCGAAATCGAGTTTAGAAAAACAACTGGAGTCTTATTCCTTCATGTTATGCACAGATCAACAAAGATTGGCCTGGACACCATATACGACGAGGCTAAGTACAAATTCGTTGTGCGCAAAACGAAAATAATTTGCACCATGGGGCCGAAATGTTGGTCTGAATCGGGACTTGCAGGGCTGCTGGATTCAGGGATGAATGTGATGCGTTTGAATTTTTCTCATGGCAGCCATGAAGGTCATTTTGAGGTTCTTGAGAGATTCAGAAAGGTGAGAACGAGTTTTCAAAAAGCCAGAAACATTACTAAGACCAAAAAAAAACATTACATTACTAAAATAATAAAAATGGTAAACTGTAAAAATTATTCATAAAACATAGCAACAAGAGGCCATCATCCTCACGCCGGAAAACTACAAGAACACCTGAATTTCAATTTCAAGTAGTACGTAATGATGCACCGGGATTTACTTGTGAATCTAACCAAAAGAAAGTAAAGAAGGGAACGCAATAGCATCAAGAACAGGTGGACTCACTCCTCTAACATTGATCTCCAAGAATTTGTGGAGAAATTTGGAGTGTCCTTTCCAATGTCAGTGAGAATAAACTCTGAACATGAACGCTTCAGGTTAGAAAGGAGAAGAAAAGTTCGGCGGCGTGCCTTCTGGACACTAAGGGACCGGAAGTGCGAACTGCAATGCTCAAAAACCACGAGCCGATCAGTCTTGAGGCAGGCCAGGAAATCGTAATCGAAGCTGTGGGGGATGAATATACAGAGTTTGAGGGCCACAAAGATGAGAACGAAACGCGGATTGGACTATCATATGCAAAGCTCTGTCAAAGTGTCGCGCCTGGAAACAAAATACTTCTGGCCGATGGGACTATTTCTATCGAAGTCTTGGAAGTTCTCAATGATCGGGAGCTCAAGGGCAAGGTCTTGAACTCGAAAGTCCTCGGTGAACGCAAGAACTGCAATCTTCCTGGAGTCAAGGTCGACATCCCCGTTTTGACGGAAAAGGATATCGACGACTTAAAAAACTTCGCCTGCAAGCACGACATGGATTTCGTAGCCGCGTCATTTGTCCAAACTAAGGAGGATGTGCAACTTATCAGAAAAGTCTTGAACGAGGCGGGCGGCAATAACATAAAGATCATTTCGAAAATAGAGAACGCTGAAGGGCTTAAGAACTTCGACGAAATTCTCGAAGTTACGGATGGAGTGATGGTTGCTAGGGGCGATCTTGGGATGGAAATCCCCGTCGAAAAGGTCCCCTTAGCACAAAAGATGATGGCAACGAAGGCTAATATTGCTGGAAAATTTGTGATTTGCGCGACGCAAATGCTGGAGTCTATGATCACCAACCCTGTTCCCACCAGGGCAGAAATGACAGACGTTGCGAACGCTGTCTTCGATGGTGTGGATGCCGTGATGCTGTCGGGTGAAAGTGCGAATGGAGAGTACCCGGATGTCGCAGTTTCAACGATGGCGAACATTTGTAGGAGTGCCGAGCTCGGAGTAAACTTCGACCAAGTCTTCAACTACATTCGTGAATTCACCCCAAAGCCTGTGGGAACCGTTGAAGCAGTGGCAAGCACAATGGCCAAAAATGCAGTGGATATCAAACCAGGCAAGTTTCCCAATCATATTCATCCCTTCTCTACCCACAAGACGAGCCGAGGCTGTGTGCTACGCAAGTGCAATTTTCGATGGCGACGTGAGTTCTTATGATATTAAGACAACCGCCCATTTACATTCTTGTCTTGTTCCAGGTATGCTGCTGGCGTTTTCTGAGGGTGGAAAGACGGTCCAGATGATTTCCAAGTACAGACCTTCTTGTCCCGTGCTTGTGGTCACCGCAAATCCACATCTGGCGAGACAATGCTCTGTCTACTTCTCTGCGCACGTGATGTTATTAGACGAGCCCGTGAGGGGAGACCTTCTCCCATACGTGAAGAGTGCGCTGAGTTATGGAGTTCAAAATGGGCTGTGTGTGGCTGGGAAAGAGGTGCTGGTGCTCACAAGCACCACAGTGGCGAAGGACGGAGAAGGTATGTGTGTGTATGCACTCTGAATAGTCCACTGGGGCTGCCAATTTTATGTGTTTTGTGTTTCGGATCTTATGTTGGGAAAGCTAATTTGGACACAACGTTCAACGTTCAGGTAACAAGGATCAGTTGCCACAGCGGGAAACATATTGCACGATCGCACCTGGGAATTTGGATTACGGAAAGCTGGGAACATTGGCCCCGTTCGTGAAAGGATCTGAAATGAACCAGACCTCCAAAATCATTTCGCTGCGTTCTACCGTCATCGACCTCAAAATGCTCACTGAAGAATCCACCACGGTTCGAAAAACGAAAATCATGGCAACTCTGGGACCCGCTTGTGATTCTGATGAAGTCTTGGGGAAGATGCTGGATCGAGGTTTGAATGGGGCTACAATTCAGATTGCCTGTAATAGAATAGGCGACATCAAGCCATTGCTCGCTCGATTCCGAAAGGTGGGAGATACAATCGAAAATTACTGCAAGACATCTTGAGCTTTCGTTTTTCAAGCTTTTGAACTCGTTTTTTTCTTTAAACAGGTCTGCAAAGAAAAATCTCAACAAGTAGCCACGGTGGTAGACATCACAGGTCCAGAGTTTGAAGCTAATAGCTTCTTGAGTGCAAAGGGGGAAACACTTCAATCAATTGAACTCGCAGAGAAACAGCTGGTTTGGATCCAAGTGGCTTCGACTAGCCAAGGCTCTGACGAGCATCCCACCATACAATTGACCCCATCAGATGGCACCTCCACATTGAAAAGTGAAGAACGGTTGCAGAATCAGGCAAGAAACCGCTTCTTGAACAGCTTTCAACGACCCTATTCCAATCTGGCGGCTGTGCGTTGAATATCGGAATCTTGACGATCGAATTTAGGGTTCCAGCATTCATCTCGAAATTATAAAGATGCAAAGCGAAGGTTTGTTCTTGGCGGAGGTGCTCAGCGCCGGCAAGATTGATCAACACAGCACGCTACATGCCCTGGCATTCAACCCCCGGGAAAAACACTTGGCTTCCCTGAGAGATGTCCTCATCGAATTTGAGGTGAACTCTCCAGACTTGTTGTATCTGCGGTTGTTCATGACGACAGAACCAACGCTGACAGCCATCCTGTTCAGGTTGCGTTTCTTGCAGCGTCCGTGGGATGCAGTGAAGATGTTGAAGACATTCGCGAGTCGGTGGCGATCGATGATCTAAAGTTTTTGTCCAAAGTTGATGGGACGAAGCCCCTGAAGGAGATGGACAGCGTTATAGAGGCCAGCGATGGAATCGTAGTCGCCAGAGGCGCTCTTGGAGCGTCAATTAGCCCTGAAAAGGTAAACTGAGAACCTAGGGCAAAGCTCCTTTCTGCCTTGTGCACTTGCAGATGATCGACCCGTGCCTTCCTTTGCAGGTTACATTGGCGCAGAATATGCTTATAACGAAGACCAACATTGCTGGGAAAATCGCAATATTATCGTGCCAAATTCTCGAATCCATGGTATCAAACCCTCGACCCACTCGTGCCGAGATGACAGACGTAGCGAACGCGGTCTTTGACGGAGCCGACTGCTTGCTGCTAGACAGAGAAACATCTCACGGAGAATTCCCAGTGGAGAGCATCGCAACAGCTCACGCAATAGCTCAAAATGCCGAGCAGGCCACTAACTATTGCTCTGTGCACTCTTTTGTACGCGATATGTCCCCCAAGCCATTCAATACGTTGGAGGCGGCCGCCTCAGGTGTGGCCAAAGCCTGTGTCGACGGAGATGTTGGACTCTGTGTGGTGATCTCGGAGAAGGGCCTCGCAGCCGACCTTGTTTCCAAATACCGACCTCCGACGCCTCAGCTCGTGATCACGAATGATAAAGCATTCGCAGCCCAAGCACAGATTAACTTTGGGCAATATGTGTATCTCGTCGACAGTTATGGTGATAATGTTAGAAGCTTGCTGAGAAAAGCTGTCGATTGGGGGAGAAAGGAGGGAATTCTCAAAGAAGGCGGCAGCGTTGCGATCATGCACGGATCGGTTGATGCTAACTCTGATGAGGATCCTATGTTGAGAGTTATGCGGTTGAATGACTTGTAAATTTTGTGCAGCACCCCTGCAAAAAAAAAGTGTTGCAGAAGGACAAGCAACATCGCCTCCATCGGCTCAGTCTCAGGATCCAAAAAAGCCCTGAGTGATCATGCCACTTTTAGTGGGTTTGCTTGCTGGAAGGAAAAAATGAATGTCCTTTTCGAAGAGCGAACAAATTGTCCACAAATGCATTGAAAATACATGAATCTTACATCACGGGTTCCCTATGCTATGCAGTTGGGCCCATGAATTCCAGCCGATTAAACTGGGTGGTGTCGTTATGAGGGTCATATCTCAGTGTTGAAACTCCAAGCTTGGAGTTTCAACACTCAAGTGTGCTTTTTTTGGTATTTTTCTGGGTGTTTTTTTCTCGTCTTTATGTTATGACATTTCGATCCTTTTTGTTGTAGTTGTAAAATGTGGTGTTGAGCGGTCCGTATTTGTTTTACCCCAAGGGGAATAATTTTTTTTTGGTGGTGCAGGTTGTGAATTTTATGGGCTTGGGTGCACCCTCTCCATATCAAATGTTTTTTTTGCCTGTTTACGCCATCAGTCAATCATTCGAACAACAACAGGACAGGTCCAGATATTGTTTCATTGAACAGCCGTCTTTCCACCAGTCGCACCTCCTTTTCTGTTCTGCGCTTATATTTGGGACAGTAGATTATCAGAAACAACATTTGTGAGATGGGTGCATGTGTTTTTATTTTTTCATGTCCATGAAACATGATCATCGACCACCATCACATGCACCATGTGCATGATCCATGTGATTTTCTCCGGAGAAATCTGCAGCAAAATTTTTTTCCTCACAATACCCTTCCTGCAGTTCAAAGAGACGATTGCAAGAAAAGCCAAGGGAAAAGATTCCCCCCCCTGAGTCTTCTGGAGCTTTTCCGAAAGAATCCCAAAAGAGGGAAATTCTCATGGTGGCCATAAATCGCCATCATTAGATGAGTTGTGAGCTGAATTTGGTTTTTCATATTGTAGGGCTTGGATCGTGCATTTCCCTTCTAAGATTTTATTTTCCTTGCCTTGATGTATCATGGGGCATGGAACCTTGTCATAACGCTTTTTTCTACCTGCTTACTACAAGAAGGATGTTTTCCCTTGCATTAAAGAGTGTGCAAAAAAGTCTTTTATCTAAATCAGAAGATGAGAAGAACCGATGTGTGTGCGTTCGCATGTAGGTCATGGCCTGGATTGATTGAATGACCTGTCCTTTTCCCCACTGACAAATCACCATGACTGACTAAAACGCACAGAGATCCAACTGCCCTAGTCCTAGAAAATATCTGGAGAGAGCCTGAACCTGAATTATTCTTCTGAAAAATAATATAGGCAAGCCACAGCCATGCCCTGGACAATGCTTCACATAGTTTTCGTTTGAAGATTTGGTGTTTTGCCACATCATTTCAGTTTAGAAGTTTTTTTATGAGATGTTCGATCATCCTTTGCAAAGGGTACATCAAACCAAACAATGTACATGCAATTCTTCGGGAAATGATCCTTAACCATGCATGACAATTTAACAGTTCACACCTTGAAAAATATCATCCACCTCTCCAATTTTGGACCAATTTTTGGTTGGATATTGGAAAAAGAACAAAGCAAAGATCCTTCACGGTTTAAACTTGAAAGGTTCTTGCTGCTCGACACTAGCTTACAAACCACCCCTGTCATTGATTAGCAAATTATCACCTCCCTCTCCCTGATGGAAAAGTATCTGAGAAAAGCATTCCTTTGAACCTCCAAGTGGGGCACAACAAAGAAAAAATTCTGCCTGAAGCAGAGATGCTTAAGAAAAACACATCACATATGCCCAGGAAATCAAATGAGATCAGAAATATCATTGGACGGCAAAAACACCCTTCCTACTGCCCTGTTCCTTTCAAAACTACCATTTGGGGGAAAATTCCATTCCTCCCCCCTCTCTTATCTTGCAAGCCACAGGAAAAGAAAACTATCAAGTCAAACAAAGTTTGGGGATGACATATAAAGCTTCAGCAGGTGATTGAGCTTTGCTATCTCAGCTGGAAAAAAATCACCCCCCCCCCCCACACACTTTTCATGTGAACAACTCGTTTTGACCTTTTTTATCAGCCCAAATGATATTTTATCAATACAAGATCATGTCAGCCAGTTCACCCTACCACAGAATTTTTTTTTTAATTATTATTTTCCCTTTTTCAAGAGATGCAGTAAACATTTCTTTACAACAAGAGTTTACAATGATCGAGTGATTCTAACATAAGACCACCTCCTTTTCTGACATCTAGTTTCTGCTAAATTGTTCTTGAGTTTGAGACGAGCAACAAAAAAACCCAACAAGTTCTGCATGGATTCAACCAGCCAATACTTTCACAATTTGTAAAGAAAAAAAGGGACAAAAAGAAAAACAAGTAAAAAAAGACCCCCCCCCCCCAAAAAAAAAAAAAAAAAGAGAAAAAACAAGACAGTACGAAACAGATCCTTCATTGCATTTCTGTAACAGAAATGGAAAGAAAAAAAAACATCTTTTCCAGATTCTAAAGAACAAAATTGAAACAAAAAGATAATAATGTTGGGAAAAACGCAGCCTTTTGAGAAAAAGAACCAAAACGCTGTTTCATTCAAACAATGTTTTTCCTGTGTTCCTTCACCGCCTTGACCATTGCGTAGACCTCCACTTCGCACAGTGTCAAATGCTCCTTGGGCTGTATGTTGGTAATGGTCACGAATCTACCCCGCAACGCACAGGGGAAGGATTTGCTTTTGCCCAAACCAACCGATCCACCGATCAAGCAAGCGGGGTTCGACGCGGAAGACGCGTTGTCGCCAACGTTTATCATAAGATTAGAAAACTGCTTTGGACAGCAGTCGCTTCGACCGTATATCTCAACCCTGGAAACGTCGTAAGTGTCCAGCAAATCGACCGACCACCATGGGTCGAGAGTGAACATTGTAGCTGAACAGCTTTTTCCTTTATTAAAATCCAAGTTTTTGTTTCCATCGACAGCCCAGCTCGAGACGGACCCTTGTGGACCAAGGGTAGCATGTTGGTAAGTAGAAGACTGTGTGGTAGGTTTTCCCCGAGATACGAGCTTCTCGACGCCTTGGCCCGCCTTCTTCAAGTGTCTGGTTTCTTGTACATGGCACTGCGCCTTTTCCAGTCTGTCATCCCCGCAACACCCCATGAGGGTCTTGTGGTAACCCACGTAGTCTGGGTTGGCTGTGAACCCACCTTGTCTGTTCATTTTGAGGCAGCCCCCCACGCCTTTCCCCCAGGGGCCGAAAGAGAAGCCGTCGCAACCGACCATCGAGCGGCATTCCTCTTTCGCAGCTTCCACAGAGGGGTAGGGCGAGCACTTGAAATCTCCACCGAAGTCGCCGACGGACTCCAAGTAGCCACCCTCCACCTTGAAAAAGTTGCACTCAGGGGTGGAAAAAGCTGCAAAACAGCTGTATTATTGTCAAACAACTAGTTGAAACGCAGTACTGCGTTTCGCCGCCAATCGCAACTATCTGACGACGAATCCTTTACCTGGGACGAGGGCGCTGAGCAAAATGGCTGCAATGACACCACTCACGTTCAGGAGATTCGCCATGGTGCGGAACAGAAGCATGTTGCGGCCCATGGCACAACGCTCGCGTTAAATGGAGGTTCTTTGCAGCGCTACAGTCGCACACAACCTCAAATTTGAACGAACGAAAAGACTGGGAGGCGACTTTGACAAAGAGAAATCAAGGGCAGATCGATAGAATCCTTCAGCTGAACCCACCTACTCTGGCAAAAAATCGTTTACTCTCCTCTCTTTTGCTTTGCCTTGCCGGAGGTGTAGATAACAACTGTTCATCAATAACAACTGGTAGACTTTGTTCAACTTGTTCACGGGCCCGACGGGTTTGTATCTGCATGGTGGAGTAGATCGTAGTCACGGTTTATCGTTCTCGCCTTGTTTCATTTGGGTATTCTTGCGGATGAAGCCCATCATCTTATTTTTATTTTTTTTTCTGGAGTTTTCATCAATTATAATTGATGAAAACGCTGTATTGTAGTTTGTTTTCGCATAGAAATCAATAAAAAGGGACTTGGATAGACTACAACTACAAATTACTTTTCTTCGGTGGGTTTTGGGTCTTCCTTGCTCCACTCCAGTGTTTAAATTGCTAGCGGATTTGAAAGTTAAGCCTTTGATGCGTCTAGTATTTCGATACTGGAACCATTCGGTATCTCCCCAGGTTGATAATCTTGCTGCCCTTTTTTTTTTGAATTTCTCGAGGCAAGGTTCTTCTATCCCCGCGATTTTCGCTTGCCACATATCCGTTTGGTAAAGTTAGTAGTTTGGTTAATACCATTGATCCTCTGGCTTTTTATTTAGACCCGATGGGTCAATCGATATTACTGCGACTAGGGCTTATCAGATTCAATGGGGTCGGGAGTTTTCCCATTCATACCCAAAGGCATTTTACTTCACTGGTTAAAAGTGGCCAAAAAAAATTAATTTGAACGACCCCAGATGAAACCGCCAACCCCCCCTTGCAATTATATGGAATATTCCAGATATTTTAGCATTAACTATCTACTTGAATTAAATGCTGACAAGCTATCCTTGTAATACCAGTTCACCCTGTTGCATGACAAACGGCGATTCCATTTGACATCCCAAGGATGTAGCATTTCAGCGAATGAAAATTGGATTCCTATTGAATGTTGATGGTAATTTCCAAACCAGCACAAGTGCATCAAGCTGGGGAAAAATACTATAAAATTTGAAACAACTTTTAAAATGAAAGGCACTGTTTTAAGTGCAATCGATGGCTTTTCATATATATTTTGTACTGTACAAAATCCTCCTTTCTGGTTGCTTGTGCTATGTAAGACTCATTTCATTCCCACTGGTGAAACATTAGCAGATCTCTCTATTTCCCCCAACCCCTCCCCGGCTTTCTAAACAAAAACTTTAAAAACACTAAATTTATCGAAGCACTCAGTTCCGGGACCTCCGTCTGTCAGCGCTTTGCACCAATCCTCGGGCCTGCACACAACCAAGCAAACATATTCGTCCAAACATATGCTTTTCATGCAACAATTGCCAAAATATCATCCCAAAATATCGCCAGCTCTGCAACTTCTACCGATCACAATCCCACAGGGGAATCAAATCCATCCTGGAACAAGGATGCTTTCCAAAAGGGATGTTTTTTTCTTGTTTGTCACTTTTTTCACCCGGAAAGGGTTACAATATACCTGGGGAAAGAGTTCTGCCTTTTGCTTTCCAGGGGATTTTGGTTTGGGTGCATCGGTCAATGATCCAATGTCGGTTGCATTCCTTGAGGAGCTCCTCCGAGCTGAACTCTTTCGGCTGCCTGGCCTTCCTGTAAACAAGCAAAAAAAAAAGAAAGAGATTGGAGTGCTGTCAGCTTTGTAGATTTGGAATCTGTGTCGAAAATGCACATTTATTTGTTTCTTTCCGTACAAAAGTTTTCATCCCTTTGCATGCAAACCTGAATTCACGATGAAAAAAGAAACCGATAGAAAAAGAATAAGAAAAAAAAATCGAAATCTTCCCAAACGAACACAATCGAAGAGGTCTCAGTAGGAGAGAAATTATTTCCCTTTCTTTCTTTCTTTCCTTCATTTATTTATTTTGGACCTTTGTTTTTTTCCATACGCATTTCAAGGTTGTTTATTTTTTCAACCTGATTTTGGACGGTTTCTTGATTCTGGCCTGTCCCCCCTTTCACCCATCATTCCCAATTCCTCCACCAAAGTTTCATAGGAAAAGTAGACATTGGCCAAAGCGCCCGAATCGCCATGCAATAAGCCGCTGTCCAAATCGCCATCCACCGTCTCTTGCGCATGGGAGGCCTCGTTTTGAGCTCGAATAGAATTTCCTGAAATTAAAAAATCAATGATAATTCAATTAAAAAACAAAATACAATCGGAGTGCTTTTTCAAAATAATTACGACGAAATCTGACAAAAAACCCTATAAAGTTGAAAGACAAAGAGAGCAAATTTCGTCCAAAACTAGAGAAAATAAACATCAGCAAACGTCGGCAATATTACTAGAATTTCCCTCCCACCTCCCGAAAAAAATAAAAAATAGAAAAATGGAATAACAAATAAAATAAAACTATATAATGAATAAATATAAATCAATAAGTACATATATATATGCAGTGGACTCATTGAATCGCAGTGAAAAAGCACCAACAAGCAAGTTTCAAAAAAACAGACCAGCTTCAAAAAAAAAAAAAAGAAAAGAAAATCCACCACCACCACCACCACAATCAGGATGATCAAGTATTTTCGACCTTTTTCTTTTTCGTTTTGGATGCACCCACCAGCAAACTGTACGTGTTCGATTTGCCAGGAGCCATCATATTCGCTGTACTTGCAATGAGCCATTATTTTCTCTTGATATTTTGGAGGAATTGAGCAAGCAATCGAGAGGTCTTTTAGCTTCAATTGCTGAGTCAGCTCTCGAACATCGTTCAGCAGATCTGCATTTCATCAGGACAAAAAAAAATATATACAGTAGACGCCGCTTTAATAACCATCGGATAATTAACCCCGCCGCTTTCTTAGCCCAAATCGCCAGGAACGGAATTTTCAGGGGGTGGGAACCATCGTTTAATTAGCCCGGCCGTCGGCTAATTAACCACGCCACTCGCGAATTTCATATGCGAATGGTCGAACGAAGAACGCGCAGTGCAAAGGGAATTCGAAAACAGTCGAACAAAATGAACTGAATGCATAGAGAATATGAAACGGCTGAAAAAATGAACGCACTGCAATATGAATATGTAACTGTCGAACTTCTGTATCTGTTTCTGGACGTCATAACCTGCGACTCGTGCTCGACAAGACCTTTCCGTCACCGAGAACGACCCAAGACGGGATCATGGAGTTCCTTCGACGGCGTTTCAACCGCCAGACCACTATTAACGAGTTCTTTAGAGTTTGATTCGAATGCGTGCGCGTCTGGGAGAGGGGAAATGTCGGACATCGGATTGTTAACCAATCGCTTTATTAGCCCGAAAAGGCGTGGCCCGAATGGGGTTAATAAAGCGGCGTCTACTGTATATCTATTTATTTATTTACATTTTTTTGAATTTGAAAAACCTAACAAACAAAGTTGGGTGGAAATTTGATGAGGACAACAAAAAAAGACTAACGATTGAAAAAAACTAACAAACAAGGTCGAAAAAAAAAAGAAAAGAAAATTGATGGGGTCCTTGAGAAAGCAACACTTCACTGCCGGCAAATCCTACAGAGTTTTTTTTTTTTGAAAAATGGGGGTTATGAATCGTACTCACAGCATAGCATCCATATATTCTCGACTAACTTTCTCCATGGATCGACATGATTTTTTTTTTCTTTCGAAATTTTAGGGGGGCTAACATTTGAACGGAACAAATTCACAATGCATCCTACTCAGAGAATTCAAAAAGGATTTCGCCACTGTTGATTTTCTCAATATGTTTATTTACATTCTATTGCTGTGTCTTCATTATCTTTTTTAATTTCAATGCGTTTTTTTCAAACCTTCACGCTCTGCTTGAAAGTGTAAATCCAAATCTTTCAATTCAGCCTTTTTGTTCTGATAGGTGCCGTACAGCGATTTACATTTTGAAGTTTTTGCAGCAACTTCTTCCTTTGTGCACAAAAATATAATACATTAAAAAGAAGAAAAAAATGGATGAGAAAAAATAACTACAGATCACGTTCTTCCAACCGTGAAAAAAGAAAAATATCCAAAAACACGTGCTAAAGAGTGGAAATGAGTTAAGTTAATCCAATATCTTTGTTTTCGAAAAAATTAACCCAGTGGGAAGAAAATAAATTTTGGAATATATGTGATTTATCTGAAATGATTGATACAAGTGCGTTTTGTAAAACAAAGCTTTTGAACTACAGTAACTTTTTACTTTATGTAACATACATATAATATATTTTTTTATTTTTTTCTATAACAAGGGTTATATACTCACTACCAGCATGCATACTGGAGTTTCAAAAAAAAGCACCCTACCTCTAGAGAGTTATATTTTTGTTCGAAATCATCGTGCATATCTTTCAATTCGGCCAATCGTCGTTTTTGCTCCTCCTCTTGCCTTTTCCTGATTTGCAGCTCTTCCTGTAATTTAGAAAAAAAAGGCATGTTTATTTTCAAATATGTTTTCGATCTTTTCGAGGTGCTTTCTTTTTTTTCTTCTGTTTGGAGTATGATTAAATCATAAAGAACTCGGCATTTTTCAATTACAGTTTTTTTTCAAGCGAAACCCCCCCCTGCAGAGTAAGGTGAAAAGGTGAAATTCAAATTTACAGTCCAAAAGAGAATTGATAACTACAAGTTCAAACACAAAAATTATTTCCTTTGATTAATCGACTGTAGATTATGCCCACTTTTTATTTTCATTTTTCGGTCCGGGCAGGGAGCGAGTGAGTGCTTCAATTAAAAAACATGTATTCTTAACAAAAAAAAAACTGGTGCAAATCACTAGAACTATATTGTTCAAGGAAAGAAGGTAAAAACAAGAAAATACCTTTGTTTCTGCCGTCGCTTTCGTGAGTTCATCCACCTTAGTGAAAAGATTTACACCACCATGCAAAACCTAATTCGAAAAAAAAAATTCAGAGAGCAAAATATGAAACAGAACAGCAAGCACTTAACGTAGAACATGTTCATTAATTTCGAAAATCTTGTCCAAAAACTTTAAATTCCACCTCAAGAAATCAGGCGACACTTTCTTACCCCAAAAAACTGAAGAAGAAAAAAATCAAGTGGTGGTGGTGGTGGTGAAAAAAAGAGCCAAGAAAATAGCCCGTCAGTTTTTATTTCTTTCCTCGTTGAAAAGGGTGAAGTAACCGGAGGAAAAGAAAAAAAAACAGAAAAGAAAAGAAAAGAAAAAAGGCACCTTGCTTTCCATAGCTTTGATTCTCGTTTCCAATTCGCTCTGCTCCTTTTTCTGATTTTCCACTGTTTCGGCGTATTGCTCGATTTCTTCCTGTTGTTTCAACAGGGCCTCTTGTGCTCGAAGCTTTTCTTGATTCGTTGCATCCTTCTCTTTCATAATCGCCTACCATCCAAAAAAACCAAAAAAAAAGTGGAGTGCCACGATTTAAAAATACAATATAATACAAGGAGATCTTGCGCACCAACCAAAAAAAAAAACTACATTTATTTGAATTCTTCTTTTTGTAATATATTTTCCTCGGGAAAAAAAAAGAACGTGTTAAGTTTTATTCTATTCGGAAAGAGAGAAAGAAAGGCAAGAACTGACAGAAGGGAAAATCTGATGTTGATTCGAAAAAAGAAAAAAAAAGAAAAGAGGGGAGAGGGTTTACTAACCTTGAATGAAGGTTTAAATCTTATTTCAATAACAGGAAATTCAATTTTAATCATTAAGCAGCACATCTGACAGATTTTTGGTATCCGTTTAGTCATTTCTAAAAACAGCTTCCTATTTTCGATCGATGGAAAGAAAGCCAATGTCTGTTTGTTTTTTCAAAAAAAGGTCAAAGAAGCATCTGTTCCTCTTCGGTAAGTGAGAAAAATATATATTTTTTTCCCATGTTCAATTTTAACCTCCAGTTGGGCTTTCGCTTTTTCCTCCGCCTCCTTTTTGGCATTTGCAATGGCTTCATCACTCAATGACTGATTGAGTTTGGCCTCCAACTCCCTACAGCAAGAAGAATAAATAACATTTTATGTATTTTTTTTTAATTATTATTTTCTTTTCGCACGAGAAATTGCTCTTGAGACCCCTTGTATAGGAATGAAATTCTACGTAAAATAACAGAAGCCTCCAATTGAGTATTCGATTTTTTTTGTTTTTACCTTCGCATTTCCTCTCTGATTTTTTCCACTTTTTCTTGACTGACCTCTGTTTCCACAACCTGAAAAAGCCAGATTCGAATACATCATTTCAGCCTTTTTTTTTTTTCAAATTTTTAACGGCACCATAATCTCCCCATCTGAGAAAAAAACTGAAGGGAGTCCCAATCTGTGGCTGCTCTTAATGAATTATTACTACAACCGACTTTTTTTTTTACTGTTTTCGCCACACCTCCAGTTCAGTTTGTTTTGAAGGCTTTCTACACACACAATCTCCACCAGAGAAGGCAAAAAAATTCGCCTACTTTCCCGGCAGAATGTAATATGTAATTTCTAATGTAATTTGAAAGCGCCCCAGCATGCCTTTCCATAGTTCAAATCAGCGGAAAAAAATGCTTAAAGAGAAAGAACTAAAATACTCCAGTCGAAACATCAGCAAATGCTCTGTGCTGAAGGCTCCGTAAAATGCTATTTCGTTTGCCAGTATTGAATTAGGACAAGGTGCTTCCTTTTTTTGTTTTCTTTTTCTCTCTTGCCATGAAAACGGGTATAAAAGGTAAGGAATTAAAAAAAAAAGAAAAATTAAAGGGATGCATTCGTCAGAACTCACTTTCTCCACAATTTTTTCTTGCACTTTTCCTTTGCCATCCAGTTGGGCCTTCAAGCGAGCAATTTCTTCCTGAAAAATGAAAAAAAAAAAAAAAAAACAGGAAAGAAACAAATAAGCAGTCAAAGTTTCCACACAAAATTTACCCTACTTTCTCCAGTCACAGTCAGAAAAATGAGAGAAAAAAAATAGAAAAAAATCCACGTTTTTTCGCTTCCCTACACATCGAAATCTTACATGCCCCTCCCCAATTGACGGATTTCCCCTACGCAAATCCTTGTTTTCCTTCAGTTTTCCCCCCACATGGTGTTTTTTTTTCCATCAAACCTGAAATTCTCTCAGCATGGCATCTTTGGGGTCTTCGTTAATTCGAGGTTTGTTTTGAATATTTTTGGCACGATTTGCATATCGCAATGTACTGAGGGTTTCGTCGAAGTTCCAATCGGCTGGACCCACATTAGCTATCATGACAGTCTTGGTGTTTCCCCCCAGCGAATCCTACATGGAAAAAAAAAGAAATTGACTCAAAAAAAAGAAAGAAAGAAAAAAACAAACAAACCTGAGACTTCACTCCAGTTAAAATTGGCCTCTTGACACATAAGTGCGAATTTGGCACCCAGTCTGACCTCAAATTGATACTAAGGACATTGAAAAATCTGATATGAAGAATACATAGGGTTCTACATATCCAGTCCAGTCCAGTGGGAAAAAAAAAAAAAAAACGATATTGCACATAACACCATTGTTTCTTTCCCACTGTACTTCTTTTGTTTTGATGTAATTTTGATTTTATCCAGTTGATTCAGCAAGGTGGGCTTTTTTTTATCACCTTTTGGGGAAGTTTTTTCCCTTCGAAGGAACACCACCACACAGACGAAATTCCAAATTCCAAATTTCAAACTCCAAATTCGAAAGAAAAAAAGATACTTTTTAGAAAATTTGGCAATGTTTTCTCAAACACCTGAAGGAGTCTGGTCAGTTTGCTGTCTCTGTACGGAATGTGATCCGATTTTCCCACCAAAGCAGAAATCACATTTCCGAGGGCCGTCAGGGAAAGATTGATTTTGATGCCTTCTTTCAATCGATCACCTGCAATGCAACACACCCCATCCACCATCAAAT
Organism: Bryopsis sp. KO-2023; assembly: GCA_030272585.1. Classification (NCBI taxonomy): domain Eukaryota; kingdom Viridiplantae; phylum Chlorophyta; class Ulvophyceae; order Bryopsidales; family Bryopsidaceae; genus Bryopsis; species Bryopsis sp. KO-2023. The sequence goes on from BSYQ01000005.1 coordinate 262,057, forward strand.
CAAAAAAAGATTTCCTAAAAAAATATATTCCTAACAAAGTCATGGCCCCGAGCCGATCGCTCAACCAATAGTTTCAATTCTGATAAAACCCTGTCGATAGTTTTCACAAGCAAACCAAAAATACATTTGATAGCTCATTTTCGATGGTTGAAACTGGACATCAAATTTTCCCCACCGGTAGCCCCTGTTTTTGATTGCCTTTCGCTCCCTGCTAAATCCACCAGATTTAATTTTCCAACCCGAATATGGCTTTCCCCATCTTTTGCTTGCGTCGGAGCATCGGCTTCTTTTCCATTTCCGGATGAGCCATTTCCGTTTTGCTGCATTTTTTCCCTGGTTTCGATCGTAATTGTGAAAATGGAGTGTGACCTGGACGAATCTTGATTCATCAATGTCGATCCAACTGCTCTATTCTTTTTACCCACCTTGGAAAAAAAAAAGTCAATCAATCAAAGGGGAAAAAATTCTGGGCGTAAAGTATTCCCTCTTGCGTATGAGCATATTTCTATTTTCTTAAAAGAAAAAAATATAAATGTTTAAGAAAAATAGCACAGGAGTTTTATTTTTTCTTTATATATATATATATATTTATTTTTTTATTTTTTTATTTTTTTATATTTTTTTTATTTTTTTGGGGGGGCTGTCCTCCAAATATTCGATCCATATGTGAAATAAAAATTCTTCGACAGAACTGAACTCCAATTTTTTCCTTTTTCAAAAAAGGAAGAAAAAAAAACTCACTTGGAGTACACTGGTAATTTCTGACACGCCTTTCACAACAAATTGCATCAAATCTTTGACGAAAACCCCATTGTCGACGGTTTCCTTCAATTGCAGTTTCTTGTCTGAATTTTTGGCCAGCAAATCCCGAATTTCCTCGTTATAGATTTCCAAATACGATGCCCTCACCAAAAATTCCTTTTTACCGCCTGCACACAGTGGGAAAAAAAATGTCAATCTGCACTTTCTGTTAAAGGTCACTAAGAAGATAGGGCAATCTGTTTTCTGGACACAATTTGACTGCACTGATAAAGCTTCGCAAAATAAAATAGGGGTGATAATCAGGATCCATGCAAAACTGAATTTCTTTTTCTAGATAGCAGGTAACGATTGCTTGTTCGTTTGAATTGAAGTAATTTCGCTACTGACTGACATAAACTATTTCCGCTTTTTGTATGTGTGCCTTTCAATCAATTTTCAACGGACAAAACACCCTGATGGCTGTGTTTTTTCTTGTTTTTTATTTCGCTTTTTTTTTCCTTGCCATATGCACTGGACACACATCACAGGTAGGTGTAGATACAAACAGAATTGTTTAAAAAAAAATATACATCATCATCGAATTTAATTTAAAAAATGATGAATTCAAGAATGGACAAAACAAAAGCACGAGTATGCCCAACCCTCCACCTCCTTTCAAAAAAATTTATCAGTTGTTTGCTCAAAAAAATTTATGAAAAGCCTGTTATGTCACTTTTTTTTTACTTTTTTTTTCTTGGGAGGGGGGGGGGGGCGCCAGATTGAACTCACTTTCTTTCGATATTCTGTTGAAAATATAGTCGAAGGTGTTTGGAATCGTCCCCTTTTGATCAGGTGGGTCATCTCTGCCTTCCATCGTGTGTGATTTCCCCGTTCCAGTTTGACCATATGCAAATATCGTCCCTGAATTTTTTTAAAACAAAAAACAAACCACAGTGTCAGTGCTATCTATAATCAACTCTCAGAAGAAGTATAAGATAGGCACATCAAATCAGTCTGTCTTTTTCCCCTTTTTTTCTGTTTAGTTTTTTTTCAGATTACCTGTGTTTTCAGCCATTCAAAATTCAACTCCAAAATTCGATTATCGGATTGCTGGGTTGGTCGCTGGTTGCTTTTTCATTTGCAATTTTTAACAATTCTTATTTTGAACCAACAAAAAAAGTCCTTTTTTTTTTCACTGTTCACTCTCAACCTTATCTGGACATTCGGATTTCTGTAGTGAAGGGTGGTGTGCTGTTGTTTTGCATTCAACACATATTTGATACTGAAAAAAACTGCGTATTTTTTGGGGGGTTGGATGTAATAGCACAGTACAGCGCAATTATACGTGCATTTGTTCCATTACTTGATTGATTTTTCCAGTTTTTGATTTTAATGATTTTTTGATATTTTGGTGGGGTTTTTTCTGTGTGTTGATTTCACCATTGTAACCGTCCATTACTGCATCCACGATCGGCTGAACAGTGATATCAAAAATTTCTTTTTGACCAGCATTCCAATCGTACACCTGATATTTCACATTCACCATTCAAAAATTCCCCACCCCTCTGGTGCTTATAGAAGAAACAAAATCTGATTCGGGAAGTTGTATACATAATAATAATAATAATAATCACTGGTACTTGCTGTATGACTCCATCTTTTCCAATTCGATGGTCAACTCAGTCATCATGGACAATTTTCAAATTTTTTTGCACCACTTATTTTTCGACATCAAGCTTAGAAAAAACATGTATATATATATATATATTTTTTTTATTTTTTTTTATTATTTTTTATTTTTTTTTTGGCGGCGGGGGCAGCAAGGTCGTGGAAGGGTGGGGTCTGGTTGAAATTTTTTCCATCAACAGAAATTGTCTGTGTGTTTCCCCCACATTGCTTCAAGTTTGAATTCAATATAAAAAACAAAATTGAAAACAATCTCGATACAGTAGGGCATAACCGTGAATTCTTTTTTTCACTCTCCAAATTTTCTGATAAATACTTTACAAAAATCGTCCACACGGTTTCACCAATAGAATTTCTCCAAGCACACCTCTGCCCTTCTCGGGATATGGAGTTGAGTTTGTTCATTTTTTGTTTCATTGCTTGCTTTTTTGTGTCAGGAAAATTGGCAAAAGCATGGTCACACAAAAGAATACACTTCCTGCATTTTCCCTGTTGTGATATTCTTAAATTTCTGAATTGTGCGTTCGCGTGTGTGTGAGTGTGTGTGTTTTCTCAACACCTGGTCAAAAGTGAAGCTTCTGGCCACTTCATCAGGGTCCCCCTTGAAATTCTTGACCTGTAATTGAAAGATCACAGTTTCAAAAATCAAAAAAAAAAAAACCCTAAATGAGAAAAAATGGTGCTGAAAGGAGAGATCAGTTTTTTTAAGGGTTTTATAATTATAATTATAACAATTATTATTATTATTCACGATTGTTGCTTCATGATCAAAGGTCTAGGAGAAACAATAAAAGCATGCCAATGTGATAGAATATCAACAAAGAAAAAAACTCGATAATTTATGGGAAAACAACTCAGCATGGATGTGTTGAGATCAATTTCTATTTCTGTTTAAAACACAGATGGTAAAATTCACATTCATGAAGGAGCGAAAAAAAAGATAAAAAGTTAATCGAAAAAAAATTAACAATAAAAATTAAACGGAAAGGGAAAAGAAAAGCAGACCTGAACTTGTCCGCTAGAGGAATCCATTTCGACGATCCTTTGCCTTCCATCTTGAATTTCTTGTGAATTCAATGGCCGACAGCGCACCACCACCTGAAGCAAAACATTGTGAAATCTTAGTTTGACAAAAAAAAATGACAAAAAAAGAATGACCAAACAAAGAATGACAAAAAAACAGAATGGCCAAAAAAAAATGACCAAAATAAGAAAACAAAGATTCTTGCAGCAATTTCCTGAGGGTATGATTATCATGGTTGCCAATTCTATTCTGTATGGAAAAAAAAAAGAGTGAAACCCACAAGTGGAAAAGGAAAAACAGGGGAATGGAAACCATCACATTCTGAGTGAGAAGGAATTTTCCCTGCTATACATGTGTATATATATATGTGTTATATTCATTCGTGGTATTTTTTTTTGGGCCAGACGTCAGAGAGACGACGCACCTTCACAGCTTCTTGGTTTTTGTTAGTCATTTTTTTTCCCTTGCATATATCGCATCAACCGGAGGAAGGAACGCCACGAACGCGCTGGGCTGTATCAGCGAACCCGAGTATCCCCCAAAGCGAACGTCAAATCATTCGGACTCCTCAGAACGACGCGCGCTGTCTGGGATTCGTTGAGGGTGGGGTGATTTTCAGACCGGAGTGGGGTTGTCGTATCTGTGTGTCATGCAGCCATGACTAAGCACCGATTGACAGACCGTTATTGTGGCAATGCGTGACGTCCAGATAATCTGGTTTTAATGGTTTGAAGGGAAACTGAGTGGAGCAAACTGACCCAAAAACACCACCAAGATTTAATGGCGACTGATTGAAAGCCCATCGGTCCATTTCTAAGAGTCCGATCGCCAATCTTTTATAAATGTTTTGTCATTCAATCACCACTCGACAAAGTCCCAGAGGAAAGGTCTCCAAAGCAAACGAGAAATCTGCGCTGACCAGATACCAACATTTAGATCTGCCATGTCCTAACACATGCCAATATTGGAATGTGTTGAACTGTTGTTTTTGAACTGGTTCGAGCAGGTACTCATGGGTGAATTTGTGAAAGAAAACAGACGGCTAATAGTGATTATTAAATGAGGACGAGGGGGTTATATTCGTGATGACCTCCTCTTGCCGTTTTGTCAGTATTAATTGTTTGTTTGGGTTTCTTTTGTCGTTTTTTTGGCGATGACTTTTCACTATTGATCGACTGGCCAACCTATAGAACCTATAGAACAGTTGTCGATCGAACTCCCAAAGTTGCAAACACTTGATTAATATTTTCCACGACATCCCCCCTGTAGAACCTACTCACTGATATTTCCACAAAATCGTTCCTGGACAACCTACTTACTCCATGCATATTTCACACACACGCACACCAAAAAAAAGAAAAAGATATATTATTCTACGACAATTGGCCCTTCCAAGTGACCACTCAGTTTCAGTTGACCATCCTCAGTTTCAATTTTTTTTTTCTAGATCTTCATTGCGATGCAATCCGAACACGGTTCAGGATTGACCAGTTTCGACTTCAGCCAACAATGACCAAAGTCCCCACGGAACAGCCACCCTTTGCAACCTGCGGATCACAAAGCACAGAAATTTGCGCCGTACTGGCAAAACTGGAAACCTGACTTTCTTGCAACTAGTAGCTTTGTGCGTTCGGTATTATCGCGGTCACTTTCTCGGAGAAAGGGAACCCACAAGAAAGGTCATGAATACAAGAGGAAAACGCACAGAAAGACAGGGACCGAAAGTATGGCGGCGCCCACCTTTAGTTCCTTGGCACTTGGCGCAGCAATCTGGGTGATTGTTGATGTTGAATGGCGTGTTGATGATATCGTTTCCTGGATAATCCACCCCTCTGGTTTGTTCGCAGATTACTCCTGTGAAAAAAAAAGGCAACAGACCGTGACGAATACAAAAATGGATACGATGTTGGGATTCCAACAATATTTTGTTCGAGCAAAGCTAAAACTAGAAGATATTCACCTCTGGCGTTGCTGCATCTGAGCTCCCCTGGACCTCGTTGGTTTTTGGCGAGGAACCAAAAGCATCGCTCGCAATCAGGGATATCTTGCGTGGAGCAGCCTGAACAAAAGAACGATATGACAAATAGAAAGAAAAGAATAACTCCACCAAGCCAAAAAAAAGCTACTGAAAAAGGCAACGTCAACTTTCTGAAAGATAGCTTCGTCTGTAGAAAAGACCTCCGTATTTTGATACTGCGAGACCCATCCCAGCCACAATTCCTGATTTCATGTTGAAATTTGAAAGTTTTTTAAAAGAGGCACTTACTCAAGCACTGTCCAGCTCCGTTGCGAAACGTGTAGTATCCAGTTTTGCACCCATTGTTATCACACAGCTCCTTGTTTCTGCACCGGGTGCAATTGGGGTCGCACCCTGCAGGAGTGTTGCAAAAAATAAATAAATCATAAGTTAACGAAAAGAAAGACATTTTCTCTTTGAAAAAAAATGGGAAAAAACAATAACGTTGATATCTTTTTAAGCTGAACGAAGGTCCCGGTTGGAAAAGCAGTAGAGAAATAATCGTTTCCAGGAAAAAAACACAGTATTCCAAATCTAAACTTGACAGTCTCTGATTATTCCGATTCGAGAAAAGAGATATGCTTGATCTGATCGTTGCTCCTAGCTGTACCTTCAATCTTGGTGCACTGTGGACCTTCAAACCCAGGTAAGCAGCTGTCACACTTGTCCCCGCTGGTGCACTTGAAGCAATTCTTAATTTTACTTGAACACCCTTCGGAAATATACAAAGCAATGAATTCGCTCGAATTTAATGAGTCTAGAATAGTACTCATTCTTGTCACCACATTGAATCATTTTGAGCACTACTCCCCGGCAATATATTCTCGGTAGGAACTCAACTCAAATCAGCCAATTCAAATATATATATATATATATGCAAATTGGCAAAATGCATGTGAGTTTGGAATAGAAGGATACTTTTTTGCATTAGCCAGCTGACCATGTCAAAAGCGGCAGGGTCTTTTCCCACTTACTGGTGCATAAATTGTTTTCAAGGAAAACCCCTAGGCTTGAGAAGCATTCTTGGCAACCGGATGTACTGCAGACTTTGCAGGACTCACCACAATCTGCTCCCCACAAAACACAACCAGAACTGTCATATCTAGGCAAACAAACTTTACTCCCTTTTGCATGTGATGACAGGGGAGATCAAGCTTGCTGAGCACAACCCTTAGTGACAAGGAGCCTCTCTCTGATTCATCGAAGACGGACTCCATTGTCGGAAATTGTTGTTGATTTAGTAAAAGCAGCTCTGTCATTCCCAAGCGGATGTGCGGATTTATCAAAGTTCATGATATGATATGAGTCCCCCCACGCCTTGACAAAAGAGTCCTCTGTCTAAAGGTGTAATATTCAGGGGGGGCGCATCCAAGCGATTCACGAGCTGAATAAACATTGAGCCCAGACAGTCGCGCTTGTCCCTGTTTGTCGACAAATCGTATCACGGGCTTGGGTCGGACAACGAACCAGCATTCTGTCGGAGCTCTCTTCCTGGCGACGTGAGAAAATCTGTAACACAGCCAGCCACACACGTCCTTTAAGCCCAAGGCATCGCACATATGACTTTTGAAATTGCACAGCGTGCACATGTAATTGCTCTGCTGTGCGATGTTTTGGATCACGTCGCGCGATGCTTTTCCAAACTATCCACAGCCATGTTTTGCAACAGACATTGCGAACATCGCACAGTATAGATTTTCCCATAGTGAAGAACTATCTGGACCAGGATCTTGCACTTGAAATGTATGGACGCATACTCGCAAGAACATTTGATCCAGTGTAAACCACGTGGTTTGCATCTCTTGCGGATTAGTTATGCATCCCAGGTTCCCCATAGATTCCAAACGTCACTAAACAAAAGGCGAGTGCGGTGAAACGGAGCTGATTGCTTTCGTCGCACAGGCCGCGATCTCAACGTTGAAATTCTTATCTCGAAAAAAAATGTCTGAACACAGGAAATAGATATGTGTGTGACAAGAGGTCAGGTTTCGTCAGTGGTTCTGGCGATATGGGGACACTTGGGGGAGTCCATCGTGCCGAGCTCACCTTTTGTGGTCGCCGCGCAAAGGGCAGCGAAAGCAGCCAGCAGAACACAGCCCAGTAAACGTGCCATCGTGATGGTTTTATGTTCCCTCTGCTTTTTGGTAAAAGTTCACAAAAGGATTAAGTACTGAAACAACTCTCCATCGCCATATTTATGAGAATCGACACACTGAGAAGTGTGTGCGGATGCGACGCCAGGATGCTCGCAGGTCGACGATTTGAATGAGGTGGCCCTAGTTCGCACGGGCGTTTCAACATATTGTAGCCTGTTCAAAGTGAACCTCTCCCCAGGGAAACATAACACAGTGTGTTTAACACTGTGAAAGGAAGTTCTCACACGGTGGGGTTTGTTTGGCAGTGAAGGGAGCGCCTTACGGCATGCAACAAAAATGGCATAAAACACTCCGAATCGAATAAAATAAAATAACAAGCACATACACTGATCACACAAAAAATTCACTTAATAATTCACAATACTAATATTAAGTTCGAGAGCTGACCTGGCGATTGAAGCGTGCAGTTTCCTGGTAGCTACCTATAAATCAGGTCGAAAGAATAATTGAGGTGCTATCGCTGTTTCAAACAAAGGTTGGTGTGTTTTTTTGGTTTTTTTGGAGAGGATTCTCCCGGCGAATCAGTTGTGGGTTTAAGATTGTTTCAAGAGTTGGTTTCCATGGCTGCTGGAAACTTGGCTTTCAGTTCAACATGTATGTTGAACTTTTTTGTTGCAGGATCAGTTGCCTGTTGGAAACAAGTTCGAACTCATAGTGAAAACACAAGACATGATCAGTGTATGATTGGCATGTTTGAAATTGTACACAGACCTGTCAACAAGATACCACATTTCCGTTCATTCTAGCATCAGCTCTTTGAACAACATGCAGCCCACAGCTCACCCTCTCTTGAATTTTTTGGTTTTAACAAGTACAACCCCCCTGGCCACTCCACTTATCTATCAGCAAAAAATCACCTTGAGGTTGCAACAACAAATATCCATTCACACAGAGCTTTTCATCTCAAGCCCAACAATAAACCTTGATCTTGAGTCAATGATAGCCACAAGCCAGCCACTCCCCTCGCAGACTCAACCTCCACAAGAAACCTGGAGCGCGTCAGAACTCACTCCCTTCGCAAAGCTCACAGCCATGAGAAGAGTGTCCCATCGCAAACCCAACACTCCTTAAAGCGGGCGGAGTGTATTGTGACACCCCCCCCTCGATCTCACGAATTCCTCCGTTAACACACCAGAAAAATACGTTATTTTGGGGGGTTTATTCTCCGAGCATGAAACATGAAACTCAACAAACCAACACAATACTCTTACTCTCCATACAGAAATCTCATTAGAAAACGGAAATTCCATTGTGAATACGATGTCCTAAACTTGTTGAGAACGGCCTGAAAGACTTCACAATTGGTGCTGCAACAGAGAAGGCCATGTGTTGTGAATGGTTGCTTTTTTTTTGTTAGATTCAGGGGTGGAGGAGTGGACTCATCTCGATCTCGTTCATCAGTGATGAACGAAACTTTCGTGATGAATCATCACTAAAACAGCTTAGAGGATTCCGTGTTTCAAGGGGACTGGGAAGACAACGTTCACGAGAAAGTCTTGAGAAAGGAGTTTTATTTCTCAATTGAGAATGAACTTCGACGCAAGGGATATTTTCGATGGGGATTTACGCTTTTGGTGTGATATTTTGAGTTTTTTTTTTGAACAACTGCTCTTAAGAGCTTGGTTTTCTCATCATCTTCCAATACAACATATAAGTTACAGAAGGTACACTTGAGGAGCAGCTTGACTGCCTATTTGAAAAACTGAGACCCGGGACGAAAGTGCCAAAAAGCACTGCCCCCAAGGTTGTGATTTTCGGTTACCTCTTCGGCGGCCCAGAAATTGTAATGAACACCCTGTCACAGCAGAACATCGACACCAACAAGGTGATGCTGGGCACTTTGAAATCTTGCAAGGATACCCAGATGTCGGTGTTTCCAGCCCGGGCAAAATGCCAGTAAATCTTTAATGTGAGAGATATGAAAAATCCTAAAGAAATTTCTTTTGATTAATTCATTGTTTCTCCTAGCCAGTCTCAGCCGTGGGATATTTTCTGTCTGTCTGTGGATCGGGGTAATTTTTTTGGTTTGATGTCAATTAAATACACATGTTGACACCTGCTGTCAAGCAAAATAAAAAGAAAACCCTCCAAAAATTGAGATTACCAAACCCTTTTCAGTTTCGACTCAAACTCAGTTCTGTTCCCCAACAACATGGCAGGTCGAGCCACTCGAAGTTGTCTGGGCTGGAGCTTTTTTTTGTTTGTGGTTGCCAGAATTCCATCCTTTTGTTCATGAGTGTTTTCCTTTAGTTCATCCTCCAGTTGGGCCATGATGGTGATGGAGCTGGGGTTCACTGCCAGAACTTGCCCATTTGTATTGTTAAACTCGAGACATCCACACACACACACTCACTCACATGACACAACACCACTCATTCATCTCACACTTCAAGACAAGGCCTCGAGTACCTAGTCCAAGACATCGGGGTTGTAAGTGTAACGTCGGTGGTTGTTGAGTATAAAAGAGGGGAGTTTTCAATGTTTAAGGATCTCATCTCATCCTTTTGGGATCCCTCCCACGCCTCCAGGGCGTTGGCGAGGTAAGCATGAATCTCGTTCTCACACATTCTTTCGAGGTCACTCGCTCACAATAGCGCCTCTCACACGTTCGAAAGCGCAACACCTCCGACAAAGAGGTTACACCGACGACGAGATCTTTGGTGTACCAAGTCCCATCAAACGGCCTAATTGGAAGCAGCGAGTTCTTTATGGTTTCGGAGCCGGAATGATCCTCGGAACGACGATTTTGATTTTGATGGTGGCGGCGCGCACAAGCGCTGGACCACCGTTCGCACCCAAAAATTCGACGCTGGCGCAAAGGGTTGTGGAGTTGGAGCAGGCCTTACATCGGTCAGACGAACACACTAAGGCGCTGGAAGCGGCGAAACGCGGAATCGACGTCCTTACAGGAGAAACTACAGGAAGTAATTACAGAGCTGGCGACTGTCAGAACCAATCTGGCGGAGGCAGCCAAGCTGCAACGACAACAAACGAGGGGCTGGGGTTGGTTCGCATGGCTAACGCCAACTGCCTCGACTACATCAATCGGAAATTCTGAGGCCTGCGATTCTATTCGGGGATGCATGCAGGGTTTATCGCAGTCGCTGCAACGACTGACTGCGTTACTCATCGAACGCATTTCGAGCTTTTTTTGGAATCCGCTACCGGATTGGTTTTCGCTTTTGGACATGCTGCCGGAACCTTGGCGAAATCAATTTCGCTGGATGTCGCATGTGATTGGAGCATCCATGGGACTTCTACTGGTCATCGACAACCACTGTCATCACCAGGCCAATTGGTGCGACTACAGGAGCGCACAAACGAAAGAAGCAAGTTGGGACTTATGGGGGTCTCACAAGAAAATCGTCTTCAACACAAGAGGGAGACCGTTATCAAGGACGTCGGGACGTCAAACACAATAGACGCCGACTGAAAACAAGGTTGTCAACGCGAGGACAACTCGTCGTGGGCTTGGAGCGACGTAAAACAAGTCGAGAGACAATCAGAATGCGTTAAGGTGAAGGTGGAAAAACGTCAACGAAAAAATCAACTGGGTTTCTTGATGGCGACAGAGTGGAAAGGGTGTCACGACCTGAGCTAAGCACCAAGAACAAGGCGTCATCATTCAAGCTCTTTCTGGAACAAACACAGTCGAACACGACCTTGGAGGGTTTGCAGACGCCAGAATGACCACTCCCAGGAAGGATGTGCAACGCTAGTCAAACGCCAGTCAAACGCTGGTCAAACGCTTGATCAAAAGCAGCACCTACAGACGAGGTCGACACGCTGTGATGCTCGCCAAAGAGCGCACGACGAAGCAATCGTCGCTCACAGGAGGTGTCGACAACTGGTAGCAATCTGAAAGCACAGGATAGAGAAAAGGAGGATGATGGCAACCTGGAGTGGGGGAACTCGTTGTTTTCGAATTACTGTGGTTCGAATTGCAGCGATAATGGAAACTATGATGCCAATGGACTGCGAATAAAATCGATGTTGATGGCAATGGTTTGCAGTCGTCACTCGTTGTTCTGGCTGAGGAAATTTGCAGACTGAAAGAAGAAAGGTCGCACTGCACAATGTGGAGTCGAGCTGACCAAGTGGTTCAACGACGCTGATTGGAATCGCGCTGGTCAAGTGGTTCAAAGCCGCTGCTGTGCTGTGCGTAGTCAGAAAGTTACAGTGACGACCCAACGCAGGTCGACAAGTACCACGCACAGGGTGTCACCACGTAAGCTAAGTACACGCACAGGGCGACACCACTCAGGCTCTTTCTAGTCATTTCGGAGATTCTACAGGGAAAGCTGGTGGGCCCATGTTAAACTCGAGACATCCACACACACACACTCACTCACATGACACAACACCACTCATTCATCTCACACTTCAAGACAAGGCCTCGAGTACCTAGTCCAAGACATCGGGGTTGTAAGTGTAACGTCGGTGGTTGTTGAGTATAAAAGAGGGGAGTTTTCAATGTTTAAGGATCTCATCTCATCCTTTTGGGATCCCTCCCACGCCTCCAGGGCGTTGGCGAGGTAAGCATGAATCTCGTTCTCACACATTCTTTCGAGGTCACTCGCTCACAATAGCGCCTCTCACACGTTCGAAAGCGCAACACCTCCGACAAAGAGGTTACACCGACGACGAGATCTTTGGTGTACCAAGTCCCATCAAACGGCCTAATTGGAAGCAGCGAGTTCTTTAGTATTACTGTTCATCGGTTCCCCTTCATTGTCTGCAACTGCATAACCTTCTTCATTTGCTCTTTCATAAGAAAGTCGGGGAACCCTGACACTGATATTGTTTGTGTGGTTGGATATAGATTACTGTAGTTACAGACAAACCGTGGAGTCCTCTGTTTCCGTTTCGTACCCCCAATTGCGGTGCCAGGTAAAAAGACTTTCCTTTTCTTATGAAATGTAACAGCACGAAAGACTGAGTCCGTTGCGAAAAGAGAAGAGGGCCCCACCCCCCAAAAAGAAAAAACAAGAACAACAAACCTCGATAGGTAAAACAAAAACAAAATCAAAACAACACAAAAGAAGCCCAAACAAACAAACCAATGAACAATTGCTTTTTAGTGGGCCTAATCCACCCAATACAAACCAACCGCAACTCATTCCCTCCGCAAAGCTCACAGCCATGAGAAAAGTATCCCATCGCAAACCCAACACTTCTTAATGCGGGCGGAGTGTATTGTAGCACCCCCCCTGGATCTCACGAATTCCTCCGTCAACACACACAACCAGAAAGACACGTTATTTTTTTGGGGGTTTATTCTCCCAGCATGAAACATCAAACACAGCAAACCAACATAATACTTTTACTCTCCAAACAGAAAGCTCACACAAAAACAAACATGCGATTGTGGATACGAGGCGTAGTAAATACATTGAACGGCTTTAAACATCCTTGAGAATGATTGCTTTTTATTTTGTTAGATTCAGGGGTGGAGGAATGGAACCATTCGGATCTCCTCCATCACTACATCAGCTAGAGGATACAGCTTTTCAAGGGGCCTGGGAAGACAACGCATGAGAAAGTCTTAGGAAAGGAGTTTTATTTTGAAATTGAGAATGAACTTCGACGCCAGGGATTTATTTGATGGGGCTTCCCGCTTTTGAAAACGAAATGTTTTGTTTTTTCTGAACAAATGGACCAGCTTGACGTGCCCATTTGAAAAACTAGAATCTGAGACCGGGGACAAAAGTGTCAAAAAGCACTGCCCCCAAGGTTGTGATTTTCAAAGCTTGTTCATGCACAACCTCCAGACATTGCGCAATGCATGCATTAGAACTAAGTGGAGCTGAATATACTTGAAGTGTAAGCACCTCTCATAATATGTGGTATTGAAGAATATCCACATTTTATGGCAATTTGATGAATAGTCAAAATCAGAAAACAAGTGCAAAAACTTTCTTTCAAGAGCTTGTGACTTCATTCAAGTGTGAATCAACTTTCAGTCATCATCCCTCAAGCTCTTGATCTTTCTTTGGTGGATGGTAGAAGCAAACATGATGGGGCACAACAAAACGGCAAAGAACATGACTACTCTTTGATTAATGCAGTTCATTGAAGGATCTCAAAAACCAACTGTAGTGAGGATATTGATTTCAAAACTTTTTCGATAATTGATTATTTTTTTTATTGATTGATTTATGGTCTGAATGACACTACTAAATCCTGTTTTCTTATTTTAGGAACCATTATACACTTCACAGGTACCGCGGGATTCTCTTATCATCAAAGATCCCCAAAGTGTTCATTTTGAAAATTGTCCTCCTGCACTCCGTGGTAACTGCTTGAAAATCTTTTGAGGGCATCACATCACATAAGATATTCAAATTTCTTCAACTGGTCGTCGATTTCGAATGCTTTTTCACTGTATACCCAGAGTTCTTAGAATCCATCGTTGTTGTCCAGTGGTGTCATTGATAACAGAAGCATCCCCAGCAGTCACCGTTTTCGGTTTATTCAAAGTGGGTTCATCCGCTTCGGAGTTCTCCTCCTCTCCTTTTCTCGATGTCTATCTAAATCAAAGTCGGCTCGGCTAACCTGTTTTCCCAACCATGCTGTCATCAGTCAGGCACCGGCCACAGAAGCAATTACGATGATTCCTCATTGGTGAGCTTTTTTGTCTCTTTCCACTTGCCCCCCCCCCAAAAAAAAGTGGAACCAAAGAACCATAAAACCTCACAGCTTGTCACAAGGAATCGCTGAAGTCCAGCGACAGAAAAACAACCCATCAAACTCACATGTTCTTCACACTTGTAAAAAAAAAGTAAAGAATAAAAAATTGGGAGCTGTTCAGGGCCACCTTTGGAGGATCCCCCCCCCCCTGCACATTGTCTGGCCCTGCCCATCCCATTTATCTTCATCCGCCAACTCCAGTCTATTGCTGTATTCTCGTGGTGGTGGGATCGCTTTTATCCTGAGTGGCCTAAACACAGAAGATTTGCCGACAGTGTGCTCTCCTGCCAGTTTTTTTGTCTGGAGGAACAGGTTTTTCTTTCGGTTCACACTGCATGAACAGAAACAGAACGCGAATCCGCTGCGCTAAGGATTCGCGTGCTGCGCCCCCACCATCGCTACATCACATCAGCAAAACGCCCACTAAAACGAGCAGCCCTACCAATCGAAAGAAGGAAAACCATCACGATGATCGTCGCAAGTTCGAATATAATCGCTGCCGAAAAAAAAGCAGCACTAGCACTGGGAAAGCCCCTTGATCCACGCAACATAGCTTCTGGGGTCGTTAGTTTCTGTGGACGATCGAAAACACTCACCACGGCGCACTGACAATCGGGGCCCACCCCAGGATTCCTCCCATCCATTACTTTCGACGTCGAGTGAACTGGGTCGATACTCGGCACCACGCACTCACACACCCCATCAAAAACGAGATTCCCAAGAGTTTGGGTCCTTGCAATCGTTTCCTGTCGTATTTTGGAGATGGTTCTAAGGAGTTTGAAGCACCGTCGTTCCCTGTCGACTTCACAGCACATCGTACTTTTTTTTTTTGGCACTTTTTTTGAGGCCACCCTCAACATCGTATTCACATCACAAAGCTGTAGCCTCATGAGGCTGCGTTTATCATTCGTCAAGTCCTCGTCGAGTTGGAGCAGCTCTGGACGGAGCGGGGGGGAGAGGCGGTGTGTGTTTGTTTTGGATAGCTTCTTCATAAAAATTTGCAGCTTTTCTGGTTTCGCTTTTTTTTGAGCCTAGGGATTGAAAAGCGGCAATGATGAAGCTGACAGTGTACCTTCTCGTTGTTTTTTTTTATAGAAAATGCAATCTTTGATGACTGATGATAGCCCTCATATCGGCCACTCTTGGGTAATCAACCATTTTTCCTTCATTTTTTTTGGAAAAAAGTATGTTGATAACCAACATATTGAGCACATAGACCCTCTGTTTTTTTGTTTTTTCTACGTCTATTTTTCTTCCTCAAACAACCCGGGGGTTGGAGAGGTGTTCAAAGGTATTTTATTTTTAGTATTTTTTATAACCCTTTTTTGTAAGGAATGTGCTTGGCGATCAGCAAAGGGGCTTCTAGGAGTGCACTTTTCGACATAGAGCTGGACGGTGCCCAGTACAGTTGACTGGACTCGGAATTTTGATTTGGGCATTGAAATCAGGCCAACTTAGTTCTGCTCGTATGAAAACAGGCCGGATGAATGTGAATGGAATGCAGGTAGTAGGGTTGCTTCTTCTATTTCTTTTGTTGATCGATATTCCACAACCAGCATTTTCTATTGTGCCTGTAGCTTTTCAAGATTGAGAATGTAGCTTTCGCCCACTCAGGCCGTCTTGGAAAAGATTTTGTCTGATTCTGAATGGTCGATGCCTGAGTATAAATATATTTCCCCGAATGCTTCACTCCTATGTGGAATGACCAGGCGGTATTTTTTTCTTGGAATCGTAGGTTCGAGATTACGTCTTTTTTTGCACGGGTACAATGAGCCGGTTATTTTATTTCTACTCAAACCTATCCCCACACGGCCAGGACAGTTGAGGTAAGCTCCGACTATGGTTTCAATCGATCACTTTCTAATTTTTGCTGATTTGTATTTAGGAGGGACATTTTCCTGGAAGAGCATGGTCTGGATACGATTCAAGCAAATGCATTCTCACAGAAACATGTGGTCGATTTCGGCTGTTTTTTTTTTCCTTGTGAGAGATTGTTCTCTGGTAAAACTTTTTGGGGCCTGGAGCTTTCGTTTTCTCTTTTTCTGATCGCATAAAAAAATTCACCTTCCAACACCTAATTTATTTATTTTATTAATTTCATTTAAATATCTAAAAAATGTTGTCTGCAGGGAGAGAAAGACACTTGCTGGTTGTGGTGATCACTGTTTCGTATGATGGAATGATTCATGTGAAAAGCGA
Organism: Bryopsis sp. KO-2023; assembly: GCA_030272585.1. NCBI lineage: Eukaryota > Viridiplantae > Chlorophyta > Ulvophyceae > Bryopsidales > Bryopsidaceae > Bryopsis > Bryopsis sp. KO-2023. The sequence goes on from BSYQ01000005.1 coordinate 278,570, forward strand.
TCCAGAGAAATCATGAGTGAGGCTATTTTTGTTTTCTGTTTTTTTCTATGAGGCTTCACTTGGACGTGTTTCTATAAAAAAAAGCATTTTCCTTCCAGCTCATTCCCATTCAGTTTCTCATTTGTTTTTTGGGTTTTGCCATTGCTTGGTTGCGTTTCAAGAGGTGAGCCTTTCCCCCCGAAAAAAAATAAGCAGCAGATTTCATATTCTCGGGACCTGCTACTGCCTCTGTTCTATACTCCATGGATTCGTAATTATGATTCTGAGTCCTGTGCCCTGGCGTCAACCATTTTGAATATTTGTGCACATACTGATCTCTTCCTAGAAACAGTGCTTTCGCTTCGATTCAGGTTTTCCTATCAGAAAAACACTTGTGGAAGGTATTGCATTATGCTGCTGTACAGAATTTGGCTGCTTATGTTCACAAACGATAATCTCGTAGTGAGGAGAGATCCTTATATAGGGCCAGATGGATTCCCCACCAATTCATTCTGGCTGTGGATTCCTGTCGCAAACAGGCATGTGTGTGTACGTACGTAGTTTCCTTTTTTTTTTTTTTGGAAAATTGGGGGAGGAGGGTGCAGAGCCTGAGTGATTGTTGTGACGTTTTTTTGGTTTCAACTGTTTCCCCGGGGATTCAGATTTGCATCTGGTTTTAAGTAACATTGTGGAGAAAGTTGAGTGTGAAGACTGTTTGATAATAGAAACGCTTGGAGGGGCTTCCGATGCAAGCCCTTCACTTTCCACAACTGAGAATTTTGGGGTGAATCCATGATGGAGTTGTGAAGTAGAGAATTCTCAAAAGAGTTTTTTGCTTCGTGTTGCTTCAGAATATTGATATCGTCAGGGTGACTATGGAGCATCCTCGGTTCAGGAAAAAATCGGCCACTTGACAAGACAATTTTGTGGGGGATGGAAGTGGCTTACTATTATTATTGGCTGAATAGAGGGTTGATTGTGGGGCACAGGGGCAGGAAGGTTTTTTTTTGCAAAAATTAAAGGGCAAAGAAACAAGTGTCTTTTTCGTTCGACTTGACTTGACGGGGGACTGGTGGTGGCTAGTTTTTTTGATTTCTACCCTTGGAAAGAGATTGTGCAAGTGTTTTTTTTTAAGACCTTTATCATATGACAATATATCAACCCGCATTTTTTTGCTTGCCTCCGGGGTAGTTGTGAGCAGAGTTGTGCCGAAGTCGTTTTTTCGACAACAAAACGACTTCGGCACGACTCTCCCTTCGAAAAAAAATAAAAATTATTCATTACACAGAAGCACTCAAAAATTAGAGTCAAAAATACACACCCATACCCACACCCACCCACACCTGAGTTGTGCGCCGTTGCAACGGCGCACAACTCTGGTTGTGAGATAAATGATGGTTTCAAGTACAAATTCAACAAGCCGGGAATAATCGTTCGAATGAAGGATTTGTGCAAAGTATTGAGTTTGATTCGGATTTGGTGGGGTCCCCAACTGATGAAACACAAAACACAAAACAACCAACTCAAAAAAACAGAAAAAACAACACTTGAAAACAAATAACAAGAAACATGAACAAAACACAAATGAAAAAACAACAACAAAATTAGTTTAGTCAGTTACGGAAATCAACAAAATATCCTTTTTCTTAAATCACTTTTTTAAAATCACAAGCCCAACTCCCCCCTGAGTTTCTCTTCAAAGTTTCTCAAAAGTGTGGTAATCAATAGGGGGTCGGGTTTCTTTTGGTCGCTCGTTTTTTTTTCGTTCTCGATTCTTTCTTCCAAATCGACAAGAGCATCAAGATAATCTTTCGTTTCCCATTCCCATGTTGTTTGGACATGAACTCTTTCTTTTTTGATATGCTCTTTGTGTTCTTGTGCCGTCCATTCCCGTTGGAGCTTTGATTTCTTGACATCTGTTTTTTAGGGCAAGAGGACACTTCAAGAAAAAAAAAGAACAAGCACACATGAAAAAATGCAGTACCTAATCCAAATCCCTCCCGAACCCCTTGATCTCACTCACCTTCGTGGTCAGAGTTCGTAGCAGTAGTCTGATTTCTCGCATCCAACAGTTTGTCATTCTTCTTCATCATGCTCACACACAGAAGCAGCGAAAAGATCAACTTGTGCTTCTCGAACAGCGATTGGCAAACGTTTGCATGTGGGGAATGCTCGTTCGAGTTTTCCCCTCTTTCCTTGATATACTTTGCGCGTCGGGCTTCCCTGATCCCCCTCACAAACAGAGCAATCAACCACCCCAGGGAATATCGACACATGGGATCCACTGAGGCCAAGTCTGACATGCAGAAGAACGACAAGCTCGCCCGGATCGACACTGGTCTGTTGAGCTCTTCCTTCTGTGCTTTCTCAGCTCCTTGGAACTTGGCTGCAATAATATTCGAAGTGATCTTGGACTGAGAGAGCATGTCGGTGGGCTGTTCCTTATCCACGATGTTTCCTTGAGAGTTGCTGAGTACGAAAAGAATGTTTTCCTCGATGTCTCTGAGTTTTTTACTGATGCTCGGGCTGGATACCACCATTTGATTTTCCATGTTGGCCAGATCCTGCCTCTCTTCTGCAGCTACGATGCCCAGAAGTTGTTCCTCCAAGGCTTCCGGAGTGACGAAAAAATTAAGGAAGGACACCTGATTTCACAGAGATCCACAGAGTGGGGAAACCGTATCTGAATTCTGCCAGCAAAGCTGAATGTATCTTGTGTATCGCAAAATCTGGGGGAGGATAAAGGAGAAAACTGGCAGTTGCTTACCTTCACAGCCACTTCTGGAGGATTTTTCAGCTTCGTGGTCTTTGAAAGCTTGAAATCAAGATCGTACTGAATGATATGGTTGCCAGTTTTGATCATTTTGCTTCCCCCAGGCGATAACAATACAATCAGAGGGGTCCGGGGGGAAGACGTCAGTGGGCTTTGGAGGTGGCAATTGTAAGTGTGTCTGAAGTACACAAAGGTGATGCACCAAATGAAGAGGCAGTCAAATGTTTAAATACGAAACAAGGCATGGAAAACAAATATGGATGGGCTGCGGAACCCAATCCCATCCACAATCAGTCCAAAACACGCACGGATGGTACACATTTTCATAAGTAAGGCTGACTTTTGGGTGTGCATGTGTGTTTTTCTTATTTAAAGTATTTTTTTTTGGAACTTTCCCCCCCATGAATATCACAAACCTTGGAGCCACTTTGTACTCCCATTCGAACGTATCCAGAGTCATGACTTGTATTTTGTCGCGGCCATACCCTCCTGAGTAGTTCATGAACTGACGCAACAGTTCGATTGACGGCTGTGCACCCTTGGCTGGCACGAAAGTCACACACTTTGTACCAACCGGGGGCCCAAAAACTCCCTTACGGCGTTTCTCCAGTCTACAATCCACTTGAAAATCTTGGGTCATGTCCCCAGACGTCCTGACGGCGATAGTTTTGAAGACTGGGCAGTGCAACTCTTTGGCGAGACCCTCCACAAGGTGCCGCATGATGTACACCGGCTTGCCTGCCCCGTTCGGTCCCACCATGAGGAGGGGCTGACTATGCTGGATAGCAAGGTACCTGAGCCATCCAAAAAAGATCGACACTTCAGAGAATGAATTACTCGAGCCAACAGGTGCCAAGAACATCGAAATATCGTTTTTTTCTACCTCGCCGAGTCGTTGGTGAGGATCATAATATCGGAAACTTGTGCTCCAGCAGAGATGTCCATGTCTGTGGGTGTATTCGTCCGCTGCCAAGTGGACGTTTCCTTGTTGAAGACGTAGTCTTTCACCGTGGTTACCTGCGTGTCAGGCCATAGTGGGCAAGAGAATCCGACAGGCTCCCCTATCACTTCCTCATACCCTGAAACGAGCTTTCTTCCAGCAAGTTCTCTAAAAAACTTGTTGAATTTCTTTCTGCCTTGATCGTCAGTGGTGCATCCAAGTGACCGTACGAACGAAAAAAGCAACATGCTGTCTATCCACAACAGCTTCTTGTCGTTGAGGAAATTTGAACCTGAAAGAACACCAGTCAAAACTGTGTCAGAAAAAGCGGATGGACCAGGCAAGGAAAAGATGCGTCAGACAAGGTTCCTTTGTTCCAACCCTGGGTGGGGGCAAACACGGATGGCAATTTTACCGGCTGGTTTAGCTGCGTCCTCTTCCTCTGATGACTGGAACTCATCCAAAAGGGAAGCAACCGTGTTCATGACTGTGTGCAACAATCGTGTTCGTGTTCGTGCAACATTAATCTCTTCGCTTGGGGATACTTCTCTGGTCTCCTCTCTCAAAAACCTCAAACAGTATGGGAGAAGCCAGCTGAAGACCTGGCCAATTCGATCGACTGGACTCTGTCCCAAGGTCGATTGCGGCAATGTGTTCATCCACGATGTCAGCAGGAGTTTCCAGTCGAGCTGATGTGGCTCCAGGTACACGATGCCGCATCTGTATTGAATAAAAAGTGCGACTGCTTGTTGATCGGCTCAAAGCTGTGAAGCAAACTGGGCGTGAAATGCACTATTTACTGGATTGTTGCTGGATTGACTACCTGGAGACTGTGACCGATGAAGCGATCGTCAAATCCCTGACTTCAAAACTCATTGATGTCGTTGCCGACATCTCAGAGTCAGGCAAACGAAGCTCCTTGTTATCCTTTAGAACTGTGTTCATGTTTTCGATCCAGAGTTTCCTGCCAGGAGAAGGGTTGGATGCCAGGTGCCTGGAAGTAACTTCCACTACCACATCCTCCCACTCCTGAGTAGCCTTCTCCGATGCTGGCAAGTTGTGCAGGGCGCACTGGTTTTTCATGGCTTGCACCAACTGGTTATTGTTCGCTCCTGGCATTTTGACTCCGGGTAAAAGATCAGAAACGATGGCGTTGGAGAGGGGAACATCATGGCTGAGGAGCTTGCACAAGTTGACGTCTTTGATTGACCGCAGCGTCAGGACAAATTCGTCGCCCTCAACGTACTCCCTCTTTCTGTCTGCCGCTGCTTGAAGCACGGCGACCAGGGCTCGCATTCCATAGTCGTAATGATCTTGACTCGAAAGTTGCTCCGAGCAGAGCTTGTACGTGGCCACAATTTTCCGAGCGCAGTCCTTCGCCTGCAATACAGCATGGATACTTCGACTGCTGCAGCGTTCGACGAGCAGCACACAAGGAAGCAGCTCTTCCCACGAGATCATACCTTCAAATTTCCGTTGGAACAAAGAACTATCTCCGCGTTTCCCATTCCAATCATTCCAACCATGATGGGCCTGGGGAAACAAAAAAACCCATCATGACAGTCATGGAACGTGCTTTGTTTTCTTTGTGGACGTTTTGATCTTTCCATGCCAGTTCTTACCCTCCAGAATCTCCACCAAAGATGGGATGGATCGCATCCATAAGTGTCCGATAACACCGATGCCTGGATGAATTTCCAAGATACTCGTATCCACACTCCGCTCTTGATTTTCTCATGCAGAGTGGAATGTCAAGCTCATTTCGCTGATCGGGATCCGGGCACTGATTCGATGAGCAAAAAACAATTGAGCTTTGGCCCTTGCAGCAAAATTGCTTCAAATCAAAACATTCATTTCAGTGTGTACCTGCCAGTAGCTTCGCAATTGGAGTGGATTTAGCCCCACAAGAGCTGCCATCACGTCTCGAGCGCGGACGTCCATGATCACCGGGGCGCTCAAAGTCATTCTGTTTAGCTTGCTCAAATCTCCGCGCACCAGACCCACAACGTCAGACAACTGGGACGCACACTCTTCACTGACTTCCTTAAGAGCCCCCGCACGCCCAGATCGAATCCCATTCTCCATATCCATTGTCCGGTATATTTCAGCGACGACAAGCACAACCTGACCAGGCCATTCAAGAGCTCATTCATTGCGGGGATCTTGTGGATAGAACTCCACACCCAAGCTACAATCCTTGCGTGTCGACTAAACCACCCTGGGTTCCACCTTTTTGATCCGAGAGCAATAACACAGTGAGGGGGACAAGCATATGTTCATAACCAACTAGGCCGCTTCAAATATGGTTTAGTTATCACCTTTTGCATCGCCCTGTAGATATAAGTGTCTCCACCCATGGTTGGACCCACCAGGACGAGACCGTGACGACCAAGCTCAGCACCATCGAATTCCTTCACGACACCCAACAGATCCACATCTGGAGCGACGACTTCTATATTCTCAGCCAGTAGTGGGGCGTGCTCGTCGAGGTTCTGGTCCAGGTTCTGGTTCTGGTTCTGGTTTCGGTTACGTTTTCGTCGAAATATTTTGTGTGCGGCGACAGCGATCCCAATTAAAAAGGTCACTTTGGTCGCTTTCTTCATCATCCTTAAACAAACAAGTGTCTGTTGACCCAGAGATGACCTTGGACTATCCTTCCACCTTTTATACTTGCAAGAATAATCCAAGTGCCATCTCTGGATCAAGAGCTTTGACCTTTGGATTTCTGTCAAGACCGACAGTAACTGAGGAGAGAAGCTCTCGATTTCCGAGTCAAGCACTGAAATAGAAGAGTCTCGACGACCGGCCAACAAAACAGAACCAATACTACCCACGTCTAAAGCATTGTCACTCTCAGCGACGCGCGCGAATATGATTTGGTAAGATACGAAGGGCGCCCTCAACCTGCCTTCCTCCGGAATCGCCTCACAGGCTGTGAACAGCCGCCATTGAATGAAACATTAATTGTTTGGTATTCGTTTCTTTTGTTAGCATGTGCCATCGTTTTGTGCGTTGCGTTCTCCACAGGTGTTTCTGAAGCTTTTTTTTTTCCCTATGCAGTGTAGTGTTCAAGATGGAGATGGTGGAACAATTTCCTCAGACATATCCTTTTTATGTGAACTGGTGAGAAAAGTAGATCGTTAGCAACACTTTTAAATTGGTTCTGGTCCCAACATGAGGGGCTGTAGTCTTGTGTGTCAGTATATTTGAATATTACATTCAGGTGAAAACAAGAAAATGCAACCAATACATGGAATGTTTTTTTAAGAAGGTGAATAAAACAAGCCATGAAACTGGAGAAGACTATGAAGCTGTTTTCAGAGCCACCTCCCCAAAACAAAAAAAAATGAATAGGAGCAAAAAAAAAGCAAAAACCAAGAAAGTGGTTTGAATACTGGATGATCCCTGGTGTTGAAAAAATTCCTTTTGTGAGACCGAGGGATATGGTGCTTTTCATCACCATCGGAAATGCTTAAAAGATGCTCGGTAATCAATTTTTGAAGACTGTACTAAGTTAGTACTACTCACAAGGTGGTACAATTTTTTCTAATAGTTGTGTACAGGTGCTTGAAGACACTGTATTTGTATAGAAACGCATATCAAGTGCTTTGGATCGGTCAGGAGCAGCATTTCCCTGTTGGAGGGATTTTATTTGCTTTTTCTGAGCCGCGATCAAAACGTCGAGTGCAACAGCTACGGAACTGGCTGTGGACTTCAATGTCCATTCAGTAAGCTCTGTGCGTTTTTTGGTCTGTTTTGAGTGCATCGTTGCGTTTGTGCCCATGCTTATTTTTGGATGACTTCCTCATGAAAATTTGAAGTATTTTTTGTGTCTTCACTTCACACTGTTTGTGAAACAACCCGGGGGAGAGGTTTTCAAAAGTTTTTTAAAATTAAATTTTATTAAATTTTATTTTATTTTATTTTATTTTCCTTTTTTTTTATGTAAGGAATGTGCATCTGTGATCAGTAATTGGGCTTGCAGGAGTGCACTTCTCGATCGAGACCTGAACAGTGCCCAGTACAGTTGGCTGAACTCTGAATCCTTAATTTTGGCATTAAAATCAGGCCAGCTCGTTTCTGTCCACACGAAAACAATTGGGAAAAATGTGAATAAAGGAATGCAGGTAGAGGGCCGCCCCCTCAGCTGATGCTACTGTTGCTTTTATGATTTCTTTGCCGTTTTGTCAGTCTGAAAAAATGTAAAGTGGAGCCGAAGACCTGTTAGTCGCCTTTGTTTCACTTGCTGCTCTTTTTTCCCTCCAAAACCAATTGATAAATAAGTGAACTGTCAGGGCAGCTGTCAAATGTGGAAATCCCCCGATAGCTTGTTGTGCACTGGTGGCTGGACATCGACTCTTATTCCTCACTTCTTGGCTGGGGGTTTCTTTGATGATCTATTTCGTCCCTCTGCACTCCATTGAGGGAGCCAATATTTTTGTTCTCATCTTGATTTCAACTCGTGTTTTCAGCGATGTTGCATGTTATGTTTTTTTTTTTTTAACTTTGGTTTTTGTTTCCTGTCTTCTAAGTGTTGTGGATGTGGTTTAATGAATTGGGCCCTCGAGTAATTTGATGGTGGCTGGAGCACCCACTGATGCCGCAACATACAATATCATAAACAGAAAAGCAAAAAAAGCAACAACTCACATAGATATGCATTTTGAAGGCAATCTCGAATCCTGAATGATCCACCTTTTGCAAAACGCCTCGTTTGCTCTGATGCAATTTCCCAGGCAAACTCGCAGGCCGAACTTGTTTCGAGCACCCTCTACTTGGATGTTTTGCTTTGGATTATAATATTGATCGATTGATTGAGGGAAGGGGCTGTCAGTGCCTTGTTTGTTATGGCTCCGAGCTTTTGAATCGTCTGTCGAGGAGGGGGCTGGATGGAAATCTATGATTTGCCTCAATGAAAAACAATCTGCTGGTTTAATTCAACTGCAGCGAAATTGTTCTGCCACAGTCGCAGCAAAATTTTTCAGTTTCAACGTGAAGTTTGAAGCAAAAAGCATAGAGGAATCACATTCAGTTTTTCCATAAGCACCTTGGAATTATTAAATGGGGCATTTTCGCAAACTTACATCAGTGCAGTTTACCCTGTCTTCTTCTACTTTGGCATCAGCACCTCAGATCAAAAGATCCTGAAAAGCATGTTAGAACTCATGTCAGATTAAGAAAATTCTCAAAGAAAGTAGGGTTGGTTCGTATAAAATCCTCAAAGATTTATGAATTGAAACAACAGTGGGATTTTAAAATGGCACCAGCGAGCTTCACTCCAGGTGTACCTCAACAGTGATATATTTACCCTGACAAGCTGCTTCGATTAAGGAAGAGCATCGAATCCACATCCTCCATGTCGCCCCCCTTATCAAGCAGATGCTGAACTTCAGAAGTCCAGAAAAATATGCTCGATTATGAGGGGGAGCAAAACTGAATGACTGAATCAAGAATGAGAATCATTTTTGGCCAACATGAAGACACAATCCCAGAATGCGTTGCTGGGTACTGCTTCGCAACGACTTTTTATCATTGTGCATGGAGAATTGCTGGTTTCTGAATGTGCATTTGTTTCTCTTTGGCACGTCAAATCTAACATTTCAAACAAACAAACAAACACCAAACATCAAACTCGGATGATGCCCTGCATTATTGCTGCCATGACAATCAACACTCATACACCAAGTAATGGAAATGCAACTGAGGGTTGTGAAATGTTAGATCCCAATGATCAGGATTTGTGGGTCCTCACCTCATGGAAGGCGACAAGGTTGGGGAAAATATTCAGTTCTCGATTGGACACCTCTTGCAACAGACGTCCCGTTCCCTGCGCAGCCGTCAGAAACGCTGACAGTTGCAGATTTGCCGAGTCGAGGATCAAGGACGAAACAACCGCATCGCACTTTTGTTTGAAGTTGCACCATTTTTGGTCCATCATCGTCGATTGTAGTAGCACGCCAGACCTCGTCACAGGCACCCTCACCCACCAGATTATCCTGCGCGCCGATACGTCCATTGGTCAAATCTCACCCACTTTATACCGAGCAAATGATTCAACACGGCTCTTTTGCAGAGGAAAACTGGACTCTAGAGGGATCGCCCCTCAGAAAGATGCGTCATCCTTCAAGTAAAGAGATGGTTCTCCTCGGCCCATGGGCGTCGACAACCAAACAGCGTTCATGACCCTTTTCTGAGGTCAATGGAGGTAACGAACAATTGGACTTGGATAAATCTGCTTTTGATGAAACAGCCCTTCTGAGACGGACCATCATCTAAAGTCGAGTTATGGGGACAGTGATAGACCCACTTCATCCAAGGTCTAAGGAATCAAGCCCTCTCTGACCTCACCAGGTAATCATCTGGATGTTGTGAGAGACAAAGATAACAAGTTGCCTCTTTGCCATGCACCAAAGATCCTGAGGTTAAACAGCCAGTTTGAAACACTTCATGACCATCTGAATCTTTGTGCAGGAGATGTTGCGATGCATTATTCATCCCAGTTTCGTGCAGGCCTATGAATGATGCCTGGTGGATCATGGAAATACGGGGGGAGTGGAGCCTTGTATTGTGATGGAGCACTGCACCAAGAGATTGTTGTCGAAAGGCATTGATGAGGACTGGCTGAAGACCAGTGGTTGGAGAGCTCAATTGCAGTTGCTTCAAGATTATGCGTGTGGACTCAGTATACTCCACAATTTGGGGAAATTACGATGCGCAGTTGGAGAATTTGCTGTGAATATATGTTGAGTTTGGAGGCTTGATCGTAAACTTGCTGATGGGGGCATGGCCAGGTGAGCCCTTATTGAAGCATTCAGATTTAACAGACCAAGCAAATATCCCAAACATGCACCTTTCACAGGCCGACAATATGTCGAATATATGGTGACAGTAGAGTGCATTGCTGTGGGAAGATCGTTTGAGGGTGGCAATTGTTTCGCTCAAATGAATTGGTGGACTGGCCCTGAATTTGGTTGTACACACATCTCCAAATGTGATGTTAATTTCTTTGCGCTTGTCATGTGGTCAGTGCATTACCTAAAGCACCTTCCAGAAAGTGATTACTAACCCATTGATTTCATCCAAATGGAACAGGAGCCACCCACTCTATTTTACATTTGGAAACTAAAGAGTGGGCCTTATTGACTTCAATGTGAGCTGGTTTCACCATCTTTTGATTGGATGGCAACACTCTTGGTATGGACTTTCAACGTCAGTTGAATGGGAATCTGTGGATGTTACAGGTATGTGTGCGTCAAGGGGTCACTTACAGTGGCTTGAAGTTACACTCATAATTTTTGGGGGTATGAGCTCATTTTGTTGAGGGCAAAGCCTGTAGAACCCGGGGGAACCCTCGTGGATGGAGCTTTCAATCTAACTGCTCCAAAATGAAGTCCATTATGATGGCTGAATTTCTTGAATCCAGACGTCTTCTTGCTGCTGCCGCTCTTGTTGCTGCTGCTGTGAGGGTGACTCATCAAGTTCAGGGCCCCATTCCATGAGAGGACCTGGAAATCAAACAGAGCAAACATCATCTGGGGTTGGAATTGCACCCGCTGATGTGGGCAGTACATAATCGAATTCCCCCAAAGAAGCACGCCACCCTGGCGAACCTGGAACTGCTGAGCCAGAATCAAACAACAGATCTGAACAGGGTGTGAACGTGATTCCGTCCACACCAGTGTTTTGTGGGAAGTGGAAGGACATTCAGGCCGAGCTGCAGAAATTTTGTATCAAATTCCTCGTTTTGGTGCTTGGGGAAAGTTGATTGTCTGTTGATTGTGCACTGTCAGCCCTCACAGGAGCAGTGAAATAAGTTTGTTCAATTGTTTTTCTTCAGCAGCAGAATGTGGGGCAAACATCACAGTGGGAACAGGTCCAAAGACTAGTGGTTTGGAGGGGGAGTTTTGCTGAAATCCTCAACCAAGCATGAGAGGGGCATTGGCTTTTTTGGAGGCCTTAAACCCGCTCCCAAAGAATGATCTCCACTCTGATGCTCCTCCGATGCTCAAAAAAGTTAAAACAGATAATATCTGTCTCGGGGAAAGCTAGTTAACGCTGGTTTCTGATTGTCCACCCAGTTTAATTCCGATAGCTGATTGTTTGCTGATCAATCAAGAGAGGAATGATGATGAGATGCACATCTGGAAAGTGGGTTTGAAAATTGAAAATTGCTTCGGCTGTCGGGGATTTTCATGTAAGGGGTATGTCCCATCTGGGTATTTCCTTATGCACTCTTCACCAGCACTGGACGAACAATTAACTACCCTAAAGAGTTTTAAGCTTCTCTGTGTGTATTCTTTGTTTGTTTTTTTGAGAACTTGTGATGTACGATGTTGATGGCGGCCTCTTAGTCCCAGTACGATGTGCTGTGAAATGGACAGGGAGCGGCGGTGCTGCAAACCCCTCAAAATCCCATCGCACACCCATTCCACAACAGAACGACAGTAAACCCTCCCAGGCGCTGCTGGCTTGTGGGAATCCTTTTTTTTTGCGTGCAGAAACACTCGACGCCTAGGCCAGCCCTTTTAGGCTTCATGGCAGGAATTTCTGCGAAAGAGTGGGTTGGACGCCTGTCGAAGTTTTGATTGACACGGCGGGGTCTGTCCGATCGCTGGCGGCCCGGATCACGGTCTAAGGAACATGGAAGAGAGCAAAAAAGTGCGCTGTCGAACAATGCCGCCGTGATGCAGCTTGTTGCGCGTGGGTTTCCCTCCGCTGTAGCCGTATCTCGAAACTCCCGACTTTTGAGGAGCGGAAACAAGCGGAAAACGATAAAGTAGAGAGGTAATTTTGAGTTTTCTGCGTGGCTCTGCACAATTCTCGGGTTGGGGCAGAAATGTTTGGGGATCGTGCACCGGTATCGCTCTTTTATGTCCTACGTTTTTTTGCTGATGGGAGTGTGTGCAAAAAGCAACACTGGGGTTTTCTTCGGTAATAGGAGCAAGAGAACGATCATATTTTTTTTCTAAGGTTTCGCTTGTCGTTTTCGTTTCGACAGCGCTGCTCTTTTTTGGCGGGGAAATTGCTTCTTTTTTTGAAGAAAATGGTCACGATTGTCGACCGCCGCCCATATGCAACTACACTGGCAACTCTCACTCAAACAAGGGGTGGTAAGTTGTCGAGTTTATTCCATGTTTTGTTGCAGAGGCTGGGTTGACCTGATTGTTCATTTGCTTTTCTCTACAAGGTGCTGCTTCGATCTTTTGTACCACACTTTCGGTCTGGCTCCTCACCAGTGTGATTGGGTTGGAATATCTTTCTGTGGCCTGCCCATCCAGCTTTTTGGAGAACAGGCAATACCTGGCCAGAAACTCAAGGAAGGGAGTGCATTTCCTCTGAAATCTCTCTCTCTCTCTCTCTCTCTCTGTCTCCCTTTCCTCTCTCTCTCTCTCTCTCTCTCTCTCTCCCTTTCCTTTCTCCCCACAAGCCACGTGATTGACAGAAATGTCTCTCTCTCTCTCTCTCTCTCTCTCCCTTTCCTTTCTCCCCACAAGCCACGTGATTGACAGAAATGCAAAGGTCAAACTTCGCGACCCAGTGATGGGTATAAGACTTGCAAGGATAGTCCGTTTTCCATCTCTGGGTCGACCGAGTTACGACTCGGTTCAAAGATGATGAAGAAAGCCAGGATAGTGATTGGACTTGGACTTGCTATCGCTGGCGCAACAAAACTCCACCAGATCCTTCGTAAGAGACGACAGAACGACCACGACCAAGACGAGAAGCACGTCAACAACCAAGAAAACGAGCGCGAAAAAGATGTGGATGCAGAAATCGAGGAAATCAGCTCAGCTGTGGGTTTGAGTCCAGCACAAGCCGAACCTGGACATTTTTTTTGTTCGATTCTTGTTTTGCTCTCTCAACGTCGGGCTAGAATCAACATGTGGAAAGCCGGGTTTCGACCTTGAATCACATTGCCTTTTTTTCTCGAAATCACACCTCCCTTGATGAATCTTTTTCCCCGTGCTTTTCTTCTTTCCATCGCAGGAATTTGCCGAGGACGAGTCTGATGCCAAGATCCGAGAAGGAGCTATCCTTGCATTCGAATTGGGGAAACTGTTTGAGCCCTTTGTCATCAGCATTCTTCCCTTGGTGTCGACATGTTTTGACGATCCCGCCCTTCCTGTCCGAGAGGCCACCGTCGACGCTGCCAGAGCAATCATGAGAAATCTGTCAGCCCAAGGTGAGGCATTCCGACGATTTCCTGCTTTATAAATGGATTTCATAAAAAAGTCAAAACTGCTTTAATTCAGGAAAGTTGGACCTTGCTAGGGGGGTGTGCATCTGGACATTTTGAGGAAAAAAATGTATTCTTGTGAATTCGGCACCAGTTTTAGGTAGTATGAATCTAGGAGTTATTTCTTGATGCCGCGGAAAGAATGACGCTGATTGTTCCTTTTTAACATTTTCAAGGTGTGAAGCTTGTGCTGCCATCGTTGCTCAAGGGGCTGAGCGATTCGGTTTGGAGAACCAAACGGGGGGGTATCCAGCTTCTGGGTACAATGGCATGGTGTGCTCCAAAGCAGTTGTCCAGATGCTTGTCAACCATTGTCTCACATCAAAAAGTTCAAAAGGCTGCACAATTGGCACTCGATGAGGTATGCTCTAAAAATTGTTTAATAAAAAACCATCCAGAGCTGATATTCGTACACATAGATATATTTGTTTGCGAATTGGGGAGTTTGCAATCTGACAGACTGGGTGCGCCGCCAGGTTGGTGCCACGATCAGAAATCCAGAGGTGCAGGAGCTCGTCCCATCGTTGCTGAGTGCCATTGCCCAGCCAAACAAATTCACCAGGGATTGCTCGGAGAAGCTGCTGGACACCGTGTTCGTTAACACCATCAATGCCCCCAGTCTGGCTCAGATCATCCCCGTGGTGCACAGAGGCTTAAAGGACAGAAGCGGAGAAGTTAAAAAACGAGCTTCACGGATCGTCCAGAATCTTTGCAAGCTCGTCAATGATCCCAAGGTCTGACTGAGCATATCCTTGTCGTTTGATTGCACACCTCGTCTGCAAGCTTTCAATCCTCATTTTAACAAATTCCTTGGTGAAAGCTCTTCATCCGCTAAGTCCCTGTGCTGTTTTTATGTAGGATATGGCACCCTACGTTACTCTGCTTGTCCCTGGGCTTCAAAAAGCAATTGTGGACCCGCTTCCAGCTGGTCCATCTGCAGATGTCAGGGCTCAAGCGTCCAAGGGTTTGGGATCGTTGATGGGCGACATGGGCAGAGATGCCCTTCAAGATGTCATGCCTTGGTTGACCGAGACAAAACTCAAGTCGAAAGGCTCCAGTGTGGAGCGGTACGGAGCCGCTCAGGTAAGGTTCACACTCTCTGCATGCCCAGCATAAGAGAATTCTACAATTGGTCCCGGATCCTGAGTTTCTTTTGACAACTTTGATGGCTGCAAAGTGTTGTTTAAGACCTGGTGATCAATAAAAGGAGTGCTTGTGCAGGCGCTGGCCGAAGTTCTTGCTGTGTATGGAACATCCTACTTCGAAAGCATTCTCCCTCAGATCCTGGAGGATTGTCGAGCTCCGACGGCGGCCATACGCGAAGGTGACATCACCCTGTTCAGATTTTTGCCTTCTACCATGTGCGACACATTCCAAACCCATCTGGATGCTGTCCTCCCTCTCATTTTGGATGGGCTGGCTGACGAAAACGAGGGCGTTCGAGAAAAGGAGGAGGGCCTTTCGAACGACAACATTGTTCAATACCACGTGCGATCAGCTTCCCTCCACATCTGGAAGACAGTGGTGGTCAACACTCCGAAGACCCTAGGGGAGATTTTGCCTGCATTGATGGACTACATGATAGAGACATTGGCGCACAGTGGAGAGGATGGACGACTGTCCGCAGGTCGGTGCCTTGGTGAATTGGTCAGGAAAATGGGGGAGAGGCCTCTCCCTTGGGTGTTGCCCAGCATTCTGCCCATTCTCAAGGGTGGAACGGAGTCCGAGAGTCCTGCGACAAGGCAAGGGGTTTGTTACGGTCTCTCGGAGGTTTTGGATGATCTGACGAGGTCGCAATTGACGGATCACCTGCCCATGGTGTTGCCTGCGATACAAGCCACTCTATGTGACCAGGATCCTGAGGTAAAAAAATGTCTTTTAAAAATGCATGGGAGCAGTCTTCCGAAAGCTGCAGTTTCGGAACGGGTAGAAGTAATGGGCATTGATCACATCATATCATATTCAAGCTGAAACACATGCTGTGGAAAAGACAGTTTTAAACCGAGAGCAACTGTGGCTGGTGGTTGATAAGGTCCGTGAGGCGGCGGCTGGAGCTTTTAATGCCCTTTTCAAGGCAGGTGCTGGTTCTGTCGTGGATACCATCGTTCCAGCGCTTTTGGCACAGCTTCAATCAGACAGTGGAAATTCTCAGGCCTTGGAAGGTCTTCAAGTGATTCTGAGCGTAAGACCTCAAACGCTGAACTCCATGGTTCCAAGGCTGCTGCACAAACCCATCTCAGTCACAAATCTTCAAGCCTTGTGGGCCCTGGCGAGTGCTGCAGGGGCATCCCTGCAAGCACATTTGCCCACCATTCTGCCGGCTGTTTTGTCACTGGCCAGCATGGAAAGCGGGAAACCTGTGGAGGAAGCAGCAAAGGTGGATGTTTCGGAGCACACCGCGGTGCTCATCACAGCACTGGTGCCATTACTTGCGGAAGACAATGAAATTGTGGTGAAGACTTGTTGGACTGCCCTGGGGTCCGTCACTGCAACCATCCCCAAGGACACGCAGCCCTCTTTTGTGCGTTGCCTGAAAGATGCGGCGGCGAGTGCCAGGGACAAGGAGAGGAGGAAAATGACCGGGGAGGAGATTTGGGTGCATGGGTTTTGCTTGCCTAAAGGGTTAGGTCCAGTCTTGCAAAGTGAGCTCGCTACTGAGGGTTTGGGAGAGCTCGTCGAGCTGACCAGCACCAAAATGCTGAGGCCATTCGTTGTTCAAATCACTGTTCCGCTCATCAGGATCATCGGTGATAGATTCCCCCGGCGAATCAAGCTTGCCATCCTCACAACGCTGGGGTTGCTGATCAACAAAGCGGGAGACGGACTCGAGGCATTCGTCCCTCAACTGCGGGCCACTTTCTTGAAATGTTTACAGGACCCCACTCCAAACGTCCGAGACCAGGCTGCCAAGAATCTAGGTCAATTGGCTCGCAGGAGTCCCACAGTTGATCAATTGGCAGTGGATCTGTCAGGCGACGCTGCGCGAAGTGAGCCTGCGGTTCGCAGGTCGTACTTAGCAGCTCTGAGGGGAATGTTTCAAACCAGCGGGGACAGGATCAACCCTGCAGTGTTGTCTGAGACTGGCCACGAAATCGTTGCTTTGCTGTCTTCGGGAGAGGAAGAAAGCGACATTGTTGTTGTGGACGTCAACTTGTGCAAGCTCCTCAGCCGTGATGTTCCTCTCTTCAACTCTATCGTTTCTGATCTTTTCCCCAGAATCAAAATGCCAGGAGCGGATATTAACCTGTTGGTGCAAGGCATGAAAAACCAATGCGCCCTGCACAAACTGCAACCAACGCAGTATTTCATCATGAAGGTGGGCTTCCTCTCAGGGAATATATATTCCTTTTGTGAATGTGATGAGCGAGAAGATAAGTTTTTTCCAATTGTGTGGCTGCAGACGGTGCGACTCCATGAGATCATTATTGGCCGCCACGGTGTCATGCTTGTCGGCCAGCCATTCTCTAGCAGGCGGCTGGCATCGGACGCTTCTCCTGACAGGAAACTCTGCGTGCTGGACGGTCCTGTGGATGCCGTCTGGATTGAAAACATGAACACTGTTTTGGACGACAACAAGGATCCTCATCAACTTGGCTGGAAACTCCTGCTGACATCGTGGATGAACACATTGCCGCAATCGACTTTGGGACAGAGTCCAGTCGATCGAATTGGTCAGCTCTTCAGCTGGCTTCTGCCATGCAGTTTGAGGTTTTTAAGAGAGGAGACTAAAGAAGTATCCCCAAGCGAAGAGATGAATGTTGCACGTACAGCCATGAACACTATTGCTTCCCTTCTGGATGAGTTGCAGTCATCAGAGGAAGAGGACGCAGTTAAACCAGCCGGTAAAATTGCCATCCGTGTTGCCCCCACCCAACGTTGATCATAAAAAATGGAACAAAAGAGAACCTTGTCTGACGCATCTTTTACTTGCCTGGTCCAAGCGGATGGCTTTTTCTGACACAGTTTTGATTGGTGTTCTTTCCAGGTTTAAATTTGGACCAACAAGACAAGAAGCTGTTGTGGATAGACAGCATGTTGCTTTTTTCGTTCGTGTGGTCAGTTGGAGGCACCACTGACGATCAAGGCAGAAAGAAATTCAACAAGTTTTTTCGAGAACTTTCTGAAGGAAAGCTCGTTCCAGGGTATGAAGAAGTAATAGGGCAACCCGTCGGATTTCGTTGCCCACTCATGCCTGACACGCAGGAAACCACGGTGAAAGACTACGTCTTCAACAAGGAAACGTCCACTTGGCAGCTGTGGACGGATACACCCACAGATGTGAACATCACTGCTGGAGCACAAGGTTCCATTGTGCTCATCAACGACTCGGCGAGGTAGAAAATAGCAATATTTCGATGTTCTTGGCACCTGTTGGCTTGAGTATTTCATTCTCTGAAGTGTCGATTTTTTTGTGATGGCTCAGATACCTTGCCATCCAACATAGTCAGCCCCTCCTCATGGTGGGACCGACCGGGACAGGAAAGCCGGTGACGATCATGGGTCTCGCCAAAGAGTCGCACAGCCCAGTCTTCAAAATTTTCGCCGCCAGTACATCTGGGGACATGATCCAAGGTCAAGTGGACTGGAGACTAGAGAAACGCCGAAAGGGAGTGTTCGGGCCCAGGGTTGGTACCAAGTGTGTGATCCTCATTGATGATATCAACGTGCCAGCCAAGAACGCACAGGACACAGGAATTCATTCGCAAGTCTTGGACAAAAAGGACCACATGAAGATGCCTCAAGGAGAGAACATTGTCGGCAACACCCTGGACGATCAAGAGCACGCCGACATGCTCTCTGAGGTCTTTTCAAAGCAAATGGACAAAGTGAAAGTGGAAACAGAGGTGAAGACTGAAAAGATAGAAACCAAGGTCAAGATGGAAGAAAAAGGGGCAGAAACGAAGGAGGAGATAAACGAGGATCTGAATGGAGACAAGAGCAACGACACTGGAGAGTGGTGCCGCGATTCAACTGAAACAATATGCGACAAGGTGGCGCAAGTTGTTTTTTCTCCTCAATCTTGTGATACACAAGCAACTTGAATATGTGTGTTTGCATAGCAGAGCGATGGTGAGAGTGCCGAATAACATATCACCTGTTTTCGTTTTGTATATCGGACTGCAGTTTTTGTTTTCGTTTTGCTTGTCAGGATTCGTATTTACTTTCGATTTTGTATGTCGGACTTTCTAAGTATTTGTTCTGCATGTGTTTGATTTGCAAGACTAAAAAGTGTTCTTCCCAGGGCTAAGATATTCATCATTATTATGCCTAAGGAAAATCGAGGTAGTCCCTTACGAAAGGAGGTTTTCTATTCGTCGTCGTCATCACCACCACCATTCCATTTCCATCGCAACGAAAATTCGGAACCTGTTGAATGGACAAATGAAGAGATGTTTGACGAATATGTTCGATTGCTAGAGGAAATACCAGCTATTCCTTGCCTACGCAAAAGAGCATTAAAACTAAATTTCTACTACCATTTGGAGCAACGTTTGGAAGATGATGGTTTGGTTTAAAGCGAGAATGTTGTGAATGTTGATTGATTGATTGAGAATGTTGTGTAACCCGGTGAAAATGATGTAAATGATGTTTGTTTGTTTGTTTGTGTAACCCGGTGTAAAAAGACTTTTCAATCAGTGAATCAATGAAAAAAGACGCACTTGACAGCAATCTGTAGCTCCAAGCTAGACTGGAAGATTTTGCATTTGTTTTTGTTTTTTCGAGTGTCGCGGCCTGGAGAAGGTGATTCATGGTGGTCATATTTTTTTCAATATATTTTTCAACACGAAATCCCACAGGTATGAAATACTTTGCACCAGCCAATGACTTGTTTTTTCCCATTCTTTTAATAAATGTATTTCATCAAGACTGAAAACCCCATGCAGTCTTGTCCACCAATCAAATGACCAGCTGCTCTCCCATAATTGCAACCAAATTCCATATGTTTGTTTCACTTAGTGATGATGATGTGGTTTCTTGGGCAGCTATGAACACATCGGACAGTTTTCTTGCATCAAAAAATGATTCATTCTTATCCAGATGGAAGGATGCATCCTTTGAGAGAGACTTGAGTTTTATGAAAGGGAAAACTGCACAAATCAACTTCCAGACTGAGGTCTCCCCAGAAGAAAAAACTGGACTCAGGAGGGATCGCTTCTCAGAAGGGTGTCTACACCGTTCTGTTCGACGGCCTCAAAAAGGTGAGCTCCCAAAAAAGGCTCAGGTTCTTGGGGTATTCTTGCATTCTGGTCGGAACATCTGACATTGTACACGCCAGTCCATATCCATGTTGATCTGATCCCAAGTCCTTGAATGTGCCATCAATCGTGTTTGTCACTGTGTCCACCATTAGATATATATCTCCCATGGAAACAACAAATAACAAGAACGCAAGCAGAGGGCACGGCCACTTCTGATGGAGTGAGGGTTGTCCAGTGGCAGTGAAAAAAGATTTTCAAGCTGAATGAGCTCATTTGTGAACACATTGTTGTGATTTTATTTCAGGAGGGAGTATCTGCTGCTCGAAAGCAAAACATGGACCAGCCAAGAGAAGCTGGACCAGAAAATCAATCGACTACGCTTTCACAATGCCAGATCTATCGTTGTATCCCACAACTGTGTCATCGACATACTGGCGGGGTGCGTCTATTTGATTGATTTGGGTAATGGAACTGGAGATTGATAAGGAAAGTGCAAAAAAAAAGGATGAAGACATCCAATGAACGTCAGGGTTCAAGGGTTCATGAAAAAATCTTTTTTATGACTATATCTGGATATAGTCCAGCGAACAACAAAGTGCTGGTCCCCTCTTTCGTTTGTCTCTTGTCTATTGACGATTTTTTGGGGTTGGTTACAGGAGCTTAATTCCAGTCTTTGACATTCAGCAGAGTGGCGACATTACCCCTGAGCCAGTTTTTCTTCTTGTTTTGATGAATTCTTTTTTGCCAGATGCACAGGGAACCTCAAAGAAACAATCGATCATTCGGCGTATGAATCATTAGGAATTATTATTTCGGAGAAGCATCTTTTGGTCAAGTGCTGGGGTGCTTTTTCATTTTCCTCGATGAGCTGGTTCCAGTGCAGGATGTTTTTTTTCTTTTTCGTTGTTTTTGATTTGCCAGGGCTCACCCAGGATTTCTACATTGAGATCGGTTTTGGCTTCCTGTGTTTGCATCAAAACTGACTGAAAAGAAGAGAGGGGGGGGGGGAGGAAGGAGTGGCTTTTTTCTCACTTTTCTTTTTCCCTTTTTTTGAATTTCTAGTTGGGGATGCCCTAATTCACACCGAAAAAAAAAAACGGGGTTTCAATTGTTGCCACTGTAACTTTTCAGCTACATAATTTCAGAGAGGCCTTTTTTTTTGGGGGGGGGGGGGGGACTTTTTTTATCCCTCAAGACATGTTAAATTCGATTACTACTGCTCGGAACATGTTCATTTAGCCTCAATCATTACAACCAATGTTCCAGAACATTATTGAATCACCAAACTGATTTTCCTTACTTCTCATTCAGTCTACCACAAAGTCAAAACAACCTTTTCTATTCAGCTCTACTCCATTCCTAAAACTCCAGGCACAACTCCTAGCACACAAGCAGACAAAAGGATTTCCTCTTTCTATTCAAATTTACTGCAGATCTCTCAAGGAGGGCGGTTTGTGGGGAAGAAAGACGAAACAAAATTGTTTCGCATGGTTCTCTTGCACTTGAAATAGATCATGCATATCGTCCACGATGTTTCCTTGAGAGTTGCTGAGTATGAAAAGAATGTTTTCCTCGATGTCTCTGAGTTTTTTACTGATGCTCGGGCTGGATACCACCATTTGATTTTCCATGTTGGCCAGATCCTGCCTCTCTTCTGCAGCTACGATGCCCAGAAGTTGTTCCTCCAAGGCTTCCGGAGTGACGAAAAAACTAAGGAAGGACACCTGATTTCACAGAGATCCACAGAGTGGGGAAACCATATCTGGATTCTGCCAGCAAAGCTGAATGTATCTTGTGTATCGCAAAATCTGGGGAGAATAAGGGAGAAAACTGGAAGTTGCTTAACAATGAGCTAGCGCACCTTTGCAGCCACTTCTGGAGGATTTTGCAGCTTCGTTGTCTTTGAAAGCTTGCACTACCTGATGTCAGACTATTTTCCATTTTTTTCTTGAGGTGGCGGTGATGATACGAGAATATTCACATTTGTGTTTTTGTTTTCATGAGGGGGGCTTTTTGTGGACTGTTTCAGTGGAAAAAGTAAGAATTTCAACAGGATAGACAACCACCAAACCGATCACAACCACCTTAACTGTGGCAGAACAAGAACCCTGTTTTTTTCTCTCTCCCACACAAATCTGAGTGAAAACTAGTATGGAGAAAAACAAATCAAATCGTTCCAACATTGAAACACATACTATGCTTTAGTAAAGCAAATTTGATTGGATGTATGTGCATATCATGGTAAAGAAGAAACAGTGCACTTGATTGAAAAATGGCAAAAGAAGGCTTGCAGGAAAGTGCAACCGCCCTGTTTCTCCTGTTCACAGTTCGAAGAAGCCACGTGACTGACTTGTGGCAATTTCTGTCAACACAGGTCACGTGGCTTTGGTCAAACAACACAGCTCTTTTATCGACGAGTCTGTTGCAGTTCGACACCTCTGGGTCATTGGTGCACAGCCGTGTAGCAATCAAGGAGAGAATTCTACGGTGCACGAAAGTTTAAGCTTTCGTCTTCACCGCCAAAAAATTCGAAATGGAATATACGTCCGTTTCCATCCGAGTCCGAGCGTTGCAAGCCTACCAGGCTATTGCAAACAGGAGAGCGCGGGATAAGAGCGTAATGGGGGACGTCTTCAAACGCGTTCCATTTACTCCCCTTGGAAATTCATCCAGGCTCGTGATGACCCCGCTCGCAGATCGGTGTTATCGGACACTCATGGGTGCGATCCATCCCAACCTTTGTGGAGCTTCAGAAGGGTAAGAACTGGCATGGAAAGATAAAAACGTCACAAGGAGAAAAAAAACACGTTCCAACACATTTTTTGTTCTCCCCCAGGCCCGCTGGAATGGGACAGACGGAGAATGTTGTCGAAGTCGACAGTTTGAAGAAACCTTTCAAAAAAAGTCAGGAAAATGCAGAAAAAGAATCCAAGAAATCGGCTGCTGCCATGGAAAAATTGATAGTGCAAGCTATGAAAAACCAGTGCGCCCTGTACAACTTGCCAGCATCGGAGAATTTCATTCCAAAGGTGGGCTTCCTCGCTGGGAATATGAATATCCCTTTGTGAATGGGATGAGCTTCTTACAGTTGTGTGGCTGGATACAGACGGTACATCTCCACGAGATAATTATTGGCAACCAAGGTGTCGTGCTTGTCGGCCAGCCGTTCTCTGGAAAGTCGAGCTTCATCAAGGTGTTGTCGAGCGATCTGACAGAATTAAGCGAGCAAGGAGTGAAGGTCGTCCGTTTCGATGACGTCCAAACACTGGCTTTGAATCCCAAGTCGGCCACCATGAGGCAAATGTGTGGAGAAACAGACAAGGCTACCCAGGAGTGGAAGGATGGGGTAGTGGAAGTTACTTTCAGGCACCTGGCATCGGACCCTTCTCCTGGCAGGAAACTCTGCGTGCTCGACGGTCCTGTGGATGCCGTCTGGATTGAAAACATGAATACTGTTTTGGACGATAACAAGGAGCTCTGTTTGTCCAACTCTGAGATCATACAAATGCCGGCAACGACGTCCACGATTTTTGAAGTCGGGGATTTGGTGGCTGCTTCACCGGCCACATTCTCCAGGTAGTTCAATCCAGCAACAATTCAGTAAATTGTGCATTTCACGCCCAGTTTGCTTCACAGCTTTGAGCCGATCAACAAGCAGTCGCACTTTTTATTCAATACAGATGCGGCATCGTGTACCTGGAGCTCGACTGGAGGCTCCTGCTGACATCGTGGATGAATACATTGCCGCAATCGACCTTGGGACAGAGTCCAGTCGATCGAATTGGCCAGCTTTTCAGCTGGCTTCTACCGTGCTGTTTGAGGTTTTTGAGAGAGGAGACCAAAGAAGTATCCCCAACTGAAGATATCCATGTTGCACGTACAGCCATGAACACCATTGCTTCCCTTTTGGATGAACTCCAGTCATCAGAGGAAGAGGACGCACCTAAACCAGCCGGTAAAATTGCAATCCGTGTTGCCCCCACCGAACGTTGTATACGAGCGTTGTATGACACACCTTTTCCATGCCTGGTCCATCCGCTTCTTCTGACACAGTCTCGACTGATGTTCTTTCCAGGTGTAAATTTCCCCAACGACAAGAAGCTGTTGTGGATAGACAGCATGTGCCTTTTTTCGTTCGTGTGGTCAGTTGGATGCACCACTGACGATGAAAGCAGAAAGAAATTCAACGAGTTTTTCCGAGAACTTGCTGGAGGAAAGCTCGCTCCTGGGTATGAGGAAGTGATAGGGGAGCCCGTCGGATTCCGTTGCCCACTCATGCCTGACACGCGGGAAACCACAGTGTATGACTACGTCTTCAACAAGGAAACGTCCACTTGGCAGCTGTGGACGGATACACCCACAGATGTGGATATTATTGTGCTCATCAAGGACTCGGCGAGGTAGAAACAAGCGATATTTCGATGTTCTTGGCACCTGTTTGCTTGAGTATTTCATTCTCTGAAGTGTCGATCTTTTTTAGATGGCTCAGGTACCTTGCTATCCAGCATAGTCAGCCCCTCCTCATGGTAGGACCAACCGGGACAGGAAAGTCGGTGTACGTCGTGCGGCATCTCGTGGAGGTTCTCGCCAAAGAGTCGCACAGCCCAGTATTCATAAATTTCGCCGCCAAGACGTCTGGGAACATGGCCCAAGATCAAGTGGATTGTGGACTCGAGAAACGCTGTGAGGGAGTGTTTGGGCCCCCGGTCCGTAAAAATTGTGTGATTCTCGTTGAGGATATCAACATGTCAGCCAAGGCCGCACAGCCGTCAATCGAAGTGTTGCGTCCGTTCATGGACTACTCAGGAGGGTATGGCCGCGACAACCTGGCTGGTGGCAACATCGAGGGATCCGAAAGTGAAAAAATGAGTAAGTGGGTGCTTTTGCCGGCCGGACAGTTGAGATTTTTCCCGATTCTTCTCTCTGGTTAACAATTTTTCAATTTGGCTTTTGGACGACACATCGAGAAGTTTGGGCTGTTTTGCCATAATTGTTGGAGCTGCAATCATGGATACTAATTAAAAGAACGATCATAAACTGGGAAACGAGCCTTGCTGGGTTTCTGAATGGTGCTAATGAAGGGAGTGGTCCCTGAGCCAATATCCTATTTTCCTTCATTCCATTTTTTGTTTTTCTGACCAGGTGTTTGGAGCGAGATTGAAACACCACTGGAGGCCACAATCAGTGAGCAAGTCAGTGGTCAAGCTGCTGATATTCTGGGAAGGCAAGATGATGTGGACAAGCAAGTGGAGGCTTTGCAGAAACAAGTGGAGCACCTACAGAAAGAAAACGGTCAGCTGGAGTGCATGATTGATATTCTTTGGTCGGAGATGGATTCGGTTTGGAAAAGAAACGATGCCCTGCAAGAGGAAAACCAGAAGCTTAGAATTATCGTGGATAAAAAATCTGCAAAAGCTGTCAAAGTCGACAGTTTGAAGAAACCTTTCAAAAAAAGTCAGGAAAATGCAGAAAAAGAATCCAAGAAATCGGCTGCTGCCATGGAAAAATTGATAGTGCAAGCCATGAAAAACCGGTGCGCCCTGTACAACTTGCCAGCATCGGAGAATTTCATTCCGAAGGTGGGCTTCCTCGCTGGGAATATGAATATCCCTTTGTGAATGGGATGAGCGAGACGATAAGTTTTTTACGATTGTGTGGCTGGATGCAGACGATACAACTCCACGAGATGATTATTGGCCACCAAGACGTCATGCTTGTCGGCCAGCCGTTCTCTGGAAAGTCGAGATTCATCAAGGTGTTGTCGGGCGCTCAGACTGAATTAAGCGAGCAAGGAGTGAAGGGCGTCCGTTTCGATGACGTCCAAACACTGGTTTTGAATCCCAAGTCGGCCACCATGGGGCAAATGTGTGGCGAAACAGACAAGGCTACTCAGGAGTGGAAGGATGGGGTATTGGCAGCTACTACTTTCAGGCAGCTCCTCTCTCCTGACAGGAAACTCTGCGTGCTCGACGATCCTGTGGATGCCGTCTGGATTGAAAACATGAACGCTGTTTTGGACGAAAACAAGGAGCTCTGTTTGCTGACATTGTGGATGAACACATTGCCGCAATCGACTTTGGGACAGAGTCTGGTTGATCGAACTAGCCAGCTTTTCAGCTGGCTTCTTCCATGCTGTTTGAGGTTTTTAAGAAAGGAGACCAGCGAAGTATCCCCAATCGAAGAGATTAATGTTGCACGTACAGCCATGAACACCATTGCTTCCCTTTTGGATGAACTCCAGTCATCAGAGGAAGAGGACGCACCTAAACCAGCCGGTAAAATTGCAATCCGTGTTGCCCCCACCGAACGTTGTATACGAGCGTTGTATGACACACCTTTTCCATGCCTGGTCCATCCGCTTCTTCTGACACAGTCTCGACTGATGTTCTTTCCAGGTGTAAATTTCCCCAACGACAAGAAGCTGTTGTGGATAGACAGAATGTTGCTTTTTTCGTTCGTGTGGTCAGTTGGATGCACCACTGACGATGAAAGCAGAAAGAAATTCAACAAGTTCTTCCGAGAAATTTCTGGAGGAAAGCTCGTTCCAGGGTATGAAGAAGTAATAGGGCAACCCGTCGGAATCTGTTGCCCACTCACGCCTGACACGCAGGAAACCACAGTGTATGACTACGTCTTCAACAAGGAAACGTCCACTTGGCAGCTGTGGACGGATACACCCACAGATGTGGACATCACTGCTGGAGCACAAGGTTCCGATATCATTATGCTCATCAACGACTCGGCGAGGTAGAAAAAAGCGATATTTCGATGTTCTGGCACCTGTTGGCTTGAGTATTTCATTCTCTGAAGTGTCGATTTTTTTGTGATGGTTCAGGTACCTTGCCATCCAACATAGTCAGCCCCTCCTCATCAGGGAAGCCCCACGGGCAAAGGATATCAAGGAAGAAGGGGAAAACTCGAAGGAGAATTTCACTCACTCCCCATATGCAAACGTTTGCCGATCACTGTTCGAGAAGCACAACCTGATGTTTTCGCTGCTTCTGTGTGTGAGCATGATGAAGGAGAATGACAAAATGTTGGATGCGGTGGTGGATGTGGCCACAGTCAATGAAGCCAATGGGGAGCCTGGCAAGGTTTCGGTCGTGCAAATGGGCCATCTTTCCTTAATATGCTATGGGAAAAAGTGGTCTGTGCGACGTTCTACAGACCCTCGCACAGTATACGTGCACGATTCTCGCGACATCGTACAAATGAGCAATCTGATCGGAGCCCAAGAAAAGCTCAAATGGATGGATGAATTTGGAAGCATTCTTGCTGATGGACTCATCGAAAATGGAAATCAGAACTGGTTGCACCAACAGCGGAAAACCCTCCAAAAAACAAAACTCTCTCTAAAATTCCAGGACGTCGTGATGGCCATGTCAAGGATCTGCCCTGTGGTAGAATCCTTAGGGAATGCTCTGCTGGGGGGGAGGAGGATTCCAGAAAGTTCTCTGGAGTTGAGTGGGTGTTTCGAGGTGTTAGAGAAAAGCATTGCCATCACTGCCAGCCAAGGAGGGAAATCAAAGAGCGAAGTGATCAAAATCGAGCTCACCCAGGTGATCATTATTACTATTATTACGTTGGTGGATCTTTCTACCCTTCAGTGAACTTGTTTTGACGTGCGATGGGAGGTGATTTGGGGGAGGAAAGCTCAGCCGATAGACATGGCAAAACATGCACCAGATGCCCCTAACCCCAGTTATTACTTTCATGTCATTCAGGGAGCCATTGCTGATATGATGACCACTGTGCATCAACCTGAAAACCTTCCCCTGTGGATGGATGAATTTGGAAGAGTTCTTGCCGATCAAATCACCGACAACAAAAATCAGGCATGGCTCAATCGACAGAAAAACTTCGTCCAAGAAACGCAACTCTCCATCAAATGCCAGGACGTCCAAAACCCAAGGCAGCGGCCATTGATCATTGACCTGCAAGGGCAAGCCAACGCAGTCACAAATGAAAAGCCGAGCAGGAAGAATCAAGTGATCCCCATGACCAACGCCACCATGAAACAGGAACCCACACACATCGATGATGAGCTCAGAAACTCCCAAGGCAGCATTTTAGACGACAAAAAGCTCAGCAACACGCTCTCCCAGTCCAAAACTACTGCCAGTGAAACAGCCAAGGTCCAAGCCGTCGAACAAACTGATGGGAAGCAACTCCATGAACCCCCAAATGAAATCACAACCAAGGTCGGTAGAACCCTTGAATTACGACTACAGCCGTCGCTCTCAATAAGTCCACACCTTGTGGGTATGCGAAAAATTCGTCCACCACTTGAAAAAAACGAAAAATAGAAACAGTAAGGGCAACGTACAAAATCTGAAGAAGAAAAAACGACAGACAACGAACACCACCCATTAACAAAGAATAGAAGCCGAAAAAATTAAGAACAAAGCCGAGGAGCCAGAAACAATTAACAAAAATTGGACTAAAGAAAGAAAAGCATAAGGCAACGAACAACACATTACGAAAAAATACAAGAGCACAGGTATATCTATATTATGAGCATTTGTTCATATTTTTCCAGAGATCTGGGCTACAAAGACAATGGACACAAAAAGACCATGAAGAAAACGAGGTATGGAGGTCGCAATTACGCTCAACAAGGGAAGCCCAAGGATGTGATCAATTTGAAGACGGTTGGACGTCTAAGGAGCTAATGGAGGCATTCTTGGATATCGAAGAGATTGAACCACCGCCAGCCACATCGTTATTGAAATACGTGGTTCTTAAAGAATTTGGAATGAAAGTCGGTGAGGAATTGGAATCTCTTGGTTTTGTGGTCTGATTTGAAATTTTTAACATGTTGATATATTGTCATATGATAAAGGTCTTACATAAACTCTTTCCAAGGGTAGAAATCAAAAAACAAGCCACCAGCAGTCCCACGTTAAGTCAAGTCAAAACGAAAAAGACAATTGTTTCTTTGCCCTTTAATTTTTGCAAGAAAAAACCTTCCTGCCCCTGTGCCTTACATTCAACTCTCTATTCAGCCAATAACAATAGTAAAAAAACCCACTTCCATTCCCCACAAAATTGTCTTGTCAAGTGGCCGATTTTTTCCTGAACCGAGGATGCTCCATAGTCACCCTGACGATATCGATAGTCTGAAGCAACACGAAGCAAAAAACTCTTTTGAGAATTTTCTACTTCACAACTCCTCATGGATTCACCCCAAAATTCTCAGTTGTGGAAAGTGAAGGGCTTGCATCGGAAGCCCCTCCAAGCGTTTCTATTATCAAACAGTCTTCACACTCAAGTTTCTCCACAATGTTACTTAAAACCAAATGCAAATCTGAATCCCCGGAGAAACAGTTGAAACCAAAAAAACGTCGCATCAATCACTCAGGATCTGCACCCTCCTCCCCCATTTTTTCAAAAAAAAAAAAAAAAGAAAGAAACCCCGTACGTACACACACATGCCTGTTTGCGACAGGAATCCACAGCCAGAATGAATTGGTGGGAAATTTATCTAGTCATATATAAGGATATCTCCTCACTACGAGATCATCGTTTGTGAACATAAGAAGCAGCCAAATTCTGTACAGCAATATAATGCAAAACTCTCCACAAGAGGTTTTCTGATAGGAAAACCTGATTCAAAGCGAAAGCACCGTTTCCAGGAAGATATCAGTATGTGCAGATATTCAAGATGGTTGACGCAAGGGCACAGGACTCAGAATCATAAATACCAGTACATGGAGTATAGAACAGAGGCAGTAGCAGATCCTGAGAATATGAAATCTGCTGCTTGTATTGGGAGGAAAGACTCACCTCTTGGAACACAACCAAGCAATTGCAAAACCCAAAAAACAAATGAGAAACAGAATGGGAATCAGCTGGAAGGAAAAAGCTTTTGTTTTGAGAAACACGTCCAAGTGAAGCCTCATAGAAAAAAACAGAAAACAAAAATAGTCTCACTCTGATTTCTCTGGATCGCTTTTCACAAGAATCATTCCATACCCGACACTCGCCTCATACCACTCTGCCGCATGCATGGTCACTTAATTCTCTCTTACCTATTAGGACTTCCCCCACTACTCCCCTTCTCATAACAGTAAGATCGCCTCCACCACCTATGGAGAATATATATTCAAAATTCTTTGTTTTAGGGAGGCGGCTGCGAAACAGCTCCATATTATTCCAGATTTCATGGCTTATTTTATATTCCCTTCAAATTAAAAAAGGAACCGATAGCTTTTTTGAATCATTTTTGCCCTCATCTGAATTTAATATGCAAATAGTCGGAGCTTACCTCAACTGTGCTGGCCGTGTTGGGTTGAGTTTGAGTAGAAATACAATGTTGTTGTTCATTGTCTCTTAAGACGTAATCTCGAACCTACGATTCCAAGAAACATTACCGCCCGGTCATTTCACATAAGAGTGAAGCATCTGAGGAAATCTATTTATACTTATGCATCGACCATTCAGAATCAGACAAAATCTTTTCCAAGACGGCCTGAGTGGGCAAAAGCTACATTCTCAATCTTGAAAATCTACAGGGACAATGGAAAATGCTGGTTGTGGAATATCTATTAACAAAAGGAATAGAAGAAGCAACCCTACTATCTGCAATCCATTCACATTCATCCGGCCTGTTTTCATACGAACAGAACTAAGTTGGCCTGATTTCAATGCCCAAAGCAATAATTTTGAGTCCATCCAACTGTGCTGGGCACCGTCCAGCTCTATGTCAAAAAATGCACTCCTACAAGCCCCTTTACTGATTGCCGATGCACATTCCTTACCACAAAGGGATAAAAAAAAAAGAAAATAAAGGAAAACCTTTGAACACCTCTCCACCCCCGGGTTGTTTGTACAAGAAAAAAAGACGTAGAACAAAACAAAAAAACAAAGGGTTTATGTGCTCAATATGTTGATTCCCAACAACTGTTTTTTCCCACAGAAAAAAAAGAAGAAAAAATGGTTGATTACCCAAGAGATGGCCGATATGGGGGCTTTCATCAGTCATCAAAGATTGCATTCTTTTTTTTCAAGAAACGAAAAGGTACATTGTCAGCTTCATCATTGCCGCTTTTCAATCCTTAGGCTAAAAAAAAAGCGAAACCAGAAAAGCTGCAATTTTTTATGAGGAAGCTATCCAAAACAAACACACACCGCCAATCCCCCCCGCTCCGTCCGGAGCTGCTCCAACTCGATGAGGACTTGACGAATGAAAAACGCAGCCTCATGAGGCTGCGACTATGTGATGTGAATACGATGTTGAGAGTGGCCTCAAAAAAAGTGCCAGTACGATGTGCTGTGAAGTCGACAGGGAACGACGGTGCTCCAAACCCCTCAGAACCATCTCCAAAATACGACAACAAACGATTGCAAGGACCCAAACTCTTCGGAATCCCGTTTTTGATGCGTGCGTGGGGCGGAGTGATATGGGCCGAGTGTCGACCCAGTTCACTCGACGTCGAAAGGAATGGATGGAAGAAATCCTGAGGTGGGCCCCGATCGCCAATGGTGAGTGTTTTCAATCGTCCACAGAAACCATGTCTGCCTGGATCGAGGGGCTTTCCCATTGCTGCTTTTTTTTTCCGGCGGCGCTTAACGCTAGCGCTGCGCTGCATGGGTAGCGCAGCACGCGAATCCGCAGCGCATCTTATTCGCGATCTGTTTCTGTTCATGCAGTGTGATCCGAAAGAGAAAAATAAGCCTCTTCCTGAGGGAAAAAAAAACAGAGAGAGAAAAACACTGTCGGCATATCTTCTGTGTTTAGGCCACTCAGGATAAAAGCGAGCCCACCACCACGAGAATACTCCGAGAAACTGGAGTTGGCGGATGAAGATAAATGGAATGGGCAGGGGATATCCAGACAATATGCAAGGGGTGGGGGGAAATCCTCCAAAGGTGGCCCAAAACAGGCTGACCGAGCCAAGTTTGATTTAGATGGATGTCGAGAATGAAGCAGAGGAGGAGGAGGACACCGACATGGATGGACCCACTTCGATCAAATCGAAAATAGCCTCTGCTGGCGACGCTTCTGCCTCCATTGGCACTGCTGAACAACAATGGGGTCCAAGATCTCTGGGGATGCAACAAAGAAGAAGTCGAAATTGAGCGTTTGCAAGCAGTTTCCACTGAGTTCAGGAGGACAATTTGTCAAAATAAACACTTTGGGTATCTTTGATGATAAGAGAATCCCGTCGTACCTGTGAAGTGTATACTGGTTCCTAAAATAAGACGAAAGGATTTAGTAGTGTCATTCAGACCATAAATCGATTCTATCGAAAAAGTTTTAAAATGAACATCCTCACTACAGTTGGTTTTGAAGATCCTTGGGAATGTAGGTCATGCATTGATCGAACAATAGTCAATCATGTTCTTTGCTGTTTTGTTGTGCCCCGTCGTTTTTGCTTCTGCCATCCACCAAAGAAAGATCAAGAGCTTGAGGGATGACGTCTGAAGGTTGGATGCCCTTCGCACTCGAATGAAGTCATCCAATGAATGGATGACGAAGGATTTGCGGCTGGTCTGAGGAAGCTTGTTCAATCTTACTACTCGGACTCTCTCCAGGCAACAATCTGGATGTGGAAATCCTGCTGGTAATGCCCGATGGCATTTGGTCTGCGGTTCTGCAGTATGTGACCCAAGATGTGATGAGTCACCTGGATTTGCTCAAATATATGGACAGAATGTGCAACGAAATTATCGCTGGATGTCTCGCTCCCATGACAGCCGCCCGTGGGCACGATCTGTTTGAGATGGATGGGCCGTGCTTTCGGTGTGGACCAGGATCAAAGAAAAAAAATCTGCCCAACTTTTGTGGGGTTGCATCAAGTTTCATTTACATTGGGTTCCAGCTTGTTTGTACAGATCGCAATGAAATGTTGGTCTAGTTTTCTGGACATGTTTTTTCATTTGCTTTTCTCTACAAGGTGCTGCTTCGATCTTTTGTACCACACTTTCGGTCTGGCTCCTCACTAGTGTGATTTGGCTGGAATACCTTCCTGTGGCCTGCCCATCCAGCTATTTGGAGAACGCACTACCTGGCCAGAAACTCAAGGAGGGGCCTGAAACGGTGGTGCAACCATTCGAGCCATCAAAAAGTGGTTCAAGAGCACTGCCATCTGCTTTCAATGGTGTCCAATGGGAATAGAGATAGGCCTTCTTTTTTCTAGGATAGAGCTAGGCCTTCTTTTGCTATGTCAGTATCTCTTTGTTTACAGTTCTGGTTGCAGGTGAAATTATGGTTGTTTTTTGTAAATGGTGGGGTGTGTGTTTTTTGAATCATTTTTCAATTTGCAATTGGTGCATTTCCTCTGAACTCTCTCTCTCCCTTTCCTTTCCTTTCTCCCCACAAGCCACGTGATTGACAGAAATCCAAAGGTCAAACTTCGCGACCCAGTGATGGGTATAAGACTTGCAAGGATAGTCCGTTTTCCATCTCTGGGTCGACCAGGTTACAACTTGGTCCAAAGATGATGAAGAAAGCCAAGATAGCCAAGATAGTGATTGGACTTGGACTTACTATCGCTGGCGCAACAAAAATCCACAAGATTCTTCGTAAGAGACGACAGAACCAGAACCAGAACGATCTTGATCAGGACGAGAACCACGCCAACAACCACGAACACGAGCGCGCCAAAGATGTGGACGCAGCAATCGAGGAAATCAGCTCAGCTGTGGGTTTGAGTCCAGCATAAGCCGAACCTGGAGGAAATTCTTTGGAATCCGCGGCTGTCGTAGGGTGGAACGTGCAGACGTGTCGATTTGCAGCTAACTCGACTTTTTCTTCTCAGGTCATTCAGGGGCGCAATCCAGACAAAGTGACTGCAAAGTCGCTGAATGTACAACTCGTAAGGGTCAGGTGCCAACCCGAATGTCGAATTTCCATAGGCGTTGATGGTTCCTGGGGCGTTTTCGACGCACGTGAATATGGGATCGCATGCCCTTTGATCGTGAACTTGTGTGGGTCGAAAGGGTCCCCCATCAACATGGCCCAAATGGTTGCACAAGGTAAATACATGCCATATTGTAGCATCCACACTTGCAACTTCGCATTTTGTTTTTTGTGGGTGAGGGTGAGAGGAAAGGAAACCTATGAACAGCTGTTGGCTACTCAGAATGGGGCAGAATAATCCACAGTTGGCATTTCTGTGCATTTTTTGATTTTGAGAAGAAGCACATTTGCTTGCTCCACAGGGAAAGGCTTTGGAGCCAACTCGTTGTCCTCTGGTTTGACTGCGATGGAGTTTTTCTTCCATACGGTGACTAGAAGAGAGGATTTGGTCAATACCGTCGTCAAGCTAAATCCAATCCAACTGCAAAGCTCCTGGCAGGTACACATTGAAATGAGTGTTTTGATTTGAAGCAAATTTGCTGCAAGGGTCAAAGCTCAATTGTTTTTGCTCATCGAATCAGTGCATGGATTGCGATGAACCGGATGAACTTTCCATTCCCGTCTGCATGAGGAACTCAAGAGTGGAGTGTGGATACGAGGATCTTGGAAATTCATCCAGGCTCGTGGTGACCCCACTCGCAGATCGGTGTTATGGGACACTTATGGATGTGATCCATCTCAACCCCGGCGGAGCTTCAGAAGGGTAAGAAAAAAAATGGAAAGGTCAAAACGTCCAAAAACAAAAGAAAGCACGTTCCAACACATTTTCTGTTCTCCCCCAGGCCCGCTGGAATGGGAAAGATGAAGAATGTTGCCAAGGCATTGGCTCGTCAGGGCGTCGTCTTCAACTGTTGGGACGCTCTGGACTACTTGACAACGGCGAACTTCTTCCGAGGACTTATCTCTTTTAGAGCATGGGCTTGTTCCGATGGGTTCAAAAGGATACATCTTGAGGTTGGACAATCGACCTCTTGGCGGATCCCTGCTGTGCTTAGTTCAATATCTGGACGGTTGTTTCACTTAAAGGTTTCGTTTTCTCCCACCAGGTGCTGTCTGTGGCGGCGCAACGAGTCCTCGAGCTGAAGCTTGCAGCGGACGATAAACTCAAGACAGTCGTGTTTGAGGGATCAGTGCGACCCTGCTGCAACGCTTTTATCGCGATGAATCGTGGATCCGCCGGTGAGCGCCATTATCTGGACGTTTTTAAAGTTTCCAGAGAAGTTTCGTAGCCAGAATCGAATTCAAGCAGAGAGCCTCCACCTGTCGAATGTCAGCAAGAGCCAAGAAAAATCCCCACCAGAAATATGTCATGTGTGCCACCCTGAATGGATCCACAGCCACTTCTCGATTAACGATGGAGAGTACGTCTGTAGGAGTGTCATTGGTGGATGAACATGGCGCTTCGCAAGTGCAGGCACTGTACAAACTTCTTCAATCCCGCCTCGAATCGCCCCCAGCTGCAACCTCCCAACAAGAGACCCGCAACGATAGAGTTCAGGAGGGAGCCGTCCTGTTGCTGGCGACCTGGGCAAAACACTGGCTCCCTGAAGACCCCAGGTTGATCGACACCCTGGGGACACCCTTGGAAGCTGTCCAGAAGGCGGCGGCGGGCTGCCTGTCTCCACGGGTCAAGAAGCTCCAGGAGGATCCTGATTATGTCGTGAGTGTGATCGAGAAGCTGAAGATCAGATCGACGGTAGGAGCGTCATATGGAGACAGGCGGGGTGCCGCCTACGGAATTGATGGTGTGATCGAGGGACTGGGGCTCAGTGCTTTGAAGAATTTCGGAGTCATGGATGCTTTGAAGGTAGGGCTGTTCATCGGAATGGGGCCACGCGCATGGACGATTCGTTCCTTTCATATTCGATATCTCCACGATACTCTGGGTTTCTTTTCGTCATTTTTTTGTTAGATTCTTGTTTTGCTCTCTCAACGTTGGGCTAGAATCAACATGTGGAAAGCCGGGTTTCGACGTTGAATCACATTGCTTTTCTTTTTCTCGAAATCACACCTCCCTTGATGAATCTTTTTCCCCGTGCTTTTTTCTTCTTTCCATCGCAGAAATTTGTCGAGGACAAGTCTGATGCCAAGATCCGAGAAGGAGCTATCCTTGCATTCGAATGTCTGTGTGATCGATTGGAGAAACTGTTTGAGCCCTTTGTCATCAGCATTCTTCCCTTGGTGTTGACATGTTTTGGCGATCCCGCCCTTCCTGTCCGAGAGGCCACCGTCGACGCTGCCAGAGCAATCATGAGAAATCTGTCAGCCCAAGGTGAGGCATTCCGACGATTTCCTGCTTTATAAATGGATTTCATAAAAAAGTCAAAACTGCTTTAATTCAGGAAAGTTGGACCTCGCTAGGGGGGTGTGCATCTGGATATTTTGATGAAAGAAATGTATTTTTGTGAATTCGGCACCATTTTTAGGTAGTATGAATCTAGGAGTTATTTCTTGATGCCGCGGAAAGAATGACGCTGATTATTCCTTTTTAACATTTTCAAGGTGTGAAGCTTGTGCTGCCATCGTTGCTCAAGGGGCTGAGCGATTCGGTTTGGAGAACCAAACGGGGGGGTATCCAGCTTCTGGGTACAATGGCATGGTGTGCTCCAAAGCAGTTGTCCAGTTGCTTG
Source organism: Bryopsis sp. KO-2023 (assembly GCA_030272585.1). Lineage (NCBI taxonomy): Eukaryota > Viridiplantae > Chlorophyta > Ulvophyceae > Bryopsidales > Bryopsidaceae > Bryopsis > Bryopsis sp. KO-2023. The sequence goes on from BSYQ01000005.1 coordinate 315,193, forward strand.
CCAACCATTGTCCCAAAACTGAGTCAAGTGCTCTCGGACCCACATCAAAAAGTTCAAAAGGCTACACAATTGGCACTCGAGGAGGTATGCTCTAAAAATTGTTTAATAAAAATGAAAAAATAATTTTTGGATGAGACTGCAATAGAGGTCGAGGATTTTTTTCGTCTGTCGGTTGGTCTTCTTCCTTTTTCTTTTTGGGCCTACAACTGTTAGTTGATGAACCATCCAGAGCTGATATTCGTACACATAGATATATTTGTTTGCAAATTGGGGAGTTTGCAATCTGACAGACTGGGTGCGCCACCAGGTTGGTGCCACGATCAGAAATCCAGAGGTGCAGGAGCTCGTCCCATCGTTGCTGAGTTCCATTGCCCAGCCAAACAAATTCACCAGGGATTGCTTGCAGAAGCTGCTGGACGCCGTGTTCGTTAACACCATCGATGCCCCCAGTCTGGCTCCGATCATCAAGGACAGAAGCGGAGAAGTTGAAAAACGAGCTTCACGGATCGTCCAGAATCTTTGCAAGCTCGTCGATGATCCCAAGGTCTGACTGAGTATATCCTTGTCACCGTCGTTTGATTGCACACCTCGTCTGCAAGCTTTCAATCCTTATTTTATCAAATTCCTTGGTGAAAGCTCTTCATCCCGCCAGGTCCCTGTGCTGTTTATGTAGGATATGGCACCGTACGTTACTCTGCTTGTCCCTGAGCTTCAAAAAACAATTGTGGACCCGCTTCCAGCTGGTCCATCTGCAGATGTCAGGGCTCAAGCGTCCAAGGGTTTGGGATCGTTGATGGGCGACATGGGCAGAGATGCCCTTCAGGATGTCATGCCTTGGTTGATCGTGACACTCAAGTCGAAAGGCTCCAGTGTGGAGCGGTCCGGGGCCGCTCAAGTGAGGTTCACACTCTCTGCATGCCCAGCAAAAGAGAATTCTACTATTGGTCCCGGATCCTGAGTTTCTTTTGACAGCTTTGATGGCTGCAAAGTGTTGTTTAAGACCTGGTGATCAATGAAAGGAGTGCTTGTGCAGGCGCTGGCCGAAGTTCTTGCTGCGTATGGAACATCCTACTTCGAAAGCTTTCTCCCTCAGATCCTGGAGGATTGTCGAGCTCCGACGGCGGCCATACGCGAAGATGACATCACCCTGTTCATATTTTTGCCTTTTTCCGTGTGCGACACATTCCAAACCCATCTGGATGCTGTCCTCCCTCTCATTTTGGATAGGGGAGACGAAAACGAGGGCGTTCGAGAAGCAGCCATGCCAGCAGGGAAAACTCTGGTGGATGTGTATGCCGACTCTTCGATGGTGTTGATTCTGCCTGCTGTGGAGGAGGGCCTTTCAAACGACAACTGGAGGATTAGCAAGAGCTCTGTGGAGCTCCTTGGCAACTTGTTCTATAAGGTAGCCCTTTTGTTGGATGGGGAAAATGGAGTGGGTGTCCTTTCAAGCAGCATGGAGCTCTGGCTTTGAAATTTTGTTGCCTGGAATGCCTTGGAAACCCTGAAGTGCCCGCTTTCTTTTGGCAGGTTGCTGGAACATGTGGAAAGACTCAAGTCGATGGGTACTCTGATGACGAAGGCATTGCAGTTGAAAGCTACAGCGCTGCCATCGTTCATTCCCTCGGAATGGAGCGCCGAAACGACGTGTTGGCCAAACTCTACGTGGCCAGACCAGATGTTCAATACTACGTGCGATCAGCTTCCCTCCACATCTGGAAGACAGTGGTGGTCAACACTCCGAAGACCCTAGGGGAGATTTTGCCTGCATTGATGGACTACATGATAGAGACATTGGCGCACAGTGGAGAGGATGGACGACTGTCCGCAGGTCGGTGCCTTGGTGAATTGGTCAGGAAAATGGGGGAGAGGCCTCTCCCTTGGGTGTTGCCCAGCATTCTGCCCATTCTCAAGGGTGGAACGGAGTCCGAGAGTCCTGCGACAAGGCAAGGGGTTTGTTACGGTCTCTCGGAGGTTTTGGATGATCTGACGAGGTCGCAATTGACGGATCACCTGCCCATGGTGTTGCCTGCGATACAAGCCACTCTATGTGACCAGGATCCTGAGGTAAAAAAATGTCTTTTAAAAATGCATGGGAGCAGTCTTCCGAAAGCTGCAGTTTCGGAACGGGTAGAAGTAATGGGCATTGATCACATCATATCATATTCAAGCTGAAACACATGCTGTGGAAAAGACAGTTTTAAACCGAGAGCAACTGTGGCTGGTGGTTGATAAGGTCCGTGAGGCGGCGGCTGGAGCTTTTAATGCCCTTTTCAAGGCAGGTGCTGGTTCTGTCGTGGATACCATCGTTCCAGCGCTTTTGGCACAGCTTCAATCAGACAGTGGAAATTCTCAGGCCTTGGAAGGTCTTCAAGTGATTCTGAGCGTAAGACCTCAAACGCTGAACTCCATGGTTCCAAGGCTGCTGCACAAACCCATCTCAGTCACAAATCTTCAAGCCTTGTGGGCCCTGGCGAGTGCTGCAGGGGCATCCCTGCAAGCACATTTGCCCACCATTCTGCCGGCTGTTTTGTCACTGGCCAGCATGGAAAGCGGGAAACCTGTGGAGGAAGCAGCAAAGGTTGCTGCAAGACAGGTGGCCTTGTCAGAAGAAGCGACCTCGATTCTCATTGCTGAGTTGCTGAAGGGGCTGGAGGATTTGACCAGGTGCCTCTGCTCAGCAGAGTTGGTCAAAACTCTGTGCAGCGATGCCAAGGTGGATGTTTCGGAGCGCACCCCGGAGCTCATCACAGCACTGGTGCCATTGCTTGCGGAAGACAACGAAATTGTGGTGAAGACTTGTTGGACTGCCCTGGAGTCGGTCACTGCAACCATCCCCAAGGACACGCAGCCCTCTTTTTTGCGTTGCCTGAAAGATGCGGTTGCGAGTGCCAGGGACAAAGAGAGGAGGAAGATGACCAGGGAGGAGATTTTGGTGCATGGGTTCTGCTTGCCTAAGGGGTTAGGTCCAGTCTTGCAGATCTACCTCCAAGGAGTGTTGCAGGTATTTTTGAGTGTGGACAAACCCGTTTGTCATTTTTTGAATTGGTTCGATGCTGTTGGGATTTAACCTTTGTGGAGGATGACTGAGAGTAAGGCTTTGTTTACAGGGAAGTTCAGCTGATCTCCGTGAGCTCGCTACAGAGGGTTTGGGAGAGCTCGTCGAGCTGACCAGCACCAAAATGCTGAGGCCATTCGTTGTTCAAATCACTGGTCCGCTCATCAGGATCATGGGTGATAGATTCCCCTGGCAAATCAAGCTTGCCATCCTCACAACGCTGGGGTTGCTGATCAACAAAGCGGGAGACGGACTCGAGGCATTCGTCCCTCAGCTGCAAACCACTTTCTTGAAATGTCTACAGGACCCCACTCCAAACGTCCGAGACCAGGCTGCCGAGAATCTAGGTCAAGTGACTCGCATGAGTCCCAGAGTTGATCAATTGGCAGCGGATCTGTCAGGCGACGCTGCGCGAAGTGAGCCTGCGGTTCGCAGGTCGTACCTAGCAGCTCTCCTCATGAGGGGAATGTTTCAAACCAGCGGGGACAGGATCAACCCTGCAGTGTTGTCTAAAACTGGCCACGAAATCGTTGCTTTGCTGTCTTCGATGGGAGAGGAAGAAAGCGACATTGTGGCTGTGGTCTCCTGCTTGTATGGAATGCGAGCCCTGGTGGCCGTGCTTCAAGCAGCAGCAGACGTGAAGAGGGAGTACGTTGACGGCGACAAATTTGTCCTCACACTGCGGGCGATCATAGACGTCAACTTGTGCAAGCTCCTCAGCCGTGATGCTCCCCTCTTCAACTCTATCGTTTCTGATCTTTTCCCCAGAATCAAAACGCCAGGAGCGGATATTAACCTGTTGGTGCAAGCCATGAAAAAGCAGTGCGCCCTGCACAGCTGGCAAGCAACGGAGTATTTCATCATGAAGGTGGGCTTCCTCGCAGGAAATATATATTCCTTTTGTGAATGTGATGAGCGAGAAGATAAGCTTTTTGCGATTGTGTGGTTGGACGCAGACGATACAGCTCCACGAGATTGTTGTTGGCCACCACGGTGTCATGCTTGTCGGCCAGCCGTTCTCTGGCAAGTCGAGCTCCATCAAGGTGTTGTCCGGCGCTCTGACTGAATTAAGCGAGCAAGGAGTGAAGGACGTCCGTTTCGATGACGTCCAAACACTGGTTTTGCATCCCAAGTCTGCCACCATGCCGCAAATGTGTGGCGAAACAGACAAGGCTACCCAGGAGTGGAAGGATGGGGTAGTGGCAGTTACTTTCAGGCAGCTGGAATCCGACCCTTCTCCTGGCAGGAAACTCTGCGTGCTGGACCGTCCTAGGACTGTGGATGCCGTCTGGATTGAAAACATGAACGCTGTTTTGGACAATAACAAGGAGCTCTGCTTGCCTAACTCTGAGATGTCGGCAACGACGTCAATGATCTTTGAAGTCAGGAATTTGACTGTTGCGTCACCCACCACAGTCTCCAGGTACTTCCAGCGGAAATCCAGCAATCGCCAACAGTGCATTTCACGACCAGTTTATTTTACTGTGAGCCAATCAACAAGCAGTCGCACTTTTCTTTCCATACAGATGCGGCATGGTGTATCTGGAGCCTCACCAACTCGGCTGGAGGCACTTGCTGACATCGTGGATGAACACACTGCCGCAATCAACTTTGGGACAGACTCGAATCGATCGAATTGGCCAGCTCTTCAGCTGGCTGCTCCCATGCTGTTTGAGGTTTTTAAGAAAGGAGACCAAAGAAGTATCCGCAACCGAAGATATCCATGTTGCACGTACAGCCATGAACACTATTGTTTCCATTTTGGATGAGTTGCAGTCATCAGAGGAAGAGGACGCAGCTAAACCAGCCGGTAAAATTGCCATCCGTGTAAAATTACCCAGGGTTGGAACAAAGGGAACCTTGTATGACGCACCTTTTCCTTGCCTGGTCCATCCGCTTTTTCTGAAACAGTTTGGACTGGTGTTCTTTTCAGGTGCACATTTCCCCAACGACAAGAAGCTGTTGTGGATAGACAGGATGTTGCTTTTTTCGTTCGTGTGGTCAGTTGGGTGCGGCACTAACGATCAAGGCAGAAAGAAATTCAACAAGCTTTTCCGAGAACTTTCTGGAGGAAAGCTCGTTCCAGGGTATGAAGAAGTGATAGGGGAACCCGTCGGAATCTGTTGCCCACTCACGCCTGACACGCAGGAAACCACAGTGTATGACTACGTCTTCAACAAGGAAACGTCCAATTGGCAGCTGTGGACGGATACACCCACAGATATGGTCATCCCTGCTTGGGCACAATTTTCCAATATTATTGTGCTCATCAACGACTCGGCGAGGTAGAAAAAAGCGATATTTCGATGTTCTTGGCACCTGTTGGCTTGAGTATTTCATTCTCTGAAGTGTCGATATTTTTGTGATGGCTCAGGTACCTTGCCATCCAACATAGTCAGCCCCTCCTCATCAGGGAAGCCCCACGGGCAAAGGATATCAAGGAAAGAGGGGAGAACTCGAACGAGCATTCCCCATATGCGAACGTTTGTCAATCGCTGTTCGAGAAGCAAAAGCTGATCTTCCCGCTGCTGCTGTGTGTGAACATGAATAACCTGGTGGAGGATATGGGACCTAAGTTCATTGAGCCCAACCACAAAGACCCTGATCTGTTGAACGAGGCGTCAGCTCGGGAACAACATTCTGCTGAGATTGAAGAATTGGAGCACAAACATGCAAATGTCCAGAGCGTGCACGCAATATGTGACATAATCCCTTCAAAGAGAGCCAATAAACTTGAAAGAAATGGGATGGACAGTCATGAACTCAGCCTTGCTCTTCAGTTGAAGAAACCTGAAAAGGTTGAATCTGGAAAGAGAGCAATTCAAGTGGAAAAGAGGGAAGTACAAGTTGAGCTTGAACAAGAAAACAAAGTTGCCACAAAAAAAATCAAGGAACCAGCAAGAATACCACCACCGCCAAGACAAAAATTGCCATCTACCGTGGATCCATTGTGGAAACGCAGTAGGATCCCGCAGCCACAATCATCACGACAAAAAAAGTTGCCATCCAACAGTGGAATACCCCTCCCACCATCGAAAAGGCCATCAAGCATGAGTCCACTGCAGAACCAAAGGAGGATACCACCACCGCCCACGAAGATGCCATCGATCAAGAATTCGCAGCGAAACCAAAGGAGGATACCCCTCCCACCATGGAAAAGGCCATCAATCATGAATCCACTGCAGAGCCAAAGGAGGATACCACCACCGCCCACGAAGATGCCATCGATCAAGAATTCGCTGCGAAACCAAAGTAGGATACCATCACCATCATTCTTCAACTTTGTGCCTTGGCCCTGCTGTAAACGGCATTGTAAGGCCATTTTACCGTCTCCACCAAAAAATGTACACCCATCGACGCACGTTAAACTGTAACTGACAGTGCAAATTAGTAAGAATACTGGAAAACAGGCACGGAAAACGGGAAGAAAAGGTGTTTTACCATCGTTTTTGCATGCTCGGGGTGGCACTGTATACTAACAACTTACAGTGTAGCGGTTGAGATGCTCTCATACCTTCAATACCTTCAAGTACTCCACACGAAATGCAAATACACCTGAGAAAACAAGAGGAATAAAATCACCCCATGGAAGAAGTTTGCTATCTAATGAGAGGCAATTGACTTGTCAATATGACCATGTGTCTTGTGCTGTGTGTAGGTATTTTCCTTCGAGAACGAATGTCGGGCCTTCAGAAACTACGATTGTACAAAAAGCTGGAAACGGAGGGATTCCCAAAAGATCCATCGGATGATTCCCATAATCTTTTCCAAACAATGATGAAATCACGAATGTTTTTGAAACTGAAGGAGTCGTTAAAGGAGGGAAGATAAACTGTTGTGATATTTGGGCAATGTAAGTAATTTCAAGTTGTTGAATATACAATTTTGGTACCAAGGCTTACAATCCAACAGGAACCAATCGACTGGCCCTGGCAACAACTATTGCCGCAACACGTTACAGTTTTCCGACGCGTGTTTCAAGGGAAAAGCGCTTGTGGAAAAAAAGCCTGTGACCGCAACATGCAAAATGCGGTCAATTCAAAAGACATTTCCAGATGGCGGCTATGAGTCATAGCCGCCACCCAGAAGTTTGTCCGTGATCCGCCAGACTGACACGAATCGTGCGCAATTGTCATTTCGTACGGAGATGGATGAATTCCGCGAAGCGTCAACAGAATCGTCGGCAGTCGAGAGAGATGGCGTCCCCCATATGGTCACGGCGATATGTCAACAGGTTCGTGCCAAAATTGGAGTGAAGAAGACTTCAAAATCTGCGTCTTGGCGTGTTTTTTTACTCTGGGGTGGAACTCGTGCCACGTCGCTGGTCAATTCTTTTATCTTTTTTTCTTTTAGTGATTTGTTTCTCCGTCATAGAATGACCTTCCTGAAAACTGTTGAAAGTGAGGATGTGGTGGAAGTTGTTGATGTTTTGTTTTCAGAACTTATATCAAATATGGTCCCAGATCCACCCACTGGAGTGACTCAATGTGCAAGTACCTATTTGACATGCTGCCCAACCTCTGATGATCGGAGTCTGATGAAGAAGCCTGCGGATTGCCGAATTTGATTCTGGAAAATCAAATTCCACTCAGCTGGAGATGCACTGTCTGAGGTGGGGACCACCCCACCACCATTGACAATATATGGGAAAATAGATGGCCAAACATGAGTGACTCTTCTATGATCTGTTCCAAGGTTCATTTTAATCTCATCAAAGCCTGCTTTATTTTAACAAACTTTTCCTCCAGTAATAAGAAATCTCATTTCCCCCGGGTGGTGAAAAAATGACATTTTTTCAATTCAAATTGGCTCAAATCTGAGGATTTTTCAGACTCTATCTCTGGTGGATCTATTTTTGCACTGCACAACACTCTGGGACTTTGATCGTCTGGGTGGAATCTTTAGAAGAGTATACCGAAAACCACGATATCGTCGAAAACCACTTTGTTTGAGAATCAGACACAGCAAACATTATTTCCTTTTTTTTGCTAATCCATGTTTTTTTTGTCCATCACCCAGGATTTTCCATATGCCACCAGAGCATCCGACGATTGACAGGCAGGGTGGAAAGAGTCACAGGATTCCCAAAAAGTATTTGGTTTTTCATTTTTTGTTTCTCCATGATTGTGAAGCGCCATCTTTGTTTTCTAATCTCAACAAGTCCATGCCGGGTTGATCTCCCATATCAGGATTAAGAAATTGATTTTCTTTGATTAAATTCTGTTCCATTGTCTTTCTTCCTTTTTGCCTGGATTTTTGATCACAAAGCAACAGGGACTGTTTTGTTCTTTTCCTGAAAAAAGACACATCCCTCTTTCAGCCACATTCGGTTATTTAGAGTTTTTCTGTACCAAAATGAAAGTCCGTTCTTTTAAAGAAAAAAAAAATTCAAAGAATTTCAAAGGGGATCCTGATGAAACATTCAGAAGATTCACTGTTGACCAGGTCTGGAGTTGGGACACGGGTCAAAAAAAAAATCTCGGTATTGCTGTTCAGTCGGGATGCAGTAGTGGATGTTACAAAGGGGAAATCAAAACACGAACAATCGATGGAATGCATGCGAAATGCACTTCGTTCTGCTTTTTTGGTTACAAAATATGTGTGGAATGCTATGCAACAGCAAACAAAAATCCGAATGTCCAAAAATGAGCAGTGAACAGTATCAAACATTAAAAAACAAAAGAAAACAGTGTGGTAAAAAAACTGCACTTTTTCTCTTGTTAATTTTTCTTCTCAAAAAGACAAAGACTTTTTTCTAATTGCACACAGAAAGAGTGACCAGCAGTCAGCCCAGCGATCCAAAAAACGAAAATGTTCCTTGGTGATGAGATTGAATCGTTGGAAACACAGGTTTTGTTTGAAACCCAACCCAAAACAGAAAAGTAAGAAACCATAAAAAAATACAGACGAATTTAAATGTCTGTATTCTTCAGAATGGTGATTTAGACCGCTGAAACTGTGGTTTGCTTCGTTTATTTCAATTCAGGGACAAGATTTGCACCGCATATATAGTCAAACCTGGACGGGGAAATTGCACACATCAGAAGGTAGAGACGATCCACCCGATCACAAGGGAACAATCCAAACACCTTCGACTATATTTTCAACAGAATATGAAAAGAAAGTTAGAAGCTGTTAAACAAATCTTGTGGCATGCCTCCCCCCCCTTATTAAAAAAAAAGTGACAATCGTTTGATTTTTTCCGAAAGGGGGGGGCGAGGGGATTTCTGTGCATGCACTTTCTGTCCATTCTTTTAATTTTTTTCTTTTCAAATGTTGTCAATTGATCACAACCCAGGAATCAATGTTTTTGTCTGTTAAAAGTTGATTTTGGAAAGTTGTCGAGCGAGAGCATACATAAAAATAGCAAAAGAAATTGATTGCGGTCAGTGGAAAAATTGCTTTTGAAAGAAAGGGCATATTGAATTCTTTTTTTATGTCTGTATGCAGGCAGTAAAAAAGAGTTTTTGGTGTGGCCTCGTGTCTGGAAATCTACAGCAAAGAAACTCGTGATTTGCTGTCCAAGCATTTTGACAAGATATTGCAATTGAAAGAAACCATTGGGACAATGGGTTTTTGGGCAAAAATTGAATGCAATTTGTTGTGAAAGGTGTGTCGGAAATTACCACTGTACTGCAAGTGGATGTTTCTGTCTGTTGTTGTTTGCTTTGTTTTTTTTTTTTAAAGATATACATCCAGGGGTGTGTGATGACAAATCAATCAATACAGAATGACAGAATGATAATGCACAGGCTCCATTATAATTGTGCAGGAATGCCAAGCTTTTTTTCGTCGAATGGGACGATTTCGCTGACACAATTCGGACAAGCTCGCTGCTTGATTTGAAAACAATCCTGCTCTCAGGGGTGGCCATGAGGTGTGGATTAAACAAAAAGCATGGTAAAAAGAAGTCGAAATCTGCTTGCATGCACCCAATTCTTCTAATCCAAAAAGAAAGTTGAAAACTGCTGAAGCAGATCAATTTTAAACAGTTTTTTAATTATTATTTTTTGCTGCATCCATTCAGGTCTTGGTACCAGTTCACACACCTCAACGATCATCTTCTTATCCATAGCCCCGATATTAGGTGTTCACCTCTGGGCATGGATCCCTAACCCACTCCAAAAGTTGATGCATTGGAGATTGGCACTCCGAAGTTGACCTGAGAGCCCTTTGGAACTGAGTCTCATGCAAAACTACAAAAAGCTGGGGGCGGTGTGCTAGTCGAATCATTAGAATTCAGGTGGATATCAAAAAGGGGCTGGGTGTCCCCATTGGTGCAAGTTCCATCCATAGCTTTGTGGCTGCGAGGGAATCTTTGATTCAAACTTACAGCCAGAGATTGAAACTGGCATCAAAGAGTGGTGTCCGTGGACATTACACACATTATTCGGCACAATTCTTTCTGGTAGCGTTGTTCAAGTAAGAATGCTGATGATGGTATCTGATGATATCATGCCAAACTGTTTAGCCATTCCCTCTGTATACACTGTATTGCAAGGCCCAAACTTCTTCCACATGAGGTACCGGGATTTCTGCATTCAAAATAACGCGATTTTTTACCATCCTACAGAAAGTCGCAAATGTCAGCATTCAAATCATGAACATTAATGTACCAATATCGGTACTATACTATGGGCTTCTGTTGACTATGATGGATTGACTGAGTCCCAAATTTTTTTCTTATAATTCTATAAATATGCAGCTATCTGGTTTCACAAAAAAGAGGTTCTGCTGTTATTAGACAAATCTATGTTCTTTCTCATTCACTGCATCGAAAGCATCCGTTTCACCAGCAGCTAAAAAAAAAAGTTCCCAAAGCTATCTTGAATCTAGTTTTCAGCATCTCTTCGAAAATGCTACATGTCCCCCCTAACCCCCCCCTCCCTTTTCGAATCACTGTAACTTATTTATATTTATTTATGCCACCCACTGTGAGGAAATGTGAAGGGCTGTCTTGTGCTTTTCCACAAGGTCAGCCCTGAATTTGTTTGACCTACCCTATCAGAGCTCCCGCCAGCTCCCTTTCTGCATAGCAAGCACTATTATGGCGACCAGCTAGAAGGACAATAAAACGAAACGTCCATGAGATTCCTGTCCATCAAAGAGTTTTTCCAACACGAGTGATCATCCACTATTAGACTTCTTTGTTTTTGCTCTACTTTTTCTCCTATTTGAAATTCTCTGTTTTGGGGAGGTGGCTGCAAAACATCTTAGTGTTATTTTTCATTGCATGGCTTGTTTTATTCACTTCATTTAAAAAAAAAGTTCCATTTGGCTTACTTGCATTTTTTTTTGTCCTCAACAGACTGTAATAAGCAAAGATACTGACCACAACACAAAAGCTCCTCGGGCTGGAACCAGAATCGATTAAAAAGCATCACTGGAAAGCCCTTTTGCTGACCAGGTCACAGGATGTATATTTTCTTGAAAGTTCAATGAGACAGTAGTCACCCAACAAGTGTCTTTTCTCTCCCTGCAGATGAATCTCCCCCCCCCCCCCCCAAAGACAAAAAAATTAAAAAAATCAGCTGTTTGTAGGTAATGTTTTTTAAATCTGATCAGAAAAAGAGAAAAATAAAAGCTTTTACCACACACACACACCCCCAAAAAAAAGAATGCTCCACAGTTAACAGAAACAGTATCTCGGCAAGAATAAAAAGAACCAGTCAGACTCAACCACACATTTATGCGAGAAAGCATTTGCTTGAATTGTATCCAGACCATAGCCATAGCTCTTGCAAGAAAATGTCCTTCGTAAATTCAAGAAGGTATAGGGTTAGGTTCGTGGAAAATGAAAATGACTGGCTCATAATGTTCAATGCAAAAAGAGGTCATCTCGAACCTGCCATTCAAAAACAGAATTTACCCCCCGATCATTTTGACACAGGAGTAAAGCATCAAGAAATAAAAAAGTCTCAATTTTTAAGCAACTCTCTTTCGAAATCGTACCTCATCAAGAGTAGCTGTTGCCGTCTGAGCCCCTCTTCGAAAAGTTTCTTTCCTGATTCTTCTGGATGGTTGCTGAACATTTATTGCTAGGAGAATTGCGGGTTGGCTGTAGAATATAAGGAAATGAAATGTCCATCGACTTTGAGGATGTGCAACCACCTGTATGACAAAACCTGGACATTTGATCACCAAAGAAAGAAAGCACCAAAGGGCCATATCGCTCTTTTTGCACAGAGGAGAATCCACATGGTTAGGATTTTTACCTCGATGCATGTTACATATGTCACAGAAAAACAAGACATGAGCCAACGATTCTGAGCTCCTTTATTTCCCCCACGTGCAACTTGGCAATACAAAGAATCTATTACAAAAACACCTTGCATTTGCTTTGTCTGATTTCTCAAGCAGAGCAACTTTTGATCAGATTTTTCAATATACTTGATCCAGTACATTCTTCCGTCAGAATAGCTCCATATGTACGTTTCTGCCAATTTTTTTCTCATGACCAACTTGCAGAGCAGGGTCATATTCAGAACAATGCAGCGAGCTGATGACCAAAAGCTTGGCATCCCTGTACATATCACATGGAAAATTTTTCACTCTTCCAGATTATCATTACAAATCCCACCATCATGGACTTTGTTCTTCGATTTTCAGATTGGAAAGTGAAAAAAAAACTATGTTTACGCAGAAAAACACGCATGGAACTCCAAAAATAGACTCAGGATCAATTTTGTTAGGATTTCGTTAGTGTCCATGATGTTTTCCGACAACAACTTGAGTTTCATTACCCTGAAAGCTAGCATCACCGCACCCCTTTGGCATCTGTTCGCTCAACTCTCCCGAACTACAATGCTTTCGCCATAGAGGGGAAATCGTTCCAACAGCTCCATCTTCAACTCTACACTGTGTAGGGGAAAAGAAAAACTTCAAAAGTCCCTGTGGGACCTCCACAAATAAAACAATTCCCGATGCTGGCAATTGAAACTTAAGAGCAAGCGATGTTTCATGCAAAATTTACCAAACAGAAAAGGGTTAAAATCTGAGCGAGAAAGTATTGCGCATCTGCCCCTCGGCCAAAAAAGAATTATTAAATCTGAAAGCAAGGAAGCCACCAGAAAAAATATACATCTTTCCTTTCTCCACCTCCTCGCGACATGACGTTGGTGCATGCTTGGTGTCAGCCTGGAGCAAAGACAAATTTCCAACACAAACTTTGAAAAAAAATTCAAGATGGCGGCTTGAGGCGATTTCGCAGGAATAACAGATTGCACCCTTCGCCTCTAAGCTGATCGATATCGCTGGGAGTGTTGTCGTCAGAGTAAGGCTCATGATGGCAGTGGCTGCGCTTTGACAACACGTGGGTGATTTGGGTGCGTTCCCAGACTGTTTTGACAGTTGCTGGAAACAAAAGACGCCCTTCATGACCTGCATGAAGCTGTGAAACCGCATGAAATGACATGCTATCGAGTGCCTGATCACATGTGGCCTGCCCATCTAGCTATTTGGAGAACAGGCACTACCTGGCCAGAAACTCGAGGAAGGGCCTGAAACGGTGGCGCAACCATCGGAAAGTGGTCCAGGAGCACTGCCATCTGCTTCCAATTTTTCTTTTTTCCTAGGATAGAGCTAGGCCTTCTTTTGCTACGTTAGTATCCCTCTGTTTAGAGTTGTAGCAGGTGAGATTATGGTTGTTTCTTGTAATTGGTGCGGGGTGTGTTTTTTAAATAATGTTTTAATTTGCAATTGGTGCTTTTCCTCTGAACTCTCTCTCTCTCTCTTTCCTTTCGTTTCCCCCCACCCCCCACCCCTCCATCCCAAACAAGCACCACATACGAGTGGCGAATTCAGAGGGGTTCTCAACTTGATACAATTTCCACTGCGATGGTGTGTGCACTACATATTTGCAACAGTGCATACTATGCAGTTCCTTTCTTTGAATGGCAGGCACAGGCGAATCTTGCTCTTTGATAAATCTTGCGTTTGTGCCAGCTATTGGACCAAAAACGCATGCATGATCCGTCTAGTGTCTAGAACAATACCAGCAAAACAAAAGCAGTAACTTATCTTGTTCAACAAGATGTTTCCGAATAAAAAATCCTACTTTTCCAAGAATCAAGACAGTCCCTGCACACTCCCATCATAGGATTTTTTTTTTCTCCCCTCATAGACCCTGCCCGCCAGACTCACACCTATCAACATTTAATTTTAAAGTAACCCAACATCAACACCCAAGAACCATCCAGCTTTCGGCTCTTTTCCCCCAAAGAAAAATCAAAAAGAGATACTGCAGAATAAAATCAAACACACAAAAATTGGAAGCTTCCACCCACCTACCCAAACACACCTTCACACAAATGTATTTTCAAAACTTTTCCCCCACTCCCAGCCCCCCCCCCCAAGAAAAAACAGAAAGGGAAAACCACTTGTTTCGCTTGAAAATCAGGTGACTTTTATCATCGTATATATGTAAGTTGGTTCTCTTTTACTTTTCTTTTGCTGAATTTGTATGGACCTAGTATGTTGCGGCATCTGGAGCCACCATGAAATTTCTTAAGGACCCAATGTATTGAACCACAACACTTGAAGACAGGAAACAAAACCAAAGTAAAAAGGAAAAGAATCAGAAAATCTCTGGTGTGACATCGCTGAAAACACGAGTTGAAATCGAGATGAGAAAAAAAAATAACAATGAATGAACTGGTTCCCTGGTTAGTGCAGAGAAACGAAATAGACCATCAAAGAAACCCCCATCCAAGAACTGAGAAAAAAGAGTTGATGTCCGGCCAGCACTGCACAACAAGCTATCAGGGCATTTCCACACTTCGACAGCTGCCCCCAAGAATTCACTTCTTTATCAATCAATTTTGGGAAAAAAAAGAGCAGCAACAGAAACAAAGGCGGCTGGCAAGCGAAAGTCTTCGGCTCCACCATACATTTCCTCAGACTACGAAAAAAAGCAAACAAACAGTAAAAGCAATAGTAACGATGACATAGGGGGCGGCACCTTAATCCAAATTCCTTTTACATTTGCCCCATCTGTTTTCATGTGAAACGATCTGGCCTAGTTTCAATAATGTTAAAATTAAGGATTTGGAGTCCAGTTAACTGTACTGGGCACCGTCCAGCTCTATGTCAGAAAGTGCACTCCTGCAAGCCCCATTACTGATCGCCGATGCACATTCCTTAGAAAAAAAGATAAAATAAAGGAAAATAAAGAAAAACTTTTGAACACCCTCCCTCCTCCCCCAGGGTTGTTTCTTGAAAAAGAAAATGCATAGAAAAAGCAAAACAAAGGCTTTCTGTGCGCACTATGTTGCTTCTCACAGTGCAATGAAAAACGAAAAAATGGTTGATTAGCTGGGTGTGGGTGCCATGGAGCTTTCATTAGTAATGTAATGCATTTAAAAGATGACAAGGTATATTGACAGCTTCAATATTGCTGCTTTAAGGTATCACCAGTGATCATCCCGTATTCGATCACTTTCATGTTTTTTGGTGCCTTTTTGCTCCAACTCAAAACTCTTTGTTTTGGGGAGGCAGCTGCGAAACAGCTTCATATTTTTCTTCAATTTCATGGCTTGTTTTACTCACTCTATTACAAAAACATTCCATGGCTAGGTTGCAGTTTTTTTTGTCCTCACCTGAACGTAATGTGCAAAACTACCGACGCACCAGACTACAGCTCCTCTTACTGGAACCAGAACCAGATTAAAAGTAATTCCAGGGACCTTTTACTCTGACCAAATCACAGTATACATCTTTTATTGAAAGCTCAACGAGACTGCAGTCATCCAACAAGTATCTTTTCCCTCCCTGCAGATGACCCCCCCCACCAAAAACAATAAAATAAATAATACATCAGCTATTTGCAGGAAAATTTGTTTTTTCAGAAACAGGAAAAATAAAAGCTCCAGTGAACAGAAAACAAGAACTAGTTAGAATCGAACACATAATTTTGCGAAAATGCATATGCTTGAATCGTATCCAGACCAATCGGCAGTAGCTCATGCAAAAAGAGCTTCCTTCGTACATACCCATCTTTATACAATAGAAAGTGATTAGCTCCATAGTCGGAGCTTACCTCAACTGTGCTGGCCGTGTAGGGTTAGGTTCATGGAAATGAAAATTTCCGGCTCATCATCCCTGATGCAAAATAAGGTAATCTCGAACCTCCCATTTAAAACAGAATTTGCCCCTCGATCATTTTGACAAAGGAGTAAAGCATCAGATAAAAAAAATTATTAATTTTTTTCCAACTTTCTATCGGAATCGCGCCTCAATTATGCTCAGCTGTTCAAGATTGAGAACGAAGCTGTTGCCCTCTGAGGCCATTTTGAGTTTCAATACCCTGAAAGGTAGCATCGCTGCATCCCTTTGGCCTCTTTTTGCTCAAGTCTTCAGAACTGCAATGCTTTCCCCGTAGAGGTGAAATCTTTGCAGCAGCTTCATCTTCAACTCTACACTGCGTAGGGGAAAATAAAAACTTCAGAAATCCCTGTGGGACCTCAACACGCAAAACGATGGTCGATGCTGACAATAGAAACGAAATAGCAAGCAGGTGATGTTTCATTAAAAATTTTAACAAACAGAAAAGGGTTGAAGATCTGACCGAAAAAGTATTGCTCATCTCCCCTTCGGCCAAAAAATAATTATTAAATCTGCAAGCAAGGAAGCCACCAAAAAGAAGACACATCTTTCCTTTCTCCACCTCCTTACGACATGATGCACGCTTGGTGTCAGCCTGGAGCAAAGACAAAATTCCAACACAAACGTCGAGAAAAGTTCAAGATGGCGGCGATTTCACTGGAATGGCAGGTTCCGCCCTTCGCCTCTGACCGAATCGATAACGCGCGCATCGTTGGGAGTGTTGTCGTCAGAGTAAGGCTCATGATGGCAGTGGCTACGCTTTGACAACAAGTGAGTAATTTTGGGGCGTTCCCAGACTGTTTTGACAGTTGCTGATAACAAAAGACACCCTGCATGACCTGCATGGGGCTGCGAAATCGCATGAAATGACATGCTATCGAGGGCCTGGGAGAACTCGTATCCACCACAATTCATTCCTGTCTTGCTGGGTCGCTCTCTCGAAAGACGTGGGTAGTTTCGGTTCTGCTTTGTTGACCGATCTTCGAGACTCTTCCTTTTCATGGCCTGTGTGTTATCTCGAGAGTGCGGACAGCTAAAGCTGTTCTCCTGGAGGGCGGCTGGCAATCAGCATATGGCTGTGGTGCTGCTGCTTCGATTGTGTGTGCGGGGGCGCACGGACTAAATGATGGTAGGTGTTGCTTTTCCTGCGTCTATGTCGTTTTTTTCAATGCTCGACTCGCAAATCGAGAACTGCATGGGCGATCTCACAGTTTGTTCGTAAAAAAGCTTGTATACGAGTGCAGGAAGTGTTACGAGGTTAGGTGCGAGCACACGAATTTCAAGGACAGCTACGGGAACCATTTTTGGTTTAATCAGGTCGAACGCCTGTTATGATCCAAGGAAGGTTGTAATGGTCATGATTGTGGACAGCTGCCCATGCAGCTACACTGGAAACTCTCACTCAAACAAGGGGTGGTAAGTTGTTGTTGAGTTTATTCCATGTTCTGTTGCAGAGGCTGGGGTGGTGCAGGTCTGGGTTGACCTGATTGTTCATTTGCTTTTCTCTATAAGGTGCTGCTTCGATCTTTTGTACCACACTTTCGGTCTGGCTCCTCATTAAAGTGTGATTTGGCTGGAATACCTTCCTGTGACCTGCCCATCCAGCTATTTGGAGAACAGGCACTACCTGGCCAGAAACTCAAGGAGGGGCCTGAAACGATGGTGCAACGATTCGAGCCATCAGAAAGTGGTCCAAGAGCACTGCCATCTGCTTTCAATGGTGTCCAATGAGAATAGAGCTAGGCCTTCTTTTGCTATGTCAGTATCTCTTTGTTTAGAGTTCTGGTTCTGGCAGGTGAAATTATGGTTGTTTTTTGTAATTGGTGGGGTGTGTTTTTAATAATTTTTTAATTTGCAATTGGTGGTTTTCCTGTGAACTCTCTCTCTCTCCCTTTCCTTTCCTTTCTCCTCACAAGCCACGTGATTTGACAGAAATCCAAAGGTCAAACTCCGCGACTCCCTTCCTATTGGACTATCCTTGCAAGTATAAAACGTGCAAAGATAGTCCGTTTTCCATCTCTGGGTCGATCAGGTTACGACTTGGTCTAAAGAAGATGTGGAAAAAAGTTGCGCTCGTGATCGGGCTTTCAACTCTTAGCATCAAAGGCATTCGAAAAATCATTCGAAACCGACGACACGACCACCGAAACGACTTGGAAGACGACAGTGACGACCAGAACAGTTACGACAACAACCACGTCGAAGTAACAAATGGCGAGGAAAACGACCATCAAAACCAGAATGAGCACGTCGAAGTACCAAATGACGCTGCTTTGGTGGACGTCGCTGGTGTGGTTCAGTCGATACGCGAGGTCTGCAGCTTGGGTGTGGAGTTCTATCCACAAAAGCCCCGCTGTGAATGGGCTCTTGAATGGCCTGGTCAGGTAGTGCTTGTCGTCGCTGCAATACACAGGACAGTGGATGTGGAGAATGGGATTCGATCTGGGCGTGCGAGGGCTCTTAAGGAAGTCAGTGAAGAGTGTACGTCCCAGCTGTTTGACACTGTGGGTCTGGTGCGCGGAAATTTGAGCAAGCTAAACAGAATGACTTTGAGCTCACTGGTGATCATGGACGTCCGCGCTCGAGACGTGGTGGCAGGTCTTGTGGAGCTAAATCCAGTCCAATTTCGAAGCTACTGGCAGGTGCACACTAAAATGAATGTTTTGATATGAAGCAATTTTGCTGCAAGGGTCAAAGCTCAATTGTTTTTTTGCTCATCGAATCAGTGCCCGGACCCCGATCAACCGGAAGAGCTTTCCATTCCACTCAGCATGAGAAACTCAAGAGCGGAGTGTGGATACGAGTATCTTGGAAATTTATCCAGGCTCGTGGTGACTCCACTCGCACATCGGTGTTATCGGACACTTATGGATGCGATCCATCCCAGCTTTGGTGGAGATTCTGAAGGGTAAGAACTGGCATGGAAAGATCAAAACGTCCACAAAGCAAACAAAGCACGTTCCATGACAGTCATGATGGGTTTTCTTCGTTCCCCCAGGCCCGCTGGAATGGGAAAGACGGAGAACGTTGCCAAGGCATTGGCTCGTCAGTGCGTCGTCTTCAACTGTTTGGACGCTCTGGATTGCTTGACAATGGCGAAGTTTTTCGAAGGGCTTATCTCTTTTGGAGCATGGGCTTGTTTCGATGGGTTTAAAAGGATACATCTTGAGGTCGGATCATCGACCTCTTGGCAGATCCCTGGTGTGCTTAAAGCTTAATTCAATATCTAGACGGTTTTTTCACTCAAAGGTTTTGTTTTCTCCCACCAGGTGCTGTCTGTGGCGGCGCAACGAGTCCTCGAGCTGCAGCTTCCAGCGGACAACAAAATCAAGACAGTCGTGTTTGAGGGCTCAGTGCGACCCAGCTGCAACGCTTTTATCACGATGAATCCTGGATCCGCTGGTCGTTCGGAGCTCCCTGCCAAAACTTTGTTCAGAACTGTGGCGATGATGGTTCCTGATGATGCTTTCATCGGGGAGACAATTCTCTATTCCAACGGATATCTGAAGGTATGATCTCGTGGGAAGAGCTTCTTCCTTGTGTGCTGCTCGTCGGACGTTGGAGCAGTCGAAGTATCCATGTTGCATTGCAGGCGAAGGACTGCGCTCGTAAAATTGTGGCCACGTACAAGCTCTGCTCGGAGCAGCTTTCGAGTCATTACGACTATGGAATGCGAGCCCTGGTCACCGTCCTTCAAGCAGCAGCAGAAAAAAAGAGGGAGTACGTTGATGGTGACGAATTTGTCCTGACGCTGCGGGCGATCATAGACGTCAACTTGTGCAAGCTCCTCAGCCATGATGTTCCCCTTTTCAACGCTATCGTTTCTGATCTTTTCCCCGGAGTCGAAATGCCAGGAGCGGACAATAACCAGTTGGTGCAAGCCATGAAAAACCAGTGCGACCTGCACAACTTGCAAGCATCGGAGGAGTATTTCATCGTGAAGGTGGGCTTCCTCGCAGGAAATGTGAATATCCCTTTGTGAATGTGATGAGCTTTTTACAGTTGTGTGGCTGGATGCAGACGGTACATCTCCACGAAATGATTATTGGCCACCAAGGTGTCATGCTTGTCGGCCAGCCGTTCTCTGGCAAGTCGAGCTCCATCAAGGTGTTGTCGGGCGCTCTGACTGAACTAAACGATCAAGGAGTGAAGGGCGTCCTTTTCGATAAGGCTCAAACACGCATTTTGAATCCCAAGTCTGCCACAATGGGGCAAATTTGTGGCGCAAACAAGGCTACTCAGGAGTGGAAGGATGGGGTATTGGCAGCTACTACTTCCAGGCGGCTGGCATCGGATCCTTCTCCTGGCAGGAAACTCTGGATTGAAAACATGAACACTTCTTTGGACAATAACAAGAAGCTTCGTTTGCCTGACTCTGAGATGTCGGCAACGACGTCAACAATCTATGAAGTCGGGGATTTGGCGGCTGCTTCACCGGCCACAGTCTCCAGGTAGTTCAATTCAGCAACAATCCAGTAAATTGTGCATTTCACGCCCAGTTTGTTTCACAGCTTTGAGCCGATCAACAAGCAGTCGCACTTTTTATTCAATACAGATGCGGCATCGTGTACCTGGAGCTCGACTGGAGGCTCCTGCTGACATCGTGGATGAACACATTGCCGCAATCGACCTTGGAACAGAGTCCAGTCGATCGAATTGGCCAGCTTTTCAGCTGGCTTCTCCCGTGCTGTTTGAGGTTTTTGAGAAAGGAGACCAAAAAAGTATCCCCAACCGAAGGGATCAATGTTGCACGTACAGCCATGAACACGATTGTTTTACTTTTGGATGAGTTCCAATCATCACAAGAAGAGGACGCACCTACACCAGCCGGTAAAATTGCCATCCGTGTTTGTCCCCACCCAAAGTTGATCACAAAAAATGGAACAAAAGGGAACCTTGTCTGACGCACCTTTTCCTTGCCTGGTCCATCCGCTTTTTCTGACACAGTTTTGACTGATGTTCTTCCCAGGTGCAAATTTGGACCAACAAGACAAGAAGCTGTTGTGGATAGACAGCTCGTTGCTTTTTTCGTTCGTGTGGTCAGTTGGAGGCACCACTGACGATCAAGGCAGAAAGAAATTCAACAACTTTTTTCGAGAACTTTCTGAAGGAAAGCTCGTTCCAGGGTTTGAGAAAGTGATAGTGGAGCCTGTCGGATTCTGTTGCCCGCTCATGCCTAACACGCAGGAAACCACGGTGAAAAACTACGTCTTCAACAAGGAAACGTCCGCTTGGCAGCTGTGGACGAATATACCCACAGACATGGACATATCTTCTGGAGCACAAGTTTCTGATATTATTGTGCTCATCAAGGACTCGGCGAGGTAGAAAAAAAGCAATATTTCGATGTTCTTGGCACCTGTTGGCTCCAGTATTTCATTCTCTGAAATGTCGATCTTTTTTGGATGGCTCAGGTACCTTGCTGTCCAGCATAGTCAGCCCCTCCTCATGGTGGGACCGAACGGGGCAGGCAAGCCGGTGTACATCATGCGGCATCTTGTGGAGGGTCTCGCCAAAGAGTTGCATCGCCCAGTCTTCGAAACTATCGCCGCCAGGACGTCTGGGGACATGACCCAAGATTTTCAAGTGGATTGTAGACTGGAGAAACGCCGTAAGGGAGTGTTCGGGCCCCCGGTTGGTACAAAGTGGGTGACTTTCGTGCCAGTCAAGGGTGCACAGCCGTCAATCGAACTGTTGCGTCAGTTCATGAACTACTCAGGAGGGTATTGCCGCGACAAAATACGAATCATGACAGTGGATACTGCAGAATGGGAGTTTAAAGTGGCTCCAAGGTTCGGGGAAAGTTCCAAAAAAAATAGTTTAAATAAGAAAAACACACACACACACCCAAAGTCAGAAGTACTTATGAAGATATGTACCATCCGTGTATGTTTTGGACTGATTGTGGATTGGATTGGGTTCCGCAGCCCATCCATATTTTTTTGTCCTTGCCTTGTTTCGTATTTCAACATTTGACTGCCTCTGGGTGCATCACCTTTGTGTACTTCAGACACACTTACAATTGCCACCTCCAAAACCCACTGGAATTCCTGAAATCTTCCCCCCGGACCCCTCTGATTGTATTGTTATCGTCTGGGGGCAGCAAAATGATCAAAAGTGGCGACCATATCATTCGGTACGATCTTGACTTCAATATTTTCAAGACCAAGAAGCTGCGAAATCCTCCAGAAGTGGCTAAATTTGCAGCCGAGGTCCAAGAAGATGAGAAAGCTGCAAAGGTGCGCAAGCTTTCCTTGTCCATCAACTGCCAGTTTTTTTCCTTCTCCTCCCCAATTTTCCGGTACACAAGGTACAATCAACTTCGCTGGATTTCCAATAGAACCTGGATGTAGTTTCCCCACTCTGTGGATCTCTGTGAAATCAGGTGTCCTTCCTTAGTTTTTTCGTCACTCCGGAAGCCTTGGAGGAACAACTTCTGGGCATCGTAGCTGCAGAAGAGAGGCAGGATCTGGCCAACATGGAAAATCAAATGGTGGTATCCAGCCCGAGCATCAGTAAAAAACTCAGAGACATCGAGGAAAACATTCTTTTCATACTCAGCAACTCTCAAGGAAACATAGTGGATGAGGAACAGCCCACCGACATGCTCCCTCAGTCCAAGATCACTTCGAATATTATTGCAGCCAAGTTCCAAGAATATGAAAAAGCACAGAATGAAGAGATCTACAGACCGGTGGCAATTCGGGCGAGCTTGTTGTTCTTCTGCATGTCAGACTTGGCCTCAGTGGATCCCATGTGTCAATATTCGCTGGGGTGGTTTATTGCTCTGTTTGTGAGGGGGATCAGGGAAGCCCCACAGGCAAAGGATATCAAGGAAAGAGGGGAAAACTCGAACGAGTATTCCCCATATGCGAACGTTTGCCAATCGCTGTTCGAGAAGCACAAGCTGATCTTTTCGCTGCTTCTTTGTGTGAGCATGATGAAGGAGAATGGCAAAATATTGGAGTGGAGGTCAGTTTCCCATTAAAAAAATGCAAGAAATATTGGGACTGATCGACTGATTTCCTGAATTTTTTTACAGCTGTATATTTGCTGCACTTGTCGATTGTTCATGCATTGCGTTTCTTTCAATATTATTCGTTCGAAAAGGTGATAATTGCTTTCTACAGGTTTTTGCTGATCAAGCCAACCTCCAGCGAAGTTATGACCCCCAACCCAGCAAGTGAATGGCTGACGGAAGAATCATGGGCTGAAATTCTGAACCTATCCAAACTTCCCAACTTCCAGGGATTCGACACGCACTTCACTGACAACATCCTTCATTACAAGAACATTTTCGACGACCATACCCACGAATTCAACTTGGCCTCCCCATGGAACGACAAGCTCGAAACTTTCCAAAAGATTTTGGTTTTGAGATGCTTGCGGCCCGACAAACTGGTAATGGGTTTTCCAAACTTCGGGATGGACATGGGCGATTGGCTTAAACTGGGGGAGGAAATGTTCATCAAGGAATTCGGGAAGGTGCCATTGGGAAAAGGACAAGAGACGACAGCCGAGAGGCTGTTGATTCAGGTGCATTCCCGATGGCTTGCCTGCCTCTTCCCATGGATTCAATCATTTTGCCCCACTCCACAAATTGAGATTACTAAACCGCAGCAAAAACCAACAAGACTAAGTACAGGGCCAATCCCTCGCAAAACAACCATGAAAATGCTAAACTGTGAACCATATTTTCAACTCCTTGATCAGAAAAAATCGAAAGTAAGAAAACAAAAACCAAACGACCATTTTGCCAACCTTAGTAATTCTGCAACAAACACACGCTCACGTCACGTCAAATCGCCCTTTTTCCTCAAACATGCTCATGGCTCCAGTTGGCCATCACCAACCCGAAATCCAAAATAGAGTCCAAAATCGAAAGGAAGGCGAAAAAACTCAACGCAATTTTTTTTTAATACACAGGGTAGCCCATTGAAAACCGAGGTATTCCCTCCGTTGAACTTGAATGTCGAAACCGCCCACTCCCCTTGCGAACTCAGACACACCACAGCCTTCGACTGGACTGACATCGAGCTCGTGAACGAATACACGAAGCTTGAAGATGAGCTGTTCGACCAAGGGGAAGAAGACACCGTGAGTCAGCGACGAGTGGTTTTGAAAAATTTTTTCTTCTCATTAGAAAAATATCTTTTGGAAAAGAGGTTCTTGTAATGGAGGAATGTGAGAAGGAGTTCTTGTAATGGAGGAATGTGATTGATGAGAGACTCAGTTTATATAACCTTGGCGGTATTGGTTGGATTCCGGGTTCGATTCCTGGTGCCGCCGCCTTTTTTCATATGTAGGTTTTCTGTTTGATAATGCTTTGTGAGAAACAACTGAACATTCTTCCCAACAGAGTGATGGATCCTTTTGTCTGTGATGGACACAATTGATAGGACGAACAGGAATAGAGATGGCGTTCCTTGCAGTCATGGCGATATGCCAACAGGTGCGTCCCAACTTTGAAGTACAAAAAGGCTTTCAAACCGATTGGATGCTGATTCCTGGCGTGTCTTTTTACTCTAGCGTGAAAATCGTGTCGTGCGCCGCTCGACAGCATATCTTATCGAGAATCTCATCACTAAGACCCAATGGAAAGTGGAGACGTTGTGAAAAAATTGATGGGCTGGAAAAATAAATTTAATGGATTCAGAGGGGAGTGAAAAGTAATTAAAATAACTTGGTCTTCAGTGGAAAACTCGATGTCGGGCTTCGAACTTCGAATATGAGCGTAGTTTTGGTTGCTTGTTGAAATGGGTGGCAGGAATTGTCTTGTTCTGAAATATTGGTTGATCACTCAGCTCAGGATTGTGGCTTCGTAGGGAACATTGAAATTGTTTTTGGTAAGGTGTTTATGGGGTCTGTCGCATTGCAGGTGATCAATCGAAAGAAGGCATCAAAATCAACTTTTTCTTGACGGCTGTTCAAAATGTGATTTCTGCATTGGTGGGAAAGTCAGACCATACAGTGTCAGTAAGCTCACCAGACTCCTTCAGGTGTGGGGGCAAAAACATTTTTTCTTGAAAATCTTTTCTTCCCTGGAACGTAGACTTTCATCTGTATGGTGACGCCCTTTTCAAGGAAACAAAAAGTGGTAGAAATAAACCCACCTTGTTGAATTAAAAAAGATTACATTCAATGTAATCGATGTGTTAAGTTAACACAAAGAAGTAGAGTGGGAAAAAAAAAGCAACGGTGTTCTGTGCAATATTATTCCTTCATTCTTTTCGCTGGACAAGATATGGGGAACCCTATGTTTTCGTCATACTGTATGTCGAATTCCCTTTATCACAATTTGATGTTAAACTGGTGGCTAGAGTCGCGCGCAAATGGTTTGCGCGACGAAAGCGTTGATCTGGGTTTCACGGAACTCTTCTCTTGTCACGTTTGGAACCTACGGGGAACCTGGGATGGATAAAAAATCCGCAAGAGATGCAAACCACCCGCTTCACAATGGATCCAATATTCTTACGAGTTGAATAAGCGGCAATGTGTGGCACTTTGAATGTATGCTGGTCCAGGCAGCTCTTGTGAATCAGCTCGGGACACAAACTGAAGATAGGACTTACTACTGTCGGTCCATAGTGAAAAGACATTGCTAGCAAAAGAGAAGAAGAACCCAAACAGACACGCAATAATCACAAAACAGCAAAAGGAAGCCACCATGAATAGAATCCCCTCATCCTCTTTTGAAAAACACTGTTAATCGTCCGTTCTCTTTCACAGGTTCATGGCCCGTTAATTCATAAGCACCGGCTCCTACTACTTCAAAAACAACAGATTCAATACATTCCAATTATATGTGTTGGGATATGGAAAATTGGAGTGGTGGTATCTGGGAAGACTGAAAGATTGAACTGTCGATTTGCTTTCAATCAGTCACGATCAGATCTTGGTGATCTTTTGGGATCAGTTTGCTACACTCAGTGTGCCTTGAAAAAAAAAGGCCAGATCAATTGGAAGTCCATGTTGAATCATGCGTTACCAGCATCACGATCTATCAATTGATGCTCCGTCGCATTACAGTTGGTCACTACAGCTATCAGCCTGCATTCAGTATCTCATCAGATGTTTATCAACCACGCAATATTACAACAAGTGCTAATCACATCATTCTTCCAGCAGATTACACTCACTAGGAAAAAAGACCCACTTTCACACTCGCCTACACTCGCCTACACTCGTTCCAAACTCGCTGACCCAATGAACACCGCTCCACACTCGTGGACACCATCGACAATTTCCAACCTTTGATGCAACTTTCATCCACACTCGTGCACACTCAGTGTACACTCGTGAACACCATCGACACTCAACAACACCTGGTGTAACTTTCATCCACACTCGTGCACACTGAGTGCACACTACTGAAACCATCGACACTCCACTACTGAAACCATCGACACTCAACAACACCTGGTGTAACTTTCATCCACACTCGTGCACACTGAGTGTACACTCGTGAACACCATCGACACTCAACTACACTTGATGTAACTTTCATCCACACTCGTGCACACTGAGTGCACACTACTGAAACCATCGACACTCAAAAACACCTCATATTACTTTCATTCACACTTGTGCACACTCCTGAGGCTGGAAGTCACAGTGACTCAGCTTCAGGGCAGGCCTGCCCTAGGGTACCTTGCACCGGTGCACAAGCCTACTTAAGTGGCTTGAGTTTTGAACTCAAAAATCACTCGTCACATAGGATGTCTTCGATAGGTGAGCACGTACAGGAGTCGAGGACTTGGTGTGATATCTCTTGATGGGAATTTTGGGTCGGTCACTTCTTCTGTTACTAGAATCCAAATTGGAAGTTGTGGTTTTTCAGGTGCGAGGGCAGCCACTGTCCGAGGACATAAGTGCGGCATCACATGGAACTCGGCCACACCGTCGCAGTCGGACCCATCCAGAAAATTGTGTCCCTTTTGCAATTGCAATTGTTGCAACAATGGATATGGGAAATCTCGATGGCATGAACATACTCGCAAGTCGTCGGAATGTTTCACCCACTCGTTTCCATGGAAACTTACTTGGAAACGCGATTCCATCACGCTTCCCTGGAAACGACACGTTTCCAAATTCGTATCCAGAGGGAAACAACACGTTGCCAAGTACGTTTCCAGGGAAACAACACGTTTCCAATTCATATCCAGGGAAACATCACCATCGCATCTTCGTCGTCGGAATGTTTGATGCCGTCGTTTCCGTGGAAATACGACACCTTTCACTTCATGTTCGACTGAACACGATTCCCAAAATTTTCAGCCCTCAAAGCATCGCGCGCAGTCCCTCGACTGGGTGGGTGCCGCAGTCTCGGCGGGTTCGATGGCGCCGCCGTTATGAGGGACCCAAGCGCCCCAAGCAAAAATCGAGGACGACTTCGCCTGTCGGTTATTCAACAGTGTCGCGCTGGGCTTCGAGCCCATGGATCGGAAGGGGAGTGCATCAGGTTTCTCAGTGTGGAAAAAAGAAGGAAACTGATGAAGCAATGGTGAAAACAGAGAATATGCTATCATTCCATAGCAAGCCCGGTTGTGATAAGGGAGTATGTGAGAGCCCAGTTCAGAAGCAGGCAAGTGAATACCAAAGCTTTCCTGTAGAGGAAAGGGGAGCCTGAAGGTGAAAGTGGGATCGTGCGGACTGCGATCAAAACAGCAGATGAGGTAGATAAAATACTAAGAAGATTAGTTGTTGATGTTGCTACATGTCGTGCTCGTTTATTTATGTATGGGATATATTGATCTACAAATTTGAATTTTATTTTCCTTCTTTCTGCAACAACGTAAGTTTTCAGTGAAATAGCTGAAAGAAATAGGCACAATAGCTGACTTGCACAAGATAATACCTGTTTTGAAGTGAATCAGTCCAGTCAATTGTTTCTTGATTGCAGCATGTTTTGGGATGACGGGGTGTACTACGCTTGATATCCTGGAAATATTGGTACTGTCATCTAATTCTTTATATGGGAGGGGAGTTTGTTGATTGAGAATTTATGAAGAATGTACATTCACCCATTCCTTTACTTTTTTCCAACTTGTTACATCTACTAGTACCTTGGATTTTGTTTTCAGACCTGCCATGTATTATTATATCAAGAGCTCACACATTGCCTGTCAGGCAGGTGGAAGTCATGCGGCTAACGAGGATTTCCTGCAAAGGAAATTCTCGAAAGGAAATTGCAGCAGCTGGTGGTGGAGTGCAGGAAACTGAGCCTTGCCGTTCAAACATCCCTTCCCATCTCAACGGTAACACCAGTTCCCCAATCTATTGGGTGAATCTGTTTTTTTCTTCTTCCCAAAATCGTTACATCAATCGTGTTCATCCTCTAAATCAATATCCCAGTAACTGCTGCACCGTTCAGTCCTGTGAATTCGCTAAGAATCCTAAACATCAATAACCCCACTTGAGATCCTTTTATCCAGCATATGCAAACTCTAGCCCACAACTGAACAACCTTTCCCATTGAACACCCAGCCAAATATTCGGACTAGTATCTTTTTCTTTCTCGTTCAATATTTCCAGAGTAATGTTCTTTTCCCTCCACTCCGTAACTTATTAAACTATAGCTCTTGAAGTGCATTTTCCCGCATTTTCCCTCATTAAAAAATATGTTTTAAAGCTCCTTCCACACGAAAGGAGTTGCATGAAAAATTATAAGCTCCGTTACGTTGGCCGGAGATGCCTTGTTGGCTGTTGATGGTGTGCCCACATTAAAATTGACTCCCTATGAAGCTGGTGAGAAGCTGCAAGGCATTGCAGGTACTGAGGTGAGCTGGACTTCAAGGAACCCTCTTGAGTGAGGAATGAATGACGAGGAGTGAGGTGTAGCTGAATAACATCGTTTTAATTCTCAGGTGGGTCTGACACTGAAAACTCGATCGGAGCCGCCCAGGGATGTTGTCTTGAAGAGGTACGATAGGAGTTTCGTATGTTGCTGCTCTTCTTATTCGGCGTTTGTACGTGAGTCCAAAAAAAAAAAAAAACAATTGTCAAAAAACAATTATCACTTTGTTTTTGTTTTTTTTCCCCTTTTTTTCCCCAGCCAAGCTGCGGAGGCGGAAGATGCAGGGGCGATGAGTCATTTGGGCCACATGTATGCGAATGGCCTGGGGGTCGAACAGAACAACAAGACTGCTTTGAAGTGGTTTGAGAAAGGTGCCGGGGAGGGGCACCCCAACGGTCATTATGGACTGGGCTAAATGTACCTCGCAGGCTACGGAGTCAAAAAAGATTTACAGAAAGCTCTCTGATGGGAAGAGCAGGGCTGAGGAAAGTGAGGAGGTGGAATCAAGAAGAGACTTGAGCAATCCTTATTGCGGGTTGCCTCTGAAGGCCATTTGGGTATTATTCATTCGAATATGCAACTCGTAAGAGTTTTTGCAGATGGTGCATAGCTTTTTGAGAGAGTGTTTAGGGTGATGGTGGAGTTTTGGGAAGTGAGTTTTGGGTGGGATGGGACTGGGAGAGTGATTGCAACAGGGGATGATGGGAGGGAGAGGGATTGTAGTAACTCTTATGTAATGATTGTATATTTCATTATGCGTGCATGGTTTTAAAATGGAATCTCTCATGCGTTATTGTCGTGTAATTGGGATCTACACGTCGGCCACATCAATGTCAACTCGAATGTACACTCGGGTGCACACTGGTGTCACACCAAGTGTACACTCGATGTCAACGAGTGTACACCAAGTCCGATCTACACTCGAGTGCACACCAGTGTCACACCAAGTGTCACACCAAGTGTACACTAGAGTGCACACCAGTGTCACACCAGTGTGCACTCGAATGTACACTTGGTGTGACACCAGTGTGCACCCGAGTGTAGATCGGACTTGGTGTACACTCGTTGACATCGAGTGTACACTCGCTGGTTTTTTCCTAGTGACTTCTTCCCAGTTCTGTCTAGTTTTTTCTAAACCAACATAACACCATCTCCAATACAATGGTACTCAAACACACATCACTCAGCACAAACTCCAGGCACAACTCTTAGCACACAAGCAGACAAAAGGACTTCCTCTTTCTATTTAATTTTACTTCATTCCTATCAGGGAAGGGCGGTTGTGGGACAAGAAAAACAACAATTGTTTCGAATGTTTCCTTTCCTGTTCAAATACTCTTGCACATTACCCAATGTGATGAGTCACAGGAAGCTTCGCATGACTTGGATGTTACTCATATGCATGAGTATTTCGAGTGCAAGAGAACCATGCGAAACAGTTTTGTTTCTTCTTTCTTCCCCACAAACCGCCCTCCTTGAGAGATGTGAAGTAAACTGAAAATAGAGACATGAGGACCTTTTTGTCTGCTTGTGTGCTAAGAGTTGTGCCTGGAGTTTTAGGAATGGAGTCTGCTGAATGAACTGCCGAATAGAAAAGGTTGTTTTGATTTTGTGGCAGACTGAATGAGAAGTAAGGAAAGTCAGTTTGGTGATTCAATAATGTTCTGGAACATTGGTTGTAACGGTTGAGGCTGAATGAACATGTTCCGAGACATGGGATGAAATCTGAAAGCAGTAGTAATCGACTGTAACCTGTCTTCAAGGATAAAAAAAGCCCCCCCCCAGAAAAAAAGAAAGAAAAAAAAACACACCAAAAGACCCCTCTCTGAAACAATTGAAACCCCGTCCTCTTTTCGTTTTCCGGTGTGAACCAGGGCATCCCTGAAAAAAAAAAGAAAAAAAGGGGAAAAAGAAAAGTGAGAAAAAAGCCATTCTTTCCCCTCCCCCTATCTTTTGAGATTTTGATGTAAACACAGGAAGCCAAAACCGATCTCAATATAGAAATCTTGGGTGAGCCCTGGCAAATCAAAAACAACGAAAAAAAAATAAAAAAAAATCCTGCACTTGGAACCAGCTCATCGAGCAAAAATAAAAAAGCACCCCAGCACTTGACCCAAAGGTGCTACTTTGAAATAATTTTTCCTTATGATTTTTACATTATCGTTTTCCACATTATCAAGAACAAGAAGGAGGGAAAAAAAAACCGCAAAAAAAAAAAACCCACCGAAAAAACAACAAAACAGCGAAATCGTGATAAATGGTCTTCCCAAAAATCTGAAACAACAAGGATGAATATTTTTTTTTTTCCCTTTTTTTCTTTTGTTTTCGTTTTCGAGTTTTTTGAAGTTATGTGTGCTGGCCAGCCAGTCTCCAAAGCAGTACTTGATACACCTTTCTATGCCTGATCCTTGGCTCAGCCATTGTTCACCGCGTCAGCCATTGTTCTACACTGACGGAACACCTTGCGTTACTGCTACTACTATCCAATTGATACAGGCCTTGCTGGCAACAGCCTAATACAAAATCATCGAGTCCAACCCAGCCCAACCCTCATATTCAGTAAGGAAAAAAAAGGTGTTTCAATCAAGAAGCCGAAGGATCAATTTTTTTTCTAAGGTTCCCTGTGCATCTGGCAGAAAATAATTCATCAAAACAAGAAGAAAAACAGGCTCAGGGGTAACGTCGACGTCGTCGCTCTGCTGAATGGCAAAGACTGGAATTAAGCTCCTGTAACCAACCCAAAAATAATCGCCAATAGACAAGACACAAACGAAAGAGGGGCCCAGCACTTTGTTGTTTGCAGGACTATATCTAGAAATAGTCATAAAAAAGATCTTTTCATGAACCCTTGAACTCTGATGTTCATCAGACTTCTTCATCCTTTTTTTTTGCACTTTCCTTATCAATCTCCAGTTCCATTACCCAAATTAATCAAATATACACACCGCGCCAGCATGTCGATGACACAGTTGTGGGATACAACGATCGATCTGGCATTGTGAAAGCGTAGTCGATTGTCTGGTCCAGATATTCCCTCCTGAAATATAATCACCGCAGCCCTGCATCAACATTAAATGTGTTCACAAATGAACTCACGCTCGTTCGGCTTGAAACTCTTTTTTCACTGCCACTGGACAACCCTCACTCCATCAGGAGTTGCCGTCTGCTTGCGTTCTTGTTATTTGGTGTTTCCATGGGAGAGTCATATCTAATGGTCGACACGGTGACGAACACGATTGATCGCACATTGAAGTACTTGGGATCAGATCAACATGGATATGGACTGACAATGTACAATGTCAGATGTTCCGACCAGAATGGAAGAATACCCCAAGAACCTGACAGGTGCACTGGTTGAATCTCACGCATTCTGAAATTCGAAGGTCTCCTTGACACGAGCGGATGGTTCAACATGGCTCTTTTGCAGAGGAAAAAACTGGACTCAAGAGGGATCGCTCCTCAGAAAGATGCGCCAGGTGTTCTGTTCGACGGCCTCAAAAAGGTGAGCTCCCAAAAGAGAATATTGGGTTTATTTTCAAGCCAGTGTGGGTGAATGCTTGATGCATTTGTACCTGTAATAACCACTGATTCCCAGTCACCTGATGTTGGAAGTCCACAAATCTACCAAGACTGTTGCCATCCAATCAAAACATACTGGAACCAGCTCACATTGAAGTCTTCAATTGCTTTTTTCCATTGCTTCTTTTTCTCTGAGAGCCTCCCATGATTGAGATCTCTCAGACCCTGTTGTAATTCTTCCATTGTGGGTGTTTTGTCAGGGTTTTAATCCAAACTCTGTCCCATCATTGTGTCATACGCATCTGGAGACCCACCCCTGAGATTCCCAAAGAACGATAGAGCAGTGCTTTTCATTTGAGTGATATCAGTGGGTTTGGAACCACTTTCTGGAAGGTGCTTTAGGTAACGAGAGAAAAACGACCTGAGTACATGACAAGCCCAAAGGCATATGCATAAGCATCACATTTGGAGATGTATGTACTGCCAGCCTGAGCCTCAGGGGCAGTCCACTTGTTCCTTAGAGGGAAATACTTGCAATCCTCAAAGGATCTGCCCACAACAATGCACTCTTCTTTGACCGTATATTTGACATGTGAAAGGTGTTACCTGGCCATCCCCACATCAGCTAGTTTGTCGTGAAGCCTCCCATGTACAAATTTCCAGCTGCACGTCGCAATGTATCTTTCACAAATCATGGAGCCTGCTGCGGTCTTCACTCATAATCTTGAAGCAACTGCAATCGAGCTCTCCAGCCACTGGTTTTCAGCCAGCCCTCATCAATCTCATCCCACGACAACCCCCTTGGTGTAGTGCTCCATCGCGCAAGGCTCCACTCCTCTCGTATTTCTGATCCACCAGGGATCATCCATAGGCCTGCACGAAATTGGGATGACTAATGCATCGCAACATCTCAAACTCCTGCAAAAATTGGTCCAGCTATTCATGAAGTGTGTCAAACAGGCTGCTCATCCTCAGGATCTTAACAGCAACCCACCCTCTGTTCTCGCACACCCATTACTCCCTCTTCCGATCTCTTTTGCGAACATCAACTGGTCTGACGGAATCCAAAGTGCACCTTTGAGTCTATTCGTCGTTGTTGAAGAACGCAATGCATGACTGCAGGGCAAAGAGGCTGTTCGTGTCTCACAACATCACCCAGATTAATACCTGATGAGGTTGAGGAGCACCTGAATTCTTGACCTTCAGATGGTCTATCCCTGTACCCAAAACTCGAAATCAGAAAATGGTCTGTCCCCGATATAGGGTTGTTCCCATCAAAAGTAGATGTGTCAAAGTGGAATTCCTCATTACCCCGAATGACCCCAATGAACAATGAACAATCCGAAGTAGAGCGAAGCTCTAAGACCCGGGGGAAGTCCCGTGGCTGGAGCTTTCAATCCAACTGTTACAAAATGAAGTCCATTATTATTATAGTGGCTGAATTTTATCAATCCAGATGTCTTCTTGCTGCTGCCTCTCCAACTACTGATGCTGCTGTGAGGATGACTTATCAAGTTCAGGTCCCCATCCCATGAGAGCAATTGGAAATCAAAATGAGCAAATTCCATCTGGCATGCGTGCATTCAGAAGGGACAAACTCACATACAATAATGTTGCACAGCTCTTTTTTTCGCAAAAGATATTCCAAGACCTCCAGAAAAACACAATTGTTGAACCCAGAATGAGACTCAGTAGCAGGTCTGCATTTTTCAAAATGTTTCATCTCATATTTGTTTAGAAGGACATGCACAACAACAATGCTCACTTGCTGAATTGGCTTCATTCTCAGAGGAGACCTCATTCTGGAAGTTGATTTGTGCAGTTTTCCCTTTCATAAAACTCAAGCTTCTCTCAAAGGATGCATCCTTCCATCTGGATAAGAATGAATCATTTTTTGATGCAAGAAAACTGTCCGATGTGTTCACAGCTGCCCAAGAAACCACATCATCAATAAATGGAGCAAACATATGGAACTGGATTGCAATTATGGGAGAGCAGCTGGCCATTTGACCAGTGGACAAGACTGCATGGGGTTTTCAGCCTTGATGAAATACATTTATTGAAAGAAGGGGAAAAAACAAGTCATTGGCTGGTGCAGAGTATTTGATACCTGTGGGATTTTGTGTTGAAAAAGATAATGACAATATGCCCACCATGAATCACCTTCTCCAGGCCGCGACACTCGAAAAAACAAAAAAAAAAGTAAAATCTTCCAGTCCAGCTTGGAGGGCGGAAGCCATGCACAACGTCGATGGGAACAAGGGTGCGAACACTACAGTTTCTCGCACGGGTTTTTCTGGAATAATGGCGGCAGAGTTAGCATCAGTTCACACCTACGAGCAACAAATTCAGAGTCCTCATGGAATCCGGGAAGCCTCCACTGAATTTTCAGCCGAACAAAGAATCACGCTTCTCGCGTCCATCCTGTCAACAACTCAGTAGTAGGGACGAAATGCACGATTCACTCGCCAGTGTCATAATAATAATAATCATAATCATAATTACAACCCACAGCAAAAGAGAGCCATCACCCTCGCCAGTGTCAGTCACTTCTATCTCTGGATCGATCATTGGTAATTGGGCTTATTTTGGAGTTATTTTGCAGGACCCGCTACAGATTGCTGTCAAGTGCGTCTTTTTTCATTGATTCACTGATTGAAAAGTCTTTTTACACCGGGTTACACAAACAAACAAACAAACAAACATCATTTACATCATTTTCACCGGGTTACACAACATTCTCAATCAATCAATCAACATTCACAACATTCTCGCTTTAAACCAAACCATCATCTTCCAAACGTTGCTCCAAATGGTAGTAGAAATTGAGTTTCAATGCTCTTTTGCGTAGGCAAGGAATAGCTGGTATTTCCTCTAGCAATTGAACATATTCGTCAAACATGTCTTCATTTGTCCATTCAACAGGCTCCGAATTTTTTTTGCGATGGGAATGGAATGGTGGTGGTGATGACGACGAATAGAAAACCTCCTTTCGTAAGGGACTACCTCGATTTTCCTGAAGGCATAATAATGATTAATATCTTAGCCCTGGGAAGAACACTTTTTAGTCTTGCAAATCAAACACATGTAGAACAAATACTTACAAAGTCCGACATACAAAACCGAAAGTAAATACGAATCCTGACAAGCAAAACGAAAACAAAAACTGCAGTCCGATATACAAAACGAAAACAGGTGATATGTTATTCGGCACTCTCACCATCGCTCTGCTATGCAGACACACATATTCAAGTTGCTTGTGTATCACAAGATTGAGGAGAAAAAAAAACGGGAAGTAAAGTTATCTTGCAAATTTTAGTAGTGCCCTGCGCCACCTTGTCGCATATTGTTTCAGTTGAATCGCGGCACCACTCTTCAGTGTCGTTGCTCTTGTCTCCATTCAGATCCTCGTTTATCTCCTCCTTCGTTTCTGCCCCTTTTTCTTCCATCTTGACCTTGGTTTCTGCCTTTTCAGTCTTCACCTCTGTTTCCACTTTCACTTTGTCCATTTGCTTTGAAAAGACCTCAGAGAGCATGTCGGCGTGCTCTTGATCGTCCAGGGTGTTGCCGACTATGTTCTCTCCTTGAGGCATCTTCATGTGGTCCTTTTTGTCCAAGACTTGCGAATGAATTCCTGTGTCTGCCCCAGGAGGCTGTGCGTTCTTGGCTGGCACGTTGATATCATCAATGAAGATCACACACTTTGTACCAACCCTGGGCCCGAACACTCCCTTACGGCGTTTCTCTAGTCTCCAGTCCACTTGACCTTGGATCATGTCCCCAGATGTACTGGCGGCGAAAATTTTGAAGACTGGGCTGTGGGACTCTTTGGCGAGACCCATGGTGTACACCGGCTTGCCTGCCCCGTTCGGTCCCACCATGAGGAGGGGCTGACCACGCTGGATGGCAAGGTACCTGAGCCATCCCCAAAAGATCGACACTTCAAAGAATGAAATACTCAAGCCAACAGGTGCCAAGAACATCGAAATATTGCTATTTTCTACCTCGCCGAGTCGTTGATGAGCACAATGATATCGGAAACTTGTGCTCCAGCAGTGATGTCCACATCTGTGGGTGTATCCGTCCACAGCTGCCAAGTGGACGTTTCCTTGTTGAAGACGTAGTCATACACTGTGGTTTCCTGCGTGTCAGGCATGAGCGGGCAACAGAATCCGATAGGCTCCACTATCACTTTCTCAAACCCTGGAACGAGCTTTCCTTCAGAAAGTTCTCGAAAAAAGTTGTTGAATTTCTTTCTGCCTTGATCGTCAGTGGTGCCTCCAACTGACCACACGAACGAAAAAAGCAACGAGCTGTCTATCCACAACAGCTTCTTGTCATGTTGGTCCAAATTTGCACCTGGGAAGAACATCAGTCAAAACTATGTCAGAAAAAGCGGATGGACCAGGCAAGGAAAAGGTGCGTCAGACAAGGTTCCCTTTTGTTCCATTTTTTGTGATCAACTTTGGGTGGGGACAAACACGGATGGCAATTTTACCGGCTGGTTTAGCTGCGTCCTCTTCCTCTGATGACTGGAACTCATCCAAAAGGGAAACAATCGTGTTCATGGCTGTTCGTGCAACATTAGTCTCTTCGGTTGGGGATACTTCTTTGGTCTCTTCTCTCAAAAACCTCAAATAGCACGGAAGATGCCAGCTGAAGAGCTGGCCAATTCGATCGACTGGACTCTGTCCCAAAGTCGATTGCGGCAATGTGTTCATCCACGATGTCAGCAGGAGCCTCCAGTCGAGCTCCAGGTACACGATGCCGCATCTGTATTGAATAAGAAGTGCGATTGCTTGTTGATCGGCTCAAAGCTGTGAAACAAACTGGGCGTGAAATGCACAATTTACAGGATTGTTGCTGGATTGAACTACCTGGAGACTGTGGCCGGTGAAGCAGCCGCCAAATCCCCGACTTCAAAGATTGTTGACGTCGTTGCCGACATCTCAGAGTCAGGCAAACGAAGCTTCTTGTTATTGTCCAAAGAAGTGTTCATGTTTTCAATCCAGAGTTTCCTGCCAGGAGAAGGATCCGATGCCAGCCGCCTGGAAGTAGTAGCTGCCAATACCCCATCCTTCCACTCCTGAGTAGCCTTGTCTGTTGCGCTACAAATTTGCCCCATTGTGGCAGACTTGGGATTCAAAATACGTGTTTGAACCTTATCGAAAAGGACGCCCTTCACTCCTTGATCGTTTAGTTCAGTAAGAGCGCCCGACAACACCTTGATGGAGCTCGACTTGCCAGAGAACGACTGGCCGACAAGCATGACACCTTGGTGGCCAATAATCATTTCGTGGAGTTGTACCGTCTGCATCCAGCCACACAACTGTAAAAAGCTCATCACATTCACAAAGGGATATTCATATGTCCTGCGAGGAAGCCCACCTTCACGATGAAATACTCCGATGCTGGCAAGTTGTCCAGGGCGCACTGGTTTTTCATGGCTTGCACCAACTGGTTATTGTCCGCTCCTGGCATTTCGACTCCGGGGAAAAGACCAGAAACGATAGCGTTGAAAAGGGGAACATCATGGCTGAGGAGCTTGCACAAGTTGACGTCTATGATCGCCCGCAGCGTCAGGACAAATTCGTCGCCATCAACGTACTCCCTCTTTTTTTCTGCTGCTGCTTGAAGGACGGTGACCAGGGCTCGCATTCCATAGTCGTAATGACTCGAAAGCTGCTCTGAGCAGAGCTTGTACGTGGCCACAATTTTTCGAGAGCAATCCTTCGCCTGCAACGCAACATGGATACTTCGACTGCTCCAACGTCCGACGAGCAGCACACAAGGAAGAAGCTCTTCCCACGAGATCATACCTTCAGATATCCGTTGGAATAGAGAGTTGTCTCCGCGATGAAAGCATAATCAGGAACCATCATCGCCACAGTTCTGAACAAATTTTTGGCAGGGAGCTCCGAACGACCAGCGGATCCATAATTTATCGCAATAAAAGCGTTGCAGCTGTGTCGCACTGAGCCCTCAAACACGACTGTCTTGAGTTTGTTGTTCGCTGGAAGCTGCAGCTCGAGGACTCGTTGCGCCGCCACAGACAGCACCTGGTGGGAGAAAACAAAACCTTTGAGTGAAAAAACCATCTAGATATTGAATTAAGCTTTAAGCACACCAGGGATCTGCCAAGAGGTCGATGATCCAACCTCAAGATGTATCCTTTTAAACCCATCGAAACAAGCCCATGCTCCAAAAGAGATAAGCCCTTCGAAAAACTTCGCCATTGTCAAGCAATCCAGAGCGTCCAAACAGTTGAAGACGACGCACTGACGAGCCAATGCCTTGGCAACGTTCTCCGTCTTTCCCATTCCAGCGGGCCTGGGGGAACGAAGAAAACCCATCATGACTGTCATGGAACGTGCTTTGTTTGCTTTGTGGACGTTTTGATCTTTCCATGCCAGTTCTTACCCTTCAGAATCTCCACCAAAGCTGGGATGGATCGCATCCATAAGTGTCCGATAACACCGATGTGCGAGTGGAGTCACCACGAGTCTGGATAAATTTCCAAGATACTCGTATCCACACTCCGCTCTTGAGTTTCTCATGCTGAGTGGAATGGAAAGCTCTTCCGGTTGATCGGGGTCCGGGCACTGATTCGATGAGCAAAAAAACAATTGAGCTTTGACCCTTGCAGCAAAATTGCTTCATATCAAAACATTCATTTTAGTGTGCACCTGCCAGTAGCTTCGAAATTGGACTGGATTTAGCTCCACAAGAGCTGCCACCACGTCTCGAGCGCGGACGTCCATGATCACCAGTGAGCTCAAAGTCATTCTGCTTAGCTTGCTCAAATTTCCGCGCACCAGACCCACAGTGTCAAACAGCTGGGACGTACACTCTTCACTGACTTCCTTAAGAGCCCTCGCACGCCCAGATCGAATCCCATTCTCCACATCCACTGTCCTGTGTATTGCAGCGACGACAAGCACTACCTGACCAGGCCATTCAAGAGCCCATTCACAGCGGGGCTTTTGTGGATAGAACTCCACACCCAAGCTGCAGACCTCGCGTATCGACTGAACCACACTAGCGACGTCCACCAAAGCAGCGTCATTTGGTACTTCGACGTGGTTGTTGTCGTAACTGTTCTGGTCGTCACTGTCGTCTTCCAAGTCGTTTCGGTGGTCGTGTCGTCGGTTTCGAATGATTTTTCGAATGCCTTTGATGCCAAGAGTTGACAGCCCGATCACGAGCGCAACTTTTTTCCACATCTTCTTTAGACCAAGTCGTAACCTGATCGACCCAGAGATGGAAAACGGACTATCTTTGCACGTTTTATACTTGCAAGGATAGTCCAAGAGGAAGGGAGTCGCGGAGTTTGACCTTTGGATTTCTGTCAAATCACGTGGCTTGTGGGGAGAAAGGAAAGGGAGAGAGAGTTCAGAGGAAAACCACCAATTGCAAATTAAAAAATTATTAAAAACACCCCCCCCACCAATTACAAAAAACAACCATAATTTCACCTGCAACTAGAAGTCTAAACAAAGAGATACTGACATAGCAAAAGAAGGCCTAGCCCTATTCTCATTGGACACTATTGGAAGCAGATGGCAGTGCTCCTGGACCACTTTCCGATGGCTCGAATCGTTGCACCATCGTTTCAGGCCCCTCCTTGAGTTTCTGGCCAGGTAGTGCCTGTTCTCCAAATAGCTGGATGGGCAGGCCACAGGAAGGTATTCCAGCAAAATCACACCAGTGAGGAGCCAGACCGAAAGTGTGGTACAAAAGATCGAAGCAGCACCTTGTGAAGAAAAGCAAATGAAGAATCAGTTCAACCTAGACCTGCACCACCCCAGCCTCTGCAACAGAACATGGAATAAACTCAAGAACAACTTACCACCCCTTGTTTGAGTGAGAGTTCCCAGTGTAGCTGCATGGGCAGCTGTCCACAATCATGACCATTACAACCTTCCTTGGATCATAACAGGCGTTCGACCTGATTAAACCAAAAATGGTTCCCGTAGCTGTCCTTGAAATTCGTGTGCTCGCACCTAACCTCGTAACACTTCCTGCACTCGTATACAAGCTTTTTTACGAACAAACTGTGAGATCGCCCATGCAGTTCTCGATTTGCGAGTCGAGCATTGAAAAAAACGACATAGACGCAGGAAAAGCAACACCTACCATCATTTAGTCCGTGCGCCCCCGCACACACAATCGAAGCAGCAGCACCACAGCCATATGCTGATTGCTAGCCGCCCTCAAGAAGAACTTCTTCAGCT
The DNA here is from genome assembly GCA_030272585.1 of Bryopsis sp. KO-2023. NCBI lineage: Eukaryota > Viridiplantae > Chlorophyta > Ulvophyceae > Bryopsidales > Bryopsidaceae > Bryopsis > Bryopsis sp. KO-2023. Next base: position 355,901 of record BSYQ01000005.1, read on the forward strand.
GTCCGCACTCTCGAAAAAACACACAGGCCATGAAAAGGAAGAGTCTCGAAGATCGGTCAACAAAGCAGAGCCGAAACTACCCACGTCTTTCGAGAGAGCGACCCAGCAAGACTGGACCGAATTGTGGTGGATACCAGTTCTCCCAGGCCCTCGATAGCATGTCATTTCATGCGATTTCGCAGCCCCATGCAGGGTGTCTTTTATTATCAGCAACTGTCAAAACAGTCTGGGAACGCCCCCAAATTACTCACGTGTTGTCAAAGCGTAGCTACTGCCGTCATGAGCATTGCTCTGACCACAACACTCCCAGCGATGCGCGCGTTATCGATTCGGTAAGAGGCGAAGGGCGCAACCTGTCATTCCAGTGAAATTGCCGCCATCTTGAATTTTTTTCGACGTTTGTGTTGGACTTTTGTCTTTGCTCCAGGCTGACACCAAGCGTGCATCATGTCGTAAGGAGGTGGAGAAAGGAAAGATGTGTCTTCTTTTTGGTGGCTTCCTTGCTTGCAGATTTTATAATTATTTTTTGGCCGAAGGGGAGATGAGCAATACTTTTTCGGTCAGATCTTCAACCCTTTTCTGTTTGTTAAATTTTTTAATGAAACATCACCTGCTTGCTATTTCGTTTCTGTTGTCAGCATCGGCCATCGTTTTGCGTGTTGAGGTCCCACAGGGATTTCTGAAGTTTTTCTTTTCCCCTACGCAGTGTAGAGTTGAAGATGAAGCTGCTGCAAAGATTTCACCTCTACGGGGAGAGCATTGCAGTTCTGAAGACTTGAGCAAAAAGAGGCCAAAGGGATGCAGTGATGCTACCTTTCAGGGTATTGAAACTCAAAATGGCCTCAGAGGGCAACAGCTTCGTTCTCAATCTTGAACAGCTGGGCATAATTGAGGCGCGATTCCGATAGAAAGCTGGAAAAACATTAATAACTTTTTTTTTTCTGATGCTTTACTCCTATGTCAAAATGATCGAGGGGCAAATTCTGTTTTAAATGGGAGGTTCGAGATTACCTCTTTTTGCATCAGGGATGATGAGCCGGAAATTTTCATTTCCATGAACCTAACCCTACACGGCCAGCACAGTTGAGGTAAGCTCCGACTATGGAGCTAATCACTTTCTATTGTATAAAGATGGGTATGTACGAAGGAAGCTCTTTTTGCATGGGCTACTGCCGAATTGTCTGGATACGATTCAAGCATATGCATTTTCGAAAAATTATGTGTTTGATTCTAACTAGTTCTTGTTTTCTGTTCACTGGAGCTTTTATTTTTCCTGTTTCTGAAAAAACAAATTTTCCTGCAAATAGCTGATGTATTATTTATTTTATTTTATTTTGGGGTGGGGGGTCATCTGCAGGGAGGGAAAAGATACTTGTTGGATGACTGCAGTCTCGTTGAGCTTTCAATGAAAGATGTATACTGTGATTTGGTCAGAGTAAAAGGTCCCTGGAACTGCTTTTAATCTAGTTCTGGTTCCAGTAAGGGGAGCTGTAGTCTGGTGCGTTGGTATTTTTGCACATTACGTTCAGGTGAGGACAAAAAAAACTGCAACCTAGCCATGGAATGTTTTTGTAATAGACTGAGTAAAACAAGCCATGAAATTGAAGAAAAATATGAAGCTGTTTCGCAGCTGCCTCCCCAAAACAAAGAGTTTTGAGTTGGAGCAAAAAGGCACCAAAAAACATGAAAGTGATCGAATACGGGATGATCACTGGTGATACCTTAAAGCAGCAATATTGAAGCTGTCAATATACCTTGTCATTTTTTAAATGCATTACATTACTAATGAAAGCTCCATGGCACCCACACCCAGCTAATCAACCATTTTTTCGTTTTTCATTGCACTGTGAGAAGCAACATAGTGCGCACAGAAAGCCTTTGTTTTGTTTTTTCTATGCATTTTCTTTTTCAAGAAACAACCCTGGGGGAGGAGGGAGGGTGTTCAAAAGTTTTTCTTTATTTTATCTTTTTTTCTAAGGAATGTGCATCGGCGATCAGTAATGGGGCTTGCAGGAGTGCACTTTCTGACATAGAGCTGGACGGTGCCCAGTACAGTTAACTGGACTCCAAATCCCTAATTTTAACATTATTGAAACTAGGCCAGATCGTTTCACATGAAAACAGATGGGGCAAATGTAAAAGGAATTTGGATTAAGGTGCCGCCCCCTATGTCATCGTTACTATTGCTTTTACTGTTTGTTTGCTTTTTTTCGTAGTCTGAGGAAATGTATGGTGGAGCCGAAGACTTTCGCTTGTTAGCCGCCTTTGTTTCTGTTGCTGCTCTTTTTTCTTTCCCAAAATTGATTGATAAAGAAGTGAATTCTTGGGGGCAGCTGTCGAAGTGTGGAAATGCCCTGATAGCTTGTTGTGCAGTGCTGGCCGGACATCAACTCTTTTTTCTCAGTTCTTGGATGGGGGTTTCTTTGATGGTCTATTTCGTTCCTCTGCACTAACCAGGGAACCAGTTCATTCATTGTTATTTTTTTTTCTCATCTCGATTTCAACTCGTGTTTTCAGCAATGTCACACCAGAGATTTTCTGATTCTTTTCCTTTTTACTTTGGTTTTGTTTCCTGTCTTCAAGTGTTGTGGTTCAATACATTGGGTCCTTAAGAAATTTCATGGTGGCTCCAGATGCCGCAACATACTAGGTCCATACAAATTCAGCAAAAGAAAAGTAAAAGAGAACCAACTTACATATATACGATGATAAAAGTCACCTGATTTTCAAGCGAAACAAGTGGTTTTCCCTTTCTGTTTTTTCTTGGGGGGGGGGGCTGGGAGTGGGGGAAAAGTTTTGAAAATACATTTGTGTGAAGGTGTGTTTGGGTAGGTGGGTGGAAGCTTCCAATTTTTGTGTGTTTGATTTTATTCTGCAGTATCTCTTTTTGATTTTTCTTTGGGGGAAAAGAGCCGAAAGCTGGATGGTTCTTGGGTGTTGATGTTGGGTTACTTTAAAATTAAATGTTGATAGGTGTGAGTCTGGCGGGCAGGGGACTATGAGGGGAGACAAAAAAAATCCTATGATGGGAGTGTGCAGGGACTGTCTTGATTCTTGGAAAAGTAGGATTTTTTATTCGGAAACATCTTGTTGAACAAGATAAGTTACTGCTTTTGTTTTGCTGGTATTGTTCTAGACACTAGACGGATCATGCATGCGTTTTTGGTCCAATAGCTGGCACAAACGCAAGATTTATCAAAGAGCAAGATTCGCCTGTGCCTGCCATTCAAAGAAAGGAACTGCATAGTATGCACTATTGCAAATATGTAGTGCACACACCATCGCAGTTGAAATTGTATCAAGTTGAGAACCCCTCTGAATTCGCCACTCGTATGTGGTGCTTGTTTGGGATGGAGGGGTGGGGGGTGGGGATTGTGATACGGGCACCAAACAGATCTTCGTTTTGCGAATCCATCCACTCATTTAACCTATCTCCATCCAGATATTTTTTTTTCACCGCCACCAAGTCCGCAATAGCCTGCCCCCAAGGATAAAATTCCCACTGCGACAAGCTTACATCTGAAAAAACCAACCGCGATAAAATGATGATAAAGTAGCGTCACTGATTCTTTCACGGGGTGTCAGCGTCACTTTATGGGCGGTATTTGACGCTTGTGCAGCGCTTGCGTCAAACAACACCAAGTTATCGCCAAATCACGGACGCGAACTTGACGCAAAAACACGCTGAAAGCTCGCGCGTCTGTTTGACGCAAAAATATCGATCATGTGACGTGCATTAAATTGACGGTGGAATCACGTGCGTGAAATCGACACACAAATACCGCGAAAACCACACTCAGTACACCCCACACTCACTTCTCCTTGTTTCCGTAAACTTTTTGTTCAAGTTTTCACGGACCCACAAACACGTGACAAAGACGATGTGACTTCCCATGGGTTTGGAGACATTTTCGCTTGTCCTGTTCGCGTTCGACTTCTTGGGCCTGTTGATATTTTTTCGATCTCCGATAGGTTTCCGCCAATCGATAAGCGACTCTGACTTGCACAAGACAGGAAGTCCGCTTTCTGAGGTCGTGTTGAGGTCGTGGATGCTGTTCGCTGCCAATAATGGGTTTGGGTTTGGGTTGGGTTAGGGTTGGGTAAGGGTCTGTTTTTTCTCTTTTTGGACGTGAAACGACTCGGCGCTTCGACGCTTGGGGGTAAAAAAAGCGGGGTTTTCCGTGAACTGAGGGGACCCTTTCTGTGGCGATCGCGACTACTACCCTCCTGGGTTTGGAGTCAGCTCGACGAGGGTTCTGTAAGCCAACAGAGTTTGGGTTTTTTTTGATTTTTTTCCTGGGCGGGCTATGTGGAGAGGCTTGCAGTTCTGCTCCGCGATAATCGGATATACTCCTATGGACGTTGACAGTGGAGTTCAGCGATCGTGTTACGAGGGTCTCTAGCTTAGATGGAATGGCGAGGGGGTGGAGTTGGTCGATCGCGTTGCGAGCGCCTCTAGCTGGGATGGACGGGCGAGAGAGCCTGGGTGGCTGTGAGCTTAACCACCCTGCTTGCGTGCCGACGTTTTTCTGGTGGTGCTCGGCGTCAGGATCGGATTCCTCGCTACTCCCAGGTTCAGGATTTTCCTGTGACTTTTTTCCCTTATACACATCACACCAAACCACATCTCCCCTGTTTTGGAGGATACATCCTGTTGCTTCCTATTCCCATCCCCAGGGCATGTACTTCAGGATCACCCACTGCTGCAAAAAAACTCTGTGGAGTCGAAAATAAAACTCTAAATCACTGTGTTCTTGAAATGTTATTTGCAGTTCTTTATCTTCACTCCCTGACAGCACTCCTGGGTGCATTGGCAATTGGAGGAAGAGAAATATATTCCATTGTTGATTCTGAATCTTGTAGGTTTGAGCCTTTCGTGCATTTGCATCAGTCCCTAGCTTGATGAATGTGTCTATTGTAGAAGGTTGCAGGCTGGAATGAGCACAGAAGATATCCACAAAAAGAAGCTAGAGAATCTTCATGCCAAAAACATTTTAAAGCTGTCTCGACCTTGAAATCACCCTGATGATGAAAACATAAGTTGTTGAACGTATCTCTGTGGCTGTATTCATGGATAACTCAATCCCAACGGATCAGCAATGGTGGTGGCGATCGACTATAAGAGGAGAAGCAAACGAGAAGTAAGTTTGCAGTAGGTTTGATGTGTCCTCCATCACAAATTTGTGATAGGATTTGAGTGCGGTGCTGATTTTGCAGTGCATGGGTGTGTGTGTTAGATGGCTCGAAGGCTGATGCGTTCCAAAGCGAAAAAAAATGCAACTAATAGAGGGTTCAAGGCCGACTTCTTGGCTGCCCGAGCGAAGAGTGGTGATGGAAGTCGAATGAGGGTAGAATTCCTTGTGTATGGAGCACAGATTACAAGAATTGGGTGACCTCAGTGAACATCAAGCATGATGCTAGATTTCTCACTTCAGGGTTGACACACGTCCTTAAACTTAAGTTTTAAGAAATTGAGTGGAATCCCTGGTGGCCCCCTCCAGGGGATTGGGTTCTATTCCCAAAAGGTTCCTACTATTAGATCTATTGCATCATTCACCGATAATTCACCCCTCTTTGGATGTCGTACAACAGCGTGAAACAACGTCAAAATATCGCTGACGCTCTCTGAGCGTGAAAGCAACGTACCCACAACAAGCGACGTGAAACAACGTCAAAATATCGCTGACGCTCTCTAAGCGTGAAAGCAACATACCCACAACAAGCGACGTGAAACAACGTCAACATATCGCTGACGCTCTCTGAGCGTGAAATTAACGCAACCGCAAAAAGCAACGTGAAACAACGTCAAATTACTGGTGGCGCTGTTTCACGCTGGATTGGCACAGTCGCAACAAGCACGCAATTTTATGGGCGTTATTTTTGCGCTAATCATCGTCAGCGGTATCCGAATTCGATAAAGAGGCGTAAGCGATAAAACAACGGCCAGTTCTCGTCATTTTATCGCGGTTGGTTTTTTCAGATGTATCCGGTGGAAGCCCTGTGGAAACAGGGACCCCCTCAGGCTCTGTTTCTGGACCCAATACAATCCCCTTGGGAGTCAAACCCAAGCTTCCAGTTCCCACCAGAACACTCCTCACTTGCTCTCTCCATGCTTGGTTCTGATTTGGACGGGCTTATGACCCACTTGGCCGATGGAGCTGCAAAAAAAAAAAATGGAGCTGCATTTAAGCGAAAAAAAAGATTTCACTGAATCCCAGCCCTCCAGGCCTTGAGGTACAGTCGACCATATCATTGCCCATGTACAGTCGACCTTCTGTCCATAAGCTTTGTTGAACTCCTTGACTTCGTTTCGTTTGAAAGAAAGACTGCAGAGGCTGAGGCGGGTCCAGGGATGGCGCTTTTTGTTGTGTGAAACTGAAAATGTGGAGAGCGGGATTGTACCCCCGCTGTAGAATCCCCCCACCCCCGAATCCTAGTCACGAAATCCACTCTACGGACCCAGTCAGAATTCTTTTCCACAATCATTACGAAAACCACTTCGATATCTTACGATGGACGTCAAAAAAGTTAAAAAAACAAAAAAAATTGCAAGGATCCCACCCACCCCCTGCCTCCCCTCTCCAAGCTTGGCGTGAGGGGTCCCGCTCTGAGTCACCGTGCATCATCATTGGTAGGCCCGGCCATCCTCAGATGCACGGTGACTCGAGCTAACCTACATACCAAGTTGAATAAGTCGGTTTCACGCTTCGCACCCAAAACTCGGTTGAGTCGTCAAAAGTGTTTGTCAGTTCTGCAACTGACACGTCGGTGAGATGGGAGGCTGGGAGCTCGCCACGCTGGCAGCTGTGGCGGACTGTGGCGCCGCCAGCCTCGAAACGGTTTTCTCTCTGGATCACGATGCTTTGGGTTCGAGGGCGTGATCACTGATCACTGCAGTGATCCGTTTCGCTTGGCTTTTCTACCGAAAGCGTGTGAATTTCAGGTTGGAAGCGATTTCATTAATTTGTTTTGCTCGGTATCTTTTTCTCTTTCGTCCGCTCGTTTCTGGGCTGATCGACCAAAAGATCGGGAAGCTGGCCCTCTCAGAAAACCCTGTGATAAGCAAAAATTTGCGGACTACGCTCCATGCACAAACCCTGAATTCCCGGCGCATGGGAGTATGAAGCTTTACCCTCGCTCGCGACACACAAGGCATTACCCGCTGCCATGGCTCCTTACTTTCCGTGTTTCGTTTTACTGGGGTTTGCCCACGTGACGCGCAACTCGCCCGTCGGACGGTAGGTGGGGATTAACCCGCTCGATCGTGAGCAGCAGAGCAGGTTTGGGCATCGTTGCCGGCTGGAATTTCAATGCATTAATAATAAACGGACCTTTGATTTCTCTGGGGGTGTAATGTTTTAATATCAAAGCCAGAAAAAAATAGAAAAGAAAAATAAACACCATCAAGAACTCTGTGTGAGCCAGGCTGAAATGGAGCGTAGGTTTTACTGGGATGCTGGTTTTTGCATTTGCCATTGCTTGAGACTTCTTTGGGTTGCCGAAACAAGGCTGGGTATGAATGTCAGTCATAGGACCCTGAAATTTTGTCCTGGTCAAAAAAATTAATAAACTGGCCAAAAACTCCTAACCTAGGTTTCTGTCATTCTCCAGGGTCCCAGTAATGTTTTTTCGCCCCTGGATTTTATGGTATGGCTACTCATGTTACGAAGCCCCCGACATCGCACTCTTATTTTTGAGCAGCAAAAGCTCTGGGGCGATTGCGAAAACACCATTACGGGAAAAGATGCGGCCAAAGCATCAGGATTGAGATGCTCTGAAGCTCCGGACACAGCCCTCTGGTTCTGTAAGCTTGTTTGCATTATTTGTCCTCTTTTTTTTTCCTTCTCTAAGTTCTTTTTCTTAATATATATAGATGTATATATGCATTTCTTTCCTTCCCCCCCTTTTGAAAAATAAAATTTAAAATTTAAAAATAATCAACATCTATTATTTTGTCAAATGTCTCATGTAATCCCTTCCCCTCATGTAATTTATTCTCATTTCGTTTTTTGTTTTTTTGATCAGGGGATGTGGGAGCGCCGCTGACTGATAGCATGGATGGAAAAAGATATGCAGTTGGCCTTTGGTCGTATGAAGATTCCAGATGTGGGAGAAATTCAAACCCGAGGCCCGAAAGCATAGTCTATACCCCCCTTCCACCCTTGAGAGCATGGATTGAATTTGCACCTGTCCCTAACACTGGCTAGATTAACAGAAAGTGAGGGAAGTTTTCTTACAGGGAAAGTTTTACAGGCAAAGCCGAAAAGGGGGTCAGAGGTCCCACACCACTTCAATTTTCTTTTCGATCGGGGAGGGGGGGGGGTGCGTTGGTTTGTTTCCATTAGTAATATTCTGTGGAGATGGTCTGGCCACATTTCGACATCTCAAGCAGTTTCCTGGAAGGTGGTTGCATTTGCAGTGAATGAGGTACGGTGAAGGTTTTAACAGGTTTTTTGGTTTTCTGTTTAAGGCTTCGTTGGCCAAACAAAAAAAACCAACTGTTTTTGTCGTGAAATTAAAGATGTTTTCCTTGAGAGGAGAGTAGGATCACAGCAGGAAGATAGCAGCATCTCCAGAATGTTTTAGCAAAGCTTTGAGTGATTCCATATGTTCTTTCGTTATCAGGTATTAATGCGCGTTTTTTTCGAGTTGTTTTGATTTTTTTGCAAGATTAGATTTGTGGTTGTTATTACTGAAGTTTTGTCATCTTTTGGGGGGTGGGGCGAAGGGGCCTAGTTGAGGGTGGATATTTTGTTGAGGTCGAGTGTTCTCTTCTTCCAACGGTTTGCTGCATTTCTTGTGGATTTCTTTTTGGAGTGCTTTTTTTCCTGTCTGGAGTTGGAGTGGATAGGTGAAGGATGATTTTCAGGGTGTTTTTTTTGGCCATCTGGAGAGACAGCAACACAGTGATGTAAAGAAAAGCCACAAGAATTCAAGTTGGGAAAAAAGGACCCGAACGAGCATTCGATTTTTGAATACTTTTCCTGAAACACACGGCGGCCCATTGGCAGAACGACAACTTGGTGAAAAAAAAAAGAAATGGAACACCTCAAAGGATGCCCTCCCCATTTTCTTCTTCTTTCTTTTGAATTTTTCCCTATTTTACATGTCAACCCCCCACCCCACACACACCGACTCAACTCAAATTCTCGAACAACAGACATTTCTCATTTACCCAGATTCTTTTAATTTTCTTGTTTCCTCCCCACCTATCAAAAATAGAAAGAAAAAACAAGACACAGTGCATAGCTACTTAATTCTCTTTTTTTTTCTTCAGCCCCCCTCCATTGTGTTTTATTCATTCATCCCAAAGGGATGAATTTTGCTGTTCTTCAAAATCCTCGCTTTGTCGGGGCAAATCCTTTGTTTGGTCTGAGCTCCTCCCAAATGGCGAAACACCCTCCAAGGATTAAAAGAGTTGTAATGATACTGAGAAACCCATCTGTTTATAGTTTATCAAGAAATGGAGACATGCCAATCCAGATCTGCTAGCCTCATGCCCAGAAACCACGGTGCTGCTTCCAACATCCTCATCCTGTACGTCAATGTCCCTCTTCAAGATTTCAAGAGAAATTGCCGACATCAATACCTATTTCATATTCTTGGACAGAGATGGACTCTCTCTGTCTTCTAGCATTAGAATGTTGCTAAATTGGAAAATTCCAATTTCTTTACACTATCTAGGATATTGGTAGACGTCACCACCTCTCGTTGGCTCCAAAAAACGCAGAATTCCCGCTCACAAGAGCTCACCAGCGTGTGTCTGCATCCAGTGCTGCTCTTGCTGCAACTAACTCTTCTTCTGCTATTGCTCTTACTGCTCCAAATTCTGCTACTTCTGCATTTGCTAGAAGATTATGTGCTCTAAATTCTGCTTCTACTAATCCGACCCTTGCCCGTTTTCTTCCTTTTCTGCGTATTGTTTCATATGTTTCGAGCAGATCTGGCACAGTGCACAAAGCCACTCAGTGTTTCAGCAATTTTCCCTGGGTGGTGCAAAGAAAGCAGTTTATTGGTTCAGTAACTGATTGCACAACCAGCCTCGGGACAAGTAAGCTCCACTGCACGTCATATCCAATCTCTTTCATGATAAATGCACTTATCATTGGACACCGCTCATACTGACGAATGCATCATTATCAGAAAAAATCCCACCCATAATAACCCTACAAAGACTCATATGAGTTCAATGCATTGCTGCTGGTGAAATTGCAACGAACCTTCCAAAGTGATCACCATGTCCAGGATGGAACAATGAGCTGAACCACAATACTCCTGGGCAACTTTTATGACATTTTTCCATTTATCATCCAGCCGGGCAGATGGAGGCCGCTCCCTGAGAACATGGGGACTCTCCATCTCCAATACAATCGCACCAAGAGCATAGATGTCCCAGGATTTTGCCACTTCAAAATCCTTCTCGCCCTGTTCATATTGAACCAGCCTCGTGGCTTTGGATCCATCGACAAACCTGAAGGAAGAGATGAAAAGAGCACTTAACTGAGGTGCTTTGCAAACGAAAAATCTTGCTCGATAGCATTAAAGGGATGCTGACTTTGACATCTAAGTTTGTCTTCACCAGCCCAGTGGATGAGGAAATACCTAAATGGGACATCCCCCTTGTATGGGAATCTCCAACAGCCAAAGCAATATTCAGAGCCACTTTCTAGACATTATTCCTCTGTTGATGGATCCAATTAGCTAGGGGGATGAAACTGGGTGGACAGTCAGAAACCAGCGTCACCTTGCTTTCCTCATACCTCCTGGTTACATGGATCCCTTCAACAGTGGAGACTGGGGGTATTTGGGTTTTTTTGATATTTTGACTCGTACACTACCCAACTCAACAACCTTTCGCGAAGAGCTGTCTTTATTCCGAGAACGATATCATCTGTTTGAATTTCTTGGAGGCCTGTCGCCAGGCCTTGAACCCGCTCCCGAAGCATGGTCTTCACACTGATGCTCCTCTGCACCACTTTGAGAGTTTCTGGCGTCACACTCCTTAATTCCTTTTCTGGTTGGAGATCCTGAACCACCCATTTCGCATCCACCTTGGCATCCAGAACCAGGATATCACTAACAAGTTCTTGTAATTCAACCCCACGTGGCTGCTCGAAGATTTCAGCAAAACTCCTGCCCATGCTATTCTGGTCAGCGTTCCGTTGGTTCTCGAATCAGTTTCTTCTTCGTTTACCTTTGAGGTAGAGAGCTAGATTTGGACGGTGGTGTTATTTTGTTGTTGTTGTTGTTGTTTTTCTGAGTCAGCTGCACTCGACCTTTTGGCTGTGTGTAAAATAATTCCTATTCAAAAAATAAAAATAGATGTCTGTTTCCCTCTGCTTTTATAGCACGTTCAACTGAGGCTTTGGGTTCGTCTTGTTTTGAAAAAACACTGGGTAAAAACAGATAGGTTGATTGGCAAGGGAAGCTGCAGGGCTGGGTTTTACGAAAAGAAACAATTACGTCGTTCGTTTGGAAGCTTTGTTGGGTTTCATTTAGGTGCTGTTGAATTCACATTCTTACATGTAGAAAGTACGACCCCTGTTCCAACCAAAGGCAGGTGGGGAACAAAACATTTCTCTTCTGTACAGCACTAATTTCATCCACCAAGGCATCATAACATTAGAAATAGATCCAGATGCCAACAATACCCAGAATATAAGGTTAGTTTCCAGAGCTGGAAATTCCAACAGCCTGAGTGGTTTCTGTTCGGACTGGTGATTCGTTTTTTGGTGGGGGTAGGACGTCAGTGGCTCAAAAAATTGTACAAACCGATATCCGTTTCAAAAATTAAAATGTAGTAAAATTAAAATGTAAGTAATGTGTATTTACTTCACATAGTAAAACAGAAAACATTTCACCTTACCAAAGTTGAGAAAATCGACAAAGTCGGCGTTTGGCAGACAACACCCAAACAAGAAGCGCACGCAATGCAAGCTCTTTCGTTGGTACTGAATATTTGATGACATGAGATGTTACGAATTATTTTCTCAAGTTGTGAAATACATCGCTCAGAAACCTCACACTAGTATGCATCGGCCCTTGCCACGATCAAACGAATCCCCAAGAAAACGAAAACCCAAAAGGAACAAAATCAAAGCAAACAATTATGCCCCATCCACACCAGTTCTTCAAAAAGGATTTTTTTTCCATGGATGAAAGGTGGTGCTGCCCAGCTCTTGGTCGAACGCAAGCCTTCCCCCATCACGACTCCTGGACATCTTGCAAACCACAAGATAGATTCCCAGTAACAAGATGTCAGTAAAATATCTAGATACATCCATACATAAATCTATGTATGAAACAATGAGACAAATTAAAATAAGCGCCCATCCTGAGTGCAACAGATTCAGGGTGAACATGAGACTAAAAACACTGCCCATCGATCAATGAACGAGAAGGGGGGGGGGGGGGGGGGTGTCTGTGTATAGATATTCTTGGTTATTTACCCTCAGGAAAAATTGCACTTCCTCCGCTGACCCCAGTGCTTATGCCATCATCCTCGAACCCAAAAATAGGATAGCCACAGCACATTCCATAAGCTTCGTTGTGATCCCAAGGAGGACCCCCAGCAAGCGGAAGACCAGCATCCTGGGAATATCAATCAGAATTTGTTTTTGTTTTTTTTGTTTTTGTTTTTTTTTTGGGGGGGGGGCACTCATGCATGCAAAAATCCATCCCCCTCCAAAATGAAGAGGTGTAGTATCTTTCAAAATTAAAATAAAAGGAATAGGGAACTGAGAAATTCTGATGGTTCGTACAGTGCAAAAGAATAAACGAGGAATAAGGCATTTTTTTTGGCTTCTTTTGCGATTGGTTCTGCATGTTGGAGAGAAGCTCCTATGATTAAACCGGATACATATATGTGTGCATGCATGCTTTTTCTGACCTTGCAGAAATAGAAGGAGCCTCTGTAGCCATCGGGGAAAACGAGGCTTCGTCAATGAACGGAGCCCAGTTTTCTTGGAGACCCGTTGCAAAAGCCAACTCAAAAATCGAGATGTACCTAGGAACAATACATTGGAACATTCAATGTAATTTCTCCCCCGAAAAAATAATACATCAAGGAAAAGATACAATATATTTATCTCATTTCCACACATGGGGTGCACTCAGCGTACTTTTCCGCTGTGTACAGAGAAACCATTACAAAAAATTAATGAACCTATGATTTGCTGGAAGGGGGGGGGGGGAAACCCACTATACCTTAAAATTATGTTCATTTTTTCAAGGGACTGGAGTTTGTTTTCTGGAAGATGCAGTCAATGGTGCATTTTACTCACACTTCCTGAAGCCAGCACTGACTGGACCGGCTTTCCATCCAGATCCCCATCAAGTCCATCGGGCTATCAACCATGTTGTAACATTACAAAAAAAATTACTACTAGCAGAAAAACCCCCTGTCCGGGCTCAACTGAAATGTGTGAAAAAGCTTCAACCCAAGAAAAATCTAACCGAATAAAAAAACACCAGGTTGAATGGACAGCGGATCACACGGCTGATTATATATGAATATAATATATTTAATTTTGAAAAGCTTTAATTTGAACCAGTTGAACAAACATACCCCAACAAGATACCCCGCTGGGTCGGAGATAGTGGTGGACTGTACTTCTCTATCGACTGCTGTTGGACCTGAGGCTTCACACATCCCGAAAAATCCACCTTCGGCGGGGCACCATTCCAAACCACTGAACTGAATGCAGTCGGTCGTTGCGGAGCTCCCCCTACATTTTCCACATCGCACACACGAGTCGAAAAGACCAATTCTGACGCCACAAAAACGAATCTCTTGTGGGTGCCCCTCTTTGCACCCACAAGAGATGGCCTGAGGCATCATCAACGATTGGTTGATTTTTTCAGGATTTGAAACACCAACACAGCAGAAAAACTTCTTTTTTCACAGTCGGCTTATCGAATTCAAAAATAAATTTCAGTCCCATTAACCACAACAAAAGAAAGCGCGGAGATGATGGTCAGAGGCAAACGTTGGCGGAGCTCCAGGGTCAATGGATGATGTAAAGAAAGAAGTGGTAGCGGGAAGAGGGCTTATAGCGGCGATAGCTCACCTGCGATGTAAAATTCTAGCAAAAAACGGGGGGGGGGGGGGGGGGTAAAAACACCAGCCCAGAAATGAAATGGCTTTCGCAGCGAAGAGTTTGAAGACTTACACTCGTACGTGCGGCCGTCTGCTCGTCTGCCCTTGTCGGGCGATTGCTCCCGTTTAAAATTTTCATTGCTCACTTGCCTGCCCCCCTCCCTGGCCACAGGGAGAAAAGAAACTCGCACGCAGTCGTGTACAACCCCGCTTTTCCCGAACATGGCCAACACCAACTTTGTCATCAAATAACCTCACAGAACAACTCCAAAAAGAGAGTTGGAACAAAGCTTTATGCTCAGAAAAACCTATCACAGGGCCTCCTCCTAGGCTACAGGAAGTATCGTGACTGGCTGTAACAGGAAGCCTTGTGTGAATTGGAACCTGCTGCTACTCACTTCCCAACCAAACTTGATGTATATTTGGTTTTCAAAGGTGTGAAGTAAGACCTCTGAGAGCTTCCTTGTAGGAGGAGAAAGCGGTATGTAAAGAAGAGGGCAAGGACTTTGTGAAACTTTTTCTGGATTGTGCAATCAAGGAAGCACTCGGAAAACATTTAGTTATTGAAGGAAAAATCATCTCCGTTTGGGTACTGCCGTGTGGCTCTACAATTTCTTTTCACGACAGGGTACCTAACAGTCCTATGATAGGCATTTCATTGTGACATAATTTTCTACCTCAGCATGCCCCAGAATCGACTCCTTTTTATTTCTCTCTTCTAGTTATGTCATGGTTGAGTTTCGTTTCTCTGCATGGGGAAAAGGAGTGGGAAGAGGGTTCCTTTTTGTTCTGATTGATGTTTGGGAAAGAGTAGCAAGGACTTATCTTCTGGTTTGCTCAATGATATCAAGGATGGAGGGGATCCTCCTCAGATGTTCACCGTGAAAGCGAATGGCTTGTGCTTGCTCTTGGTCTAAGATAATGAATGCATTATCTCAATTGTCTTGATTTTTATTTGCTGGGCAATACCTTTGTGTGCTCCCAACGTATTCTCGACCAGTCCCCCCCCCCCCCCCCACTTTGTCGGTGATACCTGAAATCAAAGGCTTTGTTAATCATATAGTTAAAGCTCCAGTCTGGTTCCTACACAAGAAAACATCCCATCCATCCAATGCCCTCTGAGTGTTGCTTCCGGGTTTCTCCTGGACATTTACAGGAACACACAGTGAATGAGATGCGACTCCGTACAGAAAGGATTACATTGGAAAAACAATCATCTAATGAAACACTCAAACGACCTCGCACAGAGTCATCGTCTTGCGATTTCTAAACCAACAACAGCAGACGCGTTGTGGCACTGTAGAACCCAGGGGAGAAATGAGTAGAGTATGAATGGGGAAAGCGCCACTCGAAAGCCAGTTTCTTGCGCACCTGCGCGAGACAAAAACGAAAACAACAGGCTAACTGGCTCGAGTCAGTCCGAGACTCCAAAAAGTCTCGGACTTAATCCGAAAAGTAATGAAAAGAAAATCAATGAGCAAGGAAAGACAAGGAAAGGCAAGGAAAGGCAAGAAAAGGCAAGGAAAGTATGACGGGGAGGGAGTGAAAACCCCCCGCAGAAAACTCGGGTCTAAGTGGCAAGGACAACACTCGCACGCATCTTGTTGAAGACAGCGGGTCCGTTCCAACTTCAGCGGGTATAGAACTGCCACGGTCATCTTGGACACGAAAAGGTCATGTACCCCAAAACTCAACACTAGAACCAGACCACGATGACCAAGCCGCTCCACAAGGAAGCTTTTTTCAAGAGCGAGTCGTCCCCCTCCCCCCTACCCGAACTGCTCGCATCTTAATTTTGACGGCAGGTGGAACGTTCCACCTGCCATTTTCGTCGTGTTTCTACAAAAATAGATGTGTTCCACCCTTCAACAAAGACCTCGCTTGTGGAAGGGGCAGTCGCATACATTAATGGAAGGAGTGAATACACTGGTAGAGGAACTCCAAATTTTTTCTTGAATGGCAGCCATGGACTTGGCAGTCGCGGACATGGCACCTACACACGAGCGGAGTGCTCAACCCAAACCCGATTTGCCAAAAACTCGCTTCTGATGTGGACGGGACCGGCGTTTACTCGAAACTTACAGTCATTTAATCGAAGATGAATTTATTGTTTGTCCGTCGCACAAGCGGTCCACTCCCAGTTTGCACCACCAAGAAAAAGCCTTGTTGCTGATGGGATTCCAGAATTTCGATTCCTGTTATTGTGTTTGGGTTCATCTTCGCATTCATAGCGAACAGCGACTGTTTTTTTCATACAATAAACTAATTTGGTTGTTCAGAGCTACTCAATTTCACGAATTCTGTCGAATATTTAAGTATGAAGAAACTGAGTTGCATATGTTCTCTTCATTCACGGTGACTTGAAATATAAAAGAAACAAGCAGACACGAGATAATTGGTTGATGAATAAGAAGCTAGAACCATCCAAAAAAAGCCACTCTTCTTTTTAAATTTCACCTCCCAATCAATGAACATGTGAGTACCAGAATTGTATCAAACAAAAGAATGCTTAGACTCCCTTGGAAAAATCCCACTCCCAAATATGCCCATTACCACGAACGGCCAGTAACCTCTCATCATCTACCCATAACAAAACCATCCTTAACGGGAAACCTTGGTCCAGATTTTTCGAACAATGAAAACTCCTCACACACTCCCCCTCCGTTACATCCCATATTTTTATCGCATCATTAGATCCCGTGAATATCCGACCTTCTCTAACAAAAACAGAGGTCCCACCATTTATAGGACCTCGAAAGGTTCGGACATGCTGACCGCTTTCGCATTCCCACAAGCGAATGTTGCCATCAAACGCTCCACAAAAAATAAGTCCATCAGACACATTCAAACAGATTGCTCCCCCTTCCTGCCCACCAATCACTCTGAGGCAAGTATTATCAAGCAGGTTCCATACTCGAATAGTCTCATTCATCGACCCACTCATCAGAAGATTATTTGGTTGGGGCAAGAGACAAGTAATTTTTTCTTTATGACCTTGAAGAGATTCAATCATCCTGCTCCCTTTTCTCCAAATGTGAAGACCCCCAAATTCACTCCCAAGAGCCACATTATCGCCAAGGTCCGCAATCGATAAGATTTCACGATTGGAAATACGAATTTGGATAAGCTTTTCCCATTTGGATGGGATATATCCACACAGATGACCTTTGTCACCCCCGGTCACAAGAATCCTATCCATGAAAGAGAGACTACGGACGACGCCAACCTCCTCACAATCAAAAATAAATTTTTTTCGACCGAAATCAAACACCTTGAGCCCGTGATAACCTCCCAAGGCAATGAAATTCTCCATCATGGCACAACAACATGCGGGAAACCGTGTTTGAGGATTATGAACAATAGGCTCTACCGGTTCATGCAGCCACGCGCGCTCCAAATCGATTTTCCTTTTCAGGGAAGACTCCTGATTCGTGACTTCTCGCCAATATTTGGCCACACAACGACATGTGGCAAGCGATACAACAAGAATTCTTTGTAGAATATCGACCATGATATCTCTAGGCAACTCCCATTGGACCGGAATACAATCGCTCATGGTTCCGCCCCCTTCAATTCGAAAAAACGATTCACCAATCAGCAAATCAACCAATGAAAATATTTTTCAGGAGGAGTCACTCTGCTTTCGAAAGAAACGACGCTCTCAAAAGCGAGATTTTGATTGCCTTGCCGAGGGCGCAAGCCTTTTTAAGCGAACAAAGCTTTTTCGCTGGGGCGCAAGGCGGCACCATAAATCGAAATCACTACTGTACTCAATCTAGAGCTGCACCAACTCAACCAGCAAGGCACGAACGATAAACGCAGCCTTTCACGAAGCCTTTGGGATTGCGATGAATCGTTTTCAGCCCACCTTTCACGAAGCCTTTGGGACTACGATGAATCGTTTTCAGCCGACCTGAGGGGATGATTTGGCAGGTCTACGTTCGATCGGAGAGGAGTGGATGCGAGCATCACAGATAAAAAAATACGTATATAATGGTCATCGTCCGTGCACGTTGCGTTCCTCGGGCTTTGATTGGATGGTTTGAGATTTTCTCTGACAAATCTAATGCATTGGAAAAGACAGCATTTGCCATCCATCCAAACTCCACTCCCTCCCCCAGAATTGCCACAATCCAGAACCAGGTTCACCAAGGGAGGGGGGTATACTTCTCCCATATAATAAACCTCAGAAGCAAATTTGCTTTAAAGGCAAGAAAATAAGGAGGAAAAACGGAGACCAGGCACGAGTAGAGTAGTGAACATGATTTGTACAAACAAATATTATGAGAATCGAACCAACCATTAATTGGAATTTCGAACGCGCCCGTCTCTCTTTTTCTCAAGTTCTTTGAAAAATACAAGAAAAAAAAGGGCAAAAGGGCCCCACAATGGACTAGGATCCCACGATTTGGTCTCGAACATCAGAATTATTTGATGCAGCAAGACCCAGCACTGAAATCATGGCTCCACTTCGATACCAATATCGAATCATTCCATAACGTTTTTTTGGTTTTCGCCTACACTACCCTCCACCTCTAAATCACATGGATTTTCTTTATGGGTGTGTTTCCTGAATAGTTCTTCTCTAATATTGCATCCCAAACATCAATCGATCAAAGCGTAAAGCAAGTCGAAACCCCCCGCCACATTGATCCAAGTAACCAATAACTTGACGTTCCCACATCAACAATTTTTTCCCTTGTGCTTAAAAATTATGTGGAGGTGCACTGGTAAAGACCCCGGAGAAACAGAATGAAAAGGGCTCGACACCAAGCATGCATGAAACCCCACAGCCGGACCAATTCCATTGATCCAACATATTTTGTAAGGTCCCCCCCCCCCAAAAAAAAAGAAAATGATGGAGCTTCTTTTGTAGAACTGCTGCTTTTCATCAAGCACCGAACCTACTGTTTCCCCTTGAAATCAAGTTCAACTGACCAACGCTGCTTCAGGGAGTCAAGGATTAGTAATATGTTGCAGCCAGTGCCTGGAGCGCCCCGTCTATGGATATCTCATTGAAAATCCTTTCATATCAAAATACCCTCCACCCCAACTCCCCCAACCTCAGAAAGGAGCAAAATATCTAGCCAGTTGTTGTTTTTCCGAGAAAATTCTTACTGTTTTGAATTCTTACTGTTTTGAAAATCACGCGTGTTCTTGGCAATAAGCAATGACATTTGTTGCCAATTGCATCGAAATACCAACTCATGATCTACAAAATGATGACTAATGAAACGATGACTCCAAAAGGTCGAAAATCCATCAACATCAGCATAACAATGTTTGTTTGTTTTTTTCCCTTTAATAATAAAATTTGAAAACCCTGCCTGTCAGACAGAAGGCAAGTATTTGCTTTTGGTGAAAAAATACATATATATATATATATATTTAGAAATGTCAAAATTGAGGAATCTTGATGAACAGACGTCAAGATTTAAAAAATCATGCTTTTTTTTGCTTTTTTTGATATAAACTCGAAGGAAAATTAGTTTATCCCTGAACATCATGGGCACCAAAACATGGGGGAGCATACATCTTGAGCCCAGCAGCTTGCGCAAACGGTGGAGTCTACGGGGCTGCAAGAATCGCAAGTGAGTCGACGCCCTGTGGTAGATGCACTTAGCTGCAAAAAAAGAAAGAAATACAAGAAGAATCAACTGCCTAAGGTAATAATAAGGAATTCTTTTCTATTTATTTTTGATTGAATGTTCATGAACATGTAAATTGAATTCAATTTACATTGAGCAAGCTTGCCCAACGAAGGGCGTACAAAACGATGTGATTTAGCCAATTTATTTACATATATGAAAGAAAAAGTGAGGATTCAACAAATGCAATACCCCAAAAAGGAAGAATTAACGATAGGCTCCAGATGCATTGGTTGGCATTTATGTATGGGGAAATGAAGTTGAGATTGGGCAGCTATGCTGAACCTTTAATATTTTTCTGAATTCGTGGAACAGCTCCATAGTATCTGTGGTTAGTTTCAGTTTAAATCCGGGGGGGGGGGGGGGGGGAGCTGAATGAAAGAATTTGCTTATACAAGTTTCTCATTCCTTTTTTCCCTTTCTATTCATTACGACAAGAACCCCCTCACAAACTGATCAACGAGCGCTCTGCTGCCGAATTTCTTCAGTGAAATCAAAAAGAAAAAACCTTGGAAGAGCTTGTGTTCCATTTCTTTATCCTATCTTGTCGAGCCTCCAGTTTGAAATGTGCTGTTGAAGTAGGATTAATTCTTTGATATTTGTTAATTTTTTAAACCACAACACCACGCTTTTCGCCAAATATTCCTCAAGCAGTGAAAATCTGTTTTCTGGAAGGGCAAAAACACAAGGCTGCAGCTTGACTTTATCAGATTTTCTTTTTTTTTGTCTGCAGTAAGTTTAGATTTAGGCGCAAGCAGACAATTGCACACATACCTGGGATGTGGGATCTGCTTGGATGATACTTAGCATCAACTCTCGATTGCTCAGTATCCCACTCATGGCATATGCAAGCAGAGCCTGATCAAATGGCTTGTCTGGGAGAACACCAAGCAATGCTAAAAATAATAAAAGCAATCCAGCCAAAAAAACACTCCAGAAACACAGAATAAGGATTCAATGCAATTCATGGGTGCATTCCAGTCATCCACACAGCTCAAATCGAATCCTCTTTCACTATGGGAAATCGCGGTCTGTGCGGGGTGTTTTGCAGACCCCGCACAGAAGCCTGAAACCCGTGCACAGAGCCAGAAAAACCCCGCACGGCTCTGTGCCCCGGTTTGGCCCCGTATTGTGCGGGGTCCCGATTTAACCCCGCACAGACTGGAACCCCGCACACAGAACCTGACGTCTTTTCCGTTGTAGGACCCCGCACAGATGAAACATAGCCCCGTACAGTGTGCGGGGCATCCTATTCTCTGTGCGGGGGTGCCGTGCGGGGTGGATATGAAAGACGTCAGGTTCTGTGTGCGGGGTTCCAGTCTGTGCGGGGTTAAATCGGGACCCCGCACAATACGGGGCCAAACCGGGGCACAGAGCCGTGCGGGGTTTTTCTGGCTCTGTGCGTGGGTGTTGGAGGTTTGTGCGATTCTTGCAACACCCCGCACAAGGAGGCCAGGTCCCCGCACAACTGTGCGGGGTCTGTGTGCGGGGTGATTGTGATGACCGTGTGCGGGGTGATTGTGGCTTTGGGCGGGGATTAAAACCCTGACAAAACACCCACAATGGAAGAATTACAACAGGGTCTGAGAGATCTCAATCATGGGAGGCTCTCAGAGAAAAAGAAGCAATGGAAAAGAGCAATTGAAGACTTCAATGTGAGCTGGTTCCAGTATGTTTTGATTGGATGGCAACAGTCTTGGTAGACTTCCAACATCAGGTGACTGGGAATCAGTGGTTATTACAGGTACAAATGCATCAAGCATTCACCCACACTGGCTTGAAAATAAACCCAATATTCTCTTTTGGGAGCTCACCTTTTTGAGGCCGTCGAACAGAACACCTGGCGCATCTTTCTGAGGAGCGATCCCTCTTGAGTCCAGTTTTTTCCTCTGCAAAAGAGCCATGTTGAACCATCCGCTCGTGTCAAGGAGACCTTCGAATTTCAGAATGCGTGAGATTCAACCAGTGCACCTGTCAGGTTCTTGGGGTATTCTTCCATTCTGGTCGGAACATCTGACATTGTACATTGTCAGTCCATATCCATGTTGATCTGATCCCAAGTACTTCAATGTGCGATCAATCGTGTTCGTCACCGTGTCGACCATTAGATATGACTCTCCCATGGAAACACCAAATAACAAGAACGCAAGCAGACGGCAACTCCTGATGGAGTGAGGGTTGTCCAGTGGCAGTGAAAAAAGAGTTTCAAGCCGAACGAGCGTGAGTTCATTTGTGAACACATTTAATGTTGATGCAGGGCTGCGGTGATTATATTTCAGGAGGGAATATCTGCTGCTCGAAAGCAAAACATGGACCAGCCAAGAGAAGCTGGACCAGACAATCGACTACGCTTTCACAATGCCAGATCTATCGTTGTATCCCACAACTGTGTCATCGACATGCTGGCGCGGTGTGTATATTTGATTAATTTGGGTAATGGAACTGGAGATTGATAAGGAAAGTGCAAAAAAAAAGGATGAAGAAGTCTGATGAACATCAGAGTTCAAGGGTTCATGAAAAGATCTTTTTTATGACTATTTCTAGATATAGTCCTGCAAACAACAAAGTGCTGGGCCCCTCTTTCGTTTGTGTCTTGTCTATTGGCGATTATTTTTGGGTTGGTTACAGGAGCTTAATTCCAGTCTTTGCCATTCAGCAGAGCGACGACGTCGACGTTACCCCTGAGCCTGTTTTTCTTCTTGTTTTGATGAATTATTTTCTGCCAGATGCACAGGGAACCTTAGAAAAAAAATTGATCCTTCGGCTTCTTGATTGAAACACCTTTTTTTTCCTTACTGAATATGAGGGTTGGGCTGGGTTGGACTCGATGATTTTGTATTAGGCTGTTGCCAGCAAGGCCTGTATCAATTGGATAGTAGTAGCAGTAACGCAAGGTGTTCCGTCAGTGTAGAACAATGGCTGACGCGGTGAACAATGGCTGAGCCAAGGATCAGGCATAGAAAGGTGTATCAAGTACTGCTTTGGAGACTGGCTGGCCAGCACACATAACTTCAAAAAACTCGAAAACGAAAACAAAAGAAAAAAAGGGAAAAAAAAAATATTCATCCTTGTTGTTTCAGATTTTTGGGAAGACCATTTATCACGATTTCGCTGTTTTGTTGTTTTTTCGGTGGGTTTTTTTTTTTTGCGGTTTTTTTTTCCCTCCTTCTTGTTGTTGATAATGTGGAAAACGATAATGTAAAAATCATAAGGAAAAATTATTTCAAAGTAGCACCTTTGGGTCAAGTGCTGGGGTGCTTTTTTATTTTTGCTCGATGAGCTGGTTCCAAGTGCAGGATTTTTTTTTATTTTTTTTTCGTTGTTTTTGATTTGCCAGGGCTCACCCAAGATTTCTATATTGAGATCGGTTTTGGCTTCCTGTGTTTACATCAAAATCTCAAAAGATAGGGGGAGGGGAAAGAATGGCTTTTTTCTCACTTTTCTTTTTCCCCTTTTTTTCTTTTTTTTTTCAGGGATGCCCTGGTTCACACCGGAAAACGAAAAGAGGACGGGGTTTCAATTGTTTCAGAGAGGGGTCTTTTGGTGTGTTTTTTTTTCTTTCTTTTTTTCTGGGGGGGGGCTTTTTTTATCCTTGAAGACAGGTTACAGTCGATTACTACTGCTTTCAGATTTCATCCCATGTCTCGGAACATGTTCATTCAGCCTCAACCGTTACAACCAATGTTCCAGAACATTATTGAATCACCAAACTGACTTTCCTTACTTCTCATTCAGTCTGCCACAAAATCAAAACAACCTTTTCTATTCGGCAGTTCATTCAGCAGACTCCATTCCTAAAACTCCAGGCACAACTCTTAGCACACAAGCAGACAGAAAGGTCCTCATGTCTCTATTTTCAGTTTACTTCACATCTCTCAAGGAGGGCGGTTTGTGGGGAAGAAAGAAGAAACAAAACTGTTTCGCATGGTTCTCTTGCACTCGAAATACTCATGCATATGAGTAACATCCAAGTCATGCGAAGCTTCCTGTGACTCATCACATTGGGTAATGTGCAAGAGTATTTGAACAGGAAAGGAAACATTCGAAACAATTCTTGTTTTTCTTGTCCCACAACCGCCCTTCCCTGATAGGAATGAAGTAAAATTAAATAGAAAGAGGAAGTCCTTTTGTCTGCTTGTGTGCTAAGAGTTGTGCCTGGAGTTTGTGCTGAGTGATGTGTGTTTGAGTACCATTGTATTGGAGATGGTGTTATGTTGGTTTAGAAAAAACTAGACAGAACTGGGAAGAAGTGTAATCTGCTGGAAGAATGATGTGATTAGCACTTGTTGTAATATTGCGTGGTTGATAAACATCTGATGAGATACTGAATGCAGGCTGATAGCTGTAGTGACCAACTGTAATGCGACGGAGCATCAATTGATAGATCGTGATGCTGGTAACGCATGATTCAACATGGACTTCCAATTGATCTGGCCTTTTTTTTTCAAGGCACACTGAGTGTAGCAAACTGATCCCAAAAGATCACCAAGATCTGATCGTGACTGATTGAAAGCAAATCGACAGTTCAATCTTTCAGTCTTCCCAGATACCACCACTCCAATTTTCCATATCCCAACACATATAATTGGAATGTATTGAATCTGTTGTTTTTGAAGTAGTAGGAGCCGGTGCTTATGAATTAACGGGCCATGAACCTGTGAAAGAGAACGGACGATTAACAGTGTTTTTCAAAAGAGGATGAGGGTATTCTATTCATGGTGGCTTCCTTTTGCTGTTTTGTGATTATTGCGTGTCTGTTTGGGTTCTTCTTCTCTTTTGCTAGCAATGTCTTTTCACTATGGACCGACAGTAGTAAGTCCTATCTTCAGTTTGTGTCCCGAGCTGATTCACAAGAGCTGCCTGGACCAGCATACATTCAAAGTGCCACACATTGCCGCTTATTCAACTCGTAAGAATATTCGATCCATTGTGAAGCGGGTGGTTTGCATCTCTTGCGGATTTTTTATCCATCCCAGGTTCCCCGTAGGTTCCAAACGTGACAAGAGGAGAGTTCCGTGAAACCCAGGTCAACGCTTTCGTCGCGCAGGCCATGTGCGTGCGACTCTAGCAAGCAGTTTAACATCAAATTGTGATTAAGGGAATTCGAAATACAGTATGAAGAAAACATAGGGTTCCCCATATCTTGTCCAGCGAAAAGAATGAAGGAATAATATTGCACAGAACACCGTTGCTTTTTTTTTCCCACTCTACTTCTTTGTGTTAACTTAACACATCGATTACATTGAATGTAATCTTTTTTAATCCGGTTTATTCAACAAGGTGGGTTTATTTCTACCACTTTTTGTTTCCTTGAAAAGGGCGTCACCACACATATGAAAGTCTACGTTCCAGAGAAGAAAAGATTTTCAAGAAAAAATGTTTTTCCCCCACACCTGAAGGAGTCTGGTGAGCTTACTGACACTGTATGGTCTGACTTTCCCACCAATGCAGAAATCACATTTTCAACAGCCGTCAAGAAAAAGTTAATTTTGATGCCTTCTTTCGATTGATCACCTGCAATGCGACAGACCCCATAAACAACTTACCAAAAACAATTTCAATGTTCCCTACGAAGCCACAATCCTGAGCTGATTGATCAACCAATATTTCAGAACAAGATAATTCCTGCCACCCATTTCAACAAGCAACCAAAACTACGCTCATATTCGATGTTCGAAGCCCGACATCGAGTTTTCCACTGAAGACCAAGTTATTTTAATTACTTTTCACTCCCCTCTGAATCCATTAAATTTATTTTTCCAGCCCATCAGTTTTTTCACAACGTCTCCACTTTCCATTGGGTCTTAGTGATGAGATTCTCGATAAGATATGCTGTCGAGCGACGCACGACACGATTTTCACGCTAGAGTAAAAAGACACGCCAGGAATCAGCATCCAATCGGTTTGAAAGCCTTTTTGTACTTCAAAGTTGGGACGCACCTGTTGGCATATCGCCATGACTATGAAACGCCATCTCTATTCCTGTTCGTCCTATCAATTGTGTCCATCACAGACAAGAGGAACCATCACTCTGTTGGGAAGAATGTTCAGTTTGTTTCTCACAAAGCATTGTCAAACAGAAAACCTACATATGAAAAAAGGCGGCACCAGGAATCGAACCCGGAATCCCACCAATACCGCCAAGGTTATATAAACTGAGTCTCTCATCAATCACATTCCTCCATTACAAGAACTCCTTCTCACATTCCTCCATTACAAGAACCTCTTGTCCAAAAGATATTTTTCTAATGAGAAGAAAAAATTTTTCAAAACCACTCGTCGCTGACTCACGGTGTCTTCTTCCCCTTGGTCGAACAGCTCATCTTCAAGCTTCGTGTATTCGTTCACGAGCTCAATGTCAGTCCAGTCGAAGGCTGTGGTGTGTCTGGGTTCGCAAGGGGAGTGGGCGGTTTCGACATTCAAGTTCAACGGAGGGAATACCTCGGTTTTCAATGGGCTACCCTGTGTATTAAAAAAAAAATGCGTTGAGTTTTTTCGCCATCCTTTCGATTTTGGATTTCGGGTTGGTGATGGCCAACTGGAGCCATGAGCATGTTTGAGGAAAAAGGGCGATTTGACGTGACGTGAGCGTGTGTTTGTTGCAGAATTACTAAGGTTGGCAAAATGGTCGTTTGGTTTTTGTTTTCTTACTTTTGATTTTTTCTGATCAAGGAGTTGAAAATATGGTTCACAGTTTAGCATTTTCATGGTTGTTTTGCGAGGGATTGGCCCTGTACTTAGTCTTGTTGGTTTTTGCTGCGGTTTAGTAATCTCAATTTGTGGAGTGGGGCAAAATGATTGAATCTATGGGAAGAGGCAGGCAAGCCATCGGGAATGCACCTGAATCAACAGCCTCTCGGCTGTCGTCTCTTGTCCTTTTCCCAATGGCACCTTCCCGAATTTCTTGATGAACATTTCCTCCCCCAGTTTAAGCCAATCGCCCATGTCCATCCCGAAGTTTGGAAAACCCATTACCAGTTTGTCGGGCCGCAAGCATCTCAAAACCAAAATCTTTTGGAAAGTTTCGAGCTTGTCGTTCCATGGGGAGGCCAAGTTGAATTCGTGGGTATGGTCGTCGAAAATGTTCTTGTAATGAAGGATGTTGTCAGTGAAGTGCGTGTCGAATCCCTGGAAGTTGGGAAGTTTGGATAGGTTCAGAATTTCAGCCCATGATTCTTCCGTCAGCCATTCACTTGCTGGGTTGGGGGTCATAACTTCGCTGGAGGTTGGCTTGATCAGCAAAAACCTGTAGAAAGCAATTATCACCTTTTCGAACGAATAATATTGAAAGAAACGCAATGCATGAACAATCGACAAGTGCAGCAAATATACAGCTGTAAAAAAATTCAGGAAATCAGTCGATCAGTCCCAACATTTCTTGCATTTTTTTAATGGGAAACTGACCTCCACTCCAATATTTTGCCATTCTGCTTCATCATTCTCACACACAGAAGCAGCGAAAAGATCAGCTTGTGCTTCTCGAACAGCGATTGGCAAACGTTCGCATATGGGGAATACTCGTTCGAGTTTTCCCCTCTTTCCTTGATATCCTTTGCCTGTGGGGCTTCCCTGATCCCCCTCACAAACAGAGCAATAAACCACCCCAGCGAATATTGACACATGGGATCCACTGAGGCCAAGTCTGACATGCAGAAGAACAACAAGCTCGCCCGAATTGCCACCGGTCTGTAGATCTCTTCATTCTGTGCTTTTTCATATTCTTGGAACTTGGCTGCAATAATATTCGAAGTGATCTTGGACTGAGGGAGCATGTCGGTGGGCTGTTCCTCATCCACTATGTTTCCTTGAGAGTTGCTGAGTATGAAAAGAATGTTTTCCTCGATGTCTACGAGTTTTTTACTGATGCTCGGGCTGGATACCACCATTTGATTTTCCATGTTGGCCAGATCCTGCCTCTCTTCTGCAGCTACGATGCCCAGAAGTTGTTCCTCCAAGGCTTCCGGAGTGACGAAAAAACTAAGGAAGGACACCTGATTTCACAGAGATCCACAGAGTGGGGAAACTACATCCAGGTTCTATTGGAAATCCAGCGAAGTTGATTGTACCTTGTGTACCGGAAATTGGGGAGGAGAAGGAAAAAAACTGGCAGTTGATGGACAAGGAAAGCTTGCGCACCTTTGCAGCTTTCTCATCTTCTTGGACCTCGGCTGCAAATTTAGCCACTTCTGGAGGATTTCGCAGCTTCTTGGTCTTGAAAATATTGAAGTCAAGATCGTACCGAATGATATGGTCGCCACTTTTGATCATTTTGCTGCCCCCAGACGATAACAATACAATCAGAGGGGTCCGGGGGGAAGATTTCAGGAATTCCAGTGGGTTTTGGAGGTGGCAATTGTAAGTGTGTCTGAAGTACACAAAGGTGATGCACCCAGAGGCAGTCAAATGTTGAAATACGAAACAAGGCAAGGACAAAAAAATATGGATGGGCTGCGGAACCCAATCCAATCCACAATCAGTCCAAAACATACACGGATGGTACATATCTTCATAAGTACTTCTGACTTTGGGTGTGTGTGTGTGTTTTTCTTATTTAAACTATTTTTTTTGGAACTTTCCCCGAACCTTGGAGCCACTTTAAACTCCCATTCTGCAGTATCCACTGTCATGATTCGTATTTTGTCGCGGCAATACCCTCCTGAGTAGTTCATGAACTGACGCAACAGTTCGATTGACGGCTGTGCACCCTTGACTGGCACGAAAGTCACCCACTTTGTACCAACCGGGGGCCCGAACACTCCCTTACGGCGTTTCTCCAGTCTACAATCCACTTGAAAATCTTGGGTCATGTCCCCAGACGTCCTGGCGGCGATAGTTTCGAAGACTGGGCGATGCAACTCTTTGGCGAGACCCTCCACAAGATGCCGCATGATGTACACCGGCTTGCCTGCCCCGTTCGGTCCCACCATGAGGAGGGGCTGACTATGCTGGACAGCAAGGTACCTGAGCCATCCAAAAAAGATCGACATTTCAGAGAATGAAATACTGGAGCCAACAGGTGCCAAGAACATCGAAATATTGCTTTTTTTCTACCTCGCCGAGTCCTTGATGAGCACAATAATATCAGAAACTTGTGCTCCAGAAGATATGTCCATGTCTGTGGGTATATTCGTCCACAGCTGCCAAGCGGACGTTTCCTTGTTGAAGACGTAGTTTTTCACCGTGGTTTCCTGCGTGTTAGGCATGAGCGGGCAACAGAATCCGACAGGCTCCACTATCACTTTCTCAAACCCTGGAACGAGCTTTCCTTCAGAAAGTTCTCGAAAAAAGTTGTTGAATTTCTTTCTGCCTTGATCGTCAGTGGTGCCTCCAACTGACCACACGAACGAAAAAAGCAACGAGCTGTCTATCCACAACAGCTTCTTGTCTTGTTGGTCCAAATTTGCACCTGGGAAGAACATCAGTCAAAACTGTGTCAGAAAAAGCGGATGGACCAGGCAAGGAAAAGGTGCGTCAGACAAGGTTCCCTTTTGTTCCATTTTTTGTGATCAACTTTGGGTGGGGACAAACACGGATGGCAATTTTACCGGCTGGTGTAGGTGCGTCCTCTTCTTGTGATGATTGGAACTCATCCAAAAGTAAAACAATCGTGTTCATGGCTGTACGTGCAACATTGATCCCTTCGGTTGGGGATACTTTTTTGGTCTCCTTTCTCAAAAACCTCAAACAGCACGGGAGAAGCCAGCTGAAAAGCTGGCCAATTCGATCGACTGGACTCTGTCCCAAGGTCGATTGCGGCAATGTGTTCATCCACGATGTCAGCAGGAGCCTCCAGTCGAGCTCCAGGTACACGATGCCGCATCTGTATTGAATAAAAAGTGCGACTGCTTGTTGATCGGATCAAAGCTGTGAAGCACACTGGGCGTGAAATGCACAATTTACTGGATTGTTGCTGAATTGAACTACCTGGAGACTGTGGCCGGTGAAGCAGCCGCCAAATCCCCGACTTCATAGATTGTTGACGTCGTTGCCGACATCTCAGAGTCAGGCAAACGAAGCTTCTTGTTATTGTCCAAAGAAGTGTTCATGTTTTCAATCCAGAGTTTCCTGCCAGGAGAAGGATCCGATGCCAGCCGCCTGGAAGTAGTAGCTGCCAATACCCCATCCTTCCACTCCTGAGTAGCCTTGTTTGCGCCACAAATTTGCCCCATTGTGGCAGACTTGGGATTCAAAATGCGTGTTTGAGCCTTATCGAAAAGGACGCCCTTCACTCCTTGATCGTTTAGTTCAGTCAGAGCGCCCGACAACACCTTGATGGAGCTCGACTTGCCAGAGAACGGCTGGCCGACAAGCATGACACCTTGGTGGCCAATAATCATTTCGTGGAGATGTACCGTCTGCATCCAGCCACACAACTGTAAAAAGCTCATCACATTCACAAAGGGATATTCACATTTCCTGCGAGGAAGCCCACCTTCACGATGAAATACTCCTCCGATGCTTGCAAGTTGTGCAGGTCGCACTGGTTTTTCATGGCTTGCACCAACTGGTTATTGTCCGCTCCTGGCATTTCGACTCCGGGGAAAAGATCAGAAACGATAGCGTTGAAAAGGGGAACATCATGGCTGAGGAGCTTGCACAAGTTGACGTCTATGATCGCCCGCAGCGTCAGGACAAATTCGTCACCATCAACGTACTCCCTCTTTTTTTCTGCTGCTGCTTGAAGGACGGTGACCAGGGCTCGCATTCCATAGTCGTAATGACTCGAAAGCTGCTCCGAGCAGAGCTTGTACGTGGCCACAATTTTACGAGCGCAGTCCTTCGCCTGCAATGCAACATGGATACTTCGACTGCTCCAACGTCCGACGAGCAGCACACAAGGAAGAAGCTCTTCCCACGAGATCATACCTTCAGATATCCGTTGGAATAGAGAATTGTCTCCCCGATGAAAGCATCATCAGGAACCATCATCGCCACAGTTCTGAACAAAGTTTTGGCAGGGAGCTCCGAACGACCAGCGGATCCAGGATTCATCGTGATAAAAGCGTTGCAGCTGTGTCGCACTGAGCCCTCAAACACGACTGTCTTGATTTTGTTGTCCGCTGGAAGCTGCAGCTCGAGGACTCGTTGCGCCGCCACAGACAGCACCTGGTGGGAGAAAACAAAACCTTTGAGTGAAAAAACCGTCTAGATATTGAATTAAGCTTTAAGCACACCAGGGATCTGCCAAGAGGTCGATGATCCGACCTCAAGATGTATCCTTTTAAACCCATCGAAACAAGCCCATGCTCCAAAAGAGATAAGCCCTTCGAAAAACTTCGCCATTGTCAAGCAATCCAGAGCGTCCAAACAGTTGAAGACGACGCACTGACGAGCCAATGCCTTGGCAACGTTCTCCGTCTTTCCCATTCCAGCGGGCCTGGGGGAACGAAGAAAACCCATCATGACTGTCATGGAACGTGCTTTGTTTGCTTTGTGGACGTTTTGATCTTTCCATGCCAGTTCTTACCCTTCAGAATCTCCACCAAAGCTGGGATGGATCGCATCCATAAGTGTCCGATAACACCGATGTGCGAGTGGAGTCACCACGAGCCTGGATAAATTTCCAAGATACTCGTATCCACACTCCGCTCTTGAGTTTCTCATGCTGAGTGGAATGGAAAGCTCTTCCGGTTGATCGGGGTCCGGGCACTGATTCAATGAGCAAAAAACGATTGAGCTTTGACCCTTGCAGCAAAATTGCTTCAACTCAAAACATTCATTTTAGTGTGCACCTGCCAGTAGCTTCGAAATTGGACTGGATTTAGCTCCACAAGACCTGCCACCACGTCTCGAGCGCGGACGTCCATGATCACCAGTGAGCTCAAAGTCATTCTGTTTAGCTTGCTCAAATTTCCGCGCACCAGACCCACAGTGTCAAACAGCTGGGACGTACACTCTTCACTGACTTCCTTAAGAGCCCTCGCACGCCCAGATCGAATCCCATTCTCCACATCCACTGTCCTGTGTATTGCAGCGACGACAAGCACTACCTGACCAGGCCATTCAAGAGCCCATTCACAGCGGGGCTTTTGTGGATAGAACTCCACACCCAAGCTGCAGACCTCGCGTATCGACTGAACCACACCAGCGACGTCCACCAAAGCAGCGTCATTTGGTACTTCGACGTGCTCATTCTGGTTTTGATGGTCGTTTTCCTCGCCATTTGTTACTTCGACGTGGTTGTTGTCGTAACTGTTCTGGTCGTCACTGTCGTCTTCCAAGTCGTTTCGGTGGTCGTGTCGTCGGTTTCGAATGATTTTTCGAATGCCTTTGATGCTAAGAGTTGAAAGCCCGATCACGAGCGCAACTTTTTTCCACATCTTCTTTAGACCAAGTCGTAACCTGATCGACCCAGAGATGGAAAACGGACTATCTTTGCACGTTTTATACTTGCAAGGATAGTCCAATAGGAAGGGAGTCGCGGAGTTTGACCTTTGGATTTCTGTCAAATCACGTGGCTTGTGAGGAGAAAGGAAAGGAAAGGGAGAGAGAGAGAGTTCACAGGAAAACCACCAATTGCAAATTAAAAAATTATTAAAAACACACCCCACCAATTACAAAAAACAACCATAATTTCACCTGCCAGAACCAGAACTCTAAACAAAGAGATACTGACATAGCAAAAGAAGGCCTAGCTCTATTCTCATTGGACACCATTGAAAGCAGATGGCAGTGCTCTTGGACCACTTTCTGATGGCTCGAATCGTTGCACCATCGTTTCAGGCCCCTCCTTGAGTTTCTGGCCAGGTAGTGCCTGTTCTCCAAATAGCTGGATGGGCAGGTCACAGGAAGGTATTCCAGCCAAATCACACTTTAATGAGGAGCCAGACCGAAAGTGTGGTACAAAAGATCGAAGCAGCACCTTATAGAGAAAAGCAAATGAACAATCAGGTCAACCCAGACCTGCACCACCCCAGCCTCTGCAACAGAACATGGAATAAACTCAAGAACAACTTACCACCCCTTGTTTGAGTGAGAGTTTCCAGTGTAGCTGCATGGGCAGCTGTCCACAATCATGACCATTACAACCTTCCTTGGATCATAACAGGCGTTCGACCTGATTAAATCAAAAATGGTTCCCGTAGCTGTCCTTGAAATTCGTGTGCTCGCACCTAACCTCGTAACACTTCCTGCACTCGTATACAAGCTTTTTTACGAACAAACTGTGAGATCGCCCATGCAGTTCTCGATTTGCGAGTCGAGCATTGAAAAAAACGACATAGACGCAGGAAAAGCAACACCTACCATCATTTAGTCCGTGCGCCCCCGCACACACAATCGAAGCAGCAGCACCACAGCCATATGCTGATTGCCAGCCGCCCTCCAGGAGAACAGCTTTAGCTGTCCGCAGTCTCGAGATAACACACAGGCCATGAAAAGGAAGAGTCTCGAAGATCGGTCAACAAAGCAGAACCGAAACTAACCACGTCTTTCGAGAGAGCGACCCAGCAAGACAGGAATGAATTGTGGTGGATACGAGTTCTCCCAGGCCCTCGATAGCATGTCATTTCATGCGATTTCGCAGCCCCATGCAGGTCATGCAGGGTGTCTTTTGTTATCAGCAACTGTCAAAACAGTCTGGGAACGCCCCCAAATTACTCACGTGTTGTCAAAGCGTAGCCACTGCCATCATGAGCCATACTCTGACGACAACACTCCCAGCGATGCGCGCGTTATCGATTCGGTCAGAGGCGAAGGGCGGAACCTGCCATTCCAGTGAAATCGCCGCCATCTTGAACTTTTCTCGACGTTTGTGTTGGAATTTTGTCTTTGCTCCAGGCTGACACCAAGCGTGCATCATGTCGTAAGGAGGTGAAGAAGGGAAAGATGTGTCTTCTTTTTGGTGGCTTCCTTGCTTGCAGATTTAATAATTATTTTTTGGCCGAAGGGGAGATGAGCAATACTTTTTCGGTCAGATCTTCAACCCTTTTCTGTTTGTTAAATTTTTTAATGAAACATCACCTGCTTGCTATTTCGTTTCTGTTGTCAGCATCGGCCATCGTTTTGCGTGTTGAGGTCCCACAGGGATTTCTGAAGTTTTTCTTTTCCCCTACGCAGTGTAGAGTTGAAGATGAAGCTGCTGCAAAGATTTCACCTCTACGGGGAAAGCATTGCAGTTCTGAAGACTTGAGCAAAAAGAGGCCAAAGGGATGCAGTGATGCTACCTTTCAGGGTATTGAAACTCAAAATGGCCTCAGAGGGCAACAGCTTCGTTCTCAATCTTGAGCAGCTGGGCATAATTGAGGCGCGATTCCGATAGAAAGTTGGAAAAACATTAATAACTTTTTTTTTTCTGATGCTTTACTCCTATGTCAAAATGATCGAGGGGCAAATTCTGTTTTAAATGGGAGGTTCGAGATTACCTCTTTTTGCATCAGGGATGATGAGCCGGAACTTTTCATTTCCATGAACCTAACCCTACACGGCCAGCACAGTTGAGGTAAGCTCCGACTATGGAGCTAATCACTTTCTATTGTATAAAGATGGGTATGTACGAAGGAAGCTCTTTTTGCATGAGCTACTGCCGATTGGTCTGGATACGATTCAAGCATATGCATTTTCGCAAAATTATGTGTTCGATTCTAACTAGTTCTTGTTTTCTGTTCACTGGAGCTTTTATTTTTCCTGTTTCTGAAAAAACAAATTTTCCTGCAAATAGCTGATGTATTATTTATTTTATTTTATTTTGGGGGGGGGGTCATCTGCAGGGAGGGAAAAGAAACTTGTTGGATGACTGCAGTCTCGTTGAGCTTTCAATGAAAGATGTATACTGTGATTTGGTCAGAGTAAAAGGTCCCTGGAACTACTTTTAATCTAGTTCTGGTTCCAGTAAGGGGAGCTGTAGTCTGGTGCGTTGGTATTTTTGCACATTACGTTCAGGTGAGGACAAAAAAAACTGCAACCTAGCCATGGAATGTTTTTGTAATAGAGTGAGTAAAACAAGCCATGAAATTGAAGAAAAATATGAAGCTGTTTTGCAGCTGCCTCCCCAAAACAAAGAGTTTTGAGTTGGAGCAAAAAGGCACCAAAAAACATGAAAGTGATCGAATACGGGATGATCACTGGTGATACCTTAAAGCAGCAATATTGAAGCTGTCAATATACCTGGTCATTTTTTAAATGCATTACATTACTAATGAAAGCTCCATGGCACCCACACCCAGCTAATCAACCATTTTTTCGTTTTTCATTGCACTGTGAGAAGCAACATAGTGCGCACAGAAAGCCTTTGTTTTGTTTTTTCTATGCATTTTCTTTTTCAAGAAACAACCCTGGGGGAGGAGGGAGGGTGTTCAAAAGTTTTTCTTTATTTTATCTTTTTTTCTAAGGAATGTGCATCGGCGATCAGTAATGGGGCTTGCAGGAGTGCACTTTCTGACATAGAGCTGGACGGTGCCCAGTACAGTTAACTGGACTCCAAATCCTTAATTTTAACATTATTGAAACTAGGCCAGATCGTTTCACATGAAAACAGATGGGGCAAATGTAAAAGGAATTTGGATTAAGGTGCCGCCCCCTATGTCATCGTTACTATTGCTTTTACTGTTTGTTTGCTTTTTTTCGTAGTCTGAGGAAATGTATGGTGGAGCCGAAGACTTTCGCTTGTTAGCCGCCTTTGTTTCTGTTGCTGCTCTTTTTTCTTTCCCAAAATTGATTGATAAAGAAGTGAATTCTTGGGGGCAGCTGTCGAAGTGTGGAAATGCCCTGATAGCTTGTTGTGCAGTGCTGGCCGGACATCAACTCTTTTTTCTCAGTTCTTGGATGGGGGTTTCTTTGATGGTCTATTTCGTTCCTCTGCACTAACCAGGGAACCAGTTCATTCATTGTTATTTTTTTTTCTCATCTCGATTTCAACTCGTGTTTTCAGCAATGTCACACCAGAGATTTTCTGATTCTTTTCCTTTTTACTTTGGTTTTGTTTCCTGTCTTCAAGTGTTGTGGTTCAATACATTGGGTCCTTAAGAAATTTCATGGTGGCTCCAGATGCCGCAACATACTAGGTCCATACAAATTCAGCAAAAGAAAAGTAAAAGAGAACCAACTTACATATATACGATGATAAAAGTCACCTGATTTTCAAGCGAAACAAGTGGTTTTCCCTTTCTGTTTTTTCTTGGGGGGGGGGGCTGGGAGTGGGGGAAAAGTTTTGAAAATACATTTGTGTGAAGGTGTGTTTGGGTAGGTGGGTGGAAGCTTCCAATTTTTGTGTGTTTGATTTTATTCTGCAGTATCTCTTTTTGATTTTTCTTTGGGGGAAAAGAGCCGAAAGCTGGATGGTTCTTGGGTGTTGATGTTGGGTTACTTTAAAATTAAATGTTGTTAGGTGTGAGTCTGGCGGGCAGGGGACTATGAGGGGAGACAAAAAAAATCCTATGATGGGAGTGTGCAGGGACTGTCTTGATTCTTGGAAAAGTAGGATTTTTTATTCGGAAACATCTTGTTGAACAAGATAAGTTACTGCTTTTGTTTTGCTGGTATTGTTCTAGACACTAGACGGATCATGCATGCGTTTTTGGTCCAATAGCTGGCACAAACGCAAGATTTATCAAAGAGCAAGATTCGCCTGTGCCTGCCATTCAAAGAAAGGAACTGCATAGTATGCACTATTGCAAATATGTAGTGCACACACCATCGCAGTGGAAATTGTATCAAGTTGAGAACCCCTCTGAATTCGCCACTCGTATGTGGTGCTTGTTTGGGATGGAGGGGTGGGGGGTGGGGATGGTGGCTTGTGGGGGGAAACGAAAGGAAAGAGAGAGAGAGAGTTCAGAGGAAAAGCACCAATTGCAAATTAAAACATTATTTAAAAAACACACCCCGCACCAATTACAAGAAACAACCATAATCTCACCTGCTATAACTCTAAACAGAGAGATACTGACGTAGCAAAAGAAGGCCTATCTCTATCCTAGGAAAAAAGAAAAATTGGAAGCAGATGGCAGTGCTCCTGGACCACTTTCCGATGGTTGCGCCACCGTTTCAGGCCCTTCCTCGAGTTTCTGGCCAGGTAGTGCCTGTTCTCCAAATAGCTGGATGGGCAGGCCACATGTGATCAGGCACTCGATAGCATGTCATTTCATGCGGTTTCACAGCTTCATGCAGGTCATGAAGGGCGTCTTTTGTTTCCAGCAACTGTCAAAACAGTCTGGGAACGCACCCAAATCACCCACGTGTTGTCAAAGCGCAGCCACTGCCATCATGAGCCTTACTCTGACGACAACACTCCCAGCGATATCGATCAGCTTAGAGGCGAAGGGTGAAACCTGCCATTCCTGCGAAATCGCCTCAAGCCGCCATCTTGAATTTTTTTTCAAAGTTTGTGTTGGAAATTTGTCTTTGCTCCAGGCTGACACCAAGCATGCACCAACGTCATGTCGCGAGGAGGTGGAGAAAGGAAAGATGTATATTTTTCTGGTGGCTTCCTTGCTTTCAGATTTTAGAATTCTTTTTTGGCCGAGGGGCAGATGGGCAATACTTTCTCGCTCAGATTTTAACCCTTTTCTGTTTGGTAAATTTTGCATGAAACACCGCTTGCTCTTAAGTTTCAATTGCCAGCATCGGGAATTGTTTTATTTGTTGAGGTCCCACAGGGACTTTTGAAGTTTTTCTTTTCCCCTACACAGTGTAGATTTGAAGATGGAGCTGTTGGAACGATTTCCCCTCTATGGCGAAAGCATTGTAGTTCGGGAGAGTTGAGCGAACAGATGCCAAAGGGGTGTGGTGATGCTAGCTTTCAGGGTAATGAAACTCAAGTTGTTGTCGGAAAACATCATGGACACTAACGAAATCCTAACAAAATTGATCCTGAGTCTATTTTTGGAGTTCCATGCATGTTTTTCTGCGTAAACATAGTTTTTTTTTCACTTTCCAATCTGAAAATCGAAGAACAAAGTCCATGATGGTGGGATTTGTAATGATAATGTCTTTCAGTCAATCTGGAAGAGTGAAAATTTTTCCATGTGATATGTACAGGGATGCCAAGCTTTTGGTCATCAGCTCGCTGCATTGTTCTGAATATGACCCTGCTCTGCAAGTTGGTCATGAGAAAAAAATTGGCAGAAACGTACATATGGAGCTATTCTGACGGAAGAATGTACTGGATCAAGTATATTGAAAAATCTGATCAAAAATTGCTCTGCTTGAGAAATCAGACAAAGCAAATGCAAGGTGTTTTTGTAATAGATTCTTTGTATTGCCAAGTTGCACGTGGGGGAAATAAAGGAGCTCAGAATCGTTGGCTCATGTCTTGTTTTTCTGTGACATATGTAACATGCATCGAGGTAAAAATCCTAACCATGTGGATTCTCCTCTGTGCAAAAAGAGCGATATGGCCCTTTGGTGCTTTCTTTCTTTGGTGATCAAATGTCCAGGTTTTGTCATACAGGTGGTTGCACATCCTCAAGGTCGATGGACATTTCATTTCCTTATATTCTACAGCCAACCCGCAATTCTCCTAGCAATAAATGTTCAGCAACCATCCAGAAGAATCAGGAAAGAAACTTTTCGAAGAGGGGCTCAGACGGCAACAGCTACGTTCTCAATCTTGATGAGGTGCGATTTCGAAAGAGAGTTGCTTAAAAATTGAGACTTTTTTATTTCTTGATGCTTTACTCCTGTGTCAAAATGATCGGGGGGTAAATTCTGTTTTTGAATGGCAGGTTCGAGATGACCTCTTTTT
The DNA here is from genome assembly GCA_030272585.1 of Bryopsis sp. KO-2023. Taxonomy (NCBI): domain Eukaryota; kingdom Viridiplantae; phylum Chlorophyta; class Ulvophyceae; order Bryopsidales; family Bryopsidaceae; genus Bryopsis; species Bryopsis sp. KO-2023. Next base: position 394,326 of record BSYQ01000005.1, read on the forward strand.
GCATTGAACATTATGAGCCAGTCATTTTCATTTTCCACGAACCTAACCCTATACCTTCTTGAATTTACGAAGGACATTTTCTTGCAAGAGCTATAGCTATGGTCTGGATACAATTCAAGCAAATGCTTTCTCGCATAAATGTGTGGTTGAGTCTGACTGGTTTTTTTTGTTCTTGCCGAGATACTGTTTCTGTTAACTGTGGAGCATTCTTTTTTTTGGGGGGGTGGGGGGTGGTAAAAGCTTTTATTTTTCTCTTTTTCTGATCAGATTTAAAAAACATTACCTACAAACAACTGATTTTTTTAATTTTTTTGTCTTTGGGGGGGGGGGGAGATTCATCTGCAGGGAGAGAAAAGACACTTGTTGGGTGACTACTGTCTCATTGAACTTTCAAGAAAATATACATCCTGTGACCTGGTCAGCAAAAGGGCTTTCCAGTGATGCTTTTTAATCGATTCTGGTTCCAGCCCGAGGAGCTTTTGTGTTGTGGTCAGTATCTTTGCTTATTACAGTCTGTTGAGGACAAAAAAAATGCAAGTAAGCCAAATGGAACTTTTTTTTTAAATGAAGTGAATAAAACAAGCCATGCAATGAAAAATAACACTAAGATGTTTTGCAGCCACCTCCCCAAAACAGAGAATTTCAAATAGGAGAAAAAGTAGAGCAAAAACAAAGAAGTCTAATAGTGGATGATCACTCGTGTTGGAAAAACTCTTTGATGGGACAGGAATCGCATGGACGTTTCGTTTTATTGTCCTCCTAGCTGGTCGCCATAATAGTGCTTGCTATGCAGAAAGGGAGCTGGCGGGAGCTCTGATAGGGTAGGTCAAACAAATTCAGGGCTGACCTTGTGGAAAAGCACAAGACAGCCCTTCACATTTCCTCACAGTGGGTGGCATAAATAAATATAAATAAGTTACAGTGATTCGAAAAGGGAGGGGGGGGTTAGGGGGGACATGTAGCATTTTCGAAGAGATGCTGAAAACTAGATTCAAGATAGCTTTGGGAACTTTTTTTTTTTAGCTGCTGGTGAAACGGATGCTTTCGATGCAGTGAATGAGAAAGAACATAGATTTGTCTAATAACAGCAGAACCTCTTTTTTGTGAAACCAGATAGCTGCATATTTATAGAATTATAAGAAAAAAATTTGGGACTCAGTCAATCCATCATAGTCAACAGAAGCCCATAGTATAGTACCGATATTGGTACATTAATGTTCATGATTTGAATGCTGACATTTGCGACTTTCTGTAGGATGGTAAAACATCGCGTTATTTTGAATGCAGAAATCCCGGTACCTCATGTGGAAGAAGTTTGGGCCTTGCAATACAGTGTATACAGAGGGAATGGCTAAACAGTTTGGCATGATGTCATCAGATACCATCATCAGCATTCTTACTTGAACAGCTCTACCAGAAAGAATTGTGCCGAATAATGTGTGTAATGTCCACGGACACCACTCTTTGATGCCAGTTTCAATCTCTGGCTGTAAGTTTGAATCAAAGATTCCCTCGCAGCCACAAAGCTATGGATGGAACTTGCACCAATGGGGACACCCAGCCCCTTTTTGATATCCACCTGAATTCTAATGATTCGACTAGCACACCGCCCCCAGCTTTTTGTAGTTTTGCATTATGAGACTCAGTTCCAAAGGGCTCCCAGGTCAACTTCGGAGTCGATTCCAATCTCCAACTATTGGAGTGGGTTAGGGATCCATGCCCAGAGGTGAACACCTAATATCGGGGCTATGGATAAGAAGATGATCGTTGAGGTGTCTGAACTGGTACCAAGACCTGAATGGATGCAGCAAAAAAAAAAAGATTAAAAAACTGTTTAAAATTGAAGTGCTTCAGCAGTTTCAACTTTCTTTTTGGATTAGAAGAATTGGGTGTATGCAAGCAGATTTCGACTTCTTTTTACCATGCTTTTTGTTTAATCCACACCTCATGGCCACCCCTGAGAGCAGGATTGTTTTCAAATCAAGCAGCGAGCTTGTCCGAATTGTGTCAGCAAAATCGTCCCATTCGATGAAAAAAAGCTTGGCATTCCTGCACAATTATAATGGAGCCTGTGCATTATCATTCTGTCATTCTGTATTGATTGATTTGTCATCACACACCCCTGGATGTATATCTTAAAAAAAACAAACAAATCAGACAACAACAGACAGAGACAGACAGAGACAGACAGAAACATCCACTTGCAGACAGAGACAGACAGAAACAACAGACAGAGACAGACAGAAACATCCACTTGCAGTACAGTGGTAATTTCCGACACACCTTTCACAACAAAATTGCATTCAATTTTTGCCGAAAAACCCATTGTCCCAATGGTTTCTTTCAATTGCAATATCTTGTCATAATGCTTGGACAGCAAATCACGAATTTCTTTGCTGTAGATTTCCAGACACGAGGCCACACCAAAAACTCTTTTTTACTGCCTGCATACAGACATAAAAAAAAAATTCAATATGCCCTTTCTTTCAAAAGCAATTTTTCTACTGACCGCAATCAATTTCTTTTGCTATTTTTATGTATGCTCTCGCTCGACAACTTTCCAAAATCAAAATTTAACAGACAAAAACATTGATTCCTGGGTTGTGATCAATTGACAACAGTTGAAAAGAAAAAAATTAAAAGAATGGACAGAAAGTGCATGCACAGAAATCCCCTCGCCCCCCCTTTCGGAAAAAATCAAACGATTGTCACTTTTTTTTTAGTAAGGGGGGGAGGCATGCCACAAGATGTGTTTAACAGCTTCTCCCTTTCTTTTCATATTCTGTTGAAAAAATAGTCGAAGGTGTTTGGATTGTTCCCTTGTGATCGGGTGGATCGTCTCTACCTTCTGATGTGTGCAACTTCCCCGTCCAGGTTTGACTATATATGCGGTGCAAATCTTGTCCCTGAATTGAAATAAACCAAGCAAACCACAGTTTCAGCGGTCTAAATCACCATTCTGAAGAATACAGACATTTAAATTGGTCTGTATTTTTTTATGGTTTCTTACTTTTCTGTTTTGGGTTGGGTTTCAAACAAAACCTGTGTTTCCAACGATTCAATCTCATCACCAAGGAACATTTTCGTTTTTTGGATTGCTGGGCTGACTGCTGGTCACTCTTTCTGTGTGCAATTAGAAAAAAGTCTTTGTCTTTTTGAGAAGAAAAATTAACAAGAGAAAAAGTGCAGTTTTTTTACCACACTGTTTTCTTTTGTTTTTTAATGTTTGATACTGTTCACTGTTCATTTTTGGACATTCAGATTTTTGTTTGCTGTTGCATAGCATTCCACACATATTTTGTAACCAAAAAAGCAGAACGAAGTGCATTTCGCATGCATTCCATCGATTTTTCGTGTTTTGATTTCCCCTTAGTAACATCCACTACTGCATCCCGACTGAACAGCAATACCGAGATTTTTTTTTTGACCCGTGTCCCAACTCCAGACCTGGTCAACAGTGAATCTTCTGGATGTTTCATCAGGATCCCCTTTGAAATTCTTTGAATTTTTTTTTTCTTTAAAAGAACGTACTTTCATTTTGGTACAGAAAAACTGTAAATAACCGAATGTGGCTGAAAGAGGGATGTGTCTTTTTTCAGGAAAAGAACACAACAGTCCCTGTTGCTTTGTGATCAAAAATCCAGGCAAAAAGGAAGAAAGACAATGGAACAGAATTTAATCAAAGAAAATCAATTTCTTAATCCTGATATGGGAGATCAACCCGGCATGGACTTGTTGAGATTAGAAAACAAAGATGGCGCTTCACAATCATGGAGAAACAAAAAATGGAAAACCAAATACTTTTTGGGAATCCTGTGACTCTTGCTCCGTTTCAAAGAGTGCCACCGCCTAAAGCTTTCAAAAACTTTTTTTTTCTGATGCACGACATGATATTTCCTTCCACCCTGCCTGTCAATCGTCGGCTGCTCTGGTGGCATATGGAAAATCCTGGGTGATGGACAAAAAGAACATGGATTAGCAAAAAAAAGGAAATAATGTTTGCTGTGTCTGATTCTCAAACAAAGTGGTTTTCGACGATATCGTGGTTTTCGGTATACTCTTCTAAAGATTCCACTCAGACGATCAAAGTCCCAGAGTGTTGTGCAGTGCAAAAATAGATCCACCAGAAATAGAGTCTGAAAAATCCTCAGATTTGAGCCAATTTGAATTGAAAAAATGTCATTTTTTCACCACCCGGGGGAAATGAGATTTCTTATTACTGGAGGAAAAGTTTGTTAAAATAAAGCAGGCTTTGATGAGATTAAAATGAACCTTGGAACAGATCATAGAAGAGTCACTCATGTTTGGCCATCTATTTTCCCATATATATTGTCAATGGTGGTGGTCCCCACCTCACACAGTGCATCTCCAGCTGAGTGGAATTTGATTTTCCAGAATCAAATTCGGCAATCCACAGGCTTCTTCATCAGACTCCGATCATCAGAGGTTGGGCAGCATGTCAAATAGGTACTTGCACATTGAGTCACTCCAGTGGGTGGATCTGGGACCATATTTGATATAGAGTTCTGAAAACAAAACATCAACAACTTCCACCACATCCTCACTTTCAACAGTTTTCATGGAGGTCATTCTATGACGGAGAAACAAATCACTAAAAGAAAAAAAGATAAAAGAAATGACCAGCGACGTGGCACGAGTTCCACCCCAGAGTAAAAAAACACGCCAAGACGCAGATTTTGAAGTCTTCTTCACTCCAATTTTGGCACGAACCTGTTGACATATCGCCGTGACCATATGGGGGACGCCATCTCTCTCGACTGCCGACGATTCAGTCGGCAGAATGGTTTCTGTTGACGCTTCGCGGAATTCATCCATCTCCGTACGAAATGACAATTGCGCACGATTCGTGTCAGTCTGGCGGATCACGGACAAACTTCTGGGTGGCGGCTATGACTCATAGCCGCCATATGGAAATGTCTTCTGAATTGACCGCATTTTGCATGTTGCGGTCACAGGCTTTTTTTCCACAAGCGCGTTTCCCTTGAAACACGCGTCGGAAAACTGTAACGTGTTGCGGCAATAGTTGTTGCCAGGGCCAGTCGATTGGTTCCTGTTGGATTGTAAGGCTTGGTGCCAAAATTGTACATTCAACAACTTGAAATTACTTACATTGCCCAAATATCACAACAGTCTATCTTCCCTCCTTTAACGACTCCTTCAGTTTCAAAAACATTCGTGATTTCATCATTGTTTGGAGAAGATTATGGGAATCATCCGATGGATCTTTTGGGAATCCCTCCGTTTCCAGCTTTTTATATAATCGTAGTTTCTGAAGGCCCGACATTTGTTCTTGAAGGAAAATACCTAGACATAGCACAAGACACATGGTCATATTGACAAATCAGTTGCCTCTCATTAGATAGCAAACTTCTTCCATGGGGTGATTTTATTTTATTCCTCTTGTTTTCTCAGGTGTATTTGCATTTCGTGTGGAGTACTTAAAGGTATTGACGGTATAAGAGCATCTCAACCGCTACACTGTAAGTTGTTAGCTGTTAGATGTTGAGAAAACGACGGTAAAACACCTTTTTTTTCCCGTTTTCCGTGCCTGTTTTCCAGTATTCTTACTAATTCGCGCTGTCAGTTACAGTTTAACGTGCGTCGATGGGTGTACATTTTTTGGTGGAGACGGTAAAATAGCCTTACGATGCCGTTGACGGTAGGGCTAAGGTACAAAGTTGAAGAATGATGGTGGTGGTATCCTACTTTGGTTTCGCAGCGAATTCTTGATCGATAGCATCTTCGTGGGCGGTGGTGGTATCCTCCTTTGGTTCTGCAGTGGATTCATGATTGATGGCCTGTTCGGTGGTGGGAGGGGTATTCCACTGTTGGATGGCAACTTTTTTTGTCGTGGTGATTGTGGCTGCGGAATCCTACTGCGTTTCCACAATGGATCCGCGGTAGATGGCAATTTTTGTCTTGGCGGTGGTGGTATTCTTGCTGGTTCCTTGATTTTTTTTGTGGCAACTTTGTTTTCTTGTTCAAGCTCAACTTGAACTTCCCTCTTTTCCACTTGAATTGCTCTCTTTCCAGATTCAACCTTTTCAGGTTTCTTCAACTGAAGAGCAAGGCTGAGTTCATGACTGTCCATCCCATTTTTTTCAAGTTTATTGGCTCCCTTTGAAGGGATTATGTCACATATTGCGTGCGCGCTCTGGACATTTGCATGTTTGTGCTCCAATTCTTCAATCTCAGCAGAATGTTGTTCCCGAGCTGACGCCTCGTTCAACAGATCAGGGTCTTCGTGGTTGGGCTCAATGAACTTAGGTCCCATATCCTCCACCAGGTTATTTCCTTGATTGGTTGTGGAATTGTTCCTTGATTGTTTCCTTTCTTTTTTGAGCTGACGAATTTCTCCTTGGGCCTCCAGCTCTAATCTCAGACTTGATATAGTCTGACACACATTAACACATTCTAAATCTTAGATTTGTTCCCCAACAGGGTGCAAGCACTGTTGACTGATCCTTGTCTCACCTGTTCAGCTTTTTGCAACTGACAAGCAAGATCACGTTCCTTGCTCGTTTGGTACACATCCCCAGTTTCAATTTTTTCGCACTCCTCTTTACTCTTTTGTAGGAAAGCCGGTAGGATGGTCTCCGACTTCGGCACCATTTCCCTGGGAGAACTGATTTTCAGTTATAGATCTTGAGAATCTATTGATGCTTACCAAGGGACTCGGGATGTGACATATGTAAGTGTGTCTGAATTACACAAAATTGATACCCAGATACTGAAATACTAAACAAGCTGCTGTAAAAAGGCATGGAAAACAAATGAGGATAAGCTGTGGAGCAAAAACCCATCCACAAACAGCCCAAAACATGTGCGGCTGGTACACATTTCTAAAAGTATGGCTGTACATGTGATTGTACGACTGCATGTACAAATATATAAGACAGAAGTGATGTAATCCATTCTGTGTGGATATCTATTTTTTATTTACCACGTATTTACTTTATTCTTTCTTATTTTCTTGCAACTGCGGATTTGCTTGCAAGCATCACCAACCTCGGATCCACTTTAAGGGAGTTGTTGGTGAAATGAGTGTCGAATCCCTGGAAATTGGGGAGTTTGGACAGGTTCAGAATTTCAGCCCATGATCCTTCCGTCAGCCATTCACTTGCTGGGTTGGGGGTCGTAACTTCGCTGGAGGTTGGCTTGGTCAGCAAAAACCTGTAGAAAGCAATTATCACCTTTTCGAATAATGTTGGAAGAAATTCAATGCATGAACAATCAACAAGTGCAGCAAAACACTGCTATACAAAAATATATATATATTCGAAAAATCGATAAGTCAAGCCAACAACATTTCTTGCGTTTTTTGTTAGATGGGAAACTGACCTCCACTCCAATATTTTGTCATTCTCCTTCATCATGTTCACACACAGCAGCAGCGAAAAGATCAGCTTGTGCTTCTCGAACAGCGATTGACAAACGTTCGCATATGGGGAATGCTCGTTCGAGTTTTCCCCTCTTTCCTTGATATCTTTTGCGCGTCGGGCTTCCCTAATCCCCCTCACAAACACAGCAATAAACCACCCCAGCAAATATTGACACTTGGGATCCACTGAGGCCAAATTTGACATGCAGAAGAACAACAAGCTCGCCCAAATCGCCACTGGTCTGTAGATCTCTTCATTCTGCGCTTTTTCATATTCTTGGACCTTGGCTGCAATAATATTCGAAGTGACCTTGGACTGAGGGAGCATGTCGGTGGGCTGTTCCTCATCCACGATGCTGCCTTGGGAGTTGCTGAGCACGAAGAGAATCTTGTCCTCGATGTCTCTGAGTTTTTCTCTCATGCTGGGGCTGGACACCACCAGTTGATTTTCCATGTTGGCCAGATCCTGCCTCTCTTCTGCGGCTACGATGCCCAGAAGTTGTTCGACAGACGGCTGTGCGCCCTTGGCTGGCACGTTGATAACATCAACGAAAGTCACACACTTTGTACCAACCGAGGGCCCAAACACTCCCTTTCGGCGTTTCTCCAGTTTACAATCCACTTGATCTTGGGTCATGTCCCCAGATGTCCTGGCGGCGAAGGTTATGAAGACTGGGCTGTACGACTCTTTGGCGAGACCCTCCACAAGATGCCATATGATGTTCACCGGCTTCCCTGTCCCGGTCGGTCCCACCATGAGGAGGGGCTGACCATGCTGAATAGCAAGGTACCTGAGCCATCCAAAAAAGATCGACACTTCAGAGAATGAAATACTCAAGCCAACAGGAGCCAGAACATCGAAATATCGCTTTTTTCTACCTCGACGAGTCGTTGATGAGCACAATAATATTGGAGAATTGTGCCCAAGCAGGGATGACCATATCTGTGGGTGTATCCGTCCACAGCTGCCAATTGGACGTTTCCTTGTTGAAGAAGTCATACACTGTGGTTTCCTGCGTGTCAGGCGTGAGTGGGCAACAGATTCCGACGGGTTCCCCTATCACTTCTTCATACCCTGGAACGAGCTTTCCTCCAGAAAGTTCTCGGAAAAACTTGTTGAATTTCTTTCTGCCTTGATCGTTAGTGCCGCACCCAACTGACCACACGAACGAAAAAAGCAACATGCTGTCTATCCACAACAGCTTCTTGTCGTTGGGGAAATGTGCACCTGAAAAGAACACCAGTCCAAACTATTTCAGAAAAAGCGGATGGACCAGGCAAGGAAAAGGTGCGTCATACAAGGTTCCCTTTGTTCCAACCCTGGGTGAGGGCAACACGGATTGCAATTTTACCGGCTGGTTTAGGTGCGTCCTGCTCCTCTGATGACTGCAACTCATTCAAAAGGGAAGCAATGGTGTTCATGGCTGTACGTGCAACATTGATATCTTCTTTTGGGGATACTTCTTTGGTCTCCTTTTTTAAAAACCTCAAACAGCATGGGGGAAGCCAGCTGAAGAGCTGGCCAATTCGATCGATTCGAGTCTGTCCCGAAGTCGATTGCGGCAGTGTGTTCATCCACGATGTCAGCAAGTGCCTCCACCAGAGTTGGTGAGGCTCCAGGTACACCATGCCGCATCTGTATGGGAAGAAAAGTGCGACTGCTTGTTGATTGGCTCACAGTGAAATAAACTGGTCGTGAAATGGCATTGTTGGCGATTGCTGGATTTCCGCTGGAAGTACCTGGAGACTGTGGTGGGTGACGCAACAGTCAAATTCCTGACTTCAAAGATCATTGACGTCGTTGCCGACATCTCAGAGTTAGGCAAGCAGAGCTCCTTGTTATTGTCCAAAACAGCGTTCATGTTTTCAATCCAGACGGCATCCACAGTCCTAGGACGGTCCAGCACGCAGAGTTTCCTGCCAGGAGAAGGGTCGGATGCCAGCTGCCTGAAAGTAACTGCCACTACCCCATCCTTCCACTCCTGGGTAGCCTTGTCTGTTTCGCCACACATTTGCGGCATGGTGGCAGACTTGGGATTCAAAACCAGTGTTTGGACGTCATCCAAACGAACGCCCTTCACTCCTTGCTCGCTTAATTCAGTCAGAGCGCCGGACAACACCTTGATGAAACTCGACTTGCTAGAGAACGGTTGGCCGACAAGCATGACACCTTGGTGGCCAATAATCATCTCATGGAGTTGTATCGTCTGCGTCCAGCCACACAACTGTAAAAAGATTATCTTCTCGCTCATCACATTCACAAAGGGATATTCACATTTCCTGCGAGGAAGCCCACCTTCGGAATGAAATTCTCCGATGCTGGCAAGTTGTGCAGGGCGCACTGGTTTTTCATGGCTTGCACCAACAGGTTAATATCCGCTCCTGGCATTTTGATTCTGGGGAAAATATCAGAAACGATAGAGTTGAAGAGAGGAACATCACGGCTGAGGAGCTTGCACAAGTTGACGTCTATGATCGCCCGCAGTGTCAGGACAAATTTGTTGCCATCAACGTACTCCCTCTTCATGTCTGCTGCTGCTTGAAGGACAGCCACCAGGGCTCGCATTCCATACAAGCAGGAGACCACAGCCACAATGTCGCTTTCTTCTTCTCCCATCGAAGACAGCAAAGCAACGATTTCGTGGCCAGTCTTTGACAACACTGCAGGGTTGATCCTGTCCCCACTGGTTTGAAACATTCCCCTCAGAGCTGCTAAGTACGGCTTGCGAACCGCAGGCTCACTTCGCCCAGCGTCGCCTGACAGATCCGCTGCCAACTGATCAACTCTGGGACTCATGCGAGTCAATTGACCTAGATTCTTGGCAGCCTGGTCTCGGACGTTTGGAGTGGGGTCCTGTAGACATTTCAAGAAAGTGGTTTGCAGCTGAGGGACGAATGCCTCGAGTCCGTCTCCCGCTTTGTTGATCAGCAACCCCAGCGTTGTGAGGATGGCAAGCTTGATTCGCCAGGGGAATCTATCACGGATGATCCTGATGAGCGGAGCAGTGATTTGAACGACGAATGGCCTCAGCATTTTGGTGCTGGTCAGCTCGACGAGCTCTCCTAAACCCTCAGTAGCGAGCTCACGGAGATCAGCTGAACTTCCCTGTAAACAATACTCTCAGTCATCCTCCACAAAGGTTCAATCCCAACAGCCTCGAACCAATTCAAAAAATAACAAACGGGTTTGTCCACACTCAAAAATACCTGCAACACTCCTTGGAGGTAGATCTGCAAGACTGGACCTAACCCTTTAGGCAAGCAGAACTCATGCACCAAAATCTCCTCCCCGGTCATTTTCCTCCTCTCCTTGTCCCTGGCACTCGCAACCGCATCTTTCAGGCAACGCACAAAAGAGGGCTGCGTGTCCTTGGGGATGGTTGCAGTGACCGACTCCAGGGCAGTCCAACAAGTCTTCACCACAATTTCATTGTCTTCCTCAAGCAATGGCACCAGTGCTGTGATGAGCTCCGCGGTGTGCTCCGAAACATCCACCTTGGCATCGCTGCACAGAGTTTTGACCAGCTCTGCTGAGCAGAGGTACCTGGTCAAATCCTCCAGCCCCTTCAGCAACTCAGCAATGAGAATCGAGGTCGCTTCTTCTGGCACAGACAAGGCCACCTGTCTTGCAGCAACCTTTGCTGCTTCCTCCACAGGTTTCCCGCTTTCCATGCTGGCCAGTGACAAAACAGCCGGCAGAATGGTGGGCAAATGTGCTCGCAGGGATGCCCCTGCAGCACTCGCCAGGGCCCACAAGGCTTGGATATTTGTGACTGAGATGGGTTTGTGCAGCAGCCTTGGAACCATGGAGTTCAGCGTTTGAGGTCTTACGCTCAGAATCACTTGAAGACCTTTCAAGGCCTGAGAATTTCCCCTGTCTGATTGAAGCTGTGCCAAAATGGCTGGAACAACGGTATTCACGACAGAACCAGCACCTGCCTTGAAAAGGGCATTAAAAGCTCCAGCCGCCGCCTCACGGACCTGATCAACAACCACCAGGCACAGTTGCTCTCGGTTTAAAACTGTCTTTTCTACAGCATGTGTTTTAGCTTGAATCTGATATGATGTGATCAATGCCCATTACTTCTTTTTGTTCCGAAACTGCAGCTTTCGGAAGACTGGTCCCATGCATTTTGAAAAGACATTTTTTTACCTCAGGATCCTGGGACCCTTTCGACCCACACAAGCTCACGATCAAAGGGCATGCGATTCCATATTGACGTGCATCAAAAACGCCCCAGGAACCATCAACGCCTATGGAAATTCGACATTCGGGTTGGCACCTGACCCTTCCAAGTTGTACATTCAGCAACTTCGCTTTGTCTGGATTGCGCCCCTGAATGACCTGAAAAGCAAAAGTCGAATTAGCTACAAATCGACACACCTGCATGCTCCACCCCGCGACAGCTGAGGATTCCAAAGAGTTTCCTCCAAGTTCGGCTTGTGTCGGACCCAAACCCACAGCTGAGCTGATTTCCTCGATTTCTGCTTCCACATCTTTGTCGCGCTCGTTTTGGTAGTTGTTGGCGTGGTTCTTCTCTTGGACGTGGACGTGGTCGTCGTCGTGGTCGTGGTCGTGATCGTTCTGTTTCTGGGTCTGGGTCTGGGTCTGGTTCTGGTTCTGTCGTCTCTTACGAAGACGAAGGATATGGTGGATTCTTGTTGCGCCAGCGATAGCAAGTCCAACTCCAATCACTATCTTGGCTTTCTTCATCATCTTTGGACCAAGTTGTAACCTGGTCGACCCAGAGATGGAAAACGGACTATCCTTCCAAGTCTTATACCCATCACTGGGTCGCGAAGTTTGACCTTTGCATTTCTGTCAATCACGTGGCTTGTGGGGAGAAAGAAAAGGAAAGGGAGAGGGAGAGAGAGAGAGAGAGTTCAGAGGAAATGCACCAATTGCAAATTAAAAAATTATTTGAGGAAATGCACCAATTGCAAATTAAAAAATTATTTAAAAAACATACCCCCCACCAATTACAAAAAACAACCATAATTTCATCTGCAACTGGAACTCTAAACAAAGAGATACTGACATAGCAAAAGAAGGCCTAGCTCTATTCTCATTGGACACCATTAAAAGCAGATGGCAGTGCTCCTGGACCACTTTCCAATGGCTCGAATCGTTGTGCCACCGTTTCAGGCCCCTCCTTGAGTTTCTGGCCAGGTAGTGCCTGCTCTCCAAATAGATGGATGGGCAGGCCACAGGAAGGTATTCCAGCCAAATCACACTAGTGAGGAGCCAGACCGAAAGTGTGGTACAAAAGATCGAAGCAGCACCTTGTAGAGAAAAGCAAATGAAAAAACATGTCCAGAAAACTAGACCAACATTTCATTGCGATCTGTACAAACAAGCTGGAACCCAATGTAAATGAAACTTGATGCAACCCCACAAAAGTTGGGCAGATTTTTTTTCTTTGATCCTGGTCCACAACGAAAGCACGGCCCATCCCTCTCAAACAGATCGTGCCCACTGGCGGCTGTCATGGGAGCGAGACATCCAGCGATAATTTCGTTGCACATTCTGTCCATATATTTGAACAAATCCAGGTGACTCATCACATCTTGGGTCACATACTGCAGAACCGCAGACCAAATGCCATCGGGCATTACCAGCAGGATTTCCACATCCAGATTGTTGCCTGGAGAGAGTCCGAGTAGTAAGATTGAACAAGCTTCCTCAGACCAGCCGTGAATCCTTCGTCATCTATTCATTAGATGACTTCATTCGAGTGCGAAGGGCATCCAACCTTCAGACGTCATCCCTCAAGCTCTTGATCTTTCTTTGGTGGATGGCAGAAGCAAAAACGACGGGGCACAACAAAACAGCGAAGAACATGATTGACTATTGTTCGATCAATGCATGACCTACATTCCCAAGGATCTTCAAAACCAACTGTAGTGAGGATGTTCATTTTAAAACTTTTTCGATAGAATCGATTTATGGTCTGAATGACACTACTAAATCCTTTCGTCTTATTTTAGGAACCAGTATACACTTCACAGGTACGGCGGGATTCTCTTATCATCAAAGATACCCAAAGTGTCTATTTTGACAAATTGTCCTCCTGAACTCAGTGGAAACTGCTTGCAAACGCTCAATTTCGACTTCTTCTTTGTTGCATCCCCAGAGATCTTGGACCCCATTGTTGTTCAGCAGTGCCAATGGAGGCAGAAGCGTCGCCAGCAGAGGCTATTTTCGATTTGATCGAAGTGGGTCCATCCATGTCGGTGTCCTCCTCCTCCTCTGCTTCATTCTCGACATCCATCTAAATCAAACTTGGCTCGGTCAGCCTGTTTTGGGCCACCTTTGGAGGATTTCCCCCCACCCCTTGCATATTGTCTGGATATCCCCTGCCCATTCCATTTATCTTCATCCGCCAACTCCAGTTTCTCGGAGTATTCTCGTGGTGGTGGGCTCGCTTTTATCCTGAGTGGCCTAAACACAGAAGATATGCCGACAGTGTTTTTCTCTCTCTGTTTTTTTTTCCCTCAGGAAGAGGCTTATTTTTCTCTTTCGGATCACACTGCATGAACAGAAACAGATCGCGAATAAGATGCGCTGCGGATTCGCGTGCTGCGCTACCCATGCAGCGCAGCGCTAGCGTTAAGCGCCGCCGGAAAAAAAAAGCAGCAATGGGAAAGCCCCTCGATCCAGGCAGACATGGTTTCTGTGGACGATTGAAAACACTCACCATTGGCGATCGGGGCCCACCTCAGGATTTCTTCCATCCATTCCTTTCGACGTCGAGTGAACTGGGTCGACACTCGGCCCATATCACTCCGCCCCACGCACGCATCAAAAACGGGATTCCGAAGAGTTTGGGTCCTTGCAATCGTTTGTTGTCGTATTTTGGAGATGGTTCTGAGGGGTTTGGAGCACCGTCGTTCCCTGTCGACTTCACAGCACATCGTACTGGCACTTTTTTTGAGGCCACTCTCAACATCGTATTCACATCACATAGTCGCAGCCTCATGAGGCTGCGTTTTTCATTCGTCAAGTCCTCATCGAGTTGGAGCAGCTCCGGACGGAGCGGGGGGGATTGGCGGTGTGTGTTTGTTTTGGATAGCTTCCTCATAAAAAATTGCAGCTTTTCTGGTTTCGCTTTTTTTTTAGCCTAAGGATTGAAAAGCGGCAATGATGAAGCTGACAATGTACCTTTTCGTTTCTTGAAAAAAAAGAATGCAATCTTTGATGACTGATGAAAGCCCCCATATCGGCCATCTCTTGGGTAATCGACCATTTTTTCTTCTTTTTTTTCTTTCTGTGGGAAAAAACATTTGTTGGGAATCAACATATTGAGCACATAAACCCTTTGTTTGTTTTTTTTGTTCTACGTCTTTTTTTCTTCTACAAACAACCCGGGGGTGGAGAGGTGTTCAAAGGTTTTCCTTTATTTTCTTTTTTTTTAACCCTTTATGGTAAGGAATGTGCATCGGCAATCAGTAAAGGGGCTTCTAGGAGTGCATTTTTTGACGTAGAGCTGGACGGTGCCCAGTACAGTTGGATGGACTCAGAATTATTGCTTTGGGCATTGAAATCAGGCCAACTTAGTTCTGTTCGTATGAAAACAGGCCGGATGAATGTGAATGGAATGCAGATAGTAGGGTTGCTTCTTCTATTCCTTTTGTTGATTGATATACCACAACCAGCATTTTCCATCGTGCCTATAGCTTTTCAAGATTGAGAATGTAGCTTTCGCCCACTCAGGCCGTCTTGGAAAAGATTTTGTCTGATTCTGAATGGTCGATGCATAAGTATAAATAGATTTCCTCAGATGCTTCACTCTTATGCGAAATGACCGGGCGGTAATTTTTCTTGGAATCGTAGGTTTGAGATTACGTCTTAAGAGACAATGAACAACAACATTGTATTTCTACTCAAACTCAACCCAACACGGCCAGCACAGTTGAGGTAAGCTCCGACTATTTGCATATTAAATTCAGATGAGGGCAAAAAAGATTCAAAAAAGCTATCGGTTCTTTTTTTAATTTGAAGGGAATATAAAATAAGCCATGAAATCTATAATAATATTGAGGTGTTTCGCAGCCGCCTCCCTAAAACAAAGAATTTTGAATATATATTCTCCATAGGTGGTGGAGGCGATCTTACTGTTATGAGAAGGGGAGTAGTGGGGGAAGTCCTAATAGGTAAGAGAGAATTAAGTGAACATGCATGCGACAGAGTGGTATGAGGCGAGTGTCGGGTATGGAATGATTCTTGTGAAAAGCGATCCAGAGAAATCAGAGTGAGACTATTTTTGTTTCCTGTTTTTTTCTATGAGGCTTCACTTGGACGTGTTTCTCAAAACGAAAGCTTTTTCCTTCCAGCTGATCCCCATTCTGTTTCTCATTTGTTTTTTGGGTTTTGCCATTGCTTGTTGCGTTCCAAGAGGTGAGTCTTTCCTCCCAATACAAGCAGCAGATTTCATATTCTCAGGATCTGCTACTGCCTCTGTTCTATACTCCATGTACTGGTATTTATGATTCTGAGTCCTGTGCCCTTGCGTCAACCATCTTGAATATCTGTGCACATACTGATATCTTCCTGGAAACGGTGCTTTCGCTTTGAATCAGGTTTTCCTATCAGAAAAACACTTGTGGAGAGTTATGCATTATGCTGCTGTACAGAATTTGGCTACTTATGTTCACAAATGATGATCCCGTAGTGAGGAGATATCCTTATATATGGGCAGATGAATTTTCCACCAATTCATTATGGCTGTGGATTCCTGTCGCAAACAGGCATGTGTGTGTATGTACGCAGCCTCTTGTTTTTTTTTCTTTTTTTGAAAAATGGGGGAGGAGGGTGCAGATCCTGAGTGATTGATGTGACGTTTTTTTGGTTTCAACTCTTTCTCCGGGGATTCAGATTTGCATTTGGTTTTAAGTAACATTGTGGAGAAACTTGAGTGTGAAGACTGTTCGATAATAGAAACGCTTGAAGGGGCATTCGATGCAAGCCCTTCACTTTCCACACCCGAGGTTTCTGTTGTGAATTCGTGATGGAGTTTCTTGGAGTAGAGAATTCTCAAAAGAGTTTTGTGTTTCGTGTTGCTTCAGATTATTGATATCGTCAGGGTGACTATGGAGCATCCTCGGTTCAGGAAACAATCTGCCACTTGACAAGACAATTTTGTGGGGAATGGAAGTGGGTTTTTTTACTATTGTTATTGGCTGAATAGAGGGTTGAATGTGGGGCACAGGGGCAGGAAGGTTTTTTCTTGCAAAAATTGAAGGGCAAAGAAACAATTGTCTTTTTCGTTTTGACTTGACTTAACGTGGGACTGCTGGTGGCTTGTTTTTTTGATTTCTACCCTTGGAAAGAGTTTATGGAAGACCTTTATCATATGACAATATATCAACATGTTAAAAATTTCAAATCAGACCACAAAACCAAGAGATTCCAATTCCTCACCGACTTTCATTCCAAATTCTTTAAGAACCACGTATTTCAATAACGATGTGGCTGGCGGTGGTTCAATCTCTTCGATATCCAAGAATGCCTCCATTAGCTCCTTAGACGTCCAACCGTCTTCAAATTGATCACATCCTTGGGCTTCCCTTGTTGAGCGTAATTGCGACCTCCATACCTCGTTTTCTTCATGGTCTTTTTGTGTCCATTGTCTTTGTAGCCCAGATCTCTGGAAAAATATGAACAAATGCTCATAATATAGATATACCTGTGCTCTTGTATTTTTTCGTAATGTGTTGTTCGTTGCCTTATGCTTTTCTTTTTTTAGTCCAATTTTTGTTAATTGTTTCTGGCTCCTCGGCTTTGTTCTTAATTTTTTCGGCTTCTATTCTTTGTTAATGGGTGGTGTTTGTTGTCTGTCGTTTTTTCTTCTTCAGATTTTGTACGTTGCCCTTACTGTTTCTATTTTTCGTTTTTTTCAAGTGGTGGACGAATTTTTCGCATACCCACAAGGTGTGGACTTATTGAGAGCGACGGCTGTAGTCGTAATTCAAGGGTTCTACCGACCTTGGTTGTGATTTCATTTGGGGGTTCATGGAGTTGCTTCCCATCAGTTTGTTCGACTGCTTGGACCTTGGCTGTTTCACTGGCAGTAGTTTTGGACTGGGAGAGCGTGTTGCTGAGCTTTTTGTCGTCTAAAATGCTGCCTTGGGAGTTTCTGAGCTCATCATCGATGTGTGTGGGTTCCTGTTTCATGGTGGCGTTGGTCATGGGGATCACTTGATTCTTCCTGCTCGGCTTTTCATTTGTGACTGCGTTGGCTTGCCCTTGCAGGTCAATGATCAATGGCCACTGCCTTGGGTTTTGGACGTCCTGGTATTTGATAGAGAGTTGCGTTTCTTGGACGAAGTTTTTCTGTCGATTGAGCCATGCCTGATTTTTGTTGTCGGTGATTTGATCGGCAAGAACTCTTCCAAATTCATCCATCCACAGGGGAAGGTTTTCAGGTTGATGCACAGTGGTCATCATATCAGCAATGGCTCCCTGAATGACATGAAAGTAATAACTGGGGTTAGGGGCATCTGGTGCATGTTTTGCCATGTCTATCGGCTGAGCTTTCCTCCCCCAAATCACCTCCCATCGCACGTCAAAACAAGTTCACTGAAGGGTAGAAAGATCCACCAACGTAATAATAGTAATAATGATCACCTGGGTGAGCTCGATTTTGATCACTTCGCTCTTTGATTTCCCTCCTTGGCTGGCAGTGATGGCAATGCTTTTCTCTAACACCTCGAAACACCCACTCAACTCCAGAGAACTTTCTGGAATCATCCTCCCCCCCAGCAGAGCATTCCCTAAGGATTCTACCACAGGGCAGATCCTTGACATGGCCATCACGACGTCCTGGAATTTTAGAAAGAGTTTTGTTTTTTGGAGGGTTTTCCGCTGTTGGTGCAACCAGTTCTGATTTCCATTTTCGATGAGTCCATCAGCAAGAATGCTTCCAAATTCATCCATCCATTTGAGCTTTTCTTGGGCTCCGATCAGATTGCTCATTTGTACGATGTCGCGAGAATCGTGCACGTATACTGTGCGAGGGTCTGTAGAACGTCGCACAGACCACTTTTTCCCATAGCATATTAAGGAAAGATGGCCCATTTGCACGACCGAAACCTTGCCAGGCTCCCCATTGGCTTCATTGACTGTGGCCACATCCACCACCGCATCCAACATTTTGTCATTCTCCTTCATCATGCTCACACACAGAAGCAGCGAAAACATCAGGTTGTGCTTCTCGAACAGTGATCGGCAAACGTTTGCATATGGGGAGTGAGTGAAATTCTCCTTCGAGTTTTCCCCTTCTTCCTTGATATCCTTTGCCCGTGGGGCTTCCCTGATGAGGAGGGGCTGACAATGTTGGATGGCAAGGTACCTGAACCATCACAAAAAAATCGACACTTCAGAGAATGAAATACTCAAGCCAACAGGTGCCAGAACATCGAAATATCGCTTTTTTCTACCTCGCCGAGTCTTTGATGAGCATAATGATATCGGAACCTTGTGCTCCAGCAGTGATGTCCACATCTGTGGGTGTATCCGTCCACAGCTGCCAAGTGGACGTTTCCTTGTTGAAGACGTAGTCATACACTGTGGTTTCCTGCGTGTCAGGCATGAGCGGGCAACAGAATCCGACAGGTTCCCCTATCACTTCCTCATACCCTGGAACGAGCTTTCCTTCAGAAAGTTCTCGAAAAAACTTGTTGAATTTTTTTCTGCCTTGATCGTCAGGGGTGCATCCAACTGACAACACGAACGAAAAAAGCAACATTCTGTCCATCCACAACAGCTTCTTGTCGTTGGGGAAATTTGCACCTGGAAATAACATCAGTCAAAACTGTGTCAGAAAAAGCGGATGGACCAGGCAAGGAAAAGGTGGGTCAGACAAGGTTCCCTTTTGTGCCATTTTTTGTGATCAACTTTGGGTGGGGACAAACACGGATAGCAATTTTACCGGCTGGTTTAGCTGCGTCCTCTTCCTCTGACGACTGGAACTCATCCAAAAGGGAAACAATCGTGTTCATGGCTGTACGTGCAACATGGATATCTTCAGTTGGGGATACTTCTTTGGTCTCCTCTCTCAAAAACCTCAAACAGCACGGTAGAAGCCAGCTGAAAAGCTGGCCAATTCGATCGACTGGACTCTGTCCCAAAGTCGATTGCGGCAGTGTGGTCATCCACGATGTCAGCAGGAGCCTCCAGTCGAGTTGGTGAGGCTCCTTGTTGTCGTCCAAAACAGTCTTCATGTTTTCAATCCAGACGGCATCCACAGGACCGTCCAGCACGCAGAGTTTCCTGCCAGGAGAAGGATCCGATGCCAGCTGCCTGGAAGTAGTAGCTGCCAATACCCCATCCTTCCACTCCTGAGTAGCCTTGTCTGTTGCGCCACAAATTTGCCCCATTGTGGCAGACTTGGGATTCAAAACAAGTGTTTGAACCTTATCGAAACGGACGCCCTCCACTCCTTGCTTGCTGAATTCAGTCAGAGCGCCCGACAACATTTTGATGGAGCTCGACTTGCTAGAGAACGGCTGGCCGACAAGCATGACACCGTGGCGGCCAATAATGATCTCATGGAGTCGCACCGTCTGCAGCCACACAATTGGAAAAAACTTATCGTCTCGCTCATCACATTCACAAAGGGATATTCATATTCCCAGCGAGGAAGCCCACCTTCGGAATGAAATTCTCCGATGCTGGCAAGTTGTGCAGGGCGCGCTGGTTTTTCATGGCTTGCACTGTCAATTCTTCCATGGCAGCAGCCGATTTCTTGGATTCTTTTTCTGCATTTTCCTGACTTTTTTTGAAAGGTTTCTTCAAACTGTCGACTTTGACAGCTTTTGCAGATTTTTTATCCACGATAATTCTAAGCTTCTGGTTTTCCTCTTGCAGGGCATCGTTCCTTTTCCAAACCGAATCCATCTCCGACCAAAGAATATCAATCATGCACTCCAACTGACCGTTTTCTTTCTGTAGGTGCTCCACTTGTTTCTGCAAAGCCTCCACTTGCTTGTCCACATCATCTTGCCTTCCCAGAATATCAGCAGCTTGATCACTGACTTGCTCACTGATTGTGGCCTCCAGTGGTGTTTCAATCTCGCTCCAAACACCTGGTCAGAAAAACAAAAAATGGAATGAAGGAAAATAGGATATTGGCTCAGGGACCACTCCCTTCATTAGCACCATTCAGAAACCCAGCAAGGCTCGTTTCCCAGTTTATGATCGTTCTTTTAATTAGTATCCATGATTGCAGCTCCAACAATTATGGCAAAACAGCCCAAACTTCTCGATGTGTCGTCCAAAAGCCAAATTGAAAAATTGTTAACCAGAGAGAAGAATCGGGAAAAATCTCAACTGTCGGGCCGGCAAAAGCACCCACTTACTCATTTTTTCACTTTCGGATCCCTCGATGTTGCCACCAGCCAGGTTGTCGCGGCCATACCCTCCTGAGTAGTCCATGAACGGACTACACTTCGATTGACGGCTGTGCGGCCTTGGCTGACATGTTGATATCCTCAACGAAAATCACACAATTTTTACGGACCGGGGGCCCAAACACTCCCTCACAGCGTTTCTCGAGTCCACAATCCACTTGATCTTGGGCCATGTTCCCAGACGTCTTGGCGGCGAAATTTATGAATACTGGGCTGTGCGACTCTTTGGCGAGAACCTTCACGAGATGCCGCACGACGTACACCGACTTTCCTGTCCCGGTTGGTCCTACCATGAGGAGGGGCTGACTATGCTGGATAGCAAGGTACCTAAGCCATCTAAAAAAGATCGACACTTCAGAGAATGAAATACTCGAGCAAACAGGTGCCAAGAACATCGAAATATCGCTTTTTTCTACCTCGCCGAGTCCTTGATGAGCACAATAATATCCATATCTGTGGGTGTATCCGTCCACAGCTGCCAAGTGGACGTTTCCTTGTTGAAGACGTAGTCATACACTGTGGTTTCCCGCGTGTCAGGCATGAGTGGGCAACGGAATCCGACGGGCTCCCCTATCACTTCTTCATACCCAGGAGCGAGCTTTCCTCCAGCAAGTTCTCGGAAAAACTCGTTGAATTTCTTTCTGCTTTCATCGTCAGTGGTGCATCCAACTGACCACACGAACGAAAAAAGGCACATGCTGTCTATCCACAACAGCTTCTTGTCGTTGGGGAAATTTACACCTGGAAAAAACATCAGTCGAGACTGTGTCAGAAGAAGCGGATGGACCAGGCATGGAAAAGGAGTGTCATACAACGCTCGTATACAACGTTCGGTGGGGGCAACACGGATTGCAATTTTACCGGCTGGTTTAGGTGCGTCCTCTTCCTCTGATGACTGGAGTTCATCCAAAAGGGAAGCAATGGTGTTCATGGCTGTACGTGCAACATGGATATCTTCAGTTGGGGATACTTCTTTGGTCTCCTCTCTCAAAAACCTCAAACAGCACGGTAGAAGCCAGCTGAAAAGCTGGCCAATTCGATCGACTGGACTCTGTCCCAAGGTCGATTGCGGCAATGTATTCATCCACGATGTCAGCAGGAGCCTCCAGTCGAGCTCCAGGTACACGATGCCGCATCTGTATTGAATAAAAAGTGCGACTGCTTGTTGATCGGCTCAAAGCTGTGAAGCAAACTGGGCGTGAAATGCACAATTTACTGAATTGTTGCTGGATTGAACTACCTGGAGAATGTGGCCGGTGAAGCAGCCACCAAATCCCCGACTTCAAAAATCGTTGACGTCGTTGCCGGCATTTGTATGATCTCAGAGTTGGACAAACAGAGCTCCTTGTTATCGTCCAAAACAGTATTCATGTTTTCAATCCAGACGGCATCCACAGGACCGTCGAGCCCGCAGAGTTTCCTGCCAGGAGAAGGGTCCGATGCCAGGTGCCTGAAAGTAACTTCCACTACCCCATCCTTCCACTCCTGGGTAGCCTTGTCTGTTTCTCCACACATTTGCCTCATGGTGGCCGACTTGGGATTCAAAGCCAGTGTTTGGACGTCATCGAAACGGACGACCTTCACTCCTTGCTCGCTTAATTCTGTCAGATCGCTCGACAACACCTTGATGAAGCTCGACTTTCCAGAGAACGGCTGACCGACAAGCACGACACCTTGGTTGCCAATAATTATCTCGTGGAGATGTACCGTCTGCATCCAGCCACACAACTGTAAGAAGCTCATCCCATTCACAAAGGGATATTCATATTCCCAGCGAGGAAGCCCACCTTCGGAATGAAATTCTCCGATGCTGGCAAGTTGTGCAGGGCGCGCTGGTTTTTCATGGCTTGCACTGTCAATTCTTCCATGGCAGCAGCCGATTTCTTGGATTCTTTTTCTGCATTTTCCTGACTTTTTTTGAAAGGTTTCTTCAAACTGTCGACTTTGACAACATTCTCCGTCTGTCCCATTCCAGCGGGCCTGGGGGAGAACAAAAAATGTGTTGGAACGTGCTTTTTTTTCCTTGTGACGTTTTTATCTTTCCATGCCAGTTCTTACCCTTCTGAAGCTCCACAAAGGTTGGGATGGATCGCACCCATGAGTGTCCGATAACACCGATCTGCGAGCGGGGTCATCACGAGCCTGGATGAATTTCCAAGGGGAGTAAATGGGACGCGTTTGAAGACGTCCCCCATTACGCTCTTATCCCGCGCTCTCCTGTTTGCAATAGCCTGGTAGGCTTGCAACGCTCGGACTCGGATGGAAACGGACGTATATTCCATTTCGAATTTTTTGGCGGTGAAGACGAAAGCTTAAACTTTCGTGCACCGTAGAATTCTCTCCTTGATTGCTACACGGCTGTGCACCAATGACCCAGAGGTGTCGAACTGCAACAGACTCGTCGATAAAAGAGCTGTGTTGTTTGACCAAAGCCACGTGACCTGTGTTGACAGAAATTGCCACAAGCACCATGGGTTGAGGGTTTGCGACGTACCAGAGCAGCTTTTTCCTTTCCAAAAATCCAAGTTTTTGTTTCCATCTACGGCCCAGCTCGAGACAGCCCCTTGTGGACCAATGCCAGCATGCTGGTATGTAGAGGACTGTGTGGTAGGTTTTCCCCGAGATACGAGCTTCTCGACGCCTTGGCCCGCCTTCTTCACGTGTCTGGTTTCTTGCACATGGCACTGCGCCTTTTCCAGTCTGTCATCCCCGCAACACCCCATGAGGGTCTTGTGGTAACCCACGTAGTCTGGGTTGGCGGTGAACCCACCTTGTCTGTTCATTTTGAGGCAGCCCCCCACGCCTTTCCCCCAGGGGCCGAAAGAGAAGCCGTCGCAACCGACCATCGAGCGGCATTCCTCTTTCGCAGCTTCCACAGAGGGGTAGGGCGAGCACTTGAAATCTCCACCGAAGTCGCCGACGGACTCCAAGTAGCCACCCTCCACCTTGAAAAAATTGCACTCAGGGGTGGAAAAAGCTGCAAAACAGCTGTATTATCGTCAAACAACTAGTTGAAACGCAGTACTGCGTTCCGCCGCCAATCGCAGCTATCTGACGACGAAGCCTTTACCTGGGGCGAGGGCGCTGAGCAAAATGGCTGCAATGACACCACTCACGTTCACGAAATTCGCCATGGTGCGGATCAGAAGCATGTTGCGGCCCATGGGACAGCGCGCGAGCGTTAAATGGAGGTTCTTTGCAGCGCTACAGTCGCACACAACCTCAAATTTGAACGAACGAAAAGACTGGCAGGCGACTTTAACAAAGAGAAATCAAGGGCAGATCGATAGAATCCTTCAGCTGAGCATAATCATAATCATAATTACAACCCACAGCAAAAGAGAGCCATCACCCTCTATGATGCTGGAACAAAGACAAAAAGGAAAGAAAAGAAAAAGAAAAACAAAAAAAACAAAAACAAAACAAAAACCTTAGGATTGTAAACCTGCTGAACGTATTGAAGCCATTTTGCTGATAACTAAAGCTAATTTGCCCGATGGCACCCTACTAAAAAGATCCTTGGGATTAGCCCATCGAAAAACATCTGAATGCAAAGAACGAAAGGAAGAATAAAAAGGACATTCAAAAAGAAAATGCCGTTCATCTTCCACCGCGGATCGACACAACCGACAAATCCTGTTTTCCCTTGGTACACCATTATATCGTCCCACTTCCACTTCCAAGAAATGAATACCACAACGAAAACGAGTAAAGAAAACCCGAAGAGAAGTTGGTCCTTCAGCTGAACCCACCTACTCTGGCAAAAAATCGTTTTCTCCTCTCATTTGCTTTGCCTTGCTGGAGGTGTAGGTAACAACTGTTCAGCAATAACAACTGGTAGACTTTGTTTAACTTGTTCATGGGCTCGACGGGTTTTTTTCTTAATACATCAATGTTTGCCGTACTATGATGAAAGTACTAGTAATGATAAAGAATTTCGGACATCAATTTTTCACGCCATTATGGGCGGTATCGAGCGGTTTTACTACTACTTAAATCCACGTCTTAGGTTCAATGTTGCTTTGACGCAAATCTTCCCAATATGGCTTCGGATGTTTTTTCCTCGCTTTCGAGTTGGGCTCCACGGTTTGTATCTGCAAGGTGGATTAGATCGTAGTCACGGATTATCATTCTCGCCTTGTTTCATTTGGGTATTCTTGCGGATGAAGCCCATCCATTTTTTTTCCTGGCGTTTTCATCCATTAGAGGGTGTTCTCGGATCTGATTTTTCATCGATATATTTCTTGGATGTTCTGTCAGCATTTTCAGAACGGGTAGCCATTTTTTTCTAAGACGTGCATCTTTGGCTCGTCGTGCAAGTGCATCAAGCTTGAAAAAGACTATAAAATTTGAAACAACTTTTAAAATGAAATGCACTGTTTTAAGTGCAATCGATGACTATATATATTTTTTGCGCTGTACAAAATCCACCTTTCTGGTTGCTCATGCTATATGTAAGACTCATTTCATTCCCACTGATGAAACATTACCGGATCTCTCTATTTCCCCCAACCCCTTCCCGGCTTTCTAAACAAAAACTTAAAAAAACACTAAATTTATCGAAGCACTCAGTTCCGGGACCTCCGTCTATCAGTGCTTTGCACCAATCCTCGGGCCTGCACACAACCAAGCAAACATATTCGTCCGAACATATGCTTTTCATGCAAGAATTGACGATGAAAAAAGAAACTGACAGAAAAAGAATAAGAAAAAAAATCGAAATCTTCCTAAACGAACACGATCGAAGAGGTCTCAGTAGGAGAAAAATTACTTCCCTTTCTTTCTTTCCTTCATTTATTTATTTTGGACCTTTGTTTTTTTCCATACGCATTTCAAGATTGTTTATTTTTTGAACCTGATTTTGGACGGTTCCTTGATTCTGGCCTGTCTCCCCTTTCAGCCATCATTCCCAATTCCTCCACCAAAGTTTCGTAGGAAAAGTAGACATTGGCCAAAGCGCCCGAATCGCCATGCAATAAGCTGCTGTCTAAATCGCCATCCATCGTCTCTTGCACATGGGAGGCCTCGTTTTGAGCTCGAATAGAATTTCCTGAAATTGAAAAACCAACGATAAGTCAATTAAAAAACAAAATACAATCAGAGTACGTTTTCAATATAATTACGAAGGAATCGGACAAAAAAACCTGTGAAGTTGAAAGACAAAGAGAGCAAATTTCGTCCAAAACTAAAGAAAACAAACGTCAGCAAACGTCGGCAGTATTACTAGAATTTCCCTCCCACCTCCTGAAAAAAAAATAAAAAAATAGAAAAATGGAATAACAAATAAAATAGAATTCTATAATGAATAAATATAAATAAAGTACATTGCAGTGAACTTATCATTGAATCGCAGTGAAAAAGCACCAACAAGCAAGTTTCAAAAAAACAAACCAACTTGAAAAAATAAAAGAAGAAAAATCCACCACCACCACCATCAGGATGATCAAGACTTTTCGATTTTTTTCTTTTTCATTTTGGATGCACCCACCAGCAAACTGTACGTGTTCGATTTGCCAGGAGCCATCGTATTCGCTGTACTTGCAATGAGCCATTATTTTCTCCTGATATTTCGGAGGAATTGAGCAAGCAATCGAGAGGTCTTTTAGCTTCAATTGCTGAGTCAGCTCTCGAACATCGTTCAGCAGATCTGCATTTCATCAGGACAAAAAAAAATATCTATTTATTTATTTATATTTTTTTGAATTTGAAAAACCTAACAAACAAAGTTGGGTGGAAATTTGATGAGGACAAAAAAAAAGACTAATGATTGAATAAAACTAACAAACAAGGTCGAAAAAAAAAAGAAAGAAAATTGATGGGGTTCTTGAGAAAGCAACACTTCACTGCCGGCAAATCCTACAGAGTTTTTTTTTGAAAAATCGGGGTTACGAATCGTACTCACAGCATAGCATGCAGAGATTCTCGACTAACTTTCTCCATGGATCGACATGATTTTTTTTTTCCGACAATTTAGGGGGGCTAATATTTGAACGGAACAAATTGACAATGCATCCTACTCAGAGGATTCAAAAAGGATTTCGCCACTGTCGATTTTCTCAATATATTTTCTTACTTTATTCTATGTAAGAGAATATATATTTTGCTGTGTTTTCATTATCTTTTTTAATTTCAATGCGTTTTTTGCAAACCTTCACGCTCTGCTTGAAAGTGTAAATCCAAATCTTTCAATTCGGCCTTTTTGTTCTGACAGGTGCCATACAGTGATTTAAATTTCGAAGTTTTTGCAGCAACAACTTCCTTTGTGCACAAAAATATAATACATTAAAAAGAAAACAAAACGATGAGAAAAAAAACCTACAGATCACCTTCTTCCAACTGTGAAAAAAGAAAAATATCCAAAAACACGTGCTAGAGAGTGGAAATGAGTAAAGATATCTTCCGCAATGAATGGCTGCACGGAGGGCGTAGGCCATGTTCTCAGATTTGGGCCCCTGCTTGGTTTTCTCCTCATGCAATAAAATGCGGCTGACTTTTTTGTGAAGAGCCCAGGGGATCGAAATCTTGATGCCACTGCGTGTGGAATTCGGAGTATGTCAGATCTGTCAGTCTAGACTGGGGGGTGCACATTATAAGTCCATGTATATATACGAGTTTGTGGAAGCAGCGACGGAGGGGTGGGGGTGGGGACACCCCCTTTTTCTTGAAGATTTTTTGTCATGTTGTATGGCTCAGTGAGTCTGACAGAGAAACAGAAAACCAACAATACTACCTAATCTTTCAACATGGCCCCAAAAAGCACCCTGATAATTTCAGGACAAGAGGAGAAAGAAGTGAGAAACCCTCTGGTAAGCTTTTGGATTTACATTGCTTTATTAAAAACAAACTGGTGCTGAATCAGAGAACTCATACCGTAGGCGGATGTCCGATTTTGGGGAGGCCACAGGTCGAGGCAGTGTTGAAATGATTGAACCCTTCTTTGTCCAATCCTTGCAAGCCAGGTGTCACATCACTGTAGGTGCCCAAGAAGTTCTTTGGGATGACAGGGAGACTCATCTCACAAAACTCCGGACAGAGACCCACCTGGAAAATTTCAACACATCAAAGAAATTGAAAAAATGTGAAGCGAGAAAACCCTCCGAATGAAATATCTTGGGAAAAGAATTATATAAATAGAAGAATTATTTCAAGTCAAATTGTCTTCATAAACTGTTTACATATTCTATGTATGCTGACGATATCAAAGCCGACCTGAAAAAGCAGATTTCCCTGTGTGGATACACTGCGCTCTGAATCCCCTCCTTCGAAAAACAAATGTCTGGGAGAAGCACCGAAAACCTCAACCGTCTGTGTAATTGAGCTCCCTGTATTCTCCAAAATCTGCATGCATACATTCCATAGAATCAGTTTCATTTTCCCCCAGCGGGTTTCAACGAGTCCCAATTCTCATCCTATAAGACGTTTTCTTTTTGTTTTGGGACTGCAATGCATTTCTGTTCTGGTTGGAAGAAATGCCGGGTGCGTCTTTTTCTGATTTCTGACGCAGACTTCCTTGCACCTTGAACATAGACAGCATGAAAAACCCAAAAAACACCCCATGGATTGCAACTTTGAACCTTGTTTTGACTGCAATCAATTCGACCACCATGTGGCATTGATCACGCCGGATTTTTGAATGAAAATATATGTCAAACTGCACCTTGTTGCACATCTCTCGTATGCCCTCATGGAAGATCTTGTTATTGTCCAAAACAGCGTTCATGTTTTCAATCCAGATGGCATCCACAGGACCGTCTATCACGCAGAGTTTCCTGCCAGGAGAAGGGTCGGATGCCAGCTGCCTGAAAGTAACTTCCACTACCCCATCCTTCCACTCCTGGGTAGCCTTGTCTGTTTCTCCACACATTTGCCTCATGGTGGCCGACTTGGGATTCAAAGCCAGTGTTTGGACGTCATCTAAACGAACGCCCTTCACTCCTTGCTCGCTTAATTCAGTCAGAGCGCCGGACAACACCTTGATGAAGCTCGACCTGCCAGAGAACGGCTGGCCGACAAGCATGACACCGTGGTGGCCAACAACAATCTCGTGGAGCTGTATCGTCTGCGTCCAACCACACAATCGTAAAAAACCCTTATCATCTCGCACAAAGGGATGTTCATATTTCCTGCGAGGAAGCCCACCTTCAAAATGAAATTCTGCGATGCTCGCAACTTGTGCAGGTCGCACTGATTTTTCGTGGCTTGCACCAACTGGTTATTGTCCAATCCTGGCATTTCGACTCCGGGGAAAAGGTCAGAAATGATAGTGTTGAAGAGGGGAACATCATGGCGGGGGACCTTGCACAAGTAGACGTCTCTGATCGACCGCAGCGTCAGGACAAATTCGTCGCCATCGGATAGCACCTGGTGGGAGAAAACGAAAAAGTGAAAAAGCCGTCCAGATATTGAGCTAAACTTTATGCACAGCAAGAATCCGCCAAGAGGTCGATGGTCCAACCTTAAGATAGAAAAAAAATCCTCACGAAGAGCCTTGAATATTCATCAACCATTAATGGTTCGAAAAAACTGCCAGGAAAAACACATACATACATCTATGTATATATATTCTTTCTGTCAAGCTCGTCCGGTTCATCGGGGTCCGGGCACTGATTCGATGAGCAACAAACAATTGAGCTTTTTCCATGGCAGCAAATTTGCTTCAAATCATAACACTCATTTCATTGTGTACCTGCCGGTGGCTTCGCAATTGGAGTGGGTTTAGCTCGCCCTCGATTCCTTCCTCCACAACAGATGCCACCACGTCTCGAGCGCGGACGTCCATGATTACTGGGGCTACATGGTTGTCTTGGTCGTTTGGATTTGCGTCGTCTTGGTCGGTTTGGTTCTGGTTCTGGTTTCGGTTACGTTTTCGTCGAAATATTTTGTGTGCGGCCACAGCGATCCCAATTAAAAAGGTCACTTTGGTCGCTTTCTTCATCATCCTTGAACGAACAAGTGTCTGTTGACCCAGAGATGACCTTGGACTATCCTTCCACCTTTTATACTTGCAAGAATAATCCAAGTGCCATCTCTGGATCAAGAGCTTTGACCTTTGGATTTCTGTCAAGACCGACAGTAACTGAGGAGAGAAGCTCTCGATTTCCGAGTCAAGCACTGAAATAGAAGAGTCTCGACGACCGGCCAACAAAACAGAACCAATACTACCCACGTCTAAAGCATTGTCACTCTCTGCGACGCGCGAATATGATTTGGTAAGATACGAAGGGCGCCCTCCACCTGCCTTCCTCCGGAATCGCCTCACAGGCTGTGAACAGCCGCCATTTAAGTGTTTGGTATTCGTTTCTTTTGTTAGCATGTGCCATCGTTTTGTGCGTTGCGTTCTCCACAGGTATTTCTGAAGTTTTTTTCCCCCCTATGCAGTGTAGTGTTGAAGATGGAGATGGTGGAACGATTTCCTCAGACATATCCTTTTTATGTGAACTGGTGAGAAAAATAGATCGTTAGCAACACTTATAAATTGGTTCTGGTCCCAACATGAGGGGCTGTAGTCTTGTGTGTCGGTATCTTTGAATATTACATTCAGGTGAAAACAAGAAAATGCAACCAATACATGGAATGTTTTTTTAATAAGGTGAAGAAAACAAGCCATGAAACTGGAGAAAACTATGAAGCTGTTTTCAGAGCCACCTCCCCAAAACAAAAAAAAATGAATGGGAGCAAAAAAAAAGCAAAAACCAAGAAAGTGGTTTGAATACTGGATGATCCCTGGTGTTGAAAAAATTCCTTTTGTGGGATCGAGGTATATGGTGCTTTTCATCACCATCACAAAAGCTTAAAAGATGCTCGGAAATCAATTTTTGAAGACTGTACTAAGTTAGTACTACTCACAAGGTGGTACAATTTTTTCTAACAGTTGTGTACAGGTGCTTGAAGACACTGTATTTGTATAGAAACGCATATCAAGTGCTTTGGATCGGTCAGGAGCAGCATTTCCTTGTTGGAGGGATTTTATTTGCTTTTTCTGAGCCGCGATCAAAACGTCGAGTGCAACAGCTACGGAACTGGCTGTGGACTTCAATGTCCATCCAGTAAGCTCTGTACGTTTTTGGTCTTTTTTGAAGTGCATCGTTGCGTCTGTGCCCATGCTTCTTTTTGGATGATTTCCTCGTGAAAATTTGAAGATTTTCTGTTTTCAAAACTGTTTTTTTTATTTCTCCCAAAGGATTGAGAAGCGGCTGTCCCTAACTTTTGAGGTTGCTCCTTAAGAAGATCCGGAAGGACTATTGTCACTTCCTTTTCGGGAGGAGTCCAACCACTTTGGGAAAAACACAACGGAGACAAAAAGAAGAGACTCGAGGGCTGAATTACATTCATCCTGACCGACTTAAATAGTCGAATCGCAACTTCTATCCAACTGCTGATTAACTGTAAATCAGCTTCTAATGGGTTCAGTAAATCGTCCCATTCTGTGTCAGTTTGTCGTCCTAATCCCCCAGATCATCGATCAAATCAAAAACCCCACAGGACCTGTTCCTCTACATGTCCCAGAATTACTCCATAACATTCCAGAAAAACTCGAAGTACTCTTTCCAATCGTATTGTCAATGTATTTCCAGTTATTTTTAAAAACAACCTTCCCCCCTGTCCAACCTTCTTAACCACCCACAAGCGGCAATATTGAAGCCGACAATGTACCTCCTTGTCATTTGCTTATTGCACTGCATTACTGATGAAAGCCCCATGGCGCTAATCGACCATTTTTTAGTGCACTTTTGGAACCAACATATTGAGCACAGAAAGCGTTTGTTTTTATTTTTCTTTTTTTGTGTCTTTGTTTTGTCAAGAAACAACCCGGAGGAGAGGTTTTCAAAAGTTTTTTTTTATTTTCCTTTTTTTTTGATTTTTTATGTAAGGAATGTGCATCTGTGATCAGTAATTGGGCTTGCAGGAGTGCACTTCTCGATCGAGACCTGAACAGTGTTGGCTGAACTCTGAATCCTTAATTTTGGCATTAAAATCAGGCCAGCTCGTTTCTGTCCACACGAAAACAATTGGGAAAAATGTGAATAAAGGAATGCAGGTAGAGGGCCGCCCCCTCAGCTAATGCTACTGTTGCTTTTATGATTTCTTTGCCGTTTTGTCAGTCTGAAAAAATGTAGAGTGGAGCCGAAGACCTGTTAGTCGCCTTTGTTTCACTTGCTGCTCTTTTTTCCCTCCAAAACCAATTGATAAAGAAGTAAACTGTCGGGGCAGCTGTCAAATGTGGAAATCCCCCGATAGCTTGTTGTGCACTGGTGGCTGGACATCGACTCTTATTCCTCACTTCTTGGCTGGGGGTTTCTTTGATGGTCTATTTCGTCCCTCTGCACTCCATTGAGGGAGCCAATATTTTTGTTCTCATCTTGATTTCAACTCGTGTTTTCAGCGATGCTACATGTTATGTTTTTTTTTTAGATTTTCTGATTGTTTTTTTATTAACTTTGGTTTTCGTTTCCTGTCTTCTAAGTGTTGTGGATGTGGTTTAATGAATTGGGCCCTCGAGTAATTTGATGGTGGCTGGAGCACCCACTGATGCCGCAACATACAATATCATAAACAGAAAAGCAAAAAAAGCAACAACTCACATAGATATGCATTTTGAAGGCAATCTCGAATCCTGAATGCTCCACCTTTTGCAAAACGCCTCGTTTGCTCTGATGCAATTTCCCAGGCAAACTCGCAGGCCGAACTTGTTTCGAGCACCCTCTACTTGGATGTTTTGCTTTGGCTTATAATATTGATCGATTGATTGAGGGAAGGGGCTGTCAGTGCCTTGTTTGTTATGGCTCCGAGCTTTTGAATCGTCTGTCGAGGAGGGGGCTGGATGGAAATCTATGATTTGCCTCAATGAAAAACAATCTGCTGGTTTAATTCAACTGCAGCGAAATTGTTCTGCCACAGTCGCAGCAAATTTTTTCAGTTTCAACGTGAAGTTTGAAGCAGAAAGCATAGAGCAATCACATTCAGTTTTTCCATAAGCACCTTGGAATTATTAAATGGGGCATTTTGCAAACTTACATCAGTGCAGTTTACCCTGTCTTCTTCTGCTTCGGCATCAGCACCTCAGATCACAAGATCCTGAAAAGCATGTTAGAACTCATGTCAGATTAAGAAAATTCTCAAAGAAAGTAGGGTTGGTTCGTATAAAATTCTCAAAGATTTATGAATTGAAACAACAGTGGGCTTTTAAAATGGCACCAGCGAGCTTCACTCCAGGTGTACCTTAACAGTGATTTATTTACCCTGACAAGCTGCTTCGATTAAGGAAGAGCATCGAATCCACACCCTCCATGTCGCCCCCCTTATCAAGCAGATGCTGAACTTCAGAAGTCCAGAAAAATATGCTCGATTATGAGGGGGAGCAAAACTGAATGACTGAATCAAGAATGAGAATCATTTTTGGCCAACATGAAGACACAATCCCAGAATGCGTTGCTGGATACTGCTTCGCAACGACTTTTTAACATTGTGCATGGAGAATTGCTTGTTTCTGAATGTGCATTTGTTTCTCTTTGGCACGTCAAATCTAACATTTCAAACAAACAAACAAACATCAAACATCAAACTCGGATGATGCCCTGCATTATTGCTGCCATGACACTCAACATTCATACACCAAGTAATGAAAGTGCAACTGAGGGTTGTGGAATGTTAGATCCCAATGATCAGGATTTGTGGGGTCCTCACCTCATGGAAGGCGACAAGGTTGGGGAAAATATTCAGTTCTCGATTGAACACCTCTTGCAACAGACGTCCCGTTCCCTGCGCAGCCGTCAGAAACGCTGACAGTTGCAGATTTGCCGAGTCGAGGATCAAGGACGAAACAACCGCAATGTAAGCATTCGCACTTTTCTTTGAAGCTGCACCATTTTTGGTCCATCATCGTCGATTGTAGTAGCACGCCAGACCTCGTCACAGGCACCCTCACCCACCAGATTATCCTGCGCGCCGATACGTCCATTGGTCAAATCTCACGCACTTTATACCGAGCAAATGATTCAACATGGCTCTTTTGCAGAGGAAAACTGGACTCTAGAGGGATCGTCCCTCAGAAAGATGCGTCATCCTTTAAGTAAAGAGATGGTTCTCCTCGGCCCATGGGCGTCGACAACCAAACAGCATTCACGACCCTTTTCTGAGGTCAATGGAGGTAACGAACAATTGGCCTTGGATAAATCTGCTTTTGATGAAACAGCCCTTCTGAGACGGACCATCTTCTAAAGTCGAGTTATGGGGACAGTGATAGACCCACTTCATCCAAGGTCTAAGGAATCAAGCCCTCTCTGAACTCACCAGCTAATCATGTGGATGTTGTGAGAGACAAAGATAACAAGTTGCCTCTTTGCCATGCACCAAAGATCCTGAGGTTAAACAGCCAGTTTGAAACACTTCATGACCATCTGAATCAATTTGTACAGGAGATGTTGCGATGCATTATTCATCCCAGTTTCGTGCAGGCCTATGAATGATGCCTGGTGGATCATGGAAATACGGGGGGAGTGGAGCCTTGTATTGTGATGGAGCACTGCACCAATTGGTGCAGTGCTCTTGCAAGAGATTGTTGTCGAAAGGGATTGATGAGGACTGGCTGAAGACCAGTGGTTGGAGAGCTCGATTGCAGTTGCTTCAAAATTATGCGTGTGGACTCAGTATACTCCACAATTTGGGGAAATTACGATGCGCAGTTGGAGAATTTGCTGTGAATTTATGTTGAATTTGGAGGCTTCATCGTAAACTTGCTGATGGGGGCATGGCCAGGTAAGCCCTTATTGAAGCATTCAGATCTGACAGACCAAGCAAATATCCCAAACATGCACCTTTCACAGGCCGACGATATGTTGAATATGTGGTGACAGCAGAGTGCATTGCTGTGGGAAGATCGTTTGAGGGTGGCAATTGTTTCGCTCAAATGAATTGGTGGACTGGCCCTGAGTTTGGTGGTACAACCATCTCCAAATGTGATGTTAATTCCTTTGCGCTTGTCATGTGGTCAGTGTATTACCTAAAGCACCTTCCAGAAAGTGATTCCTAACCCATTGATTTCATCCAAATGGAACAGGAGCCACCCGCTCTATTTTACATTGGGAAACTAAAGAGTGGACCTTACTGACTTCAATGTGAGCTGGTTTCACCATCTTGTGATTGGATGGCAACACTCTTGGTAGATTTATGGACTTTCAACGTCAGTTGAATGGGAATCTGTGGATATTGCAGGTATATCTGCGTCAAGGGGTCACTTACAGTGGCTTGAAGTTACACTCATAATTTTTGGGGGTATCAGCTCATTTTGTTGAGGGCGAAGCCTGTAGAACCCGGGGGAAGCCTCGTGGATGGAGCTTTCAATCTAACTGCTCCAAAATGAAGTCCATTATGATGGCTGAATTTCTTGAATCCAGACGTCTTCTTGCTGCTGCCGCTCTTGTTGCTGCTGCTGTGAGGGTGACTCATCAAGTTCAGGGCCCCATTCCATGAGAGGACCTGGAAATCAAACAGAGCAAACATCATCTGGGGTTGGAATTGCACCCGCTGATGTGGGCAGTACATAATCGAATTTCCCCAAAGAAGCACGCCACCCTGGCGAACCTGGAACTGCTGAGCCAGAATCAAACAACAGATCTGAACAGGGTGTGAACGTGATTCCGTCCACACCAGTGTTTTGTAGGAAGTGGAATGACATTCAGGCCGAGCTACAGAAATTTTGTATCAAATTCCTCGTTTTGGTGCTTGGGGAAAGTTGATTGTCAGTTGATTGTGTATTGTCAGCCCTCACAGGAGCAGTGAAATAAGTTTGTTCAATTGTTTTTCTTCAGCAGCAGAATGTGGGGCAAACATCACAGTGGGAACAGGTCCAAAGACTAGTGGTTTGGAGGGGGAGTTTTGCTGAAATCCTCAACCAACCATGTGAAGTTGAGTTACAGAACTTGTTAGTAGTATCCTGGCTCTGGATACCAAGTTCGATGAGGAATGCCTGGTCAGAATCCCCAGCCAGAAACTCTGAAGATGATGCAGAGGGGCATTGGCTTTTTTGGAGGCCTTAAACCCGCTCCCAAAGAATGATCTCCACTCTGATGCTCCTCCGATGCTCAAAAAAGTTAAAACAGATAATATCTGTCTCGGGGAAAGCTAGTTAACGCTGGTTTCTGATTGTCCACCCAGTTTAATTCCCATAGCTGATTGGTTGCTGATCAATCAAGAGAGGAATGATGATGAGATGCACATCTGGAAAGTGGGTTTGAAAATTGAAAATTTCTTCGGCTGTCGGAGATTTTCATGCAAGGGGTATGTCCCATCTGGGTATTTCCTTATGCACTCGTCACCAGCAAACAAACAAACAAACAAACAAACAACATTTACTCGTCACCAGCACTGGACGAACAATTAACTACCCTGGGGAGTTTTAAGCTTCTCTGTGTGTAATCTTTGTTTGTTTGTTTGTTTTTTTGAGAACTTGTGATGTACGATGTTGATGGCGGCCTCTTAGTCCCAGTACGATGTGCTGTGAAATGGGCAGGGAGCGGCGGTGCTGCAAACCCCTCAAAATCCCATCGCACACCCATTCCACAACAGAACGACAGTAAACCCTCCCAGGCGCTGCTGGCTCGTGGGAATCCTTTTTTTGTTGCGTGCAGAAACACTCGACGCCTAGGCCAGCCCTTTTAGGCTTCATGGCAGGAATTTCTGCGAAAGAGTGGGTTGGACGCCTGTCGAAGTTTTGATTGACACAGCGGGGTCTGTCCGATCGCTGGCTGCCCGGATCGCGGTCTAAGGAACATGGAAGAGAGCAAAAAAGTGCGCTGTCGAACAATGCCGCCGTGATCCAGCTTGTTGCGCGTGGGTTTCCCTCCGCTGTAGCCGTATCTCGAAACTCCCGACTTTTGAGGAGCGGAAACAAGCGGAAAACGATAAAGTAGGGAGGTAATTTTGAGTTTTCTGCGTGGCTCTGCACAATTCTCGGGTTGGGGCAGAAATGTTTGGGGATCGTGCACCGGTATCGCTCTTTTATGTCCTACGTTTTTTTGCTGATGGGAGTGTGCAAAAAGCAACACTGGGGTTTTCTTCGGTAATAGGAGCAAGAGAACGATCATATTTTTTTTCTAAGGTTTCGCTTGTCGTTTTTGTTTCGACAGCGCTGCTCTTTTTTGGCGGGGAAATTGCTTCTTTTTTTGAAGAAAATGGTCACGATTGTCGACCGCCGCCCATGCAACTACACTGGCAACTCTCACTCAAACAAGGGGTGGTAAGTTGTCGAGTTTATTCCATGTTTTGTTGCAGAGGCTGGGTTGACCTGATTGTTCATTTGCTTTTCTCTACAAGGTGCTGCTTCGATCTTTTGTACCACACTTTCGGTCTGGCTCCTCACCAGTGTGATTGGGTTGGAATATCTTTCTGTGGCCTGCCCATCCAGCTTTTTGGAGAACAGGCAATACCTGGCCAGAAACTCAAGGAAGGGAGTGCATTTCCTCTGAAATCTCTCTCTCTCTCTCTCTCTCTCTCTCTCTCTCTCTCTCTCTCCCCCTTTCCTTTCTCCCCACAAGCCACGTGATTGACAGAAATGTCTCTCTCTCTCTCTCTCTCCCTTTCCTTTCTCCCCACAAGCCACGTGATTGACAGAAATGCAAAGGTCAAACTTCGCGACCCAGTGATGGGTATAAGACTTGCAAGGATAGTCCGTTTTCCATCTCTGGGTCGACCGAGTTACGACTCGGTTCAAAGATGATGAAGAAAGCCAGGATAGTGATTGGACTTGGACTTGCTATCGCTGGCGCAACAAAACTCCACCAGATCCTTCGTAAGAGACGACAGAACGACCACGACCAAGACGAGAATCACGTCAACAACCAAGAAAACGAGCGCGAAAAAGATGTGGATGCAGAAATCGAGGAAATCAGCTCAGCTGTGGGTTTGAGTCCAGCACAAGCCGAACCTGGACATTTTTTTGTTCGATTCTTGTTTTGCTCTCTCAACGTCGGGCTAGAATCAACATGTGGAAAGCCGGGTTTCGACCTTGAATCACATTGCCTTTTTTTCTCGAAATCACACCTCCCTTGATGAATCTTTTTCCCCGTGCATTTCTTCTTTCCATCGCAGGAATTTGCCGAGGACGAGTCTGATGCCAAGATCCGAGAAGGAGCTATCCTTGCATTCGAATTGGGGAAACTGTTTGAGCCCTTTGTCATCAGCATTCTTCCCTTGGTGTCGACATGTTTTGGCGATCCCGCCCTTCCTGTCCGAGAGGCCACCGTCGACGCTGCCAGAGCAATCATGAGAAACCTGTCAGCCCAAGGTGAGGCATTCCGACGATTTCCTGGTTTATAAATGGATTTCATAAAAAAGTCAAAACTGCTTTAATTCAGGAAAGTTGGACCTTGCTAGGGGTGTGTGCATCTGGACATTTTGATGAAAGAAATGTATTTTTGTGAATTCGGCACCAGTTTTAGGTAGTATGAATCTAGGAGTTATTTCTTGATGCCGCGGAAAGAATGACGCTGATTGTTCCTTTTTAACATTTTCAAGGTATGAAGCTTGTGCTGCCATCGTTGCTCAAGGGGCTGAGCGATTCGGTTTGGAGAACCAACCAAACCGGGGGGGGTATCCAGCTTCTGGGTACAATGGCATGGTGTGCTCCAAAGCAGTTGTCCAGTTGCTTGCCAACCATTGTCCCACATCAAAAAGTTCAAAAGGCTGCACAATTGGCACTCGATGAGGTATGCTCTAAAAATTGTTTAATAAAAAACCATCCAGAGCTGATATTCGTACACATAGATATATTTGTTTGCAAATTGGGGAGTTTGCAATCTGACAGACTGGGTGCGCCACCAGGTTGGTGCCACGATCAGAAATCCAGAGGTGCAGGAGCTCGTCCCATCGTTGCTGAGTGCCATTGCCCAGCCAAACAAATTCACCAGGGATTGCTCGGAGAAGCTGCTGGACACCGTGTTCGTTAACACCATCAATGCCCCCAGTCTGGCTCAGATCATCCCCGTGGTGCACAGAGGCTTAAAGGACACAAGCGGAGAAGTTAAAAAACGAGCTTCACGGATCGTCCAGAATCTTTGCAAGCTCGTCAATGATCCCAAGGTCTGACTGAGCATATCCTTGTCACCGTCGTTTGATTGCACACCTTGTCTAGCAAGCTTTCAATCCTCATTTTATCAAATTCCTTGGTGAAAGCTCTTCATCCGCTAAGTCCCTGTGCTGTTTATGTAGGATATGGCACCGTACGTTACTCTGCTTGTCCCTGAGCTTCAAAAAACAAATGTGGACCCGCTTCCAGCTGGTCCATCTGCAGATGTCAGGGCTCAAGCGTCCAAGGGTTTGGGATCGTTGATGGGTGACATGGGCAGAGATGCCCTTCAAGATGTCATGCCTTGGTTGATCGAGACACTCAAGTCGAAATGCTCCAGTGTGGAGCGGTACGGAGCCGCTCAAGTGAGGTTTACACTCTCTGCATGCCCAGCAAAAGAGAATTCTACAATTGGTCCCCGATCCTGAGTTTCTTTTGACAACTTTGATGGCTGCAAAGTGTTGTTTAAGACCTGGTGATCAATGAAAGGAGTGCTTGTGCAGGCGCTGGCCGAAGTTTTTGCTGTGTATGGAACATCCTACTACGAAAGCATTCTCCCTCAGATCCTGGAGGATTGTCGAGCTCCGACGGCGGCCATACGCGAAGGTGACATCATTCTGTTCAGATTCTTGCCTTCTACCATGTGCGAAACATTCCAAACCCATCCGGATGCTGTCCTCCCTCTCATTTTGGATGGGCTGGCTGACGAAAACGAGGGCGTTCGAGAAAAGGAGGAGGGCCTTTCGAACGACAACTGGAGGATTAGCCAGAGCTCCGTGGAGCTTCTTGGCAACTTGTTCTATAAGGTAGCCCTTTTGTTGGATGGGGAAAATGGAGTGGGTGTCCTTTCAAGCAGCATGGAGCTCTGGATTCGAAATTTTGTTGCCTGGAATGCCTTGGAAACCCTGAAGTGCCCGCTTTCTCTTGGCAGGTTGCTGGAACATGTCGAAAGACTCAAGTCGATGGGTACTCTGATGACGAAGGCATTGCAGTTAACAGCTACAGCGCTGCCATCGTTCATTCCCTCGGAATGGAGCGTCGAAACGACGTGTTGGCCAAACTCTACATGGTCAGACCAGATGTTCAATACTACGTGCGATCAGCTCCCCTCCACATCTGGAAGACAGTGGTGGTCGACACTCCAAAGACCCTTGGGGAGATTTTGCCTGCATTGATGGACTACATGATAGAGACATTGGCGCACAGTGGAGAGGATGGGCGACTGTCCGC
This sequence comes from Bryopsis sp. KO-2023, assembly GCA_030272585.1. Lineage (NCBI taxonomy): Eukaryota > Viridiplantae > Chlorophyta > Ulvophyceae > Bryopsidales > Bryopsidaceae > Bryopsis > Bryopsis sp. KO-2023. The sequence continues at coordinate 434,429 of BSYQ01000005.1, forward strand.
AGGTCGGTGCCTTGGTGAATTGGTCAGGAAAACGGGGGAGAGGCCTCTCCCTTGGGTGTTGCCCAGCATTCTGCCCATTCTCAAGGGTGGAACGGAGTCGGAGAGTCCTGAGACAAGGCAAGGGGTTTGTTACGGTCTCTCCCAGGTTTTGGATGATCTGACGAGGTCGCAATTGACGCATCACCTGCCCATGCTGTTGCCTGCGATACAAGCCACTCTATGTGACCAGGATCCTGAGGTAAAAAAATGTCTTTCCAAAATGCATGGGATCAGACTTCCGAAAGCTGCAGTTTCGGAACGGGTAGAAGTAATGGGCATTGATCACATCATATCAGATTCAAGCTGAAACACATGCTGTGGAAAAGACAGTTTTAAACCGAGAGCAACTGTGCCTGGTGGTTGTTGATCAGGTCCGTGAGGCGGCGGCTGGAGCTTTCAATGCCCTTTTCAAGGCAGGTGCTGGTTCTGTCGTGGATACCGTTGTTCCAGCCCTTTTGGCACAGCTTCAATCAGACAGTGGAAATTCTCAGGCCTTGGAAGGTCTTCAAGTGATTCTGAGCGTAAGACCTCAAACGCTGAACTCCATGGTTCCAAGGCTGCTGCACAAACCCATCTCAGTCACAAATATTCAAGCCTTGTGGGCCCTGGCGAGTGCTGCAGGGGCATCCCTGCAAGCACATTTGCCCACCATTCTGCCGGCTGTTTTGTCACTGGACAGCATGGAAAGCGGGAAACCTGTGGAGGAAGCAGCAAAGGTGGATGTTTCGGAGCACACCGCGGTGCTCATCACAGCACTGGTGCCATTGCTTGCGGAAGACAATGAAATTGTGGTGAAGACTTGTTGGACTGCCCTGGGGTCCGTCACTGCAACCATCCCCAAGGACACGCAGCCCTCTTTTGTGCGTTGCCTGAAAGATGCGGCGGCGAGTGCCAGGGACAAGGAGAGGAGGAAAATGACCGGGGAGGAGATTTGGGTGCATGGGTTCTGCTTGCCTAAAGGGTTAGGTCCAGTCTTGCAAAGTGAGCTCGCTACTGAGGGTTTGGGAGAGCTCGTCGAGCTGACCAGCATCAAAATGCTGAGGCCATTCGTTGTTCAAATCACTGTTCCGCTCATCAGGATCATCGGTGATAGATTCCCCTGGCGAATCAAGCTTGCCATCCTCACAACGCTGGGGTTGCTGATCAACAAAGCGGGAGACGGACTCGAGGCATTCGTCCCTCAGCTGCGGGCCACTTTCTTGAAATGTCTACAGGACCCCACTCCAAACGTCCGAGACCAGGCTGCCAAGAATCTAGGTCAATTGGCTCGCAGGAGTCCCACAGTTGATCAATTGGCAGTGGATCTGTCAGGCGACGCTGCGCGAAGTGAGCCTGCGGTTCGCAGGTCGTACTTAGCAGCTCTGAGGGGAATGTTTCAAACCAGCGGGGACAGGATCAACCCTGCAGTGTTGTCTGAGACTGGCCACGAAATCGTTGCTTTGCTGTCTTCGGGAGAGGAAGAAAGCGACATTGTTGTTGTGGACGTCAACTTGTGCAAGCTCCTCAGCCGTGATGTTCCTCTCTTCAACTCTATCGTTTCTGATCTTTTCCCCAGAATCAAAATGCCAGGAGCGGATATTAACCTGTTGGTGCAAGGCATGAAAAACCAATGCGCCCTGCACAAACTGCAACCAACGCAGTATTTCATCATGAAGGTGGGCTTCCTCTCAGGAAATATATATTCCTTTTGTGAATGTGATGACCGAGAAGATAAGTTTTTTCCAATTGTGTGGCTGCAGACGGTGCGACTCGATGAGATCATTATTGGCCGCCACGGTGTCATGCTTGTCGGCCAGCCATTCTCTAGCAGGCGGCTGGCATCGGACGCTTCTCCTGACAGGAAACTCTGCGTGCTGGACGGTCCTGTGGATGCCGTCTGGATTGAAAACATGAACACTGTTTTGGACGACAACAAGGATCCTCATCAACTTGGCTGGAAACTCCTGCTGACATCGTGGATGAACACATTGCCGCAATCGACTTTGGGACAGAGTCCAGTCGATCGAATTGGTCAGCTCTTCAGCTGGCTTCTGCCATGCAGTTTGAGGTTTTTAAGAGAGGAGACTAAAGAAGTATCCCCAAGCGAAGAGATGAATGTTGCACGTACAGCCATGAACACTATTGCTTCCCTTCTGGATGAGTTGCAGTCATCAGAGGAAGAGGACGCAGTTAAACCAGCCGGTAAAATTGCCATCCGTGTTGCCCCCACCCAACGTTGATCATAAAAAATGGAACAAAAGAGAACCTTGTCTGACGCATCTTTTACTTGCCTGGTCCAAGCGGATGGCTTTTTCTGACACAGTTTTGATTGGTGTTCTTTCCAGGTTTAAATTTGGACCAACAAGACAAGAAGCTGTTGTGGATAGACAGCATGTTGCTTTTTTCGTTCGTGTGGTCAGTTGGAGGCACCACTGACGATCAAGGCAGAAAGAAATTCAACAAGTTTTTTCGAGAACTTCCTGAAGGAAAGCTCGTTCCAGGGTATGAGGAAGTGATAGGGGAACCTGTCGGATTCTGTTGCCCACTCCTGCCTAACACGCAGGAAACCACGGTGAAAGACTACGTCTTCAACAAGGAAACGTCCACTTGGCAGCTGTGGACGGATACACCCACAGATGTGAACATCACTGCTGGAGCACAAGGTTCCATTGTGCTCATCAACGACTCGGCGAGGTAGAAAATAGCAATATTTCGATGTTCTTGGCACCTGTTGGCTTGAGTATTTCATTCTCTGAAGTGTCGATTTTTTTGTGATGGCTCAGATACCTTGCCATCCAACATAGTCAGCCCCTCCTCATGGTGGGACCGACCGGGACAGGAAAGCCGGTGACGATCATGGGTCTCGCCAAAGAGTCGCACAGCCCAGTCTTCAAAATTTTCGCCGCCAGTACATCTGGGGACATGATCCGAGGTCAAGTGGACTGGAGACTAGAGAAACGCCGAAAGGGAGTGTTCGGGCCCAGGGTTGGTACCAAGTGTGTGATCCTCATTGATGATATCAACGTGCCAGCCAAGAACGCACAGGACACAGGAATTCATTCGCAAGTCTTGGACAAAAAGGACCACATGAAGATGCCTCAAGGAGAGAACATTGTCGGCAACACCCTGGACGATCAAGAGCACGCCGACATGCTCTCTGAGGTCTTTTCAAAGCAAATGGACAAAGTGAAAGTGGAAACAGAGGTGAAGACTGAAAAGGCAGAAACCAAGGTCAAGATGGAAGAAAAAGGGGCAGAAACGAAGGAGGAGATAAACGAGGATCTGAATGGAGACAAGAGCAACGACACTGGAGAGTGGTGCCGCGATTCAACTGAAACAATATGCGACAAGGTGGCGCAAGTTTTTTTTTCTCCTCAATCTTGTGATACACAAGCAACTTGAATATGTGTGTTTGCATAGCAGAGCGATGGTGAGAGTGCCGAATAACATATCACCTGTTTTCGTTTTGTATATCGGACTGCAGTTTTTGTTTTCGTTTTGCTTGTCAGGATTCGTATTTACTTTCGGTGTTGTATGTCGGACTTTCTAAGTATTTGTTCTGCATGTGTTTGATTTGCAAGACTAAAAAGTGTTCTTCCCAGGGCTAAGATATTCATCATTATTATGCCTTCAGGAAAATCGAGGTAGTCCCTTACGAAAGGAGGTTTTCTATTCGTCGTCGTCATCACCACCACCATTCCATTTCCATCGCAACGAAAATTCGGAACCTGTTGAATGGACAAATGAAGAGATGTTTGACGAATATGTTCGATTGCTAGAGGAAATACCAGCTATTCCTTGCCTACGCAAAAGAGCATTAAAACTAAATTTCTACTACCATTTGGAGCAACGTTTGGAAGATGATGGTTTGGTTTAAAGCGAGAATGTTGTGAATGTTGATTGATTGAGAATGTTGTGTAACCCGGTGAAAATGATGTAAATGATGTTTGTTTGTTTGTTTGTTTGTGTAACCCGGTGTAAAAAAGACTTTTCAATCAGTGAATCAATGAAAAAAGACGCACTTGACAGCAATCTGTAGCTCCAAGCTAGACTGGAAGATTTTGCATTTGTTTTTGTTTTTTCGAGTGTCGCGGCCTGGAGAAGGTGATTCATGGTGGTCATATTTTTTTCAATATATTTTTCAACACGAAATCCCACAGGTATGAAATACTCTGCACCAGCCAATGACTTGTTTTTTCCCATTCTTTCAATAAATGTATTTCATCAAGGCTGAAAACCCCATGCAGTCTTGTCCACCAATCAAATGACCAGCTGCTCTCCCATAATTGCAACCAAATTCCATATGTTTGTTTCACTTAGTGATGATGATGTGGTTTCTTGGGCAGCTATGAACACATCGGACAGTTTTCTTGCATCAAAAAATGATTCATTCTTATCCAGATGGAAGGATGCATCCTTTGAGAGAAGCTTGAGTTTTATGAAAGGGAAAACTGCACAAATCAACTTCCAGAATGAGGTCTCCTCAGAAGAAAAAACTGGACTCAGGAGGGATCGCTTCTCAGAAAGATGCGCCAGGTGTCTACACCGTTCTGTTCGACGGCCTCAAAAAGGTGAGCTCCCAAAAACGGCTCAGGTTCTTGGGGTATTCTTGCATTCTGGTCGGAACATCTGACATTGTACACGCCAGTCCATATCCGTGTTGATCTGATCCCAAGTCCTTGAATGTGCCATCAATCGTGTTTGTCACTGTGTCGACCATTAGATATGGCTCTCCCGTGGAAACAACAAATAACAAGAACGCAAGCAGAGGGCACGGCCACTTCTGATGGAGTGAGGGTTGTCCAGTGGCGGTGAAAAAAGATTTTCAAGCTGAATGAGCTCATCACATTGTTGTGATTTTATTTCAGGAGGGAGTATCTAACCCTGATGTTCATTGGACTTTTTCATCTTTTTTTTTTTGCACTTTCCTTATCAATCTCATAAGATTCCATTACCCAAATTAATCAAATAGACGCACCCCGCCAGTATGTCACAGTTGACACAGTTGTGGGATACAACGATAGATCTGGCATTGTGAAAGCGTAGTCGAATGATTGTCTGGTCCAGCTTCTCTTGGCTGGTCCATGTTTTGCTTTCGAGCAGCAGATTCTTGTTTCTTTCGTCCCACAACCGTCCTTGCCTGATAGAAATGAAGTAAAATTAAATAGAAAGAGGGAGTCCTTTTGTCTGTTGTGTGCTAAGAGTTGTGCCTGGAGTTTGTGCTGAGTGAAGTGTGTTTGAGTACCATTGTATTGGAGATGGTGTTATGTTGGTTTATAAAAGACTAGACAGAACTGGGAAGAAGTATAGTTTGTTGGAAGAATGATGTGATTGGCACTTGTTGTAATATTGCATGGTTGATGAACATCTGATGAGATACTGAAGGCAGGCTGATAGCTGTAGTGACCAACTGTAATGCGACGGAGCGTCAATTGACGGTGGTAACGCAATTGACTTCCAATTGATCTGGCTTTCATTTTTTCAAGGCACACTGAGTGTAGCAAACTGATCCCAAAAGATCACCAAGATCTGATGGTGACTGATTGAAAGCAAATCGACTGCAGTTCAATCGTCAGTTTTCCCAGATATCACCACTCCAACTTTCCATGTCCCAACACATATAATTGGAATGGGTTGAATCTGTTGTTTTTTTGAAGTAGTTGGAGGCGGTACTTATAAATGAACGGGCCGTGAATCTGTGAAAGAGAACGGACGGTTGACAGTGTTTTTCAAAAGAGGATGAGGGCATTCTATCCATGGTGGCTTCCTTTTGATGTTTTGTGATTATTGCTTGTTTGTTTGGGTTCTTCTTCTCTTTTTCTAGCAATTTCTTTTCACTATGGACCGACAGTAGTACGTCCAATCTTCATTTTGTGTCCCGAGCTGATTCACAAAAACTGCCTGGACCAGAAAACATTCAAAGTGCTACACATTGCCGCTTATTCAACTCGTGAGAGTATTTGATCCATTGTGAGGCGGGTGGTTTGCATCTCTTGCGGATTAGTTATCCATCCCAGGTTCCCCGTAGGTTCCAAACGTGACAAGAGGAGAGTTCCGTGAAACCCAGCTCAACGCTTTCGTCGCGCAGGCCATGTGCGTGCGACTCTAGCAACCAGTTTAACATCAAATTGTGATTAAGGGAATTCGAAATACAGTATGAAGAAAACATAGGGTTCCCCATATCTTGTCCAGCGAAAAGAATGGAGGAATAATATTGCACAGAACTTTTTTCCCACTCTACTTCTACCACGATTGAGGTCTCTCAGACCCTGTTGTAATTCCTCCATTGTGGGTCTCTTGTCAGGGTCCTTATCCAAGCTCTGTTCCATCATTGTGTCATACGCATCTGGAGACCCACCCTTGATCTTCTGAAAGAATGATAGAGCGGATGGTTTCCGTTCCATTTGGGTGAAAATGGGTTCGCTTTCTGGAAGGTGCTTTAGGTAACGAACTGACCACATGACAAGCCCCAAGGAATAAACATCACATTTGGAGATGTATGTACCGCCAGCCTGAGCCTCAGGGGCAGTCCACCTGTTCATTAAAGGGAAAGACTTGCCATCCTCGAAGGACCTGTCCACAATAGTGCACTCTACCATAACCATATTTTCGACATCCACATGTGAAAGATGTGCGTTTGGGATACTCGATTGGTCTGTCAGATCTGAATGCTTCAGAGAAGAAGTTACCTAGCCATCCCCACGTCAGCCACTTTACCATTAAGCCTTCCATATACAGTGCACAGCAAATTCTCCAACTGCACGTCGCAATGCATTTTCCCCAAATCATGGAGCCTACTGAGTCCACACGCATAATCTTGAAGCAACTGCAATCGAGCTCTCCAACCACTGGTCTTCAGCCAGTCCTCATCAATCCCTTTCGACAACAATCTCTTGGTGCAGTGCTCCATCACAATGCAAGGCTCCACTCCCCCCGTATTCCCACGATCCACCAGGGACCATCCATAGACCTGCACGAAACTGCGATGAATAATGCATCGCAACATCTCAAACTTCTGCAAAATTCGATCCAGCTGGTCATGAAGTGTTTCAAACAGGCTGCTCATCCTCAGGATCTTAACAGGAACCAACCCGCTGTCCCACCGGCACCATGTGTCCAGGTAATGATGGACCTCTTTGTAGCTGTTGAAAAATGCACTGCATGGTTGTAGGGCAATGAGGCCGCTTGATGTCCTGTCACTATCCCTCACAACATCAACCGGATTAATAGCTGGTGAGGTGAAGGAGGGCTTGAATTCTTGAATTTCAGATGAACTGGGTCCATCCCTGTCCCCAAAACTCGAGTCTAGAAGATGGTCTGTCCCAGACAAAGGGCTGTTCCCATCAAAAAGCAGATGTGTCCAAGTCCAATTCCTCGTAATCCACATTGACCCCAGAAGTAGAGCTTTCTTGCGTTGAAGAGAACGGTCTAGAGGGGGGTGAATCCTGTTTGGTCCTGTTTGGCGTTACGGGTGTCGGCGCTCATGGGTCGAGGAGAACCATCGCTTCGCTGAGGCATCTTTCAGAGGGGCGATCCCCCTAGAGTCCAGTTTACCTCTGCAAAAGAGCCATGTTTAACGATCTGCTCGTGTCCAAGAGGCCTTTCAATTTCAAAATGCGTGAGATTCGACTAACGCACCTGTCGGGGCTCAGGTTCTTGGGGTATTATTGCATTCTGGTCGAAATATCCGACTGTACTCGCCAGAAGATGTATTCTGGCTTCAATCTGGACCTCTGAGTCCCAGTCTCAAGTCCCAAAACCTTATCAAAAAACTCTTATCAATCAATCCTGCCTACCATGCAAAAACAAGCGATGAGCGCATGCGAACATCAGCCACCGAGAACAACCATGCGGTTGAGGTTTTGTTTTTGCGACGTCCTTTTGGACAGACGCCAAGTGCGGCGGCATGAAGAGACAAATCGCCGGGAGTTCTCTTCGTCACATCAGTGCGCTTTCTCCACATGAACACATAAAAACACGGAGATGAACGGGAGAGGTGCAATTCTGCGAGCCGTTCATCTAATTGTCCCTCTGCTCGTCACTGGTCGTGAATTTCAAAGTTCTTTCAGTGGAGCACGCTACAAGCTCGTGAAAATCGCTAGCAAGACGTTGCCACAGGTAACTTAGTTTTTTTTCACGAAATTCAACTTCCAATCTTAAGGATCTTCGATTGCTGAACGGCGGTTTTTTATCAGGATTATCTGGTGGGTGAGGGTGCCTGTGATGGGGTCTGGCGTGTTACGATGATCGACGATGAAGGAGAAACATGCCTGAGGGCGGTCAAGTCCATTCCGCTTGGAGGAAAAGTGCGACTTCTTGTGAAAGTGCGGTTGTTTTGCCCTTGATGATCGACTCTGCAAATCTGCGACTGTAAGCGTTTCTTGCGGCTGTGCAGGCAAAAAGACGCCTGGTGCCCAAGAAACTCAATCAAACTCAATCACGACTCTCCCAACCTTGTCACCTTCCATGAGGTGAGGACTCACAAATCCTTGGGTCGACATATTCACTGCATTTGTTGCTTCCAAGGAGCACACCCTGCATTGAGTACACTTCTGGTGGTCCGTGTGCAAAGGCCGTTCTGAGCAGACATGGCTCTCTTCCAGAAGGGGTTGTCCATGGCTACTTCCACCAAGTGATGATGGGAGTGGTGTACCTGCATGCTAATGTAAGTCTATCGAATCATGGTTGGCTGTTACAATTGTTGATCGGGTATTTCATGGGGTGTACGGGTGATTGGGGGTCTATATGAAATCATCACTGAGACAATGCACTCCAGTGGGTGCTTCATCAACATGTACCATGAAGAGAATCCTCGAAAAGACAAGTTTATGATGGGCTAGGCTGAATATCTTCCATTCAGATTTTTGGAGCTGACAATCAGTAGTGACTCTGAGGTAATCGTAGCCTGAAGAGAATATTTTTTTTTCAGAGAGTTATCATGCGGGATATCAAGCTGGGCAACATACTGATGAATTCTCAGAATGCTTAGATAAAGCTGTGCGACTACGGGAGCAGCAAGGTGAGTTTTTACTTGACAGAAGTTTACAAAGTAGGTTCCAGGCACATAAAAAGTCTCTCTTATAAATAATTGAGGTAGTTGCACAATCTGCCAGATTCTTTCTGCACTATGCGTATATTTCTCACACACAGAGTAGGTGTGGTGCTGGGCTGCCTGTCAAGGTTTTAACTATCCGACCCTGCTCTGTTGAAAGCCCCAGAAGGATGGAGATCCATGTACTCTGGTAGGGACACCTGAGTTTTTGTCACGAGAGGTGGTGAAATCTTTTCGGGCAGCTCATTCAATGACAATTCCACCACACAATGGCGAGGTAATGGGTTCACATGCTTTGACAGAACCTGTATCATAAAAACTCCTCTTGGGGATTCGGAAGCATTTGGTGGAGGAAAGAGGTTGTTGAATTCTTTTCAAGAGGATCTCAGCTGCATTTTCAGCCTTAAGTCAGCTCGTTTTTTTAATCTCAGGGAGATGCACTGGCTTTAAAAGCGAAAATCGAGCAATCTTTGAGGGGGTGAACAAATTGACTAAATTGTGTTTTTTTTGTTTTTTTTTGTTTTGGGGGGGGGGGGTTCTGGAAAAATAGCCAGTGGATATATATCACATATATGTGGGCCTGTGGAGTTTGTCTCTTCAAAATGTTGTATGGGTGGTACCCCTTTGGAAGTCAAGGAGATTCGGGCAATCTCTATGATTGCATTGTCGAATGCAACCCCACAATACCTGAATCCCAAAGAAGCGTACAGACACTCGAAGTATCGCGTGAGGTTTGAGATTTGCTGGCCGAGATTTGTGTCCCTAATCCAGATGACAGAATCACCCTTGGAGAAGTTATTTAACACCCCTGGTTCCAGACAGACTTATCATCTCAGGCACAAACTCAGTTGATGTGTCCAGTCAGCCGTTTGACAAACAGAAGGTTCTTCATGCGTGGAATTTGCCCCCCTCTGAAGTCCTGCAGCAGGAGCTTTTTCCCACTGATTGAATGTTTCACATTTTGTTGGAATGCAGGGCTGAAATGTTCAGAGTTCCGAGGTGGTTTCTGTCGACACAAGAACATGTAATTCAGGCTTGAAAATGTAAAAAGGAAAAACAGGGTTGGTGGTTTGGGAAAGCAAATTTGATTGGATATGTGAACAAAAAACCAAGTTCCCAGTATGGAAAGACCAAAAAAATTAAACTGGAAGGCAGCTCGCTTTATAGTTTTTTTGGTTCTGAGCAGAATTTAAAAAAACAAAAAAATTCCAGAACTATGGAAACATCAAGATCTTGACCTATATTCTAGCAAAATTGAAACTTGTGTTCACAATTGCAACCAACAACACACGTGCGATAGACGTGACTGTGTTGACAGAAACATCCACACAGTCACGTGTGTATCACTCGGTCAAACTAGGTCTCAATAAATTCCCTTCTCTGATGGGACTTCGTATCTCTGGGTCGCATCGTAAGTGAGTATGCTAAAGAGATAGAGATTAACAAGTATGACAAGTCTTAGATTCCTGTTTTCTGTAGCGGTGAGGACCGTTTGGAACCGAACCAATGGAATCTTCCCCGTTTGGGATCGGCATTCAGGAGAAAGAAAAAATGTGAAACACCCCTGGTCGGGACCGCATGCGCGGACCTTGACGCACACGACACTCAGCCAAAAGATCAGTCAAACAAGCGAGATGAGCAGGGTGCGTGGTGTGATCAGCGCGCAACCAGGTCCGATGAAATATTTCGAGCCCATCAATTCGTTGGTGTTCGACGAAAAGCTAGGAATTGGTGGTCACCTATTCCATGGAAAAGGCACCAATTGCACTGGACGGCAAATGAGCATGGAGCACATCAACACTATTCTGGGACCCAAAAATGGACAACAAATCGTGGCTCAGCAAGAGACGGTCACAAACGCGGTGGATGATGAGCAACCAATCAAGGCTGAGTCCAGCCAAGAGATCTATGATAGGTTTGATGCATCAAGTGAGGAGCCCTTGGCTGAAGTTGCTGGGGAAGATGGAGATCTGGAGGAGATTGTAACCCAGAAAAAACCAGTGCCAACTGGAAAGCATGCCGTGGACTTTCCAAAACTGGAAATCCAGGTTTTGTCTGAAATCCAGGCAGCTCCAGAGACTGCATTTGAAAGAATCGATGGCTTGCCTGATATCAACACTCCCCTGCATGAAGACTTGCCATCTGACCTGGACATCCCACCTGTTGAAAAGCAGATCCAAAAGACTGAAGGTGCAGGCTTCGATGACTCGGCTGAAAGTGAAGCCCTTGGGAAAGCTTGTGTGTGGGATATCTGTGACATGGCAGGCAGACCCAAAGCTCAAGAATACTTCCAAGTGGTGACGTTCCTCTCGGAGAATGCTATGCTGTTTGGTGTCAGGAATAGAACTGGCAAGTGGGATATTCTCAAGGGTGTGCTGAAAGCTCAGCTCAACAACGACAAGTCCAGAGGCAATGCAAGCCAAGACATGATCAGTGCAAGGATTGATAAGCGTGGGAAAGTGGTGTTTGGTCCCCCCATGAAAAGCGAATATGTGATTTATGTGGAGGACATGCACCTGCCTCAAATCATGAAATGTTCCCCCCAAGATCATACTAAGCTGCTCGGAGAAAGGATGGACCCCTGCCAATCTACAAAAATCATCGACACCAAACTTTGTGGAAGCATCGGAGCTCCAGGGGTTGCCCAAGATACGGTCACCAACAGATTCTCGGGACATTTCAACATAATTTCTTCTGCAGAAATGCCATCGGAGGCTGGCTTGAGGATTTTCTCGACAATCTCCCCGAACAAGAGCTTCCATGAGGGAATACAAGAGATGTGCAACAAGGTTCAATTTGACATATATTTTCATCCAAAAATCCGGCGTGATGAATGCCACATGGCGGTCGAATTGATTGCAGTCAAAACAAGGTCCAAAGTTGCAATCCCAAAACTGGACATCCGCCTCCGGTATGAGTTCTCTGTTTCAGCACCAGTTTGTTTTCAATCAAGCAATGTGAATCAAAAAGCTTACAAAGGGTTTCCTCACTTTTTTCTCTTTTTGTCCTAAACTTCTCAGGGGTGTTTTCTGGGCCATATTGAAAGATTAGGTGTAATTGTTGGTTTTCTATTTTCTGTCAGACTCACTAGCCAGACAACATGACACGCTGCTTCTACAAACTCATATGTATATATGTATGGACTTATAATGTGCACCCCCCCAGTCTGACTTACTCTATATTCCACACGCAGTGGCATCAAGATTTTGATCCCTTGGGCTCTTCACAAAAAAGTCAGCCGCATTTTAGTGCACGAGGAGAAAACCAAGCACGATGAGATTGCCATTGAACAAGTCCCGGCTGATTCTGTGGCAGTCATTGTGCCAGAAATTGTTACCAGCCTCCTGGAGGTGCGCGCATGTGGAATCAACCTTTTCAATCCTCTCGTCAATTTCAATGATGATGGAGAATATGAATGCCAGTTGTTGTCTTTATCAGCGCTCACAACCGAAAAAGCACTTATATGAATTTCCCTTGTGCAGGATAGCGATGAGGAAGTTGGTTTCGAGGATGGATTTGAATCACTTGTGGCGTCAGCTGCAAAGAATCCCTTTCCAGATGTGCACACCTCCACCATTTGCCATGGTGTGCATGAGATCTATGTCGACAATCCAAGTGGTGTTGTGTGCAATGGCAATTTGATAAAATGGAGGGAGCAGATGACCCCTAGGGAATGTGTTTTCCCTCTTGCACGCTTCCACGTGGCTGGTGGCAACATCGAGGGATCCGGAAGTGAAAAAATGAGTAAGTGGGTGCTTTTGCCGGCATGACAGTTGAGATTTTTCCCGATCCTTCTCCCTGGTTAATAATTTCTTCAGCTTGGCTTTCGGACTACACATCGAGAAGTTTGAGCTGTTATGCCATAATTGTTGGATCTGCAATCATTGATACGGATTAAAATAACAATCATAAACTGGAAAACGGGCCTTGCTGGGTTTCTGAATGGTGCTAATGAAGGAAGTGGTCCCTGAGCCAATATCCTATTTCATCCATTCCATTATTTTTTCTGACCAGGTGCTTGGAGCGAGATTGAAACTCTGATGGAGGCCACAATCAGTGAGCAAGAGGAGCAGATAGTGACTGTCCCCCCCCATTCGAGAGGAAGCGTAGACTCCATTGACAGACATCAGGTCTGTCCACAGCAAATCATCAAAACGCAATGGAACGAGGCTCCTGTGCATTCACCAAGAATGCCCTTATTGTTGTGTAAGTAAGAGTTAAATTGATCGATGCTTCCAGGCGGGGCCGCACTTTTCGAGGCATCCCAAAGAGCCTTGTGATCTTGGGGACGCACATCTGAAAAGAAAGCCTTTGGCAAGGACGTCGAGGAGCAATGTCAGCCAGCCATCGAATGTGGGTAACTCTGGGAAAGACATTTTCGCAACCTCCGGTCAAGCTGCTGATATTCTGGGAAGGCAAGATTATGTTTCAATTCAATTCAGTGTATGTACATTTATATGTTTTTGCTTTTACAAATCCATGATGTCAATAGTGACAATTGTATTCGTGACAAAACACAGGTGGAGCAAAAGATGGTCGGAATGACCACAGAAAAAGAACCGGCACTAGTAAAAAAAGGGTCGATTTACCAGTTTATTTACCAGTTTTTGCACGAAGTTCCAACAGTCGTTTCGTGTTTTTTTTGAGTTTACCAGTTTTTCAATTTACCAGATTACGACCACGATTACCAGTTTTTTTTACCACATTATTAGAATTTACCAGTTTTCTGGGGAGGTGAAAAAACTGGTAATCGTGGTCGTAAACTGGTAAATTCGAAAAGTGACGACTTTTGAAAATCTGGTAATTTCAAGAATCTGGTAATTTTAAAAACTGGTAATCGTGGTCGTAATCTGGTAAATTCGAAAAGTGACGACTTTTGAAAAACTGGTAATTGTGAGAACGATCTGGTAAATTGGAAAAGTGATGCACTTTGAAAATCTGGTAGTTTCAGGAAAACTGGTAATTGTGAAAATTCGGTAATTGGTAACAGGCAAAACTATCGAAACGGGAAACAAGTTCATTGAGTAATAATTTTACAGAGCCAAACCACGCATCCAACCCCCCACTGCCCCCACATTCAACAACCCCCCGTTGCCCTGAAATCGTGTTTCCCATCATTTTCAGATCTAATATTCCTGTCCCTGGAACTCTTCTTCCTATCACTACTCCGATCTGAAACTAGAACTGGGGGAGACCACCCATCTCCTGCAACCACTTTGCTCATCCAAGAAACAAGTTCTTCTCGTATATATATATAATATATTCCCTTGATGGTATCGTTGGCACTGTGTCCCTGTTCAGAATGTGAGATCCGAGATCCAAACTGTCCCATTGATTGGATATTCACCATCTCTCCATGAAACAAAGTAAAAGAAAATAAAGAAAGAATGGAAAAATGTGACCAATCTGTGTATCCCGCAAAAGTTCCCTCCCTCCTTTGCTTCTTTCTGTTTGCCAGGGGCAGAGTTTCAAACAGAGAAAAAAAAAAGTGGGTGATAAGCAGGCACCTGCATTCCTGGTTTCTTTTTCAGGCACCTGCATTCCTCATGTCTGAACCCCAGAACTGCAACACCCAGAGTTCCTCCCACAAACCTGTTCTCGAAGAAGAACAGGTCTCTGCTCTTTTTTCCGATTGTTGGTGGAGGAAACGATCCTTTCCACAGAAGATAAGGATTGCCATCACCAGCAGCAGCATTGAAATGATAAAAATTAGCAAACATTACAATCATCAGACTGCACCTGAGAGGGAGGAGGGAATTTTGTTCTATGTTATATGTTATCTTGTTACACCTTCAAAAGCGATATTGTCGTGGTTTTGTGGATTTTCCTCAACATGTGAATTGAGAGGAAATTGAAAGAACACACGCACAGAGATGTGTTACTATTTTTTATCACCCACTTTTTTTCATCAGCGGCAGCTTGTTTTGTTTGATCGATCATCCTCTTCCACCTGCCCAACTGTTTCCTTCTTTCTTTCGCAACGGCCAGCTCTGAATTGCCGAGTGATCGCTGCCATGTAGTGATCCAACTGCAACTCCCCGATTCTGCGAAAAGCTATAAAAACAATAAAACCTAAGTCCACTCCGCTTGTTTGAAAGTCAATGGGCATCCTGTTCCCATTGAATAGATTCTTATGATGGTGTGCATGTTGTGCCAGGCTGGCAAGAGCCGAAGCACACCGTGGGGATCGTCGTTTGCAGAACCCTTCCAAAATTCTGCACGGTAGGATTAGGGTTGCCCATTTCTTCCCTGTTTGGACCCCAAGATTATAACCAGGAGTTGCATAATCACAATTCAAATACGACTCTCAGTGGAAAGTACCTTCTTTCTCTGTCAATTCATCAGAAGCACTGCCTCATCTTGTTGTCTGTATATCAAGAAAACTTCAAATCAGAAACAACCCAAACTGGAGAAATAACCTTAGTGATCTTGCTGGGGATTTCTGGTGTGCAGGGTATGGCCTGGTCGTGTGAGATTGATTCTCGTGAGAAAGTACAACTGTATGAACAAAAACAAAGGAATTTTATCGATTAAAAGAAAGACCATTGGTTTCACTTTGCGATGTGCAATTGAACTCCAATATGATTCTAACCGGTATATCCCAAGAAGAAAAAAAAAAATGGCCAAATGGATTGTTTTCAAGGAGCTGCTGTTAAAACTTACCCACTGGCAATAGAAGCACATGACCTCGTAGTCTTATGTCCTCCCCTCTGACGAGACCTCTTACTGTCTCGTCGCTTTTGGCTTGTTCTTACTGGCGCTGTTCAGTAGATGTCTGCAGACCGCTCCAACCAACCGGGGAAGGTTCTCCTCGCGCCTTTCCTGGGAAACTGTGATGGTTTGCTTCGCTGCTTGTTTGCCCTCGTGGGTTTCGTGACCACGCAAGAGGTACAACCCCAGCCATCACTGTCACGAGACTTGAGCCACCACTGTCACGAGACTTGCTGTTATCCCGTCGCCTTTGACGTGATCATCGACCACAAAAAGAATCTCGATGTTTGAGAGATGTCTGCACACCGCCCCAACCAACCGCGATAGGCCTTGCGCCTTTCCTGGAAAAAAAAACTGGAAAACTGTGATGGGACCTTGGTTTGCTTCGTAGCTTGTTTGCCCTCGTGGGTTTCGTGCCTCGCAACAAGTACAACCAGATCGCCTTGGTCGATAACCTTGTCGCGTGTATGATAACCTCTGATCGCACTTATTGCAGCGCATTCTGGATTTTTTTTTCTCCATATTTTGGTAAAATCTTGTGAATCTTGTAAATTATTACCATGTTGCGGCGATTTTTCGTGAATATGGTAAATTTTTACCAGATTGTGGTAAATTTTACCAGTTTGAGGTGAAAGCCTCTATTCTACCACTTTTTCTCTCAGTTTCTTGAAATTAGCGTGATTTTTTACCAGTTTTTGGTAAAAAAAAGTGGTAAATCGGCCCTGTTTTTACTAGTGCGGCTGATGAAAAGAAAAATTTTGCTGCTGAAAAAGAAAATGATGTCAATTCTGTCGAGGTGATGGCGGTTGATGCTAAAACAAAACTGGATGAAGTTCAAGCTGCAATACATGTTGTAGATGCCAGTTTGAGAAACATTACAAGAGACGACATTGTCGAGATCAAGAGCTTTATCCATCCACCCCGTGGTGTGAGGTTGGTAATGGACGCGGTGTGTCTATTGCTTGGTGTGCAATTAAAAAATGGTAAGGCAAGAATGTGAACATGCTGAAATAATTAACACATGCTAATGGTATTGTTAGAGTTCGAATTAGCCTGAAGTGTATCTTGTATAATGTTCTTATTTTGAAGAGTGCTTTTGTAGGTAAAAAACGTGCGGACACCTGGAAAGAAGCTAGAAAACTGGTCCAACAACCAGTCAAATTTTTGAAGCAAATGAGAAATTACAAGGGTGGCATTAAGAAGAGCAGGTTTACAATCCTAAGGTTTTTGTTTTGTTTTTGTTTTTTTTTGTTTTTCTCTTTCTTTTCTTTCCTTTTTGTCTTTGTTCCAGCATCATAGAGGGTGATGGCTCTCTTTTGCTGTGGGTTGTAATTATGATTATGATTAAGAAGAGGGCTCTTAGAACACTGGAGGGTTACGTGATGAACGAGGAGTTTTTACCGGAGAACATCCACAGGTCTTCGCGAGCGTGCATCTCCCTTTCAAGATGGGTGCAATCGGTATACGCATATCACAAGGCATCTCAGCAGGTAACTCTTTCCCTTTCCTTTTTACCCTTTGTTTTTTCCTCTGTGATTTGCATTTCGAATTTCAAGTGGATGTGTTGTAGGTCGCCTCCGCGCGGCCCGCTAGAAACATATAAACCAAAACAACCTGCCACGGGCATACGGAGAAAAATCACGGAGCAGCCCGTGGTCGGAGACGCAAAATCGAGAAAAAAAAACCTGCAGCCAAATCTGGTTGAATCCATAAAGAAAGAGCTGGTGAGAAGAATGAATGGTGAGAGCATGACCTTGGGAAATCTGTCAAACTTACTTGAACCGGTGCGCTAGATGTGTGTTAATTAAACGAATCAACCTCACTTGCATGTATTACTGTTGCAAATATTATTCAGCCAAATGGAAAGTTCCTCCCCCTCCACAATGCAATGATGTATGGCTTGGAAATCGATGCGTGACAGGGTAATAAGCTGATTCAAGACGAACGAAAGAATCTCATGGAGTCGAAACGGGTCAAAGTGCACACAGTGCGATCGCTGCAGGTCCAGCAACTCTCCTTCACCAAATTGTCGACCATTTCCAGAAGCTTTTCGATTCCTCTAATGTAGAGTTATGAACAAAGTCTACAGGGCAGTCATCGAAACCTGGTATTTCTTGGGGTCGCTCAGTGGAATCCTGATGCTTGAACCGAGTCTGTGATTTGCTGGATCAGCATGGCAGACCTGTGGATTTGAAAGCAGAGTACAAGAATATATTGAGGAGTTCAGGTGGGCACTCCAAAGCAGGACCTGCTATGTGTTGAATTGGCCTGAAGAAGTTCCAGTAAAGATAAAACATTGTTTCACAACCAAAGGAGAAAAGACCCAACTAATCATGTCCCGATCGTTTGATTTCTGTGCATAGGGGAGGAGAACATCAGAACTCCTGGAAACGAACCCAACAAGAATTTTGGGAAATCAAGAGCCTCAATCTGCCGTTCTACATTTCAAGGATTTCATTCTGGCAGGGCTTATGGATATATTCGACCTGGCTGATATCAAACAGGTGATGGATGGCTTCAAAACAACAATAGCAATATCATATGGTAATGGTGGTTACAATAGGGTGTTTCTTTCCCTCCCAAATTCAACTTCAGTTTAAATTTGAAAGCCAAGCAAGAAAAATTGCCTCTGTTGTCTGTAGATCATGGAGCATGGGGAGAAACGTGTCGACAGATTGCACCGGCTGGATGCAATCATGTCAGAGTATCAAAAGATGACACCAGAATTGTAGAAGTTTTCAGAATCATAATGATGGAAGTGCCTATTTTTACAACCAAAAAACATTCAGGAAGGAATTCCTCGCTCGAAGGCCAAACTGGATGGCAAAGGCGAACTGCAAAAAAACAATTGTGAAAGATGTGAGTTCCCTGTGATTTTTTCAATTTCTTTTTGAATTTTCAACTTTTTGCACCTTTTCCAGGGTAGGGTAAAAGCAACAAGTCTAATTTGAAATGGTAGTAGAAGCAACGGCTTTTTATGGAGGCCTTAGAAAATAGCAATTGCTGATGTTTTGTTGATTGTATTATTTTTCTCTTTGGGTAAACTTTTCTTTTGATTTGAATGATTCAAAGGCCTGTCGGGGCCAATCCTGATTGCATTCGGCCGAGAAAGCAGGCCAGATTTTTTATAATAAAAAAGAAGACTGAAATAGTGTATTTGAACCTTCAGGTTGGTGGAAACAGAGATGTTTCAAAAAAGAAGTGGAAAAAATCGGAGAGGAAATGCGAAGGTAAAAAAAAAAATTGGAGATTCACTAAGAGCCTTTCATGATTTTCAAAGAAAGATTTCATGTTGGCCTACCTCATAAGCAATTTCACATGCATATATCAGTTCTTAAATAATACAAAAAAACAATGCTTATTTTCTTATTATTAGCGAATCCTGTTGTAGTAGGGAGTTGGAGGCCAAAATCCAACTGCAAAAAAAAAACCAGAAGAAAATTGAAGATCCCAAATGGAGGTATAACCAAATGAGAAAAGAAATGAAATGTTTCACCTGACGGAGGCCAGAAGATGTTTCTTTTATCTTTGTTGCAACAAAACGGATGCAAAAATAGCGCAAGTCAGTCTGATATGCTTCTTACTCAGTTCTTTTATTGAAATAAATTTGATTCAAGGTGGACCCCCCTCCCCAATTTTGTAACGTCCCATATTTTTTTTTAAAGCAATTTTTCATTTTATCACTCTTATGTGGATTTTTCTAGCTGTGTACACAGTCTCTTGTTTGTTGTTGTTCTTTCGATAGAATAAACCCTAAAACAAGGTAGTTTTTTCTTCTTTTGCAAGACATGCTTGTATTGTGTTGTATTGTATTTTCTTATGATCGTTTTTCGGTCTTACTTTTTCAATAGCAGGCAAAAATGAAAGAGAAAGGTGTACAGAAATACAGAAAAGCTTTGGCCTCAAAAGGCCCTGTGGAAACAGCAAGAAGAAAATGAGGAAAGTACCAAAACACAAAAAAATGAAAAAAAAAGAAAGCAAATTGGAAATGAGAATCAAAGCTATGGAGCAAGATGCCTCTCGAATTCGTAAAATTCCAGGAAGAGCTGCAAATTGGGAAAAAAAACAAGAGGAGGACGATCATTACACGGAGGATGATTCCTGGGACAACAAAGAAACCCAGAAATTTTATAATGTCCAGCCCGGGAACAGAAACGTCGATTGACCTAATTAAAAGATATGCATGATGGATGATTTTCAAAATATCCTTCTGGAGGTGGGGTGCTTCTTTTTGTGGATGCTGGTAGTAGTGCCCTTCTTATACATTGAAAACAAAACAGACATATATATATATGAACATTTAAACATGTTGCAAAAAAGGTATATTTAAAATGTTTTGTTTAGAAAGATCAGGACCCTACATAGTTAATGAATTTATTTTTCAGATAAATCGCATGTATTGAGCAATATTTCCCCCACACACACTGGTTTCTGGGATAAGTGTACTAATGTCCACTTATTAGCGCATTTTTATTTTCACTCTGTTTTTCTTGTTGGGGGAAAAAGGATCTGTAGTTTTTTTCACCCTTTTTCATTCCTTCAATGTACTGTGTTGTGTGTGTGTGTGTGTAGAAAGGAAAAAATCGCTGCAAGAACTTCGAAAATGAAATTATTGCATGGCACCTATCAGAACGAAAATGTCAAATCGGAAGATTTGGATGTGCACTTTCATGCAGAGAGCAAAGGTTTGAAAAAAGCAGTGATAATTGGACTGTTTTTGTCCTGATCCATGTAGATCTGTTGAACAATGTTGGAGAGCTGTCTCAGCAATTGAGGATGAAAGACCTTTTATTTCGATCATTCCACCGAAATATCCAGAGAAAATAATGGGTCATTGCAAGTACAGCAAACATGATGATGGATCCTGAGAAATCGAACATGTACAGTTTGCCGGTAGGTGCAAGCAAAATGGAAAATTGCTCTCGATAATTCTGAGTGTGGTGATGGCCTATTTATTTAGGTTTTTTTTCTACTTGCTTGTTGGTGCTTTTTTAATTAAATTTAAGTACAACTCCCTTTTTTTTAGGGGGGGAGGGGTATTTTTATCAATCCTGACCACATTATCCACTGCAGTTCTTCAGCTCTTGACTAGATTGCCCTCTTCATTCTTCAAGTTTATTTGTTTTGGTTCAATTCTGTTCCAATTGTTTCGAAAAAGTATTCCAACAACTGTTTCTTTTCTTCAATGACCTATTTTTTTTTTGATTTTTCAATTTCAGGAAATTCTATTTGAGGTCGAAACGAGACCTCCCATGTGCAAAAAATGGTAAATGCCAACCGGACAGGCGGCCTCTTGTATTGCGATTTGGAGAATGTCCTTCTCTCCGAGAAACCTTTGATGGGGGAATTGGGAATGATGACTGAAAGTGGGAGACAAGCCAGAATCCACAAACTGTCCAAAATCAGGTTGAGAAAAATTGTGACTTTAGACCTTAAAAAATGTATGGAAAAAACAAAGGCCAGAAAAAAAATGAATTAAGGAACGTTGGGGATGATTTGGATGAAAAAGAAAACCACAAGTGTCATCAATGCCTTACATATATTTTTATATATATGAACAACTGGAAAAATCATGGGTTTCCTTTTGGGGGCGATTCTGGGGGAGGAGGGAGGCCTGGTGAGATTGTACATTGGGAGTGAGTTTCATTCTGTTCCAAAAAAGAAAGTCCTCTCCTGGCTTGATGGAAGTGTGGAAGCTTTGAAATGACAATGATGAAAGCCAATGCCAATTCACTCAGCGCTACACCCTTGGGTTCTGACACGGAATCGCCGTTTGGTAGCAGAGAGGTTGTAGATTTTTTGGCCAATCAATCTATCAATCACCCTGCTTTCCCTTCCCCCCCCCCCCCAAAAAAAAAAAAAGAAAAATAGTCGAGATTAACGCGTCACACCGATCCAATGAGGTCCCTCCAAATCAAAGCCCCCCTCTCTGAGCCCCAAATCGAAACACAGCACCCTTTCCTTTTTCAGACGTGCTCAGGGCCAACGGACCCGCTTCCTCGCTGTATTCAACTGCAAACATGCGTGCTGCGTTTTTCGTCGCCGTCACTTGCTTCCTCGGTGGTGAGAAATCGTCACAACTTGCGATTCAGCCGCCATTTTTCTTGAACCACCCCCAATACATGCATGTGATGCATGTGATGCATGTGGAGCGGTCGTCTTACGAGCTTGCTTGCTTAAGCGTAATTGGCATTACCTCAGCAATTCGTTTGGACTCTGGTTGGCTTCGATACAAGCAGATTTGGGAGGATTTGTCAAGGAGAGCGTGTATGGCGGGGCTACATTTTGAATCGATGGGCAGGATTCCCTACCGAGGGTGGCTCCAGGGCATTTCAACTGCTCCTGAATCATGGCACCAACATCCTGGGACAGACACACAACACACAGGGGGATTGCTGGTTCCTCATTTTCCAGACCCAGTGCCACCCAGTGTTTCAGACTTCGGGTTCATTTTCAAAGGAAGCCTTTCATCAAGGTGGATCTGGGCTGTGCTCCTGAGTGACACACACCGAGCAAGACGCACAGACCGATTGTGCATTGTGGGATGGCTGTGGTTCAATTTTGCAACACTGCTCAGTTTGGGAAGGCAAAATGAATGGATATTCCACACTTTCAATTATTCAAACACTCTCAACCGTCTCCATTTACAACAAATGTTTCGCACCCCACTCCGCCCCATTTTCCATATAACTCTCAAAACACAAAAACACACAAAAAAAGTCTCGAATTTGAGACATTTGTAAAAAAATAAATAAAAAAATTCCCTGACAAAAAAAAATGGTGCTTTGATAGATCACTTTGGGAAAAAAAGCTCTAGGTTTGCATCGATCACATCAGATTTGATGCGCCGACCTATATTCCAAATTTGAAAAGACCCAACCTTAAAACCCATTTAGATATTTTTTTCAACCCTTATCCAATCTAGAGGTAGTCAATTTGCCAAACCCAAACAAAAAGGAGAAAATGTCTGAGGGCTTGCTTGTTACCATCCTAGTCGAACAAATCATAACGGACACTCTGGTCCGCTCTGGTTTGATTTCGATTTCATCTAGAAATTTTAAAATTAGTCATGACCATTCAGGAAGCCGTTGAACAAGGGCGCCACTATAAACCCAACCTTAACTAGGGCACAACAAAATGGCTAGAATCAAGGAGTGAACTTGGAAAGACACAACACATTTCAACACTAAGATCGAAATGGTGAGCCAAAGTGGAAAAAAAAAATATGAAAAGTAAAGTAAAAAGAAAGAAGAAAAACACCGAAAGGTGAGGTACGCTCATTCTCCGTATATGTGTGTGGATGATTTTCCTTCTCAGGAAAAAGCCAAAAGTCAATATGGTGTTAACCTGACGAGCAAAGTCAATGTGTTCTTTTTCTTTGTCAGTTCGTCCACTCGTGAACATCAAACCCTGACCCCACCCCCCACCCACCCCAAAAGAAAGAAACGAGAAAGAAATACCTATATCACTCTTATAGCAGTGAATATGGGGGGTATGGACATGCACAGTTGATTCTGAAACATATAATATACGCACCCAAACACTTATACACACATGCCTAATTGTTTTTTCTTAATTTTCTATGCATCAGCTCTAATCACTCGTTATAATATGTATTTCTATTTTTTTTTTGCATTCAAGGTACAAAAAAGAAACACGGCAATACGGAAAACATAAAATGTTACGTGGAAGGGTCGCTGCTCGACGTTCCAGGACTCTGTGCCAATATTCGCATCAGCTTGGCTTCCAAGTTGGCTTGGTTTTGTCTGATTGCATTCAATTCGCTCATCACCTCCCTTCATTATCACAAAAAAGAAGTACGCGGACACACACAAATACACAAAAATTGAGAAAGTTGGTTATGTGCAGGAATATTTTCTAAAAACAGCTGAGGATTTTCACAACTGTTGCACATGATCATGCCAGCATTGTGGTCGAAGAGCAGTGGAAATCTGCAACACACGTGTGTAGATTTGGTGCACCAAATCTACAGCAGCAGTATTCGGTTTTCTGGAAGAAAATCGCTGCTACCAGAATATAAATAAACATTGAAAGGATATCGAACGGGGTATCTGAAATGAAAAAAATAAATAAAAATACATATATACTTCTGACAACATATCTATTGGGCCGATTTTCAAGCTCCGAACAAATGTCAGGAACAGTCGGTCCATAAAACAGCTGAGAAACAGGGGCTGCCGGTTAAATATGCCCCCTCCCCTCCCCCCAAAAGACACCCATCATCCTGGCTGCACCCCAGTTCAAATCACATCATACAATTGCGATTTTGGATTCGAAATGAAACTTACGGTGAGGGTTGACCGAAGGAGAGTCTGTTGGTGCCAGCGGTGGGCGATCCTGCTGCGACCAGGAAATCATCCGAAGCATAATCTTTCGGATAGGCCGTTCCTCCATGATGCACCACATCCAATCCATGACGTTCGTGTTCCGTCGACACCCTCAGGATATTTGCAGCCCTCAAAACCAGAAAAAATGGCACCTGCATTTCCAGTGGTGAAAACACATGTCAGAAAAACATACCATCCCCTCGGGACATTGAGTAAAAACGAAAAAAAAACCATGCTACTCACCATGCAAACCATGACCCAGCCCAAAATCACCAGAATCGCAACGAGTGCTGAACCCAGCAGCCTTGCATTTCCGTTTTCCATGAAGAGACCCCCTGGCCGTGTCACCTCAACAGCGATATCCACTTTATTCATTCTATGGTCCAAGGCGAAACTGAACAGCTCGGCATCCGCAAACAAAGCTGCATTGCAATAAAAGATCCTGATAAGCGATTCAACCATCCTTTGAAAAGTTTTTAGACATTGTGCCAGTACATAAGAATTGCACAGGGAACTGGGCTTATTCATGTTGGATTGATGGGCTGAAATAAATTCAATCTGCAAAGTGAGTGGACGATGAGGCCTTGGCGCCCCAATGAAACACACAACAGATAAATACTTATCCCTGTGGGGAGCACCGTTACTCTTTCACAAATTGTTGTCAAAACGCACAGAACTTACCACCAGCAATAAGGCCCCACATTCCACCAAAGCCATGCACAGCAACTGCATCCAGCGGATCATCTACCTGAGGTTCGGGAAATGAGCACTTCTCAAAATCATTCAAACAGGATTCTCACACACTCCGAGTGGACCAATACTCGACGCACGCGATACGTTGAAAAGGAAAGAAATGGGCACGAGTCTGACCTTCAGAATGTGGCTGACTAGATAGGACGAAAGAACGTAGATGACTCCACCGACTAGACCTGCCACCAATGCAGCCCAGGGTTGGATGACGCTGCATGCAGCAGTGACTGACACCAAGCCAGCCAGCACCCCATTTCCAGCAGTGATCAAATCCCAAACAGCCACCCCCAGTCGTCGGTATCCGAAAAGCATTTGGAGGATCAGTGCAGAAACACATCCTGCTGCGCCTGTTTCATCGATACACAAACAATGATGTCAAGATTTGCAGGAGAAGAAGTTACTCAAATTTAGTGGACTGAGCAGATATTAAACAATGCTAGGCAAGGGCACCTCCGAAAAATAATCAAATGTAAACAATATAAATAAAATTAAAAATTGGAATTGGACCAAGGAAAAACCTAATGACAATTTCTCACATGAAGAAATGAATTGAAAACATTTGAACAAAGGAAAACAAAATGTCCACCCAGTCTGACTCTATTCCCCCCCCTCTTCAATAACAGAAGTCAAAAGTCACAAATCGAGATCACAGTTCTCTGTCACACTTCTTTCGTAAATATACAAAAAAAAAACTTGAGAAGCATTTACATTTACTTTTTAGCCATAATTAGTGGGAATTGATTTTTATTTTTCTTTGCATAAGCGTAATCCAAAAAAAGCATCTGAAAAATCTGTCTGAAAATTTATCTGAAACAGCGTGCTGGCCATACCTCCGAGTGTGGTGTTGACAGCACACAAAGACGCCGTCTGGGCAGGTGCCCCCAGGTGGAGTGCAGCTCCGGAGTTAAAGCCATACCAGCCAAACCACAGGATGAAAATCCCCAACAGCGCCAACGATGCAGAATGGCCAGGGATCTTCTTAACTTTCAACGGTCCGGGTGCACTGAAATCGTCCGCCAAGGATTTCGAAGTGCTGCTACCCACCTTTGTGAAAAACACACACACGAGCAAAACAAGAAGCAAATTCGTGAATGCTTCTTTTCTGTGTTTTCCTTACAAGGAGAAAATCGAGTCGGTGGTTTGGATAAGCGTCCAAAGTTTTGGTGCACTTACATCTTTTCGGTAGAATCTGCCCACTCTTGGACCAACGATCCACGCTGCCCACAGACCAGCAAACCCACCTGTCATATGAACCACCCCACATCCAGCATAATCTAAAACGCCAGAATCTGCATCACACACACACACACTTTTTTAGTTTTTTTCAAGTTTTTTAAACGATTTCATTGAATAAGGAACACCTCAAACTATCAAAGCATCTTAAATCCTCATAATAATGTCATTCAAGCATTCATCCTCGTCCTATGATTGCCCCAGTTGATATGACTCTATTCATCTATGTCAGACCCTGAACCTTTCAACGGCTTAGGGTTCACCGTTAAGGAGCAAGGGGCAAGAAATAGGCAAGGGCGTACACCCAATAACTCTCCACTGTGAAGAAAGAAAAAAATGGATTTCCAAAGACAATAAAATCCAGTCGTTTTCATTGCTGGTGCCTTTTTTTCTCCGGAACAAAGATCGGACCAATGTGTAAAAGCAAGTCGGTGGATGGAGAATTCAGAAGGTGGCCGTTTGCGACTTACCAAGGAAGAGGTCCCCGTCAGTTCTGAAAATCGACAGCCATCCTTCTTCATTCCAGATCCAGTGTGCAACCACTGGGTAAACCCAGGCGGTCACATAAAAGGAGTACAGTAGATAGGCCTCAAATTTCGTCCGTTCGGCGACCGCCCCTGAAACAATCGTTGCTGATGTCGCTGCAAACTGTGCATGAAGTCAAGACAACATTCAGAAAACCCAGGAAATTAATCATTCTGCACCGTTGCCTCTTGAATTATGCATAGATTGCAAAAAAAAATAGTTATATTATGATTTTTCCTTTGTTTATGTTTACCTGACTCGAACTGGAATTCACTTCCATACAATTATTTCAATTTTTTTTTTGAAATTTCAACAATTTTCTTTTGGTTGGTGATGCGGAGAGGATGTGCTACAATCGCAGACGCCTGATGGGCAGCAGATGCGCTGCCATGCGACGCCAGATCGCCAACGCATCAAGTCAAAAACGATAGAATTCCCTGCGCGCGTCCAGAATCTCACTCAAATCTGTACCCCTCAAATTTCCGCTTTTGGTAATGGCCTGTGTAGGTAAAAGGTCCCGACTCGATCGCCGACCCCTGTCGCAGACCCCTCCGAGGAAACGCACTCACCGCGTACTCGAAAAACCACGTTTTGTAGTCAGACTTGCTGACGCCTTGCAAAGCGAAATTGCTTCCCCCTATGAAAGAGCCAGAGTCTGCGCCAGAAGACAGACCGTACCCCAGCACGTAAAACCCCAGCGCTCCAAAACAAGCGTCCAGCAGGTTTTTCAGGATGATGTTTTTGGCGTTCTTTTCCCTCACAGATCCCACGCAGAGCTGCACATACGCATAAAAACATATTCTTAGGGGGAAAGGGCAGTTGAAAATAAACAACACAAGAATAGAAATGTTTGAGATCCCCAACCCCCAACAACAGCGTTTTTCCTTTTAGGGAGTAAAAGCAAAACTGACCGAATTACGGAGCGACGTGGAGGTGGAGGGGCTATCACAGAAAAAATGTTCTAGTTCTCGTTGGAAAAACGAATGTCACGGCGTCCGCAAGAGCATCCTTCTATTTTTGTGAGGGATATTGATCTATAGGAACGCACCGCTAAGAAAACAAAAGTCGCGAACGAGAGATCTCGTCATAACAAACGTACCATACAAAAACCGCACTGCATGAAGAAAATGAGGTAGCCCGCCACAAGAACGATGGGCTCGCGATCAAAGTCGTCACCTTCCATTGTTCTGGGGTGGAAACGTGAAACAGTTTGGCGCCGAGTGAAGAGGTGGAGGGGTTCGGTTACTGTTTCGCTGAAAGTGCGCGGCGCCCGCCTCGAAACATCGCAGACGTGATGCACTCAAGAACGGAAGGTGTGGGGAGGTGGTCTGTGTGACTGGCGGAATAGGTCACACATTTTGTCCGAGGGCAATCGGCTCTTGCCAATCGTTGATCAGAGGTGATGGCTTTTCAACCGAGAAACATCGAAGTCAGCCCAAGGCGGGTGCTCGACGAGAAACGAACAAGAGCTCCCTCCGCCGCCGCCCTCTCTGTCTCTTTCATTTCAGGAAGGGTTGATGTGACAAATGCAATACATGCATCTGACGTCTTTGACGTCGGAGCTGGTACAGACAGGGTGATTTGGTTTTGGACAGAGAAGCTGATCAATCGATGTTGAGAAATATGAGAAATCCAGGTTTGCACGATACTTCATTGTAGAGGAGATGCCCTTCCTCAGACCAGCAAGAGAAAGTCATCTACAACTCCATCAGAAGCAACCCCCCCCCTGATACCTAGATTACCTCCAAAAATGGTTGAATCAATCCCCTCTTAAAAGAATAGAAAATCCCAAATCGACTGTTAAAATTTGCATTCCTTCGCTTCAAGAAACATTCGCATTAAGTCACAGCCGACATGCCATTAAACGCACACACAAAAAAAGGGAAACAAAGAAGAGAGTATATTACAAATATATCATTAAAAAATCAGTCAGTCCAGAACAATTCCTGCGTAATTCTGCTCCAGTCAAAAAGTATAAAGATAAAAATCATTTGAGATTCAAAAAAATCAAGCGGAAGCAATCCGCATATTCAAGATGAACCAGGGTGCTCTCTTGGAAGCCCATGAATTAGCCCATCGCTCCAGGATTTCCCTTGCCCTACCAAAACTGATTTTTCTTCTTTTCTGTTTCTTTTTTGGTGGGATCAATTGCATAAAATGGCATATTCCTTATCCTCTCTCTTCCCCCCCCCCCCCCCCACCCTCCCTCCCCAATCCAATGTGATTTTACTCTCCTATAACATCCACAGTCAAAAACTGACCTAACCACGTTACCTTCGATTGTCCCTCCCAAATCCATTCCAAGTCATAGAAATAAAAAACCCATGCAAAATTCGTTCTCGGTGGAAAAAATGATTATCCGGTGTTCTGCATTCCGGCTGCGATTCCTTTAATGGTGATGATGAGGGCATCTTCGATGGCGTCTGTTGGGTTGGGGTCCTGGAGCAAATCCTCGTAGCCAGCCAACGGCCGTGGTTGGACAGGTGCTGTTCCGTTAGCACCATTAGCCTTGATCTCAGCCTTCCTTCGAAGTTCATGAATGCACTCCACCTGAAACATTCACATATTTTTCTGATCAAAAATGCCAGTTTCATTTCGAACATTGTTCAACTGCACTGTTCCCCTGCTGTGTTTCTTTTCAGTACGTTCGTAATGGAGCCTATCTTCCAACACACTCCCTGTGAATGGTGAAAAAAACAAGGAACACGTCCCATTCTTTTTGTGTTATCTCACTCTTTTTGTTTTTTTACCTGCATCATGTTGAGCGGTGTGACGTAGGGGGCTCTGAGATGAATTTTCTGTGAAAGCACTGGATTGGCAGATTTTGCTCCCAGTCCCAAGGCTCCATGCCCTGTGACTTCGGCCAACAGCTTCTTGGTTTCAGCAAATCGGTCCCTCAGGTCAGCTCCCAGGGGATGGAGCTCCTCGTCCACCAACCGACTGTCATAGAGCTTCACAACACGGGGGTCCGCCTTTTCCAAGACCATCTCCACCATATCCAGAGTGACCTGAAATCATTCAAAATTTGGGGAAAAAAAACATATTAGGTTGGTGGCCGTGCATGTAAGTAAGACTCATATGGAATCCCATGCTGCTGGTGCCTATATATTCCAATGTCGGGATTAATGTGCTGAGAGCTGCTCAAAACTGCGCCAATTTCATAGCAGATTCGACTGAAAAAATCAAAAGCGCAGGTGAACCCCTCCCCCCCCCCCCCGACTGGACAATGGTGACCATGTACTTAAAACAACCAAAATTATCAAACTCTATATTTTGCTTGGCTCCCTCGGTAACCTTACCTTCAAGAAGGGCCAGTTTTGATACATTTCCCTGAGAAGATCCATTTGGCCTTTTTCTTTCACGGCATTGACAGCTTCCTTGAAACCCAGCCAGACTGGTAATAGGAACCTCGTTTGGGTCCAGGCAAAAATCCATGGAATGGCTCGAAGGGTTTCGATTCCACCTCCTGCCTTTCTCGAGGTCGGCCGGCTTCCAATGTTTAACTTGCCCAATTCCTAACGAACAAGAAAACGTTTCACTTGACAAGAAAACTCTGCAACCATTTCCACCTCCACTTTCATGGTTCAAAAACAGAAATGTTGAACAAAGGCTTTTTTTGAAACGCAACTCTCGGAGGGGGGAAAAAAATTATGTCCGAGAATAATACCAGGACAGAGCAAGCAAAAAAAACACAAACAAACTTCATCCTCGAAAGATTTGCCTGGAAATGAACAGTGACAATTGCTTGGAGCATTCCAATCTAGCAACATGGTTTCCTCCTAACCACTGACCTGAACTGGGGTGTTGGTTTGGAAGTATCTGATGAAATCGGGGTTCTGGAAAACTATGGCTCTGTAGGCTTCACAGGAAACCTTGGACATTTCGGTCAGAACGTCCTTCCACTCCTCTTTGGGCTCCTCCAGCACACCCTTGGTGGCCTCCAAAACAGCGGAAGTGTACAGGTCCAATGTTCTGAAGCAAACCTCGTTCTCGCCGAATTGATGGGTAATGATTTCACCTTGAATCGTCACACGCATGCTACCCTAGAATTCCAAAAAAAAAATTCAAACCCCACAGAAAAAAACAAAAAAAACCTAGTGGCACCCCACCCCAAAAAGTAAAAAATAAAAAAATACTGCCTACAAAATACAAAGTACATAATTCTACAAAAATTCCAAAAAGAAAAAAAAAGGTGAGTGAAGTGAAACATCTTGATTCTCTGTTTGACATATCTGCAACCCTTTTCAGAAAGTCAATCAAAAGAGCAGCCAAGCTCCTTGCTACACACATCACCTCCAGCAAAATCGACCTCAGCATTTTAAGACTACCAGGTTTTTTCCTGTTCTTGAAACACACCCTGAACATCACCAAATGCCTATGAGAAGACCAGGTCGACTTACCTTGATGGTGCCTGGTGGCTGACTTTTGATTGCCATGTGAGCAGGGCCCCCTCCACGACCGACGGTACCACCGCGGCCATGGAACAGGGTCAATTGAACCCCATAGTGCTCAGAAATAGCCACAAGCTTCTTTTGCACCTAAAAATAGCCCAAAGCAGAAGCAAAACGAAAATCACCCCCCCAAATATCAGCAATTTTTCTCAATTCAATACCCTGATATTTTGTCCATGTATCAAACATCTGAGGTGGTCACCTGGCTCTGGATCGAGCAAAAGTGTTTGGATTGCCAAATGAGACTTTGACACTGAACGAAAAGATGCACATTTTGATCCAACACAGAATCTCCTGCGCTCTACCTTGTACAGAGCCCAAGCTGCGGCCAAGCGACCAGCATCCTTTCCAGAATCAGAATAGCCAATCATGCACTCTTGGTGCCCATCGATCAACTTATGATACCAAGAATTCGACAGCAGCTTGTCCATCGCCTCTGGAGCATTGTCCAAATCGTCCAAGGTTTCGAACAGGGGAGCCACCCGGAGCAACTTCTTGATTCCACACTCCCTTTGCAGCAAAACCACCGCCAAAACATCGGAGGAGGATTTGGCCATGCTGATTACATAAGCCCCCAATGAGTCCTCCGGAAGTTCGGCCAGGGTTCTGAGCGTGTCGATCACTTCCTTGGCATCAGGTGAAAGATTGACGCCAGGGGGAAAGAGCGGGCGTTTGCTTTGTAGCTCCTTGAAAAGAAAGTCCAATCGCTCTTCCTCGGACCAGCTGGCATAGGAGCCGAGCCCCAGATACTCAGTAATTGCATTAACCACCTGCAACAATGGGAAAGGATCAAAACTTTAGACCTCATCCCTTTCATCAATGGCCGAATGCACTCATAACCAGCGGAACGATCATGCCAAATGCCAGAAACTGAGGACTCAGAATCTTGCTGGATTGCTTTTGCTCTCGGTCCCCATATTTCCATGGTCTCCCCTGGATTCCACTTTGAATCCTTCAGATGACCTCACCTCAGTGTGTCTGGTGGCTTCCTGCCGAATGTCCAACTTCATGAGCCCCATGCCGAACGCATGCACTTGTCGAATGACATCCAACAGGAGGCCATTGGCTATGGGCTCGTCCCCCATTTCCACCAGCGAATTGTACATCATCATGAGGGGCTCCAGCAACTCCTCCTTTGATTGGATGCATTCGTCATCCTCCAGCATTTCCTTGACACTCACGCTCTTGTGGCCTGTGCAGTAGGTGAGGGTCTCCCTGGTCTTGAACAGCTTGTCACGCAAGGAGGAAAGAATCACTCTGTAAGGCTCCTCGGCAGGAATGGGGTTCCAGAAATCTGGATAGTTTCGACGCTTTCTTTCTTCGGCCACCTTGATATCGCCCACTTCGCCGATTCTCGACGCCAGCTCCTTGGCCAGAGCCTTTTTTTTGTATGAAAAAAAACAAAACAGCGAGTGTCAGACCTCGAAACATTCTCGGTGGACAAAATTCGAACTGAGGGAAAATACAGCCTCTGGTAGCTTTTCTAGATATTTCTTTTATTAAAGAATCGAGAAAAGGAAGAGGAAGTGCTCCACACAACATCTTACCCTGACTTTCGGAGTAGCCCTCCAAATGGACAAACTGGACATCAGCTTATGAATTTCCTTGAAGTACATATCGCATCCCGCCAATCGGCCCAGAACACACACATCCCTGGTCGTTTCGTGAGTGACGTTTGGGTTTCCATCTCGGTCCCCTCCCATCCAAGAGCCGAAAGAAAACAAAGCGTGGTTCAAAGGCAGTCTGGGCTGTCCGATTTTCTTCAAGGACGCATCCAGCCGTCGGAGAAACACCGGAAGCGTTGGAAAAATAACATCTTGAATCGCATGCAGTCCTGCTCGCATTTCGTCCTGACAGGCAAAAGAAAAGAACATAAGAAGGGAAAAAAGAAGTTATTCAATGGAAAAAATGGGCGAGTACCAAAATTGCAAGTAGTTATACCTTTCGGACTGAGGAAATTACTCTTTCTTTTGTGTCTCCCCAAAACAAATAAGCAATGAACAACATCCTAGCTTCAATTTGCTGATTCAATTCTCTACAACATTATCTGCAGGTCTTCTGGCTGGGTTGAACTCCAACCTGAGGGGTGGGCTTCCTTCTGTGGATCTCATCTGTCCGCCAGGCCGTCTGAATGAGGCATTGTAGGTTTTCGATGGTTTCCATTTTTTCGATGGAACTGAGTTTGGTCATGTGCAGCCTTTCCACTTGCACTTGCATTTGTGCATACTTGTGCAGCAGATCCCTCCTCATGGCCTGAGTGGGATGGGCAGTGAACACCAGCTCCACAGATTGCTCGCAGAGTGCCTGCAGCACAATTCGCATGTGGACATCCATTGGAGGAAGTTTCATAACATTGGAAAAGCGGAGAAAAAATATTGACAGCTGAGAGATCCTGTTCCGAGGAGTCTCCTTGGTTCTGCTAAAACAAATAATAAGAAGGAACGCTCTTTCCCCTCTTCCCCCCCAAACAAAGGAAAGAAAGACGCATAATTGGTCAGTTTTGTTATTTATTAAACCCCATACCTGCAGCTGCCCACATTTCGAGGGCAGCCAATTTTACAACACAGCACAAGGGTGTTTTGCTGTGAGGAAGGGTGCACGCCCACAAAAGTTTGCATTTCTTTCAATCTATCAACCCTTTGTTTTTTCTTTTTTTCCCTTTTCATCTTTTCTTTTTTTTTGGAGGTAGGCACACCCCAAGGATATCCACACTCCCCTCATTTCCACCAATACAATTTTTTTCCTCCATTTTCCCTTGTACTTGGAATGAGTCCTGGGATGCAATCAACAGCCACCGGCATTTGACGGCTAAATTCACTTATGTAACATCTATACATTTTTTTTTGTAACACTTCATGTATCTATTATTTATAACCTCGCCAAGTGCAAGCTGTCTTTACAAACGCCAGGAGGAAAGATTTTTCCTGTCTACCTTGTAAATTTCCTCTGGTTTCACTGTATTGCTGTGAGTGAGAGCAGCGAAAGATCTCCCAGTCGCTCGAAGGGGATGCTCCGTCTGTCATGTTAAAAAAAAAAGGAAAGAAAGAAAGAAAATTTGATCACCACTGCTTTCAAATTTTGCCCAGCACAAAACTGAACATTGTTGAAATAAGATTTGCTACTACTTGAGTAGATAAAATGAATCCACCCGATGTCCAGTCACTACAGTTTTTTCCGAAAGTGATCGTTTGTTTTGATTGGCATTGGAGCTTTTGAGAAACCTCCAACGCAACCTGCTCGCACTGGCAATAATTAGACCTGGCTGATGCGTTGTAAAACAAAAAAGAAATAAGGGTTCTGACCTCGCCCATCCTCTCTGCTTTCTCCTTCAACGAGCTGAAGACCTCCTCTGTCAGGTTGTGCAAATTCAATGTGTGTGAAAATGCACTTGCCGCCTGCAGGCAAAACAAAAAGAAAAATCATTCCAAGCTGCACTCCAGGGTGCCTTTTTTTTCGAACAGTTGAATACCAAACGTCTGAGTTCATTTGCGAAACAAAAAGGAAGCAACTGATGCTGCAAAAATCAATTTTTTTGCTACAAACTGATTTTTTCACACCTATTTGGAACCAGGTCTTTTTTTTTTAGTTCAAAAAATGGCCCTTTTCACACAGGACTTTTGTTCTTTTCAAAATATGTGCAATTGATTTCCTGTCGTAAAATCTTTTTCCTCATCATCTGTTTTTGTTTCCAAGTTTTGGCGAAAGCTCGAGAATGAAAACGAAAACCAATCAACAGAGTGCCACAGGAGTCTAAACCGCGAAACGAAGGTCGTTGGAGATTTTCGTTGGCGAACAAGTTTGCGATTTCTTTTTCATTTCCACAGGTTTCTGCAAGCACAAGGCTTGGATAAAAATCAAACAAACAAGCCCCAACAGGTTTCGAATTCGCAGAGTGATTCCTCGTTTCTTTCTTTCACGCGATTGCTGCGGTTACTCACCAGGACACGATCAACGGGCTCGAGCTTGGCGATAGCGGTCGCCAGCATCTCGAAATCGTTCACAGATCCATCATCGCACCAGGACTTCGCCAACCCATAAATCACGTTCACCTTGTTCGCCAGTTTCGGGTCCTGCTTCTGCAAGATGGTGAAAAATATTTGGCGGAGCAAACTGTCGTCTTCCCGCAGCAGCTTTTCCGACCCAGGCAAAAGGTAGGCGTTTATTTCGGTCGAAAGGTTGGAGGACATCGTCGACGCCCGGGGGGCTAAGCTGCCGAACGAAACGTTAAGACAAAAGGGGAACCTCGCGAAGGAAAGCGACAAGAGAGCAAGGCGTCGCAAACTGGTTGCCACAGACTGTGATCCAGAAGGATTTGTCCAGGGGGCGGGGCTGGCAAAATGTGTGATGATTCTACTCCACGTGATACCTCCACCAGTGTGATGATTCCCCCTTTGCCCCCCCCAAAAGGTTCCTTTGTTCCTGTTGAAGGGATGGGGTCCCAGTGGTTGTAGAGATGGTTGTAGAAAATAATAGAGAACAAACACCACAGGTAAGTCATGCTGCACGCAGCAACCTAACGCATCATGTGGATGTTACCGCGATGTGTGCGTTGGCCTGATTGAGTAAAGGGGATGGGGGGGGGGAGAATCATTGAATTATCGAGTCCGTCCCCCATCACCTCATCGGACCGTGGCAATCAACGTTGGCTCGCGCCCACAAAATCTTTTCGAGAGGAGCGTCGCCAGTGTGGTAGGTGTGCGAGAAGGGGGATATCTTTCCAATGCCTAGCGCGAGAACGAGAACAACTCGAACTCTGCTGATCGACAATTATGACAGCTACACGTATAACTTGTTCCAAGTGCTCGCGGAAGTCAGCGGGGGTGAGAAAAAAGATAAAATGGGCGGCGCAGCATCCCTTCTTTCCCCCTACCCCCATTTGGCTCATATTTTTTCAAGATCAGTTTATAGGATTCAAAATTGGTATGGGCAGATTAAGTCTCAATTCGCTATGGGAGATTTTTATCTTTCTTGAAACTTAATTCTTTGCAATTTTTTTGGTGCTTTGTTTTTTTGAAGAAAAGTTGATATCATTCTACAAGGGAGGGAAAAAAAAAACATCATCCTTTTACATGGATCAAAAGTTAGTAATTTTTGAAAAACAATGTAATGAGTTCTTGTTTTTGAAGTACATTAAAACTTGTTTGGGGAGTTTCTAAAACAAGAAAAAAAGAATATACATACTGTAGAAAATAGGACCCATCACCAGATCAACAGGGACGATCCAAAACCCTGAAAATCATAGAGTGTGAGTTCTGTTTCTTCTTTGTGTTTATTTTAGATACCCCTGTGGTGGTCAGAAACGATGAGAAGTCTCTGGAAGAGGTCAAAGAGTTGGTGAAAAATTTGGCGATCGACAATATAGTGATTTCACCGGGGCCAGGGACTCCGGAGCGAGAGGAAGATATCGGTGAGAGTTCATATGTGTGAGAATTTGAACCACAAAGTAGAATGCCATTTTTGTCTAATTGTCTTTAGCAAGATGCGAATAACACCACATTGCAAGAAAATGATGAGTGCACAGTTTACGAAATCTGAGCTGATGTGTTCAGATTTGTCTAGCAAAAAAAAATTCACCTTGCGGCTCGTGTTTTTCACATTTTTCTTTTTGTCACAAAATATTTGTTGTGGGCTTTTTCTTATCGATCTGTAATGGGCTGGAGCAATAATTGAGAAATGAAAAAAGCGGTATGGTCGACTTCCAATCCATCCCATAACAATCGAAATGAAAAAAAAAAATTGTTAGTAAAAAACAACAGATACATTTTTTTTTTTTTTTTTTTTTTGGTTAGTGATGAGGAATACGGTTATGTTTGCCATGTTGAGGTTGGAGATTCGTGTTTTGCTGTTGGGATTTTTTCAGGGGTGTGCAAGGACCTATTCAGAGCTTTCCCACACATTCCGATTTTGGGTGTCTGTTTGGGACACCAAGTTCTGGCTTCGGTTCATGGTGGAAAAATCGTGCGGGCTCCAGAGCCAGTGCATGGGCGAGTGAGCGAAATTTCACACGATGGCCACGCATTGTTCAAGGGGATGCCGTCCGGGGTGGATGCTGGTTTGGAGGTGGTCAGGTAATTCATTGGATCTCCAATTACCAAGCATCACTTGAAAAAACATTGTGAAAATATACAGTAAAAATATATATATATATATATATTTTTTGCGACCTTAATGTGCCATTTTGAAAAACAATTTTTAGTGTGCGATCTTTTTGGGCCATTTCTGAAGTATTAATGCTATGAGTTTGGTGAGTGACCAGTTCTCAATCAGCATTTTAGTCAACCAGTGAGTCATTATGATTCACTCACAAATCTATCCAGTGGTTGCAGGCCCCAGAGCTGGCGGCCCATTTTATATTGCAAATCTCAAGAATCTGCTAATATTGTTTCAACGACAGGTCTCCTTGGTTTACTTGCACCTGGTTTTGATGCGTTTGACGAACAGGTACCATTCTTTGATGGTGGATGAATCCAGCCTCCCCCCAAACGTGGTCCCCATTGCTTGGACCACCGGCAGACATCGTGCCCTGCGCTCTTCCCAAAAGCCAGCCCAGCAAGGATCCCACACCACAGATTCCCCTCCAATCGTGATGGCCCTCGCAGCATCAGGATTGCCACACTTCGGGATTCAATTTCACCCAGAGTCCATCGGAACCAAGTTTGGGGTGCGTCTCATGCAAAACTTCCACGAATTGACGTGTGGGCTGCAAGGTCGGCCTTCTTTGGAATTGGTCAGGGACGATGTGGGCCCTCCTGGTCACAGGATGGTGCCCAAAGCCTTCGTGGTGGATGCTGAGGGCTGGGAGGGCAATCTGGAGGTAAGAAACAAGCTGCTAGTGGTATTTTTCAGGCATTTTTGTCCATCTTTTGGGGTGGAATGTTCACTGGGGTGTTTTCGAGGTGTATGAGATCGGTGGGATTGGCCACTGGTTTGCAAACTGTCACACGGGGGGAGGGTTTTCAGGAAAATATGTATATCACTGGTTTGCAAACTGATGTACTGGGGGGAGGATTTTTAGAAGAAAAGAATATATGTACCTGTTGTCAGTGGCGTTTGATTGCACGCAGGTTTGCTTTCGCAAGTGCGATGGCATAGCTTCTTTTGACCAAGCCGACGTGGATCGGTTGTTCGATGCAATGTTCAGGCCCAACCACGGAGCACCCAATGACTCCTTCTGGCTGGACAGGTGGGTGGTGGCATTGGCGGATTTGAAAAGAAAAAAAAAGAAACCATTTTCACTCAATTCTACTTGATGGGTGAACCATGAGCACCCCAGTTTCAGTTGATTGTCAGAGGGGCAGTAGGGGTTACTCTAGGTAATGACTGTGTATGGGATTTTTGCAGTGCAGCAACGGATCGAGGGCGGTATTCTTTTATGGGTGGTGTTGGTGGGCCCTTGTGGAGAAGTCTGTCTTACACCTTGGGGAAAACCTCGAGCCCGGAGTTCAAGTCTGACCTGGGGACGTTGACCATTAGAGATGCTGAAGGTGACGAAACATCGCTTTGATACGGCTTTTGGAGGGTTTGCTACAGCTGAGATGGGGAAAGAGAAGCTAAAGATTTGAATTCAAGGGTGCCATGTGGGTGTAATGCTAAGGTGTATGAAGTTTTAAAAAATCTGTTTTTTGTTTTTGATAACCGCCAAAATGGTGAAAACATGGACCGGGAGTTATGCCTGGTGAAAAGACGAAATTTGACACCCCCATCTTTTTTAGATGTCCTATTGTTGTAGTTTTTTATTGAATGGTGGGTTGTTCGAACAGGCAATATATCCACTTGGCATGGAGATCTGTGGGACTACCTGGAGCGGGAAATGAAGTGCAATCGAGTTCGGAGTACACCTGAGTTGCTGAAAGCTCTACCTTTCAATTTCTGGGGAGGGTAAGCAAATCCACCAATTTTCCCCCATAAAACATGGCTTAGGCATCCTCGCATCCTTTGGTGCTCTGTTTATTTGCTTTCCATTGAGTGAAGATGAGTGTCAATTGCTTTCCGAATCTGGTTTCTTTGCAGGTATGTTGGGTATCTAGGCTACGAACTGAAAGCTCTGTGTGGAGGGGAAAACGCCCACAGATCCCCAACCCCAGATGCTTGCTTTCTCCTGGCAGACCGGCTGATCGCCATCGACCACAGGGAAAACGACGTTTACTGTGTAGCCATGAAGCGAATGGACAGCCTGGATTCCTCAGAAACGTCCCGATGGCTCGACAGCACTTGTCAAACAGTACTATCCATTCTCGGCGGAAAGGGGCAACCCCAATCCCAAGAGGTGCAAGACGTGTCGACCTCGACCAGCTTTTTGAAAAGCACGCTGCAAAATGGTGGACATGAATCGGCATTGCAACCTGGCGGAGGGTTTTCTCTGGATAGACCCCACGCAACCTACACTCGAGACATCGAGTCTTGCTTGGAGTACATGCATGCAGGGGAATCGTACGAAATCTGTTTGACCAACAAATTAAGGAGGGCTTTCCCATGTGGAGATGGGACCGCCAAGAAGTTTTACTCCCTTCTACGACGATTGAATCCAGCCCCGTACGCTGCGTTTCTCAACTTTCCCTCAGAGGACATGGCGATTTGCTGCTCTTCTCCAGAGAGGTTTTTGAAGGGGGATCGAGGTGGCGTTCTGGAAGCCAGGCCCATCAAAGGTGGGTGATGTTGATGTAGATATGTAGGTTCGACTTGGTGCCAAACCCCGTCAAAATCTCAACTGATGCACACAAACAAGTGCATAAATTGGACCGTCACTCCAAATACGAGGATGGGAAGCTCCACAGTTTTACACCCTTCAACAGAAACAACCTTGT
Organism: Bryopsis sp. KO-2023; assembly: GCA_030272585.1. Lineage (NCBI taxonomy): Eukaryota > Viridiplantae > Chlorophyta > Ulvophyceae > Bryopsidales > Bryopsidaceae > Bryopsis > Bryopsis sp. KO-2023. The sequence goes on from BSYQ01000005.1 coordinate 474,321, forward strand.
GTTTCGTGTCCGTTTCGTTAAGTGTTTTTTCCTCCAGATGGGCAATGGATGATCGAGTGAACCTTTGATTTCTTCATTCGTTCAGGGACCGCTTCTCGACATTCTGACAAAGCGAAAGACGAAGCGGCTGCGCATGCCCTGGCCACATCCGAAAAAGACCAAGCGGAAAACCTCATGATAGTGGATCTGCTTCGAAACGATCTAGGCCGTGTGTGTGAATCCGGAAGCGTTTACGTTCCATCGCTCATGAAGGTAACCTGCAGCATCTAGTCATGCTGCCACTTTGCCACACAGAAAAAAGGTCTTCGTTTTGTTTTAGCAGCTGATTTACCTCTGCTGGGGCAATCCAAAACAAACAACACTCTCAGGTGGTGGATTTCTCGGTATACCTCATTCAATGCCATTCGGCGGCTATTTAAATTTCAATATACAAATCTTATTTATGCCAAGTGTGCTGATATCGATTCTTCTTTCTCACACTGTTTGGTGTTCAAAGGCAAAATCTATCTGCCAATCTCAGCCACTGATCCATGTGTTTCCTTCCCTAACTTTTTTCCTCTGGTTTCCCCTTTGTTTTTCCCCCCGATATCTCCCAATAGGTTGAATCGCACACCACAGTGCACCAATTGGTATCCACAGTGAAAGGAAATCGAAGGAGGGGCGTTTCGGTGGCATCTGCCATCAGGGCTGCTTTCCCGGGGGGCTCCATGACAGGGGCTCCAAAAATCAGAACGATGAGTCTCATCGACGGTTTGGAGAAGAAGGCCAGGGGGGTGTACTCCGGTTCCATTGGCTACATAGGTTTCAACGATGCCTTCGATTTAAACATTGTGATCAGAACGGCAGTTCTGCACAAGGGGGAAATGTCAATCGGAGCTGGAGGGGCCATCGTGGTTCAGTCGGGCGTGCAGGACGAGTTCGACGAAATGCTGTTGAAAACAAAAGCTTTGATCGGGGCTGTGAAAGCGTACGAGGAAAACGGCCCTGTGTGAGACCCAGCCAGGAAAAGCATTATGCATATAATGCTTTACAGAATTCTTTTTCTGCGAATCGACGCACACAATCTCTTACCATTTATCAGTTTTCTCTTTTTCTATTATTGTTTGTTGGTTTTGGAGACCATTCAGGTCTTCTTTGCCTATTGTTAATGTTTATGCAGGGATGTGGGGGTGTACGCATTCAATGGAATGTGTTCGTATATCTTTCATTCGGGTTTTTTTTAAACGATTTTTCTCCAAGCCCACAAGGCAAGGATCACAAAATCAAAAAGATTGTTTATTGTTGCAGTAAATGTTTAATCGAAGATATTTTCCTTGCATCGATGGTAGAGTTGTTGCTGTTGGAGTGGCTTTGTTTTTTCCATTGCAATTCTCGTGTTCAAAAATGAAGACAAACTGGTGCCAGGAAAATAGAACCTCACCACTGAAAAGAAAAAAGGTGGGGGGACTTTTTCCAATATAAAATCACTGAATTTGTTTTCTCACAAAAAGTAGGGCCCTTACAATACTGATGGCCGGCCAGTGTTTCTTTCCACAGTTTTGAATATGACAGTCTTCTGTGGCTCCAAACTACAGTTTTACAGCATGATATCTCAAGAACGACAAATCTTTTTCCCTCTCCAACCACCTTTTCCTCCGACTCCAGCCACTGCCTCCATGACTGACCTCTTACTACCTCGTACAATGACCCACAGCCAGTCACCTTAGGCTCACCCTCTCAATCCTAACCTACCCAATCGCCACTTGCCCCACACACATCACCTACATCCCACAGATGGTCTGTTTGTGGTTCCATTTTTCCCCACCATTCCATTCCTCCTCCAGATATTTTGTATGGTACAGATTTGTAGAAACAGTTCCAGGACAGTTTTTTTAGGTTCTCCCACTTTTTTGTTGTTTCTTTCCCCTTTTCGATGGCCCAGGGTTGTATGTTCCAATATATTAAGATGTGTTGACACTGTGTAAAAGAAAGATCGACATATTTGATCGTCAGCTGCACACTTCGTTTTGATTGGAAGAAAATCCATGTCTGTCACTGGCTCCCCCATTGTGAATGCAATCTACGTAACCATGATTGATTTTTTCTATTTTATTTTTTTTCCTTGGAACCAATGGAAAGAACAGCAAGCCAATTTGAAATATTCAAAACGGAATGTCGAGAAGCGAACTCCACAACCTTGTGGACGCCTCGTGCTATGTCCGACAACATCGTCGACACAACAAGATTTGGCGACTTCTCCCCAGATTCCAAGTCGGCAAACAGTGGAAAACATAGGCAAAGACAGAGAGCGTCGCTGCGCTTCCTTTGAAAGACGAGAATCCCTCATTCTGTTTTGTTACCAAAAACAACGAGAGGATGAGCTCGATCCGAAAAAGAGCCAAACAGTTATCGATAGTGCATATGGGTAGCGCGCCAAAGTACTGGACTTGGGAGCCTTGTTCCGAGAGTGCGTACGGGGAGGTGGCGCGGTTGAACAGAGTGTGCTGGCTGCAAGTCGAAGGCAATTTTTCTGACGTCCCCCCTGGGCTCTACCTGGCGCGTTGGCGAATAAAACTGGAACGATTAAACTTCAACGGCAACTGGCATGTGCAACAGTTCAGAGAAGGGGTTGACGCGGATGGGAACACGAAACAGGTCGGCGTGAGGGAAACGTGCAGCTCCCACGAATCCCCATCACGCAACAACGACAAAGATCCTGCCAAACAGCGAATGATGCAATTGATGCAGAGTAGAGTCGGGAAGGGCTGGTTCCACTTGGAGCTCTCGGTGTGGAACCTACAGGAAGGCGCGAAGAGAATGAAATTCGCTTTGAACGGGGGAAACCCGTATTGGTGCTCCGGCCTGGAGATCGACTTCTTCGAACTGGTTCCGTTCAGGTTGGACTGGGGTGTGGAGAGGCTTCTGTGGCTGGGCTGCTTAAAAGACAAGGACTCGAACCTGCACTCCTTGCCACGGAACGTGGTTTCCAATATATTGAAACACTTGGCGGCGTTGGAGGCGGAGGTGGACGAAGAGGAGCTCCCCAGGGTCAAAAACTGCGAAAGTTGATAGGTGAGTTCTCTATATGCTCGTCTGGGATAGCGTACGCGCATGCATGCATTTCCTGGAAGCCCTCAGGAAAGTGTCAGATGTGGGTAGTCAGGTCAGCGTCAGCTTTGTGGTGGGCCTTTTTGTTTCTGCTCTGATTCTGACGATGGCTGCAGGTGGCAGATTACTGTGCAATGACCAAAATTATGGGACACCATCATTGCAGCTGCTACTCCCTGGAGTACCCAAATCAATTCCACTGACATCCCTTGTCCCGCAGTAGGTCAGAGCATTTGAGAAGCTTGTAATGTGTGGTTTTTTTAAGGTAATTATCAAATTTTCGAACCTATTTTGTTATTATTATTCGTACCATTTGTAGAAGGACCTCTTGTATACGTACTCAGGGATCGGGGGGGGGGATGGAAGAATGGATGAACTGCAGGATTGACCCCCTCATACCCACTCTCTGTATTTACTCAGTGTACTTTGTTGTGAAATTTTCAAATAATTTTTTCTTGAGGGCTTGAACATGTCATGCAATATTTGTAATCACCTTACCTGTAATCAAGTGCAAATAGATTCCAGATTCCTGATTCCTTGCCTGTTGGTTCTAAACACATTTTCCGAGGAGAAGCTTCCGGAAGCTGGAAGATGGATCCATCCTCATTTGTGAGTAATCCTTGGAACACTTTTGGATGGATCCTTAATGCATTCATGCAGAACCTGTGGTGAAAAATGAAAACCCAAAGTTCATTCAAGACATGTGCACTCGCTGACACAATGGGATGCATTGATCAACAACTGGGTATGCGGGAGCTGACCAGTGACATGACACTCGTAGATGGTCAGAAGGGGGTTATTAGGTTTGGAAGAGATTGACAAGATAGGATTACCAATGGGAGGATGTTTTGTATTTGATTTGAACGAGTGCTGCAGGCATTCACAGTAATCGTCATCATGTGTTTGTTTCACAAGAATGGTGTTGTTGGCATTGGATGGTGATGCAACAAAATGTCAACAGGGATGTAATGTAGGCCTGGCCCAGGTTTATACACCCGGGGTATCTATAAAAAGTTTTAAGTTTCCTAAAATAATGTAGAACAAAATCCCAAACTCATTCCCACACCCTGTCCGCCATCACATGGTTTGGGTTGTAATCATTTATTCCAAAGGATAAAAATTGAGCTGAACCAAAAAAACTGAGAAAAATAATTGGTAGGCGTTCTATTCCCTTCAAATTTACGGCAAAAACAGACTGGGAACGGGAGTTTTTCATCCCAGACACTGGTGGAGTAGTGTACCGGCACCCTGCCAAGTTCTCTTCCTAGTTCAATACAGGCAGGAAACAGAAACAAGCAAGAGAGCACGAAATATATAATACCTGTGGTGCTGCTGGGTCTATAGCATAAAGTGATAAATCCCCCAGATTTATCACAAATCTCTTCTTACTCTTGGTGAGATTCCTACTTATTCTCCGAAAGTCCTTAATATTATTGCTTTGAAGATAATGCCTCCTCATGGAAATTTAGCAGTTCACGATTAAACATACTATGTCTGCATGTTAGTAGCTTGCATTAACACCATGGACTACTCCAATGATTAAGCCTGATTTTCTATTGGGGAAGCTGGAAAACGAACAAAGAATCAACCAAAAACATATAATTCAATCCTGCGAGTGCTGTTCTACTCCAAACTTGTAAGACATTGCACTCTAAAAAAGGGTCTATTAGTACTTCCCTCCCACCTTATTTTGGTGGATCTGAGGGGGGAGGGATTTTTCCCCCCCCCTTTCATGCCAAATAAATCAATCAAGTCAGAAATAGCAAACACCCCCTTCCTACTTCACCTCGATCCCAGGAAATCATCTCACAGTAACAAAAGAAGTCAACTGTGATCTAGCCACTGAACAAAGAAGCCCAGCAGCAACTGCTGAGATGATTCAGCAAGTAAAAGCCTTGGCATTTGCAATGTTGTCTTTGGAGCAGGAGGCGGAGGTAGGATTCATCACGGCCTGGAAGGATCTGCCACCGGTGTTGCATTTGCTCACGAGTTTTTTGAATGCTGTGAAACATAATCAGCAAGCACACATCAACACCTTGCATTTTCTACCAGCAAGCAACACGTAAGGATCCATTGTGATTTCTAGGAGCAACATGAAGTCACTGACCAGCATCGCCGCCACCAGCACCGCTGAAAAGCCTGACCATCTCATTCCAAGCTGTTCCATCGCACATGCATCCCTGAAGGTAGAAACACAAATCACACATCTGACCTCCACACAATGGAGCTAATGTCGACAGCAGAAGACAACACAAACAGACAGACATACACCTGGTGGGCAACCTCATAAGTGGCTCTGCAGCATCTGCATTGCAACACCAGAATTGTTTATCAATCAAAGCAAATCTCAAGTGAAATTCAACGAAATTAAACCACAGCAACTTTCCGTTGGTTGCTTACTCGTCAGACGCAGTGGCTCCATTAACGAATCCAGAGAGCTCGCTTCCTTTGATAGTCAAGGAGTTGGCGGCCTGGTCGATGTTATTAAAGTAAATATTTTTTCCACCAAATTAAGCAATGTGGCCTATCATCCTTCGAGCTGGTGGTTTGGACCAAATCCTGCCAACAGTCGAATGCCAAAAATCAGTATGCAACGGATTTCCCAAAGAGCAAGGGAAGCTCGAAAAGACAGTCGCTGTGCACGCGTCAAACCTGAGTGCATCTTCTGATGAAAGCCTCCGCATCGGATCGAAACGTCCCGGGGATCTTGCTTAAAATGTTTTGGACTGCAGGCCCGTTGAGCTGCTCCTGAAGGATGGCACTGACATCCTATGGGACCTCGCAATTGCTGCCATTACACAGAACATAGGGGGATCGACACAAGCGAAGAGTCCAAACGAATTAGTGAGGGAATGGCGATTGCGCTGGATCGCAAGTCGGCAAAGGCAAGGGTGCTTCGTTTTGATTTGGAACTCAGGCAAGGGGCTTTTATTTGGCGCCGCCTTCATTGGATCGTTGTGACGCGCGTCACACCTCGTACGCCTGACCACCAGCCGCCACGGCGATCAACTTGGAATCCTCTGAATCTTGGAGTCTTGACCATTTTTTATTCAATCAATCAATCAAAGATTACACACACAGAAATTTTTGATTGGGGAAAGAGGAACTACTGCAAAAATGGGAGGAGCTGGTAATAACAGAAAAACAGGGGGGAAAACTTCTGATCAGTCATCAATTTCACTTGCTTGCCCCAAAAAATCGGCGATTTCTTTTTGTGGATCATTTAAAAATTTTAAGAAAAACCTGGACCACCTGCATGCACATTGGGATGGGATTTTGTCCTGCCGGTATATGGGATTCGAATTTTGGCATGTAATCATGATTGGATTGGAAAAAAAAATTGGTGAATATTACAACCCCTTAAGGGTGATTGTTTCTTCTTTGGCCAAAGAATCCACAACTGATGGAACCAACCGATATATCCACAACTGTCGTCACCACCAATATATCATGATAATCAATCATTGATCAATGATTGGTTTGTTGTGAGAGGGAGGCAAAAAAATACATGAAATACATGATTGTCTTGCTGATAACCTCTTTGCTATCAAACAATGCTTCCGTGTGGGAACCCGAGGATATAGCGTGGAGTGAATTGCCATTGGCTTTCATTATTATGGTCATTTCCAAGCTTTCACACCTCCATCAAGCCAGGAGAGGACATTTGTTTTTCGAACACAATGAAACTCACTCCCAAATTACAATCTCCCCAGACCCCCCTCCTCAGCTTTCCGTTCCTTACTTCATTCTTTTTTCGGGCCTTTGTTTTTTCTATACATTTTTGAGGTTGTAAGTCACAATTTTTTTCAACCTGATTTTGGATGGTTTGTGGATTCTGGTCTGTCTCCCAACTTTTTCTTTTTTAGTCCCAATTCCTCCACCAAAGTTTTCTAGAAAAAAAGACATTCGCCAATGCATCCAAATTGCCATACAAGAGGCCGCCTGTCCGGTTGCCATTTACCATTTTTTTGCACATGGGAGGCATTGTTCTGACCTCAAATAGAATTTCCTGGAACTGAAAAATCAATGAAAAATAGGTCATTGAAGAAGACAAACACTTGGAATAAAATTTTGAAAGGATTGGAACAGAATTGAACCAAAATAAATAAACTCGAAGAATGAAGAGGGCAATCTAGTCAAGAGCTCAAGAACTGCCTGGATAATAATGTTGTCAGGATTGATAAAATTTTCCTCCGATCACCTTTCCCCCCCCAAAAAAAAAGAAAAAATAATTGTACTCAAATTTAATAAAGAAAACCACCAACAAGCAAGTAGAAAAAAACCAAGTAAAACAAACAAAAAGAATAACTCATCACCACACTCAGGAATATTGAGAGCCTTTTTCCGTTTTGCTTACACCTACCCGCAAATTGTTTGTATTTGATTTCCCAGGATTCATCATGTTGGCTGTACTTGCAATCGCCCATTTTTTTTCTTGATATGTTGGAGGAGAAATAACAAGGTCTTTCTACCTCAATTGCTGAGTCAGCTCTTCAACATCGTTCAACAGATCTACGTTGGATCAGGACAAACCCAGACCAATTATTACTGCTTTTTTCAAACCTTTGCTCTCTGCATGAAAGGGCACATCTTTTCTAAATCGGTCGTTTTCATTCTGATAAGTGCCATGCAGCAATTTCTTTTCGGAAGTTGTTGCAGAGATTTCTTCCTTTCTATACACGCACACACAACACAAGATATTAAAAGAAATGAAAAAGGCTGAAAAAAACTAAAGATTCCCTTCCCCCAACAACAACAAAAAATTAAAATAAAACTGTGGTATTAAGTGGAAATTAGACGGCCTATTCTGGAAAACAGGGGGGGGGGGAGAAATTGTTTAATACATGCGATCTCTCTGAAAAAAACAATACAATTCATTGATCACCTATGTGGAGCCCTTAACTATCTAAACAAATCATTTAAAAAACCTTTTTTAAATAGGTCTAAGTGTTTATCTAGATATATATACGTTTTGTTTTCAATGTATAAGAAGGGCACTACTACCAGCATCAATAAGAAGAAGCAACCCACCTCCAGAAGGATATTTTTTGGTTCAAAATCATCCATCATGCATATATTTCAATTTGGTCAATGGACGTTTCTGATCCGAAGTCCCGGGATAGGCATTATATAATTTCTGGATTTCTTTGGAATCATCCTCCGCATAATGATCGTTTTCCTCTTGTTTTTTTTTTTCTGATTTGCAGCTCTTCCTGGAATTTTACGAATTCGAGAGGCATCTTGCTCCATAGCTTTGATTCTCATTTCCAATTTGCTTTCTTTTTTTTCTCATTTATTACTGTTTCCGCATTTTTCTCATTTTCTTCTTGTTGTTTCTACAGGGCCTCTTGATCTCGAAGCTTTCCCTGATTGATTCGTTGCATTCTTCTCTTTCATTCTTGCCTGCAATTAAGAAAATAAAACCGGAAACCGATTATAAGAAAATACAATACAATACAAGCATGTCCTGCACATGAAGAAAAAACATTCTTGCTTTAGGATTTATTTTATTCAAGAAAACATCAACAAACAAGAACTGTATACATAGTTCTTATCCACACAAGGGTGGGAAAAATAAAAATTGATTAAAAAAAAACAAAAAAAGGAGGGGGGGGGGGAGGGGGGGTATCCACCTTGAATCAAATTTTATCTCAACAAGAGGACTGAGTAGGAAGAGTGTCGGACTGACGTGCGTTATTTTTGTATTTTTTTGTTGCAACAAAGATAAAAGAAACATCCTCTGGCCCCCTTATTCGGTTTTACCTCCATTAGGGCTTTTCATTTTTCTCCTCCATCTTTTTTGGCGTTTGCAATGGTTTCGACATTCAACGACTGGTGGAGTTTGGCCTCCAACTCCCTATAACAACAGAATCAGCTGAGAATTAAAAAAAACGCATGGCTTTTTTCTATTATGTACTTTTGAGAACAGGTATATAGATCTGTATGCATGTGAAATTGCTTTTGAGATAGTTCAATATGTCGCAATGAGAACTTTCGGAAAATAATGGAAGCCTCTGAGTGAGTATCCGATTTTCTTACCTTTGCATTTTCCTTTCCGATTTTCTCCGCTTGTTTTAGAGTTAACTCTGTTTCGATAACCTGAAGGTCCAAATACACTATTTCAGCCTTATTTCTTAATTTAGAAAATATAATATTTATACATTCTATATCTAGTCATCATGATTTCTCCATCTAGAAGAAATGAAGTCCCAATCTATCATTGATCCCAATGCATTATTGCTAAAACTGACATTGTTTTCTGTTCTTTCCACATCTCTAGTTGAGTTTGTTTTATGGCCTGTTATGCACACAATCTTCACCACAGAGGGGGTGAAACTGGCCTGCATTTTCGGCAAAATGCAATCAGGATTCAAAGGCAAATAGGCCTTTCAATTATTGAAATCTGGGGAGATTCTTGCCCAAACATAACAAAAATCCAACCATCAAAACATCAGCAGCCTCTGTTTCCTAAAGCCTCCAAAAAAAGCTGTTGCTTCTACTACCATTTTAAAATTGGCCTTGTTTTTTTCGTTTTCTTTTACCCTCCTCTGGAAAAGGTGCAACAGTTAAAAATTCATTAAAAAAAAAGATATTGAGAAAATTGAAGGGACATCTTCGTGTGAGCTCACACCTTCCGCAACTGTTCTTGCACTTCGCCTTTGCCATCCAGTTTGGCCTTCAATCGACCAAATTTTTCTTGATTTCTTTATGTTTTTTTTGAACCAATCACTTCCATTGTTCTGATTCTAAGACTTTCATATAATTCTGTGTCATCTTTCGATACTTTGGCGTGACTTCTTCCAGCCGGTGCAATCTGTCGACAAGTTTCTCCGCATGCTTCATGATCTACATAAAACAGAGGCCAGTTTTCTTGCATGGTTTTCAAATTTGAACTGGAGTTGAATTTGGGAGGGAAAGCAATAACCTATTGTAACCATCATTTCATATGATATTGCTATTGTTGTTTTGAAGCCATCCATCACCTGTTTGATATCAGCCGGGTCGAATATATCCATAAGCCATGCCAGAATGGAATCCTTGAACTGTAGAACGGCAGATTGAGGCTCTTGATTTCCCAAAATTCTTGCTTGGGCCATTTTCAGGATTTCTGATGTTTTTCTCCCCTATGCACAGAAATCAAACGATCAATACATGATGGGGCTGTTTCTCCTTTGCTTGTGAAAGAAAGTTTTATCTCTACTGGAACTTTTGCAGGCCAGATCAACACATATCAAGCTCCACGTTTGGGTGCCCACCTGCACTCCTCAATATATCCTTGTAGTCTGCTTTCAAATACACAGGTCTGCCATGCTGATCCAGCAAATCACAGACTCTGTTCAAGCATCAGGATTCCACTGAGCAATCTGAAGACATTTTGGCTTTCGGACTACCATGAAAACTGTGTTCATGGCAGGGATGACCCCCTCTACATTAGGGCAATCCAAAAGCTTCTGGAAATGGTGGACAATTCGATAAGTCGCTGGAGCTGCAACAATCGCAATATGTGCACCTTGAATTGTTTTGACTGCCATAAAATGCTCTCGCTCGTTTTGGATCAGCTCTTCAATTTGTCATGCATTCATTTCAAATGCATGCATTATTGCATTGTGGCAGGGGGGACTCTTCATTTAGCTGAACATGATCTGCCATAATCACACATGCAAGTGAGGATGATTCTCTTAATGAACACACAGCTAGCAACCAAGTCAACTAAATCTGACAGATTTCTCAAGGGGCTGCTCTCACCATCCACTCTTCTGACCAGTCCTGTCCTTATGGATTCAACCGCTTTGGAATGCAGTTTTTTAGTTCCTTTCGAAAGTAGGTATCCGACCACGGGCTGCTTCGCTTCTTTTCTTTTTTCCGTATGCCCGTGGTAGGTAAGTTTTGTTTTATATTTTTAGGCAGGGCGCGCCGGGGCGACCTATTACACATCCAGTTCAAATTGGAAGAGCAAATCACAAAGGAGAAAACAAAGGGTTAAAATGAAAGGGAAAGAGTTACCTGCAGGGATGCCTTGTGATATGCGTATACCGATCGCACCCATGTGGAAATGGAGATGCACGCTTGCGAAGACCTCTGGATGTTCTCCAGTAAAAACTCCTCCTTCTTCACGTAACCCTCCAATTTTTTTAGAGCGCTTTTCTTGATGGCACCCTTGTTGTATTCTCTCATTTGCTCCAAAACTTTGTTTGGTTTATGAACGAGTTTTCGAGCTTCTTCCCAGTTGTCCGCGCATTTTTTACCTACAAAGGCACTCTTCAAAATAAGAACATCATACAAGATACACTTCAGGCTGATTCGAACTTTAACGATTACATTAGCATGTGTTAATTATTTTAGCATGTCCACATTTTTGCCTTACCATTTTTTGATTCAACACCAAGCAATATGCTCAGCGCGTTTACTACAAACCTCACACCACGGGGTGGGTTACGGAAGCTCTTCACCTCCACAATATCATCCCTTGAAATGTTCTTCAAACTGGCATCTACAGCACGTATTGCAGCTTGAACTTCGTCCAGTTTTTTTTCAGCATCAACCGCCATCACCTCGGCAGAAGTGACATCATTCTCTTTTTCAGCGGCAAATTTTTTCTTTTCATCAGCCGGTTCTTTTTCTGTGGTCATTCCGACCATCATTTGCTCCACCTGTGTTTTGGCAAGAATAAAATTCTCAATATTAACATCATCGATTTGTAAAACCTAGAACATATAGATGTACATACACTGAATTGAATTGAAACTGTTTTAAACGAGGCCAAAGACCAAGTGCAGCCCGTTCACAGAAATGTGCTTAGGCTAGCTCAGAAATAAACCACCGTAGCATCAGAATGCCCATGTCTAGCTCTCTAACCCAACAGTAAACTAAGAAGCACTCAGTCAAACATTCAGAAGAAAAACACGCTGACCACAATTGCATGGGTAAACCCGGAATATCACTGACCGGAATCGCTTAGCTAGCCGAACATAATGCGAAAAAAAACCCTCACGAAAAGCCTTGAAATGTTCGGAAAAACTGCCAGAAAAAATACAGGCATACATACATCTATATATCTATATCCTTTCTTTTTATTTGAGTTTGAAATCGCTCCCCACCTCCTCGGACACCAGCTGTAACTCTTCACATTTTCCTTGGAGGGCCTCCATCTGATTTGTTGTGGACAATTGCCTGTCCAGTCCAATCTTCATTTGGCACCTAATGGCAGTGAAAATGATGTTGATAACTATTTGATCAATACTTCATGATTCAACAGTTGAATGCATTAGACCATACCCTTTTGTGATTTTTCTGATGGAATCATTGATTCCAACCTTGATATCCTTGCAGATTTCCACTGTGCCCTGCACGACGAAACAATGCTTCAATTGCTCCGGTCTGAATTCTGAAAGCAAATGGTCTGCCCCATCAATCTCTTACGATGAAGGGCCAGCATCTGGGATTGTGAAAATTACGCAAAGCCACACCTGCTCTGTCTTCATCAGAGTTTTTGTCAGGTGCTCCACTTGTTTCTGCAAAGCCTCCACTTGCTTGTCCACATGATCTTGCCTTCCCATTAGAAAATCAGCAGCTTGACCGGAGATTGCGAAAATGTCCTTCCCAGAGTTACCCACATTCGATGGGTCGCTGACATTGCTCCTCGACGTCCTTGCCAAAGGCTTTCTTTTCAGATGTGCATCCCCAAGATCAGAAGGCTCTTTGGGGTGCCTCGAAAAATGCGGCCCCGCCTGAAAACATCAATCAATTTTTTCAGCAACAAGGGTATGCTTGGTGAATGCACAGTAGCCTCGTTCCATTGCGTTTCGATGATTTTCTGTGGACAGACCTGATGTCTGCCAATGAAGTCTACGCTTCCTCTCAAATGGGGGGGGACAGTCACTTTCTGCCCCTCTTGCTCACTGATTGTGGCCTCCAGTGGTGTTTCAATATCGCTCCAAACACCTGATCAGAAAAAAAAAGGGAATGAAGGAAAATAGGAAAAATATTGGCTTTCATTGGCACATTCAAAAACCCAGCAAGGCTTGTTTCCCAGTTTATGATTGTTTTTTTAAGTAGTATCAATGATTTCAGCTCCAACAATTCTGGCAAAACAGCCCAAACTTCTCAATGTGTAGTCCAAAAGCCAAGGTGAAAAATTGTAAACCAGGGAAAAGGATCAGAAAAAATCTCAACTGTCAGGCCGGCAAGAGCACCCACTTACTCATTTTTTTACTTTCAGATCCCTCAATGTTGCCACCAACTAGATGGAAGCGTGCACGAGAGAAAAAAATTTCCCTGGGGGCCATCTGCTCCCTCCATTTCATCAAATTGCCATTGCTCACAAGGGGACTTGGATTGTCGACACAGATCTCATGCACACCATGACAAATGATGGACGTGTGCACATCTGAAAAGGGATTATTTGCAGCCCACGCCACAAGTGATTCGAATCCATCATTAAAACCAGGTTGCTTGTCGCCATCCTGCACAAGGGAAATTCATTGAGGTGCTATTTCGGTTGTGAGCCCCGATAAAGGCAACAACTGGCATTTATTTTCTCCATCATTGAAATTGACGAGAGGGTTGAAAAGGTTGATTCCACATGAGCGCACCTCCAGGAGGCTGGTAACGATTTCTGGCACAATGACTGCAACACAATCAGCTGGGACTTGCTCAATGGCAATTTTATCGACAGTGCCGAGAATTCCAAGGTCTGGTTCTTCCTGGGAAGCTTCCATTTGGTTAGCCCAACACGAAGAGCTAGGAAGGTATCTTCCGCAATGAATGGCTGGACGGAGGGCGTAGACCACGTTCTCAGATCCAGGCCCCTGCTTGGTTTCCTCCACGTACAATAACATGCGACTGACTTTTTTGTAAAGAGCCCAGGGGATCGAAATCTTGATGCCACTGCGTGTGGAATACAGAGTAAGTCAGACTGGGGGGTGCACAATATAAGTCCATGTATACATATGAGTTTGTGGAAGCAGGGACGGTGGGGTGGGGGTGGCAACACCCCTCTTTTTCTTGAAGATTTTTTGTCATGTTGTTTGGCTCAGTGAGTCTGACAGAGAAATAGAAAACCAACAATGTTACCTAATATTTCAACATGGCCCCAAAAAACACCCTGAGAATTTTAGGACAAAAGGAGAAAGAAGTGAGAAAACTCTCTGGTAAGCTTTTGGATTTACATTGCTTGATTGAAAACAAAGTGGTGTTGAATCAGAGAACTCATACCGTAGGCAGATGTCCAAGTTTGGGGAGGTCATAGGTCGGGACAGCGTTGAAATGATTGAAGAGATTTTGTATGTGGGCTGCCCTTGTTTGTCTAATCTTCGCAAGCCAGGTGTCACATCACTGTAGATGCCCAAGACGTTCTGTGGGATGACAGGGAGACTCCCTTCACAAAACTCTGGACAGAGATCCACCTGGAAAATTTCAACACATAAAAAAATGAAAAAATGTGAAGCGAGAAAACCCTCAGAATGAAACATCTTGGGAAAAACATTCCATAAATAAGTGACCACCCCCCAAAATTGAGATCGAGAGATTCGCTTGAAATTCTTTTGAACAAAATCATAGGAGAAAAAGGCAAAGGCAACATAGAGGAAATCATCAAGAATATATCCATTTTTTCGAATCAAATATAGATCTCTTGGTACCAAAAATAAGCAAACAAAACCACTAGTTGGGAATTAAGAACTGCCAGCATCAACATTGTGGGCCAAAGTTTGGCAATATCAAAGCAGACCTGAAAAAGCAGATTCACCTGTGTGGATGCACTGCGTTCTGGTCCTACGTCGGTGATCACTTCTCCACCAGTGCTCATCTGGGAGCTGACCTTAGCCCTGGTCTGTTGAGAAGACAAATCTTCGGCCTCGTTCGACAAATTCAGTGCGCTCACCACCAGCACCACCATGGCAGCCCAATCTCTCATCCATTGAGTTTCGTCGATATGATTTGTGACAGGGCTTCTGCCGAATTTCAACGGATCGATACCCTCGAAATATTTCCTCGGAAAAGATTGCACCGCCAACGCACTCTTCGTTGACGACGCAATTGGTAATAACTCGTCGTTTGACGAGACAATATGTCTGGCGAAAGCCAGCCTGTTCACAGCGAATTCTTTGCTCGCGACGAGACCACGAATCTTGATGTAGGCGGTTTTCACCGCGAGAATACCAAAAACGTTCATTCTCTTTGCAAGTATTTGACCCAGAGATGCCAGGTCCCATCAGAGAAGTTTTTTAATACCTGCCGACTCTGTTGACTGGGTGCACGTGACCTGTGTGATGTTTCTGTCAAAACAAGTGGCGTGCATTGGACTCGTTTCATATTTGTTTGCTTGATGTATTGGATCTTGGAAATCGGGGGAGACACAGGCTTGAACGTTGCTGGAATACAAGTTTACATCATCTTCCGATCCTAGCCTATCACAGCTACGAGATTCAAAAATATAAAACCCAACTAGATCGTTAATCTCCCCCAGCTAATCACAACAACTTCCCAGGCCCAAAAATACAAAGCCAACTAAATTATTGATCATTCCCCCCCCAACGAAAACTTAATAAAGTTGCCTTTTTTTTCCAGTTTTGGGCAGTTTTTATTTCTTAATTCTTTCCAGAAACACTGCAAAGCTAGACGCCGTCAAGTATCCTGCTTTGTTTCGTGGAAGAGGTCTTTCATCTTGGCTGCCTCCATCCAAATCTTTGGGGATCCGTCGATGTCTCAATCTACAAATCAAAGTAAAAAAATAAGAACATCGGGTTCTAACAACGTAAACAATATATTGATGAATGCCACATCCCTCTCATCCTCCCATCATGATGCCTGATGGGACACCCGCCACTAGACAAATTAAAAAGGAGAAAATACTGTAGAACTTAAGTAGGATAAGAGTTGAATCAAATTGAAGGCACACCCACCTACCCGAAAACACTTCCGTGATAAGAACCTACCAGAACTGATTCAAGGAAAAAAACAGGCAGCATCCAATGGCAGCCATAATATCTTCCATTGCTTTGATGAGCAGAGAAGAATGCAAATTCTTTGAAGTGTGAAAAACTCGGACAATGTGTGCAAGTAAATATATATATAAATGATTTCGAAAATAGCCGGCTTACTCTGAGAGAAGCCGGCGGCCATTCCAATTGTCCTATGATGCCTATCTATATTGCAACAACAGAAAATGAAAGATAAGCAAACAGTAGGCCCTGGCACCCCTTCCCTCACCCAAAGTGAAACGTCCAAGTAGAGGGGCACACGAAAAGATCTCAGCCAGAAGATTCTCCCTGGGCAATTGCATCAGAGCAAATGTGGCGTTCCAAATAGGGTGGAGCATTCGGGATTCGAGATCGCCTTTGAAGAACACAGCTTCTCCATTGTCCCCCCGATCGATGCGCATGTTTTCTGCGAGCTGTTCAGGAAGTGGCCCTCCTTGGTGTATGTTGCTTTCGGGCTCCATGACCACCTGAGCTCCTGGCTCAACTTACATCGAGGAGACGTCATTTCAGTATTGGTTTGATCAATTTGAAATAATTTATTAAATCTAATAATAATAATTTATTATTATTTTTTTTCTAATAATTTAAGTGGGGACAGCCCCTTCTGAACTTGATCACACGGCCTTGCAGGGCACTTTTCCACTCAGGTCTTTCTCTCAAAAGCTTTCTTACAACAATCTCAAAGCCCAAAACTCGAACAAACAACAAGAACCAAAACCAGAAGTACAATACCCTAAGATCAGCCATTTAAATAGGCTGCCGTCTGACTCACCCTGGTCCCACTGATCACCTAGGATCCCACCTACTGATGGGGACTACCTAACCTTTCAAGCCTAGTTGATCTTCCTAACCACCCTCAATCCCTTCCCTCAGCACCTACCCCTAGGAACGTCCCAACCTAGTCATTTCTGTAGCTGAACTGCTACTTCCAGACTACGGTAGGACTGCCCTAACTACCTCCCCTCTACCCATAACACTCTGGCCCTGGCCAGTGTGACGAAATCGGTGGAGGCGACGTGGTTTGAGGTTACAGCTGTAACCACTCCCCTCCTCCCTTAACTTTTGTCCCCAAAAGTTTTAACATCCCCTCCCCTCTTTTCTTAACTGCTTCTGTGTCTAGACTTTCAATTTTCTAGATGGTTGGTGTCAGAACTGCTGTAGAAATTTTGAATAGAAAGACCTAACTGCCTGTTCAGCCACTAAGTCTACAAATGCAGTGCCCCCAGTACTACAGAACAAGTGCCCAGTGCTCAGTATGTTGGAATCCAAAACCAAAGTTTTTTTTTTTTTTTTTTTATTTTTTTTTTTTTTTTTCTGATTCCCACTTTTCACACAACAGGAAAAATGTCTGTTAACCTTGACAACACAACCACAACACAATCCACAGCTGTTCTGTCAGCTTGCTCACTCCATCCCTAGAAGTACTCAGCAACCTTCTCAACCATCAGGCTTGTTCTCCCTTTTTTTTTTTTCTTTTCTCTTTTTCCCTAGGTTCAATGACCAGATGTTCCTGTTTGTTTACTCCCCCCCCCCCCCCCCCCCCCTTTATGCCTTCCCACCAAAAAGATACCTAACCCATCAGATACCTGCTCCTGCCACAATGTTTTACTGCCTGCCCACTTCAGCAGCAGAAAGTTTGTTCTCTAACCCTCACAGCAAATTGAAATCATGTATCAAAAATAGATCCTGAAACCCTATGGGTTATAGTCCTCTGGAAGCAATCAACGGCTTCCACAAAAACGAAAACAGTTTATCCAAAATAAACAGCTTATCCAAAATAAACAGCTTATCCCAAATACCAAAAACAGTCCTTCCAAACAGTTTTCATAATCAGTTTCTCTTCAACACTCAGCAAGTCCCAATCAGTCTGTTCCCCCCCCCCCTATTCTTGCTGGAGCTAGCCCAGTATAGCCATTCTGTAAGGGAAAAAGGGCTTTCTCTACTGCAAAAATGATAACCCTGAAAACCCCAAGGGATAAGGGATATAATCCCCAGAATTCACAACCAGTTTCTCTAAAACAGCATGCAAGGAATAAAACATTTCTTATTGCTCTCACATTTCTTACTCTCTCTCTCACTTCCTTTTCTTTTCCATTCTTACTGGTTCCAACCCAGTTCAGCTACTACTCTTCTTTGAGAAGGCTGTCTCCATAGCCATTCTCATGAAAACAAATACAGTAGAATTCGGTTACTAAATCACATTCGGGCGGCGAGTTTTTCGCTTTAGTACGCGGCCGATTTACAAAACAAAGTCCGACATTTCCTCATTCCCAGACGCGTCAAAGTGAATCAAACTTTAAAAAACTCTTGAATAGAGTCTTTAGAGGCCTGGCGCTTCAACTGCGTTCAAAGGAACGCCACGACGATGTCTTGGGCATTCTCGTAGACCTCCATCTTGTCAAAGCCCCGACGCTCCAATCCTACTTCCAAACGGCGAACTGCGAAGGATATGATGTACAGATTCTGGACTCCATTCCGTTCATTTCGTTCGACTGTTTCGCATTCCCTTTGCACCGCGCGTCCTCTCGTTTGACGATTCTCGTAGGAAATTCGTGAGCACCTTGATTTATTACCCGAAATCCAGATTGATAAAACGGCCACCCCCACCCCCTGAAATTTCCGTTGCTGGCGATTCTGCTGTAGTAGACGGCGTGCTGCAGTAGCCGACGCAATAGTAACCGAATTCTACTGTAAAACAAAAATAAAAATAATAAAAACAAAAACAAAAAGTCACCCCCATTTTCCTCCCCCTTTTTTTTATTTTTTATTTTTTTTTTCTTTTCACCTTCCCCTTTCAGGCCGTCGGCGGAGGCGGTGGTGGTGGACCTCCCTGACCTCCGCGACAATGCTCCGGCGGCTCTCCTCCCGCGACTGGATCGTCTGGCCCTTCGTCTTCCCGGCTTCGCTTGGCTGCGCTTCCTTTCTCCAGGGGGATTTCGTCGGGGAACGGCCGGCGGAGTTCGGGGTATCGCCCCCACATCTCAGCCGTGAGTGTACGCCAGTACGCCGTCGTTGGAAAATTTCGGGCTTCAGCTTCACATCGCCAGCAGCGGTTTTGGAAGACTTCATCGGCTGTGATGTCGGGGCGATACTCCGGGATCCACGCTAGGTCCGCCGCCGGAATGTCCCCTAGGGTGAGTTCGCGACCGCGACAGAAGAGATCGGGGCGCCGCAAGGCCACGAGGATGGCCAAGACATCTTTGGCACACGCTTTCCACGATTTCCCGAAGCGATCCCGCGAGCAATGTCTATGATGCCCGGGTGTATTGGCGAATTTGCAGGCGGTCGGGACATACGCGTTGGAGCCGGGTTGTTTTGAACACCGGCTGCAACGCGTACCCAATCCCTGGGTGCCGCCGTCGCTGCTCTGGCTTTGCTGCCCCTTTCCGTCACCCGACGCCGCCCCTTCTGTGGGCCCTTCGTCCTCGCCAGTTTCGATGTCCGTTCCCGAGAAATCCACCACGGCCTTTTTGGCCTTTCCTTTTCCCGAGGCAAGTCTGGTGGTCGGCCCCTTCCTTGGCGCACCTCCCTTCGACGTTAGAGTCCCGCTCTGGCTCAATCCTGGGATAGTCTCTGCGGGAGTTCCTGCTCCGAAGGCGAATGGGGCTTGGACGTTCTGGAACATTTGAAAGGGGCGCGGTGGTCGAGGTCCCGCCATGGGTGGAGCTGGTAGTCTGAGTGGCGCCGGTGGAAGCAAGATGACCTGGGAGGTGGGAGGCACTTCCTCCGTCGCTGGGGGTTCGGCTGGTGGATCTTGTGGTCCTGCATGGTCTGGTTGCTGGGCAAACGGAATGGGATCGGGCTCCTCCACTCGGGGCTGTGGTACTCTCTCCTCCCATCCCCTCCGATAGTGCATGCCGAGCAGCGGCAGGTGTCCCGACAGGGAGCGGTTTCTTTCATGGCGTTGCAAAGAAAAAAAATATATGGAAATTGAATCCATCAATAATAATTAAAAAAAAATAAAAATGATATGTTATGTTTGCTTCTTATGGGCTGACGAGCGTTTTATCCCTGTGGGGGTTTCCTTGTCGCTCTGGTAAGGAGACTCACCCGAGCCCTCCTTTCGAATTATGAGATTCCATGTGCGAGGAAGGATCTATCGACAATTGATCAAAGGCATTATCTGTGTTTTTTCTCAATATTCATGACTGATAATCGCCAACTCACATCAGAACAGAACGACATAAAAATCTTCCTGGGCTGATCGTTTTTTCGATTTTGGCCCCAGTGAAGCAAACGAAAATACAAAATTCAATAGCATGACAATTTACCTCAGTTGCTGGGTCTTTTCCAGAATCGCTCATAGTGTTGGCGTGGGGTTCTATGTCAGACTGGGAACCTTCCACGGGGTCCTACGTCGCTTCCGTTTCTCCGATGAACATTCCTGCAGGGATCTGCTGCCATACTTGGGTGCCTTTGAAGAGCCACATTCTGCTTCAACACATTTATACAATCTTCAGTAGAAGAGGCTGCCTGCAAAAATCGTGGTCTCTGTGGCAATTGCAAATCAAATTATAAGTTTGATTCTACAACAGGCCAGAATTACGTACCTTGGTAAACATAAGTTGAATTATTCCTTTTTGAAGATATTTTTAGAGCCTCATCTAAAATCCCATACATAAAATCTGATCTGCAGTCCCGAAGAAAACCGTTCACACATCACATCATTCTCCTCAGTCAAAATTGCAAGACTGAGAAACAAAGTGCTAAGGAAAACGAGTAATATAGAACGAAATTAGTCAACTGCTGTTTTTTCTCATGAGCAAATGCCCGTGCATAATCATTTAAATGTCCATGTGGCTGGGGTGGGGCAGTCGTTTTCGCAAGCAATATATCATCAACAATTTGGGTGGCTGATGTTTTTTTTCCCAAGTGAATCAGGCTTCTACTCGTGTTTTCACCTTTTTGTGACTTCCTCTAATTCTCCCCCGGATTACAACACCATGGTGTCGCTGCTCGAAAGCAATGACCGAATAAAATTACATCAAGCTGTCTGATGATATCAAAGGGGAAATTTCCTCCTTCCCACTACAATGCACAGCACTCCTTCCACATCAGGATCGAGACCTCGGCATACAAAAAAAACACATTTTTTTTTTAGCTGCGTTAATCCTCACAGCAAGGGTCACGGACGCCAGCACGTAAATCAGACTGCTACTGAATATAATGGATTGATCAGGTTGTGGAATTATTTCGAGTTATACAAATTTTCAATCATACAGGTAGAAAAAGAGGTTATGTTGCCATTGGACCAATGAAGTTCTTTTTCGTTTATTCATTTGTATTGAATAGACGTTCTTTTCTGGAGAATGAAAGAAACAAACAACCTTTTTTTTTTTTTTCACCTTTTATGAGCTTCACTCCTCGCCCCCTGATAATACATTCAAAAGACAAATCGATCAGATTCCAGAGTCCCAAAAATATATCCAAGTGTTTCGCTTGGTTTCATTTTGTTTTTGTTTTTTTTGGGGGGGGGGGGGCTCCACTTGACTAGAATCTTGAGGTTTCTTGCTTCTTTGGTAGTTACATACTCCGTCCAGCATTCATTGACGAAGCTTATGCTGGGGTCATGGAGAAAAGCAAGAATACAAGGCGGACATCAACTACTGACTAGAGGCATCATCCAAGTTTTTATCCACAGACTTTTTCAAAATCGACATCGACATCCATTTGGCATGCTTGACTATTTTTATGTTGAACAGATTTCCCAGTTGCAGCGGCCTGGTGAGGGGCGACTTAGGATTGCAGCATAAAAAGCACTTTTCTTGCCCTGCTATGGATTGCTAGATGGTCCTTCATCAGGTTTCAAGGAAACAGAAAGAAGCCGAACTCCAACAACATTCGAATGCATTCAGTGGATTTTGGTGAGCACCCAACAAACATTTAAACCGTGAAACCTGTCACTGACTATCAAGAGCATGTGCTCACGAGGGGTGAGGGAAAAGCACTGCTGATTGTTGGTACTTCTTCCCATGACCGCGCGTGGAATGAAGCGGACTTCCGCCACTACTCCCCTCTTGATATTCTATTCAAACGACAATCCATCAGAATCCAGAGTCCCAAAAATACATCCAGGTGTTTTCATTTTTTTTTTTTTGGGGGGGGGAGACCTGGGAAGTATGCTTTGTCAAGTCCACTTTTTCTTTTTCTTTTTGCAGTCGTTTGTTTTTATGTGTTTTCTCTGCAGTTTTAAAAAACGATGTACAAATCCATTAGGAAAGGAAATGGAAGAAGCCAACAATATGAAGGCATTTTGGCAGTTTTATGTATCGATATCTTGTTTTGGTTTCCCTGAAGTCTGTTGTCAGCCTCCTGATGATTTGAAGAAGCGGTATTTTTGTGTACCTTGTATGTTGGATGTTTCCTGTGGCCTATGGACTGCTCCAACCACCATGCCTTTCCCGACCCAATGCATCAAACCACATGCGAATGATAATTCATTTCGCTGCTTCCCCCCCCGCCCCCCCCCCCCCCTTCCAAATAGCTGCAAGGAAAAAACAATGTACATAAAAAAGAATCAGAAAATCTTCGGCGCAACATCGTAAGAAAGCACGAGTCGAAACCGAAATAAAAAAAAGATGTATACCTGAGCCTCATCCAGTTTTCTGATGTCAGTGGGGTCTTCCTCTGGTTGCTGCTTGCTGGGACTGCTTTCACAGCAGGCTGAGTCAGCGTGGTTTTCTGAGTGGAGTGCACAGAGATGAAATCGATCAAGGAATTGAGTTGATGTCCGACCACCAGTGCACAACAAGCCATTGGGGCGGTCCCACATTTTGAAATCTACCCCAACAGATATAGAAGAATTTTTTTCATTTTGAAGGCAAAAAAATGGTATATGAGACTCAGCTCCCTGAATGTCCTGGATCGGCGAGGTTTTGAAAACCTGCAATCGTAAAAAGTTAAGTGAAGCTAAGAAAAGTGACAGTTTTTGAAAACTACTAGTGCATATATTTATACAGGGTCATTGATCCAAAAAATACAGATGGAAGAGGAAAAGCAGCCCCACCTGCATTCCATTCAAATCTGAACCGTCTGGCTTAAAATGAACAAAAACGAGTTGGCCTGATTTCAATGGCAAAATTAAGGGTTCCATCTCCAGCCAAGCGCCCAGTACAGTTATAATATTTTATTTTATTTATACCAGAATAGCACTCCTGGCAGCCCTTTTACTGGTCGCCGATGCACATCCTTGCAAAAAAAAATGAATTTAAAAATATCACAATAGAACAAAACACTTGAAAACCTCTCCCTTTCCCCCCAGGGTTGTTTCTTAAATAAAGAAAAATGGAGAAAAAAAAAGAAAAATAAAGGGCTTCTTCCGTGCTCAATATATTGGTTCCCACAGCGCAGAAAAAAAAAATGGAAAAGTGGTCGATTAGCCAGGAGTGGCTACAACATGGGGCTCTTTTCAGAAATGCAATCTCCCCCTACTCTCTCTCTCTGGATCCAAGCCGACGAGGACTAGACGAATGATAAACGCTCACTTTGTTGTTAATAGCTAAGGCCGCCATGGGAAGCACTTGCGCCGCCAGCGCCGCCAGGGACACCACCCCCAGCAACACACCCGCGACGTACGCACTGACCTGAGCAACCAACACCTGGAAAAAACATCCCCCATTCAGAACCCCACATGTGCATATCGAATTAGCAGATCGCTATTCGGGCACCCACCGCCTTCAGCCTGACGAGGCTGGAGCTGTGCGATGTACGATGTTGATGGCGGGCTCTTCCAAAAAAACCCCAATACGATGTGCTGTGAAGTCGACAGGGAGCGACGGTGCTGCAAACCCCTTGAAGCCATCCCACACCTACGACAACAAACAATAGCTGGAGCGCGGTCTGCGTGGGCTTGATTTATTCACCCAGGTTGGAAAAACGAAAACAGCACCCCAAGAAGTGTTTAATGTCTTCGGGGAATCCAGTTTTTGGTGGTGTCAGTCTACGTGCGGTGGAATGGTATGGACCGTGCCTAGGGTAAAAGAGTTCTCTTGACGTCGAAAGTATGGGATGGGGGCAATCTAAAAGGCCCTGAGCTGGGCCCCGATCGCCAATACACAGCGGTGAGTGTGTTTTGATCGTCCGCAAAAACCTGCGTGGATCGAGACGTCTTTCCCGTTGCGCATTTTTGGCAACGATTTTCGCTGTGCCGCCAAAATCATGCAGACTTTTTTTCCTTCTTCCGGTTGCTCTCGTTTTAGTCGTTGGTGTGTTGCACATCGCTAGATCGT
Organism: Bryopsis sp. KO-2023; assembly: GCA_030272585.1. Taxonomy (NCBI): domain Eukaryota; kingdom Viridiplantae; phylum Chlorophyta; class Ulvophyceae; order Bryopsidales; family Bryopsidaceae; genus Bryopsis; species Bryopsis sp. KO-2023. The sequence continues at coordinate 498,616 of BSYQ01000005.1, forward strand.
CGGAGAAAGAGCCAGAGGGGAGATAGCGTTATTGATAGAAAGGGGATGGGGGCGACCTACTGCACCAGATCGCAGCCTGAACATCTATTTTCCATTGTGAATGTTTTGTCGTGTTTGCATGAAGAAACTTGACGCCAACGCCAGACCAAGCAATGTTTTTTGCGGAAATCCCGCAGCTGTGAACGACAAGGTGGCGGCTAGGACATCAAATATGGGGAGAAGGATACTCACTCAGAAGGAAAAAAAATTGCCAAGCCGCCTTTCCTGGTAGTACCTGTGGTGGGTTTATTGTTTCGCGAAAACATTTTGCACAGGCCATACCAGCCTACCTACACCATCGATTCGCTTGTATTTCTTCTGCACGTTGACAGACGTCAGTTTCCGCCCGCTTCACATTAACTCGTGCGCATGGTTTGGCATTAAGGTTTTACAGCATTCACAGCGGTGATAAGAACACAATCAATCTTTTTGCAGATGAGGGCTGTTGGGGCTGTGGGGAATTCTTTCGAAACGTACCCGGACTTACTGATGTTGATTCAACAAACCAGTTTTAAAACGGAAACAGAAGACCAACCGATGTTATTTTTTGGGGGTGGAGTGGTATGGGCCAAGGCTCGGGGAACCCGATTCACACGACGTCGGAAGGTACGGCACGAGCCCCGATCGCCAATACACAGCGGTGAGTGTTCTGAACCACGTTTGCGTGGATCGAGGGGTGTTTCCCACTTCGTGTCCAAACTGTTTCGGTTTAACGGGCGATTATCACTATACCGACAAAGATGTGCTCGACTTTAGCGTTGCAGGCGGAAACAAATCGGGCCAAAAGGCGCTGCACCCTCATAAGGCCGCTTTTTTCAAATCTTTCGGCTTGAAGCTAAGAACTGCAAATTTTTAACTACGTGTTGTTTCTGACGAGGAGTTTTTCCTTCTTTTTGCACGCAAAGGTTTCACCACAAGCCGTCCGATCGTGTGCGTCTGTGGAGACAGCCAACATGGAAAACCCCTTCCATGAAACACATGGCGACTTGCTTTGCAGTTTCTGGACAGAATTAAGCAGCGAAAGTGAAAGATCAAGACAACAGACAGACAGTAGAAGATCTACAAAGGGATCTTGCTGGAAACTTTTTTTTTCAAGGCTCACAGGTCGTCATTAGTCGATAGATTTGGTTGGAAGGATGGGTTCTGGCTTTTGTTGAAAAAGGATTGAAAGCTTTGGGAAATTGATTTACATTTTTGGTAGATTATTGTAAGAGTTATAACCTTGATACCATTCTGAAATAATGGTAATAATGGTAGTCGATAGAAGGCGGCACTGGGAATCGAACCCAGTATTAACCACAACCTCAGACCGAAAAAAACAATAACAAAAATAACAAGATAAGATTTCAGTTACAAGTTACAAGTGGCCTCTCTCGGACAGATATTCTTCCAATGCAAAATAGAAACACCGGATCACACTGGCTCGGTGTAAATTTTCCTGAAAAATGAATTCGTCTTGGAAAATCTTAGAATCCAGCTCACAATATTCTCCGACATAATCGCGATCCGTCCATTCATCCTTGTCAAGGGTCACGTCGTTTTCTTTCAACAGATTTTTTTCTTGCATGGTGACCTGGTGACTGAGACGACTCGGAGGTTTCTTGCGCGATTGTCTGGTTCCGAACGGATCCGATTCGACAACCCAAATTTGTTGTGATTTGGGAGGTCGGCCGATGGATTGTGTGGAGGAGTTTGGGCCTGCGAAATGAGGTTGAAGAGAATTGAGGATGAGAGGCCTCGGGCGTGAGGACCAGCCGTAAACCAAGATGTTATGACGGGAAAGTGAGGGTGTCACCATTCTTTGGGGCTGGTGCTGGGCAAATTCCAGAGTTGGACGACGTGCAAACATCAAATGTCGTTGCCGAAGACACTTGTTTGGCGTCTGGATTTAACAAGGATGTGGAAGGCTCTTCATTTGCTCCGGCGACAGTAGCCACATCCACCACGCCATCCACAACGAGATTCCAAGGGTGAAATGTGGGTTCAGCACACTTTTTCTGTGCACCCAAGTCATGTTTGTGTTAGTTTGTGTTCAGTATCTAATTGAAAGTAGAATCTGATTGCAAGTCTAATCGAGGCCACAATTCACTGTAAGGGTTGAAAGGTTCAATAATAATGATAATAGTGACCTTGATGAGCTGTAAGCATGAGTCTTCCAGGGCTCCAGCTGAATTACCCAAGAAGACTTCTCTTTCCTCTTTGGTCTGGGTGAAAAGCAATCATTAGATCCACAGAAACACAAGCAATCATCCTCACAAATCTGCCAGTATATTAGATCATTTGATGAAAAAAAATCCAGGCAGTTGCACACCTTCACAATTGCTTTTGGGGGATAATGTGGATTCCGCAGCTTTGCGGTCATAGCGAACTTGAAATCTGGATTGTAGAGATTCATATTGCCGTGATCCTTGATCACTTGGATGGTGCCTGATGCACTGTTGGAGTTCCCAATGCATTTGGTAGCTTGCCCTCGCTGGTCGATTATCAACGGCCATTGCCTTGTTTTCGGGACGACCACAGCGATATCCTCCACCTTGAAGAGGGAAAAAAGCATTTGTCCCAGATCAATACAAGATGAAAGATCATCAGCAGTCCCCAAAAAAACAAAAAAACAAAACAAAAAAGCACATCCATGATCGTTTCACAACTTCAACCCTGGATCGAGTCAATAAAGAAAAACAGGTGCAATACCAAACAACGAACCTCGGACATCATTGAATTCTCAACATGGCTGGCTGACATAGGTTGTTTGGCCAGTTCAATTTCCTCCTGAACTTTGGCCTCCAGCTGGATGAAGACCTGCAGGTCTTCCATCATTGCCTGGGCTTTTCTGACTTCGACCATTGTTTTGGCCACTTTTTCGTCTGCTGCATTCAAGGCAGCGCGCTTGGGGGGGACCTACGAGCATCCACACAAAGTTCACTATGCAACCAAATCTATTTCCTGCCAGATTTCGTAGGGATAGTGTTTGTGTCTGTTGGATTTACCTGGAGGGCAGAGTGGTGGTAGGAGTAGATGGCCCGCACCCACATCCAGATCCCCGTGCATGCTCTCGACGCCCTTCGGACGCTTTCAGCCGTGACATCCTCGCCCTGGATGTACACAGCCACTCTCCGAATGGTGCTCCCCTTGATGCTGTCCCTGTCCAAGGCCCTCAACCTGTCCAAGAGTTTGGAGGGATCGCTCAGCAGCTTCCTTGCCACGCTCCAGCTATCGTCTGGTTTTTTTCCTGCAAACAAAGGCATAAAGCTCAATAAACAACCCTGATTTGACTTACAGAAAGGAAGGAACACAAACAAAGCTAACAACAATAACAAATGGAGCACATCTCTGATTTTTCCCTTACCCTTGGTCTTGAAGTTGAAGTTGATGCCCAACAGCACCATCACTGCCTCCATTGTACGTTTGACGGTCTTTGGTGGGTTCGATAACGATTTCAGCTCCACAAGATCCTTTCGAGATAACTTTGGAAAATGGACACAATTTAATGCATCCACAGCTCTTTTCAAATCTTCTTGGGCAACATCCACCATTGCTCTTGCTCCTGTCAGCTCCTTCTCCTTTTGAGCGATGATTTTTTCTGCCACCATCACTTGATCCACCTATTTTCAGCAAATCCATGGTAAAAAAGACACTGAAATTCTCACATCATCGTGCAAAAATTTTACAGAGCTTTGTTTCCTTTTGTTTTCCTGACCCCCCCACCCCACCCCGCAATCCCTTTCAACCATTGCCAAAAAAAAAGGAAAGAAGTTGTTTTTGAATTTGCTGCAAACCTCATCGAACACCGGCTGCAAATCTTCGCGTTCGCACACCTCCCTGAGTGCATCCAATCCAGTGGGACTCTGCTGACTCCTCCTGCCCACACCCACCAGCAAATTCTCCTGCGGTGGCATTTCCTTCACCAGTTTGTTGGGAGTGCTGAGAGTTTCAAGTATATCATCGATCCATTCCTGAGTGTTTTCCTTAAATTCATCGATGGTGGTTTCAGTCCCCTTTGCTTCTTGATTCCCACAGGAATGCAAGCAGCTTTTTCCAGTAAATTTCTGACTGGGACCCATCATGGCACACAATCTTGACAGTATCTTCCTTTTGTTCGGCAACTCATAAGTCCCTTCAATGATTTGTCAATGCAATCATCATCACATACCCCAACAGAAGTTTATGATCAAGATTCTCTGTGCAACGTGTCATGTCAGCCCACCCACTCTTGAGTGATTACCTGGTTTGCCAAGATTCAAATCCAGCTTTTTTTGCTGCGCCGGAGCTCCACCAGAATTCAAGTCCCCAGATCCCACAAGCATGCTGTAACATCGATCCGGCAGTTTTAATGAATTTCCAAAACACTTGCAGCCATATGCAATCGAAAACTGCCATCATTACAGCATTTCATCATTGTGGTACCTGATCTGAGCAATCCCTTCGAACTTCCTTGGGCTCGCGGCAATTTCCATACTCTTCTCCTCCAAGAGCTTGATGAATGTTCCCAGCATATCCGAGTATTTTGCTGGCGAAGTGCATCTACTGAGCACGTTCAAAAATCTGCCCGAGATCTTCTCCACACATTCGTGGACGAAGGAAAAGTTCACCACGTCGTTGAGCAGAAGGGGGTACTCTTTCTTCCCCAGATCCACTCCTGCACAGATGTCCAAGGCAACTGATCGAAGAGCTCCCGATGGCCACTCCCGGAACCAGTCAATCCTACAGCAATCCACCCACGATATAAACGCCACTATGGGAAAACCCTCACTGTGCGATGTCCATCAAATATTCATCTCAGAGCGACGCTGAACGTCACCGACGGTAGACCCCAAAAAAAGCGCGCAGCGTGGTCCAAAACATTGCATAGCAAAGGAATTATTTGGAACGCGATGTGCAATTCGAACAACATTCTGTTCCCGGATTTTTGTGCGATTGTTTTTAAGACATTGCACACTACATGTTTCCCAACATTAACGTTCACCATCTCTTGGGGGAGCACATCCCCACGAGCAGGACCGGCAAAACGGTAGATCAGGACCGGTTCAAACGATATACGTACATGGTCATCTTCGTCGGGCTAACCGTCAAAGCCTCGTCATCCATATTGCGTGCCTCGTCGTCCATATTGCGTTGTTGCGTTGTTTCACTGTTTGTTCGGGTATCTGATTGATTTTCTTGTCACCTCAGACACAAATCTTCGTCACTTTAACCTAACTTCTTAGGTGACCCAGAGACGTTGAGTGAAGAGGTATTAGACCTTTTATACTTGCAACGCGCAAGGAAATTTCTGTCACAAATCACGTGACTTTAATTCACGTGATTTTTTACTTTAATAAAAATGTAAAAAGATATGAAGATTGGGGATTTGGAGAAACAGACACACAGATCTTGACCAATCACAAACACAAATTACATAGTAGAACAATCACACACAAACAAACAAACGAACATAAATTACATTGCGGTCGCCTCTCCTATTACAATGCTCTACAACCCCAAAAAAAACCAATCACACAAAGCTCGAGTTCACCCCGAATATTTTGAATATTTTGAAGGTCGGAGTCCTATATCTGGAAGCCCAAGTTGAAATCGAATGTTTGTCGCTGTTGGACGCGAATGCTTGAGGTCGCCAGCAAGAGGGATTGAATTGAACAACGGACACTTCGGCCACCGCCGCTCCACCTTGCAACGCACTCTTGATTTCTGCACAGCAAAAAAAATTAAGCAATTTCCCCAACAAAAAAGCGCAGCGCTGTCGAAACGAAAACGACGAGCGAAACCTTGAAAAAAACAAATACCATCGTTCTCTTGTCCCTATTACCGAAGAAAACCGTAGTGTTGCTTTTGCACATACTCCCATCAGCGAAAAACGTAGGACATAAAAAAGCGATACCGGTGCAAAATCCCCAAACACTTCTGCCCAAACCCGAGAATTATGCAGAGTAGCAGCCACGCAGAAAAATAAAAATCACCTCCCTACCTTATCGTTTTCCGCTCGTTTCCGATCCCCAAAAGTCGGGAATTTCGAGATACAGCTACAGGGAAGGGAATCCCACGCGCTACAAGCTGGATCACGGCTTCATCGTTCGACAGCGCACTTTCGTGCTCTCTTCCATGTTCCTTAGAACGCGATCCAGCGATCGGACAGACCGCCGCCGTGTCAATCAAAACTAGACAGGCGTCCAACCCACTCTTTCGAAGACATTTCTGCCATGAAGCCTAATAGGGCTCGCCTAGGCGTCGAGTGTTTCTGTACGCAAAAAACAAGGATTCCCACAAGCCTCCAGCGCCTGCGAGGGTTTCTTGTCGTTCTGTTGCGACGATTGTGGGGTGGGTGTGGGATGGGATTTTGAGGGGTTTGCAGCACCGCCGCTCTCTGTCCGTTTCACAGCACATCGTACTGGGACTAAGAGGCCGCCATCAACATCGTACATCACAAGTTCTTAAAAAAACAAACAAACAATCAAAGATTACACACAGAGAAGCTTAAAACTCTTTAGGGTGGTCAATTGTTTGTGCAGTGCTAATAAAGAGTGGATGAGGAAATACCCAGATGGGACATACCCCTTGCATGAAAATCTCAAACACCCGAAGCAATTTTCAATTTTCAAACCCACTTTCCAGATGTGCATCTCAGCATCCTTCCTCTTTTGATTGATCAGCAACCAATCAGCTAGGGGAATTAAATTGGGTGAACAATCAGAAATCAGCGTTAACTGGCTTTCCCCGATAAATATATTATATGTTTTTAACTTTTTTGAGCATCAGAGGAGCATCAGAGTGGAGATCCTTCTTTGGGAGCGGGTTTAAGGCCTCCAAAAAATTCGGCCGGGGATTCCGACCAGTCATTCTTCATCCACCTTGGTATCCAGAGCCAGGATATTACTAATAATTCTTGTAATTGAACTCTACACGGCTGGTTGAGGATTTCAGCAAAACTCCCCCTCCAAACCACTAGTCTGTGGACCCGTTCCCACTGTGATACTTGCCCCACATTCTGCTGCTGAAGAAGAACAATTGAACAAAATTATCCCACTGCTCCTGTGAGGGCTGACAATGCACAGTCCATGCGAATCCAATCAACTTTCCCCAAGCACCAAAAAGTGGAATTTGATACCAAATTTGTGCAGCTCGGCCTGAATGTCATTCCACTTCCCACAAGACACTGGTGTGGACGGAATCACGTTCACACCCTGTTGAGATCTGCTGTTTGATTTTGGCTCAGAAGTTCCAGGTTCGCCAGGGTGCTTCATTTGGGGAATTCGATTATGTACTGCCCACATCATCCGGGGTTGGAATTGCAACCCCGGATGATGTTTGCTCATTTTGATTTCCAGGTCCTCTAAAAAATTGTACCTTGCTGCTTCTGTTGGATGCACTTCAGGCATCAAATCCCTGTCTGACTCTTCCCAGCCAGGGATTTTCGATTCGATTTGAATTCTATCATATGGCTGTCAGCGCGGGGATATCCTTCACGTCGAGGTCTCTGGCTGCCCTCTGAGCATCCTCATTCATGAAATTCATGAAAGCGCACATTCGTCCAGCGAACATAACCATCCTCCATCGACCCACATTCCTCGGAAATCGACTTCAAGATGGATCGAGGCAATCTGATGTTCAGATTTCCCAACCACAGGTTTTTGCTGCCAGTATTGGGTCCTCAGTTTCCAAAAACAAATCAGGGAAGAGACATGCCTTCCCAAGAACCACCCACCCCACCCGGGGAAACCAAACGAGGATCAGCGCCGAGCATTATCGTTTTGGGCACCCACACCTGTACTTGTACATATTGGGTTCGATCTGAAGTGATGTTTCATAGAAATGCCTGTGGTCATCCAGATGGCGTTCCACACTGTCGCATCGAATGATTGCCTCAGAAACGATCCAGGTCCTCCAGGGTTTTTTACTCCCATCGGTGATATTGGCTTGTCCCAGACTTCCTACCCTTCTCCAGCTTGCCCCTGTGGATGCCGCTGATCTGTATCTCGGTGGGTTCGAAAGCATCGGCATCAGGTTACTTATAGAGGGTGGTGAGAGACCATCAAGAGGGAATGATGTGGGTGGTGGACCATTGGCTGCTATTGGATCGCTTTTCTTCCCTGTATCATTTCCGATGAGGCCAGTGATTCCACTGGAGAGCCAATGCACCAGATTACAATCTGGTGATTGTCTTCTTCCCCCTCTTTTTGTGCAGTTTCTCCCCTATTGTTCATCCCAGGACGTGCTCGACTCATACTGTCCAACACCCATCAAGGAGGTCCATCGGGCGGGGAACTGATCTTTTGGTCATGTGCCCCTTCAATCATCGAGGGGTTGGGGTATTATTTTCACAGAAGATATCTTTGATTCTCATTTAGAATCAAAACAATTCTCTGTGCTCCTTTTTCTCATTTTTTGTCCACTGTTTTGGCGGGTTGCTTATTTTTTTTCCTGTTGTTGTTTCAACAAGGCCTCTTGGGCTTGAAGCTTTTCTTGATTTGTTGCATCTTTCTTGTTCATCATCGCCTGTCATTTAAAAAATAATACCGAAAAAGTGGAGTGCAGTATTATTTTTAAAAGAAAATGTGTCGATACTTTTTATACACAGAAGAGTGGGAAACAGCAAAATTGATTTGGAAAAAATGAGATAGATATAAAAGAGGGAGAGGGGTGCTCCACCTTGTTTTTTTTAATAACAGGACTGAGTAAGAAGCATATCAGACTGACGTGCGCTTTTTCTTCTATCTCTTTTTTTGCAACAAAGGCCATCCTCCGCCAAATAATTTTCTTTTTTCCCCACATTCGATTTTACCTCCAGTTGGACTTCTTTTTTTTTTCATCTGCAATGGATCCGTCACTCAACAACTGATTGAGTTTGGCCACTAATTCCCTAGAGCAACAGAGACATCCAATAGTATAAAAGAACTTCTTTTTTTCCTATTGTTTATGTTATGCTTTTTGCATGTGGAATCGTTCTTGAGGTAGGCCAACATGTCAGAATGAAAACTTTCGGAAAATGATGGAAGCCTCTGAGTGAGTCTAGTCTCCACTTTGGCTTTTTACCTTTGTATTTCCTCTTGTATTATTTCCACTTGTTCTTGAATTGACTCTGTTTCCATAACCTGATGGTCCAAATACACAATATCAGTCTTATTTTAGAAAAGATTTGTAATTTCTATATTTAGGCACCATAATATCACCTCTGGAAGAAATGGAGTCCCTTTCTATGGTTGCTCTCAATGCATTATAGCTAAAACTGATATTGTTTTCTGTTCTAGCCAAATATCCAGTTGAGTTTGTTTTACGGCCTCCTATGCACTCAATTCTCACCACAGGGGGGGGTAAAACTGGCCTGCTTTGTCAGCAGAATGTAATCAGGATTTGGATGCACCCCGACAGGCCTTTCAATCGTTCAAACCAATAGAAAAAATTTCCCGAGGAGAACAAATATGCAGCTATCAAGACATCAGCAATCGCTGTTTGCTGAAGCATTTATAAAAGACCATTGCTTCTGCTATTTACATTAACCTTGTTTCTTTAATTTTCTGTGGGGGGTTTTCACCTCAGAACTCACCTTCTCCACAATATTTTCTTTCACTTCGCCTTTGGCATCCAGTTGGAGCAATTCCTTCCTGAAAGTATTAAATAGGAATAATTTTTTAGTCCTTAATTTAATAATATTGAGGAATCAACAGTCAGTCTTACAAAATTTCCATACATCCAGCCCCCCCTCTTCCGGGAAAAAATAAAGAGAAAAAGAGAGAGACACAATTGTTGTATCTTCTTTTTTAAAAAGGAGGTGTATTGTTTGGTTCCCTGAACATTACCATCCTCATTTTTTTAAACAAAAAATCAACAGGGGTGGATTTACTTTGTAAAAAAAGTTTTGATCCTCATTCCCCTTTCATTTCCCCAAAGGGTGTTCTCAACAAACCTGAAATTTTCTCAGTATGGCATCATTGGGGTCCTCGTTGATTCGAGGATTTTTTTTTTTTTAATGCTTTTTGGCACGCCTTGCATGTAGCAATGTACTGAAGGTTTCGTTGAGATTCCAATCAGCCGGCCCCACATCAGCTACCATTCAAGTGTTGGTGTTCCCCCCAGCAAATCCTACATGGCCAAAAATTGACCGAAAAAAAAAAAAAAAGAAAACAGAACAAAACTGAGGCTGCACTCTAGCTAATTCTGGCCCATTGACATTTTTGTGCAACTTTAGCACCCAGCTTGACATCAAATCGAAACGAAAGGAATTCGAAATCTAGTATGGAGATTACATAGGGCTCCCCATATCCAGTCCATAAAAAAGAAGAATAAAGGAATAATGTTGCACATAACACCATTGCTTTGTCCCCACCTTTTTTTGTTGGTATTTTCCCAACACCTTGAAAAATCCGGTGAGTTCGCTGCTTCTGCAAGATCTGATTTTCCCATGGGAGCGGAAATCACATTTCCAAGGGGGCTGCCAAGGAAATATTGACTTTGATGCCTACTTTCAATCAATCACCTGCAATGCAACAAACCCCATCCAACATAAACATCTTACCAGAAATGATTCCAACGTTTCCAACAAAACAATATTCCTGAGCTGATTTCTCAACCAACATGTCTAGTTCCAACAAATCTCTGCCTCCCATTTCAATAAGCAAACGAAATTACGCTCATAATCGACGGTCGAAACTCCACATAAAATTCATTACCACGAGCCCCTGTTATTAATTACCTTTTTTTCTCCGCTGAATCCACCAAATTTAATTCCAGAGATAGCTTTTGCCGTCTTGCGCTGGCGTACAAGCATCGACTTCTTTTTTCATTCATGAATGGGGGCTATTCCATTTTTCTGGGGGTTAATTTCGATTCTTCGTATCCGACCACGGGCAGATTCGTTTGTCCCCAAAAATATATAAATGAATATACATTTGTGGGCCTGTGGCAGGGTGTTTCTGAGTATTCAGTGCAATGGCGGTGGAACCGCCAAGGACTTCCCGGACAAAGCACCGATAATTTCTTCAACAATTTGTCGCTTGGTTCTGCAATCCTTAACTTGTTTGGACAGGGCATCCTTTTTAGCCATCGCCTGATTGAATTTTTCCTCCAAGCTATCGATTTTGGCCTCTCTCCATCGCAATTTTCTTTTGGTTACGCTCAATTCGGTTGTTGTTCTGGTCACCTTCTCCATAGCTTCCTCAAGCGCAACGCGTCTAGTGGCAACCTACATCACATCCACTCGAAATTCGGAATGCGACCACAAAAAAAAAAAAAAAAAAAAAAAAAAAAAACACAGTGAAAAGAAAGTGAAAGCGTTACCTGAGACCCGACTTTGTGATATGCGTACATCGATTCCACCCAAGAGTGCATTGATACACAAGCTCTCGATGTTTTCTCGACATCTCTTGCGGTAAATTTTTTGTTGATGTAATGCTCAATCTTTCGGAAGGCGTTCTCTTTTATGTTGGTTTTGTCGAAATTTCTCAGATCTTCAAGGAAGCGAGTTGGTTTGCTAATCAATTTCTTGGAGGCCAACCAATAGTCAGCAAATTTGTTTCCTGGAAAAGGCACTCTTAAAATGAAAAGGACACTGAAGGTAAATTAAATATCCTTCATAAGATTGAGTTCATGTCATCGTCATGTCTTACCTTTTTTGGAGATCTTGCTCGGTTGCACAGCAAATAAGATGCATGTCGCGGCCATCAGTGCCTTTATAATGTTACGTGGATTCACAAAGGACTTTATCTCGATGATGTCCTCTCTGGAAACATTCATCGCACTAGCTTCTGCAGCATCTACGGCAGCCAAAGCTTCATCCAACCTCTTTTGAGCATCAGCAACATTCATCAGAGCTTCATGAATATCCTGAACTTGATCGCTGGCCAGTTTTTTCTTTTTTTCGGCCTCTTTTTTCTCTTTGGCCATTCCGACGATCATTTCCTCCACCTGTGTTTTGGCACGAATCCCCTTGTCAATATTAGAATCATGGATTTGGAGATAAAGAAACATATAAACATATATTTGTACAAATTTTTTGAATCGAAATTGTTCACGAAAATGTGTTATATATATAAGGGATGAATTGGCTATTATTCAACAGATTTGGAATACAAACTGTTTTACTAAAATAGGAATTCTATTGGCAATGATTTTCGTTTCTTTTTCTTATGTGTCCTTTTTTTTTGGGGGGGGGGGTTGAATTTGCTCCTCACCTCCTCAGCAGTCCTTTCTAACTCTGACTGTAGATCTTCGAGTCTTCTTTCCAGCACCTCCACCTCATTTCTTCTGGGCAACAGCTTGTCCAGCCCAATCTTCATTTGGGACCTGGTGACAATCAGAATGTTGTTGATGACCATGTGATCAACATTTCATACTTCGGCAGTCGAATGCATTAGACCTTACCTTTCAGCGATTTGGACTTGGAACATATCGTATTCCTCCATGCAGGCATCGTTTTTGATCCACATCAAATCCGACCGAAGCATTTGCACCGAAGACTTCAGCTGAGCGTTCTCTTTTTGTGGCTGGTCCACCTCATTTGATCTCGTGGATGCAACAGCTTTCACCAGCCCATTTATCCGACCAATTTCTCCCAGCACTCTCCTTTTCTCCTCTTGCATTGTTGGGGCAACATGGGCCTCCCTCTCTCGAATCCCAGAGATCACAATGTCCTCCATGTTTCGCCTGGATGTGTCAGCACCGCTTTGGCTTCTGTCCAACAACTTTGCCCCAGTTTTCAAAAACCCCAACTCATCTTTTGTGCGCTTTCCAGTGAATTCCTTCTCCTGATTAAGCTTGTCATTCTCCCTCTTCACATATTCGATCTGTTGGGATGATGATGATCGCCAGCATCCCAGGACATTGTTGACCGAAATATTGGAGACATATTCGCAGTTGCTGGGGTCATTTCCACACATCCCATTGTCACTCGTTCCAGTTTTGGTTATGCCTCCACCTCCTCCACCGCCATTCTTTAGCGTGTGGTCGATGACTTTTGGGGGCAGCTGTTGACACCAGGATTCATTCGACGCCTGAACCACGTCCATCATTTCGTCGTGCCACAGCTGGGAACCCCATTCGAACTCCGTGATCACTGTTTTGCGGTCCTGCCAAGAAAGGTCGCCTGTGTCCATCAAGCCCATCACATCAGTGGTTCCGGCTTCAACGGACTCATCCATCTGATGCCTGACACTGTCAAGCATGAGTTTTTTCACAGCCCCCAGCCAATTCTCCACATTGCCGCAGAACTCGCCAGACGGAGCCTGACCAGCACATGATTCAACTTCAGTGAAAAAGTACCCCTGTAGGTGCCTGTGGTGCTGCTTGCACGAGCAATCCTGATTATCGGTGCTTTTTTAAAAATGAAATTTCACGGAAAACACACAAAGATATGAGTACAATACCGTTTCTGTCTCCTCGGAATTTATCGCAGCCACTTCCAGATTTGAAGCGAATACCAACGAATCGATCGATTCGAAAAACTTCCTTGGGTGTGGTGGGACCCCTAAAAACTTCTCGGCCAGTGCCAAAAGCTCCAAAAGGTCGTCGTTCGAGAAGAAAAAACTCCTTGTTCTTTTCTCCCTGGCCACACGAAAAATCCTCGCGACCGCTGCCTTTTGCAATCGCTCCTCCGCGCTGTTCTCCAGGAAGTCGTCGTTCCCCATTCTGAGCGCTCAGAATATGTGGAACTGTGAAACTGTATAACTCTCTGGTCCCGTTGACCGACACAGAAACTGAACCTGCTGTACCGATGACCCCGAGATGGGTAGCGAATCTCCAGCGCTCTTTTATAGTGCCGAGTAAGTGCACGTGACATGTGTTTACAGAAACGCATGTCACGTGCCTGCAACAAGCATTTCTGTTTTTCACTGACTGATTATTCGTTTCTAAGTGGAAAGGAGGAGAAAAACAGGGAAACAAGCCTTGTTTTGAGTTTCACTTTTCGCCCTTTTGCACTGTTCCATCGTGTGCATCCAAATAAATCTGCTTTACAAACTAATCAAAACAAAACTTCAACTGTATCAATCTCTGTCCAAAAATATTTTCTGGATAATAACAATCATATTTTTCTGTGAGTTTTGTTTCGGTTTGTTGACGGCTGACTGGATTTAGTTTTGTGAAATGAGGATAGGGACATCAAATGAGGACAATGTCCTTACATGATTTCAAATAGAGAGGCCCTACAGATGGCGACCAACAGCCAACCAATACCCTGGTTTTGCTTCAACTACGATCGTAAGTCAGCCCAACCGGCTCGTTTTTCACCTGTGTTGGAAAGGAGCACCATGTAGATTCATTGGTTTGATTGGTGTTCCAATCAGTCATGGGCTGCACAGGACAGACCCCTGTCCTGTGCACCGCACAGGACAGGGTTCTGTGCAGGTTCTGTGCACCCTGTGCTGTCCTGTCCTGTGCAGCGGAATTGCACAGGCCAGAACAGCACAGACTGTCTGTGCTGTGCACAGGGTCAGACCTGTGCTGCACAGGTGAGCAGACCTGCACAGCACAGCACAGATCTGCACAGAATCTGCACAGAACTGCTCAGAATCTGCACAGATTTGGGACAGAATCTGCACAGAATCTGCACAGAACTGCACAGATGTTGCACAGACCCTGTCTGTGCTGTGCTGTACAGGTCTGTGCACCTGTGCAGCACAGGTGTGACCCTGTGCACAGCACAGACAGTCTGTTCTGTCCTGTCCTGTGCACAGGGGTCTCAGCCCATGTCTGGTTCCAATGTCTATGCACACAGAGCTTCGCCATCTCAAAGATAACAGGTCTCAACTCAAGCGTTCCTGTCACAGCTCCGAGGGAAAGGGGGTGGAGCACACACTTGGTGCACAGGGTACAGGAGGAGGGCGTTGGAGAACTCAGAATATTGATTACACAAACAAACGTTCGTAGGCTTTTAACGGCCACCTTGAAATGACCCTTCCCAGTCCGACCGGTACTGACAAGACCCGTGTCTAGGACACTGCTGTTAACCCTGACAGTCGTAACAATCACCACCCGATGAGACTAAAAACCGTCCTCGGTCGGGCTCGTCGAACTAAGAAAATCAAGATAATATAGAGTCTATCCATTATCGACTCTACCTCTCCAAACAACATGTTTCGCATTTAATCACCATAAAAGTCATTTCGAAAACCCCTTTGAAACAATCAACCGAACAAACAAAAGCTCACGCATTTCCCTCTTTCTGCACTCTTTAAACTAGTCTTTTCTCCAAGCCGTTATAACACTGGCTCGAGCTGGCTGACTACCGTCGCAGACTTTAGTCCACCACTCCATTCCTCCTTGCAACCATCGTCAACTCGAGTATCATCCGTGCCGGCTATTATCCAAGAGCTTCTCTCACGGATACAAATGTATCAGCTTTCGCTTTCCTTGGATCATAGGAAATCATATCCACCTGTGACGAGTGCTTCCAGTTCAAACGCATGCTAATCTTGGTCCATGGAAGATCACACGCTCGACATATCGGAACCACTTCCATGAATCGCGTCCCATACCACGTTCCGTGGTCAATCCGCTGCCGTTGAACTCCTTGCTTAATACGTTCTCCAGGTCATGATATGTCCTTGCCACTAGCTTCCAGCATATGGCCAATGTGTTACTGACGCCGCAGTTGTTTTTTTTTTCTTTCTTTCTCGGTATGCCTGGATTTTTAGCTTAATCCGCACATACTCCTTGATTGCTCCTTTCGACATATCTCCGGTTAACTTCCGCCACTGCGAGGAACATTTGCACTGAAATATGACCTTTGCGATATCTTTTCTTTCGCTTACGGAATTCACCATTTCTGCCAAGACCCCACTCCATTTCCATTTCCAACTTCAAGTGCCACCAAACAAATCATCCACCAAGCACTTCTGTCAATTCAACTGAAATGTCTCGAACTCACTGCTAAACACGAGCTAATCTGAGTTTCGAATAAGAAATCTGGCTGCAATGTTTCCAAAAAATCATTTCCAGCACTTCCTCTGTCACACACAGGTCTTGCTTTCTCTTTTGATCAGAAATTCTACTTCTGCGCAATCCCAAGAACCTCTGCTATTGTTCCTCTCTATCGCTTTTCGACACATAGTTAACACTCCATCACTATGTTCAATTCGATTTTTCTGCAGCGCGTCTCATTTTTCAATTTGATAGATACTTTCTATTTCTATCAGAATTTCCACTTGTTCTATATTTCTTCACAAGCACCGGTGTTTCTAACATCCTCAAAAATCCTTTTCACTTCCTTTCTTGTTTCTGCCTTTTTTTTTTTGCTGCTACCGTTACTGTTGAAGATCAGGCTATTTCCACTCAACAAAACTTAGAAAAACCTGCAACTGACCACTATCGCCAGCTGTAGAACACCCACTGTTCACATCCGATAAACGGGAAAAACACCTCCTTTTCCATCCGGCGGACAATAAAAACATACCATCCGTCCAAGTTCAGGATGTTCCACTATCCCCAAAGCAATACTTCTCACTTGTTTCAGTTGTAGTTCAAGTTCAATCCACAGGTCCTAATTCAGATAAACCCAATGAATCTCATAAAACCAGTTTATCCACAGGTCCTAATTCATAGTAACCCAATTTTCCAGTTTCCACAAACCGTTCTTTAATCACTGAAATATTTGAAACTTCCTTTGTCCACTGAGATACAACACAAGTAAGAACAGGCATCTATTAATGTCCAGAAACAATAGATATTCGAAATAGTTATAGATCCAACTGCAAAAAGAAACCAACAGATTTATGGTACCAAAACCCATTGTTACTTTCACACAAAAGCATCACCAACCACACCA
This sequence comes from Bryopsis sp. KO-2023, assembly GCA_030272585.1. NCBI lineage: Eukaryota > Viridiplantae > Chlorophyta > Ulvophyceae > Bryopsidales > Bryopsidaceae > Bryopsis > Bryopsis sp. KO-2023. The sequence continues at coordinate 515,402 of BSYQ01000005.1, forward strand.
TCGTGCGGCACCACCAAAGGTTTTTACGATCGTCAATACCGGTCACCGGGAGTGAACACGCGTCCCTTGTAGGCGAGAACAAGTAGGTCGCTTTACAGCGCATCAACACCGTCCATCTGCTCTACACGCGGACCGGGCCCGGTAGGCATAATAGCTTCCTCCCATCCAGTAGCCTCCAGATGTATCCCACATCTGAGGTAATCCATCCACCATCGTCATGATAAATGACTCGGCCGCAAACTCTCGCCAAACATACTCCAGGCCAGCACGCCATCAGAGTTGTCGAGTTGCGGAGGGAATTGACGTTCAACCCTGAGTATTCCATTTTATTTATAACACAAATACTCCTACTCATATCGGGACTCCCTTTGATAACCTCATCGTCAAATAGCACTCCATTTGCACCTCCACGGCACAAATATGCATGTACAAGTCGCACTGACCACCACGTTCGCCGTCTCCACCAATCCTGAAGATACCGATGGACCAGCTGCTTCTTAAGACAACCGTTCCACAATAGTTTGCCATCCTCCAAAGCATCCCGTCGGCAATAGTCCACCAGCGATTGGTTTGTGCCAAACATATGGTGCCACCACCGGTCGTCACCCGGTCGTGCTTCTTTTCGACAATGTATTTTCTTCAGCCCTCATGCGATTTCCTTCTCTCCATTTTATACTTGACGTATCTACACTCAGTTCGACTTGAGGCTACCGAAATGCACACCTGCCATTGTGACATCGCTAAACAGCGGCTAGGAAATGGTGTCCGAACTGATTATAAGAGCGTAACCAACTCCATGTAGATGACTTCTGCTCCAGAATTTCTTTACCATCATTTTGCTTGAAGTTCATCCATGTATCCAACTGAAAATCTCCGGGAAATACAACAACGCGTTGGGTATATATACTCCAGACTCCATTCATCAGAATTTGCGTGTTCCTCCTGAGAATATTTCCAGTTCTGATGCAAACATGATGTAATCGCTACCTGCTCGCCAAAAGTATTTCCGTCGGTAGTGAGTACCTTATCTTCCGCCGGAACCACTCCTTCTGAGTAGTACTTTTCGCTAACGCTTGATGAACAAGGCACTTCCTCCAGAATCACATTATTTCCAGCATTTCTCCACTTCAGCACCTTCTTTTGGTCATCAGCCAAAGCCTTTTATCACCGCACACCATGCTGGAACATGTGATAGCAATGATATAAATCAGGTGCCAATCACGGTTGGAACACATAGCGGGTAGGCTTTCAGCAGTTGCTCGAAATTCTCCCAAGGAATTGTCGGGATGGTCGGGTCGTACCATCTCCGTGTGATTACTCCCTTTACCCTTCAGTCCCACTGACTATGGTCACCAAATTTACATTCACCCATCGTCAAGACTGCAAGGTCAAGATATACTTCGCTCCAGCGAAGGTTTAAACACATGCTTGAGGGTCGTTAATCATTCCTTCCAAAAGTCCACTCTGTCCATAAAAACATGTTCAATCCTCATCATACAGAGCTTCAGTCAAGTGTTGATCACCACCGATGTTGGCACAATTGTAAGGTTGGCACCCCCATCCAATTGTCCTCCACCACCACCAGTTTTAATCACGGTTACCCAAGTGATCTTCTTTGCAAAGGGGTCACTAGCACTCAGCCACATCGCCCGGCAATTTCCATTGAGATCTCACTTGGTTTTAGAGGTTGCAGCAGTAGATATGGCTTTACTGGATCAGTCCAGCAGTAGTTGGTCACTCTACCACCACACTTCACAGTATTTCTTCAAGTAGCGCGCTTCGCCAATCATCTACTCCTTCCTTCTGCTTGAATGGTTCCATGTTCGCGCTTATAACATCCATCTTCCCATGGATGCATCGCTGCGGTTTCATAGGTTATCTTTCGCGCATCCAGGTTGGGAAAAAACCGTGCTGCGTATGATAATCACACCATTCCCTCCATGATACATCCTCCTCCCCTTTGCTGGACGAGGTTCCAGCTCCCTCCTTCGTACAATAAACAGTTGCTACCCGAAAATGCCATCCTCGCTCAAGGTTTCCGGCCTCTTTATTGCACCACCAATTTTTGCTTCTCGGTAGTCCAACCACTACCGCTTGGTTCAGTCCAGCAATCCTTCTCGGCCACCAGCTTCACCAAGACAACATTCTTCCCGACACATTGCACTCCTTCATAGTATGCGGTGTTATAGTATCAACAGTCCCACAAACAAGTGTCCGCGTCCATGTAGAATCTTCCTTCCGATCGGGTATTTCCATAGATACCTCCACCTGTTTTTTTTCCTTGAAGGTATATCCTCTTCCTCCAATCATATTGCGGTAGGTTTCCACATAAATCTTTTTCTTTACTTCTCTCCAGCGGCAGTTGAAGAATCCATGTCCGTATTACGCTTTCCACTCGTCTTTCCATGATTCTTCCTTCACTTGTTAATTCTCCTTTGGCTTCTTCAACCATTCTTCTGATCAACAATATTATCGTCTTCATTCTGATGCATATGTATCCCGCGTGATACCTTCTCTTATTCCATCTTCCACTCTTCTCGCGGTTTCCACAAACTCCTTCTGGTTTCGAAAAATCACATTAAAGTGTCGCTGCAATCTTCATTGCTCCTTCCATACATTGTGATCCGGTCTTGATATCTCGCTTTTTTCCCTTGTTGGGCATTCCCAACATAGACTTGTATAGACACATTCGAGGCTGAGCATGTATCCCCGGCCTGGCCTTGAGATACTCCTCCAATGTACTCTTCGGATTTCACAATCTCGCGACTCCTTGATAGGTCAGTCACTGAGTACCTCCACAATATATAATCGCTTTTGATGAGCTGCCACATAATGTCCATACTTCTTCCACCACCGCCATATGAGCTGGTCTGGGTATATGTCATTTGTCCACCATCAAATAGCACCTCAGGTTACTCCATCGCTGCCTTGACTGGAATATGTTCTTCGACTCCATCACCACTGGCTCCCACTACTCTCGATTATCTCTCTCCAATGTATGTATTCCCCCAGTTTCTCCTCTTCTTCTTGACTGCACTTTTGGCCATTGTCCCGGTTATCATTTGTATTTTCAGGCCCCACTGCCGGTTACAGAAACCAAGGTCAGTGTTTGTCTTCAGATGCTCCAGGCACTACCGCTGGTTACAGAAACCATACTCGGTGTTTTGCTCTTGATGCTCCTGACTCCACTGCCGGTTACGAAAACCAAGGCCAGTGTTTTCTGCCTGTGGATCTTCCTGGCTCAGCTCTGACTCCTTCTCCAGCAACTTCTGCTCATGAGTTTATTGAGCTACAGATCCTTTTCAACCCAGACAATTCCCTTTGGCACAAAAGAGTCTTCCTTCCAAATCAGACATCGATCTCTATGTAGTCCACAACAGCTCCCAACATCCATCAATCTATTTTCTTTTTCTTTCCATCATTTGCTTGACTTCAGGAATATTGGTCTTGATAGATCTCCAGCAAAGAATCACCAGCAGTATAAAAATCAGCCCCTCAGGCTCCTTCTGTATTTTATTTGCTTATAGGTTCACAGCCTTCAAGAATCCACTGCAGGTCCACCGCCTCCAACAATCCACTTACATCCATCGGCTCCTTGTCGGCTCCTTGGCTGCTCCTTTGTCGGTTGACGACCACAACAGTCGCTCAGTCCCACCAGTATCTTAGACTTCGACTTTTTCTCCCTTCAGAGTTGGCTCCATTAGTGATCGCTCACTTTCTGTAAACCATCGACCACCTCTTTTATACTCTCGTCAACTCAGAGGTCACTTATGCTCTCTGTCGTATACAACCTTCTCGTCACAACCATTCCTACTCGCACTGCTTCTTCCTGTCGACTCCAGTATAATTTTGATCTGCCTGTACCAGCCTTCTATCACGTTGCACAGTCGTACTCCAACGACCTGGCTTTTGTTTCCAGCCTCTGTTGTCGGCAGCACTGCGTCATCCAATGGTCGAAGTGACCAGCGCCACAGTGAACGCCCGCTCGCAGTCTTTAGACTTACTGCACGTTGTTCGCTTGGCTTCTTCGTCTGTCACACTTCTCACACCTTCGCCAACTGCATGCCCGACATACAGTACTTCTGCCACGGAACTTCCAAACGCTCCTGTAGCTTTGGCCGCCACGGTCGTCCGCAGACGCTCTGGGTCAACTTGATAGTAGTAACTCGGGTTTAGGGGTATTGTGTAGTACAATGGGATGTACGACAGGGTTTATAGGGCAGGGGGCCCTCCTGTAAAAATTAATCTTCCCAGTGACTCTCTCTCTCTCTCTCTGTGTGTGTGTGTGTGTGTGCTTGTGTCTCGGGGTCCTAGACCCCCTTATCATTTGGTTTCGGAGCTGGTCGAGGCCAGGCGCACCCCACAGGAGAACTCGCGAACCCCCCCCAAAGATCTGACCTTAGGGATTACTAAATCCCACAGATCTGGAACTCTGTGTTCCAGGGGTCGCGAGGAGAGCTATCCTTCGAACGACGTGCTCGCGTCGTCGTTCGAAAACGTCAGGCGAAGTCGCAAAAGAATCGGAGTCCAGTGAACGAATTTCTGGAAACCTACAGATTTGTAGATCTAAAGGAAAACAAGGCGAAAGCACTCCAACAGTGCAAGGAGAGCAACGATCGGCGTAAACCCGAAACGCGCAGGCGAACAACCGAAAGTGCGAACCGGCGTAGGAAAGAACGTCGTCCGGAACGACCAACTTCCGTCGACTGACGCTTCTGCCAGTAACACGAAAAACAGTCGTTCTGGCAGGTGACTCATTGTCACTCTTTCCAGCGCGCAATCGGTTACCGCACCGCCTGAGTCACGACTGGTTCTACAGTTAGTTGTAGACTGACTCACCGGCCAAGGTACTAACCTAGTCGGCTGACAGAACGCGAACGGGAAAGTAACACCCGACGTTGTCAAGTGTAAAACTCCTATCTATTTCTGACCTAGTAAGGTTCAAGAAAAGATAGCGACTAGGATTGCAACCAGAACTGAAACAAGTTCGCATCCAAGTCACCAGAAAGTTTGGAAACTTTCCGGACACACTCCTATTACGTCAAAATTCCAGGAAATTCAAACAAAAACATGTCCGGCCAGACGCCGCCACAGCTACCACCTATTCCACCTCCTGAGGAGGAAGAGGTGGTGGATAACCAACTAATTCCTGTGGTTTATCCAGATGTGGTGCACCCACCAGCGCAGCAAATACATGATTTGCAGTGGGACAGACATGTACCCGACCAGGTTGAGGAACCGGACGAAGACTTAGACTCTGAACAAGAGTCGGAAGAGTCCGGGGACGAGGAGTATGATGAGGATATGGAGGATGTCCCGACAATAGAAGTCACCAACATCCTTCACCATGAACATCAGCACATAAACGTCCACCAGCAGGAGGTGCACGTTCATGGTGTGGACGAGGGACAACTTAGGGACACAGCTGAGCATGTGTATGCCGCTGTCTCCTCGAATGTGCAAGAGGTCGCACAAAACCTGGAAGGACAAGTTCACGAGCAGGTTCAGCGTGCAGAGTCGACCTTAAAAGGCGACCTGAAAGAGGAATATGAGCAGTTCGTGCTCTATGTCAGGAAGGAGGCTCAGAAGCTGGTCAACCAAAATACTGAGTCTATAGAAAGACAACAGAAATTGTTAGACCACCAGCACAAATTGCTGGAACAGAATATAAAGTCCACAGAGCGGATCGACAGAAATCTGTTGGGTAAATACGATAACGAGGCTATTCTGCAAGAGCGACTCGATCGACTGCAGGAATCAGCCCGTACCCAAGCTGAAGCTGTTGATCAGACCAGCACTTCATCGCCAACCTGAAAATCCACTTTCCTTCGACGTTTGTTTGCTGAGGTGCACATGCGGTTCTGTGCCTCTGCGTATTTCGCCTTAGCGTTTCGCATTTGGTCGTCCATTCGACGTACCATCTCAGCCGCCATTTCCGATTCATCGCCCGTCCGAACTCCCTTCCTGGCAACAACTATCTGCCCCATGTTCTGGCCATACAGAAGATGGGCTGGCGCGTAGCCTGTGGAGACATTCCGTGAATTATTTGCGGCAAATTCCGCGGTCGGCAAATAATCCACCCAACGGTCTGGATACCGTTCCACATACGGACGCAGGAAATCCTCCAGCACCCGGATGGTGACTTCCGACTGCCCATCCGTTTGAGGATGGTATGCAGTGCTCATCCGGAGCTGGGTACCTAAAAGTTTGAAAAGGGAGGTCCAGAACAAACTTGTGAACCTTGGATCCCGATCCGAAACTATGATTTTAGGCAGCCCGTAGTGTTTGTATATGTTCTCCACGAACAGCTTTGCGTATTCTGGCGCCGTGATAGTTTTGTTACAGGGTACGAACCTCGCATACTTCGTCAATCGGTCTACAAAGACAGCGATTGCTGTGAAGCCATGGGAAGACGGTAGGTCGGTAACCAAGTCCGTCGTGATCTGTTCCCATTTCTGGTCTGGGATAGGCAACGGCTGCAAAAGACCTTTCTGTCTTTGCAAGTCCGATTTGTTTAGTTGACAAGTTGGGCACGTTTTCACGTATGCCTTTACGGCTAACCCAACGCCTTTCCACCAGTAACTGCGGGTAAGTACTTCGGTCATGCGGTCTGCTCCAACATGACCTGCACTGGGAACGTCGTGATGCTCTTCCAGAATCCGTTTCTGGAAAGAAGCAGGGACCACAAGCAAACTAGGACCTGGGTCTGTCTTGGTATAATACAAGAACCCGTCGTCCAGCTTGTATTGCGGAGAAACCCCTCGTTCCATCCTTTCAAAGATAGGCTTGAGTTGTTCATCACTTCTCAAAGCCTCTTTCCATGCCTCCTTCTCTGCCACTTCCCAAGTGGAGAGGTTATTGAGCTGGTCTGGCGGACCAGGAAGGCTCCGGGATAACGCATCAGCCAAGACATTGGCTTTCCCCTGGATATAGACGATTTTTGGACCTATGGATTGGAAAAACCCTGAGTTTAACCACCGGGTTTGGGTCCGCGACAACGTGCTCTGGTTCATGAAGTGGGTGATCGGTTTGTGGTCCGTCAACACCTTCACACCCCCATCGCATCCCTCAAGGTAGTGTCGCCACTGGGCTAAAGCATATGCTATTGCCCCCAGCTCCCGCTCATATGCGGAGTATCGCGTTTCAGCTGGTTTTAATCGTCTGGAAAGGTATGCAATTGGTTGCAAACCTTTCCCATGATCCTGGGTAAGAACCGCTCCATATGCAGTTCCAGATGCATCCGTTATTACGGTGTACTCCTTAGCCGGATCAGGAAGGAGTAAGATCGGTGCGCGGCTAATCCGATCCTTAAGTTCGTTGTAGGCATTGCGTTGGTTCAGCCCCCATTCCCAGACAGTATCCTTCTTGGTTAGATCTGTCAAGGGACTCGCAATCCTAGCGAACTCAGGAATGAACTTACGATAGTAAGATACCATTCCAAGGAAACTTCGCACATCAGTGACCGAAGTTAACTCCTTCCATTGTTGAATAGCCTTAACCTTATCCTGCATCGGTTGAAGGCCTTTTTCCGACAAATGATACCCCAGGTAGTCCGTCTCTGCTACCCCGACTTCGCACTTACTGGCTTTTGCGTACAACTTATGTTTCCGCAACCGTTCAAAGACCAGTTTTAGGTGCTCGACGTGCTCTTCCACCGAGTTGGAAAAGACCAGGATGTCGTCGATAAACACCACTACAAATTCGTCAAGGAACTCCCCCAGCAAATCCTGAACCATGGTCTGGAACTGGGCTGGGCAGTTGGTCATTCCGAACGGACACACGAGAAATTCGAAATGTCCGTATCTCGTTCGGAATGCCGTCTTGGGAGTATCCTTGGGTCGAACGGGAAACTGCCAGTAGCCTGAGCGGAGGTCGATCTTCGTATAGATCTTCGCTCTGGCGAGACGGTCCATTAACTCCTCAGGAAGAGGGAGTGGATACCTATTCTTTACCGTGAATTTGTTTATCCAACGGTAGTCCACACACATTCTCAACCCTCCGTCTTTCTTGGGAACAAAGAGTATGGGTGCGCCCCAGGGACTCTCGGAGGGTCGGATCTTCCTTTGTTCGAGGAGGTAATCCACCTGCGTCCTAACTTCGTCCAGCTCGGCTGGAGAGAGTTTGTACAAGGGACGGTGGATTGGGGTCATTTGTTCGTCCTCCAGGTCCACCTTAAATTCGTGGCCTTTTCTGACTGGAGGAACGCCGGGTGGTAAGTCTTTCGGGAACACATCCTTGAAACTTGTGAGGACAGCCTTGATCCTTGGGTCGAGACCCGAATGCATTACCTTTTCCACATCCGGCTAGAGATAAGCTGGTGTGGTTCCAGTAGCGTTCAAACGCTCTTCTGGAATTCCCGGATATGGATACTGCATGAGATGTGCCATATCTTCCGGGGTGGTTGGTCGCACAACCACAAGGTATGCCTGATCAACTTCTGGACTGTTCTTCACGAGCGAGAATAACTTCTTCGCTGAGACTGTATCAATAGCCGGTGCTAGGTGCTGTAAGTAATCTGATGGTCGTTCCTTCATAGGAACAGTTGTCCATCCAGCACCCACTGGAACTTTGAGCGTGCCTGTTGCAAAGTCCAGTTTGGGATTGGTCTGCATCAACCAAGGAAGCCCTAGTATCATGTCATATGAAAGGTTTGGGAAGACGTCTGCGGAAAGGGTTGTGGTATAAGTACCCATCCTGAGCTGCAAGTCTTCGCATCGCCGATCAAGTGAACATAGGGTTCCGTCCGCCAAAGTGACTCCCTTTTTGCACTCGGTTGTTTCGAGTTTCAGTCTCGTGACTAGTTTCTTGGTAATGTAGTTCTCCGTTGCACCACAATCAACATAGGCGGAGATCGGTACTCCTCCTAATCTGGCTCGGATCTCATATCCCATAAATTTCAAATGGTTAGGACCTCCTAGTGGTAACATACGCTCAGAAGGTGAATACTGACCTTCATCCACTTTTTGTCCTCTACCTGTTCCCTGAACAGGGGCTGCTGACTCGTCAGTTGGTGGTGAACGAGTGGCAGGCTTATTTGATTCCCTTGCGGGTTCCCTTCCTTCCGGACTTCGTTTCGTTCCTTGAGGCGGGAACGATACCGAATTCTCAGTTCCTTCAGGACTACCAAGGTCTCCATGAACAGAGTCGACAGGTTCCGAACTGGATTCTGAACTTGTCCTAGTAAGCGTGCTGCACTTACTGGATCGAGTTTCCAACTTAGCACTCATAATCGATCCCTCTGCACCTTGGGTAGCATTCTTTTCTATTTCCCCTTGTGCTCTTTTATTCACTTCTGCATTTCGAGCTAACCTTTCTTTTCTAAGAAGTTTCTGGCGCTGCTTATATCTGTGACGGCGTGCCCTTCTGCGTTTCGCCGAACGAGTCTGGGCTCTGTTCATCCGGCTTTTTCGTTTAACCATTTCTTGAACTTTTCGCCCTCTGGACACTTACTTTGAATATGTCCAGTTTTTCCACACATATAGCATTTAGGATTTACGCCTCCACCTCCACGTCCTTGATTCCTGCCACCACCTCGTCCGCGACCTCGGCCACCACCCCTTCCCCGACCTCGACCTTGGCCAATGTTTTGTGCCTGGTCTGGTTGGGGTTGCTGTTGGCCACCCATCTGGTTTGCCTTATCAGTCTGGGGTTGGTTTTGCTTTTTATTTTGGCCTCGGCCTTTACCTCCGCGCCACCGTCCGCGGCCACGAAAGTTTCCTCCTCTGGATGAGGCAATAGCATCAAGACGAGCCGCCGTCTGGATCGCCAACTCAATGCCGTGCGGCACTTGAGCCACTGTTTGTTGTTTGATATGGAACTTTAATCCGTCCACGAAGAAGAAGTATTGTTCTTCATCTGTCATGTTAGGAATCCTCAGCACTTGTTCTCGGAAAGCAACAATGTACTGGTGCACTGACCCAGTCTGTTTCAGGTTCCGTAAGGAGCGCCTGGCTACATCAGACATTCTGGTGGGTTCAAATGCTTGGACCAGTTCCTCAACAAACTCAATCCAATTTGTGATTGGATGTCTTTTCCCTTCCCTTGTACGCAGATCCTGGACGTTTCGCCACTGAGCAGCAGCTCCGGTCAGGTTACTGCGGAAGAGCCTGAACCATACGCTCTCATCGATGTCCAAAGTCTGGCAATAGACCGTCATTTCTAGTTGCCAATCTCTGATCCATCGCTGACCATCACCTGAGAAGGCCTTTGGGAAAGGAATACGAACGGATGACGGAATCCGTCCGTGGCGATCTTGCGGAGCAGCAAAGCCTTGGTTAGGGTCTGGAGGACCCCCACCTCCACCTCCGCCACCTCCACCTCCACCTGGGTGGTACGGCCATCCACCACCCCCACCTCCACCTGGTCCGGAAAGGAAAGATCCCCCTCCACTTCCAGGTGGTCCTCCTCCGCCTCCGCCTCCACCCCCAGGTCCACCTCCGGGTCCCCCTCCACCACCACCAGATCGATTTCCACCCTGTGGCTGGCTTGATGGAGTTGAGGGATAAGAACCCCACCCGTAATACGGGTTACTCGCGGAAGGTGCTCCGTATTGGTTTACGGATTGTCCCAAACTTGGTTGGGTGCCTGGTTGGTTTCCTGGTTGCATACCAGGTTGGGTGTTAAGAGCCGGGATTGGATAGAAGACAGACAGCGGAACTGTCGTCAGTGGTTGTGTTAACATGGATGTCGTTGGTGGTAACACACTCGTTACAGGGACACTAAGTATGGGTCTGGCTGTGCCAAGTTGACCCGCTTGGCCGAATGGTGCGCCCATTGCCATAGTTTGTGGCGGCGCAAGACTCCATGCCGTCCGTGTTCTTGGGGATGTAAATAAACCCCAGGAAGATGGAGAACCTCCACCCACGGAGTCTGCGACAGTTGTCGATGGGCTGCGACCACCCAATCCTCCTAACGTGGTTAGACCAGTAAAAGTACTCAGATCCGGAACAGGTGGTACCGGAAATGGGATACTGGTAAGAGGAGTGGATGACACAAAAGGAACGCTTGTGGCTGCAGCTTTCGTGGCCGGCAAAGTGACCGTGCCAGTTCCTGCTCCCATCATACCCACTACAACTGGGTCCTGAGCCGGGACTCGAACTTTCTCCCGTTTTTTCCACGCACTCAGTGTTTCTTTGAACTTCGAATCAACATACTTGGATAGGTTACTTTCCAAAGTCTGCTGTTTCTCTGTCGCGTCTGATAGAAATTTCTCCATCAGTTGCATCGACCTGTGTCCTCCTGCAGTGTCATCAGAACTCACACTGCCTCGTTCCGCTCTTCTTTGTTTGCGTTGTTCTTCGGCTTGGTGTAAGTCCCGCAACACTTTTAGGCTCTGGCTTACCAAGCCTGAGAGTGTGTCTAGCTGGCCTTGGTGGTCGACTTGCTCGCACCGAGACTCATCAGTAGTCCGAGCTAGGTTATCCAGCGTTGTCTGCTGTAGGCGCATACCTTCAGCAACTTTTGTCAGAGAGGCTTGCAGAGACAGAATTTGTTTCTCCCTGAGCGCATTGAGCAAGTATATTCCCCTTGCTTCACTTCAGAAAATCCCACCGAAAATCCGCCGGCGATTTGTTGGACCTTTCCGGGTGGCTAGCCGAATTGGGGCTGTCGCCTACCGTCTTGACCTTCCCGACCACTGGAAAATCCACCCAACTTTCCATGTGTCGAAACTGAAGGCTTACTCTCGGCTTGATGACGATCAGCGAGAGATAGACGCTCCAGAGGAGGAGCTAGTGGATGGAACCATCGAATTCGAGGTCGAGCGCATCCTCAGAGATCGGGGCACTACTCGCAAGGAGTACCTGATCCTTTGGAAGGGCTACGATTTGATGGAATCCACCTGGGAGCCAGAAAGCCACCTGGCCAATGCCCAGGACTTGCTTAAGGAGTACTTAGCCAACAAACCGGAGGATAAACAAGTGACCCAGTCTACGAAAAAGACTAGGGCCCAACGCAGAACTCGAACCTAAACAGGGATCATTACCACTCTGTTCACGCTCGACTTAATACTCTCCTTCCAGCTGGGGGAAAATATTAAGCCGAGAAAGTCGATTTGGAACGCTATCCAGATGGGATACCAAAAAGACTTAGGAAAAGAGCACCAAGTAGAACTCCCGGAAAAGCCTAGGGAAAGTTTCCATCTTTTCCTAGGGAAAGTTTCCATCTTTTCCGGCGAACGGGTTGCTATCTTTTCCCGTGACAGAACTGTGAACGGTTCGCAGGACGGGCTAGGGGTCAGTTTTCTTTCCGGGGAGGTTTACCTAACGCACAACTCACACGCTCATAGCGACTGACAACAGGTGATGGGGACATTGGATCAAGTGATGGGTTAATGTCCGACCTGGAGGTCACGTGATTGCGCCGCAGGTGGAACTGAGTTGACATAAGCAAGGTAGGGTAAAATCAAATAGGCACAAACCCGTGTGGTGACGGCGACCTCCATAGAGTGTCACGTTACCGAGGTACGTTAGCTAATACGCCTAGCGTATCTTAAAGCGGACTTGCGATCATTTTGGCCTGGTTATTCTCGGCGCGCATACAGAAAAGTCGGAGACTAGTCGGAGAACAAAGCGCAGCCAACACAAAAAGAGAATGCCAAAGCACAGCCCGATCATGTGGCGCAGTGGTGATAAGGCGGTTGAGGGAAAGGAGTCGAGTGGAAAACAACCGGGTGGCAGCGGAAAAACGAAAGGCAGTGGCGGCGAGAAAGGCGGAAAAGGAAAAAGTGGAACTCTCGCCGACGCTTGCCCACCCAGAGGGGAACCCAAACCACTTATCACACCACCTAAGGCGAAAATCATGAAAACTCTCCCAGCTCCTTCGGTGCTTTCGAAACTTCGGAACTTCGAAACATCGCTGCTCAAAGGAACCTCCAAGATCGTAATTCGCCCACCGACAGAGTTGCCGGAAAAACTGCCGGAAAAACCTAGTTCCAGAACAGGAAAAACACTCGACCGAGACGCCGACCCAGCTACTCTCCAAGCTAGGTGTCAACGGTTACAGGACGATGTGTTGGAACTCCGTGCAGAACGCGACGCACAACGCGCGCGGGCGGATCAGGCAGAGAAGCACCTGAAAAAGTTTGAGGGTGTAGCTCAAAGACTCTGCAATCAAGTAACCCAACTTGAACACGATCTGGAAATCGCCCGGCAGGCGAGAGGAACCGCTGAACAGGAGCTGAAACAGCTTCACAAGGAACTCGATTCTGCGAACCAGACGCAGAAGAAGCTGAAAGCGCAGCTGACGAAACAGCAGCCGCACCTGACGTCCACAGACGAAAGGTCGGCCTGGCAAACGGCTGTGTACTCGTCTGAGGCACAGTCCGGGTTGATGAGCCGGTTGCTCCACAGCGTTCCCGCACGCCTTGGGGACTATGTGGAAAACCTTTGTCGGGCGACGATGGACGATATCATCGAGCAGGGTGCTGGAGCTGCTGCTGCGATCAGAGACGGAGAGGAGCCGGTCTACTACGGCAAGGGAAACGTTCCGGTTAACCACCGGCTTGCCGGGTATGACTATGCGCAGGTGGACAAAACGCTCGAGAGAATCAGAAATCGTGCACCGGGGCACTTTGACGTTCCCGACGTTGCAGACGATATGATCTCAGAGCCACAACCCAGGAGAATCCGCGACCTGACCGGGGGACAGACCGGGGGAAAGACCGACGAAAAGTCGGCGCCCAAGAAAAGGAAGGAGAGAGAGGAAGAGGAGGCGCTCGCCGACATGTCCAAGAGGTTCAAGGACAGGCGTGGGGAAAAGCCACCGATCTGCTTGTGGTGCTATTCGCCGCCGGCGCTGGCGGATAGCTACGTGATCACCACATGCACGAGCCACACGGTGTGCCGAACCCACTGGAACCTCATGATTATCCTCGTGCGCTTATACGGGGTGTGGCAGGAACAGCGAATCGACCCGCCACAGGTTCAGCTAAAGGACCTACATTTGGACATGCGGGAGCCAGACTTCCAGCCACTCCTTCAGACTCCACCCACGACCCAGACTCTCACCGAGTGCTATCAGTGCTTGCGAAGGGACATGGGCTTTCCGAAAGGCCTTGCCCTGAAGCGCTTGGGTCCGTTGGTGAAAAAGTGGGCGGAGGAGTATGAGAAGCAGGAAAAAGAGAGAACACCCGAACCAGAAACAAAAGGAGAACAGGACCCAGAACAGGACGAAGGAAAAAGTCCTTCCGTGTCCAGCAGGAGTCCCTCCTCGGAGCCCTCGTCTTTGGGACCTCTTCCTCCACCTTTGGATGAGGATTTCCCTCCTTTGGATGTGGATGAGGACGAGCCTCCGATCGACTTGGTGGCAGAGCCAGTCGATGAACCACACAAGGCGGAAGGGGGGTACCGCCGACGCCGTCGCCGACACCGTCGTTCGTGACAAGCGCGTCGGCGACGTCACCAGGAGCGTCGGCGACGGTAATTCGATGTGATTGGCACATCGGTTGGGGCAGTCACAGCGTCGCCGTCAAGTGTCATTCGTCGGCGACGCTGCGTCGGTGACGGGCGCGTCGCCGACGGCATCGTTTATGGCGTCGCCGTCGAGTGTCATTCGTCGGCGACGCTGCGTCGGTGACGGGCGCGTCGCCGACGTCATCGTTGTGGCGTCGTTGAATGGTGAAGCCATCCCAACCAGATTTGATTGTGCAAATCAGGTTAACTTTCAACATCAAGTGTGACTCCTTTCGTCGAATCCCGAAGTGTCGAACGGCATTGCAGGGACGTTCCAGTCAACGAGGACAGGTCCCCCAACAAGTGACGAGCAATGTTTTAGCGAAGGTTTTCAATACGAACAGGTTGTCAGAAATGGCACTGTTGCTCTTCTTGGGTATGTGGATGTTTGCTGTTGCTGGTCGTAGCCCTTTCTTTTCTGAACCGGGTGGAAAGCGACCCTCGTCGAAACAGTAAGTTTCTGTGCGCAGAAGTTTTGGCCGCCGCTGCACGGGATGCGTAAAGTCTCGAAGAAAGATTAAGCAGCTGCCTCGTCTCCTATTTTTTTTCATTCATCTTGTCGATGTTGGGATTGTTGGTATTTGGACAGGAACGCGAGAGAATCGAGCGGGAACAAAAAAAGAAATTGGAGGAGGAGGAAAAAGAAAGGGAAAAAGAATTGAAACGAAAGCAGGGAAGAAGAGAGGTTGAGGCAGCAACAAGAACGAGAACAGAAGCGTCTGGAAAAAGAAAAAAATAAGGACGGAGAGCCGAGGAACGAAAGAGGCAGCAAGAGGAAAAACGAAGGTGAATTAATATATTCCCATATTGAACTTCATTTTCTTCTTCTGTTCCTTCATATGGTTGAATGTTTCTTTCCTTTATACAGTTTTTGGCTGATTGGGGGATTTTGAGTTGGAGCCAATCATAAGTATGGCAAGAACAGTGCCCCGGGGGAGATAAAAGGGCAGAGAAATAATCACCCCGAAATTTCCATGAACGAGTCCTATTATTTATATTTTGTGTTTCGATAGATGTCGTTTTGCCTCATTGTCTTGTGAGAAAGCCACCACCCGAATCCCTCTTCTTGCCCTGAAGATGTCCCCCTTCATTTTACGCTCCATCAATGCCTTCATCATGCTTTTTTCCGGCAGGGAAAAGGAGCTCCAGAAAGCTTTTGCCGCTAAATTGAAGGCTGCCCAAAAGGAGCTCCAGAAACAAATGGATGCCGGCCCCCTGGACGATTTGGAGATGGAATGGGAAAGGATTGCTGAGGCGGAAAGAGCTCAGGACTATGGCTCTGACACAGCCGGGTCGAAGAATTTGGTCGGCATGCAGTCAGGCCAGAATTTCCGCCACCTTATCTCCAGATCTTCAAGAGGCATTCCCCAAAATGGGCGATGAGGTAGGGGTCTCCTCAAAATTAAAAAATATAAATTAGTGGAGTATTTCAATCTGGTTGCGTATTTGATTTTGCATTCCAATTTAATGCAATGGTTTTCTCTTTCACTGTGTCTTAAGACTTTCACGATGTGCGGTGGGTGTGTAGGAGGAGCTGCACTCCAGAACCGATGTCCGGCAACCAAACTCCGATGATGCTTGCGCCCCCTCCCCAAGGATTCGTTTATGATGTAGTGCAGAAACCTAATGGAGGTGGAATGATCATCACGTGCAGGCCACATGGAGGAGGGGATGAGGTGCAGAGTCGCTGTCCTCCAATTTTGAAAATGTCACCCCCGTTCATTATTTCGAAACAAGATGAAAACAGGAAAAAAAATATATACTTGGATCGTCTTTTCTAAGAGGTTCAGGAGGTTTGGAGGGAGTGTGTGCATGTGTTGATTTTTGTTAAAGGATGTCGGTAAAAGAGACATGGAAAAGATAATTATTTCGCTATGTCACAGCCGAGCAAAAGGGCGAAAAGGATTCGAAGGCCCTTTTCTGTGAAAGTAGAAATGCAACATGATTTGCCAGTTGAAAAGATTGGTGTGCTTTCAACATTGCAGTGTTCAACACCGAAACCCCGGCCATCTCCAGTGCCTTCAAATCCCAGAGCTCCACCGTCGCCCATGAATTCCAGAGCTCCACCGTCACCAGTGAATTCCAGAGCTCCACGGTCACCAGTGAATCCTAGACCTCCACCGTCCCCGGTGGCGAAAGCTCAGTCGCCCCTCAGAAATTATCAGAGGGCCTCGACTTCAGCAAGGAATGAAAAGAGCAGACCCGTCCAGCAAAGAAGTCGAACGGTAATCCATTTTGGTTTTAAAAAACATAAATCAATTTTCGCCATGCATTCTTTTTTTTTTGTTTTTTTTGATGGGTTGGGGGAGGAGGAAAAGGCACCACTGGTCATGGGAGTTTCTGTTTCTTTTGTTTTTGATTCTGCTTTTTCTTTTTTTTTGTCCAACCATGGATTGCTCACTGCTGAAACAAGTTTTTTTTCATTTTTTTAATTATTTTTTTAGGAAGAAGAGGAGGAAGATGATGATGATGATGAAGAAGAAGAAGATGATTTCGATCCATTTGGTATGCAAAAGAAAAACAAATAAAAAAACGTAATGAAGAAAAGTTGAGTTGTTTTTTTAATATCATCATCCAATTATTGCGAGTTGAAAAACAAAATTTAACAAAAGTGGATACAAGGAAAAAGACATGTAATGTCAAATATATATATATATATATATTTTTTGTTTTTCTTTGGGTTTTGTCACCTCTCTCACTCTTATACCTCGCACTTCATTTTTTTTTTCCTATTTTTTTTTCTTCCTTTCTTTTTGTCTGCATCTCTTTTTACTCTCTCTCATTCCAGATAGATATATTTTTTTTCTCAGTTTTTTTTCCGAGAGTTAACTTTCATGTGTTTTTTTAGGGCAGGATGCATCGAAAGTTGGTTTGAGGGCTCGATTGTACTCCAAACTTGACAAAGCTTCTGCTCAATACAGTTCGCCAGTTTTCGACAGGGGAACCCCTCCCCCTTCACCACGATCATCGCCCAAACAGGACAGAAGAGGCGAAATGTCGGCTTTTCGGGTAATCGTTTGTTTTTGGCTGTATTTTTCTTTCTCTTAAAAGATTTTTTGTCAAGTGTTGATTGAAGGGAACTTTGCTTGATTTTCCCAGAGAGGTGGGGGTATGTTGCAGGCCAACAACGCTGTCGTAAAAAAAAAACCCTTAAAAACAAAGAAAATAGATTGGCATCAAGAGTGCTCAAGGAGGAGTGAAATCTCCTGATTTCGCCTTAAGATTATGGACGATTTTTCCCAGGATTATGGTCCGCCAGAGTACTCTCTGTTTTATTACTAACTGGAGTTGTTGACCTCAATTTTTTTTGCTGTCCGTTTTAACAATTCAATAGGAAAAAAAAGGAAAAGGTTAAATGGCTGGTCAAACGTTTAAGGCTCAGCCTATCCCTCATATCTCGGAATTGGTTGCTTCTCCTTGGGGTGCTCCAATCCGTCGAAAACGTTTGGGGATCTGAATGTTTTTAGAGAAAGCTTTAAAACTTCCCTCCCAGAAGCCCTACGAAACATACTGCCATGACTGAAAGCTTCATGTGGTCTGTTCACTGCACAAGTGAGGGTGCCTTCTAATTTCTGTGCTTTTTTTCTCCCCATTTCATGGTGTGTTTCTGTGGATTTAGGATTCGTGACATTCCATGCATCGGGTGCAAGGGCGGCTGGATTTTGTCTGCCTATTGCGCATGCGCACAGCGTTTGATTTGTCGAACGCTTGGCCAGAAATGGAGTTGCATGTGATCCCGATGGCTGGGCATTCTATGTATGATGCCGGGGTGAAACATGCACTCATTGAGGCGACTGATCGAATGAAGGAGCATACAGTTCACGCTTCATAGCCCAAGCCAGCTGTTCATCTCTAAAAATGTTTGTTTGCAGGGAATCAAAGTAAGCTATTGTTGGAAGAGCACTGTTGGCTAGCCTGAACAGAAAGGAAAAAGAATCGGAAGAGATCAGGGAAGAGAAAAAAAAAGCAATATTGCTTTTTAATGTAATTAATGTGATTGCTGGCGCGTCTGCAAGAGCAGATCCGGGATCGACACCTGGAATCATAAATCAAATCATCAATCCATTCCCCAAATTCATCAATTCCACAGCCAGAAAAACAGGTGTCAGTGGCACCCACCGACACCGTCGGCGACACCACCACCGACGTCATTGTCGCCGACGCACCGTCGTTTTGACGTCGGCGACGCGTCGGTAACACTTTCCAGGCAGCGTCGGCGACACCAGCGTCGCCGACGTTTTCGTCTTGTGAACGACGTTTCGTCGGCGACGCTGTGTCGGCGACGGCGTCGGCGACGTCACTGACACCGTCGGCGACGCCACTGAAACCGTCGGCGACGCCGTCGCCGACGCCGTCGCCGACACAGCGTCGCCGACGAAACGTCGTTCACAAGACGAAAACGTCGGTGAAAGTGCGTCGGCGACGCGTCGGCGACGGCGTCGGCGGTACCCCCCTTCCGCCTTGTGCCAGCTGAACAACCAGCTGGCGGCTGAGATGGGTTCTGGAGTGACAACGAAAAGCAGACCAAGCCGGAGACCAAGCTACCGTCCAAGCCAGAGACCAAG
Source organism: Bryopsis sp. KO-2023 (assembly GCA_030272585.1). Taxonomy (NCBI): domain Eukaryota; kingdom Viridiplantae; phylum Chlorophyta; class Ulvophyceae; order Bryopsidales; family Bryopsidaceae; genus Bryopsis; species Bryopsis sp. KO-2023. The sequence goes on from BSYQ01000005.1 coordinate 534,417, forward strand.
CCTCAAGACAGAACGGGGTTTTTCTGTGGGGTTGAGCATGGGTTTGGTTTGGGATTTTTCCTCGGTTTGTTTGGGGTTTAGTTTGACGTTTAGTTGGGGTTTTTGTTGTGGGTTTGTTTGGGGTTTCTTTTTCTTCTCGTTCGACCTTTTTCTTTCTTTCTTTCCAGGGTTGTGACGGGTGTGGACACCCTCTCGTGGGGGGGGGGACACATTGATAGTAGTAACTCGGGTTTAGGGGTATTGTGTAGTACAATGGGATGTACGACAGGGTTTATAGGGCAGGGGGCCCTCCTGTAAAAATTAATCTTCCCAGTGACTCTCTCTCTCTCTCTCTGTGTGTGTGTGTGTGTGTGCTTGTGTCTCGGGGTCCTAGACCCCCTTATCACAACTAATGCTGCGACCTGGGTCGACTCCTTCCGTCGGCCCTGCTGTCGTCTAGGATCGACCTTTTAACCTAGGTTCGACCCTTCTCCTGTGGTTCTAGGAATTCTGCACCTTTTACTGCAGATCTTCGACCTGGCAGTTGAACTTCGAACTTCGCCTCCCTGGTCGAGACTCCTGGACCTCCACTACAACTTGCAGCTCTCTTTTACGTCAGGTTAAGTCGAGAAACCCCCAAACTGCTTGGGTATTAGTCTTGGAAAATGCAGATCTATAGATCTCCAGCACCTTGTTTTTCCAGGCGCCACCAAACGCAACTCCAAGCTTCCTCTTCGACTTTGCTCACATACCCGCGCCGTGTCGCTCCTTGAAGCGTCGTTTTTAAGCCCAAACTTGGCGCGTCCTCCTCTCAACTCCTTTTACCCTAGCCAGGATAAGAGCGATCCTTCCTGGCTACTCTCTCCTTGGGACCTCTTTCGTTTCGTCCCTAAAGGGTTCCTTTCCTCGCGAGCTGCCCCAAGACCTCGAACCTTTGCGCTAGGTTCGACCACGGCTCCGAAACCATTGTCACAGCTCCGAGGGAAAGGGGGTGGAGCACACACTTGGTGCACAGGGTACAGGAGGAGGGCGTTGGAGAACTCAGAATATTGATTACACAAACAAACGTTCGTAGGCTTTTAACGGCCACCTTGAAATGACCCTTCCCAGTCCGACCGGTACTGACAAGACCCGTGTCTAGGACACTGCTGTTAACCCTGACAGTCGTAACAGTTCCCCTCCCAAATTCAAATACAATCGAATTTCGCCTTGCAAAAATGAGCTCTTTTTCCGGGTAGAATTTCAACCACTTTTTCTCAGGAACCCATGCTTGACGTAGTCGTTCCTCAATGACTGCATGGATTTGAGAGGAAAAGGTTATTTTTTTGAGGAAAAATATTTTTTCTTGTCCATTGTCACATGTTGTGCAATTAATGTTGCACAAGCAACAAAGTGGATAAAATTAGCACACAAATTGGGCTGATTTTTTTTTGTGACCATCCTAACAAACAAATAAAACAAACAAACAAACATTAAGTTACATTGTGGAGGAGAATTGCCACTCTCCTATCATTTTTTCTTTTTCTTTTGAATGACATTCATTGTTTATGGATACGGACTTGTGTAATAAATCTCATTAATGATGATCATCAGTTTACAATAAAGGATGTTTTTTTTTTTTCATCCTAATGGCTCTCCCGTAAAATATCAAATAGCACTGTGTGAGTTAGGTTTTGCTCATCTCAAACCTCATGCCAGTTCTGGTCTGCCACAGCTGAAAAAAGTATTGCGATTCGTTCTGTGCACAGATCATGTCAGCCAATTCACTTGCAGGGTGGAGACTTCCTGTTCGTTTTTCAATGAGGCCTTAGTTTAAAATTAGGGCCAGTTTTGATTGGAACAACATTTATATCAAATTTGAAAGGGAGTATTGATTAGTCGGACTGAGATACTCAAGTGTTTGGAGGCTAAGTAGGGGGATTGACCATTGTAATATGAGGCTTTAAACGTGTGTGAGGTTGGGAGGATTTGTGAAAGTGGGTATGTCGATATTCTCAAGAAGTGAAGCTGGTATGGGTTCTCCAGGTTTGGATCATGTGTCTGATTTATTTTGTTAGAGAATCGCTAACACCACCCTCCAGGGCAACAATTTATCTGTGCACATTTAGTTGAAAATCAAAGTAACAACCGTTAAGTGTCATTTTCAATCTGCCGCTCGTACGACCCTCCTTGGTCTGAGCGATGACAAATGTGCTGAATTCTGAGACTTTTTCAAAATAATATATAGGAATCAACCGATATTTGTTGCCCCTTTCGAAGAACCACTCCTCAGAGAAGCTTCTTTCCATTGATTGGCCTGCAACCCCTGACAATAATCAGGCCTGTCATATTGATCCAGTCAAAAAATTTCACTGGGGGACATCCAGCCGAAGAGTAACTTCGTACTATAGTATTATCCTTCCAGTCAGACTGGCAACAAACCAACATATCTGCAATCATGACAATTCTTTCACCAAAAAATCTTTTTTTTTGTTCTTGCATAAGGTATGACACCCATAGAGCCTTCAAAAAACAACAGCTCATGTACAATAATGTGGAGCAGCGTTTTCTTTTTTATTTGCGAAAGATATTTGAAGGAAAAAAACAAAACTTTCAGAAAGACAGAATGGTTTTACCAAAAATGAGACTCAGTATATCAGGCGTGCTTTTTAAAAATGTTTAGTCTCACAGTTGTTGAGAAAGATATGCCTGCCAACAACGCTCACTTGCTGAATTCACCCCAATTGGCTTCATTCTCGGAGGAGACCTCATTCTGAAAGTTGATCTGTGTACTTTCCCTTTCAGAATACTCAAGCTCCTCTCAAAGGATGCAGCCTTCCATCTGGATTAAAAATGAATCATTATTAAAAAATATTTTTTGCTGCAAGAAAACTGTCCATTGTGTTGATAGCTGCCCTAGAAACCACATCATCATCACTAAGTGAAACAAAAGTACGGAATTCGATTGCAATTATGAGAAAGCGGTTGGTCTTTTGAACAGTAAACAACGACGCGTGGGGTTTTCAGCCTTGAGGAAATACATTTATTGAAAGAATGAGAAAAAAACGTCATTGGCTGATCCAGAGGATTCGATACCTGAGTGATTTTGTGTTGGAAAAGCTGATTGTTGTGTCGAGCTGGGTCAGGTCGACGGGGGGTCTATCTCGACACAACACTGATAACCGATTGATCACCATAAATCGACTTCCCCGGGCCGGAAAAATCGAAAAAACCGCAAAACATCGAAGATCTTCCAGTCCAGCTTGGAGGGTGGAAGCCATGCTTTCATGCACAACGTCGGTGCGAATTATGGTGCGAACAATACAGTTTTGCACGGGTTTTGCTGGAATAATGGCAGCAGAGTTTAATCATAATCATAATCATAATCATAATCATAATTACAACCCACAGCAAAAGAGAGCCATCACCCTCTATGATGCTGGAACAAAGACAAAAAGGAAAGAAAAGAAAAAGAAAAACAAAAAAAAAAAACAAAAACAAAACAAAAACCTTAGGATTGTAAACCTGCTGAACGAGAGTTTAATCAGTACACACCTGTGAGCAACAAATTCAGATTTCTCATTCAATCCGTAAAGCCTCCACTCAAATTTCCGGCGCAAAAAAAACGCGACATCGATCCAGCTTGGCTCACCGACACTGGAGCAAATTCGAGGTCTGTTTTCGGGACGACTTCGGCCCTTTTGTGGAGTTCAAGTCAATGTCGAGTCGACATTGTCGACCAACGCGGTTATTTTGTCTATCCTGCGGGCAACTTGCCAGCAGGAACCAAGCGCACGATTCACTTTCAACTCCCAGAAGGTGCATTCTCTCGATCAATCATCGGTAATCAGGCTTATTTAGGAGTTCGCACATCGCTGCCGAGTTTTTCTTTTTACACCGTGTTACAACATTCTTTCTTCACAGCAGACCTCCTCTTTAAAAAATGTTCCAAATGGTGAAACAAGTTGTACTTCGTTGCTCTTCTCCTAAGACACGCAATCATTACCTTTTCAAATCGAAAAATTAATCCAGCCACATAAACGTGCACCGTTCCTTTCGAGGGGAACTGACCCCGATTCCACCAAGTCGAACATCATCCGCAATGGCATGGATTTTTCAACGATCGTGCCGTTTTCCATGACATCCCCCACTAAGGCATTTTTTTCTGGCCACCTCCTTCTCAAGTTCTTTGAGTGCTGTTTTGCAACCCTTGAAGTTTGATGCGCACTTGGTCAGTGGTATTGTCCAGGTTCATTTTGTTGGACAGTGTGTTCACCCAACTGTGTGAGGTCGAATGAGTGCTACAATTTTTTCTTTTCTTTTCTTTTCCTTGCTGGTTGCAACAATGTCCGTTTTCTCAAAAGGTTTGGCAGTGCCGGTTCTGTTTTAGCTCGATGGCTTCGATCCGATCAGCGATGCCACGATAAAGCTGCTTCAAGGCGGGGACAGCCCATACATCGATTGAACACCAGTGATTCCATGATAACATAATTCAGTCCCAACAGATGCCAATTTCATCCCTCCCCAACCCATTTTCTTTCTTTTTGAACAGAAATGTGAAGACACAATCAGCTTCAAGTTTTGGAGGGGTTCACCTTTTTTTTGTTCCGAATGTGGATTGGTTCATCTCAACAATAATGAACCGGTTCTTGCGATTCGGCATCCAGTCTGACATCGCCCCAGCCCCCTTAGTTCGAACAAAACATGCGGAAAAGCCCAGGTCTCTATCTCTATCGTTGGCCTCTATTGTTGGACAAGTGTTAAAAGTCTCTGAAGGTTATTTTGTTCAATTTTTCTGATACGTATTACAAGACTACTCAAGGCGAAAGAGTTGTCCACCTGGTGTTAGAGAAATTTGATATGTCGGATATGGTGGTTGGAGATAATTTGGACACTACGGGGAGGGGTTTCTTGGGGTTAAGATCGACAGGACTCTGAGTTATTAGGGAGGGAGGGGTTTCTTGCTCTTTTTTTAGTGTGTGTTTTTTGGGGGGGTGGTTTCTTGAAGAAGAGCTTATGAATCCAGTTTATTTTTGATGAGGTGATTTTTTGGTATTAGGTTGCGATAGGAGCAGAGTGGCCGTCCTCAGGCAACATGAAATCATTGTTATTGTTATTGTTGAGAAAAGCCTCTATCGTTGGACAATATCCCCAGCGAAAAGTATTGGCAAATGTGGATGGATTCCATTTGAGGTAATTCATATATGTCCATGGAACCCCCTCTTTCACAGCAATGCAAAAACTCAAAGGGCGGAAACAAGGCACCAGGGGGCCCCCTGTTCAGTCAAAGTGAAAGTCAAACATCCAAGTAGATTTTGGCCAGCGAACTTTCCCTGGGCAATTGCATCAGAGCAAATGTGGCGTTTGCATAGGGTGGAGCATTCCGTCTTCACCAGTGTCTTGTGGACAGTGGAATGACATTCATGCCGAGCTGCGTAAAATTTGATATCAAACGGAGCTTGAGGAAAGTTGATTGGATTCGCATGGACTGTGCATTGTCAGCCCTCACAGGAGCAGTGGGATAATTTTGTTCAATTGTTCTTCTTCAGCAGCAGAATGTGGGGCAAGTAGTCACAGTGGGAATGAGTCCACAGACTGGTGGTTTAAAGGGGAAGCTTTGCTGAAATCCTCAACCAGCCGTGTGGAGTTAAATTGCAGAACTTCAAGCTGAAGGTGGATGAGAAATGGCTGGTCAGGATCCCCAGCCAGAAACTCTGAAAATAATGCAGAGGAGCATTGACTTTTTTGGAGGCCTTAAACCCACTCCCAGAGCATGATCTCCACTCCGATGCTCAAAAAGATCAAATAGATGATATACTCCTTGGAATAAAGACAGCTCTTTCTGAAAGGCCGCAAACCAGAATACCCCCATTCTTCACTGTTCAAAAAAATCCATGTAACCAGAAAAAGCGGGGAAAGTTAGTTGAAGCTGGTTTCTGATTGTTCACCCAATTTAATTCCCCCAGCTGATTGGTTGCTGATCAATCAAGAGAGGAATGATGAGATGCACATCTGGCTATGAGTATTGCTTCGGCTGAGGGAGATTTTCATGGGGTATGTCCCATTTGGGTATTTCCTCATCCACTCTTCACTAGCTAGTGCTATAGCACTGCACAAACAATTGACCACCCTAAAGAGTTTTTAGCTTCTCTGTGTGTATTGTTTGTTTGATTGTTTGTTTGTTTGTTTGTTGTTTTTGGAACTTGTGATGTACGATGTTGATGGTGGCCTCTTAGTCCCAGTACGATGTGCTGTGAAATGGACAGGGAGCGGCGGTGCTGCAAACCCCTCAAAATCCTATCCCACCCCCATTCCACAACAGAACGACAAGAAACCCTCGCAGGCGCTGCTGGCTTGTGGGAATCCTTGTTTTTTGCGTACAGAAACACTTGAGGCTTAGGCCATCCCTATTTGGCTTCATGGCAGAATTGTCTTTGAAAGAGTGGGTTGGACGCCTGTCTAGTTTCGATTGACACGGCGGGGTCTGTCCGATCGCTGGCGGCCTGGATCGCGGGCTAAGGAACATGGAAGAGAGCAAGAAAGTGCGCTGTCGAACAATGCCGCCGTGATCCAGCTTGTAGCGCGTGGGTTTCCCTCCGCTGTAGCCGCATCTCGAAATTCCTGACTTTTGAGGATCGGAAACGAGCGGAAAACGACGAGGTAGGCAGGTAATTTCTTTTTTCTGCGTGGCTGCCACTCTGCATAATTCTCGGGTTGGGGCAGAAATGTTTGGGGATTTCGCACCGGTATCGTTCTTTCTTGTCCTGAGTTTCTCGCTGATGGGAGTATGTTCGGAAGCAACACTGGGGTTTTCTTCGGTCATTGGGACGAGAACGATCATTTGTTTAAGAATAAGAAAGAATAACGGGAAAAGAAACAAGAAAAACGAAGGGCTTCTTCCGTGCTCAATATATTGGTTCCCGCAGTCTAGAAAAAAATTGGAAAAGTGGTCGATTAGCCAGGTGTGGCTACAACATGGGGCTCTCATCAGAAATGCAATCTCCCCCTACTCTCTCTCTCTCTGGAGCCAAGCCGACGAGGACTAGACGAATGATAAACGCTCACTTTGTTGTTAATAGGTAAGGCCGCCATGGGAAGCACTTGCGCCGCCAGCGCCGCCAGGGACACCACCCCCAGCAACACACCCGCGACGTACGCACTGACCTGAACAACCAACACCTGGAAAAACATCCCTCATTCAGAACTCCACATGTGCGTATCGAGTTAGTAGATCTCTGTTCGGACACCCACCGCCTTCAGCCTCACAAGGCTGGAGATGTGCGATGTTGATGGCGGGCTCTTCCAAAAAAAATCCCAATACGATGTGTTGTGAAGTCGACAGGGAGCGACGGTGCTGCAAACCCCTTAAAGCCATCCCACACCAGATCTACGTCAACAAACAATTGCTGGAGCCCGGACTTGATTTATTCACCCAGGTTGGAAAAACGAAAACAGCATCCCAAGAAGTGTTTAATGTCTTCGGGGAATCCAGTTTTTGGTGGTGTGAGTCTACGTGCGGTGGAATGGTATGGACCGTGCCTAGGGTAAAAGAGTTCTCTTGACGTCGAAAGTATGGGATGGGGGCAATCTAAAAGGCCCTGAGCTGGGCCCCGATCGCCAATACACAGCGGTGAGTGTTCTGAACCACGTTTGCGTGGATCGAGGGGTGTTTCTCACTTCGTGTTCAAACTGTTTCGGTTTAAGGGGCGATTGTCACTGTGCCAACAAAAATGTACTCATGGCAGTTCATCCAGTAGGACTTTAGCGCTGCAGGTGGAAAAAAATTGGGCCAAAAGGCGCTGCTTTTTTTAAATCTTTCGGCTTGAAGCTAAGAACCGCAAATTTTCAATCACATGTTGTTTCTGACGGAGTTTTTCCTTTTTTTCTCACGCAAAGGTTTCCCACAAGCGATCCGATCGTGTGCGTCTGTGGAGGCAGCCAACATGGAAAGCCCCTTCCATGAAACACATGGCGACTTGCTCAGCAGTTTCTGGACAGAATTGGGCAGCAAAAGTTGGCCTGCACTGCGGAAAGATCAAGACAACAGACAGACAGTAGAAGATCTGCAAAGGGATATTGCTGGAAACTTTTTTTAAAGGCTCACTGGTCGTCATTAGTTAACAAATTTGGTTGGAAGGAGGAGTTCCAGCTTTTGTTGAAAAAGGATTGAAAGCCTTTTGAAATTGATCGACATTTTTGGTAGATTATTGTAAAAAAGTTTGAACCTTGGTACCATTCAGAAAGAATGGTAATAATCGCAGTTCAGAGAAGGCGGCACTGGAAATCGAACCCAGTAATAACCACAACCGCCGGGACGAAAATAACAATAACGAAAATAACAAGATAAGCTTTCAGTTACAAGTGGCCTTTCTGAGACAGATATTCTTCCAATGCAAAGTAGAAACACCGGATCACAGTGGCTCGGTGTACATTCTCCTGAAAAATAAACTCGTCTTCGAAAATCTTAGAATCAAGATCACAATATTCTCCAACGTAATCGCGATCCGTCCACTCATCCTTGTGAAGTGTCACGTCGTTTTTTTCCACCGGATTTTTTTCTTCATCGACGATCTGGTTTCTCAGACGACTTGGGGGTTTCTTTTGAGCTCGTCTGGTTCCGAACGGATCCGATTTGACGACCCAAATTTGTTGTGATTCGAGAGGTCGGCCGATGGATTGTGTGGAGGAGTTCGGGCCTGCGAAATGCGTTGAAGAGAATTGAGGATGACGGCTCGGGTGTGAGGACCAGCCCTAAACCGAGATGAGATGATGGGAAAGTGAGGGTGTCACCATTCTTTGGGGATGGTGTTGGGAGAATTCCAGAGTTGGACGACGTGCAAACATGAAACGTCGGTGTCGAAGACAGTTGTCTGGCGTCTGGGTTGAACAAGGATTTGGAAGGCTCTTCATTTGGTTCGACGACTGTAGCCACATCCACCACGCCATCCACAACGGGATTCGAAGAGTGAAATGTGGGTGCAGTACAATTTTCCTGTGCACCCAAGTCAAGTTTGTGTTAGTTTATGTTCAGTATCTAATTGAAAGTCGAATCTGATTGCAAGTCTGATCGAGGCCACAATTCAAACAAGGGTAGAAAGGTTCAATAATAATAATATTAGTGACCTTGGTGAGCTGGAAGCATGAGTCTTCTGGGGCTTCAGCTGAATTACCCAAGCAAACTTCTCTTTCCTCTTTGGTCTGGGTGGAAAGCAATCATTAGATCCACAGAAACACAAGCAATCATCCTCACAAATCTGTCAGGTTAGGCCATTTGATGAATAAAATCCTGGCAGTTGCACACCTTCACAATTGCTTTTGGATACTGTGGATTCCGCAGCTTTGTGGTCATAGCAAACTTCAAATCTGGATTGCAGGGATTCATGTTTCCGTGATCCTCGATCACTTGGTTGGTGTCTGATGCACTGTTGGAGGTCCCAATCCATTCGGTAGTCTGCCCTCCATGGTCGATCATCAATGGACATTGCCTTGCTTTCGGGACGATCATACCATTTTCGATGAAAAAGCCCTGGACTTTTTTCATTCCCTCCATAAGAACCACCACCTTGGGAAGATCAAAATCAAGCTGCCCTTCCAGCCTGAAAGTCATGAGGGGATCCATACCCAGAAAGGTGGGCTCATGCACCAACCCACATCTGCTCACTGTTGATTGGGATGCTATAGCGATATCCACCACCTTGAAGAGGAAAAAAAGCATTTGTCCCAGATCAATACCAGATGAAAAATTATCAGCAGTCCCCCCAAAAAACAAAACAAAACAAAAAAGCACATCCGTGATCGTTTTACAGCTTCAACCCTGGATTGAGTCAATATAGAAAAACAGGTGCTATACCAAACAACAAACCTCGGACATCATTGAATTCTCGACATGGCTGGCTGACATAGGCTGTTTGGCCAGTTCAACTTCCTTTTGAACTTTGGCCTCCAGCTGAATGAAGACCTGTAGGTCTTCCATCATTGCTTGGGCTCTTGTGACTTCGATTCTTGTGTTGGCAACTTTTTCTTCGGCCGCGTTCAAGGCAGCGTGTTTGAGGGGGACCTATGAGCATCCACACAAAGTTCACTATGCAACCAAATCTATCTCCTGTCAGATTTTGTAAGGATAGTGTTTGTGTCTGCTGACTTTACCTGGAGGGCAGCTTGGTGGTGGGAGTAGATGGCCCGCACCCACTCGTAGATCCCTGTGCATGCTCTCGACGCCCTTCGGACGCTCTCCACCGTGAAATTCTCGCTCTGGAGGTACACAGCCACCCTCTGAATGGTGCCCTCTTTGATGTTGTCCCCGTCCAAGGCCCTCAACCTGTCCAAGAGTTTGGAGGGATCGCTGAGCAGCTTCCTTGCCACGCTCCAGTTGTCAGCTGGTTTTTTTCCTGCAAACAAAAGCATAAAGCTTAATAAACAAGCCTGATTTGATTCACAGAAAGTAAGAAAAACAAACAAAGCTAACAACAAGATCAAGTGGAGCACATCTCTGATTTTTTGCCTCACCCTTGGTCTTCATATTGATGCCCAACAGCAAGCACACTGCCTCCATTGTACGTTTGACGGACTTTGGTGGGTTTGATAATGATTTCAGCTCCACAAGATCCTTTCGAGATAACTTTGGAAGATGGACACAATTTAATGCATCCACAGCTCTTTTCAAATCTTCTTGGGCAACATCCACCATTGCTCTTGCTCCTGTCAGCTCCTCTTCCTTTTGAGCGAGGACTTTTTCTGCCACCATCACTTGATCCACCTATTTTCAGCAAGTTCATGGTTAAAAAACACTGAAATTCTCACATCACTGAGGCTGAAAGCTGTGCTAAAATTTTACAGAACTTGTTTTCCCTTTTTTTTCCTGACCCCCCACCCCACCCCGCAATCCCTTTCAACCCATGCCAAAAAAAAGGGGAAAGAAGCTGTTTTTGAAGCTGCCCACCTCATCAAATATCGGGTGCAAATCTTTGCGTTCGCAACCTTCCCTGAGTGCATCCAATCCAGTGGTGCCCACACCCACCAGCAAATTCTTCTGCGGTGGCATTTCCTTCACCAGTTTCTTGGAAGTGCTGAAAGTTTCAAGTAGATCATCTGTCCATTCCCGAGTGTTTTCCTCAAATTCATCGATGGTGGTTTCAGTCCCTTTTGCTTCTTGATTCCCACAGAAAGGCAAGCAGCTTTTTCCAGTAACTTTCTGACTGGGATTCATCATGGAACACAATGTTGACAGCATCTTCCATCTTTTCGGCAGCTCATAAGTCCCTTCAATGATTTGTCAATGCAATCATCATCACATACCCCAATAGAAGTTTTTTATCAAGATTCTCTTTGCAACATGTCATGTCAGCCCACCCACTCATGAGTGATCACCTGGTTTGCCAAAATTCAAATCCAGCTTTTTTGGCTGCACTGGAGCTCCACCAGAATTCAAGTCCTCGGATCCCACAAGCTTGCTGTAACATCGATCCGGAAGTCTTAACGAGTTGACATTAATTTCCAAAACACTTGCAGCCATATGTAATCGAAAACTGCCATCATTACAGCATTTCATCATTGTGGTACCTGAGCTGAGCCATCATTTCGAACTTCCTTGGGTTCATGGCAATTTCCATCCTCTTCTCCTCCAAGAGCTTGATGAATGTGCCGAGCATCTCCGAGTATTTTTCTGGCGAAGTGCATCTCCTGAGCTCGTCCAAAAGGCTGCCCGAGATCTTCTCCACACATTCATGAAGGAAGGAAAAGTTCACCACGTCGTTGAGCAGAAGAGGGTACTCTTTCTTCCCCAGATCCACTCCGAGACAGACGTCCAAGGCAACTGATCGAAGAGCTCCAGGAGGCCACTTTCGGAACCAGTCAATCCTACAGCAAATAACCCACGATATAAACGTCACTGTGGGAAAACTCCTACTGTGCGATGTCCATGAAATATTCATCCCAGAGCGACGCTGAACGTCACCGACGATAGATCCCCCAAAAAACGCGCAGCGTGGTCCAAAAGATTCCACATTGTGTCCGCAGCAACGCATAGCCAAACATCGCACAACGGATGCTGATCATGACCCAACGATAGATCCCAAAGACATCGCGCCAGGTGGTCCAAAACATTGCACACCGAAGGAATTACTTGGTACGCGATGTGCATTCTGTGCAATGATCCAGCTCTTTTTGCGAATCTTTCGAATATATTACACACTACCGGTTTTCGCATAGTTAACGTTCACAATCTCGGGGTAGCACATCCCAAATGGGATGCGTGTACAACAAGCGGGACCGGCAGAACAATAGACCGGTAGATCGGGACCGGCTCAAAACAATACACGTACATGGTCATCTTCTTGGTCGGGCTAACCGTCGTAGCATCGTCGTCCATATTGCGTTGTTGCATTGATCGATTTCCAGTAGTATCCGATTGATTTTTTTTGCAGTATCCTAAGTTCAAAAGAAACCTCGGACACAAGTCTTCGTCACTTTAACCTAACGTACAATTCTTAGGCGACCCAGAGACGTTGAGTGAAGAAGAAATAGACCTTTTATACTTGCAATATGGAAGGAAATTTCTGTCATAAATCACGTGACTTCGATAAAAATACAGAACGGAGGTGTGGAGATAAAGTTAAGAGAATATGAAGATATAGTTCTAGGAATCTTATGAGAATGTGAAGATACAGTGGAGAGAATGTGGAGACACAGTTGGACTCCCAACTTGGGAGAGAAACACAAAAAAAACACGAAGTAAAATTACAAAGCACAAGATTACATATCTTGACCGATCACACAAAGCTCGAGTTCACCCCAACAACCAAAAATTTAAAATTTCCTCAAAAGTCCTTTGAATATTTTGAAGGTCAGAGTCGCCCAGTGACGGAAAACTATATCTGGAAGCCCAAGTTGAAATCGAATGTTTATCGCTGTTGGACGCGCATGCTTGAGGTCGCCAGCATGAGCGATTGAATCGAATAGCGGACACTTCAGCCACCGCCGCTCCACCTCGCCACACACTCTTGATTTCTGCACAGCAAATGACAATAAGCAATTTTTCTGAAAAAAAAAGCCCTCCCCTCCCGACCCACACACGCCAAATAAGAGCAGCCCTGTCGAAACGAAAACGACGGGCGAAACCTTTAAAAACAAATATGATCGTTCTCGTCCCAATGACCGAAGAAAACCCCAGTGTTGCTTCCGAACATACTCCCATCAGCGAGAAACTCAGGACAAGAAAGAACGATACCGGTGCGAAATCCCCAAACATTTCTGCCCCAACCCGAGAATTATGCAGAGTGGCAGCCACGCAGAAAAAAGAAATTACCTGCCTACCTCGTCGTTTTCCGCTCGTTTCCGATCCTCAAAAGTCAGGAATTTCGAGATGCGGCTACAGCGGAGGGAAACCCACGCGCTACAAGCTGGATCACGGCGGCATTGTTCGACAGCGCACTTTCTTGCTCTCTTCCATGTTCCTTAGCCCGCGATCCAGGCCGCCAGCGATCGGACAGACCCCGCCGTGTCAATCGAAACTAGACAGGCGTCCAACCCACTCTTTCAAAGACAATTCTGCCATGAAGCCAAATAGGGATGGCCTAAGCCTCAAGTGTTTCTGTACGCAAAAAACAAGGATTCCCACAAGCCAGCAGCGCCTGCGAGGGTTTCTTGTCGTTCTGTTGTGGAATGGGGGTGGGATAGGATTTTGAGGGGTTTGCAGCACCGCCGCTCCCTGTCCATTTCACAGCACATCGTACTGGGACTAAGAGGCCACCATCAACATCGTACATCACAAGTTCCAAAAACAACAAACAAACAAACAAACAATCAAACAAACAATACACACAGAGAAGCTAAAAACTCTTTAGGGTGGTCAATTGTTTGTGCAGTGCTATAGCACTAGCTAGTGAAGAGTGGATGAGGAAATACCCAAATGGGACATACCCCATGAAAATCTCCCTCAGCCGAAGCAATACTCATAGCCAGATGTGCATCTCATCATTCCTCTCTTGATTGATCAGCAACCAATCAGCTGGGGGAATTAAATTGGGTGAACAATCAGAAACCAGCTTCAACTAACTTTCCCCGCTTTTTCTGGTTACATGGATTTTTTTGAACAGTGAAGAATGGGGGTATTCTGGTTTGCGGCCTTTCAGAAAGAGCTGTCTTTATTCCAAGGAGTATATCATCTATTTGATCTTTTTGAGCATCGGAGTGGAGATCATGCTCTGGGAGTGGGTTTAAGGCCTCCAAAAAAGTCAATGCTCCTCTGCATTATTTTCAGAGTTTCTGGCTGGGGATCCTGACCAGCCATTTCTCATCCACCTTCAGCTTGAAGTTCTGCAATTTAACTCCACACGGCTGGTTGAGGATTTCAGCAAAGCTTCCCCTTTAAACCACCAGTCTGTGGACTCATTCCCACTGTGACTACTTGCCCCACATTCTGCTGCTGAAGAAGAACAATTGAACAAAATTATCCCACTGCTCCTGTGAGGGCTGACAATGCACAGTCCATGCGAATCCAATCAACTTTCCTCAAGCTCCGTTTGATATCAAATTTTACGCAGCTCGGCATGAATGTCATTCCACTGTCCACAAGACACTGGTGAAGACGGAATGCTCCACCCTATGCAAACGCCACATTTGCTCTGATGCAATTGCCCAGGGAAAGTTCGCTGGCCAAAATCTACTTGGATGTTTGACTTTCACTTTGACTGAACAGGGGGCCCCCTGGTGCCTTGTTTCCGCCCTTTGAGTTTTTGCATTGCTGTGAAAGAGGGGGTTCCATGGACATATATGAATTACCTCAAATGGAATCCATCCACATTTGCCAATACTTTTCGCTGGGGATATTGTCCAACGATAGAGGCTTTTCTCAACAATAACAATAACAATGATTTCATGTTTCCTGAGGAGCCACTCAGACCCCCTTGATGGGGGACAAGCTCCTAGCTCCTATCTCTTTTTTTTTTTTTTTTTTGAGATAGAGACCTGGGCTTTTTCGCATGTAACATTGATTGATTCGAACCAAGGGGCCCCCCGGGGCTGGGGCGATGTCAGACTGGATGCCGAACCGCAAGAACCGGCCCACGATTGCCGAGCTGAACCAATCCACATTTGAAAAAAAAAAGGGGGAACCCCCAAAAAATTGAAGCTGATTGTGTCTTCACACTTTTGTTCAGAGGGGAGGGACAAAATTGGCATCTGTTGGTGGGCCTGAATTATGTTAGTATAGAATCACTGGTGTTCAATCAATGTATGGGCTTTCCCCGCCTTGAAGCTGCTTTATCGTGGCGCCGCTGATCGGATCGAAGTCATCCAGATAAAACAGAACTGGCACTGCCAAAACCTTTTGAGAAAACGGACATTGTTGCAACCAGCAAGGAAAAGAAAAGAAAAAATTGCAGCACTCATTCGACCTCAAACAGTTTGGTGAACAAACTGTCCACCAACTTGAACAACCTTGACAAGACCACCGACCAAGTGCGCTTGAGTTTAAACTTCAAGGGTTGCAAAACAGCACTCCAAGAACTTGAGAAGGAGGTGGCCAGCAAAGATGCCTTGGTGGAGGACGTCATGGAAAACGGCACGATCGTTGAAAAATCCAGGCTGTTGGTGCAACTGATCATCGGCCCAACACAGGCCATTGCGAACGATGTTCGACTTAATGCAATCGAGGTCAGTTCCCCTCGAAAGAAACAGTACATGTTTATGTGGCTGGAATTTTTTTTGCGATCCGAAAAGGTAATAATTACGTGTCTTAGGAGAAGAGCAACAAAGTACAACTTGTTTCACCATTTGGAACACCTTTTTAAAGAGGAGGGTTTGTTGTGAAGGAAGAATGTTGTAACACGGTGTAAAAAGACATTCAATCAACCAATCAATGAAAAAAGACACACTCGACAGCGACCTGCGAATTCCTAAATATGCCCGATTACCGATGATTGATCGAGAGATTGCACCTGGTGGGAGTTGAAAGTGAATCGTGCCCTTGGTTCCTGCTGGCGATGATGTTTGTTTGTTTGTTTGTTTGTCCTGCTGGCGAGTTGCCCGCAGGATGGACAAAATAACCGCGTTGGTCGACAATGTCGACTCGACATTGACTTGAAAATCCACAAAAGGGCCGAAGTCGCCCCGAGATCATCGCAAAGAGAATTATTGGAGTCTACACGGACGAGGGAGTCTCTTCGAGCGATTTCACGTTGTTCAAAACACATCAGGGTTTTGTGGTACCCGAAGTACTCGGGGTTGGCGGTGAAACCACCTTGTCTGTTCATTTTCGTGCAGTCGTCGCAACCCAAACAAACAAACATCAATTACAACCCACCATCGAGCGACATTCCTCTTTCGCAGCTTCGACGAAAGGGGTACGGAGAGCACTTGAAATCTCCACCAAAGTCAACAACCGACTCCAAGTATCCACCCTCAATCTTGTCGCACTCAGGGAAACGGCTGCAACACGTCCATAAAACTGTTATGTATGTTCTGTTGTTCATGGGGCACTATAGAAAAATAACTGCGAACCCTGTACCTGGCGCGAGGGCGCTGAAGAAACTGATGGTCGCGATGCCCAGAAGATTCTACATGGTGCGGGTGAGAAGTGCGCAAGAACCGATTAAAGGTTTTTGTTTTGTTTTTGTTTTTTTTTGTTTTTCTCTTTCTTTTCTTTCCTTTTTGTCTTTGTTCCAGCATCATAGAGGGTGATGGCTCTCTTTTGCTGTGGGTTGTAATTATGATTATGATTATGATTATGATTGCGCATTAAATGGACGTTTTTTGAAGTAATGCAGTCGCACAGAACTTCGATCTCCAACGAGCGCCATGACTGCGTCGCAAAAATGTACTCGGTATTATTCTGGGTCGAGAATAATACCGGTGCTACGGTATTATAATACCGTGGGTGTTACAGGGTATTAATAGGTATTAAAATTGTACTCGGTATTATTATGGGACGAGAATAATACCAGTGCTACGGTATTATAATACCGTGGGTGTTACAGGGTATTAATAGGTATTAACAATAACATCATCTTAATACCGCGAGCTGGGGTGAGAATGACGTCTCGTCGCGACAACGCCTTCACTGAAATTGTCAAGTTTTTTTTTTGGTGCTGTCCCAACGTCGCCGCCGTCCTCACGTCGTACTCAATGCGGAATGGAAATCGTCCAGTTCGATTCTGGAGCCGCATCTGGGAAAAAAACTTCAGCACCAGCATTGCGCCTGAAGTGTGCCGAGAAGCGGTCGATTCCTTGTCGGGCGAGGTTGTCGCTTTTTTTCGCCTCGTTTCAGAGTTTCGAGGCGTTTGGGAGGACCGGCGCGACCTTTTTTTTCCATCGTTGGCAAAAGTGTGCTGATTAGCGACGGAGAATGATGGCAGCACCGCTGGCAGGCGCGGTGGACCAGGCGCGAAAGAGCGCGCGTTGGTATTGTGGCATCAGCATTCTTTTGCTCTTTGGGCTGTACTTCCCATATAATTTTCTGCATATCCTGTATTTTTTGTTTTGTTGCTTCATTTTCAGCAGGAGGCTTCTAAGGATTTTACAATGGTGGAAGATAGGCTGAAGCAACACTCTGCCCAGACCAAAAATTTGAACTGAGCTGGGGTAGCCTGATTGTGGTGGTGGAAATCAGAACAGTTTCTTTTGTACAGATAGCAATTGTTGATTTGCAATTTTTTTTGCAAGGTTCAGTTTTGGGAGGTCTTTCTTGTTATTTATTCCTCCCTTCCACGTGTTTGTACATGAAATTAGCTCAAACTGTGTCTGCTGTGCTAGGGAAATAATATGGATTTGTCGATGGAAAATGAAAGTTATTTTGCTGAGAAGTAGGTACCCGGTTCTGTCATCCACCAGTCAACAGACAAGGAGTGTTTTTAGTGGGAAAAGCCGTTGCACAAAGGGAGTCAATATTTTAGTTTGAAAAAGTTCTGTTGAAACTTTGAGAAATGGAATGATAGATTGATTCATGGTTTCGCAGGGGTGGCGTTGGGATGAACCCGCGAGGATAGGATAGGTGCGTTTCAACGTGGTGGGTGGAACAACGTTGGCTTCGAGAGGGTTTTTTGTTTAATATAATTACTTTCACTTAGTTTTGTTTTTATGTTTTTGTTTCCGGTTTGCTTTCAGTTTGAAGAAGTTTCGGAAACCCTGGATCCTGCAGTTGGAAGGGGCACTGCAAGCCAACCCAAGACCCCATGAATGATGGGGTGCTGGAGATGTGCATGGCAGAAAGCCAATTGGACCTATGGTTGAAAGCATGCAACAGCCTTTCTTAGGTTTCCAGAATGGCCTCCTTGAACACTTTTGGTATCTATTTCTAGAACGACTGTCCCCCCCAGTAGTGCCCAAAATTATCAAGTTCTGATTCATTTACTGAGATGTTTACTTGTTTTTCTGGGCAGGATCTGAGTGAATGGGAGGAGGAAGAGCAGAAGGGAGCAAAAAAAAAGGAAAACAAAGCAAAGAAGGAGGTCAGTTTCTTTCTTTCGAATTCCACACGCTTGGAACACCAGCTATGCGAGGGGAAAAAAGACGACTACTGTACGATTCTGCATGTCTAAGGCAAGCTGGACAAGTGTTTTATCAAAAACGATAGCTCATGAACGACACGTCTTCCCCAATTCTTCTCCGCGAAGATTTATAAATTCATAGATAAGATATATAGGTAGATAACATATATAGATTTTACTGCATTTATCATGGACATCTCGCTGTGTGCATGTTTGATCGAAACTTTTAGGTTTGCACATGAAAGGTGCACCTGATGACAAGAGATCAAACCTGGAACTTGGGCTCTTTCACACAACTGCTTTGATCTTTTTTGTTCTGTCGAGTCTATGATGTGGGGTTTTCCCGTAGGCCAGCTACTGTACCTCTATAACTTATTTCTTGTTGTAAGACTCTGGTTCTCTCAGGAGCATGGCGGCAGCCTCCCTGTTGAGAGGATCTGTTGGATTTGGGTACAGCAGCAACTGGGGAAGGAAAACTTCAAAAACAATCCTTTCACCTGGGAAAGGCTTCTGTTGATGTACGATCGCTGGAGGAAATTGCACAACTGCGACCCACTCTTGTAGAGTGCAAGGCTGAGGCCAGGAAAGATTGCCATTCCGATCGCTCATTTATGTGTGGGGAATTTGAGGACAGAGAACCTGGGGGGGGTGAATTGCTGAACGATTGTGAGTTCGGATTATGGTGATGGACAAGAGCTCTTCTCAGCTTTTGATTAGATTGTGGTGGGAGAAAAGGTCTGTCCTGAAAGAGCAGGATGGTCGATGCCAGTTCGATTCTGGGCCTGTCAATGCAATTTGGGAAATGTAATGAAGCAATTGTATTTTTTTAATTTTGACATTACGTCTGTGCATTCTGATATTACGAACACCCAATGATATCGATTAATATTATTGCATTTCATCATCGGTGGTATTACTCGGTGTTAATAACACCGTAAGCACGGTGTTATCAGACCGTGGTATTACTCGATGTTAGACGGTATTAACAATACCACTAATACCCAGTCTCCCGCCTGAGTTTCAAAGACGTCAACCCAGGTATTACCGGTGTTATTAACACCGGTTAATACCGATGGCATTTAATATCGCGTGCAAGGTGTTATTAATACAAGGTGTTAAGTTGGGAGACTAGACATTAACGTGTATTAATAATACCGCGGTGTTACAGGGTATTAACGCAGTCTTAATACCGAGTACATTTTTGCGACGTGGGCGGCGACTACTCGTCAAAAAATGACTAAATTACATTGTGGAGGAGAATCGAGCAATCATTTCACTGTTACCTGAGGAGCCACTCTCCTTCTGCCATCACAAGATACGAGTGGCAGGTTGAAAATAACACGCCCACTCCATCGGCGGCAGCGGTTATAACGGCCGTCACTTTCATTTTGAACCCAACAGTGTACAGATAAATTGTTGCCCTGGAGGGTGGCACCTGGAGCGATTCTCCGACAAAAAAAATCAGACACATGATCCAAACCTGGAGAACCCGTCCCAGCCTCACTTCACTTCTGGAGAATATCAAAACACCCACTTCCACGAATTCCACACATGTTTGAAGCCTCATATTACAATGGTTTATCCCCCTCCTTTCCCTTGTTCTCGTCTCATAAAACCATCCACCCACACTTGAGTATCTCAGTCCGACTTATCAATGCTGCCTTTCAAATTCGAAATGATTGTTGTTCCAATCAAAGTTGATCTAAAAATTAAGGCCTCATTGAAAAATGGACAAGAAATCCATTTTATATTTCAAAACAAAAACAAAATCATTAAAATGCAAAAACAAAAACATCCTTCATTGTAAACTGATGGAAGAAAAAAAGGAAGGCGAAAATTTTAGATGCAAGCAAAAATTGAAACACAGACCATGGGGAAAAAAACCCAGCCTTCTTGAAAAAGAACCAAAGAGCCTTTTCATTCAGACGATAATAACGTTTTTTTGTGCTCCTCTTCCGTGTCGACCATTGCGTAGACCTCCACCTCGCACAGTGAGAGGTGAGCGCTGGGCGATGCGCTTGTGATGGTCACGAATCTACCCCTCAACTCACAGGGGAAGGATTTGGTTGTCGATAGGGGAACCGCCCCACCGATCAAACAAGTGGGATTCGATGCGGACGGGCTGTCGCCAACAGATATCATAAAATCGGACAACTGGTCTGGACAGCAGGCTCGGCTGCTTATCGCAACCCTCGAAACGTCGTATTCATCCAGCAAATCAACCGACCACCAGGGGTTGACGGCTTTGGCGGTAAGAGAGCATCTCTTCCCCGACCATTTTGGGTTTTTATCTCCGTCAACAGCCTTTCCAGGCAGTCCTCCCTCTGGGACGGTCTTGTCTTTGTAGAGACCAGACTGCGTGGTAGGTTTGCCTCTTGAAACCAGCTTTTCGACACGTTCGACTTGTCCTTCATGGCACTTCCCCCTCTCGAGTTTATCGTCCCCGCAACACCCCATGATGGTCTTATGGTACCCGTCGTACCTTTGAGTGCATGTGACCCCACCATATCTGTTCATCTTCAGGCAACCTCCGACCCCTCTTCCCCAAGGTCCGAAGAAAAATCCGTCGCAAGCGGCCGTCGAGCGGCATTCCCTCTTCGCGGCTTCGAGAGAGGGGTAGGAGGAGCACTTGATGTCTCCACCAACGGACTCCAAGTGGCAACCCTCAATTTTGAAAAAATCGCACTCAGGGACGGAAACGGCTGCAACATAGCCATAAAACCGTCAAGTATGTTCTGCTGTGCTGGTGGCAGTGATTCCACACAGAATCCTGTACCTGCCGCGAGGGCGCTGATTAAAGTGGCTGCAAAAACGCCGCCAACGTTCAGAAGATTCGACATGGTCCGGGTGAGAGGCGCGCTGGGCTCGAGTGCGCATTAAATGGACGTTCTTTGAAGTACTCCAGTCACATAGAACCTGGATCTCCAACGAACGCCATGCCACTGGGCGGACCATTTATCACAAGCATCTTCAAGCCTTTTCTGATATAGGAAGCAGTTCCATTTTCCTGGTTATTAGGTGAACTTGTTCCAGTCTATAAAGGCAAAGGTAGTCGCCTTGATCCCTCCAGTTTTAGGCCGTTGACTATTAGTCCTCATATATACAAGCTTTTTGCTTATGTACTTTTGAATCGTGTCCAAGATCCCTTTTCTACGATTAGACATGTTTGTCAAGGGGGTTTTGGTAAATTTTGCTTACCGGAATTTTTTGTCTTCTCGGTTTGGGCTCTTATTTTTCTGTCAAAAAAATCTAAGAAGGGGTTAATTTTAATCTTCTTAGATTTATTAAAAGCCTTTGATCGAGTTTCTCATCCCCATCTCTTTTTTGAGTTAGCAAGGACTGGGGTGCCAGACAAGATTTTGAAGGTTTTGGCTTTTATTTATGCGAATGCTATATCTCGAGTTCGATGTACTTCTGGTGTTTCGAATAATTTTATTCAAGGTAGAGGGGTACGTCAGGGTTGTCCTCTTAGTCCGGAATTATATAAGGCTTATCATGATAATTTGATTCGTGCTATTGAACATTCTGGGATTAGACCTATTTCTTTTGATAATGTATGTATTCCGGCGTTAGCGTTTGCTGATGATACTATGATTCCGATTCAGTATACGGAAGATTTGAATTGTCTTAATGACGCTTTAGCGGGTTGTTCTGCTAGTTGGGGGATTGCTGAGAACGTTTCGAAAAGGGGTGTGGTGGTGATTAACTTTCCTAATGTTCATGGAGTACAGATTGGTGATTCTTTTATAACGGCTACTAAAACTTTTCGCTATTTAGGGGTTTTTTTTGGTACTGGGTCAAACATTTTCTTACCGCACTTTCAACATATTGGTCGTAAAATGTCTTCTTCTCTTGGATTGCTTTATAGTCATTTGTCGAAACATAAAATTGAAGATCCTCGGGTTAAATATAATTTGTTTAAACAATTCGTTTTTGGTTCAATAAATTTTGGGAGTGCTATTTGGTATTTGTTTTTGACTAAAGGACAGAGGGATTCGCTTGAGCGGTCTCATTTGGCTTTTTTACGGTTTTGTTTAAATTTGCCTCGGCGTGCTCCCACGGAGGTGTTATATGCGGATATGGGGACTTACCCTTTAGAGTTTTTTTTTAGGCGTCTAATTTTTAGATTCTGGAATAAACTTTTTTCTCTTCCTGAGGAACATCCATCTAAGGCTATTTTTAATAGTCTTTTGGATGAACATAGGTGTGGTTCGTCTTGGGTGGTCAGGGTTGAGTCTTTGGTGAAAGAGCACTTAATTTCTTTTTCTGGAAAGAGCATTATTGATATTAGGCTGTGGTCTTCTAATTTTAAGAATCATTTTTCGAGGTTGACTTTTTCGTCGGAGAAGTCCCATGTTCGATATTTTTTTAGTCAAATCAAACGGAATATTCGATTCTTGGATTGCCTTTCTGTCCTTTCGACAAGTTCTCTGCGAAAAATTTATTGTGCCTTTCGGGCGGGGGTTCATGGTCTTCAGGTAGATTCGGGTCGGTTACAACATCCTCTTGTGGTGCGGGAATTACGATTCTGCAGGGTATGTGGTTTTGGGGTAGTGGAGGATGAGTTCCATTTTCTTTATGTGTGTCCGGCATATAATTTTTTGCGTATTCGCTGGTCAGAGTTTTTCCGTTGTCGCAATCTTTTCTTTCTCTTCAATAGGGTTGATCAGATTAAGGTTGCACGTATGTTGAAGGATTTTTTCCTCTTACGGAGGGCTGTCTTGTGTATTCGGGAGAACAATGCTGCGGGTTCTTCTTAAACATGATGCTGCTCGAGTTCCGACTCGGGCTTCCTTGGGTTCGGCGGGCTATGACCTTTACTCGCCCCAGGATTATGTTATTCCAGCTTGGAATAACGGTCTGGTTGATATGGGTGTGGCGGTTGAAATCCCTCAAGGTTATTATGGTCGGTTGGAAATTCGTTCGGGTCTCTGTGCCAGGTTCAAGTTATTTCTGGGTGCTGGGGTTATTGACAGTGACTATAGGGGTTCTTTGATTGCGGTTCTTTTTAACTTCTCCTCTGAAGATTTTTACATTAAAGCGGGTGATAGGGTGGTTCAATTACTTTTGGAAAAAATTGTTACTCCTCAAGTAATTATTGCAGTTTCTTTGTCCCTTACGGATCGTGGTTTGGGTAGTTTTGGGTCTACCGGCAGTTAGTGCCTGATGCTCTGTGTTTTTTGTTTTTTTTGTTTTTGTTTGTTTTTTGGTTCCAAACATTCGTCTGTTCACATTGGTGTACATTTTTCCGCAATAGAAGCTGGGTGGCTTCTTCGCGTGTAATTATGTTATGTTATGTTTTCTGATATCACTTTAGTTTCCATCAATTTCAGTGACTTTTTTTTTTGAGGTTTCAGATGAGAGAATACCCCCTAACAAATTCTGCCATAATTAAGGTTTCAAAATTTACAAAAAAAAAAGGAACAAAAAGCAGAACAACCAGGGAGAGGGAAAGGAACCAAAAAAAAAACCTAGCCAGATCCTGCAGATCTTTACCACAGCATTTTTGATCGAGACTCTTGTTTCTACAGGAACATTAAAGAACCAGAGGGGGACTGTGTCAAATTCCAAGCAAGGCAAAAACATGATGCTCATCCTGTCTGCTGCATGTACATCTATTGCCTCCTGTGGCTGAAAAGCAAAGAGATTAGATTCTCCAGAAACCTGTGCTACAGGTATCAGTATTGTAGCCAAGACGTCAAGCTGCCTCGCTTTGCAAACGGTTGGGGCAAGAAAAAAACAAGATCGCCCCCAGCCCCAGCCGCCACTCATGAAATACGACTTCGACCCATTGGAAATATTCTGACATCCGATCCACATGGATCGCTGATGTCAAAATGTTCATGCATGCATGTGTGCGCACACACGATCGAATCGAATCGTCGATAAGGGCGGCTGAGGCTTGAGGTCCAACCACGTACCCGGGGGGGCATGGCGTCCACAGGGCCCATTCGCTCGATCGCAACTGCGTAGTTGAAGCGAGACCAGGGTATTGATCGGCTGTTGGTCGCCATCTGTAGGGCCTCTCTATTTGAGAACATGTAAAGACATTGTCCTCAGTTGAGGTCCCTGTCCTCATTTCACGGAACTAAATCCAGTCAGCCGTCGACAAACCGAAACAAAACTCACAGAAAGATATGATTATTATTATCCAGAAAAAATTTTTGGACAGAGATTGACACAGTTGAGGTTTTGTTTTGATTAGTTTGTAAAGCAGATTTATTTGGAAACACAGGATGGAACAGTGCAAAAGGGCAAAAAGTGAAACTCAAAACAAGGCTTGCTTCCCTCTTTTTCTCCATTCAGAAACGAATAATCAATCCGTCAAAAACAGAAACGCTTGTTGCAGGCACGTGACATGCGTTTCTGTAAACACATGTCACGTGCACTTACTCGGCACTACAAAAGAGCGCTGGAGATTCGCTACCCATCTCGAGGTCATCGGTACAGGAGGTTCAGTTTCTGTGTCGGTCAACGGGACCAGAGAGTTTTACAGTTTTACAGTTTCACATATTCTGAGCGCTCAGAATGGGGAACGACGACGTCCTGGAGGACAGCGCGGAGGAGCGATTGCAAAAGGCAGCGGTCGCGAGGATTTTTCGTGTGGCCAGGGAGAAAAGAACGAAGAGTTTTTTCTTCTCGAACGACGACCTTTTGGAGCTTTTGGCGCTGGCCGAGAAGTTTTTAGGGGTTCAACCACACCCAAGGAAGTTTTTCGAATCGATCGATTCGTTGGTATTCGCTTCAAATCTGGAAGTGGCTGCGATAAATTCCGAGGAGACAGAAACGGTATTGTACTCATATCTTTGTGTGTTTTCCGTGAAATTTCATTTTTAAAAAAGCACCGATAATCAGGATTGCTCGTGCAAGCAGCACCACAGGCACATACAGGGGTACTTTTTCACTGAAGTTGAATCGTGTGCTGGTCAGGCTCCGTTTGGCGAGTTTTGCGGCAATGTGGAGAATTGGCTGGGAGCTGTGAAAAAGCTCATGCTTGATAGTGTCAGACATCAGATGGATGAGTCCGTTGAAGCGGGCACCACTGATGTGATGGGCTTGACGGACACAGGCGACCTTTCTTGGCAGGACCGCGAAACAGTGATTACGGAGTTCGAATGGGGTTCCCAGCTGTGGCACGACGAAATGATGGACATGGTTCAGGCGTCGAATGCATACGGTCACTTGGGGAAGTCGCCTCGAGTCGAGATCACGCCTTCAACGGAGTGCTCGGTAAGGCCTGAAAAAAAACTATCCTGGCTATCTGTGATGTTTGCTCGAAGCATTTTCTCGACATGTATAAAATCAATCACTCTTCTGCTTGGATGTTGGTTGTCTAGACAGTAACCTCTTAGATCTAAGAGATTTTCCAGACCAAACGTGATGGGCTTTCGCAAGATGTTCCAAGAATGCGATTTTTGGTGGCTGATTAAAAATGTTTGTGGATCAGGGTAAAATGAAGGAAGACCCTCGCATGGATCCCTGCATCACATCCTGGTGTCAACAGCTCCCCCCAAAAGCAAAAGTCCTCGACCACATGCTAAAGATTGTGTTGAGAGCTGTGGGAAGGCAAGGAAAGGGCATAGTTATGATGACCCAGCCAATGATGTTCTCTCCTGGATCAACAAGTGCTGGAAAGAAAGCAATGGAGTCCAGCAAAACCATGGTCGATGATTCGGACAGAAATCGATGGGTTGCAAGCTTGCAGAATGGCGGTGGAGGAGGTGGTGGCATAGCCAAAACTGGAACGAGTGACAATGGGATGTGTGGAAATGACCCCAGCAACTGCGAATATGTCTCCAATATTACGGTCAACAATGTATTGGGATGCTGGCGATCATCATCACCCCAACAGATCGAATATGTGAAGAGGGAGGAGAATGGCAAGCTTGATAAGGAGCTGGGGTTTTTGAAAACTGAGGCGAAGTTGTTGGTCGGAATCCGAAGCGATGCTGACACATCCAATCTGAATATGGAGGACATTCTGATCTCTGGGATTCGAGAGAAGGAGGCCCATGTTGCGCACAACCCAACGATGCAAGATGAGAAAAGGAGGGTGCTGAGGGAAATTGATATGATGAATGGGCTGGTGAATGCTGTTACATCCACGAGGTCAAATGAGGTGGACCAGCCACAGAAAGAGAACGCTCAGCTGAAGTCCTCGGTGCAAATGCTTCGGTCGGATTTGATGTCGACCGAAAACGATGCCTACATGGAGGACTACGATATGTTCCGAGCCGAAATCGGTGAAGGGTAAATTCTAATGAATTCAACTGCCGACGTATGAAATGTTGATCAAATGGTCATCAACAACATTGTGATTGCCACCAGGAGCCAAATTGACATTGGGATGGACAAGCTGTTGTCCAGAAGAAATGAGATGGAGGTCCTACAAAGGAAACTTGAGGAGCTACAGCCAGTGTTGGCCAGGACTGCCGAGGAGGTGGGGACCAAATTTGAACCCAAACAAAAAAAAGGACACATAAGAAAAAGAAACGAAAATCGTTGCCAATAGAATACCTATTTTAGTGAAAACAATTTGTATTCCAAATTCTGTTGAATAATATTCCATCCATCCCTTATCATATATATATATATATATCAATCTATAACACATTTTCGTGAACAATTTCGATTAAAAAAATTTATACAAATATATGTTAATATGTTTTTTCCTCTCGACATCCAAAACACAGGTGAAGCAGATGATGGTCGAAATGACCGAAGAGAAGAAAGAGGCTGACGAAAAGAAAAAAGTCGCCCATAAGCGAGAAAAGGATTTTGAAGACGCCATTGGAAAAGTTGCTGATGCCCAAAAAAACTTGGATGAAGCTTTGGCTGCAGTAAATGCTGCCGAATCTTGTGTGATGAATGTTTCCAGAGAGGACATCATTGAAATAAAACCCTTCATAAGCCCACCGAACAATGTAAAGCTTGTGATGGCCGCGGCATACATCTTGTTTGACGTACAACCGGAAAAAATCGTCAAAAAAGGTGAGGAAAAAGTGAATCAATTTATTGGAGTGTATGTCTATGTATCTATCTATCTATATGTTATATATTTTTCTGGTGATACTTTTGAATCCCTGGTGAGAAATGAATGGCTATTGAAGCATTACTATAACAAAAAACTCGATCTAATACTCTGTATCTATTTACTTATATTGTTCTTATCATTTGAAGAGTGCTTTCCAGGAAACAAATTTGCTGACCATTGGTTGGACGCAAAAAAAATGGTTTGCAAACCAACTTGCTTTTTGGAAGACCTCAGAAATTTCGAGAAAAACAACGTAAAAGAGGTGGTCATGAAAAAGTTGGAGCCATACATCACCAACAACAATTTTACCGCACAAAAGATAGAGAAAACATCAAGGGCTTGTATGGCAATATGCTCCTGGGTGCGATCAATATATGCATATCACAAGGTCGGACTTCAGGTAACTCTTTCACTTCCTTTTCACTGTGTTTTCTTTCTTTTTTTTTTGTTTGTGGTTGCATTTCGAACTTCGGATGGATGTGATGTAGGTTGCCTCCAGACGCGTTGCCATTGAGGAAGCTGCAAAGAAGCTGAGCGAAACGACAAGGGAGCTGAGCATAGCCCAACGAAAGTTTGAGTGGAGAGAGGCCAAAATCAACAGCTTGGAGGAAAAATTCAAACTGGCGATGGCTAAAAAAGATGCCTTGTCCAAACAAGTGAAGGATTGCAGAACCAAGCGGCAAATTGTTGAAGAAATCATCGGTGGTTTGTCCGGGAAGTCCTTGGCGGTTCCACCGCCATGGCATTAAATATGCAGAAACACCCTGCCACGGGCCACAAATGTATATTCATTTATATATTTTGGGGGGCAAACAAATCTGCCCGTGGTCGGATACGAAGAATCGAAATTACCCCCAGCAGAATGGAATTGCCCCCATTCCTGAATGAAAAAAGTCGATGTTTGTACTCCAGCGCAAGATGGCGAAAGCCATCTCTGGAATTAAGTTTGGTGGATTCAGAGGAGAAAAAGGTAAGAAAGACCAGGGGCTTGTGGTAATGAATTTGATGTGGAGTTTCGGCCGTTGATTATGAGCATAATTTCGTTTGCTTGTTGAAATGAGTGGCAGAGATTTGTTGGAACTGGAAATTTTGGTTGAGAAATCAGATCAGGAGTATGGTTTTGTTGGAAACATTGAAATCATTTCTGGTAAGATGTTTATGTTGGATGGGGACTGTTGCATTGCAGGTGATTGATTGAAAAAAGGCATCAAAGTCAATATTTCTTTGACAGCCCCTTGGAAATGTGATTTCCGCTTCCATGTAAAATCAGATCCTATAGAAGCAGCAAACTCACCGGACTCCTCAAGGTGTTGAGAAAATACCAGTAAAAAAAAGTGGGAAAAAAGTACTGATGTTTTGTGCAATAGTATTCCTTGCAAGGGATCAATGGATTCTTCTTTTTTCTGGACTGGATATGGGGAGCCCTATGTATTCTCCATCCTAGATTTCGAATTCCCTTTGTTTCAATTTGATGTCAAGCTGGGTGCTAAAGTTGCACAAAAATGTCAATAGGCCAGCATTAGCTAGAGTGCAGCCTCAGTTTTGTTCTGTTTTCTTTTCTTTTCTTGGTCAATTTTTGGCAATGTAGGACTTGCTGGGGAGAACACCAACACTGGAATGGTAGCTAATGTGGGGCCGGCTGATTGGAATCTCAACGAAACCTTCAGTACATTGCTACGTGCAAGGCGTGCCAAAAAGTCTTTGAAAAAAAGCCTTGAATCAACGAGGACCCCAATGGTGCCATACTGAGAGAATTTCAGGTTTGTTGAGAACACCCTTTTGGGGAAAACGAAAGGGGAATGAGGATCAAAAATTTCACAGGGTAAATCCACCCCTGTTGATTTTTTGTTTAAAAAAATGAGGATGGTAATGTTCAGGGAACCAAACAATACACCTCCTTAAAAAAAAAAAAAAGAAACAACAACAATTCTCTCTCCATTTTTTCCCGGAAGAGGGGGGGCTGGATGTATGGAAACTTTGTAAGACTGACTGTTGATTCCTCAATATTATTAAATTAAGGACTAAAAAATTATTCCTATTTATTAATTTCAGGAAGGAATTGCTCCAACTGGATGCCAAAGGCGAAGTGAAAGAAAATATTGTGGAGAATGTGAGTTCTGAGGTGAAAAAACCAACAGAAAATTAAAGAAACAAGGTCAATGTAAATAGCAGAAGCAATGAAAGGCCTGTCGGGGTGCATCCAAATCCTGATTACATTCTGTTAACAAAGCGGGCCAGTTTTACCCCCCCCCCTGTGGTGAAGATAGCAGGCCATAAAACAAACTCAACTGGAGATGTAGCAAGGAAGGAAGACAATGTCAGTTGCAGTAATAATGCATTGAGAGCAACCATAGAAAGGGACTCCATTTCTTCCAGAGGTGATATTATGGTGCCTAATTTACAAATCTTTTCTAAAATAAGACTGATATAGTGTATTTGGACCTTCAGGTTATGGAAACAGAGTTAATTCAAGAACAAGTGGGAAAAATACAAGAGGAAATGCGAAGGTAAAAAGCCAAAGTGGATACTCACTCCGAGGCTTCCATTTTTTTCCGAAAGTTTTGATTCTGACATGTTGGCCTACCTCAAAAGCGATTCCACATGCATAAAGAATGACATAAACAATAGGAAAAAAAGAAGTTCATTTTTACTATTGGATGTCTCTGTTGCTATAGGGAATTAGTGGCCAAACTCAACCAGTTGTTGAGTGACGGATCCATCGCAAATGAAAAAGAAAAAAAGCCCAACTGGAGGTAAAACCGAATGTGGGGGAAAAAAAATCATTTGGCGGAGGATGGCTCCCCTACCTTTGTTGCAAAAAAAGAGGTATAAGAAAAACGCACGTCAGTCTGATATGCTTCTTACTCAGTCCTGTTTTTGAAATAAATCTTACTCAAGGTGGAGCCCCCTCTCTCCCTTTTATTTTTATCTCATTTTTTTGGAATCAGTTTTGCTGTTTCCCACTCTTCCGTGGATAAAAAGCACACTGTTCTTAACTAATATTGCACTCCACTTTTTCGGTTTTGTTTTTTAAATGACAGGCGATGATGAACAAGAAAGATGCAACGAATCAAGAAAACCTTCAAGCTCAAGAGGCCTTGTTGAAACAACAACAGGAAAAAAAATAAGCAACACGCCAAAACAGTGGAAAAAAATGAGAAAAAGGAGCACAGCGAATTAAAAATGAGAATCAAAGCTATGTTGTGTGAAGATAATACCCCAACCCCTCGATGATTGAGGGGGCACATGATCAAAATATTAGTTCCCCGCCCGATGGACCTCCTGGATGGGTGTTGAACAGTAAGAGTCGAGCACAGGGTCCTGGGATGAAAAATAGGGGAGAAACTGCACAAAAAGAGGGGAAAGAAGACAATCACCAAATTGTATCAGAATACCTGATGCATAACCACTCCAGTGGAATCCCTGGCCTCATCGAAAATTGTACAGAGATGAAAAGCGATTCAATTGCAGCCAATGGTTCACCACCCACATCACTCCCTCTTGATGGTCTCTCACCACACAGGATAAGTAACCTGACACTGCTGCTTTAGAACCTTTAGCTGAGGAGGAGAGGGGCCTACCCCTCTATATATATTAGGAAGTCTGGGACAGGCCAATGTCGCCAATGGGACTGGAAAACCCTGAATGACCTTGATCATTCTCGAGGCAATCATCGATGCAACAGTGTGGAACGGCATCTGGATCACCACAGGTAGCGTGTACACGTATGTGTGTGCGTGTTGGTGTACGCAGGCATTTCTATAGAATGTCACTTCAGATTGAACCCAATCTGCACATGTACAGGTGTTTGCTGCCAGCAGCGGGTACCTTGGAGTCCTCAGTTTCCAAAAACGAATGAGGGAAGGGACATGCCTTCCCAAGGACCACTCACCCCACCCGGGGAAACCAAACGAGGATCGGCCCCACGCATCATCGCTTTGGGCACCTCAGATTGCCTCGATCCATCTTGAAGTCGATTTTCGAGGAATGTGGGTCGGTGGAGGATGTGGTTATGTTCCCTGGACAAATGTGCGCTTGCATGAATTTAGTAACTGTGAGGATGCTTAGAGGGCAGCCAGAGACCTCGACATGAAGGATATCCCCGTGCTGACAGCCAAAAGGAAGCTATGATAGAATTCAGATCGAATCGAAAAGCCCTGGCTGATAAGAGTCAGACAGGGATTTGATGCCTGGAGTGCATCCAACAGAAGAGCAAGGTACAATTTTAATTTTTTTCCAAAATCCCTCAGTCTGTCCCCTCATGTTCCCCGGACAAATAAAATTGGATCTCGTTAAATGCAAGATTTCACATGTTGATTGCTCACCCCATTAGTTCCTCCAGATGGAAATTAATTTATGGATGTTCATACCTTGTGTGCAGGACCGAATTTGAGCCATCATTTCAACCCAGGGATTCAACCATCATGGGATGCACAAAGTCCCTCATGCAAATGATGGAATAGATCTCCAGATCCAGCTGGATTTGAAAAGACCGCCCTGATCAAAATCCCACATGGAAGGAGGTCGGAGAAGATATCTCAATATATGAGATGAGCGAGCCAGAATGAGGAAATTCAGCCCCCGGTGGCCAAGCTCTCTCGGCAGATTTGGCTGGGAAACATGTCCCTTCGGCGGAGCAAAACTGTCTTGTTCAGTTTCTTCTGTCGATACGGTCCGGTGGAGAGCTTGAGCATTTTCCCTGTCACTACTTTTGCATTTGTGAATTTCCAGCAGCTCGTCCCAAGGAAGCCTTGGATTCCGAAGTGGTTTCTGCTATATCGGGGACGAAGCCCCTCGTGGTCACATTTCAGAGGGAAGGCTCTCTGATCCTCCAGCCTGGTTCATAGCAGGAGAGAATTTTGGTTGGAAGATTCCCCTGGTGTGTGCTTTTTTTGCATGATGCTGGCGCTGAGCGTTTTGATGCTGAGCCCTGTCTGATGATTCATTCGGCTGGTCTGGTTTCAGGTCAAGACAGGCGTGGGCTCCCTGGAAGGGGTCCAAACATGCCGAGTCCTGGGATGAGCATGTCTGGCATGCCGAGTCTTGGAGTGGGTATTTCTGGCATACCTAGCCCTGGAAAAAATGGCCCTGGCATGCCCAATCCTGGTACGAGCAGTGGCATGCCCGTCCAGCAAGAAATCAAGCCCTGCGATAAACGGCTCTGGTATGCTCAGTCCAGGCATGGATCCACCAGGACACTCACAGTAGGGGCTCAATTTGAGGATGGAATGCCAGGTCCTAATGATGAAGCGCACCAGATGGATGGATCAACAAGATGCACTATGACAGTCAGTTGGCATCTAGGTGTGGTCTCATCCAAAACTTGTCCCTGCACCAGCATTGTGATTGCATGCGTGTGCACACAAAAAGAAATGGCTGAAAAAATTTCGAAGTTAAAATCGCTCTACCACCTATCAGAACAAAAAGACTGAATAGAAAGATTTGTATTCGCAATTACAAGCAGATTGCAAATTTTGATTCAACTTTGTTTGATAGGTTTCTGAATCATTCATCGCAAAAAATTCGCTCACTTGCAATCCACTTGCAACCCACTTGTCGCTGTCACTTGCACGCAAATAATACAGCAAGTGACACTTGCAGGCAAGTGGATTGCAAGTGACACGGCCACTTGCAGAGTCATTTGCGGGCAAGTGGTTGGTAACGCCCACAAGCACTTGCTGTATCACTTGCGTGCAAATGGGCGCTCATTTGTTGTCTCACTTGCTTGCAAGTGAGCGCCCACTTGCGGACCCACTTGCCTGCAATTGATTTGAGAAATGTGTGGAGGATGAATCACCTAATTATTATCGCGATCAAAACACTGCAACATCATTTTAAAACAAATGGATTTATTAATTGTATTGACAAGCATTCCTATCCATCAATTACAAGTTCATTACAAATGAATCTGACATCTCCAGGCTTCTAGGAGTCGAACCCAGATCTTTGCCACACGCCTCTTCCGATTCCCCCCCTTCTTATCCCTACAAACCATCTATCTACACCAATGCAAAACATCAAGGAGTTGCATTCCACTGAGATAGCCCCAAAGATGCTCCGCGATCCTTTTCATACCCTGCACTTTTAGCAAATATCGGCAATCTATTTTTTTCAAATGCCATTTGAAGTTTTTGGGTTGCTCGAGGACCTAGGTGGAACACCTGAACAAATTGCTTGATAGCTTGCAAGCAGTTGAGAAGTAATACGATACTGATTGAGCTGGCATCTGCCTCCTTCTAGCACCTGATCAAAACGAACACCAAGAAATTATAAAAAGCACAGTCTTGGGGTTGGAATGTATATTCTTGCGGATACGAGCCAACCCTGGCATCCAGCCTGATGGCATGCGCTTGAAATGCAGAATTAAAGAAATAACATCAGGATTGTTGTTTTGTGGCAAATAGAGGAGAGTAAACACACAAAATCATACACACACTCTCCACAGGAAAACTATGGTTCTCAGTATGTTATTTGCTTCACAATCCCAGCCTGATGCTTCCACATTTGAACATTCACCTTCCCTTTCCAGGTCTCTTGTTTAGTTTCTTTTTCACAGTCAAATCCCTTTATGTAGGCCCAGGGCAGGAAAAGATGAAGCCAATAAATTGACAAACAAGAAATACCTGAGTTTCTGGTAGGAAGGTGGTTTCGCGAGCTCCAACTACGGCGTTCTGTTTGAAAATTCTGTGTGCTCAGTTCTTTTTTCTGCCAATTAACTCCCTGGTTATTGGGTTCATAGTGCCTGAAAAAACGCAACCACACCCAAACACTCTAGCCTCGATTCGATTGTACTGCATTTACTTCGATTCTTCTCACAAGACAAAGACAAAAGTCTATCATGGCTATGGTAGCCATGCTTTTTTGCAGCAGCAAGCAGAAATAAAATACAAACATAAAATGCGATAGCCGCGCTGGCCACCGTAACATTCAAGCATATGGGCAGATCATACATACATGCACCCCAAGGTCAATTATATCTGCCTGTAGATGCATCAAGTTTATCTGCAGATCTTTCCCTCGTGCCCGAATCGAAACACCCGCGTTCCTGGTTTGTATAAATCCCATGCAACACCCAGAGACACAGGATATTTTTCAGCCCACTGCACAATATTTGTGAGCAGCAACAAGCAGAATTGAGTACATGCAAACATATTTCTTTTTCTCAATGGTCACCTCAAAGTGAGGTAAGGTCTTTTGCAAAGACCTGTCCCTTGTAGGCCTTTTCTTCCTCAAACTGAGGGTGGAGGCAGTGATGTCGATCCCATCATCGATGGTTTTCCTCGCGTTTTTTAGGAAGAGCCAGGGATGAGACCATGACATGGTCACCCGAGTGGTACCTCCACAAAATCCTACCTGTGGTTCACGGCAAAACTTTCAAACCCCACACCCTCCGCATTCTTGATTTCAGCGTTGCTGGATCGAAAGCGCAGCCATACCTTTAAGGACGTTTGGACAATCTCACAACGAACGCACCGACCCAGCCAAACTCCCCACTGCTGTCGACGTATCTAAAAGAGTAGACGGCGTCCATGGAATTTACTCCCTCGTTATCGGCCCCTGGCGAGTCGGTCGATCGACCGTCGATATATGCGTTCCATATCTCCCAGCCCCACCAAAGCGTAACATTCGGAGACGACGACTGCGTCCCCTCCGTGGTCCTGGGACCGTGTCCCCGCCTTACCCCCTTTTCGCTTGAAATAAACCATATTGACAGCAAGGCACAAAAGGTGCAAGGTGTTGTGTCCGAGATTGATATGATACGACAAGTGAGGTTGCAAGTGGGGCTGCAAGTGATTCCACTTGCGCGCAAGTGGGGCTGCAAGCGATTTCCTTGCGCGCAAGTGAGTTTGCAAGTGGTTCCACTTGCGCGCAAGTGGTGCTGCAAATGATCCACTTGCGCGCAAGTGGGGCTACAAATGATCCACTTGCGCGCAAGTAGGGCTGCAAGTGATTGACTTGCGTGCAAGTGGGGTTGCAAGCGATCCACTTGCGCGCAAGTGGGATGCAAGTGATTGACTTGCGTGCAAGTGGAATGCAAGTGGCACTTGTAGCTCCACTTGCACGCAAGTGCACGGAATTTTTTGCGATGTTGGTATTTTTTTGCCCTCATCAAAGTAGATCTGTCGAACGATGTTGGAGAGCTGACTCAGCAATTGAGGCTGAGAGACCTTGTGATTCTTCCTCCAAAATATCAAGAGAAAAAAAATGGCCCGCTGCAAATACAGCGAACATGGTGGCTCCTGGGAAATCGAACGCGTACAGTTTGCCGGTAAGTGTAATCAAAATGGAAAAAAGCCCAAAAATCTGGATAATCCTGAGTGTGGTGATGGGTTTTTCTTCTTGTTTTCTGAAAGGGGGGGGGGGATATTTTTTTTGATCTTGCCAACCTTACAAACACTCGTCCCTTACTAGATCTGCCCTTTTTGTTTTTAAAGTTCATTTTTATAGGTCCAGTTCTTTCGCAGTTCTTTCGCAGTTGTTTTGTAAAGGTATTCCAACTTACGTTTTTTCATTGATCTATTTTTTATTTTCAGGAAATTCTGTCCCAGCTCAAAACGAGGCCTTTGATGCGCAAGAAATGGTGGATGGTAATTTGGACAGGGGATTGTTGTTGCATCGGGATTTGGATGCATTGGCGAATGTCTATTTTTCCTAAAAAAGTTTGGTGGAGGATCTGGGAATGATGGCTGAAAGTGGGGGACAGGACAGATTCCAGAAACCGTCCAAAATCAGGTTTGAAAAAATAATTGTAACCTGCAACGTTCAAATACGTTTGGAAAAAATAAAGGCAAAATATATGTAAGTCAATTAATGAAGGAACGGAATAAATTCAGACCTTTTCAATGTGTTTGCTCCAGAGATTTCAACATTTTACACGCACATATATACATTGTTTGTCATTTGTCTTTCTTCTTCATCAATTCCGGTTTGCATGCAAATTCAGTATAGAAAAAAAGAACTCTTTCCAATCTCGTTGTGGCTTTCTTTTTCGTTTGTTTGCAGGAAGGCCAGTCAATCAAAAGGCTTCTGCTCGGAGGAGCTGCTCAAGAAGCACAACAAATATTGGATGAATGAGGGATGAGCCCAAACCACAATCCCCTGAGATGAAAAAGAGGGAACTGTTTCCCAGGTATTCAACTGTTTGAGAGTAATAATTGGAAGCATCCCTATCCCAAGATTAAATGACCCTGTGGGCTGTGATCAGCAAAAGTTGCAGCTGGCGATCTTTGGATGGAAAGGGGTTGTATTCTGCAGTTCTTGCATGAAAAGCATACGTTCAGACAAACATATTTGCTTTGTTGTGTGCAGGCCCAACAAAGGATTGGTACAAAGCTGAAGTTCTTCAAACTGTGTGCCTTGGTTTGCCTTTCAAACTGTTTCCTGACAAAGTTGGGGTGGGCTCGGAGGGATTAGATAGCCACATGAAATTAGTCTTTGATGTAGATATGAGCAATTGGAAATGTGTCTGATGGGTGTCCTGTGATTGTACTTTGCAAGTGTGAACAATGAGGGAAGATCATTCAGGAGTGAGTTTTATATTGGTTCCAAAATATACTACTCCTCTCCTGGATAGATGGAAGTGTGCAAGCTTGAAAATGACCATAATAATGAAAACCAATGCCAATTCAATCTACATCCTACATCCTACGGTCTCACATGGAATCGCGCTTTGGTAGTGTGTGCGTGTTTTTTTTGGGGGGGAATTTGGCAAGATGATCATGTCTTGCACAAAAACCCTTTCTTGGCACCCTCTCAGAAAATCAATCATTGATAAAATGGTAGTGACTACAACCTTGGGAAAAAAGATCGGTTCGTTCCATCAGCTGTAGATTCTTCAGATTTGTGCAAGCAAACAGTCACTCTCAAGGGGTTGCGACGTCAGGTCCAATTGATGCACACCGACCTTGATGCAGTTTACTGAGAAACAAGTGTGAAATCATTTGCGTCATGCCCACGTGATGAATTCTCTGGAGATTGTTTCGAGAGGGGGCTTTCATGGCTCCAGGAGAATAGCCCCTTGGTTCGACATGGGGGCAAGTAGCCGACTATAGTTGTCCTGTTGGAAAGGAATTTAAACTCAGAGTGGGGAACAACAACTTGTTGAACAATGATTACATGTTGCCTTAGGAGTCACTCTGCTCCTATCTCTGCTCAGATTGGGGAAACACATATTGTTTTCGCTGTAGACATTGCTTCAGTTTGGTAGTGTTAGGGGATTCTCTCATCTGAAACCTCGAAAAAAAGTCACTGGAATCCATGGAAACTGAAGTGATATCAGAAAAGGCTTGAAGATGCTTCTGATAAGTAGTCTGCCCAGCGACATGGCGCTCGTTGGAGATCGAGGTTCTATGTGACTGGATTACTTCAAAAACGTCCATTCAAAATGCGCACTCCGGCCCAGCGCACTTCTCACCCGCACCATGTTGAATCTTCTGAACGTAGGCGGCGTTTTTGCAGCCGTTTTAATCAGCGCCCTCGCGCCAGGTACAGGATTCTGTGTGGAATCACTGTCACCAGAACAGCAGAACACACTTGACGGTTTCATGGCTATATTGCAGCCGTTTCCGCCCTTGGGTGCGACTTTTTCAAGGTCGAGGGCGGCTACTTGGATTCCGATTTTGGAGACCTCAAGTGCTCTTCTTACCCCTCCGTCGAAGCCGCAAAACAAGAATGCCGCTCGATGGCCGCTTGCGACGGGTTTTCCTTCGGGTTTTGGGGAAGAGGTTTGGGGGGCTGCCTGAAGATGAATCGAGATGGTGGACTCAAGTTCAGCCGAAACTACGTCGGGTACCACAAAACCCTCATGGGGTGTTGCGGTGATGACAAGCTCGAGAGGGGGAAATGTCATGAAAAAGACATCAAACGCACCGAAAGGCTGGTTTCACGGAGAAAGCCTGCTACGGAATCCAGTGTCTACAAAGACAAGCTTGTCCCAGAGGGAGGACTCGCTGAAAAGGCTGTTGATGGAGATAAAAACCCAGAATGGCCGGGAAAGAGCTGCACACTTACCCTCAAAACTGTCAACCCTTGGTGGTCGGTCGATTTGCTGGATGAATACGACGTTTCCAGGGTTGAGATAACCAGCCGAAACGCCAGTCCGGAGCAGTCTTCTAATCTGGTGATATCTGTTGGTGACAATCCATTTTCCGTGTCGAATCCCGCTTGTTTGATCGGTGGGGTGGTTGCCCCAAAGACAACCAAATCCTTCCCCTGTGCGTTGCGGGGTAGATTTGTGACGATCACAAACGTATCGAACAACCAATACCTCTCAATGTGCGAAGTGGAGGTGTACGCAATGGTCGAGACTGAGAAGCACAAAAAAAAAGTCAATATCGTCTGAATGAAACGGATCTTGGGTTCTTTTTCAAGAAGGCTGATTTTCTTTTCCCACTTGGTCTATGTTTGAATTTTTCCTTCCATCATTTGTTGAGTCCAATGAAGGACGTTTTTGTTGGGGTTTTTGGCATCCTGATGGTTTTCTTTTTTGTTTTGTTTTGAAATTGCGAACAGCACTGTAAGAATGGTTCAAGTCTTGTACTAACTGAGATTTTTTTCATCTCAAACCTCGGATCTGAGATCCATTTCTGGACTGCCATATCTGAAAAAATATTTCCATTCGTTCTCTCCACAGATTAAATCAGTCAGTTCACCTTGTACATGCAGGGTGAACACTTGTACTGGAAGTGAGAAAATTTGGTTGTGCTGTGGGGGCAACAGAACAGGTATGAGAGAGATATGATAATTATTTCTTGAAGACTTGTTGATTCAATACTTTTTGAAGGGCGTTGCCGCTATTTCCAATATTGGTCTTGTTGCCGACGTCCAACATTTTGAAGTGGCATCTTTGCATGTAATTTTGTTTGTTTGTTCGTTTGAGAAGTGTGAGAGGGCGTTTTCCAGATTCCAGGAGGCTTGTGATTCACTGGTTCCACAGACCTGAAAGCATAATGGGACTTTCTTTTGCATAGTGTACCTACTTCCATCGGTAGAAAAAATTACAAAAAAAACATGAACTTGTATGATCTTATTATTGAGTCTAACAGACCCCCAAAAAAATAACTATCGGTCGCTTTTCCACAAGACCCTCATGGGGTGTTGTGGTGATGACAAGCTCGAGAGGGGGAAATGCCATGAAAAAGACATCAAACGCAGAGAAGCTGGTTTCAAGGGGCAAACCGACCATGCAGTCCAGTCTCCACAAAGATAAAACTGTTCCAAAAGAATGTAAAAACAAAACCAGAATGAAGAAGCAATGTGTCCCCCAAATACAGTCTCTACAGATGTAAGAATCGTTCATGGCTGGTAATTTTTGCAGTATGAGATTTGTTGGTTCGATTTCATTCCCGAAGTTGACTGATTAGTACAGTTTAAGAAAATAGGCATCTGCTTCTTGGTTAGCTATTCCTGAAAGTCTTTACGGGACAAAGGGGGAAAAAAGAATTTGCTAGAAAATAACATATCAGCATTGAAACACAAATAACTGGAGTGATGAACTGGAAAAAAATAGTCAATGAGTTTTATTGCTCCGAGACCAATAATTAATCTGAGCTTTATATATGGTGCTCCCCTCCAAAGCTCTTTTACCAACAGTCAACTTCCTACGTTCAACTAGAATTACTTAAAATCCAATCGGGTGGATAAAACAGAACCAGGACTGGCTGTGTTCATTGAGTCACTATCAGACAGGAGTTTCAATGATTCAAGAGTAAAAAAAATTGAATGGTTCAGCACCCACCCTACTCCAGTATCCCTTTCCCCCTGTCTGTTGTCTCTCTTCCCACCTCCCCCCTCCCAAAAAAAAAGAAGGAAACTAATGAAAATAGTAGAGAGACCAATACCTTGTCCAACCACTAAGAGTTCCAACAACCCTGAATCCACCAAACTCACTTTCGACTTCTTCCTCTGAAGGGGACACTATGGGAAAAACCCGTCTGTGCGACGTTTGACACACCCTCGCACAATCTTTTATCCACAGCGCATATAGTATGCGCGACATCGCACGGCTGTGCGACTAGTTGGCACCGTTTACGCGATGTCGCGCTGTGCGATGTTGCATTCCTGACGTCTTTGCTTGGGACATCGCACAGAGGACATCGCACAGTGCATATGCAGCATCGCACATTATGCGATGCATTCGCCCCGTTTACGCGATGTCGTATCGTAACGTGTCTTGCGATGACGACTCTTGCGAGAGACATCGCACGGGGCTGTTCGAACAACGCACGGCGTGTGATGTTTTGGCACCGTTTACGCGATGTTCTGTTGGGCGATGTTGTGGCAGCACCTGTGCGATGTTCTGTTGGCCGATGTTGTGCCCCCGTTTATGCGATGAAAAGAGAGGCGATGTCAGTTTTATTGTTGGAAAATTCTTTACACAACAACGAAGGTACTTGAAGCCCACTAAACAATACCCTAAATTCCTGATTCACCTCATTTGATTGCCAGCAAACGAGGATATCCTCTCTTTTATTTTTCCCAGAATATTGTTGTTCCCTTGATTTAGAAACAAGCTCTTTTGCCATTCTCTCCCAAAAAGAAACCACTTTCAACTGGTGCCATCTTTCCCAAATCAGCGTCACTGGGCTAAATATCCCACCAATAAGCAAAAAGGTATCTCTGCAAAAGCTCTTTGCTCCTACCCGAAAATACAACTTGACTTGTGTATCCCATGTCACCTGAGACAAGAAATTTGTTGACGCAAAGAATCCCAAGAAATCAAGATAAACTGCTGGAAGAAACTATTGGCAGGCGAAGCAAAACATACACTTTTCTGTGGCTGACAGAGTCACTCTGTTTCTTTCTTTTCCAGTCTGTACTGCATTTCCAAGTGCACCAAAAGACTGCTATTCCTGCACATTCTCATCATTTAAAGCAAACTCGAAAACAAAACCGAGAAGGAATATCTGAATATCTAATTTCATGTTCAGTCCTCCGACCCGTCCCAGAAATTCACCCAAATCCTGTCAGAGTCAGGACCCAAACCAGGGCCCAACTGCTCCATGTCAGGATCGAGAAGTCGTGGCTCCCCTCTGAATGGTTCTCCCCGCTGGAAGTCTTCTGGCCTTGACCCGGCAGTCCCAAAGGTGCAATCGGATCAAATCTTGGGACACAGGGCCCTGGCCTTCCTGGCATTCCAGGGTGCCACACCCCGCCCCGAAACATAGGGTCATTGGGCCCCACATGCATTCCACCCCCCATCCTTCCCCCACCCAAACCCCCTACTCCCATTCCCATGTCTGGCATCATGCCCCCTTGACCCCCAGGGTAATATGGGTACCTTGGCCCCCCCACATAAGCAGGGTGAGGCCGCTGAGCTGGTCCATCCCTCAGAGGATCTGTCTGTGGGGCCTTGGGAGGGTCCACCGGTTTAGATTCAGGAGTTCTGCCCTTGCTCTCTGATATCCCGCGAACCACGTTCGTGAGTCTCCCCACCAAATCGCCAAAACTCTTGTAGCCTCTTATTAAGTCCTCGGAGTCCGTGATGTATTCCGTCACGTCATCAACCGCTTCGGTTTCTGGAGGTTGGTCTTTCCCCAAAAACCAGATAATTCGTCAACAAACTCGGGCCGACCACGAGGCATTTCACCAACAGGGGAGCTGATATAAGCCAGATTCACGCCACCGATCATATAAGCTTGTCCGATTTTCCTCGGTCGAATCTGCAAAGACAGAAACTTCCACACATCCATCAGCAGCTCCATGTGAATGGTCGACAGCCTGTCATTTCTTGGAACAGACGGCGCTTGCTCAATGGTGAACAGGTGGTGTTCTGTTTAATTTTGAGTTGGAAGCCGTAGCAACCGATCCCAAACAAGAAACATTTCTCAACAGGAACATATGATGGTGGCTTGCCTTTGCAATGTTAACCCCAACCTTTTGCAGTCTCTCTCCAGCCTCCATCGACAGCGTTTGAATGGTCGAGTCGTCAATGTTGTCAGGAATCTTTTTCCCCCTCTTCCCCTGCACTTTTCCAAATGTTTCTTCTGGCGCTTGATGAAACCTTCGTATTTTGTGTTGATCTCCACAGACTCCTCCAAGTAATTCAAAGCTTCGCTCTGCACACAAGATGAACCCCACCAAATCCAACCCTTACAACCTGGTTGGTTGGCTCTCCATTGCAAGGGCAAAAATGAAAACAGCCCAGCAATCTCAACAAAAGCAACACAACCACACTGCATCAGGATGCAGTACCGGAAGTTCACCACAGGAGGGCCCATGTCATACTCATCGACAATCCCAGGGTGCACATGAAGCCACCTCAGCAATTCCTCCAAAGTGACCAAACACGAGGAGCGGCTGCAGCCTTTGGTGGAGGCTTTGCCATTCTGTCCTGTTGGCAACAGAAACCAAAATCACGTTGATTGAATGAAGAATACTACTTTCTTTAGATTTCTTCAGAAATCTAAAAAAAATGTATCAATAAAAAAACGATAAAACTGACAGAGATAGATAAATGCACATCACCAATTGAACGACAATGACTGTCACACTAACCCACTTCTGATCTGAAAAAGCCTTCTCATTTCTTGCTGAGTCAACAACACCATTTCCTGGAATATCTCGCTGCCAGGATCCACCCAGATGCTGGCTAGCCTCTCTCTCTCGGCCCTAATTTTTTTCTACAAGGAATCATTCTTAACATCAAATTCATGCAGAAACAAAGGTTTGGACTGTCGCTACCCCTCCCCCTTTTCAGATCAACCCTCATTTCCGCTAAATCCCCAATACACCTCAAAGATCTCTTTCCGATCGGTTAAGCAGTCGGATTGCCTTTCGAACAAAAACTCAAAACTTTTCCATCGGCCACCACACTTACCTGTTTGGTTTGGATTTTTCCCATTGAACATCATCTCACCTGGCCAATTTCTCGATCGAGAGACGTCAGCCTTTCGTCTGCATTGTCTGACTGTAGCATCAAACCATATTCCGATCTGCTGGTCAACATCCTGTAGGGCTCTCGAAGGTCTTTTGTGGCCAAATCGTTGATAAGAGTCCGCGTGTACAACTCAAACTCCGACAAACCCTGGGCTTGCCTTGCAGCATTGATCCCCGCAATCAAGCTCTGAGCTGCCGCTTCTTCGTACCCTTTGTACACCACAACCCACACTTTAGTCATTGCTTGGTGTCCATTTGTCCAAATCATGGTCAAACCAGCATACAAGCCACTTTCACGTCTTTGTCCCAAACCTGCATGATGACGTCTATCATCAAATCCTTGTCGGGCATTTCCCAGTAAGTTTTGCAGGCGTGCGGTGCTGGAATGCAAATCCTGTGCTGGCCTCGAGTGTGTGGAACCCAGCAGCCCGTTGTGCAGTCTTCCCCAGGGGCTTGAGCGTTGTTTACCTGTGTACATCAATTGATGGATGTATTTTCTGCTTTTAGTTCAAGTAAATTTCTTGGGGTTTTTTTTTTGGGGGGGGGGGGGGAAGATGAAAAACCATGCATTCACATACGCAAGGATATTATTACCTTGTTTGTGAAAGCACTCACGAAAAAAAAAGTATACACTTGGATTTTTTGGATTTTTGGATTTTTCTTGGGGGGGGACACCGCACCTTTCTTATGAAATTGGCATGCTCCTTCACTAACTCAAAAGTCGTGTCTCGAGGGTCGACACCATATAAACCTGTCGGAAAAATAAAAGAAAAGTAAAAAACCTCACAAAAAAAACATCGCCAACCTATCCCCCACTCGACAAGAATTCAATGAACCAGAAAAAGCAGCACCAGCTTGCACCATATTTCAATGTACATGCGTCGAATTCAAATTCGACTCTGTGGCCAAATATACACCTCTTCACAATTTTTGGGGCTTTTTTTTACATGCATCTGTTACCTCTTCCTTGACTTTCATAGGATGGCAAAAACCATCTCCAGAACAGAGTTCCCACAAAGGCTCCGGGCCTGGCTTTGATCTTGCTTTCCAGCATTTCGTAAGTTCTGTTGAAATCGGGGTCCCTCAAAAACATGATGCTGGTCAGCTCATCTGGCTCGGACCCGTCCAGTTTTCTCCCGAATTCTTCTAGCAGGAGCGGCTTTCCAACTGCGTGCTTGCTGGCTTCGACGTGGGATTTTATCCAGCCAGTCTGGAAATCCTTGTCAGGCATACATATGAATAACCTTCAAAAAAGAAAAACAAATTGTTCATTATTCTTGTATCCAAACACCTCTTGTTCCATTGAGCTGCCCGCTGAAGAATGGTCCTAAAGTTTTTTTGGTTTCTAGCGTGTGGCTGCATTGATACACCGGCATGTAATCGTACTCCACCAGCATGGGCCCTCA
This sequence comes from Bryopsis sp. KO-2023, assembly GCA_030272585.1. NCBI lineage: Eukaryota > Viridiplantae > Chlorophyta > Ulvophyceae > Bryopsidales > Bryopsidaceae > Bryopsis > Bryopsis sp. KO-2023. Next base: position 579,173 of record BSYQ01000005.1, read on the forward strand.
GCATTTTGCACTTTTCCAATCCAGGGAGAGTGTGCAGGAGCGCCTTCTGCAGCCTCTCCGGCAACCCTGTCGAAAAGCCCTGGACATTAAGCTCCGAAAACCCCCAGCACACTGACTGTGCATGCTTGACGAATGCAGCAGCAGTTGTTGCTTTCGAAGAGGGAAGACGAACGCAAACGTTTCTGAACACGACGCTTCCAAGGGCGCAATATGTAGGGAGATGGTCGACGCGACTCCGTGGGATCCCCAAAGCCCTCTCGCGAGCGAAGCACTAGAGCGCTCACAGCGAAGGAGGAAAAATAGAAACTGAGATGGCGTGGTGCTGGACATCAAGAAGAAAAAGTGTCGTACATGAAAGTGTCCCCAACCAAGTGTCGGGAGCTTTTAACGGGATGTCTGTGCGATGTGTTCGTAAAAATGGTGGTGACGCCTTTCGTGGCCACTGACACCGCATAGAAATTTCAACATCGCACAGACGGGGTTTTCCCATAGTGGGAGCAAACAATATGGAAGTCGCTTGCTTGCCCCTTTTCTTTATGTTTTACTATTTTTTACCATAAAAAATCGTTGGCGCTTTGCTGCGAAGACGACGAATCGCGAGCTTGATCTCGACAGGAGGAGGATTCGAACCTCCTTCAAACAGGTCTCCCCGTTACCCCACCCCTGGCGTAATGCGAACGTTCCGCCGTTGCTTTGGTCCATGGTGAAAAGGATACACCAGTAGCACTGCAACACACAGAGCGCTGGCAACTTGCCGTTGGCGAGCAGAACCGTCGTGAAAAGTGCATGAAAAATATGACACGTGCGCTTGTGTCCACGTCGGATTCGGCGGGTTGTACCCAAACTCATCATTGGAGATCGAGGTCATGTGTGACTGAAGTACTACGAAGAACGTCCATTTAACCCACTGTTGTAACCGTCCTATAACGAAAAGAGGGGGAGGGAAACGAATGGAGTTACGAGTGAGATCAGCAGGCCTCTTTATTTGAGGACACGTGAGGACATTGTCCTCATTTAAGGTCTTCAACCTGTCCTCATTTCACGGAGTTAAATCCAGTCAGCCGCAGGCAAACACAGCCGTTTTGCGGGAAACCGACCCTGCCCACTCACATCGTTGCTATCTCTGAGCACCAAAAAGGAAAGGAAAGGTGTTTCGCCTGATTTCGCGACTGCCCCTTTCATTTCGATGGTCCCAACAGCTTTTTCTGTCCATATCGCGCGCGTTGTAACAAGTGAGTCCGACTCATTTGCGTTTCTACGTCCCTGACGTTCGGGGTTGAACGTCAGGGAACAACGATCGCCAGAATGACCTTGATGTTAGGTGCTGGTGGAGTTGGCTGTTTGTTGTTTGTTTTGAGGCCGAGATTTAAGTGGATACTTTGTCGACTGACGATTGTCAAGGAAAAACGTCACCACCTTGGGAGTGCAACGGAGTATAGTTGCGTGTCCCAACGCGACGTGTCGAGCTTTTCTCGAATTCCTCGAGCTTTTTTCGTCTTGTTATATGCAAGGGCGCTTTTGGGTTGCTAGGGTATTATCGCGATGCCTTTCACGTGATAGCAAGCGTTACAGCCAGGATGTGGGGCATTTTTAGAGAGCCCTCTCCTTTCGCACTACTGTGAAAGTGTGCAGGGTTTGTCGCCTTGCGTCCAGAGACATATCCACTTGGGTTTTTTTTCATTTTTGTGTTGTTTTTACTCACTGTCCTCACCCGCTCCTCAAATAAGCTTTAGAATCTGTCCTCAAATACCAGAATGAGGACAATGAGGACACTGTCCTAATTTAAAGATGCCTGGAGATCAGTGACACGGAGTGACTAGTTGTGAATCGAAGTGAGAAGAGAATGGTGAAACAGGACTGGAAGTCTGTGTGCAGGGTGCTGTGGGTTGTGAAATAAAAGAGGATACAGCACCACACTCCAACGCTCGCAGTTCTAACCCACATCATGCTGAATCTCGGCTACAGGTATCACGGCGTCCTCGCAGCCGTTTTCCTCGGCGCCCTCTCACCAGGTGCAGAAATTGGCGTTTTTCAGATAAATCCCGCAAGAACAGCAGAACATCCTTAACGGTTCTATGGCTGTATCGCAGCCGTTTCCCTCCCTGAGTGCGACTTTTTTAAGGTCGAGGGTGGCTACTTGGAGTCCGTTGGTGGAGACATAAAATGCTCCTCCTACCCCTCTCTCGAAGCCGCGAAAAAGGAATGCCTCTCGATGGCCGCTTGCGACGGATTTTCCTTCGGGCCCTGGGGGAGAGGCTTTGGGGCCTGCCTGAAGATGAACAGAGATGGCGGGGTCACGTGCAGCCAAAAGTACGTCGGGTACCATAAGACCGTCATGGGGTGTTGCCGCGATGATAGGCTCGAGAAGAAGGAATGCTACGCACGAGAAATCAAACGCACAGAGAAGCTGGTTTCAAGGGGGAAACCTACTACGCAGTCCAGTATCTACACCGATAAATCTGTCCCAGAAGGAGGACTCCCCGGAAAGGCTGTTGATGGAGACAAGAACCCAAGCTGGGTGAGGAAGCGCTGCACTCATACACAGAAAACCATGAATCCTTGGTGGTCGGTTGATTTGCAGGATACGTACGACGTTTCCAGAGTCGAGATAAGCAGCCGAGACTGCTGTCCGGATCAGTTGTTCAATTTTATGATATCTGTTGGTGACAGCCCGTCCGCATCGAATCCCACTTGTTTGATCGGTGGGGCGGTTCCCCAATCGAAAACCAAGTCCTTCCCCTGTGAGTTGAGGGGTAGATTCGTGACCATCACAAGCGTAACGCCCAGCGCTTACCTCTCACTTTGCGAAGTGGAGGTCTACGCAATGGTCGACACGGAAGAGGAACACAAAAAAACGTTATTATTATCGTCTGAATGAAAGGGCTTTTTGCTTTTTTTTCAAGAAGGCTATGTTTTTTTCCCACTTGGTCTATGTTCGAATTTTTGCTTTGAGTTGTTTTTCTTTATGACTTCACAATGAAGGATGTTTTTGTGGGGTTTTTTTGCATCCTGGTGGTTTTCTTTCTTGTTTCTTGTTTTGAAATTGCAAACAGCACTGTAAAAATGGTTCAATTTTAGTGGCAACTGTAGGTTTTTCTCATCTCAAAACTGTAGATCTGTGATGGTTGTGCCATCTCTGGTCTGCTGTATGCGAGTGAAAAGAGAATTGCCATTGGTTCTGTGCACAGATCAAATCAGTCCATTCACCCTGTACATGCACGGTGAACTGGCTGGCATGATCTTTCACCGCTAAAACGTGGGTTGGACTGGTTTCGATGTTATTCGATCCCTGTTTGTTCTGTGACGAAGGAGATTTATGAATTCGAATTCATCGCGTATCAATGTTAAGGGCAATACAGAGTTGGAAAGGAGTGAAGGGTTGGACAGGAAGCGATATTGTTTGAAGGGCACTGCCGTTATTTCCACCTTTTGTTTTTTCTTTCAATCCAGACAATCGATTGTAGCGCGAAAACTGTTTTGCAATGATTGGTGTCTTTCTCACTGTTCATTTTGTGGGGCCTCCTTTCGATTGATCACGATGGTGAATCGTGTCCCCTTGGCGTTGTGAGCAAGAGAGGCTCCTCGGGCTTGCGCTTCATCTTTTTTTGTTCAGCTGATTTCTTAGAGTGCTTGACGTCGGCCAGTTCCAGGCGTCAGTATTTCAGCGGCAGCATCAACGCGCATGGAAAGCATTGGTTGAAGGAAAGGAGCATATTTAAGATGTTGGGAGCGTCCACCCCGTCCGTTGAATTGATGAGAAGTTATTCAGATACATGCTATATGTACTAAGTATTTCATGTGTCCAGACTCCGAGGCCATCAATCGACCGGTAGTTACCACCCAAAGCAAAACAGAGCCATATTCCAGTGAAAGAACTGAAAAAAGACGGAATCATCTGGTCCAACCTTCTGTTTCCTCCCGACAATGTTTCATTAATCATCACCACGTTAACTTACTCCCTGTCCATAGAAACCAGAGGAAGCAGCCCATCAAATGTTTAAGAAGAAATTTTGACAATGGAAGATCATGTCAGCCAGGTCACCCTACTCAGAGCAATGGAAATGTTTTTTTCAACTTTTCGGCAGACCACAGATGACAGTGGACTGTCTTTGAAAGAAAACAAAGCAGCCCCTCCTTTTTTTATCTGTTACTTCTTTCCAGTGAATCCTGTCTCGAGGTTTGAAATCAGAAAAATCCAACACCTAGTAAGAGTTTCTTACTACCTGTTGAGTTGTTCTCATTTCAAACCTCAATCATACAATGTGTTTACAGCTTGTAGAAAAAAAAAAAAAGAGAAAGAGATGAAAAGAAAATATCGAATCCTTTTTTCTGTTACATAGAGAAAAATAAAGGACATCATATATATCAAAATGCTTTTCAAAAAATGACTAATCCATGAGTCATGTATCATAAGGACAGAACATTTTGATCATGAAAGCCGAAAAAACGTATAGAGAAAACGAAGCCTTCCATCTCCAAGGAACGAGAATTGACTTTCCGCCTTTTCATTCATATGATGCTACTTTTGTTTTCCCTCTCGTTCACCGTATCGACCATTGCATAGACCTCCACTTCGCACAGTGTCAAAACCTCCTTGGGCTTTACTATGGTGATTGTCACAAATCTGCCCCGCAACGCACAGGGGAAGGATTTAGTTTCGCCCTGGCCAACCGCCCCACCAACCAAACAACCACGATGCGATGCGGAAAACGGGTTGTCACCAACAGATATCATCAAATTAGACAATCTGTCCCAGCAACAGTCGACCCGGTTGGTTATCTCGACTCTGGAAATTTCGTAGGCATCCTGCAAGTCCACCGACCACCAAGGATTGGGGGTTTCCAGGGTATGAGTGCAGCTCTTTCCCGACCATTGTGGGTTTTTGTCTCCATCGACGGCTCTGCCAGAATGTGCTGCCATTGGGGTCTGTTGAGGATCCTGGTAAGTAGAGGACTGCGTTGTAGGTTTGCCCCATGATACCAGTTTTTCTGCACGTCTGGATTCTTGCACATGGCACTGCGCCTTCTCGAGTCTGTCATCCCCGCAACACCCCATGAGGGTTTTATGGTACCCGACGTACTCTGGGTTGGCGTTGAAACCACCTTTTCTGTTAATTTTCAGGCATCCCCCCAGACCGGTCCCCCAGGGCCCAAAGGAAAAGCCGTCGCAACCGACCATCGAGCGGCATTCCTCTTTCGCAGCTCCGACAGAGAGGTAAGGCGAGCACTTGGCATTTCCACCAAAGGGTCCAACAGACTCCAAGTATCCACCCTCAACCTTGAAAAAGTCGCACTCAGCAGCAGAAACGGCTGCAACACAGGTGTGAGATCTTTACGTGCGCTATGTTCTGCAGTCATCTCTTTGGCAATTGTCCGACGCCACATTTTCTACCTGGCAGAAGGGCACTGAGCAACACGGCTGCAAAGACACTGCTGATGTTCAGGAAATTTGGCATGGATCGGGTCAGAAGCGCGCTGCCCTGTCGCTCCGCAAAGCTAGAAAAAAAGAGGAAAAAAGATGAAGCCCCCCAGTGCTGTCAAATACTCGAGCCCCACGTTTCAGAAATTAGTACTTCAGAAAAGAATGATGATATGATCTTCTTTCAAAAAAAAAAACTCCCACCCTGGGTGCACTTGTTTTGAATGAATGCTCCGATCTCCCAAAGATCTCTGTGTAGTACCAATGAATCAACCATAAACCAATGATGAGATTTTGACTGAGGTGGTGTTGTGCTCCCCTGCTCTGCCTACTTCAGAAATGCCAGGTGGAAAGATACTGTTGAATCCTAAGAGAAACAATTGTTGAAAAGTCCTCACTGTACGGATGAAAGTCCGTTCTCTCCAAAAGCAGAAAGCTCAAAAAAAAAGGAGGTCTCCCCCAACCTCTCCTCAGTCACAAAAAGAGAGAATAAAGGAATGCTTGGATTTCTCGGCCAGTTGGCCAGTGGCGTCCCAATCTAAAATTGTCTGCGCCAGCGTCACACTCCGGAAAGAATTAAAAGACAACACCAGGCCGATAGAATCAGTGCAGCGTCTCGACGCCCTTCAGCCCACTTCGAAAGAAAATTTGATTCAGGGCAGTCGTTTTTGGGACAGGAAAAAAAAGCGTCGTCACTTTTCCACTCTCACCGAATGCAGAAGGATGTGACCATCGCCAACTGGCTGGATCATTGGTGTCGATCCAGTCTGCACGATCGCAACTGAAAAGAGCTGTGATCACAGCCCAAAAACGCTTTTTGGGACGTTCCGAGTCGCTGTGCCCAAAACCTAATTGATATCAGACAGCTGCACACAGGTGGGTTCGCTCCGCGTGAGGCTCTGTGCTTCTGCTTTTCTCAATCGTGGTGGTGAGGACAGTTTGACGAGTGTACAGGGGCTGACTGGGACGGCAGGTTCGGTCCACCTGTAGAACCAGGGGGTGGTCTGAGGTACATTCCACCAGAGTTTTTTTTTAATCCTTCGAGAATTCTCGCCCGCTTTCAGGGCTTCTTCGTCTTCCTGTGATCGCGGCAAGGTGTGGGGAGGTGATGCTGGTGCTAGTTTTAGGGGTCCCCAGAGTTTTTTTTTGCGCCAAAGACTTGTGCGCTCGGCAATCCACTGAAAACCTTGATTTGGAGAGCATCGTTTTCTCAAGATGTCGTTTTTCTGGGAAAAAAACCCGATGCTACAGGCTCTGGCCTGGCTGTTTTGCAATATTATTGGTTAGTTTTTACAGGACAGCAATAATTATTGAATGCTTGGCTGATCGATTGATTTTTTTTTTGAGTTGAAGGGGGCTGCAACTATGAGCGACTGTGTTCCGATCAATTGGGACTTTCCCAGGGATATCCTAGTCGATATTCTTCAAAGGATTCCTGGTGAAACACTTGCCAGATGCTCCTCCCTGAGCAAATCTTGGTGGGCGTTTATAAATGAGGAGTCAACCTTGAAAAGGAAAATTGCCTTGGAGCGTGCATGGTTGGATGAGCCAATAAAGCCCATTATCCACGAGAGTCAAAGTGATTTTACAACATTTTGTTATGCCAAGATGAAAAATTTCATTGCCTTGGGTGGTCCTGACGGATTAAAGGTGTTCGATTTCAGTCGAAAAGAATTCGTTTTTGATTGCAAGGGAATTGACGTGGTGGGGAGCCTTTCTTTCATGGATGAAATGCTTGTGGTAGGGAATAAGACAGGTGACTTGTGCGGATTGGATATATCCACATGGGAAAAACTTTTTTCCATCTCCATTTTCGATTCTATCATCTTTTCGATTGCGGATCTTGGTGAAAGTATGGTCGTTGGCGGCACAGAAGGGGATCTTCAAATTTACAAAAAAGGGGTGTGGGTGCTGGATAGATCCCTTCAAGGTCACGAAGGTAATGTTTATTGCCTTTTGCCACAACCAGGAAATCTCTTGATCAGTGGGTCACAGGATGAGACTATTCGAGTATGGAACTTGGTCGATAATGCTTGCCTCAGAGTGATTCGACATAATGGGGGAGTGCGTTGCATGTGTGTTTCTGGTAAACTCATCTTTTGTGGATCAACTTTTGGTGACCTTCGCTCATGGGATATCAAAAGCGGCAAACGTTTGCAAACCTTTCGAGGTCACACAGATAGTGTGACCTCGCTCATAATCGAAGGAGGTCGGATGTTCACAGGATCTTTCGATGGAACGATAAGAATATGGGACAAAACTGCGGGCGAGTGTTTGCGGACTTTTTATTTTCTTTCCGATAGGGAGGTATGGGAGTCAGATAGGCTAGATGTGGTGTGGGTTGATGACGAAGAGTTGGTGGCCGTTGGTTGTGGTGGGGAGATTTTGGAGTGGAACTTCTCTAAGGGGTTGGGAGCATTGTCTTTCTTATCTTTTTTTGCGTTTGTCGGTTGAGCAGTGGCATTTTAAAGAGGAACGCTCTTGTGGATTTTTCTAAGCTTCTCATCTACGATGTTCAAACATCTCGTCCCCGCTTGATATATCAAGGGATGAAGAAAACATTAGTAGTCGAGTTTCCCTGCTCCTAAATATTCAAGAAGAATACATATAGTCCGATTTTAGCATCTTTGTTGAGGATAAATACCCGGACATCCAGAGGGAACACCACAGATTGGAACACTGACTTGACTCTATCTAATCGATCCACGCAATCCTACGTGTACATGCACAGAGCTTCCCCTGTCCTTGGCTCGATGTACGAAATCGCCGCCAACAATCTTAATCGCCACTTGTTCAAGGAAACGACTGTTTCAGTTAACCCAAACAGTGTCGCAACGTTGTGATACGTCTAGGAAAAAAGGTGGATGTACACCTTGTGTTCAGGGACGCGAAAAGAAATAGAGCAGGCCTGGTTCATTGAAAGTATGGCCTGCATTGCAAAGAAACCGCAAAATCAAACCAAGCATCAAAAAACATACTCCACTCCAACCCCACCCAATAGTTTAACGAAATCCCTTTCTACATTGTTCATTCATTCAAAGAAAGCGGCTGGAGAATCACAAGCAGTATTTTCACAAGAGCATGTGAGGGCAAAGCCTAGCAGTTTTGACCTGGCAGCCGCATGCTCCGAACATTGCTGGATGTGAACGATGATGACGTCACGGCGCTGGGGTAGGTCGAAGAAGCAAACACACAAAAAAACACTGAGTTGCAGGTAACACCCCTACAGCAGGACAATCTTCCGTTGCGGGTGGACTGGCGTCGCTTGATTGAGGTGAACCCATAACCGCCTCGGACTGCCAAATCGAAGGAGGGGCCTGCTTCAGAAGTTGAGAGGATTTATTACGTCAACTTCCAATCAATGTATCCGACCAGAACTTCCTTTCAGGATTCCTCCCTTAAAGCCTGCTGAAGCCCACTTTCCGACTGAGTGAAAAAATGGCAGAAAAAGGGGTCGCGGAAAGGACGACTGGTCCCACCAGACGTTTTCGCTTGGTGTGTGTCTACGTAGATAGGGAACACCCCTGGCGGATCACCTCTCCTTGTACTTGACGAAAAAGATACTCGCTTTCAAATAAGAGTTTCCAGATCAGGGTTCTTGTGTAGGGGTCAGGGCGCAGATCGGACTGCGAGGCTTTTACAAGGCAACATGTTGACAGTTTGCGATGTGTGCGTTTGTGTGTTAACAGCTACAAGGGTCCACCGTGGGCCTCGATAGCTATGGAACTGTAGTTTCGGCAATCGACAAGGTCACAGGGAAGTACGTCACCATCAAGCTGCTGCCCAAAGCCACCAGCAGGGTGAGCCTGGGTTGCTTCGAAAATGGGAGTTGCTGGGAACCTAGCGATGTTGCACACACAAAAAAAGGGAAGCAAGATAGCAGCCGTCGTAATAATTAGTGACACAGAATCCTCTAATTTCCATGGGAGGACTTTGATTGAGGGCTGACGTCTCTTTTTCCGGCGATTCTCCTCCACAATGTAATTTATGTTTGTTTGTTTGTTTGTTTTCCGTTGTTTTTTGTGCCCTCAGGGGGAGCACAAGCGAAGAGAGTTGATGAATCACAAGACACTCCACCATCCACACATCCTCAGTTGCAAGGAGGTAGGAATCTAGTGAAGTCGATTCGTTTGCGCCATCCAGCCCAACCCACCAGACATTCGTTGTATTAGTCGACTGATCAAGCGACGTCGCTTCGATTTTGTGAGTCGATCATTGTGGATATCTTACAGTGGGCCCAAAAATGTAGTATTCGCTGTGTTGACTCGGGGTTCTTTTGCACTTGGCGGCGGTCAGAAGATGGCAAGGCGATGATGAAAAGAGTTTTGAAAGGCAACGACGAGCGGCAAACCGCCACCTTCGAGTTCTATAGCATGCCAACCCGAGAAGTCACTGTTGGCTCCTTTTCGGACCCTGGACTCTAGATGTTCATCCGCGAGTATGAGCGCATTTGTGGCAGCGGGTCTGAACAAAAGAGATTATGGTGTGCAGGCTTTTGTATACATGAATCGGCTCTGCGTTGTCATGGAATACTGCGGCGGCGGAACTTTGTACAGCAAAGTTAAGTCGAGCGAGTGCATCCACGAACCTCTGGCAAGGTGGTATTTTCAGCAGATAATCCTGGCCGTGGATTTCGCCCATAGAATGGTAAGGACACCGCCTATTTTTTCAAATGTATCAGACCAAGGCTGGAAACTCACTGTAGTTTCAACTTAGGTCCAAAACGAGGGGGATTCTCTGACAAGTTCCTGGCGACAGACTTGTGCTACCTATTTTTTTCTTTTTTTTTTCAACTTTTTTTCCCAACTTGATTTTGATACGTACTCGATCTCTCTGTGGTTTGAAGAATACAGTTCATGGGAATATCAAGCTGGAAAATATTCTCCTCGATGAAACCTCCCATGTGGTGAAGCTGATTGATTTTCGATGCACTGAGGTGAGGTCTTGCTCCTAGGCATATCATTGCATTTAGCTTTGCCTTACAATTCAATGATTTTAATCTGCTGCAAATATGTAGATCCAAGTGTGGAGGTCTGGCCTTGTTTTGTTCAGTTGAGGTCCTCAGCCTGAGGATTGATATTTTCCAACAAACGCCAACCCCCCTTTCAAAAAAATAAAGACTAAGAAATAGTATTATAACATTAAATGAATAAAATAAAACACAAGTTGGAACCCTCCCCCTGAACTGAAAGAATATTTTGTCGGTTTTCCAGGACTCCAATGACAGGGGCCAACAAATATGCTTGGGGACAATGGAATATATCGCCCCTGAGATTCTGTCACATCGTCGTGAACATTTTGATTCAATGGTAGGGTAAAAAAACTTACAAAAAAAAACACAAAAAATTTTATTTTTATCAAGTACTTGAAGTCAGCCTCCAGTGTTTCAATTCTAGAGATCATGTTTTTTTTTTTTTAATGTGAATTGCAACAGAGCGTGGACATTTGGGCCTGTGGGGTTTGCCTTTATCAAATGCTCTACGGTGAAATCACCGACCCAGTGGAAATCAGGCCGAACGCAGCATTGCCCTCATTCAGAAAAATCGTGTCGAAGGCGGCTGACATCCCGACACACCAGTTCAAACATCAGCGCCAGCCAATCGAAATATCTGAGGGATGCAGGCACTTGGTTATGGGATTGCTTGAAAAAAATCCAGAACGAAGGGTGACGATGGGGGAAATCATGAGGGATGAATGGTTTCGAACCGATCTTCCAGAGGGGGCTTTGCAGTACAACGAAAATCTGATTGCTGCGCTGGAAGGCCACACTGGAATCTAAACACCTCACTCTTTTTCTTTTTTTTTTTTTTGGTTCAGCAGGGATGCCATGTGCATGTGCAGGCATGCATGCATGAATACATATAGATCTTGATTTTGACTTCACGAATGAGAAAATTGGCCATAATGTTGATTCAGTTTCTACAGAAATCAAAACACAATAAGAAACGAAAAAAAGTGATGAGTTTCCTAGGTCTACTCTTTTTACCCCTTTTTTTGAGAAGGGGGGGGGGGGGCAGGGGCGGGACATCTTAGATTGGATGGTTATAGTTGGTTGGCTCTTTTTTTTTGTACTATAATGTGGATAACAGAGATCATAACAGAGATAGGGTGCTTTCTTTCTTCATATAGGTATTGAGGGAAATATAGTAAAAGCAGTTTCTTCATACACAAATATCTTGTTGGGGAATAATTTTTCTTTTTTTCCCCAGCCTTTTTTGACAAGAGGAGAGCATCACTGGTGATCAGTTCCATCCATTCAATTAATCGATCATGCAATTAAAACAATGTTTTTGAATGGAAGAAACCATCGAAAAACAAATAAAAAAGATGGGCAGCAGATTGCTCAAGGCGGGAGATTTTGATTATACAATAGCCATTACTGCTGGTTTTTTTTCGAGTTCATTCGTTTGGGGAGCCAAGCGTTGAGAGGTTCTTTACCTTTCCTTTTTTTGCCCAAGCTGAAACTGCAGCACCATCCAAACACAGGTGCATTCAATGTCCACTTGAGACGGGGAGGCTTAGAAACAACCTGAACAAGGAAGATGATAATTGTAAACTCAACGAGACAACAATTCCGTCTTGGTGAATCTGGCAGTACGACATAGAAGCACCAAATATCCCCAATCCTCCCCTCCTTTTTCTGGCATGTCCTCTGCTTTCGACACACAAGACCAGCAACCCCCCTCCATCCAATGGTGTCTTGCAACGCGCCGCTGCTCTCCGCTTGTCGTGGAACTTTGGCGAAACATCGTCGTTCGGCTCCACGGAACGTTTTCCCCTCGGCGTCCCATCCCTACACCTTAGCTGCACGAATCCACGAATCTGTTGGGAAATCCCCAGCCTTTCTCCTAGGCTCCACTCCTGGAGTTTTCGCTCAGAGAGATGCTTTCGGGCATAAATTCGCGTGTCAAGCCGTCGACACGAGGGATGAGGAATTGGTTGCCGACGCCATGGAGAGAGATCAACTCAACGCTGGTCGCGTGCCTTTGGTGAATTGGTACCCAGGCCACATAGCGAAAGCCGAAAGACAATTGAAAGAACAGCTGAGGGTGGTGGACGTCGTGTTGGAAGTGAGGGACGCCAGGATTCCGATTTCGACGTCCCACCCAGACGTAAAGAAATGGATTGGAGAAAAGCCTAGGCTGCTGTTGATGAATCGAGCGGATATGGTGTCCAAAAAAGATAAGGCCCAGTGGAGTGCACACTTCAAAAGGCAGAACCAACAGGTGGGCTGAAAATCAAAAGGAGAAATTTGTGGGGTGCAATTCTTCCTTCATGCCCTTGAAAAACAAAAAAAGTCTTTTAAATTTTATATCAGCACATCTAGATCCATATATATTTCTAGAAATAGTATGTTTTTTCTTTCCTGAAATGTATTGCATCAAGCCTAAAATCCCCATGAAACGAGTGTTTTGCTCAACATATGTTAATTGATCGAAATATATTTAATGCATGACACATGCATGACAAAAAAAAAAAAGAGCCCACGACCACCTACACAAAAACTGAAAAATATAAAAAAAATCCTCTCCGGAGCTTTTCCAGTTTTTTTTTTTTCTTCCTGAAATGTAGCAATCGAACCTGAAGTATCCTGAATTATCATTTCGATATTACTTTTTATCATTTAAAAAAAGAAATGGCGCATCATTTTTTTTTTTCTTCCTGAAGGTATTATGGACTGTGGGAAACAAAGGCACCGGCATCCCGGCAGTTCTCAGAAAAATGATCGACATCAGCAAAACGGTGAACGAAAAAAGAACCAGGAGGGGTTTGAAGGCTAGGGCCGTTCGAGCGTGTGTGGTTGGGTTTCCGAATATCGGAAAATCTGCCCTGATCAATCGACTTTTGAAGAAAAGATTGGTGGACAGTGCCCCCCGGCCTGGAGTCACCAGAGTCTTAAGGTAGATATACGTACAGAATTTTTGAAATCCATGTTTTTTTAAACCTGCTTTTTCCTTTTTTCTTATGAACATTCGAGGTACATCCCCTCTTTCTCCAGAGTGCCAGATGGCTTTTTGAAAAAATATTCTTTTTATGGATTTTTGTTTTTTTTCCGTCATTTTACCCTACCCATGTGGATATATTTTAGTTATCAATTGCACTTGCACTTACCCTGATTTATCTGTTTGTTTTTTTTTTGGATTGCAACAGATGGGTTAGAGTAGGGGGGTTGGTCGACATGCTCGACAGCCCCGGAGTAATCCCTGCCAATTTCAGAAATCAAATCGCAGCCCAAAGACTGGCCATGTGCAACGATATCGGGCAAGCCTCCTATGTGGATTCCTCCGTAGCATCAAAACTTATATCGGAAATTGTTGCCCTCAACAGGGTTTCCCTCATGGAGAGTGTGGCGGATCGATATAGATTGGAATTGAGTCAAGACAGCAGTGGGGAGGAGTTTGTGGTGTCGGTGGCAGATCGACTGTTTCATGGGGACATCGAAAGAGCAGGGGTCAGAATTTTGAAGGATTTCAGAGACATGAAATTTGGACCGGCGGCTTTGGAAATGCCATGGATGTTGAAATCTTAGTAGATTAGTAATTTGATGGGCACATGTCGGGCTTTGTTGTGTAGAGCTGCCACACAAAAACGAAAAACGAAAAGAATGAGGGGAAAAAAAGTGGGTAGGGAGGGGGGAGGGAAAGGGCTCGCCCCCTTTGTTACTCCTGCTGTTAGTTTGGCATTTTCTTTTCCATAAGAAGTTATGGTGGGAAAAAAACAAAGGAAAGAAAATCGTGGTGTTTGGCGTTCGCCCATGATATTTCTTTTTTTCCCCAGAAGGAAAAAAGTTCTGAAAATTATTGGAAGAGTTTTTGGTTTGCACGAACTCGTGTGCGTCTCTTCCTAGTTTGACCCCATATCAACTGCAATGATCATATCTGAGTCACATTTTTTTAATTAACAGAATATCTTGGAGGAAGTGGAGGAAAGAGGTAGTTTTGGGGATTGGAATTGCTTGTATGACTTGTGCTGTTTATTTTCCTTCTTAAAAAAAGGGGGGGGGGCTGGTTGGATAATGAGGATTTTTCTTCCCACTTTTTGATGTGTTTTGGGGGATTCATGGGGGGAAGAAAAAGCAACAAACTTGCGAAACTACTTTTTTTTTTGGGGGGGGGAAGGGGAATAGATAATGGTTGGTGTAATTTTGGTAATTCCGATGAATCGTACTTTATTTGGCACCTAGCCTGTATGTATCGAGTGATTGTATTTGGGAAGGAATGGAGCCATTTGAAACTCCAAGGCCACAAATGGAGTTTGTAGGGTGGATCATCTCATATAGTCTAATCCTGAAAACTTTGCAAAAAAAATGAAGTTTCCTTTTTTGCTCAGTGCAAAACATGGATTTTGTTGGTAACCTGAAATCTTGTTTTTTTATCAAAAATAAATAAAATCGCTTCCCTGTTGAATTGAGTTCTTCTCCCTGGCACATGCATTAAGTACCATCTAATAAGTACCATCTAATAAAGGCACTCCTTTTCTTAAAGAAATTCTGTGATCGCTATAGAAAAACCAACATCCACAAGACAAACACACGCACGCACTCCAAATTTACCCTATTACTCAACACTTGTATTTTCTCTCCCCCTTTTCACATGTTCGATATTTTTAACATACGATTTCCAAACCAAAGCCCACATTTTGTTTCTCTTTCGTTAAACCACCAACCCAGTACTTGGAACGAAAACCCGACCCCCTGATTCTTCTTCTCAGAAGCAGTATGTATGATGACCCCTCTTTTCCCGCTCCCAGAATTTTAACTTTTACTGATTTTTTCTACCAGAAATTCATTTTTTTTTTCCTTGTTTTCTTTCCAATAATGGGTGAGCGAGAAAGTCGCATGCATTGGTTGTTTTTTTGTTTTTCCTTAAAACTAAAGCAAGTTTTTCATTCCACTCCATCCTACACAACAAATCCCCTCCGAAAACCAAACCCACATCTTTTTCCAGCAAACCGATCAGAATCTCAGAAAAGAACCACACCCGTAACTTTCCTTTTTTTACCAATCCAAATAAAGGACCCCAGTTCTCAAACTTTCTTTCATTTTTCCTCTCCCCGGAGCCCATTTTTTTTCTCCCCTCAATCCAGCGGTTGCCCGGAAAAAAATCAGAAGCGATATTCGAAGATCAAAACATTGAGTAGTTTGGGGGGAACGTTTTTTTGAAACCAAATCTCGATTTTATGATTTGGAGGCAGCCCCCATGGCGTTGAGCGCCGATCCATGTTTGAACCAGGTCAGCTGATTAGCGTTGAAAGTGTGGTTCACTGGGAATCTATATGTGGACCCATCGGATTTCTTTCCTTCAACCGTGAGTTGGGTTCCGGGAGCCAGATCCTTCAAACCGAGAATCGAAAGCCTGCATTCCAACAGGAACCCTCAAACATTTTGTTAAAAAAATAGAAAGTTATAATAATTATACTAGTATTCTGAAAGAAATCCCTTGTTATGAGAATAAAATCTTTTCTGCCAGCAGTTTACAGAACAATAGTGATATTTTTTTTGCTCAGGAAATCCTTGAGGTTTGCCTTGGTGTCCATTTAATAATTATTCTAATTATAATAATAACAATAATAATTGCTACTTTTTGCATCGAACACATATATCAAAGAAACTCGACGTTTCACCTCGTAAAAAAAAACAATTTCAGTTAAGAAAAGGTCATAACCTTGGAAATTAAATGTCAAATTTTTTCCTCGTTTCAATTTCCCCTTACTTGTCGCTTGGGTCGATCTTTTCGTAATCCTTTGGGTCGGCGAAAGTCAAAGGCAGCATTCCTTGCTTCTTGAGGTTGGTTTCGTGGATCCTGGCAAACGATTTCACAATCACGGCTCGACCTCCCAAATGCCTTGGCTCCAAAGCAGCATGTTCACGACTGGAGCCCTCTCCGTAGTTTTCATCCCCGATCACCACCCATGGAAGACCCCTGGCCTGGAAAAAACCAACCCACCAAATATGTCATTTGAGAGCTATAGTGTGTTCAAGGAGTGTTTAAAAGCTAAAAGTGTTAGCTGGTTGATTCAATCGACAGGAGCCATCCAGACAGCATTCTCAAGAAACCACCCTACGTCACGAAAGCTTTCACTCCGGATCGACCCAAAAAAAAAGAAAAGAAAATTCACCTTGTAGTCTCGAGCAGTGGCTGGCACAGCTCCATACTCTCCTGTCACCAGGTTCTTTACTGTGTTGACCTTGTCGTTTTCGGAGTTCACGGCTCCGATCAGCAGATTGTTACTGATGTTGTCCAAATGACCTCGGTATTTCAACCAAGGTCCAGCCATAGAGATATGATCGGTCGTGCACTTGCCCTTGGTCTGAAAACCACCACCAAGGTAAAAACAAACACAATGCAACACTTTTCATGATGAGCCTCGTTGATATATACATAAATAGGCACGCCAGAGCTGTAAAAACTTGATTTAATGGGTGGTGAGGACATGAACACGTGGTAAAAAGATGGATGTTTCTTTGGTAGAGAAACAGTGGGCATGGTTTCATATCGGCCAAACAAGCCGATCAGATCAGATCAGGTTACCTTGATCAGAATAAGAGCTTCGTTGAGGTCGCCACCGTCCCATTTTTTGAAGGGGTCCAGCAATTGAAGGCGGTTGCTCTCTGGGTTGACATTCACAGCCACTCCACTGCCATCGGCTGGAGGTGCTTGGAAAGTCTCCTCACCTAAAAATATAACAGAAAAAAAAAGCCACACACATACGTCCATCAGGAACAGTTTCATTATTTTTCAGCTAAAAAAAGATTGCCAAGAAGAGCAGTACATGTTTCAATAGAGTGGAAAAACGCTCTTCTGGATGGACCTCCACCCTGGAGCTTTATGTTTGTGATAACTTCATTCAGAACAGTGCACCACAACCAATACATAATACCAAAAATTATAATATAATATACATTATATTAAAAATTTTCGCACCAGCATCGAATCCATTTGGAGGAAGCTCATCCCCTGTCGGGGGTTGCAACATCATTTCATTTCCGTCGGCCCCAACCAGGGTATCCTTTTCGGGGTTGAACGTCAAATCACCAGCGATGGCGAAAGCGGTCACCAGTTCAGGGGAAGTGACGAACGAGTGAGTGGCTGGGTTGCCGTCATTTCGGGAGGCGAAATTACGGTTGTACGACGAAACGATGGAGTTCTTTGTACCTGGAAAGAAGGTACGAGTTAGGCGAGTTACTGACAGACATGTGGAGGTTTCTTCCCAAGGGAAAGTGTTATGTTTAGATGTGTGATGCATTACCAAAGTTGGCAAACTCTGCTCCACCCCAATCAAACAAAGAAAAAAAAATGGAGTGTGCATTGTGGGTTGTGTCATGAAATGTACTTGTAATAAAAACGAGTAAAGGAGGAGTTTAGAAATTGCAAGGCAATCACCTTTTTCGACGTCGGTTCTCTTCCATTGCCCGATGCAAGGTCCACAGGCATTAGCAAGAACAGTTCCTCCAACCTGAAAGTGCCATCGAACATGGTATTAGATAGGAAACCACATTTACCGAATTTCATGTGCGGTGGCCACTTCCTCTGGCTTCTTCTACACACGTTTGTAATAGTACATGAGACTTGCAAATCTGGATATGTTCATTTCTGTAAGTTTCTGATCACTTGATGGCTTTTTGTAAAAACTGAACAATGGGCGAAACGACATATGCATCCTTTGTGAATATTTAGAAAAAGATGGTTGGAAATTACCTTGCTGAAAACCTCCATGAGACCATCTCTTTCAATGGTAGCACGGATTTGCTCAGAGCCGGGGGTGATGGTGAAAGGCACCTTAGCTTTGATTCCAGCCTGCATTCCACACCCCACAAAACTTCACATCCTGTTCCTTAATTTGATGATTTGAAAAAAAAAACTTGAAGAAGTAAACTTCCCCATTCTACATGCCTGCAGAGCTTGTCTGGCAACGCTGGCGGCCCTCATCATATCTTCGTAGGAGGAATTGGTACAGGATCCGATCAATCCGGCGCTCAGCTCGGATGGCCATCCATTTTTCTTGACAGCCTCGGCGAAGTCGCTGATGGGGTGAGCCAAATCTGGAGTGAAGGGCCCGTTCACATGGGGCTCCAGCTCAGAAAGATTGATTTCGATGACTTGGTCATATTCGCAGCCTTCATCGGGAACCAAGAATTCCCTGGGAGGAGGGGTGAACGAGAAATGTGAAAAATTAGGACTCCTTCACAGGGTAAAAAGGAGGGCCCGGTGACAAATCCCAAATTTTTTGCGTAAAAAGTTTCCTTCCAGTTTCTTTTCAAACGGTTTCTTTTCAAATTCACTCAGTGTTGCTCGCATCACAGTACATCTGTGAGTGGGAAGTTCCTTCGAGAAACAGGATGACAGAATCAGTCGGACATATCAGGGTGGTCAAGAAATGAACCCCTTCCATACTTGAAAGAATCCGCAAGCTTGGCAGCTGGCTCTCGTCCGGTGGCCACCAAGTAGTCATACATTCGCTTGTTGTATGGGAACATCGAGGTGGTTGCTCCGATCTCAGCACCCATGTTACAGATGGTGCCCATCCCTATAATCCAGAAATCAAATTTAAAAAATAAATAAATAACCCCCAACCATCAACAAGAACCACGTATTGCATTACATTTTGATCTGATGTTTTGATGTTGTTTTCACCTGTGCATGACATGTTCTCCACGCCAGGTCCATGATATTCGATGATCGCCCCGGTTCCCCCCTTCACTGTCAAGATTCCAGCCACCTGCAGGTTCGAGAAAAGAAACAAAGTCGCATATTTTGATCAGCATCGTACCCAGCAGAGATTTCTTGGCTGAAATTGCTAATGCTCTGCGGAGGAGAGGTCCAGCAACAAATCAACTACCCATCCAGATAACCACCACCAGAAAACAAGAAATACATAATAACTAAAACACCTTCCTCGAACTTTCTGGAAGGAATATATTGTACAACTTTTTATATACAGGTTGGGATTCCACTTTACGAAAATTCAGTCTGACACACTATATAAATTACATGTTCTTTGCAATTTTCCCACCAACCTTGAACCCGAAAACTGCCGTCTAATAAAAAAATGGACAAACAACTACATACCTTACAGATGACATCCTTTGGAGAAGTCCATCGTGACATTTTCCCAGTCAATTTGACCCCGATAACTTTTGGAGCCTTGAGTTCCCAGGGCAAACCAGCCATCACATCGACAGCATCCGCCCCTCCCACACCCACAGCACACACCGCCAGCCCGCCAGCATTTGGAGTGTGGGAATCCGTACCGATCATCATCAACCCAGGCAGACCATAGTTTTCCAGCACAATCTGGACAAAAAAAGCAGATTTCAGGGGGCAAAGTTTTTGTTGTCAAGCCGCCGATTTTGTTTTCGAATGTACGGATGTGGAGCGGGCTATTATACCACCAGTTTTACTTCATAGTTTTTCAGAATGGGAAAAGATGCACCCACCTGATGAATGATGCCAGATCCAGGTTTCCAGAATCCAACCCCATATTTGGCCCCAGCGGTTGCCAAAAAGTCATACACCTCTTCGTTGTTCTTAACAGCATGTTTCAAATCCGCCACTCCACCATATTTTCCCTCCCTGCATAAATCAATCACAGCTTTCAGCCCTCAGCATTCTATTACAAAAATGCGCTCCATAAATCTCGTCCCAAAATCCATAATTTGATAACAGAATTCTGGTACCGATCACCACCGTCTTCCTCTGGACAAACTTACCACCTGATATATTTATTTCTTGATTACGATTTTTTTCTGGTTTCTTTCAAGTGTGGATTTTTTTAAGTAAGATGATTGTCGGTACGATTCGTTGCTGATGGAGTTTTCTGGCATGCATGGAAAAAATCATCTTACCGGTCTTCCTGGCCTTCGGTGGTTGCTTCGATCAAATGGTCACAATGAATGGTGGAGGGGACCGCAGTCTTGGGCAGCCCCGAAGACATGAATTGCAACATTGCCATTTGAGCAGTAGCATCTTGCATGGCCACTCGATCTGAGGGAGAGAAGGCAAAAAAACACCACCATGAAACAACAAATAAAAGCCTGAAAACAAACAGATGCCTTGCAGACAAAAAAGACTATCGAAAACGTGTCGGCAGCATTTCATGAGAAAAAAAAAGAAGAATATGTAGGTATCGGCGGGGGGGGGGGGGGTCTAGAGCATGGAAAAATTCCAAAAAGAAGTGGATTATGACTAATCTGGAAAGCTTAGATTTGATTAACTGAGATCTCCTATCACAACCTCTCGAATTGTTGACATCATTGATCACTCATTTAAAACATTACCAGTCTTCATAAAACATCCTGGAGTTTTTAAATTTCGAAAAAGAATGGCCTGACCAGCAAACATCATTACCAAATTATGTCATAGGTTGGCCAAGGAATTGGGTGCAAGAGAGAGAGAGACAGTGTGTGTGTGTGTCAATTTACCAGGCCTTAATTTGAGATAGCTCTGTCCTCTAATCAAATCTTTGCTGGTGGGGTCATCGAGATGTCCGTACACTACCTAAACAAATCATTTGGATGGAAAAAAAGTCAGCCACATCTCAGCAAAGCAAATGATCTCTGGAAGAGTTTACCAGCACTCCCTGGTCGTTAATGTTTGAATGAAACAGCACCATTTTGGCTCCCAAATGAAGATTGGGAATGCAAGTTTCATTTTATTAAAAAAAAAGACTGGGCTGCAGAGGGATGGCGATGCAGAGAGGTCATTCAGGTGATAATGATGATGTCCTTTTGTGTTATATACATTTGAAAAGAACATTATCAACTTGAGATCATCCAAAACTCTAATGCGTGTCTGATGTGTTTTTTTTCGAGGGCAAAAAATTTAACATGTACTTGACGTGGGTACATTTTCATATTTCCGTGGGATTTGTTGCTGCAAAAAGAACTTTTGAATGACATAATATTTTTCTTATTTTTATTCCTTGATGCGAGGAAAGGGAAGGAAAGGGGTGGGGGGTCGTGTTACCTTTTCGGCGAGAGTGAGAGGTTTGTTCAGTGTTTTCCTGACATACTGCAAGAAGAGAGCAAAACAGAAATGTTGAGTTTAAAAAATTTATGCCAGCATTTCAAAGAATAGGAAAAGGCATCTTAACATGTGAACAAAAGTGTGTCTGTAGGCCAAAAAAAAGGTAACAAGAAAAAGAAACAAAAAGAAAAAAAATGATGGATGGAGAGAAACTTACTGACAAGCGGTCTTCAATTTTGGAGTAGCGATCGTTCAAAGTTTCGGTCTTCTCGAATCTGCTCATGGGCGTCTGGACAAACCAAAACACACACGAGAAAATTCGTCAAAGGCTCTCGCAACATGCATTGCGGTGTGTGAGGCCACGATGCCAGGTATCATCCTTTCGACTCGTATCTGCCCTGGTGAGGGACATCTTTCTTGATGAAATTTGCCTCGCGTTTCGTGAAAAGGGCTTGAGAGCTTACCTTGTCCATCCCGCTGATCGAGGACATCGCCCGGACGATCGTGGAGGAGCATTGCGAGCTGAGCGCCTTCCTTCGAAACTGAGGAGCCTTTCCAAAGTGAGTTCCAATCCGCCCACGCAACCAGAACAGCGACCGAGCATCCAGGACCGAGTCCACGGTGTCCAGCGGAAAGGAAAAAAGCCACCCACCTGTAGAGAAAGCTGGGTGGCGAGCGTCTGCGTGAGCATCTTCGTCGCGTGTTTCTTTTTTCCTTTTCTTCTCCTTTCCAAGAGGGGTCGTACGAGCTGGAGGAAGAAGCGCGTGTTACGCCAGGAAAAAAAAGGGAATGCCGAGATGGGTTGCTGGAATTATTATGGTTTGCGGGTACGGCAAGACACAGGTTGACTAAACTCTCCAGGGAATAATAAAGGTTTGATACACAAGAACTTCATCGTTCCGAGAACACAAAACAGTAGTGGCCCAGCAAGACAGTTGCCTAGCCACCCCCTTTCAGAACCATCCATTCAGTTCCACTCCATCTATCTTAGGAATCTGTTTACACTATCTCCAACTGTCCTTCAACCAAGTCACCTGCCAATCATCCTTTCACAGGGAAGGGGTCAACATGACAGCACAAAACCTTCCTATAAGAAAGTAACCTCCCCTTATCCGTTTGCAAGATTTTTCTTTTCTTTTGTCCTTGTTCCAGCATCATGGAGGGTGATGGCTCTGTTTTATTGTGGGTTGTAATTATTGATTGATTGACAAAACCCTCCTATCGATGAACCAAGAAAAATGATTGGGAAATGATTCAATAATTAAGAAAAAAGGGAAAAAAAAAACCTGTTGTTGAATGTTTCAGTCAGGGTTGCTGGACAAAGAAACGGAGAAAAAAAGTGGGAAGTATTACCTCCATTTTCGAGGTCCTCTGCAAGTGTACAGAGATAAATCCAAACCAACATATGCTCAGGCAGTTTCTGAGTATTTCGCAATTCACAGATCATCCAGCCTTTGATTTTCTTTTCTGGTTTTCCAAGGGGGAAAAGAACCTTCCGAAAAAAAAATGGAAAAATGGTTTCTGTCCTGAGTTATGGCTGGCACTGTGCGGTGTATGTTCAGCTTACACAGAAAAAATTACTTAAAAAAAAAAAAGACAAGCTTTCCTTGTCAGAGGGTTTCTTTGTCTTGAAAGGGTTACAAAAGAAAAAACAAAAACCAGAAAAAGTCCTTTTTTTTACACCTTCCCTCCATTCAGCAAACAACTTTCCCGTTACCCCATATTTTTTTTTTGCTCTTTCAATTGACAAACAAGACACCCCCACCCCCCCCCTCGATCTGAATTCTTGCTACACCCCATCCATTTGCCAGGGATTTGCATTTCTCGCAAAAATAAAAAACAAAACCGTAAAAAAAGATTCTTTCCTCATAGCAATACATTTATAAAAATAGCATACACTGCCCATCCCTATTCTTCACCTTTTTTTCTTGTGGCATTTTTTTTTTTTGCGATTTCACACAAGAGGGGTTTTCTTTTGTCCCCTTTCTCATATAAATATATTTACATGAACAAGCGTGGCCTCATTTTTTTTTCTTGATCCATGATAAACACCAACAAAATATGTATATTTAATTCAAAAAAAATCATATTAATCTCCACGTGTAACTGTTTCCCAACAATTGAAAAGGAAAAGAAAAAAAAAGCAAGCCACTCTAAATTAGATAGCATGGGATTACAGTCCTCATATCAATTTTTTTTTTCAACTTAATGTTTTTTTGTGTCTTTTTTTTTTTTTTTAATAAAAGAGCAGAACCCCCCCCCCGCCCCTTTCCCTTCCCAAAATTTCTTCCTCAAAATCACAGCTCAAAAAGTTCCAGAAAAGTATTAATCAAGATTTTTGTTTTTAATGGTTCAAATCCCATGTGAGACGTCCAGTGGGTAATTGAGCTTGGGTCAGATTTCAAAAAAGAAAAAAAAGCATGCCAAAACTGAAAAAAAAAGAAATAGATTTGAGACCACCTACCATAAAAAAAAGAAAAAAAACCCAGAGAAAAAGAAAAACGAACAAAACAAACTGAACCATGCAAACTACGTCTTTTTTTCTTGTAAATAATATTCTTACCCAACCCTGATTTGACAGTGTTTCTTTTCATTTATTACAAGGAAAAAAGACAGATTCCTTTTTTCTTCTTTTTGTTTTGGGCGGGAGGGGGGAGGTTCGACGCTACTCTTGAAAAGCCTTCCCCCCCCCCTCAACCTTGAAAAAAAAAATTGTTTAGAGCCCAAACAGCACAAAAAAAAAGAGAGAGGAAGGATCAAATCAGTCCATTTTTTGCCTTTCTGGTATTTCTGTTTCTCTTTTTCCAGCAAATCGAAATCATCACAACTCCCAACAGACTTTTTCGAATTTTTTTTTCCTTAATACTCTGCCCCCCTCCTTCTCCCTCCAAAAGAAAAAAGAAGATTGCTGTTCTTCAAGAGTGAAAAGAGAAATTAAAAAAAACAAAAAAAGGAAACTGAAAAAACCATCAGTAGGAAACCACCACAGCAAAAAAAAGAGGAAAAACAAACTGACCCCCCCCCCCCAAACCCTTTTCGCACCAAAACTATTTTTTCAATCTTTCTCCTTCCCCCACTACCTATTCCATTTTCCACCCTTTTCCCAAAAAGAGACTTTTCCTTTTCTTGGGATTAATTTTCAAGGGGGTTGGATTCGGAAGGGTTTCTTTTTTTTTTCAAGTAGGGGGAAAGATATCTACCGAGGGGTTGCAAAAAAACTTTGCCAATATCAACACTCCACCAGATTTCCCCCCTCCTTTCTTTTTAAAATGTATATGTATATATATATATATATCTACGTTTGTTAAAATGGATGTGCGTCATTCTTACCGCGGGCATATTTCTTTCCCTACTAGAACTCCTCGGCGACTTCGTCGCACCTCAAAAAACCAAATTTACGCCAACCCTGGTTCAGCTCCGTCGATTTTCCATCTCCGGGCGTTTCGTTGCCAGAAACATCCCTTCCCTCTCAGACGCTATACGTCAAAACCTCGTCAGTTTATCCTGTCTCTAAAGATTCTTCGTTTTTTAAATCTTTTTCTGTCAAGATTCTGGTGACGACCGGGGTGTCAATTCTCGATCCGACTTGAATTCACCCCGCGACCCGCTCTTCCTTCGTTCCTCGGCCTCCCGCCAGTCGTGTCGGACGAACGAGGATCTCACGGGCAATTTGACGTTGATTGCCGGACCCAACACTTTCCCGTCCGTCCCCAATTTGCTGTTGTTAAAGTTGTTCGGGTCTTCGCTCGCCGGCACGTATTCGTTGTTGTTTTTCACCACGCGGCTCACCCTCTCCAGCATGTCCACCACCAACTCGCTGCAGAAAAATCTCTCGACGTCCTCCGTGAACGAGCAACACGCCAGGCTGCAGCATTTGTACACGATGCTATCGTAACCCACCGCGGGCATCAGCAAGGTCACCCGATTGTTCAGCACCTTGCCTTTCGAGCTCTTGGCGAAGCTTTCCACTTGCGATTTCTCGTCGGCATCCAACGGCACCGACAGCTTCCGCACAACCACGACGTCGAACTGCCCCACCTCCAGAAAACGCACCAAACTCGAAATCTTTACTCGCCCGTATTGCGAGTCCGAAGGTTCCCCACCCGCTCGCGACCCCACCGGAGCGCCAGAATAGCACACGTTCAATCCCTCCAAACCAGGTCGGTCTCTGATTATAAACCCTACGTTCGTGAACCCGCTCCACGTCCCAATCTTCGATAAATACGCAGCCATCCCCCTCCCCCCGAAGAGCACGACATCCCCGGTGTCGAATTTCGCTTCTTCAGTTTCCAGAGGCACTCCCTTCAGGCGCTTGTTCCAATGAAATATACTGAATAGCGCGCCCATGTGCGATTAGGCCCTCCCGAATCGATACGTCGCCTTGAGTTCTTGCGTCGCGTGTCTTTTTTTATCCTCCAAAAAACAAATCGTCAACCGCTTTCGTCTCGCGCCATTCCTTTCCACACAAAACGGTGTTTCGTTGCTTGGTTTCTTTCCGCTTGAATCCTTTCTGGGCAATTAATTTCCTGCTCTCTTTCTCTTTTTCCTCTCTAGATTATCTCCCCGTGTTAAATCCCTCGGCAGCTTTTTCAAAAAAGAACCCACCCCGTCGAAAAATACAAAAGAAACAGAAAAAGAAGAAAAAAAACTAACGAAAGGGATTTGAAAAAACCCTGGATATTCAACCGCCGCTCTTCTATTCTTGGTGGTTGTTTTTTTCTCCAGGGGAGGGGGTTTGGTGAACTCGCTGAACAATAAGCTCCTCCACGAAAACTGATCGTCGGTCCGTTTGCTCAAATAACCGTGCACCTCCGTGAATGGCGGTGGGGGAAAAAACGCAACCAAATGGATCAAGAAAAAAGTGTGAGATAAGGCTCACGCAATCATCGCTGTCGTTTACCCCACGTGAGGTAAAAGCAGGAAAAAATGACGAAGGAATGAAATCGTGAATGGAGGCGCGGCTGATTTCCGATACTGACGGGGGGGTTGGAAGGGATGCGGAATAGGGGTCGGTCTGAAACGCATCGTCGAAAAAAAAAAAAAAAAACTGGCTTGAAGAAATATGGCGAAAACCGATGTGCGGGGACGATATGGAGCGATCTATAAGAAAGCTTTCGACTTGGTGGAAAAGTGGGATGTCTTGCAGGTGTGCATGAAATGAACGGGGGGGGGGGATTTTGCTATGGAAGAAGTATTAGTAAAGGAGAAAAGAAAGGGAAGTTTTTTTTTTCCTTGGGAGAAAGTTGGGCATTTGATGCATTATGCTGGGAGAATGACTTTTACTATTAAATTGTCTTGAAAAGAATGAGAGAATGACTTCCAGTAATAAAATGTTTTGGAAAAAAAAAGCAATAAGCATTCTGGGGAGCCTTCTAGATGTATGTATCACATCGATACATACAATCTGAATTCCAGCTTTGTTTTTTTTTTCAAATTTTTTTATTTTGCATGTGGATCTAAACAGGAAGCTGCAAAGTCAAAACTTGGGAGTGTCGCTTCTGGGCTAGGAGGATTACAAGTGTGATATCCAAGTATTCCTGATTTTTATTCCAGAGAAAAATAAAAATTGGTTTGACCTTTCTGCAAAAAAAATGCACTTGTTCTGTCAAATTTATTTTATTTATTTCTTCTTCATGATTTCTGTCAATTTGTTCGAATCGTTGCAGTTTTCCCTACATGATTTAAAATGATTTTGGCAAGTTTGCCTAGTTTCTTAGTTTTTTTATCTATTATTTTTGGGTACATTTTTGTGCGTTTTTTATTTCTAGATTTTTGAAGTCGAATCGAATTTTTCCAGACTGGAGGGGATCCCTGATGCCCAGTCTTTACTGACAAAAAGGCAAATTTCGGCGATCGAAGAAAAGCTGAAAGAGTTGCGCGAACTTCTGTAAGTGGGTGCAGAATCTCAAATTGCATAACACTTGCTTAGAATTGATAAACGTTTGAGGTAATTATTGTGTTACAATTAAAAAAGTAATAATTTTTTTAATTTTTTATTTTTGCGATGAGATTTAGGAAACGAAAGTTGGACTCCTGAGTGGATCACCATATTGAGAAAAGGTGACTGGGTTTTATTTTACTTTTAGTTTTATTTTAGGAAAAAAGAAAAGCATATCATGCTGAACGCAAAATCATTTTATTGATTTATTGTAAACAAATATCTTCGCTCTTTTTTTTTTTCAAAACCTGGAGATCGGATATGCTCTGCATTAATTTCAATTTTTTTTTTCTTTTTTGGTCTGCAATTTGTTTTATAAAATTAAGAGAAATTTTCGATTTTTGCAGGGGTCAGTTTGGAAGGATTGCCAAGATGCATGCTAATAATGCTGGTGCTGGGGAAAACATCGTGAGGGATTTGCGCATTCCCAGGGGCTCCTTGAAAACTCGTACCAGCGCTGCCGACCCCTCCATATCTGAAACGATTGAAGGTCTGCAAGAAATCTGGTAGGGCTAAATCTTGGCAACAGTTTATTTACATTTTTTTTAATGAAGGGAATGTTTTGGATTATTATTGAAGGTTTTTGAAACAGAAAATTCTCAAGTGAGTTTTTTTCCCTAGGAAAGAAGGAAAAAGGAACGTGTCTGATTTCGTTTGATTTCTGGACAAAGAAAAATAACCAGCAGCTCGATTACATATGTTCAAAGGGCGCATTATGCGATTATTTCCCTAATGTATTATTCTTTGTATGTATGTATTCTTCTTTCTTATTATTGAAATGCTTCTTAAAAGGGAACGATTTAGCGAGGGGGTGCAGCCCTCAGAAATTTAGATTGATTCCAAAATTCAAGTGAAATCTTGTCCCAATGTCCCAAATCAGTCCTCTGTCCCAATTAGTCTTTTAAAATGAGAAAAAAACAACTGGTAATAACTGGCAGAAAAATTAAACAAAATTAAAAACTAATGTGCATATTCACAATTTGGGAAACTCTAGATCAATTTGCTATTATGATGGGATTTGTTGTTGTGTTTTTCATTTTTTTGTTGTGAAATTGGGCAGTGCCCATCAACAAATCGATGCTTGTTTCTTTTTTTCAGCAAAATGTATGAACAGGAATTTGAGACGAAGAAATCCATAATTGGGTTTTTGACATACGAGTCCTCCGAGAGCGATGTTTTGGATTTGCAAAGGGTTTTCAATGGTGAGTGCACGGAGTTTCATTCTGTCAGAGTTTGTGGATATATTGTTTTCCATATTGAATTTTCTCGACTGGGCCCCGATTGACTAGAATGACTGTGGGATTGAGAAAATTACTCAGAAAGAACATATTCTTGTCCTAGATTTAATTTCTGTTACCACTCAAAATTGCCAAAAATAGTTCCAGCCAAATTAAACTTTTTGGTCAATTTTTTGTTTGCGAACTTGGCACCAATTGGCAAAAAATTAATTGCGGATATATATGTATGTTTATAGATAAGAGTTATGCAAAATATAGTTTTGTCAGATTTGAAATCCGATAGTGTTTTTTGGATTTGACATGCTGAGTTGTCCATACTTGGGAAATTCTACAAGATTTTTTTCAGAGATATTGCTTCGGGCTAGGTGTTGGAATAGCCGACCAACTGTAAAGAAATGCATTTTCTTCAGTGAAAGTAATTTTAGGCATATTTCTGTTCTCGGAAAAGTAAGGAGACTGAATCCAGTCGGTCCCACACAAAAGCACTCTCTGGCTGAGAATCTTCCTGTTTGCTTGCAGCTGAGGTCCACATCAACAGACACCGCCTTCGAGATTTGCAAGTTTTAATGGTTGTCCAAAAACCAACCAGTTGATGGCACGAAGAATGGGGGGTGGATTTTGATGCTCCATCAGACAATTTTCCATTAATTGGGTAGTGGGCTACTGTGTGATAGGAGCTGGATTTGTTTGTCTCAAAAACTTTTGTATGGTGTTCTTTGGTGGAAAAGTTTGTTGGGGATGGTGGCCAGTGTTTTTTTCTTCCCAGAAGTTCTTGACTGGCAGTTGCTTGAGAGAGTGTTTGTGCGAGGAAGGTTCTGTCAGGTGCATTGAGCATCCAAGGAGTCGTTCTGTCTTTCTCCAATGCGTTTCTCAAAAGACCTTGCCTGTTTGCCGAATTCACCACGGCTGTCACTTTTGGGGTGGGAAGGAAAACCTCACCAACATCAGCTAAGGAATAACTTGTCCGGGAGGGTGCTGCAGAACGGCCTTGCAACCCACCAATGACAAGCTACCAGTCATAATTGTTCTCTCCTTTTTCAACATTACGTAGTTCCACGTTACATTCTCACCCCCTTCACACCCCACCAATAT
Organism: Bryopsis sp. KO-2023; assembly: GCA_030272585.1. Taxonomy (NCBI): domain Eukaryota; kingdom Viridiplantae; phylum Chlorophyta; class Ulvophyceae; order Bryopsidales; family Bryopsidaceae; genus Bryopsis; species Bryopsis sp. KO-2023. The sequence continues at coordinate 608,824 of BSYQ01000005.1, forward strand.
TGATAAATCGTGCATAGTTCTTGCAATTTAGTTGTTGTGTTTTTTGTACACCGTGTGCGCACGCCCCTCCCTTTTAGGGGGAGTCGGCGCGCACAATCAAGTATGCGCGCGCCGACTCTCCTTCCCCCGCTCAGCTAGATCAAAGCCTCTGCCCCCCAAGTGCGCTTTGATCAAAGCACACTCATGAGCTGTTCTTGTTGTTCGCTCACAAGAACATGGCTACGATGGCCGTCGCGACCATCATCGCTCCTGAAATCGTGGATGCGAGAGCGCCCGAGCGCTTGTAGCCGGCTACCTCTGGGAACCCATCGAGACCATCAGTCTTCAATTTCCCCAAGCAAGTGACGGGCTCTGCAGACATAAGCCTTCGGCCGTCCATGCTCGAGTCATCCATGTTATCTTCTGGGGCTTCTGCCGACTCGGAGCCCTCATCATCATTATCATCATGGCCAGAGCTTTCCACAACACTGCCCTGCACACACCACAACGGACATTGCGAATCGTGCTAACTGGAGGCCAGGGAACCAAGGAATTCATCAAAGAACGACTCGACTTTGCCCGATCTTTTTCCTTGCCTAGCCTTCGTATGATTGTAAGTTGATTCGACTTACCAAGCAATGCTCAACGACGTACTCCCATTCGGTCTTCTTATCCTGCACGCCACGAAAAAGTTGAACCGTGTCCTCCCATCGAAAGGAAAGAATCGAAAAGAGGTGCTCGCGAGCGATGATTCACACACCTTCAAGCAATCCCCCAGAACGGCTTTGTCTTCATCGCTGCACTCTACTGTATTGTCCAGGATCGTGTGGGTATCACGGCAACCCTTCTCTTCCCCGTAATACTTTTTCAGATCCTCAAGCTTTGTGGGGCAGTCGTTTGCTCCCGAAGCGGTGAAGGAAATGACACCCACAACCGCCACAATCAACAAAACCCGCGATACCATTGTGGAGCTCCTGGTCGCAGCCAGAACATGTGTCAGGAAAGGGGTTGAAAGTCATTCATCTAATTCCCCAGCACTATAGCTATAGCTGTGCAACTCTCGCACTTCCGAGCGGATCCATCCTTGACGCCCGTCACTAGCAACTAATCCGTGACTCGGCAGAGTCTTCCAAACTGCGAGGCTGCTCTACGGTTTCGCGGTTTGCCAAATTGTCCCCGTGACCGAGTCAAAAGGCAGAAGCCGGTCCGTCTAAGAGTATGCCGGGCCTTTTGGTAACGTCCGTTTCATTTCAATGATATTCAGACCAGCGTGTTTCCCCAACAACTCTTGGGGGTGCAGCCTATTCGTGCTCGTGCACGCAACGCAACGAGAGATGTCCGCTCGTCAGAGGTTCGACGCGCTATTGCCGCATCAGGCGAAAGCCCCCACCCCCAAATGACTGCAGCATCGTTTCCATGATTCGTTGTCCACCTTTCTTAGAGGAAAGTCAAACTTCTGTGGCACCGCCGCCCAAACTGAGGTCCTTTATGGAAAAGTTACCGGTGCTTTGATTCCTGCTTGTTAAACCGTGAACACGGAGCATGTTACCAGTGCCCGTTTTGAGGTTTTTGATGTGGGCGTTAGCTCGTACCTTCCAATCGGGGATGCGGTCAAACATTGGTCCCCGCGTCAGCTGGTGGGCGCTGTATTTTCGACGTTTCGCCGCCTTGGACTGGCTTAGACACCGCAATACTCGGCAGAACGGTCTCCTTGAGTGGGGTTAACCCACTCAAACCATGTCAAACCGGTTTGACATTCCAGGGATGGTATAAAAGTTTTTGGGAGTTCATACGACTTGAACCAGGGATTGTCGTCTATAGGATACAGGAATATTTGCCTGCAGCTGGGGTGTTCCTTGTGTGTGTATTAGCATTGTCTTGCGATTCAGTTGCGCCAGGATAGGAAAAGAAAAAACACACTGTACCGTTTAAACTACGGTCCATCGACCAAAGAACGATGTTCTGCCAAAGTGACCTGCACAGAACCAACCTCCCTCAATCAGGTTTTATTTCCGTAGTACAAGGGTCTGCGACTGATAATGGATCGACAAGGGGTTACTGTTGAATGTGTGCTTGTAGATTGCCTAGTTCGCAGGACGCGAACGTGTTGTGTATGGGCGAGACCTGATCGAGGACTTTCCAGCCCGATCCTTGTAATAGTTGTTACAAAACACTCTATCTTTTTCTTCCCGTTGTTCCCTTTTTATCCTAACTGTTCAGGCGAAACGCCACTTGCCGGAAAAACGCAGGTTTAGTTTCTGTCGTCAGATAAAGCGCCACTTTTCTCGAAAATGACAAATCCAATCAACTAAAATCGTGTTGATCATCCAGACTATTATCCCATACCAATCAATCTACAATCACAACTCCCCCTTTATCATCCTGGTTTAACAAGAGTTACGATTGGGCAGCAGACGGGGTTGGGAGGAGTTCACGTTCACATTTCGTGGCCCTTAAAGTCACGTGAGAGCTTTACGTGACGGCATGAAACTGTTTTATGTTGATTATTCACTTACCTCAATCGTTTCTGAGCTGTGTTTGTCTGGTAGTGCCAGAACCTTCTCTCAATCAACTTTGCCAACATGTCCATGAAATTCATCGATTTAAGATCTATCCCAACATTCATGGAAATTTACAGAAGTAATTGACCACTAGCCTAAAAATTTAACTAAAAATTTTGATCTTTTCATGTGAAGGCCATAAATGGTTTTCTCTGAAAAAATACAGACATGCATAATTAGCCTAGTTACAGCCGAGCTTCCATCTAGACCTGCGTTCTCTTGCGCAAATAATATGGAAATATCCCCAATGAATAAGTTCTAGCATGGACATCTGCAAGTAATTCTGTTCTTCCATGTATAAATCTATCTTTATGATAATTTTTGCGCGCATCAACTGTTGCGCGCTTATTTTTTACTTGGATAAATTTTTGTGATTGAATCAGGTTGCAAAAATTAGTCCAACGTCAGTCTAATTTCATAACGCCATAAAACCATCGTCTCTGTCTGCGTCAATGTAATTGATGTTTGTTTGTTTTTCTGCGTCGGTTGTTCGGGGTGTCTTAATTTTCGCGACACTAATTTGTGCGATTTTTCCTACTCGCAAAAATTAGCATACCGTAGATAGGGTAATTTTTGCGTTGGATTAATTTTTGCGAGTAAGAAAAATCGCAAAAAATAGTGTCGCAAAAATTGAAGCACCGCAATTAATAAGCGCGCGCAGACATCCTACCAACGCAAACAAAGACCAACGCAAACAAAGGCTAAAGCAAACAGAGTGAAGCTACCGCTACCTCCCCACAATAATCCATCACTCCAATTTCACACCCTTGGATCAGTGACAGCCGTCCAGGCATCCTGAACAACGGCTACGTACATGCTGTGCAAAGGCGTCGTGAACATGGCTCAGGAGCTAAGAAAGGTTGCGAAGGGCAGCGACTGGTTGCGGAGGGGTCGATTGGAGCCGCATGGGCTACGCAACGCGTGTTGACTCGTATAGTTCAGGGGGAAATGAGCTAGGAAGAGACATGCACTTGGTTCGTGCGCTGTTTTTTTGCGCAGCTTTTTTTTTGCGCAGCCTAACGTTTGCGCAGCCTAATGTTTGCGTTGCACTAATTTTTGCGACCTGATTGAATCGCAAAAATTAGTGTCGCAAAAATAAAACACGCGAAAGTTCATGCGCGCAAAAATTACCCTATCTACGGTATCTACAGTCTTTCGGAAGTATGAAAGAGGTACGAAGTACTACAGTACTGTAGACGGACCTGCTGCGAAAAACTTCCGCTTATAAAGCACTCGGGCGCTGCGTGCTTTCCAACTCCCATCATGTCGAGCCTGCTGAACATCAGTGGTCTTATTGCAGCCGTTTTCCTCAGCGCCCTTGGGCCAGGTACTGGACTGGTCGTAGAATTAATACCAAATGAATGACAGCAGAAAACAGCGTACTTAACGGTTTTCTGACTGTGTTGCAGCCGTTTCCGCCCCCGAGTGCGACTTTTTCAAGGTAGAGGGTGGATACTTGGAGTCTGCTGGCGACTTTGGTGGAGATTTCAAGTGCTCGCCTTACCCCTCCGTTGAAGCTGCGAAAGAGGAATGTCGCTTGATGGTCGGTTGCGACGGTTTTTCCTTCGGACCTTGGGGGACGGGCTTGGGGGGCTGTCTGAAAATGAACAGACGAGGTGGTTTCACCGCCAACCCCGACTACGTCGGGTATCATAAAACGCTGATGGGGTGTTGCGGGGATGACAAACTCGACAAGACGCAGTGCCATGTACAAGAAGTAAGACACGTCGATAAGAGGGTCCTGGGGGGCAAACGCGTCGAGAAGCTGGTCTCACGCGGAAAGCCTACTACGCAGTCCAGTCTGTACAAGGATTCCATTGTCAAGGAAGGAGGACTCTCCGCAAAGGCTGTTGATGGAAATAAAAACCAGAGATGGGCGGGGAAAAGCTGTTCTCTTACCCTTAAAACTCTCGACCCTTGGTGGTCGGTCGATTTGCTGGATGAATACGACGTTTCCAGGGTTGAGATAACCAGCCGAAACGCCAGTCCGGGGCAGTCTTCTAATTTGATGATATCTGTTGGTGACAATCCTTCTTCCGTGTCGAGTCCCGCTTGTTTGATCGGTGGGGCGGTTGGGGTGTCGACAACCAAGTCCTTCCCCTGTGCGTTACGGGGTAGATTCGTAACCATCACAAGCGTATCGAACAGCGCATACCTCTCACTGTGCGAAGTGGAGGTGTACGCAATGGTCGGGACAAAGGAGGAGAACAAAAAAGAAATCAATATCGTCTGAATGAAACGGCTCTTTGGTTATTTTTCAAGAAGGCTGGGCTTTTCTCCGGCATCATCTTTGAAATTTGAAATTTGATCTTTTTTCTGCACATCAATGTTTTTGTGTGCCATATTTTTGTTCCAGAAAAGACAAGCAAGGACCTGGTTAGCCAGGTTGTTTTTCTCCTCCTGTGGTTTTTTGTACTGTTCCTGTTTTTTTTCTTTATCAATTGTGGAAGCATTGTAAGGATCAATTCTTGCAAAAGTTTTTGAAACCTGAAAAGAAAATTCATTAAAATCCATGGAAACAAAGACCTCTGAAAAGGATGGAATGCTTTTGTCGAGTGGTGTCACTCAATCATTGCAAAGTGTGAAATCTTTTGCAAAGAAATGCACACTGTCATTTGTTCAAGAAAGAAATACAAAATAGTATAGGATAGGCCGACAGGATTTATTGCTAAAATGTCAGTTGGGCTGACAATCTGGTCGGAGAGAAAGAGTAGTCATCATTTGATTTGATTTGGTTTGATTTGAATGACAGACAAATTTGTCACCGCCCAGTCTTGTCGTTCGTTGGAGATCGAGGCTGAAAATTCAGCATGGTGCTCGAAAAAACGTCCATTTAAGACGCACTCGGGCACAGCGTGCTCTTGACTCGCACCATGCTGAATCTTCTGGAGGCAGGCGGTCTCATCGTTGTTGTTTTGCTGAGCGCTCTCATGCCAGGTGTGGGATTCGTCGTCGGATGAACGCCAAATCAATGACAGCGGAACACAGCGTGCTTAACGCCTCTTGTTAACGCCTCCAGCCGTCTCCACCCCTACGTGCGACTTTTTCAAGGTGGAGGGTGGATACTTGGAGTCCGCTGGAGCGTCTGGCGGAAACCTCAAATGCTCTCCCTACCCCTCTGTTCAAGCTGCGAAAGAGGAGTGTCTTTCCATGGTCGGTTGCGACGGATTTTCTTTCGGACCATGGGGGAAAGGCCAGGGAGGTTGCTTGAAGGAGAACAGAGAGGGTGGTTTCACGGCCAGCCAAAAGTACGTCGGGTACCACAAAACCCTCATGGGGTGTTGCGGAAACGATAAGCTCGAGAGGGGTCAGTGCGTGGCAAGCGAATCTGAAGGCGTTGAGAAGCTGGTTTCACAGCACAAACCTACGATGCAGTCCTCTACTCACACAGATTCCAGCAGGGCCGTTGATGGAAATAAGAACCCGCAATGGTCGGGAAACAGCTGTGCTCATACCCTGGAAACCCACAATCCTTGGTGGACGGTCGACTTGTTAGATAGGTTTGATGTTACGAGGGTTGAGATAACCAACCGGGGAGACTGCTGTGGGAGCTTGTTGTCCAATTTTGTGTTAACTGTTGGCGACAACCCGTTCCCCGGTTCGAACCCCGCTTGTGTGATTCGTGGGGCGGTTGGCCAGGGAAAAACCAAGTCGTTTCCCTGTCCGTTGCGGGGTAGGTTCGTGACCATCACTATCGTAAAGCCCAAAGTATACCTTATGCTGTGCGAGGTGGAGGTCTACGCAATGGTCAAAATGGTGAACGGGGGCAGCAACGCCCTTCAAATCAACACCACATGAGAACAATGCCATGGTTTGCTATGTATTCGCTTTTTTTTTCTGCAAGAAGATGAACATTTTTTTGGATTTCCAATTCATAAAAAAGAGACGAATTTATCATTTTCCCTTTTTTTTCCCTATTTTCTTTTCTTTTTGGTTTCAGAAACATTGTATGGTTGGGAGATACAATGTAAATTGTTGGAGTTTTCCCAGCTGAAATCCAGGAAGCCATAAAAAACCAAGTGAAGATGTGTTTTCTGCAAAGTGATGTGCACTGCAATCTACCGTAGATAGGCCAATTTTTGCGCGCATAACTTTGCGTGTTTTTTGTTTTTGTTTTTTTTTTCAAGTGGACAAAGTTTTGCGATATTTTCTGATAGCAAAAATTTACCCAAGCGTGTGGAGTGGCATTTCAGCTGAAACGCCACTCCTGCAGGAAAGAAATCATCGATTCACAAAAAGACTGGTGTAGAGAGATGATGTCCTCATTCTGTGATCTCCAGTGTTTTAATGGGACCAAATCTGCTGGCTACAGCATCAAGAACATCTTCGATTGAACGGAGGCTGGAATACTGTACAAGTCAGCTTACTTCGCAGGAGGTCTACTTTTTTCTTTGCAAACATGGGCAGAGAAGGTAAATTGATTTGTCAGTTCGGTGTGCACACAAGCCAACGTTGCTTGTCCAACAGTGGTCCTCCACAGTAGGATGTGGCTTCACTCCCACATTGTGAGAATATGCAAAAATGTCTGAAATATGACATTTTTGCATATTTTGTCAAAAAATAGATTGTCAAAATCTGTTTTTGATATTCCTAATCAGGCAGAATATTGATATTCTGAACAAAAGTGAAAACTGGAGAAGCAATTCTGGGCAAATGCATGGCTTCCAAGCTGTTAAAATGACTCTGGTCAAGCCAAGAAAGGATTCTATCCATGCAAGATGGTCCTCCCCCCCCCCCCCTCCTCCCCCCATTACAATGAACACCAGCCCTCTTCTTTGATGCATGCAACAAATCCATAACCCATTCTCACAAGATATATCCTTCCCGGGAATTTAGTGGCCACAAATTGATTAATCTACTTTATCAGCCCAGCTGGCATTTCAGCAGTACAAGGTGTACCACAGATCCAATTGCATGTTCTTTTTCAACAGATGTCATTACATGTTCCTCAGGAAATACACTTTGATTAAGGATTGAGTTGTTGCACTGCTGCCTGAGAGGTAACACTTTGAAAAAGCACTTAAACACTTACACAAAATAGACCAAAAAAATCACCAGAAAGAGAGACACACAGAAAAAAAAAAAAAACCTTTCATTCTCTCTTCTGGAAATAAAATGGGACAAACAAAAAACTTTCTAGATTTTGAAGGAAACAAATTCAAGTGAATTCACTTTGAAGAAACACTTTTTGTAGAAAAAATATAGCCTTGATGAAAAAGAAGCAAAAAGCCGTTTCATTCATATGATATTGATTTCTTTCTTGCGCCCGTTCCCTATCTCGACCATTGCGTAGACCTCCACTTCGCACAGTGAGAGGTAAGCGTGGTTCGATACGCTTGTAATGGTCACGAATCTACCCCGTAACGCACAGGGGAAGGACTTGGTTGTCGACACCGCAACCGCCCCACCGATCAAACAAGCGGCACTCGACACGGAAGAAGGATTGTCACCAACAGTTATCATCAAATTAGAAGTCTGCTCCGCACAACAGTTTCGGCTGCTTATCTCAACCCTGGAAACGTCGTAATCATCCAGCAAATCGACCGTCCACCAAGGGTTGGGGGCGCCCGCTGTAGCAGAACAGCTTTTCCCTTTATAGAAGTCTTGATTTTTGTTTCCATCGACGGCCCAACTCGAGATTGACCCTTGTGGGCCAAGTTTGGCTTCGTGGTAGGTAGAAGACTGCGTAGTAGGTTTGCGCGTGAGACCAGCTTCTCGACGCGTTTGCCCCCCAGGACCCGCTTATCGACGTGTCTTACTTCTTGTACATGGCACTGCGCTTTCTCGAGCTTGTCATCCCCGCAACACCCCATGAGGGTTTTATGGTACCCGACATACTCTGGGTTGGTGGTGAAACCACCTTTCCTGTTCATTTTCAGACAGCCCCCAACACCGCTCCCCCATGGCCCGAAGGAAAAACCGTCGCAAGCGACCATAGCGCGACATTCCTCTTTCGCAGCGTGGATAGAGGGGTAGGAAGAACACTTGAGATCTCCATCAAAGTCGCCAACGGACTCCAAGTAGCCCCCCTCAACCTTGAAAAAGTCGCACTCGGGGACGGAAACGGCTGCAATACAGCCAGAAAACCGTTAAGTACGTAATGTTCCGCCATCATTTATTTGGCAATTGTCCGACGACCAATCCTGTACCTGGCCCAAGGGCGCTGAGGAAAACGGCTGCAATAAGACCACTAATGTTCAGCAGGCTCGACATGGTGGGAGTTGGAAATCACGCAGCGCCCGAGTGCTTTATAAGCGGAAGCTTTTCGCAGCAGGTCCGTCTATAGTACTGTACTATCTACAGTGTAAAAGATTATCCGATCGACCGACCGACCGACCGACCGACCGACCGTCCAGCAAAGAGTGATAGTAACCAAGAGTCTTCGAACAGAGTTCGAAACGAACAACAGCGAACCTTAGAGTGACACCAGACGAGACCAAACGACACCAAACCAACCGAACTTTACCAAGCCAAAGAATGTTTACAGCCCCAGAATAATCCCTATATCCCTCCTGTGCTGCCACACATCCAGAGAACTCCCACCCCAGCAATTTCCCAACAAATGTCTCCCATTAAACCCCAATTTACATTGACAGACCACTCTTCTTTTGCAACAGTACTGCAGTCCATCGTTGTCACACAGACAATCAATTTGCAACGAACGACAAGACTGGGTCGCGGATTATTCGGATGATTTGATTTGAAGGAGAAACCAAGGACTGATACCAGTACCGCCCACCCAAATCCACATCGTTTAGCAACAACTCTCTTCTGACAGCAAGAAATTAAATCAGTCTTGGTGCATGTGAGGCTGCATATTTCTTGCTTGGGGAGAGTGGCTCCCCAGGCAACATGTATCATTGATTGAATCATTCCTTGATCGGGAGGGGGAATTACCTCTACCATTTTTCCGGCACAGTTCTTCCCCTGTGCACGTGGTGGATAAGATTGATGGTGGCGATTTTGTATTCGGATCCGGGAGGGACTGGGGATCAAGGGCCTCGATTTGCAGCTGTAGGGAAAACGCTCCTTCCATTTGCACAGTGACGATTTTTACCTACATCTGTGGGGCCCTGACAGAGCGACAGGCAAAACACAGTGCCTCCTCAGTCAACATTTAATCATTTATGCATGGTTTGTTGATTGGTGAGTGAAGTAAATCAAACAGCTTTTTGGGCGCTCGAGCGTCCGCGTAGAAACGAAGTTGAAAAGCTGGAACGTGGGGCTCGAGAAAAAAAAAACGGCACTGGGAGGTCGTTTCAATATCTTATTCCCACTGGATTCGTCAAAGAGTTTGCGGGTTCTTGCGCTGGTGTCGATCTATAAATCAACTTTGTTTGCAGCTTTTTGGAGCGATAGGGCAGTGCAATTCTGACCCCCCCACCCCCCCCACGCCGATTCTCGTCAATATTGCGGAGCGATAGGGCGTGCTTCTGACCAGCACCATGCAGGATATTGTCAACAAAGTCGGCGTCATTGTAGCCGTTTTCCTCAGCGCCCTCGTTCCAGGTACAAGATTCGGCATCGAATGATTGCCAAACGACAGCGAAACACAGGGTACTTAATGGTTTTCGGGCTGTGTTGCAGCCATTTCCGCGCCTGAGTGCGACTTTTTCAAGGTTGAGGGGGGCTACTTGGAGTCCGTTGGCGACTTTGGTGGAGATCTCAAGTGTTCTTCCTACCCCTCTATCCACGCTGCGAAAAAGGAATGCCTCTCGATGGTCGCTTGCGACGGCTTTTCCTTCGGGCCCTGGGGGAGCGGCGTTGGGGGCTGTCTGAAAATGAACAGGAAAGGTGGCTTCACCACCAACCCAGAGTACGTCGGGTACCATAAAACCCTGATGGGCTGTTGCGGGGATGACAAACTGGAAAAAGCGCAGTGCCATGAACGAGAAGGCAGACACCCCAAGAAGCCGGTTCCAGGGGGCAAACGCATCGAGAAGCTGGTTTCACGGGGTAAACCAACTATGCAGTCCACTATCTACAAAGACAAGGTTGTCCCAGAGGGAGGACTTCCTGGAAAGGCTGTTGATGGAGATAAAAACCCAAAATGGTCGGGAAGAAGCTGCATTCACACCCTCGGTACCCCCAATCCTTGGTGGTCAGTTGATTTGCTGGATGATTTCGACATTGTAAGGGTCGAGATAACGAACCTCGACGGTGACTGCTGCTGGAAAAGGTTGTCCAATTTTGTGATATCGGTTGGTGACAATCCGTTTCCCCGTTCGAATCCCGCTTGCTTGATTGGTGGGACGATTGGCAAGGCCGAAACCAAGTCCTTCCCATGTGCGTTGCGGGGTAGATTCGTGACCATCACCATTGTAAAGCCCAAGGAATATTTGCACATGTGCGAGGTGGAGGTCTACGCAATGGTCAAGGCAAAAGAATCGACGTCGTATGAATGAAATGGCATTTTGGTTTGTTTTTCAAGGCTTTCCCTTGCCCTTACATTTTGTTTTTCTGAGCCAGAGTTTTGTCCTTTGTTCTGGTTTTTTTTCTTTTTGCTTTTTTATGTCAAAACAAGATTTATTATTTTTTTTCTCAAAACAAAAGTCACTGGAAACAAAGAGATGGAAAAACGAGAGACTGCTTTTGTTCCAGAGAGAGCCAGATGCTAACTGTACAGATGTCATCTGCCACACATCTTTCAGAATTGAGAAAATGTTTTGCCTTTTGTTCTAGGGAAGGGAAACTGTGTGGCATGTCAGAATGTACAAAAGAAAGAATGAGATCAGTACTTTTTTTGTGGAAACTCCCCCATAGCAACCTGATTCCCCATATGTATAATTCTCAGATTATTATTATTATTTTTATTTTTAATGTATGTTATCAAGATAATCTGGAACCTTTTTGCCCCTGCCCAAGAAGTTCTTTTCATCAGCTATTGATGCCACTTCCTGGAAGAAATTATGTTGAAATGAATTTTAACATAATTTTTGGCCAAATTTTGTTTCAGAAAACGGTATGTTTTGTGCAGAATGAACCGAGGCATAATGTCCTTTATCTACCAAAAGAACAAATCTTTTTGCAGATGGCCATTGTTATGTCCGCTGCATCGGAAATTAAACATGTTTATTGAGCTGATAAATGCATCCTTGGCAGAATAAGATGGGGAGAGAAGGGCAAATCGATGACAAATCATTTCTTGACGGTAATACTCTCTTGGAATCTGCAGAGTCGAGCGACGTGGCTTTCATATTTCCTTTGTAACACCCTCCCCCCCCCAAAAAAAAAGAAAGAAAGAAAAAAAAGAAAAAAAAAAGGGGAAAGGGGAAAGGTAATCCGACAGGATAAACGTGTCGTCACCTCTGTTCAAAGTCTCAGTTCGCTTTTTTCTTTGGAGACTCCTTGCCATTTAAGCAAAAGAAACAGCTACGGCGGCGTACAAGAAAAATCCCAGGACCCTCAAACAAAAAGCCCTGGTTGATTTTAAAACATAGTTCTCGCTGTGCCTGTTGCTGGTCGGGACAGTCGTTCACTCCCACAGGTTTCCAGATGTGGACACACAGTTAACTTTTAATTCTAAATGTTCAGCCACCTTGAAGCCATAAGAGGCAGAACAAAATAAAACCCGAAAAGCTCAATGACGAGAAAACCACAACCCCTCTCCAAAATGCTTTCGCACGATGAAGTTCGCTTTTGCACCTGATCGATCCAACCATCCAATTTGGAGGCGCCCTCCAACCGGCGTTGTTTCTGTCGGCCCCGGTTTCTGTCAGTCCTCCGTCCGACTGACAGAAACTGGGCCTCCACTTATCATCGAGGTATGCCAGTGAGTGTTTGACGTGGGGTCGCTAGTGCACAAGCTAACACGTCGCTGCCGTTTCAGAGCGAGACATTGAGCGCCACCGAAATGCTTCGTTCCCTGTTCATCGCGGGAGCAACGCTTCTGGCTGTGTCGGGAGTCAAGAGGTTGGCTCGGTTTGTCGCAACCCGAGCGGTAAATCGAGACCTCAGGAACATCAACAGCAACAACATCCGACTGCACAGAAGGTTCATCGCGTGGCTACCACGTGAGTCGCTGACGTTTCTTATCCCCACACACATATGTGATCGATTGCATGCTAACCTTTGACTCGATTTACGTCTGCAGAGGAACGCCAAGCGATTGGTGAACCCAGCAGAACACCAGCTTGCATAGAGCTGCCCTTTCAAGGAGCAAAGCTTGCAACGATTCAAGAGGAATCGACTCTTTGCTGAACAAACGAGTGGTGCGTGTTTGACTGGTGCTCTGTTTTGGTCGACTCCTCGTTGTGTTGATTATCCCACGGCGTAATCACGAAATGATGTTTTGATTCTTTAAGGTTTGTTGTCAGCGGAGACTTCAGCACAAAGGAATAACAAGGGGGGGGGGGGTTGGGATCGATGCTTTCGATACCTTTGCTCCAGGGGAGGGGGAATCGCCGTGACGGAAACCCAGATTCAATGGATTCTACTTGAGCGACTTCGACCGTCGAAGTTCGACGACGAAACAAAACGCTCGTTGTTGCTACGGAGGCGGGGAAATCACCCCAACCAATGCCAGTGGGTGTCAGAGTTGTGCGCCGTTGCAACGGCGCCGTTAACGGTAACGGGCCGTTGCCGTACCGTTACTGTAACGATTCTGCCCAGCAGATCGCTTTTTCTTCTTCCATACACCGAAGACTGCGACCCTGTCGGTCTGCCAGTCTGAACCGCCTGTTCTATTGAACGGCCATGAGAGAGACACTTGAACCCAGCAAGGTTCAAGGGCGAGATAAGTTCCAAACCAAGGCTAGGTTAAGTTACAAGAACGTTCAAACCCCAAGAACTTATAGAATACCCTAGCAGCCTTGATCCCAACTGATCATAGGCTGTAACATCAGTCTGCATCAGTACTGCAAGCTATCAAACCTTGCAGTCCTGTCAATCAGAGCCCAGCTCAGCCCCACGGCCATTCCTGTGGTGCTGAGCGACCTTCTTGAACATTCTAGCTGACAGCTCAGTAGTCCACGTACTACTTCACTGACAGCACACCCTGACTGACTGTACGCTGCCTCAGGGCAGCCAGACTCCTACTTAAAGTACTGCAGCACTGTCAGCAAGCCTGCTGACGTACTGCAGGGCTGGCAAAAACCCTGATTCGCTACATTCCTCCCCATCTGAACTGCAGTAGCCCCTTACTGCACTTTGACTGAAATAAACTAACCTTTCAGGGAAATTCCATAGCTCAATAAAGATCTGAAAACTCGTCTCTCATCATCAAATCAAACCCTACTCCCTTGTAGGTCTAATAGAACATTAACAACCAAAGAACCCTGCTGCACACTTGAACTGTTTTCTGCAGCTTCTCACTTCCTTGGCATATAAAACACAACTAAGAAATAGTGTTTCGCCCAAGGTCACAACCCTTGTAAATATAAAGCCTCAAAGTTTAGTTTGAAAAGTTGCTATCCCATCTTGTCAACTGCCAAACACCTTTTGGAAGGACTGACCAACTGAAAATATCCTTTCGAAAAATTGCAAAATAAAGTATATGCTTCTTTCTCAACATTCTGATGCATACCTTTGAATTGCCTAGAAAACTGCTTAGATAAATCCCAATAGCACAAATAAGAGAACCAAACGAACTTCTCTTTCGGAATTGTAAGGTGTTACTGAACAAAATTCAATTCCTTTCTGCAACCTGTGAACTCAATATATATATATATATATATTTTTTTTTATCTTGACTATTAGAGAATCCAACAGAAAAATAGCAAAAATCTGCTGCAGCTTTTAGGATCTCAGCAATTCACCTTTCTGCCTTCTTTAAGACCTGAATGTTGCTATTCAGAAATCATTTGCCAATGATGAAAGAAAGCCACCAAATATTTTGCAACTACCAAAACTTCTGAAACTTCATGTTGTCCGATAATTTCCAACCCAACATTTGCATATTGAAAACCTGCAAACTGCCACTACCACAGTCTGCAACCCTGCAAACTGGTACTGCCACAGTCCAAAACTCTACAGACTGCCGCTGCCTTGCAACTTAGCAAAATACCACTCTCACAATATGCAAGCTGTCTTGGAAACTTCTTTATCGTAGAAAGAACTTCAGCCATTCAATCTATTCCTTTTAAAACAAGGGGATAAGATTCCAACCTTTTGAAAACCAAGAGATCAGCAAACACTCCAGCAGCTCCTCAGAGTTGAAGCCCCTTGCTGCATAGTGATCTGCAACATGTCTCCAGCAATCACTCCAGCAGCACCTCAGAGTTGAAGCTCCTTGCTGCTTTCTCTCTCCTGAGTGATGAATGTTCAGAGTACCTACAGATTGATTGCATTAATTGTTCCCGAGTTCTTCTATGTCTTCTCCGGTTTTCCCATATATGAATCTATATAGATCAGAATATATGAAAACCCAGAAATTCCACTTGGCCTATCTCGCCTTAATGAAATCAACCCTTTCTGTCAACCAACAAGACTTCACTCAGAGCTATTCCCTTTTTCTTTTTATCCAACAACTGAGTGCTGAAAGAATCCATACCAATGTACTCTCTGAAATTCAATAACCTCAAGTAAGCACCAATCTAACTGATTCAATCAATGGTCATGCAAACTTCTGTAAATTCCAAACCAACTAAATCCACAGCAAAATATGTGCCATGTACCAAAATATTCCAGTCCACCAGAAACACCCTTGCTAGACTGCAAATGTTTTAATTCTGCATCCTCCCAAAGTAGTGAACTATGCTTAGTTCATTAATCCACTGTGCAAGAACAGTAGAACTGAAAACACATATTTACTGACCACCAAGATATTGCAAACACTATCCATGAATTCCCATCAGCTCTGAAAAAGTATCACTAACAACCTCTTCCTTTCCTTAGAAACCCTGATGAAGGTGTGTGTCTCTTTGCAACACCTACTGAAATAAATGCAATTTTGGAAAAACAAAAATGAAACGCATCGGTTGAAATCAAACCAAACTGCCATAGAAATTCCTCTTTTGTTCAGCCATTTGTCCCATGAACTGATGTACTTTTTCTATGCCTCAAGAGCACCACTAGTGATCAATTACTCTCCAGAAATTTCTGATAAACTGAACAAACTTCCAAAATGGGATATAATCTGAAAAACTCATCTCTCAGTCACCATAAAGATAAAAAAACCAAGAGTGTTTTCAAGAAATCACCATTTCTGTAAAATCCAAGATTCCTAAACTCAAACTGTTCCACTGAAATCTTGCTGAAACGAACTCTAGTATCAAAGAAACCCTGCCATCAACCAAGAATCACTCTGTCCATCAAGGGGTAGGATGTGGCTGCAATGGCACTTCATCCTCCCTATCAGATTTCATTCCTCTTCAGAGATAAGCATAATTTCTGATATCTAGAATACTCTCAACCATCTTTGTTCTACCAGAATTCAGTCAAACTACACCGTAGTAATTTCAGAAACTGCTGCCACCAATCGAAAGAAAAACACCTTCTTTACCAATGGGTAAGATCTGGTTATCTCATAACTGCATCCTCCCCATCAGATTTCTTCTTCTCTTCAAAAGATAATCTGTATTTTCAATTCTGCGCAATTTCCTGAATACTCTAGAGACAATCCCAAAACTCAGCCTCCTGTTCCATTCAACTACGGAAACTTTTCCTTTCCAGAAGTCCTCTAATCACTGGCTATTACTTAGCTCACAATGAGGGTCATCCTTAGACAAAACAATTGCCCTCATTTGGAATATTTCTGACTGAATTTTTCCTGATAGCCAAGAAGGATAAGATGTTCTGCTTCTGCAACACCTAAGAGTCAGCTACTGCTGTTCATATCCTTCTTCAAATACTAGCTACCACTCAGTCTAATAAGTGAAAGTCCCATAGACCTATTGGTCCTCAATAAATCTCTATTTTTCCCGTCCTGACAACTAGCAAATATCTACTGCCATCATCTCAGCCTGGACTGAAAAATGTCTGTCCACTGACAACTACCTTGATAAATACCACTGCGAATTTGCTCTGTCAAAGAACAGAAAATGATCTGCCACTGATCTGCCATAGACTGAAAATATTCTGTCATTTGTCTCAACAAACACCAGAAAATAATCTGCCACAAGTCTATTCGAGATCGAAAATTTGCTGCCCTTTGTCCTGCTAAGCAACTGAGTAATCTGCCCCCTTGCTCTATATAGAAACCAAGAACAGATCCTGTGCATTTACCAAGATAAAGACACGAGACTCTTCCACTAAAATACAAAGACACTTCAACTGACCAATAGATTAGAACTGAAAGATGCCTTAGCTTTCTGCAAGCAACTCTAAACAAATTCTGATCTTCAGTTCTCCTCATTTCAAGTTCAGAAACGACTCTGAAAAATTCCCTCAAGCTATTGTGTAATTCACTGAAACACCTGAAAATGTTCCCACAATTAGCCTTAATGTGGCAAGTGACCCTGATGCACAAACATCCAAAATCTGTCTGCACAATCACATCAAAGACACATGTCCTGACCTGCCACTAAAATCAAGAATTTTTCCACTACAATCTTCCACACTCTGAAATGATAACTCCACCACTACTGCTCAATCCAACTGAGCCAAGGATAATATTTCACTAGAAAATGCACAAATCCAAGCAATCAAGAAGATACTTCTTTTGCACAAAGGACCTTTATCCCATATCAGCAAAGAAAAGTCTCTGATCAGAGAATCCTAACTTCTGACCAATAGAGCTGTCAACTATCACCACCAGACCTTTCAAACAATATATCAAAACTTCCCTGAAAAATCTGCCTGGTCTCAAAGACTCTCTTTCAGAATTTTCCCCACTGACTTGTGATCAATTAAAGCCTTTCAGAACATGTCCCTTACTTCAGCCTGAAAATTTGACTGCAACTCCTGAAATCCTTTCTAAAGTGATCAAACATCTTTCCAGATGTGTGTGCTGCAATCAGAAGATCATAGATCACCTGATCCCGAAATCAATCTGCAGCTCACTGCTTCTAAAGTCACTTCAATCAACCAACGAAATGATCAGATCACTTCTAATCAAATGTAACTCTGCCAGAGTGTAACACTCTTGCATCCCACGTCTGCGCTCAACTTACGCTCAACCTGCGCTCAACCTGAGCCAGTTAGGCGATGCCTGCACCAGTCGCACTCACTGCGTACACGGCAACTCTTCCTGGTCGCAGCAACCCGATCGTGCTGCGCAATTCCAACACTTGATCTGCTCGTCCAGCAACACTGCGCCATTCCTGCATCATACATCGGCTGCCCAGCCGGCATCTGCGTGCGTATGTCCCATCGACATTGCAATCCATCGCATGCAGCGTAAATCTGTCGTCTGCAGTGCAATCTCGTATGTGCTGCGCTTTCCTGTGGCTGCTGCGCGTCCCATCATCAACTTACGCAGTGCCAACATTCGCTGCGCACCTCCAGCAAAACCTGCGCACTTTCTGCCTGCGACGCAATCCTGCACCCGCGGTACAATTCCATATTCGCTGCGCAATTCTACATCCGTGGTACAGCTCTGCATCTGCGGCGCAATCCTGGAGTTGCTGCGCCACCCAACGTTTCCTGCGACGCTGCACATAGTCGTGCTGCGCTTGACAATGCTGCGCGCCTGTGTGCGTGCTGCGCTCTTCCATACAAGGAACTGTCCTGCGCTCAGCACATAACAATGCTGCGCATGCTATGTCTGCTGCGCAGTTCTCACACACACATATATTGCAAGCAACTGTACTCCTGACGCCGATTCTGCGCCTTTTCTCCATAGAGCACATTGAAAACTCCAACAGACCACTCCAATCCTTCACAGCACCTGCTTCTGCCTTGCAAACCTTTGCTGTGCGTCTGTCAGTTGTCCTGCGCCTCTGCGCCTTCTACTCTGCGCGTCTACCACGCATAGTGCTGCCTCTGCAGCTTGCCAGGCTCGTTTGTGATCTTGTCACAAGCCTGCTCCGAAACCACTGTAACGATTCTGCCCAGCAGATCGCTTTTTCTTCTTCCATACACCGAAGACTGCGACCCTGTCGGTCTGCCAGTCTGAACCGCCTGTTCTATTGAACGGCCATGAGAGAGACACTTGAACCCAGCAAGGTTCAAGGGCGAGATAAGTTCCAAACCAAGGCTAGGTTAAGTTACAAGAACGTTCAAACCCCAAGAACTTATAGAATACCCTAGCAGCCTTGATCCCAACTGATCATAGGCTGTAACATCAGTCTGCATCAGTACTGCAAGCTATCAAACCTTGCAGTCCTGTCAATCAGAGCCCAGCTCAGCCCCACGGCCATTCCTGTGGTGCTGAGCGACCTTCTTGAACATTCTAGCTGACAGCTCAGTAGTCCACGTACTACTTCACTGACAGCACACCCTGACTGACTGTACGCTGCCTCAGGGCAGCCAGACTCCTACTTAAAGTACTGCAGCACTGTCAGCAAGCCTGCTGACGTACTGCAGGGCTGGCAAAAACCCTGATTCGCTACAGTTACCGTCACATTTTTTTGTCGCCGTTAATGACCGTTAAAACGCCGTTAACGGTCGCAGAGCCGTTGCAACGGTGGACGCCGTTGCAATGGCAATGTTCAAAAAAATCTAAAGGACAAACAAACACAAACCAAACCAAACCAAACCAAACACACAAATAGAGGAAGAAAAATACAATTTACTTTGAACCAGAGTTCCGTCAAAGTTCCACCAAAGTTCCACCAAAGTTCCGTCAAAGTTCCGTCAAAGTTCCGCCAAAGTTCCGTCAAAGTTCCGCCAAAGTTCCGCCAAAGTGGCGCTCATCACAGCGGAACTTTTGATGTTCCGCTCACTGGATGCCTTTGCCCTCCCTGGCAGAGGGGTTTTTTTTTGAACTTTGGCGGAACTTTGACGGAACTTTGACGGAACTTTGACGGAACTTTGGTGGAACTTTGTTTTTTTTTTTAAGTGAAAAATATGTTATACTGTAGCGAATCAGGGTTTTTGCCAGCCCTGCAGTACGTCAGCAGGCTTGCTGACAGTGCTGCAGTAGTTAAGTAGGAGTCTGGCTGTCCTGAGGCAGCGTACAGTCAGTCAGGGTGTGCTGTCAGTGAAGTAGTACGTGGACTACTGAGCTGTCAGCTAGAATGTTCTAGAAGGTCGCTCAGCACCACAGGAATGGCCGTGGGGCTGAGCTGGGCTCTGATTGACAGGACTGCAAGGTCTGATAGCTTGCAGTACTGATGCAGACTGATGTTACAGCCTATGATCAGTTGGGATCAAGGCTGCTAGGGTATTCTATAAGTTCTTGGGGTTTGAACGTTCTTGTAACTTAACCTAACCTTGGTTTGGAACTTATCTCGCCCTTGAACCTTGCTGGGTTCAAGTGTCTCTCTCATGGCCGTTCAATAGAACAGGCGGTTCGGACTGGCAGACCGACAGGGTCGCAGTCTTCGGTGGACAGAAGAAGAAAAAGCGATCTGCTGGGCAGAATCGTTACATATACACACATGTGTATATGTGTTCTTGTGCGTGTGTTCGTGTGTGCGTGTGGGTGTCTGAGATGCCGTTAACGGTGGCCGTTGGACACCGTTATTAACGGTCAACAACGGCCGTTAAAACGCCGTTAACGGCCGTTAAACCGTTGTGCGACAACGGTACGATAACGGTTTTCACGGCAACAACGGCGCCGTTAGTTGCCGTTGCCGTTGCCGTACCGTTGTCGTTGTCAGAAATCCGAGTTGCGCAGAACTCTGGTGGGTGTGGAGGCCAAACTCCGATTTCGATATACTTCACGACCTGGGACCTAGTCCGTTCTTCATCCCAGGTTGGTTGGAAGGTGTTTGTTCCCCAGCTTCATCGGCCCTGCTTTCTCTTTTTTTTTATGAAGTGCTTCTGGAATCTTCCCTTTCAAATTTTTTTTGCCAATAAAGCTTACAGCCTGTGTCTCTCTTTTACGAAAACGTATCTGCACTTTTTCTGTAAATTTAACTTTTCAATGGCCGAATTTTACAGAAAGAAACGCAAACAAAACCGTGGGAATGATTGGTGACAAATTTCAACATACCTCCTGAAAAACGTAAGATTGTGAGATAAAACTAGCAGACAAATTGTTATCAAAAATACTGGGAAGGGTATCTCACTTGGTGGATTGATAAGAATGATGGCAGTATCCATAGAAAATGAAAGCAAATTGAACTTACGGTTTTATTTTTTATTTGACCTCTGTTGTTTGTTTCACGCTCATCGGAAGAGGTGGTTGGGTTCAAAGTACAGTTCCCTTAATCGTGTCATCCTGGCTGGCGGGATAAGATGCAGAGAGGAGGGCAACAGATCGATAAAATCGATAAAATCGGGATTCTGGAAAATACCTCACCCAGATTTCCAAAGCACGGCGCTTGGCTCATTTCCCAGGTGCAAGACTCACAAAAGCGAAATCGTTTTTATTGCCCGACGCGTTTTTGCTGCTTCATTTTAATAAGATGGGACCATTGGCGAGTTGCACAACAAGAAACATCCCTAGTGCAATCAATAGAAAAAAAGAAGAGACTATCAAAACTGCAGAAACATTGGCATGGCACAGTGATCGAACGCTGCTGACATCTCGGTGGGAGGGGATTTTCATGGCTCGAAGAAACCAAACTCACCGTGTGCAGGTTATTAGGGACCTAGCAAAGCTTCTGACCGGACTCAGATGTGAAATTTCCAACTTTCGGAATTTTTAAGACAGAAATGGAGTTATTCGGGTTTGCGAAAGGAAGGAAAGTACTGGGTTGTAGATTCAGCTCTCTTTTCCACAGCATTTGCGCATGCTGGGAACCGATCTTGCACATTTTCCTTACTAACTGGGTTTATTGGTGAATGATTTTTATCCTCTCAATTTTTTTTACGACAGGTCGACCTAATCTAAATGATGGAATTAACTATTCTTGAGAAGAAAAATAATTCTGCCATTGAATATACAAAATAGTCTTCCCTTCTGTAAATTGCACGCTGTGATGGGTACGCAAGACTTTTACACTATATAGTTGAAACAAGCAAAGCGAACCAACAGGCTTTGGAAAAGTGGAGTGGTTGGCAGTCAGAAAGGAAAAACAAAAAGGCCCATCATGAAAGCAAATTCTTGCAAATGAAATGAACTATCCCCCCCAATAGATATCATTGTTCAAACGCAGCAGTTCTAAAGAAACAAGATCCTTTGAAAACAAAATGATAGGAGCAACCCAGTCTACCAAAACTACCTCTCGTGTAGATAGATGGCTTTCTTTTTTTGCATTCCCCCCCCCTTTTAAAATCACTCAGTTATTCCTTAAGATATTCTGCAAGCTGCTCTTTGGTCCCTTCGGGATTTGCCAATTGCCAATTCATTCCATGCTCCATTGCTTTTCCCAATTCTGGCCCCCCCCTTTCCATTTCCAAAACCGACATCACCTGGCATCAAACGGGAAAAAAAATGACAGCTTAGAAGGAGGCAAGGGCTTAGAGAAAAAAAAAAGACTACGCAAAACAATGGCAGCCCAAAAAAAGCCTAAATCAGTCTTACACACTGTAGTAACAGAAAAATGGAATCGCTGAGAAGCAAAATCAACTCAATCAGCGTAAAACCCAAAAATTTCAAACTGCCAAAAATCACACGTACACACGATTCTTTTTTTATTTCTTTTTACTTTGTTTAGGCAAATTTGGTAGAACAGAAATTTTTATATGCCAACCTTCTGGTTGTTTCCGAAGAATGGAAACGGACTGTACTCCTGAGATTGGTTAAAACTATTTTCAGACCACCTTTTTCTTTCGACTTTCCCAGCCCCCAGCTGATTTACCTCTTTTCCACCCAAAAGGGGCTTGATT
This sequence comes from Bryopsis sp. KO-2023, assembly GCA_030272585.1. Lineage (NCBI taxonomy): Eukaryota > Viridiplantae > Chlorophyta > Ulvophyceae > Bryopsidales > Bryopsidaceae > Bryopsis > Bryopsis sp. KO-2023. Next base: position 631,122 of record BSYQ01000005.1, read on the forward strand.
GTCCAAGCCTCTTGCAAATTAAAACCATGCACAGTGGTTTTCAAATCGTCGAAGAAAGCCAACCTGTAGCAATGAAAAAACATTGAAACGGCAATGGAAATGGATTCTCAACGGGGAGAATGCTAAGATGCATGTACCAAAATGAGTCAAGGGAAAACAAAAGCATTGAACACAAGAATCAAACAGCGGCGAATTTTTTGGATACATTCTTTTTCAAAGCTTTTAATCTTGATGCAGAAAATAAACATAAAATAAGAATAAATAATAAAAATATTCTTTGGTACCCTGTTTTCCCACACGCTCGGTCCTTCCACCATATTTTTCAAAGAAGACGGAATTTCAGTTCTTGAATCCGAGGGTTCTACCGAAAAGGGCTCCGCCTCAGGCATGGCTAACAAAGAAGCCATCAACGCCCCTAAATTGCAAAAAAGAAAAAAAGATTCAAATATTTTCAGAGTGAAATAAATATGAAAACCCTCATCCCTTAATACGCAGACATTCGCACCAAAACTTAGTTCTTGGTCAGCGAAATGCCTGTTGAAAACTGGTGGCAAAGATCAACAAAACAAAGTTTGGAATACCAGTTTCAGAAACGGCAGTTTCCTCCCCCCCCCCCCCAAAAAAAAAAGAAAAAGAAAAAAAACAACAACATGAAGCTTCAATGGTTAATTATTGGTTAATTTTTTTTCCTTCTGAACTCACCTACTCTCCAAAGCTCTTTCAATTCTCATACCCATGATCCCAAAGCAACTCTTATGTTGGTGTCAGGACTTGGATTCAAACCCCCATCTGTGGATAACAGAAAAAAAAACAGTCATGCATGGCTGAGTAATCAAACAAAACCAGCAAGACACCATCCTTTTGAAATTTCCAGAATATATGCAAGCAACCTTAACCCCCCAGCCCGCTGCACTGAAAAAGAACATTATACAAATATAGGAATCCAAAACAGGAGATCTATAAGAGATGTGCATGCATGCAAACAGGAACCGAAAAAGATTGACACTGAACAGGTGAAACATTGACTTGGTCGGGCTTTGTATCCTCCATTCAACCCGTTATGTAAAGAAAAAATCCCTGGGCATTAAAATATGCATGTGCATTTACATCAAAATGTGGAGGTACGTCTGCATCGAATATCCATGTACATGTAGATTAATGCACCATCTGAACAAATGTGTTCAATGAATCAGGCCATAGTGGAGCTGACCTGGTAAGCTGGTGAGAGAAATTTTGTTTTTCAAATCAAAAATTAAAGAAACATGTTATTTTATATTTTTTTATTTGTCATATTTTTTGGGCGGGTCAGAAGAAAAATAAAAGGACGTCACTATATCCAGTCCCCTAGGAAGTGGGTCGTACAAACCACGTGACCATTTCGAAAACAAAATGTTTGGGATGGTTTTAGGGTGTAGGGTTTAGGGTTGCGCGACCGGCGCGCCGCGAGCGGTGTAGACCGGCGCGACCGGTGGAATTATCATCAGAAATGCGAAATTGTCACGTGATTTGTACGACACACTTCCCAGGGGAGTGGATATAGTGCCGTCCTTTGAAAATCTTTTGTCGCGCCGGTTTTTTGTTTCGTTTCGTTTTCGTTGTGTTTTTCCGTGTTTGTTCGTTTCGTTGATGTGACGTCTGCTCTTGGTTTTCGTTCTTGTTTTTATTTTTGTTTATTTTGTTAATGGGGTGAAGTCCCCATGGGTCGGGCCTGCCAACGCAGCCCGATTCCCTCGTAACAAAATAAAAGCAAAAAAGTACAAGAAGCAAAAAGGATGGAGTATTTTTTTCTTCCTCATATCAAGCTCCGGCTTCCAAAAGGGAAGGGGGTATCATCTTCTTGTCGACTCATGCTTCCATCGTCAGTTTCCATTTTCAACAATTCATGGAATTCCGTCAGACTGCTTTCTCGCCTCAAATCTTTTTTGGACGCTAAAACGCTGTAGGCCAAACCTCCAGGATACGTGGTCAAAAACTTGGGCTCGCTTCAACAATGCCAGTCATCAGCACTCGATTGCTGAAGACAGGAGTCATGGCATCGACCAGTGGTGCACAGGAAAAAGGATCACCTGTGTATTGAGAAGACAAAAACCTTATCATTCTGCATAGAATGGATGTGCAGGTCCAGTCATCGTAATGGTCAAATTCCAAGTCCTGGCTGAGTGCACCCTGACCTGGGAAAATCGATTTTGCCACAATTCTGGCCAGTTTTCTTGCCTGGCCTGTATCCAGTCCAGATTTGGATACTCCCTTCATCGTCACCACATCTCCATCCCTCAGTCGTTCTGGAGTTCTGGCCAAATCCATTCCTCTATCTGCACAGCAAAACATACGGCCTTTTTATTGTCCCCGAATTATTTTCAAGACCAGTACAAAGAACTTTCGTTTCCAGTTATTGTCAAAGCACCATTTCATATACCTGTATCAACTCTTTCGGGTGGCATTTTCTTCAAACATAGGCTTGATCTCAAACATTGTATCAGCAAGCTTTATTTTTGTCTGGATTTTTTTTTCTACCTTGAGGGGAAAATCTGAATCCTTTGGCCAGACCAGAAACATCGTTATTTTCATTGAGCAAAGCTGCAACTTGATTGAAATCCCCGCTCCTGACAGCCTCCCTCAAATCGCTGGAAATATTGACAGATCTTTTTGGACCTTGAAATGGAGATGTGGAGGGTCCACCAGTTGATGGAGATCGAGCACGATCGAACAAATCAAAAATATTGAAGCCCTGATTTATTGGCATCGACACGAATAAATTTAAATTAAAATTTTCATCCCGAATATGTGTCCCCCCCCCCTTCATGTCAGAGCAACACCAATAAGAATCAACAGAGGAGCTTTTTGGGGGGGTGCAAAACAGAAGAGGATGAGAAAAGTATGAATCTCTCCTACCTCGTTGTCGCTATCATCATCATCATCATCATTAGAATCATCTGCAAAATTGAAAAACAAACAGCTTCATTTTCATAGAAATTCCTGCAGGTCTCATCTTCCCAGAAAATGTACCATACAGGGATATAGATAAATACATCTATACATCCATGACCCATATTCTATCACCTGTAGTTCTTTTGGACCTTACCTACCACGTTCTTTCTCTAAAAGAAAAACAAAGGCCTTGTGGAACTAGACGTTCGCATCTATTTTAAGCCATGTTAAGAACCCAACGTTCTTTCTCTTAAAAAATATGGTTTTAAGAAAATACTTTTTAAAAGATGTTATGTGCAAAAACAAGAATGTGTGGAACCTGATTTTCTTTTTGCATTTGCCCTGCTTGGAGGAGAAGTAGGATTTCATGGCTCATCTGGCCTGGGGTCTCCAGGTGCATTTCCAGGCTGCTCCACTCTCAAGGGTCCTTCAAAAAATGGGGGCCTTTCTTCGCGCCTGGAAAAACCTGCAAAAAAATATTTTTCTTAGAAAACTCAAAGCTGTGCAGTAAATCAGTTTACACGAGGGGGAAAAACAGAACAGGCTTGTTCAAAAATTACAAAAACGAGAAAAGTCCTTTCTCTTTTTATTTTTCCCTTTTCTTTTGGTTTTCCCTCTTTCCTCAGAAGCCCACGATTCGCCCCGGCGCCATTATTGAAGCGAGAATAGACATCAGCCAAAATCACCGCCGCCACCAAGACGACGCACAGAACGTGTTTGGCGGTGAACCCGACCATTGTCGACGCAAAAACAGAAAAACAGAATTGTGAGAGGGCAGGTGCGGTGGAGGGGGTAGTCTTGTCTTTTTTCTGTCACGTCCCATTGTTTCCAGTTTAACGCCACCCTTTGGCACAAGTTTGTGGGCGACTTTTCTCACACAAGTTTCACGCACCAGCAAAGCAAATGAACGAGGGAATCGTTTCTGCAGGTGATTGAAAGTTTGGGCAAGGGGGGCCACCAAGGAAGTTTCAACGCTGAACTTGTTCAATGAATATATATCCAGAAAAAGGTGTGGCCTATGTCTTTCAGTGCCATCCAGTTCCTCTCTGATCGGTCCATCTATTTGACATGCATGGATCCCTGCTTCGAAGTAAAATACTGAATTCAGTAACCAAAACTCACACTGCTGAATGCATACATGACATGCAAAAGAATCAAATTTGATTCTTTAAAGACACTTACTGCACCGCACTTCTTTTTCCCATTGCACCTTTAGACCTTGGATTCAAGAACACAAACAAAAAAACCCTTTGGATATTTCCTTCACCTGAAATTCGCGTATGGCATTAATGGCATACAACAGTTAATTGATGAATATTGGAGGAAAGAACCGGTTATAATCGATGTTGAAAGGGTGTACCCCCAGTGACAACGTCTTTCTCACTTGAAGTCAAAAACTGCAAGTTTACAGACAAGCTCCTAAATGGAACACCTGATTACTTTCCATTCATCACTAAAACAGACGTTCCCAGTCGTACTCATAGAACAGCCCCCCCAGAACTTTCCAGGTCCTTAACACTGGTTAACACCTGTCCTCTGCAAGTAATCTTGTTTGTTTTTTGTTTGTTCTCCCTGATTGCAAGACAAGTTCATGGACCTTTTGAACAGGCACGGCGTGTTTTTTTCTGCATGACTCATCTCTATTTTCGTTTTGTATGTCGGACTCTAGTCGTTGTCATTTCTCATGTTGGATTTGGGTTTGTAAGCCAATTGGTTGATCTCGAATATGGAATTTGGAATCTTTTACACTTGAGTAGGTCGCTATCATAGCATGACATGATGTTTGTACACCTCAGGGCTGTTAATCGATTGATAAGCCTATGAAGCGGCCTCTACTGTACATGGTTTTTTTTTCAATCCTGCAAACTCACCGATCCTTCTAATCCCCCCAATATACAAAAAAGCAATCCTGCAGCTTGCAATGTGCAAGTTAAATTGAGCAGCTGCGGACACCAAAAGACAAGCTCCCTATAAATTGAAGAATATCTTTCAGAGTGGCCTCTGGGTCGCTGATGTTCAGTGACCAGCATTTTTGTGGCTCTTTGAAAATAAAAACTTGGAAATAAGAAGAACTGACTGGATTGGTTTATATTCATGGCTCTTTGAAAAACAAACCATCCCCCCATTCACGACAAGGTAGGCCTTGGGGGGCAGTCATATCTTCAGTCGAGAATGATGTATATGGATCTGTCCAAACTATTCTCATCCGCAGGCCCTCACTGGAATCGGTCTTTACCTGCCAGTAAACCCAAAGCTCACTGATTACTGGTGCATTTTGGATGATAAATTGTAGACCACTACAAATCCAACTCCCCTGGTCCACCACTGGAGAAAGAAAGTTGTGCACCCCCAAAGAAAACATTAATAAAATGTATTCAAGCCCTCGGAACAGTTTTAGCGATTTGACGGAACCGTTTTCGAATTCGCACCTGCGAGCGGAAAACTCACCGAGACGTCTTCGCAGTTTCTGGCCCTGGGCATCATTTCCCCCTCCGCCGCCGCCTCCGCCGCCGCCAAGCGTTGCAAGACAATCGCAACCACGTTCCGTGGTAGACAGTGTAGGGACGAGTCCTTGTCTTTCAAGCAACCCAGCCACAGAAGCCTCTCCACACCCCAATCCAACCTGTATGGAACCAGTTCGAAGCTGTCGATCTTCATGGCGGAGCACCAATTCGGGTCTCCCCCGCACAACGAGAAAGACAGTCTCTTCGCGCCTTCCTGTAGGTTCCAGATCGAGAGCTCCAGGTAGAACCACCCTTTCCCCACTTTGCTCCGCAACAACTGTCTCATTCGCTCTGTGCAAGTATCCGTGTCGGTACTGTGGGAGCCTACCTCTTCCCTCACGAGGACCTGTTCCGTTCGCCCATCGGCGTCAACCGCCTCTCTGAACTGTTTCACCCGCCAGCTGCAATGGTATTCGACTCGGTCGAGCTTTATTCGCCAACGCGCCACGTACAGCCCACGGGGGACGTCATGAAGGTCGCCTTCGAGTTCCAGCCAGCACGCCCTGCTCAACCGCGCAAGCTCCCAATACCCACTTTCCCGGAGAAGGCCGTCGCTGCCCGCAACTGCCGACGTTTGCTACCCGAAACTGTTTGGCTCCTTGTTGGATCGACCTCATTCTATCTTTTCTTTCTTGACGAAGAACAAGAACTGCCAACCTTGTCGCTCTGTGTGTGCTGTATCTGTCACCTCTCTATCCACAGGCAGTACCCGAAAAGAAGCCACCATTGTTCTACGGGGTGACGTTAACAGCCGATTGATTGTCTAAATATTCATATCTATGTCGATTTAAAATACAGAGTGTGAATGAAGAGATGATCGAACCAAAAGGAGTGCGAGGCATCTGGCAAGATTGGGCCTGCAGGTACAGCAACGAAGGAATGTAGAAAAGAAACCTTGGCCAAGGAGGTAAATACCGCTCCAGTGACACGATGTGTTCTAAAAATAGCAAGGAATACCAGGGACCTGGAGCAATCCGTGAAGCAGCACAAAAATGTTCTTTCTTCTGTTCCTCAAAAATTCCTTTCTGTAGACAGCTGATGACCTTCTGATGAGAGAGGTTTTTTTCCTCGTTCAAGAAGAATCTATTTGTATGTGTTGTTTGTTTGTTTTTTTCCCCTCCACAATGTAATTTGATGTTTGCTTGTTTGTTGTAAACTACCCTGTGCATGAAATGGCCTGTGGCGGAGTTTTCAGGATTTCCAGCCAAAACCATGGCTTTATCATTGCATTGCTTTTTTTTGGGGGGGGGGGGGGAGTTCACGTTTAAGTTTTTCTTGTTGTTAATTTTTAACAAGACGGCCTGAGACAAAGGCTCTCACGAAGCCTTGCCCCCCCCGAAAAAAAAAAAAATTGAATTCAGGAATCGTGTGATAAAAAGAACTTTTAACAGCAGAACGAACGAGAGGGTGTGGGGAAAAAGAAAAGCTCCTCATCCCAGAAAAAGGGCTGTTTCTTGTTGCTGGTTTTGTATTTTTGTTTGGTTTATATGCCATATATAGTTTTGTTATCGACTATTGAGCAGCGTATGACTAACAGAGGGGCATCAACTGCCCAGTGATCTGAACTCACTGTGGATGGTTTGTTTGTCACGATTAGGGAGTGGGTCATTCTAGTGAATTGAATCGGAATGTATAATACTTATGCTTGGTTCGTGAGAAAAAAGAATGCATATTGTCTGGTTACTTAGTCGATATGACAACTCGTCGAGTGCACGAGACGATTGGAATATCTTCATCACCACCGTTTCTAGTTTTAGTCCCTTTTCGAAGAACTGCCAACTCTCCACAAAACAATCAACAGTTCCTACAACTCCTAAATTACCCCATGCTGGTTTTCTCGACACTATACCATCCCTTGAATCAATATTTCGTGAATCAATATTTCCACAGCTTGCAGAGGAAAAAACAACAAACAAGGAAGATCACATGCAGATGACCGGTTAGAACCGGTTTTGAAAGTCGTCACTCAACACAGAATTTCAATTTTTAGGTGACGATGACAGAAAGAGAAGGTTCTGTTGTTTGTTTGCTTGCTAATAAAAAAAGGCGTTTTCTTTGATTCTCAGTGCACGTTTTGGTTTGGCTCCTGGTTGCTTTTGTCGCTCCAGAAAGTCTCAACAGCTTTTCCTCGAACTTCCGTTCACAGGGTCCTACGTGACGACACCCTACAGAAAAAATGTTTTTTGGGGTGTTGTCACATTCTTGAATCAAGAATCTTGATCTCTGTTGCGATGTTGCCACGTGAGAGTCAGGCTGCAGCCCAGAAATGAAAGTACAAATTTCGACCCAGAAAAATCAGAGTGCACCTTCAGCCTACGGACCCCGCGCGTGCCCTGGTTTCCTGCTCGTATCCTTGCCCGTCGTTGTATCCCCTCGTTTCCATCTGTTCGTTGCCATGTCTGTGTATCAGCCGCTTCGAGAACAGCAGTACTTAGGTCCCTACAGCGATAAGAGGCGTTACCTTGTGGTGGTAAGAACTGATCTGAAACCACAACGCCGATAGCTAGTTCTCTGATCAATACCTGTGAAGGGAAATGTTGCCTCAGGCTGGGGGATTGCAATATTATCTCGCGAGATCTGAGAACGATCGTTCAGATCGAACGTTTGCATGTTGTGTGGATTCAGGACAAGATCGGTTGCGGCAGTTACGGAACAGTGATGTCTGCGAAAAACAAGAAAGGCAGTCTCGTTGCGATCAAGCGATTGGGGCCCGTGAACAGAATGCGCCCCCGGGTACGTGGTTGCGCCTCTAGTCTCAGCCGCCAAAGCGCACGATTCGATTCGATCGTGCGCGCATGTCATGCGCATCGAGTCCATGTGAATCCATGTGGATCGACAAGGTCGAAATTGCAGGGGACCGCTGGCGGCTGCTTATGTCGGCTCCATTTGGGGGCAATCTTGACACTTTGATAGGCAGAACTGCGCTTGCTTGATGTTGACGCAAAAAGGAATATGGTTGGGCCGCTGGCTGGATGGCTGGCTGGCTGGCTGGAAATTGTGCTCAGTGTCTGTCAAAACTGATAGTAGTTTCTTTGTTCAACACAGGAATTGGAATTTGCTAAAAGGGAGTTGCGGCAGAATATGACCCTCAACCATCCACACATTGTTACATTCATCGAGGTCAGTAGATTTCTTAATCAATTGATTAAGAAATGATCATTTGCAAATGAAAAACCACTCGAGGAACTCCGAAAAAGAAAATCACAGCAGCTTCATACTGGGCTGACAGAAGCTTCTTCTCTCTGTGTGTGTATGTGTGTGCGCGTGCGCATCGCTTCCTTCTTCCCCTGGGCAATATTTTTGTATTGAAAAAACAATCAGCACTTTTATGGTGGAAATGAGCTCTTTCTAGTGCTGGAGCTCGCTCCGGGTGGAACTCTCCGTTCGTTTGTTGACAACCATGGTGGATCGCTTCCAGAAGATTGTGCTAGGTGGTTTTTTCAGCAGATTATTCTTGCCGTGGATTATGCACACAAAATGGTAAAACTGAAAAAAAACTGCTGTTCTTGTTTGCTAACATTAGCAAACCTGTCTGGATAACACAAGAAATGCCATTTTTGTATTGGAGGTGATTGTGCTCTCGGCTTGCCAGGAAGGGCTCCAAGAGCAATAAATATATCACAGAAGCGTTTCGGATAGGCTATATTTTTTGTGGGATTGCCCATGCAATTTTGGTCAGCGTTTCTTCTGGAGGTTTTTGACCCAGTTTCGCTTTTAGTTTACTTTTTGGGTTAGAGAGCTAGATATTATGAACATACGGTGGTTTTTCCTGAGTCGGTTTACTTTTCGCTTTGCCGTTAACGGGCTACCTTGGGCCTTTTGGCCTTGTGTCAACTAATTTCAATATCACAGACAGAGGAGCTTGCCTGTTCATTAAAATTTTCCACTGCTGCTCATTGAGCACTTGAGATTCTGATTCTCTTTTGCCTGTTTGTTTTTCTCTCATTTCATTTGTCATTGTTTTGATGGCTGATTTTGTGGGGGTTTTTCTAAGGGTATTTTCTTCCGTGATATCAAATTGGAAAACATAGTTATGGACGAGGGCAACAGACTAATGCTGTGCGATCTTGGATGTTCAAAGGTGAAAAAAACAAACAAACATAAAAACCATTGAACGCTTAATGAGGGTGGCTATTCTTCACATTGGCTGTTTTTATTTTTTTCTGAGCAAAAACAGCAAATCAAAACCATAATCTCACATTTTTCTCCTCTCTTTTTTTCCGATCTGTTCGTTCATTCTTGATTGTGATAATGTGCAAAAACAGAAAACAATATTGTTAATGATTAACACATTAATGATGTGTGTCCCTGAAAATTTCTTGTTTTGCAGTGCACTCGGTTCGATACTGTTTGCAACTCGTTGGTTGGAACGCCGCGATATATCGCTCCAGAGCTTCTTCAGTATTGTATGTTCAACCCTATTGGAATCATGGATGTCCCCAAGTATGATGGAAAGGTGGGGAGGCCATCAAAGATTTGAGATTTTCATATTAAATAGCTTGATTTTGGTTGATCCCTAGAAGCTTTCCATCGCAACCCATACAAACACTTCAGGAATTCGCTTTCTGAGGAAGAAAAGAAAACTGCAAAAAGTCTTTATCAAAGTATCTATGCGATAGAACAGGCAGAGACCGGTTCAAGAAAACATGCGCTGTAGTTATAATTCTCCGTAATTGTTTTGATTTGTGGGTGCCTGTTTCTAGGCATTGGACCTCTATGCTGCTGGCGTGTGTCTTTATGTCATGATCTATGGGGAATACCCAGAGCGTGTAGTGCCAGGAAATTACTACAGCGACTTCAACAGCCCTGGTCCGAGTGATCCATTTCAAAATCTTTCTAAAAATTTTCCTTTATGCTCAAAGAGGGGCCCAGTATCAGACGATTGCTGTAATCTGATTGCCGGATTGCTCCATCCTGACCCTAAGAAAAGACTCACCATGGAGGGAATCCTGTCGCACCCCTGGTTTATGAAAAACCTGCCGGAAGGGTTCCATGCGTTTAACAAGAGGGTTGCAAAAAAAAATGTCGAGAGGGTTTTAGCGACGAGATTGGCCAATCGCCCTGTTGAAGAAGAACTGCTGCTGAATTCCGGGGACTACCGCCGAAACGATGGCGAATTGAGAATTGAGAATAACGAAAGGGGTGGGGCAAGGAAAACAAGCATGGTATCGTTGATCAGGAAGCCTTTTGAAAAGGTGGGGCTCTGGATTAAAAATCTTCTGATGTGTCGTGCAATTTGAGCGAAAATCTCCTATTTGTGCACGACCCGATTCTATTTTCATTGTTTTGATATCCACATTCATATGAATGTGATAGGTATTTGTCTTAGTATACTTTTTAAAAGTACCCAGGGGGTTTTTGTATGCTAGCTCTAGAACATAGATCTATGTGTATTATCCACTTCTTTGCCATAGCTAGGTATCTTTTCCCACGAGTCTTTTAATGGATGGCCTCCACAGTCGGAGACCAATTTTAATTTTTGGGCAATGTTTTGAGGGGGAAATAAGCATTTGGTTCGGTTAACTTTTTTCCTTCACGATATTGTTGCACTTGTGGATTTGTGATGGGAAAATCTTTGCAGAATTTTATATGGGAATATTTTCCCCATCTGATTATCCAGATGGGAAAAACATGCCCCACCCCCTTATTGAGAAACTATTGGGCAAAAAATAAATTCCACAGCAGATTGAACAAAACCTTGTTCTTTCTGCTGGGAAAATGTCAGACTTCGATTCAAGCTGATACTTGATGAGTGTCGCATGATAGTGGACTTACTTTTTTCGTGAACAAATTTTCCTTTTAAGAAAATGAATTGCTTAGTTGAAAGCGACTTGCAAGGGGATAATATAATGAAAAAAACTTTCGGGTTTCAGTTCTTTCCCAGTTTTTGAAGTACTTTTGACAGCGGAGTGGAGGAGTAGGTTAGGGCAAAAAATAAAACCTCCGAGCAAAAGGGATGTTTTCTTGTTGCTCTTTTTAGAGTTTTTTTTGGTGGTTCCTATGCCGCTTTACATATTTTTTTTATCGATCGCTGAGAAGTGCATTGAGGATGTGGGACGAAGGACAGGAATCCGGATTGGAAATTGATTAATTGAAATCTCTATTGATGGGCTGTTGGCAACAATATTTATCCCCTGTGAGGATGAGAATATTGAAAAATGTAATTTTTATGGTTGCTTTTGCGAAAAGAAAGAATGCATGGTGTAAAGGAGCAATTTCCTACCTCTGAAACTTGTCGATCCATGGATAAAAACAATGCTACACCGAACTTTTCTGGCGATCAATACATATTACGTTATTATTAACAGGTGATTTTTGTTAGTTTTCAAATCGAAGGTCCAAAGCCGAAATTACAGATAGAAGTGTTGCACAGTTTTTTTTTCTTCTTCTGGCTATATTCGTACTATCACATAATGTAAAGTGGAAAGAGAATATATATACATACTTTTTTTGCCTCTAATTTCCAATATATTGTTCTTCCTGAATCCAGCCAGGGCAAAAGGCCAGGGGCTGCCCCAACAAGCGAAATAGAACAATTTTTTACGTATCCAAAATGAAAACATGAAAGCCACATCGCTCCTTGATAGTTGGAGATCTTGAAAACAAAGCCACAGATGCTGCCTCCCTCCCACCACCTCTGGAAATCAGTTTTTCCAAAACACCTGAATCGATTGAAAAAGTTTTTGACCAAAGATGCCGACCTGCACAAATTCTCGCATGGCGTAATCAAGGCATTGCTCATAGATAGATTTTGTTTCCGGTGCCATGGTGAATTCTGCCATCCCTACTCTTCAATCCTTCCTACAAGACCTTTTTTTTTCCACAACAAAAAGAACAAACAGTTTTTGTTTTCAGTATCATTCTTGTGATATTTGTTTCTGCCAATATGACTGACACAACTGACATTAACAGGCAACTTAAGAAAAACAAAAAAAGAGCCCATATCTTATCAAAATTTCTTCACCAAAAAACCACACATATCGGATCGGATATCGGATTGCCAGACATATTAATTTTACTAAAAACACAACACGGTGAGGCCAAACTTTTCCTTTTTTGGGGGGGTAGTCTTTTTTTCAACATTTTGGGGATGTGAGGATTGGATAGACTCTTAGAAACATAACACAACATCACAAACAGAAATGCTAAATCTCGATTGGAAAGGCAGAGTTGACTTTGTAATCCCAGTAGAAACAGAAGGAAAAAAAAAAGAGGGGATTTCCGCACAACCATTTTGGGATGGATTATTGTGACGATTGGGCAAAAATTACTCATCGAAAAGTGTGACGTGGTCGTTTTTCTCACCTTGGTGTGAATCCAGGGACCACGACGCTGCACAGAACGAACACATCCGACGATGTCTGGATTTCATCGATTTCTACCCGAACCTCTTTTCCGTTGCAACCGAAAAAAATTGTTGGTCGCGAACCGCTCCACTTCCCCACATACCAGCCTTTGCAGTCGCTGTATTTGTCCCTCCTGATGGTAACAGCCCCCCTTTCCTTGATCGTGTAACGTTCTCCACGTTCCCCCAAGTCGTCTGGGGGATCGCAAATCGGCTTGCCCGTCGTTTCGGAGAACTTTCCCCAGAAAAGCTTTTCCTGGAGCAAAACCGAAACTGCGGGAGATCGCCGCTCTCTACCGAAAAAAGGAAACAACGCGTCCACACCATCGCTCGTGATGCTACAAGGGCCAAACATGCTCTGCGAAAATTGTTCCTCAAGCAGTTTTTTGTCTGACCAGCATACGAAGTGGTTTCCGAACTTCGCCTTCAGAGGGACGTCTCTGAGGAACCTCGGCTCCACCCCATTTCGAAACTGCGCCACGCTTTTCTTTGAGTCCGTCAAGCATTGCGAATGGGCTGCGGGCGCTAGGAAACCCCCTGATATAAGCAGAAGCAACGCCACCCTAAAACGCAGTTTCATCCTGCGGGAACAGCTCTTCTCACACCCCCCGGGAAAATAGACATGGAAATAGTGCAAGGATAACGAAAACGCTGGTACGAAAAAGCCATCGTCAGACATGCAAGACTCGACATGATTACATACACAAACAAGCCGCCAAGGATGGATTCCAGAATGGATTCAACGAGAGCACCGCAGTCAAGACTGCGACTGCCGTGGCATCAGCTTTTTTCGAGGCGTTGGCCTCATAGTTTATGGGACCTCATAGTTTTTACAGGAGGTGAACGTAGAGAGGACATTTCCAACGGGAGCGCCGACAGCTTGGCGGCTACTCTATGTTTTGCACTGGTGTGCAGTTCCGTTGCATCCGACCTGTCTCGACCAAGCTGGTCCAACTCCACATCAAGCTGATCCATCTCGATGTCGAGTCGACCGAAAAAGTAAGGGTCATCTCGATGTCGAGGTGGATTAGCTCAAAGGGGGGGCTGTTTCTAGTTCCGACGTTCCATGTGTCGAGGACGTCTGTGGTTAACCGAGGAAGTCTTGGGGATTGACAGTCAGACTTTGTTGTTCGAAGGAGATCCAGTTGAAGTATAATATGAGCGCTTGTATGTCTTGCTTTGTAACGTGTTTCCTGCGTTTTTCACTGGAACATCGTTGGCTAAAACAGGGCCATCTCGACACAGCGATTGTTTACAACACAGTCGGTTGAGGTCGATCTTCCTTTAAATATATTTCCTTTCGAAAAAGGATCGCTCAAAGCGTCGTCCTTCAACTTCACTCGGCCTATCGCCACTATGGATGGCTTTCGAAAGCGAATTCGCCTTAGTCAGGTCATAGGCCCCCTGGGCGATGAGGAGCGTTACCTTCTTATGGTGAGAATAGCGATGCCCGATCTGAAGCCAAAACAAAATGAATCACCACGTAACTCGTCCGTTCCCTTCTAAGGGACGTGCCGCCTCAGGCTGGCAGATTGCAAAAATATTTTGTTCAGATCGAAGCGAGCTCGAGATCCCGTTTTCGTTGTTCAGGGTCCGGTCGGGTCGGGTGCGGGTCGGGTCGGGTGGACGTGCCATGAAAACGTTGTAGTTGCGAAAAATAAAGAAGGGAATCTGGTTGCGATCAAGCGATGTGGGCAAGCAAGATGCCAAACGGACTGTAAGAGTTGTTTTGACACAGGATGAGGTATTCGCAGAGAGGCTGCAACAAAGAATGATCCTCTCGCATCCACACATCGTTGCATTGAACGATGTGAGTGCAGCTGTTTGATAAAATGAAAAACGTTGAAAAATAATTTCTTCCTTTCAATTTTCTGTTGAATACAGGGAGCTGCAATGCAATGGTTGCAATTTGTGGTGAATTTCTTTTCCTTATTGAAAATACCTTCATCCAATTTTTTTCTTCTATTTTTTTATTTTCAGGATTGGCTTGTTTGCACTCATCAGCAAGTTTTCTTTCTTTCTTTTGCATGAATACTTTTTTCTCAAAAATATCGCTGTGAAGAAGGATTTCAAACTGATTTTGGGCCTGAACTTCACTGCACTGGCTGAATTGGAACCTGTGAAGTGTCATGTTTATACCTTAACTAAATTGCTGAGAATCAGTGACTAAAATATTTTTCAATATCAGCTCGCTTGGATGTTCTGTTGGTGTATGTTCTCTACTAATTGATACGTAAAACCGAATGCTATGTTGGAACATGGAATTCTGTCTTACTCTTTGATCGTGTGCTAACAAAAAATTCTCCTCTGTGTGTGTGTGTGTTGTGTGTGTGTGTGTTGTGTGTTGTGTGTGTGTGTGTGTGTGTGTGTGTGTGTGCTTGATGTTCATTGATTTCCCCTTCGCCCTTAAAAAAATATGTATTCACATATATCTGAAAAACCATCAGCACTTTTATCGTGAGAATGAGCTTTTCATAGTGCTGCATTTTGCTCCGGGTGGAACTCTTCGGTCGTTTCTCCGAAAACACGGATCTCTTTCAGAAGATTGGGCCAGAGGTTTTTTCCAGCAGATTATTCTTGCCTTGGGAGGGTTTTTCCAGCAGATTATTCTTGTCTTCGAAATTACTCTCACCTTTGGCTATGCACACGAACTGGTAAGGGATCCCTTTCAGTTCCATGCTATGGGAGGAGCCCCTCTTTTCTCCTTTGCATGCCAATCACCTCCAATTGTCTGAATATATATGGAATAGGTCCCAGTTAGATAATAACGTACGTCAGCTTTTTTTGTTATCCTGCCGCAAAAAAGCAAGTTTGCCTGTTTGAAAACCTTTTTCATGTTTGCTTGCTATCGTGAATTGAAAGCCTCTTCATGTCTTGTTGCTTTCTGCTGGTTAAATTTAGTGGTCAATGTTTGTATTACTTTTTTTTTAGGGAATATTCTTCCGGGAGATAAAATTGGAATACATGTTGTTGGAGGACAACAGAGTAATGCTATGTGATCTTGGGTTTTCAGAGGTACTGTTGATATCAAGACAGAAATAATTAGTTGAAACTGAACATTCAACGTTCGTAGGAAATAGGCATTGTATTTTTGATAATTGTATTTGCCGAGCAAAACAAAAGTGAAAGAAGCCATCTGCTTTTCTTTGAAAGCGTTCGTCCCCCGATCTTGCACTTCTCCCTTCTCTTTTTTTCAACCTGTGGCTGATTCATTAATAGGAGTTATTTTTAGTATTCGAAAAAAAAATCACTGATGTGCTCTGTAGTCCGTTTGGTTTGAAAGTGCATCCTACTCACTGAGTCCAAACGACCCACACATTGCTCCGGAGCTTCTTCCAGACCCCAATGCCAAAAATTTCAGAAACCCAAGTGTCCCTGAGCATGATGGAAAGGTGAGAGTTCCATTGACATTACTCATTTGGTGTCCAAATGTCACTCTATTTTTAGACTTGCATGAATAAGTATACTGTGACACAGTGATGACTCTACAGCACATACATCATGATCATTGAATTGATTTGTGGATATCTGTTGCAAGGCATCGGATCTCTTCGCTGCTGGCGTGTGCCTTCACGCGATGATATTTGGGAAATATCCAAAGTGTAGCGACAGCAACGAGC
Organism: Bryopsis sp. KO-2023; assembly: GCA_030272585.1. Taxonomy (NCBI): domain Eukaryota; kingdom Viridiplantae; phylum Chlorophyta; class Ulvophyceae; order Bryopsidales; family Bryopsidaceae; genus Bryopsis; species Bryopsis sp. KO-2023. The sequence goes on from BSYQ01000005.1 coordinate 647,519, forward strand.
ACTATATTTACGACATTAGGGATGGTTCTTCTTTCAACATTCCTTCACATTCAGAAAAGGGTCCAGTATCAGAAGGCTGCCGTGATTTCGTTGCTGGATTGCTCCGCCCTGACCCTAAGGAAAGACTCACCATGGAGGGAATTCTGTCGCACCCCTGGTTTAATGGAGTGGTGCCCAAAGAATTCAGTGAGTTTAACGAGTTCAGATTCGAGAATAAGAAAGATGTCCAGGAAGGCTGTGCTGCAAGGAAAAGGGATATGTTGTCAGTGCTTAGGGAGCGTTTTGAAAAGCTGAAGCTTGGGATCAAGAATCTGCTGATGCGCCGTGGAAGTTGATTCGAATCTTGCCACTCTCATTTACTGTGTGCATACAATCCATTTTTTTTATGAACGATGATATTAGGTGGCACATATGTTAGCTGCTGTTAATTTAAACAGCAGCTAACCCCCCGGGGTGGGTGGGGGGGGGAGGGATGATTGTCCAGTAGCTGTCTGCTTAATGCCTTCAGATTTTCCCTCTAAAAAAGGAAAATCAACTTTTTTGGAGGACATCAGTTTTCTTTTTCCACAATTCTGGACTTGTGAATTTTGTATACCATCAGCAGAAAATCGGGCCTACCTATTTAGGAAAAATGGAGCCCTTGCTTTACAGCTCTTTTGGTGGTCGAAATTCTGTGCGACAGGTGGTAGGAAATGAAAAAAGTACCTCCGTTTCTGAGGTCTTTTTTTCTCCCCAGGGTTTTTTTCTTTATTTCACCACTATTGATGGGGGATGAGTTGGTAACAATTATGAGGATTGAAATATTCCTTCGTAGTGATACATGTAATCTCGAGAGAGCTCTATGGTTGTGAGGAGGGACAGTGCTTGTATTCCGATCGATAGTTACAAACAACAGCTAGTGTTTATGGCAGAAACAAAGAATATGGTCTCCTTTTTTGCAAGTCCGAAACCCCCAGAAAGAAAAGAAACGCCACCCAATTTTCGTTGATTCCTTTCAAAATAATAAACAAATTTGTTCTTTAAACATGATCTGTTCCATCCACATTATCAGAAAGGATTGCGTTTTGGAGCTGGGCGTTTGCGGAGTCTTGTTTGATGCTTTGCCCGCGCAGTCTTCTTGATCGGCAAGACCCTCGCCAGCACATACTGTGCAGGTGGTTTAAGTTGCTTTGGCTGAAGAAAGGCCTGCTAGCAACCAGGTAACAAATTGTTCAGCTAAAAGACGCCTGGTAGTAAGAGAGTTACCTCCCTACCGGAAGCCATCCGATGCATCTCAGCCTGCCACAAGCTCACACTTGGGGGAAACACACACCTCGAGGCAGCCGTGCGAAAAGCTGTCATGGCATGGTTAGGGGAGCAGACACTGGAGGAGAAACTCAGTATCCTGGCTGGTCCTGCAGTAGGACCTGTTTCAGGTGGCTTGTTTAGAAAAATCAATGGAGGTCTTAGACTGGGTTTTGGAGAGGAGTCCCAAGCACCCTGCTCATGGTACTCAGATTTGGGTTTAGCATTTGGGACCAAAGAGCACCCAGTTTCTGGAAGAGAGGAAGAGGCCTGCCGAGCACTCAGGGCCCACTACCTGGATGACAACTTTGCGCAAGTGAGATCACTGTTTGACGGCCAGTTTCCCAAACATGTTGATACCCTCGAGTGCCAGCTCATGCTTATCGAGTTAGTTGAGGATAATGATCTTCAAGACAGCGCCTGGCAAGACGATTTAAGCACCCATTATGAGCGGCTGAGATATGTCAAAACGCCCATCTCCATGGGGGAGCTCTTTCATGATAGAAGTACTCAGCCAGGAAAACCAGTGCGGGAGATTCGTAAGGTGATGTTGGTGGGAAATCCAGGGACGGGTAAGACCACCCTGAGCCGTAAGCTGGCCTATCGTTGGGCGAAAGGAACGTGGGGTGCAGGGTTTGAGGCTGTGTATGTGCTGCCAGTCCGGGCCTTACAGCAAAGTGCATATGACAACGTGAGCTTTCGCCGGGCCGAGACCCTCGCTAACGCCATTGTCAGGAACTGCTTTGGTCCGAGGGAGGATGAGGAATACAAGCGTTTGCGGCACCAAACCAGCCAAATGCTAAACAAGACCACTACGCTGGTGGTGTTGGATGGGTTGGATGAGCGGTATGGGGCCAGTGAGCTGCTAATTAACCAAGCCAAGTCAGGCAGCCACAAGCTGCTAATCTTGTCCCGGCCTTATGGTATCGAGGCAGAGCGCTCTTTGGCTGACATAGAAATAGAGCATGTAGGATTTAATGGTGCACAGTTGGAAGCCTTTGTGCGCCATGAACTATCCCAAGAGCATGGTTCCGAGCTGCTAGCATTCATCCAAGAGCAGCCTGCCATCGGGTTGATAGCTCACGTACCGGTGAACCTGCAGATCTTGTGTGCCTTGTGGCAGTGGCAAGACATGGGAGGGGGGTCTGGAGTGAATGCAGTGCCTTTGAACAGTAGCCTTCCTGGTCTATACCACAGGCTTACTGGGTACGTGTGGCATCGATACAAGGAGAAGCACAGGGAGCGGCACTTGCAAGATCAAGACCGCGAGGCACTGTTTGCTGCTTTGGGGCAGATTGCTGTCCGTGGGATGGAGTGTGGAGAACTAGTGCTCAGCCAGGGGTTGGTAGAAGGGGTGTTGGCAGAGGAAGAGGAGCGAGTCCGGGAAATGCTGAAAGATGCTGGTTTCTTGTTGTTACAGGACTTGGGTAAGCAGTACCAGTTTCCACACTTGACGTTCCAGGAGTACTTTGCTGGGCGCTGGCTGGCAAAGCAGCTCATGTCCAAGGAACCTAGGGAGCGGGGAAAGGCGGAGAAGTTTTTTTTGAAGCATAAATATGAGCATCAGTTCAGAGAGGCATTCTCATTCATGGCTGGGGAGGTGAGCAAAAGGCAAGAGGTTGAGGAGATGAAGCAACTCTTGAAGCTGGCGGAAGCTCAGCCCCAAGAAATTATAGGTGTACAACACGCACTGTTGCAATTGCGGCTCGTGCATGAGTGGCTGTTTGTTGCCGGGAAAGACTGTGATATGGAGTCAGCCAATCTTGAAGGAGAGTTTCAGATATTCGAGTCCCTAAAGGGGTGGTTCGAAGAAGGGATAGAGTGGGTACGGCGAGAGGAGGAGTGGTATGAGGGTGATGATGCAGAGCTCCTGGGGGTGCTTACTGCTGGGTTGCGGAGCTTACGAGCTGATAGATACAGCCCATCCTTGTTAGAACCCCTGCTCAATGCCTGTAAGGATTCAGATCGATGGGTTCGTCATGCTGCCCATGTGGCCCTAAACAAGTTGGTTGGAGTCTTTCCAGGACAAGCCCCAGCTTTGCTGCAGCCCCTCCTCAATGCCTCCAAGGATCCTGATGTGTGGGTTCGTCGTGCTATCGTCAAGTCCCTAGGGAAGGTGGCCGAGGCCGTACCAAAACACGGCCCAGCTCTGTTGAAGACCCTTCTGAATGCCTGCAAGGATTCAGATTGGGAAGTTCATCGTGTTGCCTTTCAAGCCCTGTGGAAGTTGATTGAGGATGCGCCACAGCAGGCCTCAGGTTTGCTTGATCCTCTGCTCGACACATGCAAGGATTCAGATGTGTTGTTTCGCCGTATTGCTGTCAAGGCTCTAGGGAAGGTGGTTGAGGGCGCTCCAAGGCAGGCCTCAATCTTGCTGCAGCCCCTGCTCAACGTGTACAAGGATTCAGACTGGGGGGTTCGTGATGCTGCCATCAAAGCCCTAGGTAAGGTGATCGAGGCTGCGCCAGACCAGATCCCAGCCCTAATGGATTGTCTTCTCGTCGCCTGCAACGATTCAGATATCTGGGTCCGTTCTGCTGCCCTCAACGCCTTGGGGAGGGTGATAGACGTTGTTCCAGGGCAGATCCCAGCCGTGTTGGAGCCCCTGCTTGATGCCTGTAAGGATCCGGAATGGGAGGTTTGTCGAGCTGCTGTTAAGGCCCTTCAAAAATTGGGGGGGGGGATCAATGCCTGCCAGACTTCAAATCACGATGCCCGTTGTGCTTCTGATGAGGCCCAATTGAGTGTAGCTGAGGCTGCACCAGGACACACGTCCAAACTACTGGAATCCATGCTCAATGCATGCAGCGATTCAGATGTGGGGGTTCGTTATGGTGTCGTCCAGAGCCTACGGAATGTGGTGAAAGACATGACAGGGAAATCCCCAGCCCAGTTAGGTCCATTACTCAATGCTTGCAAAGATGTAGATGTGAGAGTTCGTTGTGTTGCCATCGAGGTCTTAGGGAAGGTGGTTGAGGCGGCTTCAGGACAGATGCCAATCCTGGATCCCCTGATCTGTGCTTGTAAGGATTCCAATCGCGATGTTCGTTGTGCTGCTGTCAAGACCATAGGGAAGGTGCTTGAGGGTGTACCAGACCAGACCCCAGCTCTGCTAAAGCTCATACTCAATGCCTGCAGAGATACAGAATGGGAGGTTCGCCAAGCTTCCCTCGAGGCTTTGGGAAAGGTGGTTGAAGCCACACCAATCCATGCCCCATCCGTGTTGGAGACTTTGCTCAAGGCCTGCAATGATTCAGTTATGTGGGTTCGCCGTGCTGCCCTGGTGGTCATTGGCAAGGTGGTGGAGGTTGCGCCAGAACAGGCTTCGATCCTCCTAGAGCCCATGCTCAGTGCTTGCAAGGATTATGAATCCTTGGTTCGTCGCGCAGCTTCCAGGATACTGAGGCAGTTTTCTCTCCAGCAACTCATGGATGGTTACTGGGGTACGCATAATCAAGCCTGCATCCCAACGATTGCAGCTCGGCTCTACTACACGCCTCTCATCATTCGAAGTTCCCCTAAACCGCATCATCAGCGCCTTTTCCTCTACCCCAGAGCGGGGCAGGTGGTAAAGTGGGACATACCCCAAAAAGAAGTGGAGTTATTTTTGCTGAAAATTCAGATGGCTGCAAAACAAGGTGTTCCGAGAAATGGTGCTACTGAAAATTTGAGGTTTCGACGAAAAGAAACAAATGACATCAGAGTTATACCGTGTTTTGGAGGGGGGTGCCAAGCAGTCAAGAGCTTGTTCCGCAGGGCTATGAATCGATAAGAGCTCCTTCAAATTTGCTTGTTCATCTCTAAATCCATCTGAAAGTTTTATCTTCTAGAATAAACTTTGGTTGCAAATATGAATGGAAAAAATGCTTGGGGTTTTTGAGGTAAAGATCCATTTCTAATTGAGTGAATTAAGTGAGAGAAGGAAAGTCAGAAAAAGGGAAAAAAATCCACAGGTGACCAGGTTTTCTTGGCACTGTTGAGTAGCAGCAGGGATAAGATACTTGCTATTGAATATTGAGCAGTGGATGACTTACAAAGTTATGTGCATTGACTGCATATCGGCAGTGATCTGAACTCACTGTTGATGGTTGGTTGGTCACAATTAGGGAGCAGGACATTCCTGTGAATTGAATCCAAATGTGTAATCTTTGTGGTTTGTTTTTCGAGAAAAAAAGAATTGCATGTTGTTGTAGGGTTATTGGGTTGATACTGCAACCCATGCACTTGGACGAGTCCGACAATACATGTCGACCTACCGTTTCCAGTTTATCCCCTTTTTTTTTCGAACACCACAATTGCCGACTCCTCAGCGAAACAATTGACAGTTCCCACAACTCCTTTCTCGACACTGTATAGTTAACTATACAGTGAACGTTCACCTTGAATCACATTTCTCGAATCAGTATTTCCACAGCATGCATGCATATGCAGAGGAACAAACAACAAACAAAGGAGACCACATGCAGATGACCGTTACAACCGGTCCTTCCCTCCGAAAGAATTCTTCACTCAATACAGAATTTCAGGTGACGATGGCAGGAAGAAAAGGTTCTGTTTGTTTGTTTGTTTGCTGTCAAAAAAAACGCTTTCTTCAGTTCTCAGTGACCATTTTGGTTTCGGCTCCTTGGTGCGCTCACAGCAAAGCACCCCAAATAAATACTGCGTAGGGTGGTGTCACATTGTCTCCGATGCTGCGACGTGAGACTCGGGCTGCCGCCCAGAAATGAAAGTACAAATCTCGACCCAGAAAAATTGGACCTTCGCTTGGGAACCCCCCCGCGCGTATCCTGCTCCCATTCGTGCCCGTCGTGATATCCCCCAGTTTCCATCTGTTCGATACCATGTCTTTGTCTCAGCCGCTTCGACGCCAGCACTACTTTGGACCCTGCGGCGACGAGGCGTTACTTTGTGGTGGTGAGAACAGATCTGAATCAACTACGGCAGCGATCACTACGCGAATCCTTCGTTCCCTGACCAAAAACCCCGAAGGAAAGTGTTGTCTCAGACTGGCGGATCGTAAAACTATTTCGTTTGTTTTCGTTTGGATTCAGGACGAGATCGGTCGCGGCAGTTACGGAAGAGTGATCTCTGCGAAAAACAAGGAAGGCAATCTGGTGGCGATCAAGCGAATGGGGGATGTTAACGAAATGGGAACCTGGGTGAGTGGTTGCGCGTCCAGTCTCAGCCGCCTAGGTGCAAGATTCGATTTGATCGTGTGCGCATGTCATGCGCAGCGAGCCCATGTGAATCCATGTGGATCGACAGTGTCGAAATTGCAAGGGATCCTATGGCGGCTGCATTTGGGGTTGATCTTGATAATCCGATAGGCAGAGCTGCCCATGTTCGTGGTATGAGTGTGTTCGACTTTGATTATTGTTCCTATTTTACAGGAAAAGGTATTTGCTAGAAGGGAGTTGCAACAGAATATGATCCTCGACCATCCACACATCGTTACGTGCATCGAGGTCAGTGGATTTCTTAAACAAATGAAAAACCTTCATCGAAGGAAATTTTGTTGAATGCAGACCGGTATACTTCAAAAAGTTTTCCTTGTTCTTGTTCTTGCTTTGATTTTTTTTTTTTTTGTTCCCCCGAAATAATGAGGGTTGGCTTGTTTGCACTCAGCGATCTTTTTTCTGTCCTTCCTTTGCATGGATTCTTTTTTTTACTGATTTCGGGGCTGAATTTTAAGAAGCTCAAGTTCTGCAAGGAATATCTTTCAACATAATTTTCAATGTCAGCACGCTCACATATTCTTTTGGTGCATTTTATTTCCATTTATCAATGCATAAGCCAAATATGAAATTGATGCGTAAATGGAAATATGAATGAATTGCTCAGTGTTCACAGTAGTAGCTTCATGCTGGACTGACAGAAGCTTCTTTCTTGTGCACATGTGCATCGCTTCCCTCTCAATCAAAAACATATACATGAAAAACCATCAGCACTTTTATTGTGGGAATGAGCTCTTTCTAGTGCTGGAGCTAGCCCCGGGTGGAACCCTCCGGTCGTTTATCAACAGCCATGGTGGATCGCTTCGAGAAGCTGAGGCCAGATGGTTTTTCCAGCAGATTATTCTTGCCGTGGATTATGCACACAAAATGGTAAAACTGAAAAAAGAAAGTTCCACATTAGCAACAATACTCACAGCATCAGCAAACCTGTATAAGTCGAGCAATGCAAACACATATTGTCTGAGGAGTCAGTTTTCTTCCCTCGTCCAGCTTATAACAGCCCAATCACCTCCAATATTGATTTGGAAATTATATTCGTTGCAAATTGAATAGTCATGCAGAAGGTATTTTCTTTTAATCCAGAAAAAAGTTTACCTGTTCAAATACCTATCCACTGTTGCCTATCGAGAGTTTTCAATGCTGACTCATGTGGTATTTTTTTCTCGGTTCATCCGCTGATCAATCTTTGGATAACTAGTTCTTGTGCTTTGTTTTTTTTAGGGCGTTTTCTTCCGTGATATAAAATTGGAAAACATAGTGATGGGGAAGAACGAAATAATAATGCTGTGTGACCTTGGATTTTCAAAGGTAAAAATAGCAGCTAGAGATTCATAAGGGGGGTGGGGATTTTCGGAAGATTTTCTTTTGTTTCGGTGTTTAGTTGTACATGATGGGCGAAAACGCAACTCAGAATCATCAGTTCTTCTGCGAAAGGCTTTTTTTGGGGGGTCCCCCCCCCCCCCCCCCATTTTGGATAAAACCTGGTGCAGACTATTTTGTTTATTTACTTCTGTGATGTTGATGTTTCAGGCTTTTTTTCTTGTTTTGTTCTTGTTTTTTTTTTGCAGTGCACTCGGCTTGATACTGGTTGCAACACTTTTCTTGGAACGCCACGATACATCGCTCCGGAGCTTCATGAATTTTTGTTTTCACAAAATCTTGGATTTAGAATCATGGATGTCCCTGAGCATGATGGAAAGGTAAAGAGGTTCCGAGAAATTCTAAATTTTGGTCATCAGGGGTTGCTCTCCTTAAAAACCTGCATGAATAAAAATAGATGTTCATGTCTTTAGTCTGCTTGTTTTCGGCTGGGGGCTTAATCCTTCTTTTTATTAAAAAATACCCAAAAACAAATGTCAGGAATATGCCTTGCGCACAAAGAAAAAACCCTGGAAAAATGCCCAAAATGGTACCTGTATGATGCAGTGACACGAGGTGGGACTGTGTAAATATCCACTGTTGCTATTGAATTGCGCTAAGGTTTTGATTTGTGGATGTCTGTTTCTAGGCATTGGACCTCTTTGCTGCCGGTGTATGTCTTCACGTGATGATCTATGGGGAATACCCAGAACCTGTATTGCCTGGAAACTTGAACAGAAACTTGAACATCCCTGGCCCGAGTAACCCATTGAAAAATCTTTCTTATAAGATTCCTTCATGCTCAAAGAGGGGCCCAGTATCAGAAGATTGCCAGAATTTGATTGCTGGATTACTGTGCCCTGACCCTAAGGAAAGACTCACCACTGAGGGGATCCTGTCGCACCCCTGGTTTGTGACAGACTTGCCGAAAAGGTTCCATGGGTTTAACAAAAGGGCTGCAAAAAAAAATGTCAAGAAGGTTTTGGATAGGAAACTGGCCAAGTGCCCTGTTGGACCGTTGGATATCGAAGGCAGATCAGGGGTAGGAAGGAAAACAACCATGGTGTCAATGATCAGGGGGAGTTTTGAAAAGGTGGGGCTCCAGATTAAAAAGCTACTGACTCATCGAATGTGTCTAGCGATTTGATCGAAATCTTGCTGGTCCCTTTTTTTTCCCAACCGATGCTCTTTTTTTTGTTGTTTTCATTTGCATACACACGTCCATATGAATGTGACAGACACTTTGTTTTTTTTTTATATATTACCCAAGAGGGGAGGGGAGGCTGTACAATTGTTTTTTTTCGTTTTCAGTTTTTCCCAGAGTACTTGTTAAAAACCACTTTTAACAGCAGAACTGGAGAGAGGGTTTTGGGAAAAAGAAAATCTTTTTCTTGTTGCTGGTTTTGTATTTTTTGGGGGGAAGGGGCATTCTATATAGTTTTGTTATCGATTATTGAGCAGCGTATGACTTACAGAGGAGCATTGACTGCCCACAATTCTGATTTCACTGTCGGTGGTTGGTTGGTTGGTTGGTCACGATTAGGGATTCCTGTGAATTAATCGAAATGTGTAATATTTATGGTGGTTTCGTGAGAAAAACAAAACATTCTTTTTTGCGTTAATGCACGTTGTCGGGCTACTTGGTTGATATGATATGGTTGGTTGCAACTCGTCAAGTGCACGAGACGATAATAATATTTGCACCACCACCATTTCCAGTCTTATCCCATTTTCGAACAACTGCCAACTCCTCCACGAAACAATCGACAGTTCTCACAACTCCTAAACTGCCCCCCTTACTAGTTTTCACATCTGTTGATTCAATATTTCTCGAATCAACATTTACACAGCATGCAAAGGAACAAAAAAGAAACAAACAAGGTCACGTGCAGATGACCGGTTAGAACAGCTTCTGAAATTCTTCACTCAATACAGAATTTCAGGTGACGATGGCAGGAAGAAAAGGTTCTGTTTGTTTGCTTGCTAATCCAAAAAAGGCGTTTTCTTTGATTCTCAGTGTGCGTTTTGGTTTCGGCTCCTGGTGGTGGCTTCATCCCTCCAGGAAGTCTCTACAGCCGTTTCCTCGAACTTTCGTTCACAGGGTCCCACATGACAACACCCTACAGAAAAAATTTTATATGGGGTGTTGTCACATTCTTGATCTCTGTTGCGATTTTGCCACGTGAGACTCAGGCTGCAGCCCCGAAATGAAAGTACAAATTTATTTCGACCCAGAAAAATCAGGGTGCACCTTCAGCCCACACCCCGCGCGTGCCCTGGTTTCCTGCGGGCATTCGTGTCCATCGTTATTCTCCCTCGTTTCCATCTGTTCGTTGCCATGTCTCTTTCAAAACACTTAGGCCCCTGCGGCGACGAGGGGCGTTACAGTGTGAAGGTGAGAACTGATCTGAAACCGCAACGCGGATAGTTCGCTCTCTAATCGAAATTGTTTCTTGTGATTTCAGGCTGGCAGATTGCAAAATTTCCTCGTTCAGATCGAACGTTCGCATGTTGCTTGGTTTCAGGGCAAGATCAATCGCAGCAGTTGCCAAACAGCGTTATCTGCGGAAAACAGGGAAGGCCATCTGGTGGCGATCAAGCGAATGGGTCCCGTGAACGATATACGCCCACAGGTACGTGCTTGCGCCTCTAGTCTCAGCCGCCAAGGCGCACGATTCGATTCGATCGTGTGCGCATGTCATGCGCAGCGAGTCCATGTGAACCCATGTGGATCGACAATATCGAAATCGCAGGGGGCGGCTGGCGGCTGGCGGCTGTTCTTGTCGGCTCCATTCGGGGGCAATCTTGACACTGTGACAGGCAGAACTGCACTTGCTTGATGTTGATGCACAAAGGAATATGGTTGGGCGGCTGGCTGGCTGGCTGGCTGGCTGGCTGGCTTGAAATTGTGCTCAGTGTCTGTTAAAACTGATAGTAGTTTCTTTGTTCAACACAGGAATTGGAATTTGCTAAAAGGGAGTTGCGATTGAATAAGATTCTCAACCATCGACACATCGTTAAATGCATCGAGGTCAGTAGATCGCTTAATCAAATAATCAAAGGGTTGTCTTCTTGTCAAAGAAAGCACCTTTTTAAGAAATGATTGTAATTTCAATATTTTTTTTTCTCTTGCTGATTGGCACAGGAGAAACTCAGCAAAAAGAAAATCACAGCAGCTTCATACTGGGCTGACAGAAGCTTCTTCTCTCTGTGTGTGTATGTGCATCGCTTCCTTCTTTCCCTGGGCACTATTTTTTTGGTGTTGGAAAAACCATCAGCACTTTTATAGTGGAAATGAGCTCTTTACAGTGCTGGAGCCCGCTCCGGATGGAACTCTCCGTTCGTTTGTTGACAACCATGGTGGATCGCTTCCAGAAGCTTGGGCTAGACAGTTTTTTCAGCAGATTATTCTTGCCGTGGATTATGCACACAAAATGGTAAAACTGAAGAGAAATGCTGTTTTTGTTCTGCAACATTTTCAAATCTGTTTGGAGAACACAGAAATGCCATTTTTTGTATTGGAGGTGATTGTGCTTTGTGTAAACTAATTTCAATATCACAGACAGAGGAGCTTGCCTGTTCATTAACGTTTTCCACTGCTGCTCATTGAGCACTTGAGGTTCTGATTCTTTTCACTTGTTTGTTTTTTTCCTCGTTTAATTTATCATTTTTTTATGGCTGCTTTTTTTGGGTTTTTTTTTAGGGTGTTTTCTTCCGTGATATAAATTTGGAAAACATACGGATGGGGAGGGACAACAACATTATGCTATGTGACCTTGGATGTTCAAAGGTAAAAATAACAGCAGCACATAAAAATCACTGAACGCTTGATGAGGGAGGCATAGACTATTTCACTTTTTTTAATTTTATTTATTTATTTTTTTTCTGAGGGAAAGCAGCAAATCAAAACCATAATTTCACATTTTTGCCCTCTTTTTTTTTCCAATCTGTTCGTCCATTCGTGATTTCGATAACGTTTAAAGCTTGATTTTATTTAAATTTTCAAATTTGTCCATGAACGTTTCTTTTGTTTTGCAGTGCACTTGGTTCGACGTCGTTTGCAATTCGTTGCTTGGAACGCCGTATATCGCTCCGGAGCTTCTTCACTATTGCATGTTCAACCCTATTGGACTCGGAATCATTGATGCCTTAAAGGTGAGAGACCATCAAAATTTCAGATTTTCATATCAAAAAGCTTGATTTTGGGTTAACCGTTGAAGCTTTCCATCGCAACCAGAAAACAGAGACCAGTCCATAAAAACATGCACCGTAGTTACAATTGGCTGTGAGGGTTTTGATTTGGTGGTGCCTGTTGCTAGGCATTGGACCTCTTTGCTGCCGGTGTATGTCTTTTTGTGATGATCTATGGGGAATCCCCAGAGCTTATATTGTTGAAAAGAAACTTCAACAGCCCTGGCCCGAGCAACCCATTGCAAAATCTCTCTTATAGTGTTCCTCGAAGTTCACCCAGGGGCACAGTACCAGAAAATTGCCGAGACTTGATTGGCGGGTTGCTCCGCCCTGACCCTAAGGAAAGACTCACCATGGAGGGAATCCTGTCGCACCCCTGGTTTATGACAAACTTGCCGGAAGGCTTCCATGGGTTTAACAAATGGACTGCGAAGAGAAATGTCGAGAAGGTTTTAGCGGCGGATCTGGTCAAGTGCCCTGTTGAGCGACAAAGGCTGCTGAATATCGGGGGCTATCAGCAAGCTAATGGATCGAGAATTGAGAATAACGAAAGTGGTGGGGTTGCGAAGGGAACAACCATGGTGCCAACGGTCAGGGGGCGTTTTGGAAAGGTGGGACTCTGGATGAAAAAGCTTCTGATGTGTTGTGCATTTTGAGCGAAAATCTCCCATTTGTACACGACCGATTCTATTTTTATTGTGTTGGCATTCATATCCATATGAATGTGACAGGTACTTTGTATTTTTTTTTCTTAAATTACCAGGGGGCAGGGGTTGTATGCTAGCTCCAGAACATAGATCTATGTGTATTATCTACTTCTTTGTCGTAGCTAGGTATCTTTTCCCACGAGTCTTTTAATGGATGGCCTCCACAGTCGGAGGCCAATTTCAAGTTTTGGGCAATGCTTTGAAGGGGAAATAAGTATTTGGTTCGGTCAATTTTTTTTCCTCACGATATTGTGGCACTTGTAGATTTGTGACGGGAAAAATTTGCAGAATTTTATGGGAATTTGTTTTCCATCTGATTATCCAGATGGGAAAAACATGCCCTACCCCCTTACCGAGAAACAATTTTTATTGGGCATAAAAATAAATTTCACAGCGGGTCGGAGAGAACCTTGTTTTTCCTACTGTGCTGGGAAGATGCCACACTCTGATTCCGATTCAGCATTCTAGCTGATGCTTGGTGAGTGTCGCATGGTAGTGGCCTTGTTTTTTCGTGAACGAATTTTTCTCAAGAATTTATAAATTAATAGATTAGTTGGAAGCGACATGCCAGGGGATAATAGAATGAAATAGAAAAAAAAAACTTTCAGGTTTCAGTTCTTCCCAGTTTTTAAAGTATTTTTAACAGCGGAGTGGAGGAGTGGGTTTGGGCAAAAAAATAAAAACCTCCGAGCAAAAGGGATGTTTTCTTGTTGCTCTTTTTAAAGTTTTTTTTTGGTGGTTCTTGTACCGCTTATACATTTTTTTTTTAATCGATCGCTGAGAAGTGCATTGAGGATGTGGGACGAAGGACGGGAATCCGGATTGGAAATTTATTAATTGAAATTGCTATTGATGGGCTGTTGGCAATAATGTTTATCCCCTGTGAGGATGAGAATATTGAAAAATGTAAACTTTATGGTTGCTTTTGCAAAAAGAAAGAGTGCATGGTGGAGAGGAGCAATTCTTCCCTATGAAACTTGTTGATCCATCAATCAATAAACAATGCTACACGGAAACTTTTCTGGCAATCAATACATATTATTCTGTTATTAAAAACAGGTGGTTTGTTTTCAATTCGAAGGTCCCCCGCAATTCCCCCGCAATTACATACAGAAGTGTCGTACAGTTTTTTTTGTCTTTTGACTATTTTCATACAATGATAGAAAATAGATGATAGATACTTTCTTTGTCGCTCTAATATACTCCTCTCGCTTGGATCCAGTCAGGGCACAAGGGGAAGAGATTTCACATGCGATAGATTTGCATGGACTTTATGTCTAAAACTGGTTTATGGATTTTGCTTTGGGGTTCAGATGTTCACCTGCATCAACTCCCTCCTCATAAACAACGCAATGATAAAAGCCAATGGTTTTGGCTGGAAATGCTGAGTACTCGGCCACAGAACATTTTATAAACAAACATTACATCCAGAGTCTTCTCAAAGAAGTAAAAACAAAACATCTATCATCAGAAGGCCATCAGATACGACAGAAAGGAAATTTTTAGATTTACAAGCAAAAAAGCATTTTTGTCTGACTTCACGGTTTGTTCCAGGTCCCTGTTCCTTGCTATTTTTAGAACATTATGTCACTGGAGCGGTATTCACCTCTTTGGTCAAGGTTTCTTTTCTGCATTCCCTTGTTGCTGTAGCTACAGCCCCAATCGATGCCTTCATCTCTTCACTGACATTCTCTACTTTGAATCGAAAGAAATATAAATCTACTGTTACGTCACCCCGTAAAACAATACTTGGTGGCTTCGTTTCAGGTACTGACCATCGATACAGGAGCGACAGATATAAAACAAAGAGCGGCATGGTTGGTGCGACTCCTTCGAAAGGTGAAGCCGGAAGGTGAAGCTTCGCAGTTTTTGTTTTTTGGCAAGAAAGGAAACAGAGAGTGAAGTCGATGCAACAACAGTTTCGGGTAGCGAACGTCGGCAGTTGCGGGGGGCGACGGCCTTCTCCCGAAAGTGGATACTGCGAGCTTGCCCGGTTGAGCAGGGTGTGCTGGGTGGAATTCGAAGGCGACCTTCATGACGTCCCCCGTGGACTCTACGTGGCGCGATGGCGAATAAAGCTCGACCGAATCGAATACGAGTGCACCTGGCGGGTGAAACAGTTCAGAGAGGTGGTTGGCGCCGATGGGCAAACGGAACAGGTCCTAGTTAGGGAAGCGCACAGCTCCCACATTACCGACACGGATACTTGCAAAGATCGAATGAGACAGTTGTTGCGGAGCAAAGTGGGGAAAGGGTGGTTCTACCTGGAGCTCTCGTTGTGGAACCTACAGGACGGTGCGAAGAGACTGTCTTTCTCGTTGTGCGGGGGAAACCCACATTGGTGCTCCGCAATGAAGATCGACAGCTTCGAACTGGTTCCGTACAGGTTGGATTGGGGTGTGGAGAGGCTTCTGTGGCTGGGGTGCTTGAAAGACAAGGACTCGTTCCTACACTGCCTACCACAGAACGTGGTTGCGATTGTCTTGCAACGCTTGGCGGCGGCGGAGGCGGAGGCGGAGGCGGAGGCGGAGGCAGAGGGAGAGATGATGCCAAGAGCCAGAAACTGCGAAGACGTCTCGGTGAGTTTTCCGCGCGAATCCGAAAATCAGGTTCCAAATTCCGTCAAATCGCAATATCCATTCCGAGGGATTTGAGTCGTCAAATTCAGGGGTTCTGTTTTTTAATATTGACCTTGACTTTGATCAAAATCTACGATCCTTCCGTCAAGCACTGACAGTCAGTCAGTCGGACAATCAGTCAGTCAGATCACTTAAATACGTTGATCTTCTTTTCTTTGGTGGTGCACAACTTTTTTTTTTCTCCAGCGGTGGAGCAGGGGAGGTGGATTTGTAGTGGTCGTGTTGTGCCACAATCGATCATCCAAAAATGCACCAGTAATAAGTAAGCTTTGGATTCACTGGCAGATAGAGACCGAATCCAGTGCAGGCCTGCGGATGAGAATCGTTTGGACAAATCCATATACATCATGCTCGACTGAGGATATGACTCAAGGCCTACCTTGTCTGGAATGGGAGGATGGTTTGTTTTACAAAGTACCATCAATATAAACTCTCAACCTCATCAATCCAGTCAGCCTTTCTTATTTCTGAAATTTTATTTTCGAAGAGCCATGAAACTGCAGCAACCCAGAGCCCCCTCTGAGAGATCATTTTCAATTTGTTAGAAACTTTTGTTTTGGTGTCCTCAGCGCTTGAAGTGAATTTGCAGGATTGAGAAGAAAAAAAAAACATGTACAGTAGAGGCTGCTTCAGAAGTCAGCCTTGGAACCGGCACTTTCTAGGCTTATCAAGCGATTGACAGGCCTCAGGTGTACAGCTATAGCGACCTGGTCATGTGTAAAAAGATTCCAGATTAACCGATTGGCTTTCGAACGTAAGTCCAACATGCGAAACGAAACGACTAGAGTCCAGCATACAAAACGAAAATAGAGATGAGTCATGCAGAAAAAACTCACCGAACCTGTAAAAATCGATGAACTTGTCCTGCAATCAGGGAGAACAAATAATTATTTGTTATAACAAACAAACAAGACTACGTGCAGAGGAGCGGTGTCCACCAGTGTTAAGCACCTGGGAAGTTCTGGTGGGTTGTTCTGTAAATCTGACTGGGAACATTTGTTTCAGCGATGAATGGAAATTGGTCAGGTGGAGTGGTTGGTTCCATTTTGGAGCTTGTCTGTAAATTTGCGGTTTTTGACTTCAAGTGACAAAGACGTTGTTACTGGGTATACACCCCTTTCAAGGTGAAATTTCAACACCGCCAAAAAAAAACCCGGTCCTTCCCTAGAAATTCGAAATACGAGATACGAAATTCATCAATCAACCAATCAAACTAGTATTATTTTGTACGCCACTGAAGGAAATATCTAAAGGTTCTTTTTGTTTGTGTTCACGAATCCAAGGTCTAAAGCTGTAATGGGAAAAAGAAAAGCAGTCGGTGTCTTTGAATATTTTCCATGTCATGCAAGCATTCAGCAGTGTGAGTTTTGGTTACTGATCAATTCATGAATTCAGTATCTTGCTTCGAAGTAGGGGTCCATGCATGGGCATGTCAAACAGATACATTTATCGGAGAGGAACTGGATGACACTTAAAAACATGAGTTGACTCAAAGTAGCTCTTTTTATATCAGTGCAGACGTCTTTATCAACGCTCCTAGTTCTTGGAACAATAAAGTTACTTTAAAGAAGCAGGTCCCCACACCTTTTTCTCGATATTCAGATGTAAACAAGCGCAGCGTTGAAACTCGTCCTTGGTGTTCTCTCTGTGCCCAAACTCCCAATCACCTGCAGTGTTTGTAGATACGGACACGTGTAATAAAGACTCCCAATCACCTGCAGAAAAATATGATGGTCGATATGCGTTTCTTTGCTGTGGTGATGCGTGAAATTTGTGAGAGACAAGTCGTCCAAAAAAACGCTTGTGCCAAAGGGTGGCGTTACAACTGTAAGCGATGGGACCTCATAGAAAGACGAGAACACCCCTGCCACCGCACCTGCCCTTTCAGAATTCTGTTTTTCTGTTTTTGCGTCGACAATGATCGGGTTGGCCACCAAACACGTTCTGTGCGTCGTCTTGGTGGCGGCGGTGATCGTGGCTGATGTCGATTCTCGCAATTTCAATGATGGCGCCGCGGATCGTGGGCTGCTGAGGAAAGAGGGAAAACCGAAAGAAAAGGGAAAAAATAAAAAACGAAAAGGCTCCGGTACGTGCGCATATGCTGCATAAGAAAAAACAGACCAACAAGGCGAAATAGAAACCGAAACGTGATGGTGGTCGACGTTTTCAAAATGCATTTTAGACAAAAATAACAAATGCTGTCAAACAGCCTTGCCATGATGGGTACAAGCATTGGTTTTGAATTTTCATTTTTCTTGAAAATTTTGAACAAGACGGCCTGAGACAAAGTCCCTTTCAAAGCCCTGCCCTGTTGTCTCCCTTATGTAAATTGATGGAGTTACTATGGAGCTTCTCAAAAAGTTTTTTTTTGGTAGGTCCTTTGAGGCGTGAAGAAAGGCCCCCATTTCTTGAGGGACCCTCAGAACTGGAGCAGCCTGGAAATCCTTCAAATGCACCACCTGGAGACCCCAGGCCAGATAAGCCAAGAAATCCTCCTTCTCCTCCAAGCAAATCAGGTTTCCCACGTCCGTATTTTTGTTTAAAAAAAATTCTTTTTCACACATCTACATGGGTTTTGAATGTCTTTTTTCATGATGCCATTTTTTTGCCTCTAAAAAAAAAAACAGGGTAGACCTACCCTGTAGCAGATATTGGAATATTGGTTGCGGATGAGATATATCCCCACATACATGTATTCATTTTATGGGCAGATGAGACCTGCAGAATTTCTATGTGAATGGTGCTGACTGTTTTTGTTTTTTTTTTCCGATGATTCAAATAATGATGATGATGATGATGATAGCGACAATGGGGTAGGAGACATTCACACTTTGCTCATCTTCTTCTATTTTATTCCTCAATAAATAATCCTCTATTAACTCTTAGTTTTGTTGCTTTGACATTTGGGGGGGGGGGGAGTAAATGTATTTTCTGGATGGAAATTGAAAAGAAACAGTGACTAATGTCATCCGTGTTGATTGCAATCAATCAGGGCTTCAATTTTTTTGATTTCTTTGATCGTCCTCGATTTCCATCAACTGGTGGACCCTCCACATCGACATCGCCATTTCAAGGTCGAAGAAGATCTGGCAATATTTCCAGCGATTTGAGGGAGGCTGTCAGGAGTGGGGATTTCAATCGAGTTGCAGCTTTGCTCAATGAAAATAACGATGTTTCTGGTCTGGCCAAAGGGTTCACATTCTCTCCCCAAGGTAAAAAAGAAGCTCGACCAAAAAAGAAAAACTTGGCTGTACAGTATTCGAGATCAAGCCTCTATTTGAAGAAACTGCACCCGAAAGAGCTAATACAGGAATATATACTGGAATTGTACTGGAAATGAGAATTCTTTGTACTGGTTTTGAAGGAATTTCTGGAAAAGGAACATGTGTTTTGCTGTGCAGACAGAGGAATAGATTTGGCCAGGACTCCGGAACGACTGAGGGATGGGGATGTGGTGACGATGAAGGGAATAGCAAAATCTGCACTGGATACAGGCCAAGCGAGGAAGCTGGCCAGAATTGTGGCAAAGTCGATTTTTCCAGGTCAGGGTGAACTCACCTAGGACCAAACACAAGTCCCAGATTTCGACCATTACCATGGTTTCACTGCTGGATGAATGAATGGATGAAAGGAGCATCATCATTTCCATGGAGATGCTTTGTTCGCTAAGGGCAGTAAACTCCTCATAAATGAAAGTCTACAGACCTGCACCATCCATCCTGTCCAGAATGAAAAGTTTTTTTTCTCGGCAATACACAGGTGATCCTTTTTCCCGCGCCCCACTGGCCGATGCCATGACCCTGGTCTTCAGCAATCCAGTGTTGATGACTAATATTGTTGAAGCGAATCCATCCTACCAGGTTTCCTGCCCTCTTCTTTTCTTTGAAAACATACCACTTGTTCTATGTTTTTCATTGGTTATGTTTTTATCTTTTCCTTCTATTCTGAGAGTTTCATTTTCCAAAACAAATGCATTTCGAAAAGAATTGCAGTGACATCTATCTATAGTTCTTGTCAATTTATGATGCAATTGATCAAACTAAATGTTGTCCCCACACCATCATCACCTGAAGATGCACCAAAAAGGAAAAAATGGAGAAAAAAACTGGAGAAAAAACCACCGTCGCCAGACCTGATATGGGTTTTTTGTGTGTGGTGGGGTGGGGTTTTTGCAGTTGCTTCCTTTGAGTGGCAGACGTAGACTGACATGTGATTCCTGCTCTCCGGTCAACTCTTGGGTTTGCGCAAGCTGTTGGGCCAGAGACGCATGCAGCCCCATGTTCTGGTGTCCATAACAACTAGCAACCGCAGGGGCAATCGTGATTTCCAGGAATTTTCAGCAGAATAAGCAGTAAGATTTGATTGGTTTGCATGCATGAGGGGGTCCTGATTGAGGAGTGTTTGTTTTTAAATTGGTGGATAGGGAAGTGGATGGGAAAGGGACTGGAACGGGTTTGACATGCGATTATATTATATTCTCTGGTTTCTAGCACCCCAGTTGGAACATCGGGGAAAGTACTACAGGAAAACAAAACAATTGCTGGCAGGGAGACAGATGAGAAAGAAAAATAAGAAGAAAATAAAATTCTTCGGGAGCTTTTTGAGGAAAAAAAGGAATTCATTGTTCAGTAATCTTTTCTGCCTTTGTTTTGTCTCCAGCGATTACTTTGTGTCAGAATTTAAGAAAAAAAGAAAAACCCATGCAATTGTTGGTTTTTCAGACGCTTTGGCCTTGGATTCACACCAGGAACAGATCTGAACATTGCAAGCAGAGTCGAATTTTCAAGAAATTTTATGAACAAGAAATGCCCACCTGTCCACATCTGTCCATCCCTTTTGGGGAATTCCCTCTCTGTTTTGGACAAATGGGCAAAATGAAAGCAATCACTTTTTTTCCTCCTATTTCCTCCAGAAATTTTATAAACAAGAAATACCCACCTGTCCACATCTGTCCATCCCTTTTGGGGAATTCCCTCTCTGTTTTGGACAAATGGGCAAAAAACAAACAAACACTTTTTTTCCTCCTACTTCATTCAGAAACACTCATTGGCATCGTCCTCTTGACACCTGCTTTCCACCTGTCCACATCTGTCCATCCCTTTTGGGGAATTCCCTCTCTGTTTTGGACAAATGGGCAGAAAATAAAAGCAATCACTTTAGAGGTTCTGAGATGAACCCTCCACCCTCAGCTCACTGCGTGGGGCCAATCGCAACCTTGAGTTTGGATTTCGCCGGGGTGGGACCTTCTTTGGGGGAAGGGGGAGCGGCTGGAGGACCAACACCAGGGCGGCTATGTTGTCCCTTGTACCCTGGCGGTTGGCCTCCTTGACCAGCTCCCCCGCAGCCTCCTCAGGTGTGGCTTTCTTGACCAGCAGAGTGCGGACAATGTCCACAGCTCTCTGGTTTGAGACCACATCCCACAGTCCGTCCGTAGCCAGCAACAAAAACTCGAGGTTTTTGTTGACTTCCTGCAATAAAAAAAACAACACCACTCCGTTTGTGATAGTTGCACCCTCATCCAACGATTCATGCATTTTCCTTGCTCCAACCAATCTCAGATGCAAAATTGCGCATCAGTTGATTTTGAAGATGTTTATTTGTTTATGGTAAGACGTGCGTCAGAAAACGAGAGGCCGAAATGGGATACTCACAATGATAGAGATCTCCGGGATAGCAATTAATGCTCCAGAGCCATCTCTCTTTTTGATGCCCAACGACTCCAAGTGAAAATCCCCGATGGCGCGGGAAACCCCGATTTCTCCACTGAGGTAGCCATCGCTATCCACCCAACCACCGGCAGCATGGATGCGTTCTGATTCGGTTTCAGGCTTGTGGTCCCGGGTCACCTACAGCAAAATTCAATATTTCTGTTGGATGTTAATGTTACCCACGCTAGGTCCTAATCAAAAACAAGAAAAACTGAAATGATTGAAATCGATTATTTTCAGAGATTTAATGACTTATTATTCAGCCAGCTCTCTCGTTTGCCTCCAACTCAATGCACACATATACGAATGAATTTCTCAGACTCAATTTTGGTTGGTAGTTGCAATTAAAACCCGAACAGCACCTGCTCCGCCCTGCCCCTTCGAGAAAGAATTCCTCTCGACTGTAACCACAAATGGCGTCGTCCTGACCGCCGGGGTCACCCCTGCAGCTGGACTTAACGGTTGTGAAGGCGTTTTTGTAGAACTGGAACGGCAGAAGCGGGGACAGCCCCCTTTCTTAGCTTGATCACACGGCCTTTCAAGGCACTTTCCACTCAGGTCTTTCTCTTAAGGTTCTCTTACACCAAACCCAACGTCCAAACTCGAATAAAAACAAGAACCTAACCCAGAAGTTCCGCACCAAGAAGTACAATACCCTAAGATCAGCCGTTTTAAATAGGCTGCAGCCTGACTCACCCTTGTCCCATTGATCGCCTAGGATCCCTCCCACCTACTGATTAAGACAACCTAACCCATCAAGCCTAACTGATCTTTCTAACCACCCTAAGTCCACTCCCTCAGTACCAATCCCTAGGACTGTCCAACCTAGTCAACCCTGTAGCTGAACTGCTACCTCTAGGCTGTGGTGGGACTGCTATGGCAGGACTGCCCTAACTACCCTCCCTCTGCTCGACAGCACTCTGGCCCTGGCCAGTGTGACGAAATCGGTCGAGGCGACGTGGTTTGGGGTTACAGCTGTAACCACTCCCCTCCTCCCTTGACTTTTGTCCCCAAAAGTTAAACTCAACCTCCCCCACTGAACTTCTTCTGTCCCTGGTCTTTTAGTTGTTAGCTAGTTGTTCCCAGAACTTTTCCAAAAAGTATCAACAAGAAAATCTTTCTCTTAACTGCCTGACTGGCTACTATGTCTGTAGACGTAGTGCTCAGAAACACAAAACAAGTGCCCACTGTTACTATTTTTCCACAACAAAACTATCCAAGGATATCAAAATGTGAACTAACAATGTTGTTCCTCAAACAGGTCCCCCCCTTTCTTCTTAATCACAGCCATCAGCTGTTCTTTGAACCCAGCGGGACTGTTCAAAGAGCACTCGAATGTAAACCAGTGGTGCTGTACTTCAATCAGTTCCCCCTTTTTTTTTTTTCTCATAGCCATCAGCTGTTCTTTCACCCCTATAGGTCAAAGTGACCGGTTTGTCCCTATTTGTCCCTTGTTTATCCCCCTTTTCTTTCCCAGTTCTCTATTGAGCTCCAAAAAGTATCAAAAGAAAAATCCTTTTCTTTATCGACTGACTGAATACTATTCCTGCAGAAATAGTACCCAAGAACAAAATAGAACCAAAAACAAAATAAAAACCCACCCACTGCTGCTGCAGAAATACAGCAATACCAAACAAAACAAACAATACAAAACAAAACAAAACCAGAAAATACCATATTGTATTTCGCGATCCATCCGTACCACTTGTCAATTGGTCTCCGGATGGTATGGTCGTCCTTTCCTTAGTTGAACGCCCAGAAGTTCTGCCACTCCTTTTTTTTCTCCTCTCTCCGCTGTAAGCAAGGTGATGAGGTCCACTCCCAATCTCTCCCAAGCTCTCAACGGTATATGCTGCCGTAATGGATGTAGTCCCTTAGGCGCTTTCTCTCTCCCATGCTGCCGTAATGGATATAGTTCCTTAGGCGCTCTCTGACTCTCTCTGCAGTTATGGCACGTCTGCCACACTTGCTCTTCCTCTTTTGATATATAACTCTTGCTGCAGTGCAGCTGCTGCACTCTTCTGGCTTAATCCTCTCCCGCCGATGTGCGCATTCTGTCTGTGGATATCTCGAACCACAGACTGTCGTTGTTCCTCATTTGGCACCTGTCGCCATTCTCTTCCTCTGCTCAAGTACTTGAGTGGGTGAGCATCTCCTGCTACCCTTCAATATCGTCGACTTCTTCTGTGCACTTTTGCCTCAGCTTGTCTCCCAGCAGGCAAATCCTTTCTTTCCAAATATTTCATCTGATCCTTATCCATCCATTGATCCACTTTTTCCCCTTGATCTTTTGCAACAACAATGGTAGGCAAGAAATATGCAAAAACCTCACAAAATTCAAGTGTCCCCTACCACTGTTGAGTACTTCCATTGGGACAACAATGGTTGCACCTTGTCAGCTCTGATCTGGGGTTCCATAGTAAATCATGGACGAAGCGCTGTGGAACCACTGACTATTGGATGGTCCAGCGGAACTGGAAGCCTTGTCAGTGCATCCGCATTTGCGTTACTCTTCCCAGCGCGGAACTCAATCGTGAAATCAAACTCTTGTAGTCTGAGTGCCCACCTCATCAACTTGCCTGTCAATTTTGTGCTTGTCATCAACCATTGTAAGGCTCTTTGATCAGTCTGCAGCACAAATTCCGTTCCGTAGATGTATGGCCGAAATAAGGTGCAAGCCCACACCACTGCTAGGCACTCCCCTTCCACTGCAGAATAATTCCTCTCAGCAGGATTGAGACTTTTGCTGGCATAAGCCACCACATGCTCTCTCCCTTGCTCATCCTTTTGACAGAGTACTGCCCCCACAGCCTGGCTGCTCCAGTCTGTCTGTAGGATGTAGGGCAGATGTGGCTGAGGTGGGGTTAGGACCGGTTGGTCTGTGATACTCCTCTTTAACTTTTCAAAGGCCCAATCATGGCGTTCCTCCCACACGAACGGCACATTCTTCTTCAGCAACTCTGTCAGGGGTGCAGCGATCTTCGCATAGTCGCGCACAAATCTCCTGTAGTAAGAAGTTAGGCCCAGGAAGGACCGGAGTCCGGTTACATCCACTGGTGGCACTTGCATCTCCACCGTTGCCACTTTCTTTGGATTCATCTTTATCTCCCCTTTGCCCACGATGTGCCCCAGGTATAGCAGTTCTTCAAACCCAAAGTCTGACTTTCCCGGGCTGATCCTCAAGTTTGCCTCCTTCAACCGCTGCAGCACTTCTGCCAAAAGCTCCTGATGTTTCTCCCAGGTCTCCGCATAGATGATGATATCATCCAAGTACACGATTACTCCCTTCCATAGCATTGGACCCAGCACCTCGTTCATCATCCTTTGGAAAGTCGCGGGGGCGTTACTAAGCCCGAAGGGCATCACCACGAACTCATAGAGTCCTTCCTGTGTGATGAAGGCCGTCTTTTCCGCCGCCGTGGGACTCATCCTGACCTGCCAGTACCCCGATCGCAGATCCAAGGCCGAGAAGAACTTTGCCTCCGAGAACTGATTGATGGCATCCTCGATCCTTGGAAGGGGGAAGCTGTCCCGAGTGGTGATTTTGTTCAACTTCCGATAGTCTACGCAGAAACGCACACTCCCGTCCGGCTTTGGGACTAGGACGATTGGTGAAGCCCATGGTGACTTCGACTTCCGCACTACTCCATCCAACAGCATCCTCGCCACCTCCGACTTCACCACCTGGTTCTCCGCAAAACTGAACCGGTAGGGATTTTGCCTGATAGGGAGGTGATCACCGGTTGGGATCTCATGGTATAGGACGTTGGTTTGGCCCACTTGATCCGAGGACCAAGCGCAGGCATCAGGGTATCGCTGCAGAAGGTCCAGCAGCTCCTTCCTCTGGTGTGGGGTAAGGTGAGGGCTGATTTTAAGGTTTTCTAAGTTTTCTCTAAGTGACACCTGTTCTTTCTTCCTTTCTTTTCCTTTTTCTGGGGCAAACGTTTTATTTTCTACCTCTGAAGTCCCTAGGGGAACCACCCCTGCCCAAATTTGGTTTTCCTGCAGCTGAACTGCTGCCTGTCCCATTTCCTTCAACCCAAACCTTTCTTTTCCTTCTCCTTTTTCTTTCTTTTCCCCTCCTTTTTCTGTTTCTTTGGCTTTCCCTTCCCCTGAATTTTCCTTTCCCTTTTTTTCTTTTTCTTCCCCCATTTCCTCCCTCATCAGAATTTCGGCCTCCACTGTTTTGCTATGGTTCAAACACTGCATGGCCCATGAGTCTGGCCACCGCCGATTCGCTCGTTCTATTTCTTGCCCTTGGCGTTTCATTCTCCATTCCTGCTCCTTGATCCGCCTCCCTGATCGACGCCATTGCTCTTTCCGTCCCCCACGTTTGCCACGTCTCCTCCTTTTTCTTTTTCTTTTATTTTGTTTTTCTGGACCGACCCACTTCCGCCACCCCTCCAGGTGTCGACGAAGGAGGACGTCGGTGGCCGGCCCACTCAAAAATCCGACGTTGTGTAGCTCACCACCCGAGGTGGCTCACTCCCTCCTTTCTCTCCGGTTGCGGCCGCTGCTGGAGGCACTCCTGTTGCAGCCCCTCCTGTTGGCCTCCATGATTGTGCAGTTTCCCGGAAGTGTTCCAATAGCTTTTTGAGCTCCTCCTTTTCCTCTTGCTTCAGTGCCTCCCGCCTCCGCATGTATTCCTCTGTTACACCATTTCTTCTCCCCTGTTTTCCTTCTCTTTGCAGTGTTTCCTCCAAACTCCCTTCGTTCTCTTTTTGTATTTTCAAAAGGTGCCCTCTTCTTGCATCCAGTAACTCCATCTCTTGCTGGTGGAGGTGTGAGGCTGCTGCCTCACTCATTCCGTTCTCCCGACGTATGGTGTAGCACTCTTGCAGCACCCTTGCTTGGTAGTATGTAAGCCGGAGGGCCGGTGGACGTCGATTGGCGGCGTTGGGCTGGTTTAGGCCATCATGAGCCGTCCTTGAGTTCGGCTGCAAAAGTTCCCCGGTAGAAGAGGGTGGTTGGACTGGTGCAGGACTGGATTCTTCGATGTGGCGGAGGGTCTGGTAGACAGAGACGACTGCAGCAGTTGCAGGCGTTACAGAGTGGATGAACTCGATCGGCACGCCACCCATGCGTTGTCCCGCCATGTACGGAGTGAGCTTTTTGCGCCCGTAGTCGATTTCCGCCCCCGCTTCCCCTAGCCACGGAGTCCCAATGATCAAGGAGAAGTGGCTGTTCTCCACCACATGGCACGGTACCATTTGTTTGCATTGTCCAAGGGCAATAGGTAGAGCGGGGATGTACCCTACTGCCTGCCGAGTCCGTCCATTGCAGTCCCGGTAACGCCCTCTTGGTTCCTCCATAAGGTGTGCTAACCCTGTTTGTGTTAGGAGTTTTTTGGATATCACACAGGCACTCGCTCCGGTGTCAATGATCGCTCCTGGCACTTTGGTTTCCATAACTTTGGCAGTGGCGGTTGTGACTGCAAATGTGCTTGTCCTGTCCACTCCTGCCATGGTGGTAACTGCTGGGTCTTTTGCCATGGGCACCCTTAACGCTTTTAGCCAGGTATCCATCAGCTCCGGATGATGTTGACAGAGTTTGGCTACCGATACTTCCGCTGTCAGTTCTTCTACAAACTTTTTCGCTTCCGCTGTAGTAAACATGCGCTTCTCCTTTGGCTCCAGTGTTGATTTCTTGACCATCTTCTTTTTCTTTGCCATGGTATTTCTCGGTGATGGTACTTGCATCGGTCTACGCATCACTAGCGGCATCACAACTGGTTTGGATCCTTGTGGCACATCTTCTGGTTTCGGCACATCTTCCGGTTCAAGCACATCTTCCGGTTCAAGCACTTGCTTTGGAATCTCTTTTGGCTCTTTCTTGGTTTCAGGGTCTGGCTCCTCTTTCGGCTCCTCCATTTCAACATCCTCTGTAGCATTTGGTTGAGGATCTGCGGGTATGGAACTGGTATCCATAGGAGTCCCTCCATTGCTTCCTTGGGCACTGTCCATTGCTCCATTGTCGACATCCATAGCAGAGTACAAGATTGATGCCATGACTTCCTCTGGTTCCTCCATGGCTGCTGTCACTGGGTCGGTCTGCTCGAAATCCATAATCAACTGATCTTCCAGTTCTGCTTGGAAACTCTGCATTCGGTTGGGACAATTTCTTCTGTAATGTCCAAGGTCTAAGCAATGCCAACACGTGACTTCGCTCATGTTTATCCGTCCACTCCTTCTCCTCCATTCACTTCCTCTGTGGTTTCCCCGGCCTCTTTCCCCATTGGTAGGTATTCGATCCACTCCAGCGTCTCCAGTAATGCCATGGCTCACCCCTGCCAGCTCGGGTTCTTCCGATTGTCGCATATCTGCTACCCTTTCTGTCAAGGCAGAGATCATCCTCCTGAGTTCGCTATACTGCCGCCCAGATATTCTCACTTGCTGCTCCACTCCTCGAAGTCTTGAATCCGTCACAATTTTGTGATCACGCATTTCCTTCCTTAGGCTGTCAATTTGCCCATTTACTCTCCGATCCATAACGCCCACTTCTGCCAAAACAGGCTCCAATGCTGCATGCTCCTGCAGTTCTCCCATCAGTTCGGTTGCTGGGACCGTCACTTCCTTCTGGGTGGAACTGGGGTCCACTTGTCTCTTCTCAACTTGTCTGGCTCTGGCACTGACTCCCTCCAAAGTATCCTCCATGGGTGCATGAAGTATGGGTGTCAACTCCCCCTGAGCTCCATCCTTGAACGATCGATGTAATGTCTCATTCGCCACGGTTGGACTGCCTGGTACCCTGTCCGCTTCCACTTGCTCCTGGGATGGCGCAGATGCACACTCGTCCTCTGTTTCATCACATTTCCGGCTTTGTTCCAAGGTATGGGCCACTAGTGTTGCTGGGGCAATTCCAAACCAGGCCAGCATGTCCGTTTGCAACTTCTGCCACGTCCTCAATGGGTTTGGCACTCCTTCCACAAGGGCTGGATGTCTGGATATCCAATTGTCAACCCATGACCGAGCCTCCCTGGTTGTATAGCGGACCAGTCTCTCTATCCTCTCGTCTTCGTGTGGCTGCACTGTTTGGGGTACGTTCCAGCCTAAGCCCGCAGCCAGAATCCCATAGGAACGTAACCAGGTGGCCACATCTTCTGCCTCTGCACCCGTAAATGCGGGTAAATGACTGTTAGTCAACCGATTAGGAAGTCCTTCTGCTGGATGTATCATGGCGCCGCCACTGCCTGGAGTCGGTGGACAAACTGGTGGTGGAACAGGAGGTCTTGGTGGAATGGGTGGAACAACTGGACCAGGTGGCACAATTGGAGGAATCTGGGGGAGACTGGCAGCAAAGACAAATGGGTTCAGTGGTGGATGTACTGGGGGCACAGGCTCTTCCTCGAAACTAGAGGATGTCTCCCTCTTGTCTCTTTCCCCTTCAGGTTTGTCTTCGTCGGAACTGGAACTCGAGGGCTCTGAGTCAACAGGAAAACCTGGCTCAATACGCACAACACTCCCTCCAGGCCGGCTGACTGCATTAGGATAATCAGTTCCTTTGGGGCCTGCCCTGTCGGCAGCGCCTCCATTTCCTCCGTTCCTTGCAGCAACACTGCTCTCTTCTTCCTCTTCTTGTCTGACTTCTTCCTTAACCACAACTTCTGGCTCAACAAAGGCTTCCTCCTCTTCTTTGATCACTCGTCTTGCTTCGTCTTCTTCTTTTACTTCTTCCGCAAGCACTTCTTCCTCCTCTTGGGCAACCTCGGCTTCTCCTTGGTCAGTAACGCCAACGCGGTTTCCTTCTTGTACTTCCCCTCCAATGGGGTCAACACTTGCTTGCTCTTCTTCTTCTTTAACGACAGCAACCATTTCGTCGTCTACCTCTGCCCTCGTAACCTCGTCTCCAGCAGCTCTGTCTTCTTGTCTTGCTTCACGTTCTTCAGGAACACTCTCGACCATCACAACCTCTTCCTCGTCAACCTCGTTCACTTCCTCGTTATCCCAGCCGCCAAGAAGATCTTTCCTCAACACCCCTTCGTCGTCAACAAGACCAGCCTCAGAAAAAGCACCAACAGCCTCAGAAACCTCAACGTCCACTCCTTCTGCACGACCAAGGCTTTCTTCCTCGTTTGGCTCTTCTTCCTCGTTCACTTTTCGTCAAGATCTTCTTTTTCTTCAGCGCCGCCACAGATCTGAGTGGCAAGTCTCCCTTCTGGTCGTGACCCTTCTCTTTTACCCTCTGTTCTCCTCCAAACCTCGGATAAGTACTGCCCTTGCTTCTTTTTCCACCTTATGCAGTTCGTCACTCTTTCTTGTATTTGTTCTCGACCTTGCTGCAGCCCAAACAAGACAAAAGCGACCCAACAGCAGTTCTGACCTAACCTTAGGTTAAGATCCCACAAGATCCCGAAACCCACAAAGCTTTTTCGCCTTCTCTTCACCCTTGTGAGCGACCCAAGCTCGACCTTGTACCCTTTTGAAACGTATCCACCCCTGTGGGTCCTTCTCTTCACTCTTGCAAGAGCTTACTCCGTTTCTTTTCTCACTCTCAGGTCTTGCCCGTCCAGACTGCCCACTTATAACGACTGCCAGAGCCGTAGTGCACGTCTGCTGCAGCACAGCTAAAAAGTGTGCGCGCCTGGGCTCCGAAACCAACAAATGGCGTCGTCCTGACCGCCGGGGTCACCCCTGCAGCTGGACTTAACGGTTGTGAAGGCGTTTTTGTAGAACTGGAACGGCAGAAGCGGGGACAGCCCCCTTTCTTAGCTTGATCACACGGCCTTTCAAGGCACTTTCCACTCAGGTCTTTCTCTTAAGGTTCTCTTACACCAAACCCAACGTCCAAACTCGAATAAAAACAAGAACCTAACCCAGAAGTTCCGCACCAAGAAGTACAATACCCTAAGATCAGCCGTTTTAAATAGGCTGCAGCCTGACTCACCCTTGTCCCATTGATCGCCTAGGATCCCACCTACTGATTAAGACAACCTAACCCATCAAGCCTAACTGATCTTTCTAACCACCCTAAGTCCACTCCCTCAGTACCAATCCCTAGGACTGTCCAACCTAGTCAACCCTGTAGCTGAACTGCTACCTCTAGGCTGTGGTGGGACTGCTATGGCAGGACTGCCCTAACTACCCTCCCTCTGCTCGACAGCACTCTGGCCCTGGCCAGTGTGACGAAATCGGTCGAGGCGACGTGGTTTGGGGTTACACTCGAGTCTCCAACATGGGCTACAACGACCTTGTTGTCGTAGGCAAGGGCGACGAGGGCTGTGGTGCCACTCTTGTCGGAGGCCCCGTCTGTAACCCCCAACCACGTCGCCTCGACCGATTTCGTCACACTGGCCAGGGCCAGAGTGCTGTCGAGTAGAGGGAGGGTAGTTAGGGCAGTCCTGCCATAGCAGTCCCACCACAGCCTAGAGGTAGCAGTTCAGCTACAGGGTTGACTAGGTTGGACAGTCCTAGGGATTGGTACTGAGGGAGTGGACTTAGGGTGGTTAGAAAGATCAGTTAGGCTTGATGGGTTAGGTTGTCTTAATCAGTAGGTGGGATCCTAGGCGATCAATGGGACAAGGGTGAGTCAGGCTGCAGCCTATTTAAACGGCTGATCTTAGGGTATTGTACTACTTCTTGGTGCGGAACTTCTGGGTTAGGTTCTTGTGTTTTGTTCGAGTTTGGACCTTGTGATTGTGTAAGAGAGCTTTTGAGAAGAGTCCCGAGTGGAAGAGTGCCTCACAAGGCTGTGTGATCAAGTTAAAGAGGGGCTGTCCCCACTTCGGCCGTTCCAGTTCTGCAGAAACTCCACCACAACCGTTCAGTCAGGCTGCAGGGGTGACCCCAGCGGTCAGGACGACGCCATTTGTTGGTTTCGGAGCCCAGGCGCGCACACTTTTTAGCTGTGCTGCAGCAGACGTGCACTACGGCTCTGGCAGTCGTTATAAGTGGGCAGTCTGGACGAGCAAGACCTGAGAGTGAGAAAAGAAACGGAGTAAGCTCTTGCAAGAGTGAAGAGAAGGACCCACAGGGGTGGATACGTTTCAAAAGGGTACAAGGTCGAGCTTGGGTCGCTCACAAGGGTGAAGAGAAGGCGAAAAAGCTTTGTGGGTTTCGGGATCTTGTGGGATCTTAACCTAAGGTTAGGTCAGAACTGCTGTTGGGTCGCTTTTGTCTTGTTTGGGCTGCAGCAAGGTCGAGAACAAATACAAGAAAGAGTGACGAACTGCATAAGGTGGAAAAAGAAGCAAGGGCAGTACTTATCCGAGGTTTGGAGGAGAACAGAGGGTAAAAGAGAAGGGTCACGACCAGAAGGGAGACTTGCCACTCAGATCTGTGGCGGCGCTGAAGAAAAAGAAGATCTTGACGAAAAGTGAACGAGGAAGAAGAGCCAAACGAGGAAGAAAGCCTTGGTCGTGCAGAAGGAGTGGACGTTGAGGTTTCTGAGGCTGTTGGTGCTTTTTCTGAGGCTGGTCTTGTTGACGACGAAGGGGTGTTGAGGAAAGACTTTCTTGGCGGCTGGGATAACGAGGAAGTGAACGAGGTTGACGAGGAAGAGGTTGTGATGGTCGAGAGTGTTCGTGAAGAACTTGAAGCAAGACAAGGAGACAGAGCTGCTGGAGACGAGGTTACGAGGGCAGAGATAGACGACGAAGTGGTTGCTGTCGTTAAAGAAGAAGAAGAGCAAGCAAGTGTTGACCCCATTGGAGGGGAAGTACAAGAAGGAAACCTCGTTGGCGTTACTGACCAAGGAGAAGCCGAGGTTGTCCAAGAGGAAGAAGAAGTGCTTGAGGAAAACGTAAAAGAAGACGACGAAGCAGGACAAGTGATCAAAGAAGAGGGGGGAGCCTTTGTTGAGCCAGAAGTTGTGGTTAAGGAAGAAGTCAGACAAGAAGAGGAAGAAGAGAGCAGTGTTGCTGCAAGGAACGGAGGAAATGGAGGCGCTACCGACAGGGCAGGCCCCAAAGGAACTGATTATCCTAATGCAGTCAGCCGGCCTGGAGGGAGTGTTGTGCGTATTGAGCCAGGTTTTCCTGTTGACTCAGAGCCCTCGAGTTCCAGTTCCGACGAAGACAAACCTGAAGGGGAAAGAGACAAGAGGGAGACATCCTCTAGTTTCGAGGAAGAGCCTGTGCCCCCAGTACATCCACCACTGAACCCATTTGCCTTTGCTGCCAGTCTCCCCCAGATTCCTCCAAATGTGCCACCTGGTCCAGTTGTTCCACCCGTTCCACCAAGACCTCCAGTTCCACCACCAGTTTGTCCACCGACTCCAGGCAGTGGCGGCACCATGATACATCCAGCAGAAGGACTTCCTAATCGGTTGACTAACAGTCAGTTACCCGCATTTACGGGTGCAGAGGCAGAAGATGTGGCCACCTGGTTACGTTCCTATGGGATCCTCGCTGAAGGCTCTGGCTGGAATGCACCCCCAGCAGTGCAGCCACACGAAGACGAGAGGATAGAGAGACTGGTCCGCTATACAACCAGGGAGGCTCGATCATGGGTTGACAATTGGGTAGCCAGACATCCAGCCCTTGTGGAAGGAGTGCCAAACCCATTGAGGACGTGGCAGAAGTTGCAAACGGACATGCTGGCCTGGTTTGGAGATGCCCAAGCAACACTAGTAGCCCATACCTTGGAGCAAAGCCGGAAGGGTGATGAAACAGTGGACGAGTATACATCCTTGCCATCCCAAGGGCAGCAACAAGTGGAAGCGAACAGAGTACCAGGCAATCCGGCCGTGGCAGATGGGTCCTTACTTCGATTGAACAAGGACGGAGCTCAGGGGGAGTTGACACCCATACTTCATGCACCCATGGAGGATACCTTGGAGGGAGTCAGTGCCAGAGCCAGACAAGTTGAGAAGAGACAAGTGGACCCCAGTTCCACCCAGAAGGAAGTGACGGTCCCAGCAACCGAACTGATGGGAGAACTGCAGGAGCATGCAGCATTGGAGCCTGTTTTGGCAGAAGTGGGCGTTATGGATCGGAGAGTAAATGGGCAAATTGACAGCCTAAGGAAGGAAATGCGTGATCACAAAATTGTGACGGATTCAAGACTTCGAGGAGTGGAGCAGCAAGTGAGAATATCTGGGCGGCAGTATAGCGAACTCAGGAGGATGATCTCTGCCTTGACAGAAAGGGTAGCAGATATGCGACAATCGGAAGAACCCGAGCTGGCAGGGGTGAGCCATGGCATTACTGGAGACGCTGGAGTGGATCGAATACCTACCAATGGGGAAAGAGGCCGGGGAAACCACAGAGGAAGTGAATGGAGGAGAAGGAGTGGACGGATAAACATGAGCGAAGTCACGTGTTGGCATTGCTTAGACCTTGGACATTACAGAAGAAATTGTCCCAACCGAATGCAGAGTTTCCAAGCAGAACTGGAAGATCAGTTGATTATGGATTTCGAGCAGACCGACCCAGTGACAGCAGCCATGGAGGAACCAGAGGAAGTCATGGCATCAATCTTGTACTCTGCTATGAATGTCGACAATGGAGCAATGGACAGGGCCCAAGGAAGCAATGGAGGGACTCCTATGGATACCAGTCCCATACCCGCAGATCCTCAACCGAATGCTACAGAGGATGTTGAAATGGAGGAACCGAAAGAGGAGCCAGACCCTGAAACCAAGAAAGAGCCAAAAGAGATTCCAAAGCAAGTGCTTGAACCGGAAGATGTGCCGAAACCAGAAGGTGTGCCAAAACCAGAAGATGTGCCACAAGGATCCAAATCAGTTGTGATGTTGCCATTGATGCATAGACCGATGCAAGTACCATCGCCGAGAAATACCATGGCAAAGAAAAAGAAGATGGTCAAGAAATCAACAGTGGAGCCAAAGGAGAAGCGCATGTTTACTAAGGCGGAGGCCAAGAAGTTTGTGGAGGGATTGACGGCGGAAGTATCCGTGGCCAAACTCTGTCAACATCATCCGGAGCTGATTGATGCTTGGCTGAAGGCATTAAGGGTGCCCATGGCGAAAGTCCCAGCAGTTACCACCATGGCGGAAGTGGACAAGACAAGCTCATATGCAGTCACTACAGCCACAGCCAAAGTGATGGAAACTAAAGTGCCAGGAGCAATCATTGACACCGGAGCGAGTGCCTGTGTGATATCCGAAAAACTCCTAACACAAACGGGGTTAGCACACCTTATGGAGGAACCAAGAGGGCGTTACCGGGACTGCAATGGAGAGACTCGGCAGGCAGTAGGGTACATCCCCGCTCTACCTATTGCCCTTGGACAATGCAAGCAAATGGTACCGTGCCATGTGGTGGAGAACAACCACTTCTCCTTGATCATTGGGACTTCGTGGCTAGCGAAAACGGGGGCGGAAATCGACTACGGGCTCAAAAAGCTCACTCCATACATGGCGGGACAGCGCATGGGTGGCGTGCCGATCGAGTTCATCCACTCTGTAATGCCTGCAACCGCTGCAGTCGTCTCTGTCTACCAGACCCTCCGCCACATCGAAGAGCCCAGTCCTGCACCAGCCCAACCACCCTCTTCCACTGGGGAACTTTTGCAGCCGAACTCAAGGACAATTCATGATGGCCTGAACCAGCCCAACGCCGCCAATCGACGTCCACCGACCCTTCGGCTTACATACTACCAAGCAAGGGTGCTGCAAGAGTGCTACACCATGCGTCGGGAGAACGGAATGAGTGAGGCAGCAGCCTCACACCTCCACCAGCAAGAGATGGAGTTACTGGATGCAAGAAGAGGGCACCATTTGAAAATACAAAAAGAGAACGAAAGGAGTTTTGAGGAAACACTGCAAAGGGAAGGAAAACAGGGGAGAAGAAATGCTGCAACAGAGGAATACGTGCGGAGGCGGGAGGCACTGAAACAACAAGAGAAGGAGGAGCTCAAAAAGCTATTGGAACACTTCCGGGAAAGTGCACAATCATGGAGGCCAACAGGAGGGGCTGCAGCAGGAGTGCCAGCAGCAACGGCCGCAACCGGAGGGAAAGGAGGGAGTGAGGTGATAAGCTATACCACTTCGGATTTTTGAGTGGGCCGGCCACCGATGTCCTCCTTCGGCGACACCTGAAGGGGTGGCGAGAGTGGGTCGGTCCTGAGAGGAGAAATAAAAGGGGAAAGAGGAGAAGGAGGAGGGGCAAACGTGCGGGTAGGCGAGAACAGTGGCGTCGAGCAGGCAGGAGGATCAAGGAGCAGGAAGAGAGAATGCAACGCCAAACACAAGAGGTAGAAAGGGCCAGAAGTCTGTGGCCAGACTCATGGGCCATGCAGTGTTTGAACCATAGCAAAACAGTGGAGGCCGAAATTCTGATGAGGGAGGAAATGGGGGAAGAAAAAGAAAAAAAAGGAAAGGAAAATTCAGGGGAAGGGAAAGCCAAAGAAACAGAAAAAGGAGGAGAAAAGAAAGAAAGAGGAGAAGGAAAAGAAAAGTTTGGGTTGAAGGAAATGGGACAGGCAGCAGTTCAGCTGCAGGAAAACCAGATTTGGGCAGGGGTGGTTCCCCTAGGGACTTCAGAGGTAGAAAATAAAACGTTTGCCCTAGAAAAAGGAAAAGAAAGGAAGAAAGAACAGGTGTCACTTAGAGAAAACTTAGAAAACCTTAAAATCAGCCCTCACCTTACCCCACACCAGAGGAAGGAGCTGCTGGACCTTCTGCAGCGATACCCTGATGCCTGCGCTTGGTCCTCGGATCAAGTGGGCCAAACCAACGTCCTATACCATGAGATCCCAACCGGTGATCACCCTCCTATCAGGCAGAACCCCTACCGCTTCAGCTTCGCGGAGAACCAAGTGGTGAAGTCAGAAGTGGCGAAGATGCTCTTGGATGGAGTGGTCCGGAAGTCGAAATCCCCGTGGGCCTCACCGATTGTTCTAGTGCCGAAGCCGGATGGAGCCGTGCGATTTTGTGTGGACTACCGCAAGCTAAACAAGATCACGACCCGGGATAGCTTCCCTCTTCCACGGATAGAGGATGCCATCAACCAGTTTTCGGAGGCGAAGTTCTTCTCGGCCCTGGATCTGCGATCGGGATACTGGCAGGTTCGCATGAGTCCTGCTGCAGCAGAAAAGACGGCCTTCATCACGCAGGAGGGACTATATGAATTCGTGGTGATGCCCTTTGGGCTCAGTAACGCCCCAGCGACCTTCCAGAGGATGATGAACGAGGTGCTGGGACCCATGCTGTGGAAGGGAGTCATTGTGTACCTGGATGATATCGTCATCTATGCAGATACGTGGGAGAAACATCAGGAGCTTTTGACAGAAGTGCTGCAGCGGTTGAAGGAAGCCAACTTACGGATCAGCCCAAGCAAATCGGATTTTGGGTTTGATGAGCTGCTATACTTGGGCCATGTTGTGGGCAAAGGGGAGATAAAAATGAATCCAAAGAAAGTGGCGACGGTGGAAATGCAGGTGCCACCGACGGATGTGTCTGGACTCCGGTCCTTCCTGGGCCTAACTTCTTACTACAGGAGATTTGTGCGCGACTACGCAAAGATCGCTGCACCCCTGACAGAGTTGCTGAAGAAGAATGTGCCGTTCGTGTGGGAGGAACGCCATGATTGGGCCTTTGAAAAGCTAAAGAGGAGTATCACAGACCAACCTGTCCTAACCCCACCTCAGCCACACCTACCATACATTCTGCAAACAGACTGGAGCAGCCAGGCTGTGGGGGCAGTACTCTGTCAAAAGGATGAGCAAGGGAGAGAGCATGTGGTGGCTTATGCCAGCAAAAGTCTCAATCCTGCTGAGAGGAATTATTCTGCAGTGGAAGGGGAGTGCCTAGCAGTGGTGTGGGCTTGCACCTTATTTCGGCCATACATCTACGGAACGGAATTTGTGCTGCAGACTGATCAAAGAGCCTTACAATGGTTGATGACGGGTACCAAACTGACGGGGAAACTGATGAGGTGGGCACTCCGCCTACAAGAGTTTGATTTCACGATTGAGTTCCGCGCTGGGAAGAGTAACGCAAATGCGGATGCACTGACAAGGCTTCCAGTTCCGCTGGACCATCCAATAGTCAGTGGTTCCACAGCGCTTCGTCCATGATTTACTATGGAACCCCAGATCAGAGCTGACAAGGTGCAACCATTGTTGTCCCAATGGAAGTACTCAACAGTGGTAGGGGACACTTGAATTTTGTGAGGTTTTTGCATATTTCTTGCCTACCATTGTTGTTGCAAAAGATCAAGGGGAAAAAGTGGATCAATAGATGGATAAGGATCAGATGAAATATTTGGAAAGAAAGGATTTGCCTGCTGGGAGACAAGCTGAGGCAAAAGTGCACAGAAGAAGTCGACGATATTGAAGGGTAGCAGGAGATGCTCACCCACTCAAGTACTTGAGCAGAGAAAGAGAATGGCGACAGGTGCCAAATGAGGAACAACGATAGTCTGTGGTTCGAGATATCCACAGACAGAATGCGCACATCGGCGGGAGAGGATTGAGCCAGAAGAGTGCAGCAGCTGCACTGCAGCAAGAGTTATATATCAAAAGAGGAAGAGCAAGTGTGGCAGACGTGCCATAACTGCAGAGAGAGTCAGAAAGCGCCTAAGGGACTACATCCATTACGGCAGCATATACCGTTGAGAGCTTGGGAGAGATTGGGAGTGGACCTCATCACCTTGCTTACAGCGGAGAGAAGAAAGAAATGAAGTGGCAGAACTTCTACAGAAGCCGGGCGTTCAACTAAGGAAAGGACGACCATACCATCCGGAGACCGATTGACTAGTGGTACGGATGGATCGCGAAATACAATATGGTATTTTCTGGTTTTGTTTTGTTTTGTATTGTTTGTTTTGTTTGGTATTGCTGTATTTCTGCAGCAGCAGTGGGTGGGTTTTTATTTTGTTCTTGGTTCTACTTTGTTCTTGGGTACTATTTCTGCAGGAATAGTATTCAGTCAGTCAATAAATAAAAGGATTGTTCTTTTGATACTTTTTGAGCTCAATAGAGAACTGGGGAAGAAAAGGGGGATAAACAAGGGACAAATAGGGACAAACCGGTCACTTTGACCTATAGGGGTGAAAGAACAGCTGATGGCTATGAGGAAAAAAAAAGAAAGGGGGAAACTGATTGAAGTGCAGCACCACTGGTTTACATTCGAGTGCTCTTTGAATAGTCCCGCTGGGTTCAAAGAACAGCTGATGGCTGTGATTAAAAAGAAAGGGGGGGACCTGTTTGAGGAACAACATTGTTAGTTCACATTTTGATATCCTTGGATAGTTTTGTTGTGGAAAAATAGTAACAGTGGGCACTTGTTTTGTGTTTCTGAGCACTACGTCTACAGACATAGTAGACAGTCAGACAGTTAAGAGAAAGATTTTCTTGATGATACTTTTTGGAAAAGGAAGTTCTGGGAACAACTAGCTAACACCTAAAGACCAGGG
The DNA here is from genome assembly GCA_030272585.1 of Bryopsis sp. KO-2023. Taxonomy (NCBI): domain Eukaryota; kingdom Viridiplantae; phylum Chlorophyta; class Ulvophyceae; order Bryopsidales; family Bryopsidaceae; genus Bryopsis; species Bryopsis sp. KO-2023. Next base: position 685,958 of record BSYQ01000005.1, read on the forward strand.
ACAGAAGAAGTTCAGTGGGGGAGGTTGAGTTTAACTTTTGGGGACAAAAGTCAAGGGAGGAGGGGAGTGGTTACAGCTGTAACCCCCAACCACGTCGCCTCGACCGATTTCGTCACACTGGCCAGGGCCAGAGTGCTGTCGAGTAGAGGGAGGGTAGTTAGGGCAGTCCTGCCATAGCAGTCCCACCACAGCCTAGAGGTAGCAGTTCAGCTACAGGGTTGACTAGGTTGGACAGTCCTAGGGATTGGTACTGAGGGAGTGGACTTAGGGTGGTTAGAAAGATCAGTTAGGCTTGATGGGTTAGGTTGTCTTAATCAGTAGGTGGGATCCTAGGCGATCAATGGGACAAGGGTGAGTCAGGCTGCAGCCTATTTAAACGGCTGATCTTAGGGTATTGTACTACTTCTTGGTGCGGAACTTCTGGGTTAGGTTCTTGTGTTTTGTTCGAGTTTGGACCTTGTGATTGTGTAAGAGAGCTTTTGAGAAGAGTCCCGAGTGGAAGAGTGCCTCACAAGGCTGTGTGATCAAGTTAAAGAGGGGCTGTCCCCACTTCGGCCGTTCCAGTTCTGCAGAAACTCCACCACAACCGTTCAGTCAGGCTGCAGGGGTGACCCCAGCGGTCAGGACGACGCCATTTGTGGTTACACCCGTCATCGATAAAATTCTGGTACAACAGTTCCTCGCACCTAAATAAACCATGCAACCATAAAAAGGATTTTCAGGCACAAGTTTTCACTGTTCTTGCTAGCCAGCAACACTACAAAGCAAAGACAGCAAAGAGCATTAACATTCACATTCACATTCAAGTCATGTATTCATTACCTTTGAAACATGCTTACAACGGCATGCTCAACTGGATTATTGTTTCTAATGAGGAGCTGTATCATATTTTCTGCCATGAAAATAGATGCAGCTGATCCTCCATGTCCATCGAAGACCCCGAGGATTGCATCCACAGCGGACGAAGCGCCATGCCTCCACACGTCAAATGCCAGCATCAGAGTATCCTCCATATAGGACTTGGATCCCGGGTCTGATGCTCCACCAGCTTGGATGCTAGAGGAAGGCACAGCCTTGATTGTGCCGTCACCGAGTTCTTCTGCAAGATCCCTTCTAACCACAATTTCGATTTTTTCTGGCTTCGAAGGGGCAGTTGAATGTTTCCTCCAACAGGCAGCATGGGACTGGAAGGATCTTAAGATGCATGCCATCAACACCACAATGGCTACTGGAAGGAAAGTGAATGGCTCCATGGATGCAGGTGTTAGATGAATCGATCCTGTCAAAAAAAGCAAAAATCAGACCAACCGTTGAAGAATCGCCTTTCCAAAACAAAAACGTGCACAGCCCCATCTCCTGACGCGCGCGCATTTGCGCCGCGCGTGTTTCGCAGCTATAGCACCCAAATCAATTTTCCTTGCACCGCGAAACCTGACGTGTGCTTCGGAAACATTAGTGGGATGTATATATTAGCAAATTCTACATCTCCCCTCCGTCCGACCTGGGAGCGATGGCGCAATCTAGCGTTTCTGTCGCCAAGAAACGTGAAATGCTGGCCAGACCCCGCCAGGAAAGCGGAGTCCAGCGCTTGGAAAGGTAGTAACCCGCTATGACCTCTACAGGAACAGAGGCACTCCAAAAAAGTTGTAAGCAAAAGCCCGCCACTCGGAAGAGAAAAAAACAGAATCCAAGATTTTGGATTCTGTTTCTTTTAAAAGTTCCACGCGACTCAACCCCAGGCTGGAGGATGGCCCGCAACACAAACGCGCGCGAAAGAAAGCATAACTCTGTGAGGTCGTAAACCCTCGGTATGAACCTCCTGCTGCTTCCCGCGACAAACCCAACGCTAAAAAAAAGACAATGCACAGGTCGGAGGTGGTGAGAAAATGAAGAAAAACATCACCACTCTTTCACTCTTTCTTTTGCTGGTATTAGGGGCAGTGCGAGCGTAGTTGATCTTTATTTTGACGAAGAAAAAAAGAATAACCTCGACTCACTGTGAATGGCGAACGCAAAGCAAAGCAATAGAACCTTGGGAATCTGTGAAGCAAAATAGAAGACCACGAGCGACGGTGCTGCGAATACCTCGTTAATATGATCACCACTTGTACCGGGCTCTTTCGTCAGCCTTCGCACTCGCCACGCCACCTCCAAAAATTCAGGAAAAGCACAGTCACGCAAGGATATTGGGTTACCGTTCCCAGCATTTTCTCAACACCGGTACAAGAAGAAAAATCGTATTGGCTTCACCCCAACACCACAAAGGCGTAAGGTTGAGCCAGTCTCCCAGTTCTGTGTTTACCCCTCCTACCCTTCCTTGTGATATTTCCCATCCAAACTTTGTGTTTTACGAGCCCCACTGAATCGAAAAAGCTTCTGCTCTATACACCATATGGTGCATGCATGCGAAAAGGGGCCGTTTTCCCCTGTTTGTTTTCTTTACACCTGCCCCCTACACATCGAAGACTACGAACCTTTCAAGGCTACTCCATCTCCACCACCACCAAGCTCTCCCCTTACAGGGGCATTGTCAGACTGAGAGGCCCGATTCGGGGAGTGAGGAATAAGTGTATATTTACACTGAGGAAGTTCCTCAGTGAAGACACAGTCGAAGATAAGAACATCCCTATCACTGCAACCATTCTTTTTGCCATGTCAACCTCCTGTTCACAGGGAAGGCAAGCAACATACACCAGTAAGGCTAAACCCACAGTTCTGAAGCAAAGTTACGGTTGTTTTCAAGGAAGCAAACCTGTTATCCGTGCAGTGTGCTTGCAAGCACACACAACAATTGTTGTGTGTGCACACTTGTTTTTCTCACCCCTTGACTTAGTTAAAAAAAAAAACAGCTGGTTGCTTAGTTTGATTCTCCTATTGAACCCAACTGTTGAGGATTGCAGAAAAAATGAGGAAAAATGAGGTCTTGTTTGGATCAAGGAATGAAGAAGAAGAACAAGAAGAAGAAGAAGAGGGGTTATGAACTAGGAGGTGACTGTGAATAATTTGTCTTCTTGGCTGATTCTGTGAGAAAACATTGGTTCAGCATAAAACCAACAAAGATAAAACTTCAAACAAGGGGGAATGACAGCAAAAGCACAGTCCATCAGTGCAGAAGTGCAACTGGCGAAATACTCAATCAATAATTAATGAATCAATGAATGATGAGTGATCACGATGCTGCCTGAGAAGCCAATCAACAGAGATAGGACTTGGGCCAAATTTTTGGTCCGACTCCGGTCCGGTCCGGTTACGGTCGGGTTACGGTCACCGTACTACGGCCGTAACTCCGTACCGTAACCGGAGTAATATGTTGTTTTTACGGTACGGAACAAGTACGGTATAACTACGGTAGGCCCTAAATCACCGTGAAGTAGCGTGGTTCAGTGCTAAAGCGTTAGGCTGCAGTCAGTAGGGTCGCGGGTTCGAATCCCCCTGGGTTCCTTTGGAATCGCGGGACCCTGCGAGGGTCACTTTCTACGGTTTACGGTTGTTACGGCCGTTACGGTCGTTACGGTCCGGTACGGAGCGGTACGGAGTGGTACGGTGCTACGGTTACGGCCGTAAAAGTACGATTTTCTGACGAAAATTGTACTCCGGTTACGGTCCGGTTACGGTGGTTACGGTCCGGTTACGGTGACCGTAACCGTAAAGTCCTATCTCTGCCAATCAATCGATAATTGAGTGATACTTGGAATTTGCATGGAGTGTGGGCTGGATGGTTTGGTGCAGATTGTTGTAACCAGTGTATTTTTTTGTGGCCCATTGTGGCCCATTTGGCCCATTTTGGCCCCCAAAAAAATCAGAATGCAGAGATAGGACTTGGGCCAAATTTTTGGTCCGACTCCGGTCCGGTCCGGTTACGGTCGGGTTACGGTCACCGTACTACGGCCGTAACTCCGTACCGTAACCGGAGTAATATGTTGTTTTTACGGTACGGAACAGGTACGGTATAACTACGGTAGGCCCTAAATCACCGTGAAGTAGCGTGGTTCAGTGCTAAAGCGTTAGGCTGCAGTCAGTAGGGTCGCAGGTTCGAATCCCCCTGGGTTCCTTTGGAATCGCGGGACCCTGCGGGGGTCACTTTCTACGGTTTACGGTTGTTACGGCCGTTACGGTCGTTACGGTCCGGTACGGAGCGGTACGGAGTGGTACGGTGCTACGGTTACGGCCGTAAAAGTACGATTTTCTGACGAAAATTGTACTCCGGTTACGGTCCGGTTACGGTGGTTACGGTCCGGTTACGGTGACCGTAACCGTAAAGTCCTATCTCTGTCAGAATGGCAAATTTTGGGGCCACAAAAGGGCCAAAACGTTTTATTACAAGATGAATTTTGGGCCACAAAAGGGCCACATTCACCCGAAGTTTGTAAGGCCTGGGCCACATCCAAGAAATCAATCGAGTTTCCACAAAAATCAAAACCAACAACATTAAGTAAATGCTATATAAACACCAAGCCTTGTAATTTCTGTTTTTGAAGTTGGGGCCACATTTTATTATTTTCGGACAAATTGGGGCCACAAATGGGCCACAACTGGATGAAACGGCCAAATTTAGGGCCACTTTGGGGCCAGTGAAATTGAAAAAAAATACACTGGTTGTAACGGTTATGTTTGTTTGTTTGTTGTTTTTGCTTGGAACGGTTGCTAATTAGTAACTGCTGCTCTTTTTTATTTTTAAATTGGAAATCAGCTGGATCGATGAGTCAAAATTTCGACAACAGAAAGTCCCCGTCTGAACAGGTTCTCGACAGAATCTCATCGGCTTCTCCACCACATGCCCAGAGCGTTGCTTCTAGCAGCCCGGACGCTGAACGCCGGATTTCATCGCTACGGCGCTCGGAGACGCTACTCCGGATCTTTTCTCGCTCGCCCGACTTGCCTAGCCGACACCACAGCGCTTCCCACTTTGACGCGCGGAAAATCCTGCACGATGCCTCCGGCCTCGCGGGAAGTTCAGTTGACGGAGTTGGAGCGGGATCTCTTCGCGACGCTGTTGGCCGCTGTCAAACACACGGAAATGAAAGTGACGTTGCGGTGTGCTGGAGGGTGGGTTCGGGACAAACTCCTGGGGAAAGAGTCGGACGATATAGACGTCGCTTTGGACACGATGCTCGGGCGTGAATTCGCTGAAAAGGTGGGAGGGCCATGTCTGGCTGGTGCCGGAAAATAAGAATTCGATGGAGAGGGAAGTTTTGCAAATTTTCAGTGATTGCATGATCATGAGCATAATTCTGATTTTTTTTCAACAAATCTTTGTACTCAAATTTTCATTCTGATGACAATTGGTAGCTTCATATATATTTTTTAAATGTAGTGCATGACAGATGAAAGCCCATCCTCTGATTTTCCTTCAATCTCTTTTTTTTCCAAGAGATGATGTGCAAGTATCCCAGCCAGTCGTCGCTGCAACCCTCCTCCCACTCCCCTTACTTTTTTTCGCATTTTGTTCTTTCTTTTGGGGAGGGGAGGGGAGGGGAGGGCTCCCCTTCCTCTTTTCTGCATTTTTTTTTTTTTTTTTTTTGGGGGGGGGGGGGGCAGGAGGTCCTAAAACTTGGTTCTCAATTTTTCAACAGGTGAACGAATATCTGGAGTCCACTGACAAAACCAAAGCTAAAGTGGCAGTCATTCAGGCCAACCCTGAACAATCCAAGCACTTGGAAACGGCTAGGATGCAAATCGGGGAAACTTGGATAGACTGCGTGAATCTGAGGTCTGAAACGTATGCTTCGGACAGCAGAGTTCCGGAAATGGAATTTGGAACTCCGAAAGAGGATGCCTATCGGAGGGATTTCACTGTGAACAGTATGTTTTATAACATAACTGAAGGGGTGGTGGAGGATTTCACAGAACGGGGGCTGCAAGATTTGGACGAAGGGGTTATTAGGACTCCATTGGCTCCGATGGAAACTTTCCTCGATGGTGAGTGGCTGCGTCCATTGTTTGAACCTTTTCTTTTCTTGCAGGAGGCCTTTTTTTTCAATATCAAGAGTTTGTTACTTTGCATGTCGAATTCTTGTTTTCATTGGGATAATTTTGTTTTTTCTTTTAAATTATCCTAAACAAATATAGTTTTATTTTGTGTTTTTTTCTAATTCAGACCCCCACAGTTGAAAATTTTCTACAGGCAACGCGTTTGGGGCAATATCAAAAAGGACACTATCTCGCCAATTCATTTGTGGATTTGGAGATTTTGATAAAGGGGGGGGGGAGGGAGGCGATAGCTATTTATAATTGTGTGCTAATTCCTATTATTTCTGTTTTATGTATTTGTTTTCCTTTTTTCCTTTTTTTTTTGTAAAGATCCATTGAGAGTTCTTCGAGCGGTTCGATTTGGTGCCAGGTTTTCTTTCTACTTGGAGGAGTCGTTACAGCAAGCAGCTTCTAACCAACAAGTATGCTTCTTTTGTTTTTTGGCTTGTTTTGGTGACTCTTTTTGTCAAAATTTGGAGAAAAACTAAAATGGCTGTTCTAGCTGGTCTTGACAATTTTTCAAAAAATAGCTCTTTTATTTTTCGAAAAATATATGTTTTGCAATTGATATTTTTTCAGCCCAAAAGGAAAGTTGGCAGTGATGTTACTGTCTCTAATGAGGTTTTGTTGAGTTTTGTAAGACTGTCAATGAATGACTAATATAGTGTGAAATGAAGCCAAGCGATAATTATCATGTGGAGATATTTTCGAGGGAAAGCCATGTGAAGTTATTAAAAATAACGACTGTTAAGAATTGTGTGTCCCCTCACACTTTCAGGTGTTAGATGCTTTGCAGAAAAAAGTGAGTCGAGAAAGAGTGGGGACAGAATTAGAAGGCATGTTCAAATGTAAGTATCAATATCCTAGAAAAGGAAAAATTATCAAAAGCACTGATAATTGAATGATGCTGCATCCACTGCAGTGCCTTTTCTTTTCCTTATTTTTTTTGGGGGAATGGGGGGGTAAGTGCGATAAGTGCTTTTTAGTGCAGTAAGTGACTCTGTTTTTGTTTTTTGAATTTCTTTCACCAGGTGCTGATCCAGTAGGTGCCATTCGACACTTGGTGAATTTATCCGTTTTTCCTGTCGTGTTTTCATTGCCGGGCTCCACGAGTGAAGGAGCTGATGGTCGAAATTGTCTGACGGTGTTAGAAGAGGGGTGGAAAATTTTGGAGGCTAAAAAAAGCGAGGTGTGCTTCCACAGTCTAATGTCAAGAAATTTGGATGTTATTGGTTTGTGCTATTTTGGAGTCATTCAGTCTCCAGTTGTATTTTTTTATTAATAGAGAAGGGCAATGCATGGATTGTTTTGAATATCATGATCACATTTTCGACGTTTATTCCACCCCCCCTCCCCCTCCAAAAAAAAAAGGAAAAAAAGAAAGAAAAAAGATATGGTATGCATTTGCCGGGTTCTTAAGGCCTTTTCAGACGATTCATTTGTCCTTTTCATTATTACTATGAGTAGTTTTTTATTTTTCTTCTGACCACCCCCCAAACTATGACAAAGAAAACAAAAAAAGCCTGTTTCTTGAATATTTGATTTGAAAAACAAAATTTCCCTCACCAGCCATCTTTCAATAATCTTATGAGGGCAAAAAACCCATTGCTGACAGCAAGGCTTTCTTTAACCATCTATTTGACGACTTCTTTTTCTGTTTTTTTTTTTCTGCCATTTTCGCTTTGCCCAGGTGAATTTATCCGATGTCGAACGCCGACTGTTTGTCTTAGCAACGCTTCTGCTGCCCTTCAGAATGGAGACGTACAAACAGAAAAAGAAGAAGCTTCCTGTGACGAATCACATCATTCGGGAGAGCCTGAAGTGGAAAGTGAAGGATTGTGAAAATGTCGAAAAACTGCACAAGACAGTTCCTAAAATTTTGAACATCATGGGAGTACTGAAGGATGTCGGCCTTACACCAGGTCAGCTCTACTATGACCACATGCATCGAACGCATCTATATGTGTGTTCAGATGGTAGACAAATGTACGTACACATTTTGATGTAGACGTACATGCATATTTTCATGCCCAGAAATTTACATAACGGGTTGAATTGAGCAAAGAAAGCCCGACTTTCCTGTAGTGTCGCTCTTTTTCAGTTCTGATTTTCATGCAGGCACATCCCTATATCTCCTGTTTTGGATTCCTTTTTATTTGTGGATTATTGTTTTGGTTTTACGTTCTTTTCAGTGGAGGGAGCTGGGGGGTTAAGGTTGCTTGCATATATTATGGAAATATCAAAAGGATGCTGTGTTGCTGGTTTTGTTTGATTCCTCAGCCATGCGCGACTGTTTATTTCCTGTTATCCACAGATGGGGGTTCGAATCCAAGTCCTGACACCAACATAAGAGTTGCTTTAGGGTTATGGGTACGAGAATTGAAAGAGCTTTGGAGAGTGGGTGAGTCCAGAAGGAAAAAAGATCAACCATTTTTTTTTCATTGCTTTGTGTTCAATTTTGAATCAATCATGCATCTAGTTTTGCACCCTGTACCAATTTTTGCAAATTTTTCTTTTGGCTGGTCAGCGTTTTTTTTTCGTTTTCTTTTTTGGGGGGGGAGGAAACTGCCTTCTCTGAAACAGGTATTCCAAACATAGTTTTGTTGATATTTGCCACCAATATTCAACAGGCAGTTCCCTGACTGAAAATTCAGTTTTGCTGCAAATGTCTGCGCATTAAGGGATGAGGGTTTTCACATTTGTTTCACTCTGAAAATATTTGAATTTTTTTTTCTTCTCTGTTTTTTTCTTTATTTATTTAGGGGCATTGATGGCTCCTTTACTAGCCATGTCTGAGGCGGAGCCCTTTTCGGTAGAACCCTCGGATTCAAGAACTGAAATTCCACCTTCTTTGAAAAATATGGTGGAAGGACCGAATGTGTGGGAAAACAGGTGATCAAGGAATATTTTTATTATTTCTTATTATGTTTTTTTGCATCAAGATTAAAAGCTTTGAAAAAGAATGTATCCAAAAAATTCGCTGCTGTTTGATTCTTGTGTTGAATGCTTTTGTTTTCCCTCGACTGATTTTAGTACATGCATCTTAGTATCCCCCCCCCCCCCCCCAAGGTTCCATCTCCATTACCGTTTCGATGTTTTTTTATTGCTACAGGTTGGCTTTCTTTGACGATTTGAAAACCACTGTGCATGGTTTTAATTTGCAAGAGGCTTGGGCAATCAAGCCCCTTTTGGGTGGAAAAGAGGTAAATCAGCTGGGAGTTGGGAAACTCGAAAGAAACAGGTGGTCTGAAAGTATTTTTAATCGATCTCACAAGTACAGTCCGTTTCCATTCTTCGGAAACAACCAGAAGGTTGGCATATAGAAACATATGATTTCTGTCCTACCAAAATTTCCCTTAGACAAATAAAAAAGAAATAAAGTAAAGAATCGTGTGTACGTGTGATATTTGGCATTTTGAAATTTTTGGTTTTTACGCTGATTGAGTTGATTTTGCTTCTCAGCGATTCCATTTTTCTGTTACTACAGTGTGTAAGACTGATTTAGGCTTTTTTTTCGGCTGCCATTTTTTTGCGTAGTCTTTTTTTTTCCCTAAGCCCTGGCCCCCTTCTTCTAAGCTGTCATTTTTTTTCCCGTTTGATGTCAGGTGATGTCGGTTTTGGAAATGGAAAAGGGTGGGCCACAATTGGGAAAAGCAATGGAGCATGGAATGAATTGGCAATTGGCAAATCCAGAAGGGACCAAAGAGCAGCTTGCAGAATATCTTAAAAAAGGAATAACTGAATGATTTTTAAGGGGGGGGGGGGGGGTTGCAAAAAAAAGAAAGCCATCTATCCACACGAGAGGTAGTTTTGGTAGACTGGGTTGCTCCTACCATTTTGTTTTCAAAGGATCTTGTTTCTTTAGAACTGCTGCGTTTGAACAATGATATCTATTGGGGGGGATAGTTCATTTCATTTGCAAGAATTTGCTTTCATGATGGGCCTTTTTGTTTTTCCTTTCTGAGTGCCAACCACTCCACTTTTCCAAAGCCTGTTGGTTCGCTTTGCTTGTTTCAACTATATAGTGTAAAAGTCTTGCGTACCCATTACAGCGTGCAATTTACAGAAGGGAAGACTATTTTGTATATTCAATGGCAGAATTATTTTTCTTCTCAAGAATAGTTAATTCCATCATTTAGATTAGGTCGACCTGTCATAAAAAAATGAACAAGAACGTTATTATGTTAGAACCCCTTTTCTTTCCTTATTAAGAAAGCAACAAATTTATTGATGGATTTCCCATCAATCTTCTTTAGTTCGCATGAGTACTTCCTGAACAGCAAAATTCTTACAAATTTCTTCTGAAATTTATTGAATACAATTCAACTCAACCATATCTTACTGCTCAGGTATTCTGAATTTTTTTTACCCTCAACTTGGAAAGGAAGTCAATGACTGATGGTCGATTTGAGCCCATCCCCATATTTGTCCAGAAAAGTTGGAGGGTTCCTTATTAATAACACTAAATTCAAGCAACCACCAAATTCTGAAAGAAAAAAAAAATGCAACCGCCGTAACTACGAGCGGGCCTTTCCAGACAGTCTCGCTGTAAACTATTTTTGCGATATCCACTCCACATTAACGCTACCAACTTTGCCTTTCTTGCTTTTTCCCCACTAAGCGGAATCCAAAAATTTGTTTTGCCATGGGATTCTTTTTCTAAATGCTGGCCACAGAAAACCTGACAAGAAAGCGATCCCGTGTTTTCTTTGTAGTTTTCTCAACTGCATTTGTTGGGCAGGTATTTCACGTCAGCCCGTTTTCTTGAGTGCAACTTAAATGCATGTCTTGGAACATGAATTTTACGGATAACGAATATTGGCGAACACCACGTTATTGTCTCCATCGATGTCGATGTTTGTTTGCTGGTTGACGATCACTACAAATCAGCAAATCCAAAATTCAAAAACATAAATTAAATTCAAGCTGAGAAAATTGGCGTATCACTCATTTCCGCTGTGGACGGGGGATTTCAACATCAGCTAAATACTTTTTTTAATGAATGAAGCCATTATGTATTCTTTTTTTGCTTTCTCAAGAATCGAAGGCACCGAAAGCAAGGATCAGATGAGTGTTAATTAATGCGTTTCTGTGAATTCAAGGAAGTCCAGCTGGACTTCCTTGATTTTGGCTGTGATTTTCCTGGGTAGGGTCTGCAGATCCTACCCAGGAAAATCACAGCCAAAATGTTCAATAGAATGTTTCTAGCTAAAAAAACACACAAACCATAACCAAATACAGGACTCCTCATATGACATACATATGACATACCGAAAGAATTTCTTCCATTGAACCCAAATCAAAATCTCAACAAATCGACCTCCATCAAATTTGTCAAACAGACGATTTTTTCAAGCTCCACGTCAAATCAAACTAAGTGTGATCTCAAAAAGCACACGCCGCAAAGGCGCCAGCCACTTACTTCCGTCCCTGTTCACGTTCTTCGCCTTGTTAGAGAGCGATGTTTTTTTAACCCTGGCCCTTCTCTTTCTCCTGTTTTTCCTCCCCTTCCTCCTCAACAAATCACGGCCGAAATCGACGTCCACAGGAAACACATCCAAGCAGTTCTTTCCTACAACGCGACCACAACCGAATCCGATTTCAAAAAAAACACCTCCTCTCGCACACATTCAACCTCTTGACTTGCGTAAATGCACCACAGAGCAAAGAGAGATTTCTCTGAGGTCAGCGAAACGTTCGATTACCTTGTGAACTCTGAATGGCGGCGGAGTTCTTATCAACAGCGCACGCCGCGCATGCCACCAACAACGCAAACACAATCACGGATATGAGTTTGGACGACTTCATTGGTGTCGACCCACCACCCGAGGAGTGATCCACCCTTCGCTCTATTCTCAAAAGTTGTGAGATTCTGGGCGTGGCCAGCGTTGATGTGCAAATGCATTTGTCGGAGTTGATGGGGTTCTGAGTAGAGGCGACAGACAGGGACTTTGTCAGCGTCGGTGCGCGATCACAAAACTCAGTGAAAGCACGCACTGTGAGGGAGGCCAGTTGTCGTGGACCTCGAGGTCTACGAACAGCTGCATTTCCTCAATCAATCGTTATGTTATCAAACAAACAAACAAACATCAATTACATTGTGTAGGAGAAACATTCTCCTATTACAACGATCAGTAAAAAACAAATGTAACCATGTGTATGTTAATGTTGAAATTCCATTGGCTTTTGTGTGTACCCACAAAGACACTGAGACCATCAAGATTGCAAAGATGCATAGGTCGATTCAGCTAAATCCAACGAACGTGAAATATCTTCAAATAAAGAAGATTGAAAAGAAAAACGTTCCAAAAGTTCCTCTCGCAAAGTAGCATCGGTACTGGAAGCAGGTAGCCTATCCAACCGATCCAGTAAATCTTGAATTTGTTGTAAACCAGTTTGAACCTCCTCATACTGAACCCTTAACTGAGAAATCACTGTCTGTAAACGAGAAAAATCCCAATCTGTCATAGAAGACAACAAAGTCGAATCCAAGGAAAAATCACCAGGAGAAAAAGAAGCCATATGTTCCATTGGAGTTCCTTCATCATGAGAAGAAACAATAGAAGAAACCACCACTGAACCAGGTTGAACCTCAGGAGGAAAAGAAGCAATATGTTCCATTTGAGTGCCTTCATCATGAGAAGAAGCAATAGAAGAAACCACCTCTGAACCAGGTTGAACCTCTGGACCCAGAGCAGAAGAAGCAACAAATGGAAGTTCTTCAGGGTCGCGAGAAAAGGTGGAAACCTCACAAGGGGAAGGAAAACCACCAGGGGGAAAATCTTGTTCCTGGGGAGAACGATGCTCGAGCAAAGAAGGTGGAGGAGGAGGCTGGCGGAAAGGGCAGGAAGCTATTTTATGGCCCACGGCACGGCAATGGTAACAAACCCTTGGGCGGATGCGAGATTTTTGGCGACGCGTCCACGCCAAAAACGCTTCGGCGCACTCCACAGAAGATAAAAAATCGAGAGGAAAAGTCGCCATAAGGACACCACAAAGACCACAAAGAAAGAAGAGGCGTCCACTTACGGCTGCCTGCTCTGTTCACTGTCACAGCAGGAATATGTTATCAGCGATAAATTATCACAAGCCTTTCCGAAGCTTCTTCGCTCTTCGAAGAGCCCTCCCTGTTGTCCCTTTGTCTAACTACCCTTTTTCTTTTTTAGATTTCGTTTTGAAATCCATCTGATTTCTTAAAAAAGGCCTTTCAACTGCACACACCTTCAGTTGTCTCCAAGTCAATTTTATTAACCCCAGGCTCCGAAAGCAACTTGTTTTGCTCCTAATCGACCACAGGGGAGAGTGGGTTGGGGATTTGCCGCTCGAAAACGTGTAGAAATTTGCATACTTTGTGTCACATTTGGCACAAAGCCGCTGGACAACTAGCCCAGTAGACGGCCTGACTAACAGGCCGGTACAAGTGGTTTTCATATGAACGAGGTTCTGTTCGGCCCAGGAGACACGCCAGGTTATGTTCCAACAGGAGCACCCTTTAGTGTATTCAAATATCCGTGCTTTTTTGACGACCTTGTGTCGACAATTGGAGGTGGGTTGTGTTTTTATTGCATTTTTCCCATCGCTCTCGCTCGTGTCTTCTGTTGCTTGACAGCGTTCTCTCCTCACTGTGCGTCGAGTTTTCAGAAGGCGACCTCCCAGCCTTCTGCTTTCTTTCGCGCGCGTTTTTGTGTTGCGGTTCATCCTCCAGCCTGAGGTTGAGTCTCACGGAACTTTTTGGCTTCTGTTGGTTTTTTTTCTTTCGAGTGGCGGGCTTTTGCTTGCAGCCTTTTTCTAATGCCTCTGTTTAGGTTACCTGTAGGTCAAAGTGGGTTAATTTTCCAAGCGCTGGACTCCGCTTTCCTGGCGGGGTCTGGCCGGCATTTTTCGTTTCTTGGCGACAGAAACGCTAGATTTCGCCACACACGTCAGGTTTTGCGGTGCAAGGAAAATTGATTTGGGTGTTACAGCTGCGAAACACGCGCGGTGCAAACGCGCGCGCGTCAGGAGATGGGGCTCTCCACGTTTTTGTCGAGGCGGCTGTGCTTGCGAAAGGCGACTCTTCAACAGCCTGGTCTGATTTTTGCTTTTTTGTGCCTGAAAATTTTTTAATTGTTGCATGGTTTATTCAGGTGCGAGGAGCTTCTGCTGAAGAAGTACCTTGCTGACGGGGCCTCCGACAAGAGTGGCACCACAGCCCTGGTTGCCCTTGTCCACGAAAACAAGGTCGTGGTGGCCCATGTTGGAGACTCGAGAGGAATCCTTTCTCGAAGGGGCAGGGCGGAGCAGGTGCTGTTCAGGTTATAATTGCAACCACCAACCAAAATTGAGTCTGAGAAATTCATTCGTATATGTGTGCATCGAGTCAGAGGCAAACAAGAGAGCTCAAGCTGGCTCAATAATATGTGATTAAAACTCTAAGAAGAATCGATTTCAATCATTAATTTACGACAATTTCGGTGGTGTTCTTGTTTTGTTCCTTAAAAAAATTCTGAAAAATCATAATTAAACTTTGTTTACAATGTTTAGCTTATGGTCTGAATCCAAGGCCAAAGTTTCAATAATAGAGAAATATATATCAATTAAAGAACAAGAAAGCTGATCTTCCCTCTCTTCCTTTTGTTTCCAATAACAACCCCCCCCCCCGTTCCCATAAAAATCCTCCCACCGAGATGTCAGCAGCATTCGATCATTATACCATGCCAATTTTTCTGCAGTTTTGATATCTTTTCCTTGAAATAAGCAATTTTGACTGCACCAAGGATGTTTCTTGTTGTGTAATTCGCTAATGGTCCCATCTTATTGAAATGAAGCAGGAAAAATCCATCACCCCCCTCCGGAATCCAGTCCCAGAAGAAAAAAACAGGCAAGAATATTCTTGCATTAATGCGTCGCGCAATGAAAAGTTTTCATTGAAAACTATTGCGCTTTTGTAACTTTTGCACCTGGGAAATGAGCCGAGCAGTGCTTTGGAAATCTGGGTGAGGTAGTTTCCAGAATCCCGATTTTGTCAAGCCTGTGATGCTAGACTTCCAGAAATCCCACATCAATCTGTTGCCCTTCTCTCTGCATCTTATCCCGCCAGACAGGATGACACGATTAAGGCAACTGTACTGTGAACCCAACCACCTCTTCCGACGAGCCTCATGCATTGTCCCCACATTCCACCAAACCCCCAGGTAGGCCTGTGACACATCACAAGCGTCCACCAATCGCAATGATTTTCATTTATGTATGTACATGCATGCATGGCTCCTGTTGAGCTGAATTCAGGCTGGGAGTTCAAGCATGGAGCGAAGTTTACAAAAGATCGATCCCGAAAACCCCTCCATCATCATAAGTTGTTAGGGCCTCATTTCATGTGCCAATATTCACACCAGCTTGGACTCTTTCTGGCCACCGTTGAAACTCTCGAGAAGCGACACTGCTTCGAAATGGCAAAAAGCATTTCATCAAAAAAGAGCAAAAACAGGCCCGATGAAGCTGGGGTGTTCCGAACAAAACTTCCTACCGACCTGGGGTGAAGAACGGAATAGGTCCCCAACATAAGTTGCGTAGTTCGCCCTGCATCCCTCAGGTCGTGAAGTTTGTTGAAATCGGAGTTTGGCTTCAACACCCACTGGCATTGGTTGGGGTGATTTCCCCGCCTCCGTAGGAACAACGAGTGTTTTGTTCCATCGTCGAAGTCGCTCAAGAAGAATTCAGTTAATCTAGGTTTCCGTCACGGCGATTCCTCCTCCCCTGGAGCAAAGGTATCAAAAGCATCCTAGCCCCCCCCCCTTGTTTTTCCTTTATGCTGAAGTCTCCACTGACAACAAACCTTAAAGAATCAAAATATCATTTCATGATTACGCCGTGGGATAATCAACACAACAACGAGTCGACCAAAACAGAGCACCAGTCAAACACGCACCACTCGTTTGTTCAGCAAAGAGTCGATTCCACTGGAATCGTTGCAAGCTTTGCTCCTCGAAAGGGCAGCTCTATGCAAGCTGGTGTTCTGCTGGGTTCACCATCTCTTGGCGTTCCTCTGCAGACGTAAATCGAGTCAAAAGTTAGCATGCAACCGATCGGTGGCATCTCCTGTGGAGGAAGGGATCGAGGGCGAGCTAAATCCACTCCAATTGCGAGGCTGCTGGCAGGTGCACAATGAAATGAGTGTTTTGATTTGAAGCAGGGAACGAAGCATTTCGGCGGCACTCAAAGTCTCGCTCTAAAATGGTAGCGAAGTGTTAGCTTGTGCAGTTGCGACCCCACGTCAAACACTCACTGGCATACCTCGCTGATAAGTGGAGGCTCAGTTTCTGTCAGTCGGACGGAGGACTGACAGAAACGGGGGGCCGACAGAAACAACGACAGTTGGAGAGCGCCTCCTATTTGGATGGTTGGATCGATCAGATGGAAAAGCGAACTTCATCGTGTGAAAGCATTTTGGAGAGGAGGTGTGGTTTTCTCGTCATTGAGCTTTTTGAATTTTATTTTATTTTGTTCTGCTATGGATTCACTAGGTGGCTGAACAATTCGAATTCATAGGAGGGGGGGGCTGTTTTGAGTCAAGATATTATAATTCGATGAATTTCTCTTTTGGAGAAACAGTTCCTCTGAAATATGTTGAGTATTTGTGGATATCTGAAAATCTGTGGAAGGGACGACTGTCCTGACCAGCAACAGGCACAAAGAAAACTAGGTTTTAAAATCAAGACTGGGGCTTTTTATTTGTGGGGAGGAATAAAAATGTGTGCTTTGTTTTGGGGTGTCATGATTCGTTTTACATTGAGAACGAAAATAGGAGGGAAATTTTGAGGATTCTGGGTTTTCTCTGCACACTTGAACATCGACAAAAGATTTAGCTCTTGGAAGGGCTGTTTCTTTTGCTTAAAAGGCGAGGAGTCCTGAAACAAAATTGCCTAAGACTTATATTGGACAACTAAGACATACGTTGTTCCAGGAAGTAGATATCTGCATTTTTTTCTTAAAAGTTTCCTCTATAGGGGCAAAAAAGTTAACATTAATCTGAAAAGATAGAGGTGATTGGAGTACTATGCATATGTGGGGAATCAAGTTCTTTGGGGGGGGGGGGGATGGTTGCCCAACTTAATTTTTTTCTTCTCTTTTTTGAAGTACTCAATGCATGTTTGATTCTGTTTGTTCTGACATATCACAGACAGTTCATCCAACTCAGAACAAATGGCAATTCTTTGCTGAACTCTAACAGACCACAGATTTGTCGCCTGGATTTCTCTGGAACAAAAGCAGTCTCTCGTTTTTCCATCTCTTTTTTTTCAGCGAATTTTTTTTTAAGAAGGAACCCCCCCCCTCGAAAATCTTAGATTGACAACAAAAGCAAAAAAAAATAAAATATCCAGGACGAAGGACAAAACTCTGGCTTATGAAAAACGAAATGTAGAAGAAAGTGAAGGCCTCGAAAACGAACCAAAACGCCAATTCATTCAAACGACGTCGATTTTTTTGCCTTGACCATTGCGTAGACCTCCACTTCGCACAGCTGCATATATTCCTTGGGTTTTACAATGGTGATGGTCACGAATCTACCCCGCAACGCACAGAGAAACGACTTGGTTTCGCCCTTGCCAATCGTCCCACCGATCAAACAAGCGGGGTTCGAACGGGGAAACGGATTGTCACCAATCGATATAACAAAATTGGACAACCTCCTCTCCATTGTTCGGGTGGCAAGTGGTGCTCAAGTGGGAATTGCTTCTCTTTGTCGCCGTCTGAATGGCCTAGATGGCAGGGGTGATGTTCGTAAGGAGATCATGTGCAGTTTTCGAGAAGTTTGCGAGGTGAGAGGACTTGCACTCACAAAGCTGGAGTGCCCGAATCGGTGCTTGTCGTGGCCATTTCTATTTTATTTTATCCAAATGTTCCCGTTCAGGTCAGCGGGGTGAACACTGGGGCGTTTCTGTGTGAATCCAACACGGTTCGCTGGCAACGCTGAGGGGGTTGGGATGACGTGATTTCTCGTTTGCTTTTCGTATTTCCGTCGACGCCTCCAGCGATTGATCTCCTTACATGGAAGAAAACTTGGGATGAATTTTCAATAAAACCAGTTTTTCTATTTCCTAGGCATATTTAGGGATATGTCTTTTGTTCTTAAATGGGGGGTGGAAAGCAAACACTGACCATCCTGTTTTTTTCCCTGTGGAAATCTCAGAGCATCAAGCCACCAAGAAGCTGATTTCTTGGCAAGCGAGGTCTAGCATCAAAGGAAACCACCTCTTGACTTTTTAGAAGGGGTAACATTTTGTAATGACTGGTGTTGAGGATGACTGTGGTGATTTGTCCCCAAGGCAAGCAACTTCTCCATTTTCCATCCATATTTCCTGAAAATTTATCGTGTAAAAAGGAATTGACAGCCAGTTTTATGCGGTTTCCTTTTTGTTTTGCTGATTTTTCTATTGCATGACTGCACCAATTTGAGGAGGTCAAAACTTTGAGTTTTTTGCATTTATCAGGGGATTGTGTGATGGGGCCTGTCAATTTGCACGGGCTCCTATCGTGAGTTATCACATGACCCGAAGGCTGCTGGAGGGGCATTCCAAACAAGTCTTGTTCTATGTGCACGACTCCAAGTCCAGGGTTCGGCTTGCACTTGTGGTATGACCAAGTGGAAAAAGCAGGAATGTCTAAAACAAACAGCAAAAAAAAAAAGCAACTGGAATATCGAAAAAAAAAATTCAAAAAAAAAAGCAACAGGAATGTCTAAAGAAAAACCAAAAATAAAAAATAAATAAATAAACAGGAATGTCTATACACTCGACTGTTGGCTTGTTTTCATGTGCAGTGGTCGGGAACATAAAAGTAGGTGTTCTTTTTTTTTGATGGGATTCATTCTGATTTTCGAGTTGTGGAAACCCATAAGAGAAAAAGGATTCAGAGACTGAAACACTAGTGTATCATGTTTTCTTTTGGCAGGGAACTGACATTCGTGGAACTGGCCATTTTGTGTATAAGTCCGAGCCAGATTTTGCAGATTTTGTTGCAGCTCCACCTTTGAGAGGCACGAATCGTTCACAGGTGAACTCCAAGGGCCCCCCCCCCAAAAAAAACAAAAAAGAAGGAAAAAAAATGGACGGCATCAATTCTTTATGTAAACTTTAAGAAAACTTTGCAGGCTTTGTGTTGATATTTATAAGGGGCCAGCACAGCAACAGGCAATCCCTGTCAATACATTCTTCTTACATGAATTTCACGTTTTTTTGTTGTTTGGTGTGCTACGCATTCTCATCCAAAAGGAATTCCATGTTTTTTCGCTTGGGGTCTGACTAGTCATTTATGTTTTGTGGATGAGAAAAAGAATACGGAAGAAGGTGTTTCTTATTCTGGCCAATTAGGCATTATAATGATAAGATTATAAGATAATTATCTTAATTTGGCTGAGTGCCACCAATGAAATGCCATGTCGCACACTTTGATACAGTGTTGGGAAACGATGATTCCTGATTTTCTGGCCAGGTTATGTCGTGGCTTGCACAACTGGGGGCAAATCAACAAGCCCCCATGAGAAAGGATTCAATCGAAAAAGAGCTGAAAAAACCAGACGTAGACAGGTCCGTTCAAATCTCCAGCCAACGCTTGTGACTCTCTCTTTTTGCCGTGTGCTCGTTCATTTTCGATCAATGTGGGATGACTAATCCTGAATGATGGCCTTATATTCAAGTGCTGAAGTTCCAACTGTCTATGTGAATGAGGATGTGGTGTTGGTAAAAAAATTTCCTGCAAGTTTCATTGTTCTGTTTTTCAAACCTTTTTTTTTTTTTTTTAATTTGAGAAATGCCAGTTGTTGTTTGTCTATATTTAAAAAAAAAAAATGGTTGAAAACAGAAAATATGAGGCAATTCGAGAGGATACAGGGAAAACTGAGGAGGGGTATCACTACAAAAATTTTTACTTGGTGGGGAATGACGGTGAGGAAATGCTCGCTATAAAAGGACCCAAAAGAAATCGGTGAGAAAAAATATGCTGATCTTGGGTTAAAATTTACAAATCGAAATGCCAGGGATCCACAAACAAAAAAAAGGGATAGTCTGGAAGCAGGTCGACACCTTCCTGGTGGCGCTTGGACCTCCTTTCCAGCAACTGATCTCTGAGTCTTTTTGAAATCATTGTTTTTTTGATGCACGTTGTCGAAAAGCACTGACTAATCTTTGTTTTTTCCTCGGGTCGTAGGCGGTACATGTACTCCTCAGTTTCTGAGCTGAATTCTCAAAGTTTTGACAGCAGCAAGGAGTGCATGGAGTGGTTGGAATGGGTGATCGGCAAAAGAGAGAAACCCCCTTTGTCGAAGCGGGACCGCAAGGCTTTCAAAAGTTATGCAGCGACAGGCCTTTTGCCCGACCAGAAAAAAACAACAACGGAAAGCAGTTCCATTGATGAACCACCAACGGTGGAGATGGCCTTGGCTGGCAGGTCTGACCTGTTGGAGTGGGTGACCAAGGATCCAGACAAAGAAACGCTGAAAGTTTTTCATGAATGGGCTGAGAAATTGGGTGGCAATGTGGTGGATGAACAACCTGCAGAGGATGTCACTGGGCCAAACAGTAAATGGACATCCAGCGAAGATGCCATTGAAATTCTCGAAAGGATTGACAGGTTGACAAAATACTGCTTTTGTCTTTGGAACGTCAGTACTTCAAGAGAGGTTCTCCTCGCCCTCCCCCCTTTGCCGATTCTGACCTTCTTTGAGTTGATGTGGATGTGCAGCCTTTGGGACAATATCTGAAGTTGTGAGTTTCTGAAAAGTGTGTGTTATTGGTGGTTGATGTCATTTTCTATCTGATTTTGCTTTCAGCGAAACCACAAGCTTGCACTATGGGAAATCCACCCCTGTGCGACCGTGTGAAAATACGGTCGCACAGGGTTGGAAAGCCAAAGCCGCTTTCCACGAAGCGAAAGAGTGGTTAACGCTTCGGGGACGTTCGGCGTATCTGGGTTCGACTCCCAGACGTCCCTTCTGAAAGCTCTAATGAAAATTGGAGCATTTTCTTATGTTCGACGACACAGTCGTCAGGGTGGGTCGGGGACCGGAGAACAAGCAGGTCGCACGCGATGTGCGACTGAACTGATAAGGTCGCACCGGGAAACAAACAGGTCGCACACGATGTGCGACTTTCACTTTAGTCGCACAGCGTGTGCGACTTCGTGTGCGACTTCGTGTGCGACTTGTATTTTTTTTCTTCTTCTTCCTAATCCGTGGCCAGCAGCGATATGACTAATCACTGCAACAACAAAACCTATACGACGTTTGGTTTCATTTTCTTCGGTACCCTGCTTCCAGCCCAGCGCCTACCATCGCAGCGCCGCCACGAGAACGCTGCTTCAAGACGCGGCTCTGTTCGTCAGGGATTTTTCCTTGGCTTCCGTGTTTGGGGGGGCTTGCCAGATTGGAAATGGAGTCGAATGATGGCGAAGCACCCAAAAGAGAGGCGCTGCGGAAAGCCGGTCAGGACTACTTTCAAAAAGCTTTGAAGGAGCAAGCTGAGAAGGGGAAAACTCTGAACGAATGAAAGAGAAAGTTGCAGCAAGGGGGGGGCCTTGGAGTGGAAGGGAGTGTCGAAGCGGAAGACCAGGATATTGAAGCAGTGGGACGAGTGATTCAAGGCTCTAAGTATTACGTGTTCTTGGCTGTGTATGCTGCCTGCCAAGCTGCTGGGCTGGTGCTGCTGGAGGTAATTGTTTTGGTTGTAATTGGGAAGCTGATTATGTTTAAAAAAAAAAAAACAAAAGTAAGAAACCCTCTTTGATCAAATTGAAAAAAACTGGGAAAATGTAAAGACGAGGGAGGGGGGGGTGTCCTGTCAAACAAGATTTTCTAATGTTTTATTTTATTAATGATGTTTGGGGGGTTGGGCCTGGGAGTTGCTTATAGCCAATCAAAATCAGAAAGATAGGATGCAGATCCAGCTGTGTATTTTGTTGCAGAAAAAGCTTCTATATATGTGTCGTTTTTTAATCTTTGTTTCCCTTCGACTTCCAGCCTGTTCCTGGAAATAGGCGAACATAACAATTCTCAGTGCGAAAAAAAGTGACAATCATCATTGCAAGAAGGAAGATAGGAACATACAATCCCAAAAAACAAGCCTTTCGCTGTAAGGTGAAGAGTGGCTTTATTTTGTTTGCGACAGAGATGCGCTCGGCTGGTGAAAACTCCGTTTCTAATTGCATTTTGGCACATGATTCCGTTGCCGCTTGTCCTATGGGGATTAAGCCTGGCTGGAATAGTTTCCCTGAAAAGCTATAGCTGGATGAGGCTCCGCGCCAATCTATTAGTCACGCTTGTCCACGCGATCCAAGTGAGTAGCAGCTCAGTCACTGTCTGCTGAAAATTTATGCCAATATTTCCTGGAAATATTGTGTGTGTGTGTGTATATTCCATTTTTTCTGCCATCAACACCTACTTCAAAAGTCGAATTCACAGTTGTGCATTGGACAAAGTTTGGCCAATGGCAAGCAGTTGCGGAAACCCTCCATAATCAAGGATCTGAAAGGGCAACAGGAAGCTGCTTGCAATTTTTTCACATGCTCGCTCATGAAAGAATTGGGTTTTTTTTGGTGCCTATCATGTGTTTTTGACTTGGTTTCAGGTGCGTCTGTGTTTCGCAGTTTTTGTCCCTTGTTCTGGGGTTGTGCTTCAAGGCGTGGTTTTCCTTATCACCTGGATTTGCTTTTCGCTGATTTTGCTGGAGGTGGCTTTCGATGTGCAAATTTTCGGGAAATCGATGCTCCGTAAACAGCAACTTGCGTTGATGATCGGTCTCGCTGGCTTCTGCAAGTTGTTTTGGCTGGAAGCATTCTCAGGTTTTCCTCAGATATTATTTTTATTTTGATTATTTTTTTTTCCGGCTTTGTCCAGCAGTTCGATTGGGATAATTGCATTTGTTTAATTCACCACTGTGGGTAGAATCCATAACGCTTTCAGCCTTGGAGCAACTCAAAATAAAACAACGAAATAAAGGAAAAAGCATTGCACTCCCTCACAGTTGGAAATGTTTTGCCTGAAGAAACCGTATAGTTAGTTGAACTGCCAGACTAAGCTTGAAAGAGGTGTGTACAAGAATGTGAATAGATAAAAAAATGGGGTTGGGTGGTGCAGTGGTTCAGGCCAGCTCCACGGATGCATCGCTGATATGGGGGGCGATGTCCATGTTGGTGTGGACAATTGCTCAAGGAGGAAGGTTCTTACTGTCGCTGGTCGAAAGAGACACTTCGACAGCATCTGAGCTGGTCAAGAGGGTGGAATCCATGTGAGGTAAAACACACCAAAACAATCACCCCTCTTTCTTCCCTTTCCTATTCATGTTTTCAAAGGGTTTTGTTGGGTTCATGAAACGTACCCCCCCCAGCAAAAGCTGCTTCGAGATCGACGCCTTTTCTTTTTGTTATTTTTGTAAGGGAATTCTGACCTGGATGAAGAAGACAAAATGTTACGAGAATCGGCTGTGAAATGGGAGCCTGCAGATCACATGTTTTATCAACATGCCATCCCAGCCATTCCCGTGTTAATACTCGGCTTCCTGTTCGAAGAGGCCTACACGCTGGTGGCCTGAAATTCCACCAAATTTCAGCTAGTGTCGACTGAAATTCTTGTTTTCCTATGCCTTCCACAGCCTAATCAGAGTATTCAGAAAATGGAGGGGTATCAGTGGTCGGAATGGAAAGCTGCATGAAGGGCAGTCGATCAACGATCCGAAGAGGTGGCCGGCAATCACGGTTGTGGGGAGCAAATAACGATACGAATTCCGGTGCTCTGTTTGCCCCGGTTCCCTATTCTTGAAGGGGGTATGTCTGTGGTACGATGGGGGCATCAAGGGTGGCAGGGGGGGTTACACTGTGGGGAAAGGAAGTGTGATGAGGGGGGTATGGATTTGCTTGTTGATTTTGACGAGGGCTCTTGCTGGAAACCACACTTCATTCTGTAATTCAAAATGGAATTTCTAGAGAAACTCAGACTGGAAGAGAGGTGGATGTTTTGATCGAGAAAGATTGGAATGGTGAAGTTGTATGGGAATTGGAATATATTTGAACGATGTTTTACCTTGCTCTGGGTGGGAATTGTTGTTTATTGGGGGTGGGGGAAGGAATGATATGTAATATGAGTTTAATGTTGTTTTTTTTGGTTGTCTGGTCGCACCTGCATGCGACTCAATTTCCACGACTCTATTCGAGTCGCACAACACAACCAACGGTCGCATATGGGTGGCTACTTGGTCGCACACTTTTGCGACCTAATTTTCATGACTTTCTCCCCGGTCGCATATGGGTGGCTACCTGGTCGCACACCCCTGCGACCTAACTGTGACGATTTTTGTTTCGGTCGCATATGGGTGGCTACCTGGTCGCACACCCCTGCGACCTGACTGTGACGATTTTTGTTTCGGTCGCATATGGGTGGCTACCTGGTCGCACACCCCTGCGACCTGACTGTGACGATTTTTGTTTCGGTCGCATATGGGTGGCTACCTGGTCGCACACCCCTGCGACCTGACTGTGACGATTTTTGTTTCGGTCGCATATGGGTGGCTACCTGGTCGCACACCCCTGCGACCTAAAGCTTCTGCGACCTCAATATTTCGGTCGCACACACTTATGTCGCACACAGGTGCGACTGTTTTTTGTCTCTGCGACTGGGGACTGCATCAAAGACGTCACCTCTGTGCGACTTTAAATTTTAGGTCGAATACGGGTGGCTACCTGGGCGCACAGGGGTGCGACCGTTGACGTCGCGTGCACGACTCTGTACACTTCACTGCGACATTACAAGTTTGGTCGCACAGGGGTGAATTTCCCATAGTGTTGAAGCTTTTGCAGCTGACCAAGATTTCTCAGGCCATTGCAATGCTTAAGACTCATGAAAACACGAGGGTTGCAGCCATAGCACAGCCAAGGTGACCACCCTTCCTTGAGTTATCAAAATCAAAATCGTGTTGGAAGTCGATTTGTTGATGTACTGGTCGGTGCGTTACCAACATTGAGGTGGCTTCTGAGCATGTAATGTCTTTCTGTGTGTGCTATGAACGTTGAGGTTCAACAATGTGGTGCTGAAGGCATTATATTTATAATTTATTTTTCTCGTTTCTCGTTTCGGCTGTAAAGAACCAGCGATAGAACGATCGCGTTTGGTGTGGGGGTGATGGCCTCGTTTTTCTAAAATGTAATTGTTTCTTGTGCTGGTGAAATTGATGTAATTGATGTTTGTTTGTTTGTTTGTTTGTTTGTTTATTTATTTGTTTTGTGCTGGTGAAATAATCAAATAATCATGTTCTTGTTTTTCTTCACACACATGCTCTTGTATCATTACGTTTTGTTTCTGGAACTGACGTAATATGTACGACACGATTTTCCGCCAACTTTCTGTCGAACTGCGGAGTGCGCAAATAAAGACCTCTCCAACACCACTCGAGAATGAACGCGAAACAGAGCCGAAACGTTGGTACGCCAGAGGTGCCGATATACGACATAAGGGAAGCGGAGCCTGGCGAAGTTCTTTTCGACTCGTTTGTGAATCCTGAGTCGACGGTGGGCGGAGGGACGGGCGGACTGGTCCAGCCCGACGGCACTGTGAAAGCCAGGCACTTGGGAGAGAAGTTTCGCAAGGTGCCTAACGAGATTCGCTACGATGCCAGAGGTCTCGAGCTGCACGACAAAATCTTGGAGCTGGAGGTGTACTACGGTGCCCGTTGTGAACGCGAGATCTTGCATGACAGGATCACGGAGATTGTGAAGTTCATCCCGGACAATGCGTCGATTGTTGAGCTGGGTTGCGGGAGTTTGACCAAAACAGGGACGATTTTGGACCGCTTGCGGAAGGAAGGCAGAAGCGGCGTCAAGTTTTTCGCCCTGGATATCGAGAAAGACTTCCTGGAGACCAGTTTGACGGCGCTGGTACAGGACCAGGAGAAGCAGAGCGTCCAGACGGGGAGCAAGGTTGAGTATGCAGGGCTGTATGGGAGCTACACGGATGCGTTGTCGGGATTTCTCAAGAACCTGGGGGGGCCTCGGGTGCTGCTGTGGTTAGGTACGACGCTGGGGAACTGCACCAGAAGTGAGGCGTCTGCGCTTCTGGAAAGGTTTCAAAAAGAAGGGATGGAGGAGGGGGATGTGTTTTTCATCGGAATCGACAAACGGAAGGATCCGTTGGTGGTGGCGGCGGCGTACGTTGACGCGGAGGGGTTGAACGCGGAGTTTGGGATGAATGGGTTGGACCACCTGAACGATATCCTCGGCACCCCAACTTTCGACCGGAGTTTGTTCGAGCATTTCTCGGGCTACAATGACGCCGAGGGACAAATCGAATCTTACTTCAGATGCTTGGAGGCGCACACCATTTCGGTCCCCTGTTCGGAGGGTCGTGTTGCTGTGGCTTTGAAAAAGGACGAGCTCATCCGGCATTCCGTCTCCGTCAAGTACTCCATGGACGAACTCGAAAAGCTGGGGGCCCAGACCGGACTGCACCTCGAGAAATCGTGGACGGACTCACGTGGGATGTACGCCTTTTGCATGTTCAGAAAGCCTCACAGCGACAAAGCAGTTCAATAGCATTTGCATTTCTACGGCAAAATTCGGGAGGGAAATGAACTCTGTTTTGCTATTTGATATTATTGGCTGTTGGGATTCTGAATGGTGTTAAGTGGAGTCGAACGAAATGTACAAGTTTGTCAGTGACACCTGATGGATGGTACCGTTTTATGGGGCTTTTCCTTATGTTTCAAAAATTTCTGAGCGAGTTGCATCAATAAAGATCGATGAGTTGGGCTATGGGTGACATTTACATACCATCGACATTCACAATTACGCATTCGTTTGCGAATCTGGTGCGGATAAGTTCGACAGCAGTCGGTGTTTCTCTCCGATTAAACTCTATCTGGCCACATACACTACAAACACTACATACATATAACCTTCGATAATAAGGAAAGGGTCAGGAAGTCGACTTCCTCGAGCACCTCGTGGTGTGAAGGGGTCGGCACTCTACGTCAACTTGACAAGGAATTCGAGCCACCCTTTTATTTCCAAAAAATTAGAAGAAAAAAACAACGATAGGCTTTTATATATTCAAAAGATTTATGTCAACAGCCCCGCGAAAAAAGCTTCAGCACCTCTGGGTCGTCAAATCTTACCTCTCTCGAAACTTGAATGTTCTATGTCTAAAACCCAAGCAGACCTGAAAAGGAAGCGTCTGATAATTAAGGAGATCGCTGTGTTGGCAACAAACAACGAACAAACGCCGTCGAAACGTGCAGAATTCAATGCAATTCCCCCCAATGCAAGGACTGAGCACTTGTCGGGCTGTTTTTTGCAAAACAAATGTGTATAATTAAGACGTGACATTAGCCCTACAGAATTCGAACCACACCCAAGCTCCCTTTGTTTGGGCGAGCACACTAAATGTGTGGGAAGTTAGAAAGCAAAAAAAAACACCTGGCGTGGCCACTGTAATACCGGACTGGTGGATGAGTTGTGCACTGGACAATATATTGTCCAGTGTCTATATCTGAATATCTATATAGATATTCAGATATATTCCAGCCGCCGTCTGCAGACGGCGGCTGGTTGGCACATGGTTTAGCAACAATGTTGTTTTCATAATGCATCAGACTGAGAGCTCTTGAAAGATCTCTCAACCCTGACACACCTGGAAAAAATTGGGAAAGCCCCTCTAAGATAATCAAATCGAGAAGTGACGACTTCGCGTATTTCATCGAATGACCGGAAAAAAAACTGAGAGTTGCCAGGGGCTTGTGTCCCTGGTTCAGCCAAAACTTATGGAAGGCTCCAAATCCACCCATGATTGTCGCCGCACCGCGGTTGTCGTGCGTCCAAAAATGATAGTGTGGAGAGGAGGAATCGAACCCCCGCCGATACCCTAGGTCAGCGACTGTCGCTGGCTAGATCCGGTCCAAATTCGGAACCGAATCCATGTACTCTAGGTAGTATGCAACCTCCACGTTCATTCTGACCTTTGCACATTCTTCTCAGTTTAAAAGTTCCGTGAGAAAGACGCAGGCGGGCGATAGCAACCAGGATACGCCTGCGTGCATCCTCGTACCACGTTGCATCCTCTTGCAACGTCTTGGTCTTTGCTATGGTGGTGATTCAAAATCATGGTGACTATGAGCGCTTGCCTTGGGCCGTTATCGCTTTCGATGGTGACGCGTCTAGTGTCCTGAACCCATGTTTGTATCTACACACTCTTCTGTGCGACTTTTCACCGAAGGGGCTCACTTACGTGTTCATGAATCGGAGCTGGGTTGTTAGTTTTCATTGGGGGGGGACTGGTAGGCTTCCCTCAGTGACAAACACGTTATGAGACGTCCACGGCAGGTATGTTCTTTCACGAGAAGAGATGGAGTGGCCTTCTTTGTGCTCGAGAAGGGTGTTTTCTGGGATTAATATGCTGTCAGTCTTGAGTCTTGCAACACTCCAATACCCTGGGGTGCATGTTCAGGAATGGTGATATCCAGCGTCCGTCACCATCCACCTCAATCCCTGAAGGAATAACTGCATTCGTGCATCTTCTTTTTTTCCTTACGATCGACGCAACCCTCGCGTGCCTCACAGTGGTAGATATTGTGTAGCGTTTGCGTTTGTTGGGAACAAGCGTTCGGGTGGTGGTTCGAACTCACCTAAAAAAAGAAAGTGGTTTTTTTCCAGCTTCAATCCCTTTTTTTTGTGATTGGATGACGAGTCTAAGCACAACCACCATGAAGGCGAACCATGATTAGCCGTCGGTCAGTGAAACGATGATGACTCATCATTGATGAGCTTGATCCAACGGCTGCCAGATTCTGGTACTTGGTGGCAGACTCGTACTCAGAAAGAAGCGGTCTTACAGGTCGGACGAGTTGGTTTGGTGGGCGCTTGCTTCGCTCGAGAGAGGGCTTTGGGGATCCCACGGAGTCGCGTCGACCATCTCCCTGCATATTGCGCCATGGAAGCATCGTGTGCGGATGCGATCGTCTTCCCTCTTCGGAAGCAACAACTGCTGCTGCATTCCTCCAGCCTGGCCAAAACTTCGAGTGTATGATATTTTGAATGGTTTCTATTTTTTTTGTGTTTTTATTTTTTTTTTTCGTTTTCACAGGAAAAGGAAAACTGGAGCAGTAAAAAACAAGGTAAAAAAAATGAGAAGGGGGGCACTGAGCAAATTTTTTTTGTTTCTATTTTTAGCAAAAACAAGGAAAAGGGTTTTCTTATAGGTTTTTTTCCTTTTCATAAATATTTTGAGCAGATAAACTCTGAAGGTATATTAAAACAGGAAAAAAAAGGGAAACTATTAACAAAAAAAGTTTATCCAAATGTAGTAGGGCTGTTTATTCTCAAAATATATAAGAAAAAAAGGAAAAACGAGGAAAAACGGTCGGGATTGAGTTTTGAGATCCAGAGGTTTTTCTTGTCTCTTTTTCAATTTGTTTTTCTTCTTTTTTGCCAATTTTTTCCCCCTTTTATTGCGCTCATCAAATCCACTTCTTATCAAGATCTACCAAATACAAAATAAATGAAGAAAAAAGTGGAAAAGAAGTGGAAAAAGAAATACATCTGAATGCTATTCGGATTTTACGAGAGAACCTCCCCCCTTTTTTTTTGGACAAATTAAAATGTTACGATCTGTTTTCTGTTTTCGAACATGTCTATAAACAAAACTTAATTGACTCAATCAATCAATCAACCAGTGAATCATTTTGATTACACTGGGGGGGTTTAGCCAGCAGCAGTATCCTTTTTGTGTTTTTTTCCCCCTCAAACTGGCCTGTAGTTTTTTTTTCCTTCCCACTTGGATTTTGTTTTTTCTGATTTTCCACCTGTTCCGATTTTCTGCTTTTGTTTTGGTGGTGGGGATGGAAAAAAGAATTGTCTAGCCAGCCTATATACTTATTCTATTTTCAATTTTTTTTTTTTTAATAGAAAAAGGGTTTTCTTTTGAGAAGGGGGATGCTGGTGTGGTGCCGCCCATAAATAAATATAAATATAGATATAAATTTTAACAATTAAAAACTAACCCAACCAAGAAAAATCTTTTGGAATAATCGAGAAAAAAAGAAAAAGGTAGTTTTGGAACAAATATAGATGTGCAAAAAAGTTGGTGGCAGTTTGGTTCCAAACAAATATTTTTCTTTCAAAGAAGAAAAGAGCTGTTGGCTTTTTTTTTCTTCCTCTCTGCCCCTTTCACTCGCAATCGTTTTTTTCCAAAAAAGTTTATTTATTTTTTGTTTTTAATTTGTTTCTGAATTGTTTTTCCCATAGATATATTTTTCTTGCCGACTACCAAATGACTCAAAAATCGTTCCCCCCCCTTTCTTTTTACAACCGGTGTTTTGGAGGGGTAGAAAAAAAAGGCAAAAAAGAAAACGGTCGAGCAAAGCTGTTGAAAAGCCCCCCCAAAAAAAGTGCAAACGTTCTGGGGTTGAAAAGATTCCTGTTTCAATTCTGAAAGCCCTTTTTCACTCCATTACTCTTTTCTTGTCATCCCTCTCTTTTTTCCCCTATTTTTCTCCTCTTTTGTGTTTTTTTTCTGCTCCTGGAGCTTGGTTTCAATCCACCAATACGCAAAAACGAAACAAAATATGAGTGGACACCTTCATTTTGTCTCCCGCAATAGTGAAAAAATGTGATTGGTGATACTTTCGATCTTTCCATCTCTTTTATACTCTTTTCAGTCACTCGACCGATTATTTTTCCTTTCAAAATCTTGTAGGAGCCTTTCGGCAACAGAGGAACGCAAAAAAAGAAATGGGATAATGAGCAGCAACGCAATGGGGAGATGACGTGCGATTAATGCAATCAAATATATACTTACTCTGTCCCATAATAACTGTCCACTTATGTTTGGGGTTACAGTTCACGAGTGAGACATTGAATTGATGTGAAATTTTGTGGGCAACATCTCTGATACACGCAGATGACGCCTACAAAATTTCAGATCCATTGATTGAGAGGTTGCGACGCAGTGACTCCGAAACCAGAAAAGAAGCGAAAATCGTTTTTTCACCTCCCCGTGAACGTTTTGACACGCTAAACGTTCGTCGTTTGCCACAAGATTTTGTGAACACATTCTTCAGATGTTCTGTCGCGAGCTCACAAAGTTTCGTCGCAATTGAACCAGTGAGTAAAGCATGATGTCGTCGCTCATTTGTCGTGACCAGACATGGGCCGAGACCCCTGTGCACAGGACAGGACAGCACAGCCTGTCTGTTTTTTGCACAGGGTTCGACCTGTGCTGCACAGGCGCACAGACCTGCACAGCACAGCACAGTCATGGTCTGTGCGCATCTGTGCACCTGTCTGTGCAGCACAGGACAGAACAGGTGCGCACAGGCGCTTGGGACCATACGCTTGTGCAAAGTCTGTCTGGACTGTGCAGTACAGTACTTGATCTGTACTGCACAGTGCGCAGTCTGTGCTGCACAGACTACGAACTGACACCTAGTACGCCTGTTTTAGGCAGGCGCCAGGTCGGTCTGGACAGGTGGGTCGCCTGTCCAGACCGACTTGGCGCCTGTCTAAAACAGGTGACTTAATTAAGCGTACATAAGCGTGCTAATCGAGTATCCAGTTGGGAAGATACTTAATTAAATAACTAAGTGATATTATTATATACATTTTTAATGCATGAATGACGTGAGCCAAGCTCACCAGCCACCGACTGTGGGGAGTCGGTCGACTCTGGGAGGATTCGAACCCAGGTTGGCTAAGTTTGAGTCGAAGGCATTACGAGATAGCGGACCCCACCATAGGGACGCTCAAGTGGTGCCCGTTACCCTTAAGTACCCGTTTAATATTATTGATAAAAATAGGTACTTAAAGGTAACGGCCCCCACATGAGCGTCCCTATGGTGGGGTCCGTTACCTCGTAGTGCTCTCGACTCAGACTTAGCCAACCTGGGTTCGAATCCTCCCAGAGTCGACCGACTCCCCACAGTCGGCGGCTGGTGAGCTTGGCTCACGTCATTCATGCATTAAAAATGTATATAATAATATATATAACAATATATATATGTGCTTAATTAAGGCGCCTGTTTTAGACAGGCGCCAGGTCGGTCTGGACAGGCGACCCACCTGTCTAGACCGACCTGGCGCCGTCTAAAACAGGCGTACTAAGTGTCAGTTCGTCGTATGTGCTGCACACAGTACACGTGGTCTGTGCAGCACAGATCAAGTACTGTACTGCACAGACTGGTCCCACGTGAGACTGTGCGCGCACAGGCTGTACAGGGGGTCGAAGTCCGGGGTTACACAGTGAATGTACAGCACAGGACAGACGTGGGTCTGTCCTGTGGATTTTCGAAAAACAGGACAGGACAGCACAGGGTGCACAGAACTTGCACAGAACCCTGTCCTGTGCGGCGCACAGGACAGGGGTCTGTCCTGTGCAGCCCATGACTGGTCGTGACGACTATAAAACCGAGGAAAGTCGACCTCTGAAACCGAAAATAACGGGGCAATGCGCGAACTCCACCTCGACCTCGCAAACGTCAGGAACGCAACTCAAGAGACCTTTGCGCGCCAGTTCGCTCGAAAATAGGAGCGAAAGTCACCAAGCTGCCTAGAAAATGGGACTTTGATACGTATTGCCAAGTGCATTACACGAGAGGCCAGGTGGAATTTTCAGAGCAAATTTTGGGGATACACTATAAGAAGTGTATATTGTTGCTTGATAACAGTATCTGACAATTTTGGGACGATTTTGGGACGATTTTTGTATGCAAGTTGTAAAAGTCGTCAAAATGAAAAACCGATTTTCGCTTCGTTTCTGGTTCCGGAGTCACTGCGTCGCAACCTGTCGTTCAATGAGTCTGAAATTTTGTGGGCTTCATCTACGTGTATCAGAGATGCTACCCACGAAATTTCACATCAATTGGATGTCTCACGCGTGAACTGTAACCCCAAACATAAGTGGACAGTTATTATGGGACGGAGTAAGTATCTATTTTGCATGAAGGTTATTTTTCTTGGGGCATCACTAGAATTACCTAGAGTTGGTGAGCGGACAAACCCTTGGGATGGAAACCTCGGGGGAGAGACCCCCCTTCGACTCGTCGAGTTGTAGTCGTCGCCCAAATCACTCATAACAAATAAGTGTCACATTTTATAAAAACCACGACGTCTTCCCTAGCTTTTCCTTGATGTGGAAAATTATAATCAACTCCACCACCTATGTGATACTCGCACGTCCACTTGCTTCTTAGCTTCCCATTGTATATGGAAATAGGAAATTCACCATCATCTTTAGTAGACATTCTTTACCTTATATTATACACAAGTGATCTTTGATAAGAGCAACTTCTTCTGGATAAGACAAAGCGTTGAGACGATGAATTAAACTTTTTAACGCTAATGCCTCCACAATTCCTTATCTTGTTACATTTG
This sequence comes from Bryopsis sp. KO-2023, assembly GCA_030272585.1. Classification (NCBI taxonomy): domain Eukaryota; kingdom Viridiplantae; phylum Chlorophyta; class Ulvophyceae; order Bryopsidales; family Bryopsidaceae; genus Bryopsis; species Bryopsis sp. KO-2023. Next base: position 719,306 of record BSYQ01000005.1, read on the forward strand.
CCATACTCTATCATCAAAACCAATCTTATGGAAATAGAAAGGGAGTGGTATTGGAACCCGTTGTATTCGATAGCTCCTTTGCATATACATTGTATCAGATATGACCAATCATTTGGATGTGTAATATTATTTACACGATATGGTTTTTTCTCTTCCACACGGCAAGGCCTTCACTCTAGTTTTCTTATACCTTTGTCTTTCTTAGGAAAAAATATTGATACGAATGTGGACTCTGGAACGAGTACACATTCACCTAAGTCGATCCAGTCGGACTGGATCAGCCTGGTCCGGTAATCAGTGCCTGGTTCGGTACCAGAGCCGGTCCAGCAGTACAGTCCGACTGACCCAAGTGAGAGGTGGACACGGTGGCAGTTACCGTGTCCACACAATCCAACCAACGGTCCTGAGAAGGATTTGGTCTGGATCTGTCGGTCCAGTGGACGCTGGGTCCGACAGCTCTCAACCGTTCCTTTTGCCAGGTTGTCGGTCCGGCCCCATATTTATTGGATCCGGACCGAGGTAACAATGTTCTAGAGTAAGCTTGTAAGCAAAGACTCTTATCCGTGTTTCCGTGGTTCTAGACGTAACGTCTACCACTACTCGATACTTTCCCGTGTTTTTATCAACTGGTTTCGGAGCGAGTTCCCGGACTCGCGAACCGCATCACCAAGGAGATCTATATGTACCCTTCGACACCTTCGAACCTGACCGACGCATCCACTGGCTCGGAGTTCCAAGTGCCAGTGTCCGCAGCACCTACCGTTCCCGCTCCAGCTACCGTCGCGCATTGGAACGCGTTTCAGGTGGACTACCCAACAAGTTATCGTGGCACACCTCTGACTTTTGTTTCCGGACCCAGCTTGGCCGACATACCTGTACCGCGTGGACCGCGAGACGAAGATTTGGAGAGCGTGGGATCCTGTGACTCCGTGTTCACGGAGGAACAGAGGAACGACCCCGATTTCCAGGCCTTGTATCTGGAGGTACTCGAGGGTCAACGAGCCAGAGCCGCAGCCAGAGAGACCGCTAGGCGCCAGGCATGGACCTTATCCCGTACGAGGAAGCCCCAGCCTATCCCGACCATGTGGACGAGGGAGACGAGATGAGTTTGGGGACCGAAGACGACCCTCCACCACCGGCCCAAGGACCAATGTTCGTGCAGCAGAACTACCAGCACGTACAGCAGGTTCACGTCGAGAACAACCAAGCCGACGTACGTATGAACCAGCTGGAGGTGGACGCGGGTCAATGGGCGGACCGGACCGTGGCCAACCTACAGGCGGCCCTCGAAGAGGTCCGGGGCCAGCTACAGCAGCAACAGGAGCACGCAGCCGCTTTGTTGGAACAGCAAGCCGAAGATCTCGACTACCGTCTCGAGGCCCAGAGGAGAGAAGCCGAAGAACGGCAGGCGGCCCTCGTAGATCAACAGGTCGCGGGTCTCGCCGAGAGATTGGAGGCACAACGCCAAGAGTATGGACAGCTCACCGCGGAGCTGGAGCGCCGTCTCCAACTGAGCCAGGACCGTTTGGCCGCCAAGGCAGAGGACGATGTCAAGAACCTTGGGGCCAGGACCGAGTATCTCACACATCAGCTCAACGACAACAAGGTCGCTGTAGCTACGCTCGACGTGGTTACCAAGGAGTTGGAGAAGGACAAGGACCGACTTTGGCGCGAGACAGAAGCCAAACCCAACGTGGAAGAGCTCGTCAAGTTATGGTCCAAGCAGGTGCCCACCGGACCGCAACACGTTCCCGTGTACGTTGGAACGCAGACGGTCCAGGCACCAACGGCTCCACCTTTGGTACCCGTGGTCACAACAGGGCTGACCGGTGTACCGGCCGTGCCACCAACAGTAGCCACTTCGTCAGGACAATCTCAAGCACCGCTGGTATCACCTATGGACGTCAACGCCGCACCTCTACCTGTGCTTCTACCCCCCAGAGGAACCGCCGACCCAGGATCCAGGTTGAACCGCAGACCAGGTCCCGTTATTCGAGACCAAGCTACCGACCAAGGCAGACCATGGCCCGCAGCACAAGTGCCACCAGGAGCCATGCAGCAGACGAGTGGTCGGGGAGGGTTCAACTCCGGATCGGACCCATTCGCTGGGATGGGATCATACGCATCAGTGGGCCAACAAGACCCAACTGGACAGATGAACCGGCGACAAGGAACGCACCCAGCAGGCGGCGGTGGAGGCGGTGGAGGCGATGACGATGATGATGGACCAGACGGATCGAGGCGACCAGGAGGGCCAGGAGGACCCAATGGACCAGGAGGACCAGGAGGGCCAGGAGGGCCGGGTGGACCAGGTGGACCAGGACCAGGTGGACCAGGCGGACCAGGAGGTCCGGGAGGACCACCAGGACCAGGCGCACCAAACCCACCGGATGGACGCAACCCTCTGCGCCACTTGAAGTTGCAGATGCCCAAGCCCTACACCGGTGACCACGATGTGTCCGTCACCGAGTGGGTTATGCAGATGGGCAGGTGGTTGCGGGCCCAAGATGTCCCTGAGGTCCAGTGGATCCGAGTGCTGTCGGCCCACGTTGGAGGAGCGGCCTCGCGTTGGATGAACTTGCAGGAGCTTCGCATGGCTGAGGGGAGACGCCAACCCTTCGCTGATTGGCAAGAGTGGGCAACGGAGGCACGACGCCAATTTGAGCCTACGACTTCGACGGAACGGGCCCGGACCGAGCTACGTGGCCTCAAGCAGGGAGGGACCGTGCGTGACTACGTGCGCCGGTTCCAGCACATTTGTTTTCGCATCCCGGACATGACGGAGGCGGAGATGTTTTCGACGTTCGTCGCTGGGTTACGAGACCCTCTTCGCACTACTATCGCTGGATTCGTGCGAGGGGATGTGCAGGAAGCGATTGAAATGGCTGAACGACTCGACGGTGTCCGGACCCTACATCCACATTCCGGTGCCAGGGGCCAAGGAGGCAGACCAAGATGGAACCGACGAAGCCGAGTCAACAGCATTGGCGATGGACCGCGTGAGGACCGACTTGGAGCCATTGGAGACCGAGGCCGTGGCCGTGGCCGTGGCCGAGGAGGCGGAGGCCGAGGCAGAGGCCGTGGCACTGGAGGCCGACAAGGCGGAAGAGGGAATCCAGGAGGCGGCGGCAGGGGACAAATGTCGTGTTATCTCTGTGGAGGCAACCATGGAGTGCGATATTGTCCGAAACTGTCCGACGCCAAGAGATCAGTAAATTGAAGGTCCGAGGCGCAGGACCACCAGCCTTGGACCAGGAAACGGGTGGTGATGAGGCCAGCGATCCGGGAGATCAAGGGCAAAGGGAAAAAAGAGTACGCTGGAAAGACCAGCCGGAAGAACCGAAACACAGCTCCAGTCCGCAAGACAGTCCCCAAGATACAGCAGATGTGCGGACCGGGTCACCAGGGACGGGACCCTTGAGAGGAGCCACCGACGGTCAAGGGCAAGAACAGCCCGTGGGGCCATCGGACCACTCGGAGCGTGATGCATCACTTGAACCAGGGAAAGGTCAAGGAGCTACCGAGGTGGATGGGGAAGTGCTAGGGCAGGCACTTAGTCGGACCGGTTCTGCGACGGCCGACAATTTTTCTTTTTTAGCTAAGACCGGCGGGGCCGGCAAGAATAGTCGTTTTACGGGGTTTGAAATAAGGGTTTTTATTAATGACGTGCCAGTAGTGGCTTATGTCGATTCGGGCAGTTGGGAAAATTACCTTTCGAAGGAAGTAGTGGAGAAAGTGGGTGTAAAGGTTTTCCCCGAACAACGGACTTTGGTTATGGCAGATGGTTCCAGGAAACAGGTTACAGGACGAGCGGACCGGTTACAGTTCCGGTCCGGATCAGTTAATTTTGTGTCTGATTTCCACTTGTTCCCTGGCATGGCATATGAAATGATATTGGGAATTCCATGGTTGGTTGCTGAAAACCCCGATTTGTGTTTTCGCACTCGGACCATTAAGGTTCGTCGGGGCCGGAGCCAACTATCATTACCATTAGCTATTTCAACTCAGCCAAAACCAACTGAAGTCATGAGTATTGGGGGATTGGAACCGACATCCGCCACCAACGTTTGGCGAGGGATACGGTCCAACGATTGTGGAGCTTTGATGGTGGTAGTTACGGAAGTGGAGCCAGAAGACGGACATCAGAAGGACGATGTGGAGCGACTGATTCGGGAGGACACCTCTCGAAAGATTACGAACCTACTGGAGAGCTATCGGAGAGTATTTGCCTCGGATCTGCCCAAGGGACCACCACCGGTCCGAAACGGGCACGAGTTCGAGATCAAAGTTGAGGAGGGGACGAAGCCAATCTTTCGTCCCATGTATAAGCTATCTCCGGCGGAGCTTCAGGAGGTCCGTAAACAGCTGGACTATATGTTGGACCGGGAGTTGATCCGGCCCTCCAAGAGTCCATGGGGCGCACCGGTCCTCTTCGCTAACAAGAAGGACGGTGGCCTTCGCTTTTGCATCGACTACCGCTGGCTCAACCAGAGGACCATCAAGAACCGCTATCCACTACCGCTACCCGAGGAGCTATTGGACCGACTACAGGGAGCTAAGGTGTTTAGCCGGTTGGACCTGCGATCCGGCTACTGGCAGATGCCGATCCGGCCTGAGGACCAGGAGAAGACAGCGTTCCGGACCCGGTACGGACACTACGAGTACAAGGTTGTGCCATTTGGGCTCACAAACGCCCCTCCGCAGTTTATGGCTATGATAAACGACCTGTTCCGGGATTTCCATGACCGGTTCATGGTCGTGTTCCTCGATGACATCATAGTCTACAGCAAGAACGAGGAGGAGCATGCGGAGCACCTACGCTTGGTATTGGACAAGCTAGCGGAGCACAACCTGTACGCGAAGGCATCGAAGTGTTCTATCGCCGTGAAGGAACTGGATTTTGTGGGCCATTGGATCTCGGCGAATGGAATCTCGCCGCATCGGTCCAAGGTCCAGGCGATCCGGGATTGGGAGCCGCTGACCTCTGTTCCTGAGGTCCGAAGTTTTCTGGGGATGGTTTCGTATTACCGTCGCTTCATTCGACAGTTTTCGAAGGTAGCGGCGCCGATCCAGAAGCTTGTGAAGAAGGACCAGCCATGGGAATGGGGAGCCGAGCAGAAGGCAGCTTTTGAAGCCCTGAAGGAAAGTCTGACGACGGCTCCGGTCCTGCTGATACCGGATCCGGACAAGCCATATGTAGTTGTCACGGATGCTTCGGATTTTGCGCTGGGAGCCACATTGATGCAGGAGGCTGACGATGGACTTCAACCGGTGGCGTTCCTCAGTAGGTCCCTCAACTCGGCCGAACAGAAGTACTCGGCCTATGAAAGGGAGCTTTTGGGCATTTCCTATGCCTTGGCTCAATGGCGCCATTATCTCGAAGGAGCGCCGAAAGGGACCACTGTCTACACGGACCACCAACCCGCTACACATTTCCTCCAGCAACGGGTCCTGTCTCGGACCCAGACCCGCTGGTTGAAAGCGGGATATTTTCAGTCTATTATGCCGAAGATCGTCTACCTCCCGGGCAGATCCAATGTAGTAGCTGATGCATTGTCCCGCAAGCCTCAGCTCAAGTTGAATGCAATTTTGGAGGCCAAAATTTCGCCCGGGGAGGCGCAGGAATGGACGCAAGCGACCACTGATGACCCTACTTTGAAGCGTATTCTGGACCAACTGGACCAAGGACGACATGTACCCGGGTATTCTCGGACCGAACCGGGAATGCTTTTATATCAAACCGAACCAGGAGTGGACCCAAAACTAGTGGTCCCTACCACAAAACGACAAGTGGTGTTGCACGATCACCACGATGTTCCGATGGCGGGACATCCAGGAGTGGCCAGGACGGCCGAGCTCGTGAGCCGAAGATATTGGTGGCGCGGTTGGAGACGAACCGTGACCGACTATGTCCGCTCGTGCCCCACATGCCAAGTGATGAAGACCGAGAACGCGAAGCCCAAAGGATTGCTGAATCCGCTTCCCGTTCCGACATATAAGTGGGAACAGCTGACAACGGACCTTGTGACCGATTTGCCGAAATCGAATGGGTATACCGCTGTCGCTGTCTTTGTGGACCGGCTCACAAAAATGTGCAAGTTCGTGCCATGTACCAAGGAGGTATCGGCAAAGGAGTATGCCGAGTTGTTTCTATCCCAGGTGTTCCCTACCTCAGGGATACCTGAAGTGATCGTTTCGGATCGAGATCCACGGTTCACGAGCCAGTTCTACAAGGAACTGTTCAGGCTCGTAGGAACGGATCTGCGGATGTCAACTGCTCACCATCCACAGTCGGATGGCCAGAGTGAAGTAACGATCCGGACCCTGGAGAACTTCCTTCGGCCCTATATTGAGGCCAGGCCGGAGAAGTGGAGCGACTACCTGAGCACGGCAGAATTTGCAGCGAATAACTCGATCAACGCCAGTACCAAGTACACGCCGTTCTATCTTATGTACGGCCAGCACCCGAAGGGATTGGAGTTGGACCGGCCCAAGAGTAATGTTGAGGCCGCAGAAGCCATGGTGGACCGAATGCGGGACGATTTGATGGACGCGAAGAAGAACTACCACGCCGCCCAGGAGCAAATGTGCCAAGTAGCCAACAAGAAAAGGAGGCACGTGGAGTTCCAAGTGGGCCAAGAAGTGTGCCTACGAAGTGCACATCTTCCGTTGGCCGTGACCAAGCATGTTCCAGCTAAGGTCCGAAGACGGTTCATCGGGCCATTCAAGGTGACCAAAGTGATATCACCGGTGGCCTACCGCATTGATCTACCAGAAACATGGCGACTACATCCAACCTTCCACGTCTCCAAACTCAAGGAGTATATACGTTCCGAGGAATTCAAGAGGGACGATCCTCCAGGACCGGCTCTGGTGGACGAACTAACTGGAGCCGAGGAATTCGAAGTGGAGACGGTTCTACGATCCAAGGGAGCTGGAAAAAGAAAGAGGTACCTGGTACTATGGAAGGGTTATCCGACCCATGAGGCCACATGGGAACCGGTTGCACATCTGGAACACTGTGCAGAATTGTTAGCTGAGTTCGAAAGGAAAAACTCAGCCAAACATGGCCATAACTGAGACCGGATCGCATTGGAGCCAGCGATGGGGGAGTTGGATCCAAATGGAGACGGACCGAGAATGATCCGACCCCGGCTGGTATGGGACAGCTTAACGGGGAAACATCATCTCAGTCCTGAGGTAACTCCCAGCTGACTACACGATCCGAGGAAGGCGTGGCTGTACAGACGTACTGGATCTGGAACCGGGAACGACGATAAAACTAAGCGCGAAGACAAGGAACCGTACACCAAGCGCACTTTGGTTTCTGTTTTCCGACTCGCTACTGCAAACCCCGACAAACATCTACTGTTCCTTCGTTCTCGTTCGAAATGGCTGCACCGACTCCTGTCTCTAGCGCCCTTGATGCGTTAAATGCAGCGTTCACTGAGGAGACAAAGAGGTTACAGGCCACGGTAGCGGCACAAAAAGAAAGGATTCAGCAGCTTGAAGATGAACTAGCCGCTACAAAGGAGGCACTGGCGAACGCTAGGAAGGAAGCAGAAGGGGACGCGCGAAAATGGGGACAGAACCGTGAGGCGGAAATGATTACAGGGATAGAGAAGGCAATAGGAGTTCTGGAAGGAACGTTGAAACAACTGAGCGTCGCAGACGCAGAGGGAATTGATCAGATGCTCGGAAGGGAAACGGATCGAGCCAAAGAGGCAGAAGGGGGACAGTCAGAGCAACCATCTGACGAAGAAATGGATGAGCCCCCGAAATGGAAAACCACCAGACGTCGTAACAAGGTGTTGCGTCGAAGCTCCTTCATACTGGACGAAGCTACGGAGGTGGATCTGAGTGAGGGAGATATCGGAAGTGAGGAAGGTGCCGTCGAAGAAATGGTGGATACAGATCAGGAGGAATGGGACTCTCTTTACGGGACTGAAAGTAAGATGGACGTGAACCCCCCTTCGCGACCACCCACTACCGAGTCCGAGCCTGCCATCGTTCCACCTGGTCTCGCACCGTCTCCCAGTATCCCGACGTCACCAACAGCACCGAGCGTCGTAGCCCCATTTAGTTGCATTGCGTGTGGGGTTACGCGAACGGTCCCACGTCAAACGGACCAGATCCTATGCCCCCGCAACCACCTCGTGTGCCGGACCCACCACGCGGGATATCGCATCGCCGTGCGAGCCGCTAAATTCTACGAGCAAGGCCTCACCCCGACAACGGCGCAACTGCTAGCCAATTCGGCAGACCCGGTCCAGGGCGCGGTTGAACTCGTGCCGCAATGGGGTAACCCGTTCCCGAGTTGCCCCATGTGTCAAAAAGACGTTCTCCCGCTCTGGACTGGGAAAAGCAAAAAGCAGCTGCGAGACTGGAACGCGGCTTACCTCAAGGCCGTTGGGGTGGATCCCGTTGGGAATCGACAAGCGAGAGGAACTTCACAGAGAGCGGTATCAACGGAGCAAACGCAGGAGCGGACCCAGGAGCAGCGTGGAGAGCACTCTGGAGGATCTTCACAGCAAACTCAGGCGGTTTCCGGTCCGAGAACGCGTTTGCGCAGCCGAGCAGGCACCGTGCCCAAGTAAAAGCTAACCCAGCCTGAGCATGGGTTATTTTCCTTTTTGCTGGTTATTTTCTGGTTGTTGGTTTTTGATATTTTCGACTTCGGTTTGTTTTCTTTTGGTTATGAACTTTCTGGACTGGGACCAGTTTTTGATTCATATTTGCTATACCTGTTTGGATGGACCCAACAGTCAGTTTGGGATTTGTTTTATTCTGCATACCATCCATGTTCTGTGGAACCATGGGGGAGTTCTGTTTTTGATCTGGTTATGATTTTTCCTGTTTTATTGAAGTATCAATTTGGGTTATTTGGGTGTTCAGAATCAAACATTTGAGTGGATCCAGGCTGGGATCCAGAGGTTACCTTACTTTTCTTTCTAAGGTAACAGGGAACTATATCGATTTTGTTTTGATTATTGGATCCAGGGGTTTTTGTTTGGTTGTTGGATCTCAAGGTAACAGTGGTCAAGGGGACCAGTGTCGGATGGACCGCTAAGAACCTTGTTTGTTTTTGAACACAAACATTTTTGGCATGTAAAAAGGTTCGGGGTGACTTGGGTTGTGTAAACTGATCTCCTCTCATATCCGTGGTGCTCGGGACGCGCACTTGATGGGGGGGGGAGTGGTTGATACGAATGTGGACTCTGGAACGAGTACACATTCACCTAAGTCGATCCAGTCGGACTGGATCAGCCTGGTCCGGTAATCAGTGCCTGGTTCGGTACCAGAGCCGGTCCAGCAGTACAGTCCGACTGACCCAAGTGAGAGGTGGACACGGTGGCAGTTACCGTGTCCACACAATCCAACCAACGGTCCTGAGAAGGATTTGGTCTGGATCTGTCGGTCCAGTGGACGCTGGGTCCGACAGCTCTCAACCGTTCCTTTTGCCAGGTTGTCGGTCCGGCCCCATATTTATTGGATCCGGACCGAGGTAACAATGTTCTAGAGTAAGCTTGTAAGCAAAGACTCTTATCCGTGTTTCCGTGGTTCTAGACGTAACGTCTACCACTACTCGATACTTTCCCGTGTTTTTATCAAATATTGTGCGCTGCTTGGTTATTGCGACTACTCATACTTTGTCGATCAAGTCCCAAAAAAACATGAACCTTTCCTTATTAAAAACAAATGTTCCAACCATGATTTGCAATTAGGTCAACCTCGCACAGTTATGCGAGGAGTAAGGGGTTATGTAAGGGGTGTTACATCCACAACAAGACTAGCTGTTCAATGTTCGGTGAAGGTTCCCTTCAATAAAACATTTGTATGGTGCATATCAAACCATCAACAAATTTTGGTTTGGCCGGTTTCCTCTCTGAAACTCCACACAAGCTGTCTCTTTACCCTTATAATCACATTGAGCTTCATGATATGCGAATTAGTATCTTTAACTTGGGGAGAGTTTTAAGGAATGTGCCTCGTACGGCTTTCAAAAATCATCCATGATATAAAGATGCTTTACTACAGTTCAGGAAGAGGGAGACTAAGTCTTTCTTCGAGTCCAAGTTGCTTTACAAGAAGGTCTGGTCCGAATAAGTATTCAGTCCAACCTGACAACCTGTAACCTGAGGCTGTGTACAATCCCAGTTGTATGGTCCAGAGCGTCTCAACCTCTCTGGCCATACGACACTTGTCCGACTATAATGCATGAGGCACTCAGCGGTACGCGGTCTGGACAGATGGCACCATCTGTTCCAGGACGCGGAACTCTGAGTGGTACTGCGAATCTGAGCCGTGGATTTGATAGGTCAATGGCCAGGACTTGTCCGTCCTGAGTCTGAGTCATCAGAGAGTCAGTCGCATCGATACGATTCTACAGAACCGCACCGAGTTCTCCTGGGCCTGACTGGGGACCTGTTCGGCCTGAGCTGAACCAGGTTCATATCAATCCATAAATAGTTCAACTCGATTTCAGTTACTTGAATGCCATTTGACTCCGATAATGTTGCGATAATCATCGGGCGAAGCTTCAAATTGTTCACGCCAAATTTAATGCACGAGACGTCCTTGTTTCAATGCTTAAATACTATCTCTCTCAACTTCGTTCGGATATTCAAAACAGAAGGTTCTTCTTTTGTTTGTTTGTGGTAAATAAACACAACCTCCTTCGGTTGAATAGGAAATCATTTGTCTATTCGCACACAATCCCTTTTGTGGCACAAATCCAGATCGAGCGATTGTGCGACTCGGCTTTTAATTTTCAATCAAGTGTAAAAAATACTTTCTTTTTCTAATGATATCGTGGTCAAGCGGGCGGAAACCAACTCGGAGAGCCAATACGATTTGCTTCGTATGGATGTTGTAACGAGGAACTTTTTTCAAAGTCCCCTCGCCCTCCTAGAGGAGGACGAGTGCCTTCCACAAGCCTCTCGTTAGATAGAACTTCCTTACACGAATAAACTTATAAAGAAGATACAACGACCTTTTCCTTCCACTCTCTTATTCCCTGGCGCCAACCCTTGTTCCTGATGACGTGTCCCTATTCACTAGGAATTCACACATTTTCTTGCCACCTCAACTGTGAACATGCCCCTATTCACTAGGAATTATCTAATTGACAACTCGACTTTGATGGCTGCCACATCATCATCCATCGAACTCTATCAAGCTTGGTTGTAGTCGTGACTCCAAGGGTGTCACACCACTGCATCGCTGCACCTCTGCAGCACCTCTGCAGGCTGCAGCACCTCTGTACTGTACCGCTGCACTTTTGTAGTGCTGTACCGCTGCACGCTTGCACGCTTGCACGCTTGCACGCTTGCACGCTTGCACGCTTGCACGCTTGCACGCTTGCACGCTTGCACGCTTGCACGCTTGCACGCTTCGCTACTCCACGTCGCACTCTCGCACGCTGCACTCCTACACGTTACACTCATGCAACCTTCCCTGTTTCAGCTACAGCAAGCATGGCAACTACTCTTGTAGTTCCAGCTCGAGTGCTGCGATTCCCAACCGTTACAGATGTTTTAATCCTTTCTGCTTGCTAATACTTTTAATGCACTAGCCCACTAGTGGGCTAAACCTTTTCATTTATTATTTGTTGCCCCGACCGTTCCTACCTTGCCTTGGTCGGACTTGATTCTCCTAGTATTGGGGTTTGATATTTGAAAAATACTAATACAATACAATATACCGCATTGGCTTGAAATTTTCCCTTCCTTCAATAGGTATCAACATCACGTGTCAGCTTTGTGTGCGGGAAACACCCACACGTAACACGGTTGAAAAAATTTCAATGAAAATACAAGGCGCTTAAAAAACCGATTGAGTCAGTGACTGAATAGTAAGATGTGCGGTCCCACTTTTTAATTAAGCGATTTCGCTTCGCAAGAACTTGTGGTCTTGTTCATCTGCTACTAGTTTTCTACCAACGTTGAAATGTGTCCTACTACTATCGTCATTTGTGCTAAAGCTGTTTGTTGATGCAATGCCAAATAATGGTTCAAATTGAGTCAATGGTGGAAGGATGGGGGGAAGCTTTATCACTTATCGTATTATATCAAGAAAACATAATATTATTAGAGGTTTAAATTCTTGTGTATTAAAGCAAGGAAGGTTGTAATACTTCCATCCGCACTTTTTTCCTCTTTTCTTTAATCTGTATGCAAAGAAATAAGATTCACTCTTCATAAATTTTTCACTAGGTTCGATTGCTAATCTACTTGAAACACCAAACGGTAAAGAAACTTGAGAACAGGTGATACCCGTGACCTGAAGTTCCCGAAAAAGTAAAAAACAACTCTTATAATTTTTTGTTTTTCCCCACCACATCTCTCATATTTACATCGCTATGTCTGCCATGGGAGAGAGCACACCCCAACATAATCGATGCCAGAAACACATAAATCGTTACGCAAGTTGATCTGTTTCAATGAAACCTGAAAAGTTGACACCCACCCTTATTGTGATCTTTTCTTATGCCCTCAGGTTGCGGCATTAAATAATTACATTAATCCATGGTGAGTCAACAAATGTTTTCGACCTCATCACCAATTGTTGGAAATTTCGACGCGCTTGCCACATTCGACTATTGTATGCCAGCGATGGGCAAGCGACCACCCACTTTAGCTTCCGAATGAATCCAAAGCAAATGAGATTTTTGAAAATTTTTCTCAAACGATTGAGCCCTGAAGAAGAACTGAATGTAAATATTATTTTGAAGCTCTTGCTTGGATGAAGACAAGGACTATGGAATGAATAAATGAGTTTCAACAGTAGATCTAGATCCTTAGTCCTCAACAACACTTGATCCCCAAGTGCAAATGAATCCACTCTTTTGTTCTCATTAGCAATTGTTTTCTATCTCATCTGGGCTCTTTTGCTGTAGCATTTGGCATCTTCGAAATCCGCCTTGAGATTATTTTACCACTCTTCAGCCCCTATCCCTGAGGACTAGATTTGCTTCCTTCCTAACAGTGCAACCAGATTTTCTGTTACCAGATTTTCTTCACTTATACTTACTCTGTCCCACAATAACTGTCCACTTATGTTTGGGGTTACAGTTCACGAGTGAGACATCCAATTGTTGTGAAATTTCGTGGGCAGCATTTCTGAAACACAAAGATAAAGCCCACAGAATTTCACATCCATTGATACATCCATTGATTGAGAGGTTGTGACGCAGTGACTCCGAAACCAGAAACGAAGCAAAAAACGTTTTTTCACTTCGACGACTTTTATTTTTAGCATACCAAAATTAGCCCAAAATTAGCCCAAAATTGTAAGATACTGTTATCAAGCAACAATATACACTTATAGTGTATCCCCAAAATTTGCTCTGAAAATGCCACCTGGCATTTTCATTTGGCTCGTGTAATGCGCTTGGCATTTCGTATCAAAGTCCCATTTTCTAGGCAGCTTGGTGACTTTCGCTCCTATTTTCGAGCGAACTGGCGTGCAAAGGTCTCTTGAGCTGCGTTTCCGACGTCTGCGAGGTCGAGGTGGAGTTCGCGCATCGCCCCGCTATTTTCAGTTTCAGAGGTCGACTTTCCTCGGTTTTATAGTCGTCACGATTTCCTGAATGACAACATCATGCTTTACTCACTGGTTCAATTACGACGAAACTTTGTGAGCTCGCGACAGAACATCTGAGGCATGTGTTCACAAAATTTTGTGGCAAACGATAAACTTTTAACGTGTCAAAACGTTCATGGGGGAGGTGAAAAAACGGTTTTTGCTTCGTTTCTGGTTTCGGAGTAACTGCGTCGCAACCTCTCGATCAATGGATGTATCAATGGATGTGAAATTTCGTGGGCTTCATTTGCGTGTTTCAGAAATGCTGCTCACGAAATTTCACATCAATTGGATGTCTCACTCGTGAACTGTAACCCCAAACATAAGTGGACAGCAGAGTTGTGCGCCGTTGCAACGGCGCACAACTCAGGTGTGGGTGGGTGTGGGTATGGGTGTGTATTTTTGACTCTAATTTTTGAGTGCTTCTGTGTAATGAATAATTTTTATTTTTTTTCGAAGGGAGAGTCGTGCCGAAGTCGTATTTGCGACGACGACTTCGGCTGTTAATCGTTAACGGCCGTTGTCGTTGTCGAAAAAACGACTTCGGCACAACTCTGGTGGACAGTTATTGTGGGACAGAGTAAGTATTAAAAAAGAAAGGACTACGACTAGTAGAGGACAGTTTCCCTGGGTTATAGGCAAATTTTGAAGCCACTAATTTCAAGTCCCACTCCTTCTGCCTATGATCCACTATAGGCCCTCAAACTTTCTTCCGGCACCCTATTGAGCTTTTCTGTTAGCCCATCTGTATGTGGATGCCTAGAAGTAGACATGTGCAATTCAGTTCCTCCCAACTTCATCAAGGATTTCCAAAGGGAAGAAATAAATCTCCCATTCCTATCCGATACAAAATTTTGGGGCATCCCATGATATCTCCAAACCTTGCTAAAGAACATTTCTGCTAATCCTTGAGCCCCTATAGCTTGAGTGGCACAGAAGTGAGCCATCTTGCTCATTGTGTCCACAAATACCACTATATTATCATTTCCCCTAACTGTCTTGGGTAGGCCTGTTGTTAAATCTAGAACACTACTTCACTGTTGACTGTGTAACCCACTGTTCCCCAAACTATAGGTCGCAACCCAAAAGTGGGTCGCGAGGCCGTTCTTGATGGGTCGCCAACTGTCGCAATTCCTTTTCTCAAAATCGCGAATTTTGGGTCGTGAGTCGCGAAACGCAATTAAAACACAACTAAAGTAGATCACGACTCTAATTACTAAACTCGATTTGCGTCTTCCTGCTGATGAAAGGGCCGTGTTACAGGAAGAAAAGGTCGAACCAGAAGTTACAAGTAGTTCAAAATACAGCGCCCTTTTATCCACGGAAAGACTGCGAATTGGATTGTACCTAGAAGCTAGAACCTTGTAAATTCACCGTGAACTTGGGTTGTAAGTTTCAGGAGCTTCTCAAAACTCACTCAAATCAAGAAGCTATCTATTACACGTGGTCACAAACCAGAGTTGTGCGCCGTTGCAACGGCGCACAACTCTGCATCACACCACAGTCGCTGAGCAGCGGGGTTCGCTCGCGCTTTGGTGGCTGCTTGTCGTAGCACTCACATCACATCAATGAAAAATGTGTGAGAGTCATGCCGACGTCGTTTTCGCGACAACGACAACGGCCGTTAACCGTTAACGCCGTTAACGGCCGTTGTCGTTGTCGCAAAAGCGACTTCGGCACAACTCTGTCTCAAACCCCCACGTGGCACTCTAGCTCCCTTAAACCTTTTCCAAACGTGATCTAAACTTCCAGCACGTAACAGGCCGTGTGCATTGTGACGTTCTCGGCGTCGTTATGCACTTCACAATTCGTTTTTTCGTTCCCCTGCAAGTCGCATCATGCCAAAGCGCAGTTACAAAGATGGATTCCTCGACGTTGGATTCACCACTGGTGAATCACCAGCATTTCATTCATTTATTTCCGGACGTGGAGAAGTCAAGCCACAGTGCGTCGGGTGCTTCGAAGTCTTGTCAGCAGAGTCCATGTGATACGAACGTGGACTCTAGAACGAGTTTACAACAATCCAAGTTAGTCTAGTCGGACTGGATCAGCCTGGTCCGGTACCGCGGTGCCTGGTTCGGTAGCAGGACCAATCCAGCAGTACAGTCCGACTGACACGAATGAGGGGTGTACACGGTGGCGACTATCGTGACCACACAATCCGACCAACGGCCCAGAGGGGGATTTGGTCTGGATCTGTCGGTCCAGGGGACTCTGGGTCCGACAGCTCTCGTCTGTTTCTTTTGCCAGATTGTCGGTCCGATCCGGTCCCATATTTATTGGGACCAGACCGAGGTAACAATGTTCTAGAGTAAGCTTGTAAGCAAAGACTCTTATCTGTGTTTTCGTGGTTCTAGACGTACGTCTACCACTACTCGATACTTTCCCGTGTTTTTATCATCCTGAAGCTAAACAAACTCCAGCACCACCTCGATAAAAAGCATCCTAGTCTTGTCAGGCGACAGCGAGGTTACTTTGAAAGGCGAGAACATGAGCTTAAGAGAAGCTGTTATGCCCTCCTTGCCTGAGTGTGCCGCCTCCACTAGCCACGTGGGTGGCGTGGTGTAGTGGGTGGTCGATGTCACATCCCCCTGATGGGTGATGTGACTGGACAGGGTGTCCGCCTAGCTTGCTAGGTTCCTCCACGTGGTTGATGGGACCCATGGGGTTGGAGGGTTAAAGGACTTCAAGGGGCTGTCCAGGGGGCTTCTTTTGGCGACAAGGTCGCGCAGGAGAGGTTCTAAACAGTTGGTTTCGGAGCAAGTGACGATAAGCGCACGTTTTTGGCTGCTACAGCTCGCACACGTATCGGAATTGGGATTCCAAGGTTGCAAAAAGTATCTACAGAAAAAGAGCTTTCCAGAACATTTTGTCGCTAGGTTATCGGAGTTCAGACGAGCGAGTTATGGCCGTTTGAAGATCCTGACGTTTTTCAGGGTGGCCTATACGGTTTCGTTTGGGTTTGCGAAGGAAAACTTGGGTTGTTTTCTTGTTCACTGAGTGATTTACCCTAGGTTAGGGTAAGGGTCAGCTCAGTTACCCTAACACAAGTGTTGGAGAGTTTTGGTGGTGCTGTGTGCTTGTTTGGGTCCATAGGGCTTGTTGCTACTCAAAGGGGTGTTTTCTTTTGGGTGGATAAGCAAGTGAAAGTGGGCTGAGGTTTTTTCTGGAAACCTACAACATCAGTGAGGGCTGTGACTGGGGTTGCTGAGATTTTTCTCCTTGAGCTAAGATCAAGACCCTAGAGAGCTCTAGTGTGTGTGTGTGTGCTCTCGAGAAGCCTTAGTGCTACATAGCATACCAAGGGCAGTTGTGTCTTGGATGGTGGAAAGAGTACAGTTGTACTGAAGTGCTTGGAGAGCTTCAGTGGGTGTGTTTCCCTTTTATTTGGTCAATAGAAGGTGTGAGGAAAATGGCTCAACCAGAGGGGTCTACTGGCCTTGAGGTTCAAGACTTGGTCGGAGGTCAGACCGAGGAGCCAGAAGTTGTAGCTCCCACAGTTGCAGAGTTGCAAAGGGAGTTGGTTTTGTTGAGAACCCAGCAAGAAAATTTTCAGAAAGAGGTCGAAAGCCGCAGAGGTGCTAAAAGGTCCGCGGTTGGAAAACCGGACAAGTTCGATGGACAATGTTCATGGGCTGAGCACAAGGTGACCTTAGAAATTTTCTGGATTGCTGAGGGTGTGCCTCGTTCCGAGTGGGGTAAAATAGGTCCAACCTATTTGGGTCCCAAGGGGATCAAACACCTCATTGCACGTGTGGGTGAGGACAGTGTGTCCCAAGGTGCCCTATCGTGGGAGGATATGTGTACCGCCATGGATGATGGTAGTTTTGGTGAGTTGGCAACAGAGTATGCCATAACTCAAAAGCTAGCCACATTCAGGGACCATATCAATCGGAAATGTGACACTGGAGAGTATGTTCGTCAGATGGACACATACTTTACCCTGCGTAAGACCAAGGTGGATGATATCACCAAGATTTGGTTCTTACACCGCAACTTGCACAGTGTGTTGAAAGAAGCGGTTGCAACGGATACTTCGGGAAAGGAATGGACCTCGTATGAGGGTTTCCGATCTCATGTGTTGGCAAAAGGGGTTTCGCACGATGAGCGAACGCCAGTGTTGTCACAGAAGAGTGACGAAGAGGACAGAAAGAGCAAAAAGCGCAATGAAACAAACGAAAAGAGCAAGGAACGGTCGAATAGTCGAAAGAAGTTTCGATCGACTCCGGCTTTCACACCAGGTCGTGGTGGTGATTCTCAACCAACGCGGATGCGTCGGGGAAATGAGAAACGCTCTTTTGGCTTGAGTCCGAAGGAACTCGAGAGGCGTAGAGCAGCCAGTTTGTGTTTCAAGTGCGGTGCACCATACCAACCGGGTCACGTGTGTGATTTTGGAACGGTAAGCAAAGGTGTGTTTGCTTGTTTCGGGAATGAAGTATTTGCAACGTTGGTTCCCCTGAAACAAGTGCGTCGAAGTAGGCGACTTCGTTCGTGACTTGTGTAGGGTTGAGTGTTTTCTTCGTGATCAGGAAGGGGAGTACTGATATGGAGAGGGGTTCGTGATCAGAAAAATCAAGTTGTTTGTATGGAATACTTTCAACTAATGGACCTGCCTTAGTTGAAGGTTAGCTACCTTGACTTTGGGTTTCTCGCATAATGGGAGTCGACTTGCTTCCGAAACAGGAAGGTGAAGTTGAATAAGAAGAAGTGTTGGGTATCGCATCTTCTTACTGCATAAGCGGATGTGCAGGTGTGAGAGTATGGATATCAATTCGGGAGGAATTGATATGGTGTCTTGGTTCGCCACCAAGAATGGGTGTGTTGGATGTTGGTAGAATCAGTGGGACAATAGTCAACTGATTATCCATTGTAGAGAGATGTGGGTGGTCCGCATAGCTAAAGGGGTAACCGATAGCTAAGGTACAAGAGTATCTTGTGAACCCATCTGCTCTATTGACCACACGAGGATAACTGCTCCAGGTTATCAAGGTATGTTGCAATAGCAGCATATGCTCCAGAGGCACGAGTCACCAGGTGGAGACTCATCGGAGGGGGAGGACTGTTATGCCCTCCTTGCCTGAGTGTGCCGCCTCCACTAGCCACGTGGGTGGCGTGGTGTAGTGGGTGGTCGATGTCACATCCCCCTGATGGGTGATGTGACTGGACAGGGTGTCCGCCTAGCTTGCTAGGTTCCTCCACGTGGTTGATGGGACCCATGGGGTTGGAGGGTTAAAGGACTTCAAGGGGCTGTCCAGGGGGCTTCTTTTGGCGACAAGGTCGCGCAGGAGAGGTTCTAAACAGAAGCAGATTCGAAGCCCCTAACAATCCAGCACTCCAAGCAGCGAAACAAGCAACCCTTGCTTCGTACCATGTTTTGCTTTGAATCGCAAAGCACAAAGTGGCACACACTATTGGGGAAGAGAAGTGAAAGACCAAATCGTTGGTAGGATGAAGAAGAGCCCAATTCTCAACCTACAACTGGACGAGTCGACGGATGTTGCAAAATCCAGTTAGTTGATGGTCTTTGCTCGTTATGTCGGTGAGAAGGACATTGAAAAGGAATTTTTATTTTTTGTGAGCCACTGACCACAATGAGTACTAGAGCGGATGTTCCATCAATGTTCGGTGCTCGAAACGAGTTCGTTGCGCGTGTCAAGCATGCTAATGCGAATGTGCGCGACAATCAGTTGCTACACATTCATTGTTTGCTTCATCGCGAGAATTTGGCAGCAAAACGTCTTTCTGATGATCAGGGTGGAGTAATGCAAGACGTGATCGTAAACTACATTAAAAGCAATGCATTGAACTCCCGACTTTTTGAGCAGATATGCATCGATTTCGGATCAGAGTACAAGCATCTTCCTTTCTACTCCCTTGACTATCGTGAGGGAAGGTGTTGAAAAGAGTGGTAGATATGAGGATGGAAGTGGAGGTATTCCTGCCAGAGAAATCCCACAGAAGTTCTCAAACAAACTTTGGATGCTGAAAGTCTGCTATTTGAGTGATATCTCCGCATTGATCAATGAGCTGAATAGTTCAATGCAAGGGCGAGATTAAACGATCATAACACTCTCCGAGAAGTTGGTCGCATTCAAGGCAAAGTTGAAACTGTGGAAAGGGAAGATGGAAAAGGATCGACTTGCTCCTTTTTCGTCGCTGAATGGATCGATGACGTCAATTTTGAAGATGTAAAGGCCAATTTGATCAGTCACTTGGAGCAACTTATTGACGACTTTGACCGTTACATTCTTGACGATCAATTACCGATGGGGCGAGGGTGGATCAGGAATCCATTTCTCGTCAATGTGGGGGACTTGGAGGAGGAGGATGAAGTGGCAGAAGATCTCATCGACATCCAACACGATGGGAATTTTTAGATCTTGTTTGTAACATCACGGCTCTTTGAGTGTTGGACAGCAGTAGAAAAGGAAAAGTCGTTGGCGGGAAGAAACCGTTGGCACTACTGGTACCCTTCTCCACCACGTACTTGTGCGAACAAGGCTTCTCCGCTTTGACAATGATCAAAACGAAGCTGCGTAACCGCTTGGACCCGCAAGATAACCTACGCTTAACCTTGACCAAAGTGATGCCAGATATCGAGAAACTTGTGTCCAACAAAAAACAATTGCACATCAGTCACTAATATCGACCAATAGAACAGGTTTCGATGTTGGGGTTTGAGAATGTAATTAATTGATTGATTGATTGAAGTTGAGATGATGTTGGGTCGGTAAAAAAAAAGTTTGGGAAGCCTATTTTTCTCTTGGAAGTACATTGATTTATATTTCTTTATAAAACAAAGAAAATGGGGTAGGAAGAAGAAACTTTTTTTGCGATATGTTCTAATCTTGAGGAAAGGAAGAAAAAGGGGGCAGAAATTCCTATAGAATAGATAGTACATATCTGCATCTTTTTTGTTCTCTATAAGAATACAAAAAAAATGAAATGTACATTGTGAATCCCATTAAAATTGCTTGGCAAATTTGAGTGAAGGAGTGAAAGATTCCAGTCAGAAAGTTAAGACCACTTGTAGTTTGGAAATGGGAGTGATGGATGAAAAGATGAGTATAATGATCCGATATAAAGGGCATGCGATGTAAACTCGGGATCTTTTTTAATTGTAATTATGCTTCCATATATTGTGAAGAACCAGCAGGGCTTGTAGGTTCAAAAATTCAATCGTGATCGAATTCGAGATTTCACTTCAAATCATTAGTCCATCAACGGGGCCACAAATATTTTTCTCTCGGATATTTGTAGTGGAATCAAATGTTGAATGTTCAAAAGAGGCCCAAGGCCCAATCTTCTCCCCCAGATTTGACTTAGAGACTGAGATCATGCGCAGAGCTGGTGCTTTATATTAAGAAATAAAGCTACGGCTTTGATTTCTAGATTAAGAAATGTGGATGGATAATAGAGAATTTTTCTATGAATATCGTAAGATCATTTGTACGTATGGAATTGATCAAGAAGTGGTGATTTGTAACGGTTGTAATGTGATTACTCAAGATAAGATGTGACACTCACATTTTTTTATTCCACAAGCTAAGAGTTCCTTTCTTACCGATGTTCTTCGATATACCAAGTCTCCGAGTTGGGGTAGACCCCTTTCCCGAGTTTTTTCCAAGAAAAAAAAGTATTCTCATAGTAATTAGGTTTTAATCCAAAACCATATTATGTCTTTAAGTTAATTTTACGGTTCCTTATGGATCCAAACTCGATACTTTTTTCCGTGGGTTTGAGTAGGCCTCCTAAAGGGGCAATATGGTTCCAATTCAAGGAGGAAGTCCCCTACCAGGGGGTGAGAACAAGATCATGCATATTTGAGGGGTTTCCAATAAACCATAATATTTTTTATTTAAGAGTAGTAAGAACGCTTCGGAGGGTTCTTTTAAAGACAAAGTTTCTTCCTAAGCCGTTTTCTTACGATTTTTTTGTTACCCTCGCGTCCTTCGGAACACGTGAACACTCTAAACCTCACTTTGAACCGTTACTCTTAATATGAGACGTTAGTGACAAATATCGATCGAGCTAACAACCTTGGTAGCAATGAATGCAAATTCCTCTTTTACAAGAAAGAGGAGGAAATCGTTTTATGTGCAAGGCTATGGTGACGTCGCTGAGAGATTATCTCGATTCGAAAAGTTTTGAGGTATTTCCTAAATGTTGTGTTGACCTTAAGAAAAATGAAATTGTCTTGACATATCGAATTAGGTTCCTTGTTAAGAAAAAGAAAAGAAGAAAAAAATTGTAATAATTTACGGGCTTCAATTTCCAATTTTTGTGGGATAGTGTCCTCGTGACGATGAGTAATTTTGTCTTCGAATGGCTTTGTTAAAAAATGTCCCAAAGTTGGAAAGTCGATTACGAGGAGGGCAATATTTTAGACTCCATCGCACTTTCTTCAATAAAAATTACTTAAAACTCATCCAGTGACGTAATTTCATGAATAATTTCCCCTCTTCTCGAAGAAAACAAATTTTATTGGAACGAACTATTATAAAAAAGGGTAACTATTGTAACTACTCGATACACAAAACGCGAAGGGCGTTCTTGTTTTTTAATCTCCTACCCTTTCGTCTTTATGGGAAGGGAATTATGTTGTTTTACTAATCAATCCGAAAGAGGAAACCTTGGAGTTACTATTAGAGTTTTTTTATCTTTGTTTTGAAAGAGAGGTATTCCCGGTTTAGTCATGTGACTCACATTAGATTCTAATATGAAAGAGGATATAGACATCTTGAGACAACTTTAGTTAGGGAGAAAAGTATCTTTGCTTCGTGCGAAAAGGAAGGAGAGTGCGTTTGGAGATACCAAGAAAAGTGCCCTTATATGGGGACAGTGGTTGACCAAGATATATATTGGCATTAACAATCAACGGACATTCAAAAATTCCTCTCGAAAGAGATGACTCGGTGGGTAGGTGGTTACTGTCTACTGATTCTTCGAAGCGGCCATTGGGAGGAGGTGATATGGAAATATCATGTGGATGACGATTGTCGCATGACCGGCATGATTTCGGATCCATGACGGATATTGGAGGACGAAAGAGATACCTGTCTCCTGGAAACATTGATGTCTTAAGATTTTTTCAAGGGAGGTATAAAAGATGAGGAAGAATTTGATGTCAGAATTATGATCTGGAACACTAGAACCCTTACGAAAGCAATTTTGAACCATTTAACAAACGCTTTTCCTAATGAGAAACCCGAAGTCTTCAAAGGCAATGACATTAAATGTCATGGAATGGGGACTTAACTTTTCAGACTAGAAAGTAGTAAGGAACAATAGAGT
Source organism: Bryopsis sp. KO-2023 (assembly GCA_030272585.1). Lineage (NCBI taxonomy): Eukaryota > Viridiplantae > Chlorophyta > Ulvophyceae > Bryopsidales > Bryopsidaceae > Bryopsis > Bryopsis sp. KO-2023. The sequence goes on from BSYQ01000005.1 coordinate 742,184, forward strand.
CCTAGGGGATGAGAAATGACATACCCAACATGGAAATAAAGGCCAAATAGAAACCCTCGCTTATTGTGGTAGAATATCAAATCGAGGAGTTCAAGTTTTTTGATCTAGGGACCTATGTTCCTCCTCGAATGGTGGACTTACATAAAGAAAAGAACGTTTGGATTTCTTTAGCTCAGGTGGTTACAGATCTCTAGAACAAAGGACCAATTATTATTGGTGGTGATCTCAATTCAAGGGTTGCGGATTATGGGGGAAGGATATGACAAAGTGCTTGGATTTTGCTGGAAAGTATTGAATGGTGTATGTGATGGTGTGGATAACCAGCGTTTTAAGTATAATGATAAACAAAACCGCAAGTCAGTGATGATTACGTTTTGGTTTCGAAAGAATTTCAAGGGAAGATTTTGAACTTGGATTTTGAAAAAATAAAAGATAAACAAATAAACAAGTAAAAGCGATAGATTTATGTCAAAGATGTGATGTTTTTCTTCTCGTTATGGGACTTGCGATTGGGAAGAATGCAAATACGTACCAAGCCAATGCCAAGGTGTCTAGCATAGCTAAGTATTCTTTGCGATATACGGAACATCACGACCGTCATAATGCATTAGCCGGCATGATGTAATGTTCGGCTGTTCCTGTTGCTCTCGCTTGCATAAAGCATACATTGCGTCATGTTTCTGGTTATCGAAGCTTTCTTTTTATGATTGTTAAGGAAATTTAGGATCGTACATTTTAAGAATGAGGGAAGCCATCGAAGTTCTATGAGGTACTCACAATGTGACTTATATATACCAAATTTTCGACGAAAAATAAATATCGAACATAATCAAATGCACCCATAGAAAAAAAGTACAATGGTGGCCCACCTCGAAGAGCACTTACTACTGAGGGACACCGAAAACAAAATAAAAATTGTAATATAATCTTTTATAAATGCCATGCATGTCGAAAATTAAAATAGAAAGTTTTCTCGAACTTCCATCCTAAAAAGTTGATCGCCAGAGAAGCGTTGACAAGTGAAGGGGTCTGATTTTTCTCGTTGGAGGGATAAGGCGTTGCGAGCTCTTCCCCTTGCCTCTACAGCACTTGGAGAGAATGGATCTTTCATTCATGCACGATGTTCGGACAATTGTTCACCTCAACTTAAGAAGGTCGATAGCACCCCGCGTGTCATGATCGTGTCTTTAAAATCGATGGTTTGCATCTTGATCTCGATTATAAGCGAAAAGCTCTACCGCGTACTTATGCAAGCTTGACACCCTAAAGTATGGACGCTATCGCTAAAGGACTTCTACGTCGTTCATTGCTTCTTTTTACTTGCTGAGATAGATTGGAAGAACTAAAAAGTTGCTATCAAGCCTTAGCCGCTATCTTCCTCGGAGCCCCCCATCCCTTTCTTTAAAAGATACGAGGGAAACATCGATCACGATCAGTGATCTAAGTAGACGACACACCTGTCCTCTCAGACAAGCACAAAGATTCTTAAAAGAGACCTTCACATCATACTGCACATCTCCCGGGACGAGGATTGAAACATCCGAGAATCAAAATGAAGGTACCTTCCGATACCTTGAGTTACTGTTGCACCTTAAGATTTGCTTCCCTCAAAATCTATAATGATACACTTCAAGGAGATAATACCACCACACCCCCACACTGACATGAGAAGGATCAACGACTAGTTCGACCAAGTTACGAGGTTCACATAAAGGGGGACACACTTGTTTGTTTCTCGACCAACTCGAGAAGAGTGACTCGGGGAAGACACACTCTTTGGATGCGAGCCTCGTTTGACATCTCATGGCATCTCTGTTTGTTCAAATTCAATGCATCTCAAGTTAGTGGTATCCATGGCATTTCCATTCACTCACATCCAATGCATCTGATTTCAATCATACTGAATGCCAACAAGACAATGCTCTGCTCACTTCATTTCACAATCAATCGCACAGCCAGCTCAGTCAAAGAGGATATATATATATATGAGTTATACACACCAATCCGCTCAATTATGGATTGCAACAACACCCCAAAGAGGGATATACCACTGGATAAACGCTAGCTCGATAGGCTAGGGCGCACATCTTGCGCAACCCCATGAAAGGATCCTACGATGAGCGACAGGCACTTAGCCATAATATTACAAATTTCTAATCAGTTGGAGATAGAGGCCCTATGTCGTGCGATCTATCAGCGACGTCTTAAAAAGATACTAGATTTTGAGGGGCGTATTTCTCATAGTAGATGAGTAAGATTGCTTAAGTGGGGGAGTTAGGACAACACCCAATCAATAAAAGTATGAGAGAGTAGGAGGTTGCAACACATTTCTTAAAACTTGTGTTAATTTCGCTCTCTCGCTCTTGCGGTTTCCTAAGACCTCATTTTAAAATCCAACACATCTGCTGGCATTCCAATCATGGATGCGACGGCACCTCAATTGCTCTTGGACAAGTGTGGAGATTATACTCAACCATATCGAGTTTTCAGCATATCAAATGAGACATGATTTTGGCTCATCTCCTAAGAGTATCAAAATTTAAGGATACGACATTAGGAACACGAAGCTTTTCTTGAAAGAGCACGATTGTTAAGAATTAAAAATCCTCATAATTACTTTTGGACCAAGACCAAGAGTCTTGGTCTTGGTCTTGGTCCAAGACCATAAGACCAAGATCATTTTCGACCATGTTATCTATAGATATGGACAATTATATCTATTTCTCTCAAGATATACCTCCGACTACGTATTCTAATATAATATGGATGTCAATGGAAATCGAGAAGATCTTTTATTTTTAAGACTGACGATAGTTGAAACTTTCCATACATTGATAATTCCGTGATGAGAACGAATGATCACGAAACACAATCAGTTTTTATGGTTCTTCCAGATTAGAAATGCCCAAGATGTAGTATTGCTCCAAAAAGCGATAGAGATATGGTTGTATCATGAAGCCGGGAAATGTTCTTTTCACGCACGTAAGATTTCACTTGGGTAGATCCACTAAGTCAAGTGGACCTATGATTAGAAAACAATTGAAGGTAAAGTTTCATTTAGGCAAAGACACTGGATCATAACAAGGACTTATCGACTCAGGGTCGGCATGCAATATAGTGTCGCTTCCCTATGTGACGAAACACAGTTCGGGGCTCGATAAGGTCGAAAGGGATTAAGATATATACGGATACATACATATAAAGAAATAATTGAAAACATCTCAGAAGCGTGAAAGTCATTCCTCTATTACATACATCACCTAATACCATCAAAAGACCTTCCAATGAAACTTGTTCGACAAAGACTCCCGATGGCGTTCTCGAAATCGATTGGGAAAACGTCGCAGCTGTTTTGAACGAGCTAGGATCCAGGAGGGTGTACTACCTAAAGTATATCCTGGTGATTTTTTTTCCATCATATTGGAAGAGAGAAGTAAGCCTACAATGCGTCGCATGGAGAATATCTTTCCTAGCAAAAATCTCTTGAGTTATCAAGAATACGAAATTGACTCGTAAGGATACAGTAAGGACATTTTACAATTTTATACTTCCTCGCAAAAAAGCCCTTAGCGTTACCGTTCTACTTTCGGTCATATTCCTCATAAAGAAAACATATCGATGAAGATGACGTATCGATACAGGTTGTGAGGTTAAAAATCATATATAAGTAGTTAGCGAGAACGAAATAGATCAAAAACATATATATATTTACCGTTCTATACAATGCCTTTTGCTAGGTAGATCCTTACTTTATTTTACCGAAGTTTCTATCTAGTTCAAAGAGGAGAGCTTTCCCCATTTCTCATTATCAACAAAGATATTAACTCTTGAAAACACACGCTGTCGCATTTAGTAAAGGATTGAACTTAGGGTTCTTACTCATAATTAACTCGATCAAGACTCCGAGAAGCTCAACTATAATTCCTTTTAAATATTTTATATATTCCTTTTTATCATAAAGATAAGTTGGATGCTGTCTGGTGTTAGCAGCCCAATGCTTATCAATGGGTGATCCATCGCACTAATTCCAACATTGTGCTTCTCACATTCTCAGGAAACAATGTTTCCCTCAAAGCTTGCAAGTTTATCTCTTGTGGATGGCGTTAATTTCCCTCAGGATTGAAAATAGGGAATGAGAGGATCCGAGTTTTTTTTCTATACGAATTGGATTGAGTATTTTTTATATTTTATTTTTTCTTTCCTTCCGCATTACCTTTTTCTGGGAGGGGGAGTCCTCTTGATTTCATAACTATGAAGAGCCCTGTTGCAAAAGCCGACAAAAAAAAGTATCCGGATGAGACCTTTTTTATCTCCTTTTTTTAGGAATGAATTTCACCCCGGTGTGTCCCTTATGTGGCTTTTTCAAAAAATTCCCCCCATATATATTTTGAAAAAGATACCCCCTCTATATCTTTTTAGGATGAAAGAAAAAGAGGAAGAGACAGATCAAGGCGAATCTTGTCCTTCGTTCAATTAGAAAGAAAAAAAGAACGATTTGTTAGGAGAAAATTTTTATTTCGTGTATTTCTCCAACTTAAATTCAGGGATAAAAAATTAAAGAAAAGAAAAAAAAAACAATGAAAAGGAAGTGGGGAAGCATAAAAAATAAAAAGGGTTGAGGAAATATGAAATGGAAAGCATTAAGAAAATCTTGGAAAATTCTAAAGAGAGAAAATCAAGTTTTATCGAAATATTACCAAGCAAAGGTTAATCCAATGGAGCTGTGTTTTTTATGTACCCCCTGCCCCTGTCAGTGCTTTTTTTACTGTGAAAAGGCCTGAAAAAGAAAAGAGTAAAAGATCAGAAAATTGACAAAAATAAATGCAGAACATTTAAAATTCAAATTTTGAACAAGGCTTCAGGCAAGACATTTTTTTTGAAAAAACGAAAACAAAAATCACACTCTACAGAGAAAAGAAAAAAGTTTATATTTGCTGAGGAGCAGGGCAGGAGTTTGTTTTTCCCTTTTTTCCCACAGTGCTTTGTTCCCAAACCCTCTCAACCACCAGAATTTTTTTTTTCTTCTCAGTCTCTACCTTTCTTCCTGGCTGTTCAGATATATATATATTTTTTTATTATTATATTTTTTAATCCAGTTTTTTTTTTGTGATTGAATCTCTTTTTTCTTTTTATGCCTTTTTTCTTTTTTGAGGGGGGGGGGGGATGGCGGCTATCAACCTTTTGACCAACCCTGTCCATGTGCTTTTCATAAAAATAAAGAAGAATCAATAAGAAAGAGAAGAAGAGAGAGGGGGGGAGGAACGCAGAGGATATCGTCTCGTCTTTTCTTTTTTTTCCGGGCGCTGTTCCGCATACCTATTCTCTCTGATCTTCACCCCAGGAAAAAAATGAGTTCCGTTCCTCTTGCAATATCGGCGGGGAAAAAAAAATCTATCCGCCAACTCGAAAAAAGCCGAAGAGGGGGGAGGGTAGCGGCGAGTTCGATTTGATGGCCAGATGCACTCACGTGATGGAGCTATTTCGGGGTTCCAGAAAAGCACAGCGAGAAGAAAAACGTTGTTGCTGTTCACTGCTGTCAGCCCTGATGTCTTCGTCGCGTCTGGCTTTCTTTTCTTTTTCGCTTTGCAGATCCCTTCACACAGCACACCCTGTGAAACGAAAACCGCTCCCTTATTTCTCACGGGGGTTTGTTTTCTTTTTTCGGTCTTGCGGCGAGGAAGATGGGGACGAAGTAGAATGAGGGGGAGAAAGAAACAGAAAGGTACGCGCCGCATCTTTAATGTCTTTTTTCTTTCTCTTCTTTAATATATACTTTTAGTTTCTCAACACTGGTTTTTTTTTATTTTCACCTTCATTTTCCTTGTTTTCGCAACGGATCTTCCTATGGACATCTTTTTTTCCCTTGTTTTTGTGTTTTTGAGGGGGGGAGGGGGGTGGGTTGACTAGAAACTCCAAGGCCTAACAAATAGAGCAGATCTTCATTGCCCAGTTTTTTCTCAGTTGTTTATGAAATTACCCCCCCCCCCCTCTAAAGAAAATAGATTGAGTCATAATCATTAAAATAAAAAACAACACGGCGCCACCTGAATGATGCTCTGAGGATTAAAAAGAAAAAAGAAATTTAAATGAAATATATCTAGGCTGAAGGCTGTCCTTGATTTGGACAGGAGTTTTTAAAAGAATATGGAACCTTGCATGTCACACTTAATTTCACCTCACCCACCTTACCAGAAAAAAAAAAAGCTGTGGAGTGAGGGGAATTCGGTATCAGAGTGGTGACTTATGAAAGTGAGAATTCATCGTTCTTAGATAGATACAGAAAAATTCAATTAAAAAAAAAAGAAAAACATGTGGAAATAGGGAATTTTTTTTTTTTTTTTGGGGGGGGGGGCATAAATGACTGGATGAAAAAGGAAAAAAAAATCAGCAGTCCTGTTCATGGTGTTGTAGGGTGCTGGCCTGTAAAAAAAGAAAAAAAAAAGATTAAATCAGGCGGTGGTGCTTTGAATGAAGTTTTCTTTTTTTTTTTAAAGAAGGAAAACAATCAGCTGGCAGTGGTGATTTCAATGGAGATGCACATATGTAGATGCAAATTATTATTATTATTATCATCACTCTGTTTGTTGTGTATTTTTTTTGTGTCTTCATTCAAATACCAGTGTTTTTTTTATATTTTTTGGCTGTTACTTTAACATCAAAAGTCAGTCCTATCGTCTGGTTATTTATTTATTTTTATTGGGGGGGTGTCTGATTCAACAGTGTCTTCTTTCGCTTTATATAAACAAGTTCATTTTCGAAACAAGTATAGATTACATGGAATATCAACCCCCTTCCCTCTCCCCCCCCCAAAAAAAAAAAAATCGTTTTACAGCTTGCAGGATATAGAAACAACTGGAGAAGGTGGTTGAAGAGTGACCAACCAATGGGGGAATATAAAAAGAGTGAGAGAGGAAGGAGAAGCACAAATGAAAAGGTGACCCCCCCCCCCCTTCTCCCCACAAAAAATAAGTAAATACAAATGGTGACTTTCTTTTGAAAAAAGAAATGTTTGTCTTGTCTTTAAAGAGAGGCAGGAAACGTGTTTTCTGAAAAGAAGACACATTTTTCCGAAAGCAAAATAAAATTCAATAACAGAGAGAGACACATCTGACATCTGTGAGGGGAAAAGAGATTCATTGACTGGCTGACTTAGTCAGTCAGACCAGTCAGTCAGACAGATAGACACATAGATACAGAAGGATGGTTTGTTGCAGATCAGACCAGGGAGGAGTGAGAGAGGAGAAAAAACCCAAAAAGAACGGTTGTAGTGGACATTGATAAATGAATTATCTTTTTTTTTTTTTTTTTTTTCGTAGATAAAAACCGGGTCCTTCTGTTTTTGCAAGTTCAATTTTCACTTAACTGGTGGTTTACTTTACTTTTCCTTTCTTTTTTTTTTTTTTTTCTTTTGGGGGGGGGGGGTTGTCATATCTGCACTTGGAAAGTGGTGTGCTGCTCTACCCTCGGAATTTCTCAGCGATAATTACCTCAAGTATGTCGCTTGGGCGATGTCTGATTGGGCAGGTGGATGGCTGTGTGGTGGGAAAGTTTCTTGCTCTCGTCCTATCAACTTCACATCAATATATATGTATATGTGTAGATATTAGTTGGAACTCGTCTGTCCCTGACTGATATGCTCATTATATTTTTTTTGTATTTTTTGTATCAGGTTTTATTTTGCACAAAACCTGATTCCCATTAAAGTCAAAGTCCATTCCGTTCCATCAAAAATTAAAGTAACCCGTACAAAACGAGAAATTGCAGGCCTGGTTGCAAATCCAATGCTGATCGTCCAGCAGCAAATCGTAGCGAAAATCCTGCACGAGAATGGGCAGGATGATGCTGTTTTCCTGTCTCATTTTTTTTTTTTTAATTTGTGTCAAAACTCTCAGGCGCCCGTCGTGAGGTTGGCTGCGGTGAAAGCCCTGTTGAATCTATATGAAGATGACGGACAATGCTCTGCCTCTCCACGAATTCACCGTCCGATTCAATACGCGTATGTATGAGCTCGTGGATGACATAGATGATCATGTCGCAGTACAAGGATGGAGGGGTTAAATATGAACCCTCCGAAGAAGAAAAAAATGTATATTGGCGGATTCATTTTCGACTTTCAGTTTTTAAAAATCATTTCATAGCTTGAGAAATATATTTACCTCTCGCATTTTCTTCTTTCTGGGACCTTTTTGTTTCTGAAACGATCCATTGCTTGTCGGGGCAGCGCCGTACTCTGCCGCGATGAGTCAGGTTGACGCGAGCCATCGACGTGGCGGGTCGGTGTCAGACAGCGCGCTGGGGCCCAATTCGGCTCTAGCGACCCCGAAGACCCAGAAGGTCCCCAAAGATGGAGCTCAGCCGTGACGTTCCCTTGAAGAAACACCAATCCGCGTTGCTGTTCATCGACGTGCAAAACTTTAACACCCACCCCGAAGGCAGCTTCTTCAAAAAGCTCGACGTCAGCGAGACGAAAGAGAAGTATGGGTGGTATTTCAGCAGCTTAAAGAAGAGTGTTATTCCAAACATGCAACGCCTGCAGTCGGCCTGCCGCAGCGCCGGCATCGAAATCCTCTACACGACGATCGAGAACCTGACTAAGGATGGCCGCGACCGCAGCCTTGACTACAAGATCAGCGGCTTCGACGTGCCCAAGGGCTCCTGGGACGGCAAGGTGATCGGCCAAATCGCACCTGGCGATGACGAGATCTGGCTGCAGAAAACCTCGTGCTCGGTTTTCGTGTCGACCCATATCGACTACATCCTGCGCAATCTCGGCGTGAAGCAGCTGGTCATCTCCGGCCTGATCACCGACCAATGTGTCGAAAGCGCCATTCGCGATGCTTGCGATCTCGGCTATTTGGTTACTCAGGTTACGGACGCCTGCACCACCTACAGCCAGGAGCGCCACGACAATTCGATCCATGCGATCAAGGGCTTTTGCCGGCAGGTCACCACCGATGCGCTGCTGGCCGAAATAAAAGGAAAAGACTTAAATGTCTGAGAATTCACCGTATGAAGAGAGGAATGTGGAGTATAAAATGTGGAGAACATCACAGTGCAGCCCCTTTTCTGGATTTTTGGATGGATGGGGTGGTTCTGTTTTTCTCTTTCAATTAAATGGAATTTAAAGAAAGGTTCAAGAGTGAGTTTTGGAAACACAAACAGACTGATTAGACAGAAAGGAAGATAGATCAGTCAGTCAGATGGTATGACAGACAGGGCAGCACTACAACAAAATGTATATATATTTATAATATAATAAATAATATATAATAATATAGCTTTCTTCTGGATTGTCTTCAGAGATTCCTTTCAGCATTATTGTAAAAAGACGCTTCGATGCGCAATAGTGCTGATAAAATGACGATTTTTCATGTTTGCCTTCTTGAAAACTGTCAAGACAAATTTTTTTAAATTAAAAAAAAATAGAGAGGGAAAGAAAGAAAAGGGAGGGGGGGTTCGTAAAGACAAGAATTATGGTTGTCTTTACGATTGCAAGATGGATGGGTGGGGAAAAAAGGAAAAAGAGATGAAAAGAAAAAAGCTTCTGTGGGAGGTTCTTTTGTTTCCGAAAGGGGCAAGGGGGAAAAACAGATGTTGAGATCAGTCTTTTTCGCCAAATAAGCGATGTTTCTGCACTCCACAAATCCACCACTCCTTGCATTCCAGTTGTTGGTCGAAGAGTCGGAGCAATACTGACACTGCCCACCCATTGGCAGCTGTTGATGGTCTGACAAAAAAGAAAAATGAGGTCCCCAACGGCAAAATAGTCCAACTAAACTGTTCTGTGAAGTTCGCCATTAGATCGTCGATCTGTGGGATTCGCGGTCAGATCGGAAACGCACGTTGTCTTACAAGCCTTGAAACGGATATGGTTCATACAGCAATAGCCCTATTCCAATTTCTGGCACGACTAATGTAATCAATCGAGCCTCATGTTACGGAACAAAACAACAATCATGCCCCCCCCCCTCCAAAAAAAACAATTCTCTGCTATGCCTGATGCCCGGAAACTACCACCGTTTTCCTTTCCTCACAGAGCAATCACTCCATCAATTTCTTTCTAACCAAGCAAACCAAGTCCCCAACAAAAGAAACTCAACATCCAAGCCAATGTAACACAAACACCCCTCCTTCCCCTCGTTGAGACAATCACTGAAAAGCTCAGTCTGGGACGCATGTATTCACAGGGCGCTCTTTGCCAGGCTCAAAGCCTCCCCAGCTACGCGCTTCCAATTGGCTGCGATTCTCAATGCAAGTGCAGGCCACTCATTTGCACATGCTGCGCGGCGCCTTCCAATTATTTTGTTACTGCTCTTTCGCTTCCAAGTCTTTCCACTCTCCATTCGACTCTGTCACTGAGCCATTCAGCATCACAAAGAAAAAACATATTGCATGGTTAAGATTCGTGGGCACAAGTGGCCGAGTGGTCCAAGGCGTCAGACTTAAGACTTGATGGAGCTAGTCTCCGCGTGGGTTCGAACCCCACCTTGTGCAAGCATATTGGACATCTTTGTCCCTTTTTTGAGAACGGATGTCCGATCAATGAAGGTTAGTTGGGCACGAGATATCTTTTTTACATGAAATTGCCCCTCATCTGTCATTATATGTCGATAAAGAGGAGCAGAGAAGAAGAGTTAAAAGAGATTTGGTGAAATTGCAGTTTCGCACCAACGAAACAGATTGAGACCTGAAACAGGTGTGGGGGGCTGTTGCGACCCACTCAACTTGACCCACTCAGTTGAAAAAACCACTCATCTGAAAAAACCAACCGCGATAAAATGATGATACAGTAGCGTCACCGATTCTTTCACGGGGTGTCAGCGTCTTTTTGTGGGCGGTATTTCACGCTGTGCAAGCGCTTGCGTCAAACAACACCAAGTTATCGCCAAATCACGCACGCGAACTTGACGCAAGAACACGCTGAGGGCTCGCGCGTCTGTTTGACGCAAAAGTATCGATCATGTGACGTGATTGAATTGACGGTGGAATCACGTGCGTGAAATCGACACACAAATACCGCGAAAAACACACTCAGTACACCCCACACTCACTTCTCCCTGTTTCCGTGAACTTTTTGTTCTAGTTTTCACGGACCCACAAACACGTGACAAAGACGATGTGACTTCCCATGGGTTTGGAAACATTTTCGCTTGTCCTGTTGGCGTTCGACTTCTTGTGGGCCTGTTGACATTTTCTCGATTTCTGATAGGTTTCCGCCGACCGATAAGCGACTCTGACTTGCACAAGACAGGAAGTCCGCTTTCTGAGGTCGTGTCCACGTGCGAAGTTTGGATGCCGTTCGCTGCCATAATACCCCTCAGCGGTGCGTGAGGGGGCGGTTTGGGTTTGGGTTTGGGTTAGGGTTGGGTAAGGGTCTGTTTTTTTTCTTTTCGGACGTGATACGACTTGACGCTTCGACGCTTGAGGGTAAAAAAAGCGCCACTCTATTTTCCGTGAACTGTGGGGACCCTTTCTGTGGCGATCGCGACTACTACCCTCCTGGGTTTGGAGTCAGCTCGACGAGGGGTCTGTAAGCCAACAGAGTTTGTTTTTTTTTATATTGTTTTCCTGGGCGGGCTATGTGGAGAGGCTTGCAGTTCTGCTCCGCGATAATCGGATATACTCCTATGGACGTTGACAGTGGAGTTCAGCGATCGTGTTACGAGGGCTAGCTTAGATGGAATGGCGAGGGAATGGAGTTGGTCGATCGCGTTACGAGCGCCTCTAGCTGGGACGGGCGAGAGAGTCTGTGTGGCTGTGAGCTTGGTCACCCTGCTTGCGTGCCGTCGTTTTTTCTGGTGGTGCATCAGACCTTGAAATCAGGGTGATTTCGACTTTGAAATCACCCTGATGATGAAAACATAAGTTGTTGAACGTATCTCTGTGGTTGTATTCAGACCTGGGCGCCGACCCGTTGGACCGGACCGGACCGGACCGGCAACCACTTTCTGGACCGGATTTGACCTTTCTTAGACAGGTCAAATCCGGTCTGGAAAGGTCAAATCCGGTCCAAGAAAGGTCAAATCCGGTCTAGTAAAGGCCACCTTTTCTAGACCGGATTTGACCTTTCTGGACCGGATTTGACCTTTCCAGACAGGTTGTCGCCTGTCTAGTACGGTCATACTCGTGTGACCTGTTTTAGACCGGTGTGACCCTGTTTTAGACCGATGTGACGCCCAATATGACCTGTTTTAGACCGACTCCAAGTCGGTCTGGACAGGTGGGCCGCCTGTCCAGACCGACCTGGCACCTGTCTAGAACAGGTCACACAATTAAGCACTTTTTAATGTGTTAATCGACTGAGAACTAATTCAATTGATTAAAGAACAAAGTATTATTTATTATATACATTTTTAATGCATGAATGACGTGAGCCAAGCCCACCAGCCACCGACTAGAGGGAGTCGGTCGACTCAAGGAGGATTCGAACCCGGGTTGGCTAAGCCCGAGTCGAAGACACTATCACTAGTGGACCCCACCACAGGGACGCTCAAAAGGGGGCCGTTACTTTTAAGTACCCGTTTAATTTTGGAAAATTAAACGGATCTGCTGCCGAAAAAAGTGGGTCCCGCTGGAACCAAAGGAGATGGTTCACAACCTCTGGTGCGTATGTCCTCCGGCTTGCCCACCTCGCAGAACACCATGCGAACCACCACAGAGGTCGCAACCTGGAACCGGTGTTGGGTGGGAGGTGCCTGGTGGGAGTGATCTATTGTTTAATTTTGTTATATGTTTTTTTTTTCAGTACACCAGTTCTGTTCTCGAACTCCCCTCTGAATAGGCAAGAAACAGGGCTGCTGGTTGGGTTTTTTTGTGGGGTGAGGTTTTTGGATTTTTTCTTTCAAGGTCAGGTCTGGTGCTTGTGAAATTACGATGGACTGTAGGCTGGAAAAACGGGGTTGGTAATGGATAGGAAATGGACCGTGGAAAATCATAAAGGCAACAGGAAGTCGTCCTCAAGAACGCCAACCCCCGACAAACGGTGTGCATCTACAAGTGCGAAGATTCTGTTGTGAAGGTACCAGTTGGCAGGGCTGCTCTTTCTCTATCCCTTCTTTTTTTTTGGGGGGGGGGGGGGGGGAAGGGGCGTCAGAATAGTAATTCCCTATGAGGATGTGGCAGGGTCTGGATGCAGTTCACGAAACTTCAGAACCATGCGTTTGAGTGATTTCCCACATGTATGCTGGATTGTGACCCTCGCCTGTCCGGACATCCCAAGTCAACTACGTGAGTGAAATTGTCAACTCCATCATCAGTCAGTCTGTACAAGGATGATAACGTTCTTGGTCACAGAAAATCCTTTGCACTTGGTGGGAAGAATGCTGCTCAATGCCCTGTTTATGTATGTCGGCTATGTCCAGGTATTCCAACGTGTTGCAAATCTTGCTGCCCATAATTTCCAACCCCCATCGCTGGTTTGTCGTTCACATCTTCAGGTCGCATGTCTGAAACTGGCATTTTTCTTGAAGCCAACAGCAATTTCCCTCCCAGTATTTCTTCAGCTGCTGGGGTCAGTTTCTAATTCTCAGGGGATTTTTGTGTGTAGATTCGTCGCATCATAGCTCTGTGGCCTTTGGGCCAGCAGCATAGGGAGATACGTGACGGCCACGACAATAATTGGCTCCTGCTGGAGTTTGCGTTATCGATCCCCTTCGCAGCCGGGTACAAGACAGAGGTAGGATTAGCCGGATGTCTGCCAGAGATCGGCTTCCCCCCTGGAGGTCTGACTTCCAATTAATGGCCTGCAGGCATCAAGATGCTATGTTTAGCCTCCCTGGTGTTGTGAGGTATCTGCACATCAATTTTTGAAACCCACTTGCTGCACAGAAGTATGATATTATCAATCAGGGTGTTTCTGAGAAAAAGAATTGAAAAAACTCTTCCAGGGAAAGGACATGACTTCAGTGTGCTTTTTTTCAAAAAGAAAGTAAAAAGAGAAAGCAGAGTAGGAATGGCAAAGATTTGATTTAAGTTTGTTAAACTAATGGGGAAATTGCTGTGCATTTGTAGTAGGTGGACCTTCGATGCCAGCTGTAGGAAGAATCTGACAAAACAGGCCAGGCCGAAGGCAGTTTGGGTGCCGAGGAGAACGAAGTAAAGAAGCCAAGGTGTGGATACAGAAAAATATGACTCATAATAAACCTATCGGTTGTCTAGCGCTCAAAGCACTACCTCTTCTTCTTTCTATGAGCTGTAGGAAATCGGAAAAAAAAATGTAAAGTTTTGAAAGTGGCAAAAGTGCCTTTCAAACAGCGGTGACTGTGACCAGGTGCATCTAGGGGAGAAGTGAAAAAACTGACGGAAGCGAAAAACTCGTTCAATTCCACCTGTAACGCATGGTCAGCCGGATTGGGATTGGTCAGCCGATGAGGGATAGATAGAGAGAATCCACATCAGCACCGGAGATATGATCCGAAGCCACAGGGCCAGCACCTACTCCAGGATGCTGTGATTCCCGAGTGGTACAACAGTGGTAATTGATGAGCCTAAACCTGCCCCACCTCCTCCACCACCTCCTCCCCCTCCTGCTCCTTTACCTCCAGCACCAGTTTCTGCAAGGCCAGAGGCAAAGGTGTCAGGTGCCCAAGCTAAGTCAACTGGAGCCTATGCCCCAGCAAAGGCCACTGGTTCTTTTGTTCCTGCAAGCCCTGTGGAGAAACCTGCAGAACCAGCTCCAGTTAAAAATCCGGAGAAGCCTGCTGAGGTTCCAGAAGAGAAGCCTGAGGCTCCAGTTGAGCAACCAGAGGAAACTCCAGAGAAACCAGTACGACAACTAGGCACTCTGTTCTGTCCTTCATATGATAGATCCCTTGATGTGTATGCATGGAAGATCATTAACCAATGCCTTTGATTTTTGCAGGCATTTGAAAAGTCGCAAGAAGCAGATGTTATTTGAAATTGTGGAGGTATTCCTGAACTGCGATGTTCTATTGAGACTATCCTTTCTTTATGGTTTTGTAGCGCTTGCCACTGTAACAGGTTTGGTCTGGTTCCACCACACTTGTTAAATTAAAACTAAAACTAAAACTAATTAAAACTATTACACTCTTTCGTGTTCATTTTTAAATTTATTTCAGGTTTTTCTTTCTTTATCATTTCCCCAGGTGTATATGCCTGACTTGTTGACCGATATGGCCATTTCGGCAGCAAAATCAGCTGGGGTCTTGGTTATTGTAATTGGTGGGGAGGAGCCAGTGGAGTCGACCGTTTCAGACCAATTTGTCACGTTCGCATCCACAACTGCTTCTGCATACACAAAGGAGGGCACAGTTGCAGCTGAAAGCTTTTGTGTGGGGGATTCTTCATCAGTGACAGAAGGTGCAACCACTGTCGTTGGAAATGCTTGTGGTGGAGTGAAGCAGTTGGAGGCTTGCCGTGGTGTTGGTGCTTCTTGCTGTGCGAGAAGCTTCAAGAGGAGGCTCTGTAACTATTCAAAAGACGGTTGCAAGAATGGTCCATGGATCAGAAATAATGACTACAGTTATGAGAAGAATACAAAAAGGTCTTTTCAAGATGGGAAGAAAAACCAGTGCTTCTGCCTCCAGTAGAGAGCTGGAGGAGATTCTTATATGTTAATCCAGAATTAACATGCAGTTCGATATTTCGTCTTTTCATGTTTTCATTTGTGAGTTGGGATGGCAGGGAGTGACCCTTATTTCATTTTTAGTCTGCTAGCAATATGATGTTTTATTGATATGATGTTTTGTAAAGAACGTTGCAAAACCCCAAACCAACAGTGTGACAAAGCCTTTCCCCGGTGTAACGATCAATGTTGCAAAACCAAAAACCAACAGTGTGACAAAGCCTTTCCCCGTTGTAACAATCAACGTTGCAAAGTCCACAACCAACAGTGTGACAAAGCCTCTCCCCGTTGTAACAATCAACGTTGCAAAATCAACAACCAACAGTGTGATAAAGCCTTTCATCGTTGTCACAATCAACGTTGCAAAGTGCTGACAAATCATCGTGAAAAGGCCTGTCCACGTTGTAACATGCATCGTTGTGGAGTGCACATTCTTCCGTGCTCAGAGGCCTGTCTACGTTGTAACATGCATCGTTGTGGAGTGCACATTCTTCCGTGCTCAAAGGCCTGTCCGCGTTGTAACATGTAACATGCATCGTTGTGGAGTGCACATTCTTCCGTGCTCAGAGGCTTGTCTACGTTGTAACATGTATTGTTGTGGAGTGCACATTCTTCCGTGCTCAGAGGCCTGTCCGCGTTGTAACATGCATCGTTGTGGAGTGCACATTCTTCCGTGCTCAGAGGCCTGTCTACGTTGTAACATGTATCGTTGTGGAGTGCACATTCTTCCGTGCTCAGAGGTCTGTCCGCGTTGTAACATGTATCGTTGTGGAGTGCACATTCTTCCGTGCTCAGAGGCCTGTCTACGTTGTAACATGCAACATGCATCGTTGTGGAGTGCACATTCTTCCGTGCTCAGAGGCCTGATTACGTTGTAACATGCATCGTTGTGGAGTGCACATTCTTCCGTGCTCAAAGGCCTGTCCGCGTTGTAACATGCATCGTTGTGGAGTGCACATTCTTCCGTGCTCAGAGGCCTGTCTACGTTGTAACATGTATCGTTGTGGAGTGCACATTCTTCCGTGCTCAGAGGCCTGTTCGCGTTGTACCATGCATCGTTGTGGAGTGCACATTCTTCCGTGCTCAGAGGCCTGTCCGCGTTGTAACATGCATCGTTGTGGAGTGCACATTCTTCCGTGCTCAGAGGCCTATCCGCGTTGTAACATGCATCGTTGTGGAGTGCACATTCTTCCGTGCTCAGAGGCCTGATTACGTTGTAAACTGCATCGTTGTGGAGTGCACATTCTTCCGTGCTCAGAGGCCTGTCTACGTTGTAAACTGCATCGTTGCAAATGAAGCACTCAGCCATGTCATTTCGAAAAGACGTCAACCATGCTAACCGGGCCTTCTGCGTGATTCGCCGGCTGGATGTGGGTGCTAAAAAAACCATCATTGTTAAATGTGCACTCCACAACGATGAAAAACAACCATGCAAAAGGGGTGTAGAACAACGTTAATGGTGTCATTAACCACGCGATTGTTTACAACGTATTCAGCGAATTTCCTATAGTGATAAGAGGAAAAGCAAACGAGGTAAGTTTGCAGTAAGTTTGATGTGTCCTCCATCACAAATTTGTGATAGGATTTGAGTGCGGTGCTGACCTCTTTTCTTTTTTCTTTTTTTTTCCTTCTCAATGTCGATATGTAAAGTATGTATTTGGCGTTTGTATCCGTTTGTATCTGTTTTTCCACCGGGGGGGGGGGGGGGGGGGTTGGGATTTTGGCAGGATTAATAAAACCAGCAAACTGTTTTTTTTTTTTGCTGGGTACCCATCCCTCCATTGTAGATTGAGTTTTTCTTTATCATAGTTGCAGCGTTTTTTATTTTTCTTGAGAAGAAAAGGCAGGGATGGGAAAAAAAAGACATTTCTGGGTCTGTTTTGGGATCTGGGAATTCGGGGACTGTCTTAACGAAAAAAAGAAAAAAAAATGAGGGCATGTCGCATCATGTCCCCATTTTGAAAAAGAAAACAAAAAGAGAGACGATATGACAGGGAGGAAATGGATGCGGTGGTGGGATTTGCCCTGATTGAATTTTGCTGTCGTGGTGGTATTGGACCTGTCATATTTATGTGTACGAAATTTGGGTTGAATTTCGCTGCTTCGATTGGATTACAATAATATGGAATTTGTTAAAAATAAATAAAAATTGATGTGGCATCTGCTTCTTTTGTTTTCCCTGGGGTTAGCTTCCCTTTTTCCGACTGCTGATTTTGCAGTGCATGGGTGTGTGTGTTAGATGGCTCGAAGGCTGATGCGTTCCAAAGCGAAAAAGATGCAACTAATAGAGGGTTGATCGTGAACAAAGCGGCGCTCAACCGGGTTAAGAAATTCGAGGAAGAACCATCTAGAAATGAGGAAACGCTGTGATTGGTTTATTCCTGGTGGGATTTTGTGGGTTTTGTTCCAACAGGCCAGAACTGAATATTTCTGGAGGAGGAAATAATTCAATATTGAGTGAAAGCGAGTTCTCTTCAAGACGCTTTTTTGGCTTCAATACGTTCAGCAGGTTTACAATCCTAAGGTTTTTGTTTTGTTTTTGTTTTTGTTTTTTTTGTTTTTCTTTTTCTTTTCTTTCCTTTTTGTCTTTGTTCCAGCATCATAGAGGGTGATGGCCAGACCTGGGCCCGACCGGACCGGCAGCGAAAAACCGGTCCGGTCCGGTCCAACCTGTCCATGGACCGGCTGACCTGTCCGGTCCTGTCCGGTCCAGCGAAAAAACGCCGGTCCTTGCAAGACCGGACAGGTTGTGACCTGTCCGGTCCTGTCCACTCCGGTCCAGTCAACCTCGGAAATCTGCAGAAATCTAGACCGGTTTTCTGACAGATTTTCCGTTTTTAGACAGGTCACACCCACATTTCGCCTTTATTAGACCGGCGATGTGACCTGTCTAAAACCGGAACGACCCTGTCTTGACAGGGTTGTTCTCCTGTTTTAGACCGGCTCTAGGTCGGTCTGGACAGGTGGGCTGCCTGTCCAGACCGACCTGGAGCCTGTCTAGAACAGGTCGCACAATTAAGTACTTTTAACGTGCTAATTGTGTATCAATCGACTGAGAACTGATTCAATTAATTAAAGAACGAAGTATTATTTATTATATGCATTTTTAATGCATGAATGACGTGAGCCAAGCCCACCAGCCACCGACTAGAGGGAGTCGGTCGACTCAAGGAGGATTCGAACCCGGGTTGGCTAAGCCCGAGTCGAAGACACTATCACTAGTGGACCCCACCACAGGGACGCTCAAAAGGAGGCCGTTACTTTTAAGTACCCGTTTAATTTTCCAAAATTAAACGGGTACTTAAAAGTAACGGCCTCCTTTTGAGCGTCCCTGTGGTGGGGTCCACTAGTGATAGTGTCTTCGACTCGGGCTTAGCCAACCCGGGTTCGAATCCTCCTTGAGTCGACCGACTCCCTCTAGTCGGTGGCTGGTGGGCTTGGCTCACGTCATTCATGCATTGAAAATATATATAATAAATAATACTTTGTTCTTTAATCCATTGAATCAGTTCTCAGTCGATTAACACATTAAAAAGTGCTTAATTGTGTGACCTGTTCTAGACAGGTGCCAGGTCGGTCTGGACAGGCGGCCCACCTGTCCAGACCGACTTGGAGTCGGTCTAAAACAGGTCATATTGGGCGTCACATCGGTCTAAAACAGGGTCACACCGGTCTAAAACAGGTCACACGAGTATGACCGTACTAGACAGGCGACAACCTGTCTGGACAGGTCAAATCCGGTCCAGAAAGGTCAAATCCGGTCTAGAAAAGGTAGCCTTTACTAGACCGGATTTGACCTTTCTTGGACCGGATTTGACCTTTCCAGACCGGATTTGACCTGTCTAAGAAAGGTCAAATCCGGTCCAGAAAGTGGTTGCCGGTCCTGTCCGGTCCGGTCCAACGGGTTGGCGCCCAGGTCTGGTGATGGCTCTCTTTTGCTGTGGGTTGTAATTATGATTATGATTATGTGTGTTCAAGACGCTTTTTTTTAATGAAACCGTGGAGGAAAAGGGAGAGAGGGCAGCCGAGGGTGTCGTCAAATTCTTTGATGATGTGTTGGGTGCTCTTTGTGGATGATGGTGTTGGAACAAAACAGCAAAACAGCCCCAACATGTAATTAACATTTGAGAAAATACATTTACTTATTCATTTAATGTCCATTTAAAAAATTGAAAAGAGAAACATACTTTCACCGATTTTTTTTTTCCAGCCTTGTTTTAGCCTGTACCGTTGTTCGCAGATCTATTCATAGCGTGTTTTGTTGAATTCACGTTTTGTTCCTGTTGATGATATTTTTGTTTTGTTTTTCTTTGTGAAGTGGATATGGCCCGCCTGGTCCTTTCGCCCCGGTGCCGAATCAAGGGGTCCCTCCACCCAGACCTCCCCCTTTGCCAAATCGAAAAGATTCAACAGCCAATGCCCAACAACCCTCCAGCGGAAAGCGTCAAACCAACAAGGTGCATTAAATCAAAATTAACTCACTTTTTTTTTTTTAAGTGTTTGAAAATGACCACACACAATTCCCGAAAAAAAAAAAACAAAAAAAAAACAAAAAAAAAAAAAAACAGGAAAAAAGGGAATTCTGCCCTTTCTTTTTGTCTTATACATACCAAAGGCCTTTTTTTTTTCCCTCCTCCTCTGGAAAATTCACAAACGCGCACAGCAAAAGAGCGGGCCTAAGCTGTACAGAACGTCTGCCGATGTCGATACAGTCAAACAGAAAATGGAGGAGGAACAAATGAATTGCCGTTCAGCGGCCCAAAACCAAAGAGGAAAGACAAGAGCTCCTCAGGTGTTTCATCTTTGTTCGATTTATATGTACATTTATGTATTTAGTCCTTTTTTATATCACAAGTATTCTATTTTATTATTTTGACTTTTTTGAATTTTCTTTTCTTTTTTTCTTTGGTGGGGGAGGAGGGTACTTGAATGGAATGAAGAAGATAGTTGAGTAAATCAGTGAAGGAAAGCTTTTTCTTGTCAAAAGGGGTAAAAACTGAAAAAAAAAAGTTCAAAACTGAAACAGCGGTATGTGGCTTTTCTGGGAACGGGTGCGTAGGAAGTCTGCCTGGTGCGTGGGTTATTGCTATTTTTAGATGAAGAATTTTCCTCTGTGATTTACTGTGCAGGTGGTTGGAGGATCGAAAAAAGAATTTCCCCACCGCTGAGAATATGAAAAGAAAGGTGCGTTTTTCATATATCCACGATGAAGAGAAGGATGTTTTATGTTTCATTGAATGTTTAGTTAATTTACTTTAGTTTACGATTTCTCTTTTTTTTTTTTTGGGGGGGGGGAGGGACTAACTAACGGTCAGTAAGTTGCAATCTTTTTTTTCTTTCCTACTTTCATTGTTCGACATCAATGAATGCTGATGGGCTGCAAAAATGTAGGGTAAAATTCCTCTGTTGCTTGAGTCAGCCCTTATATCCTCCAGCCTGATATTTTTTTATACTGTTTGGTTTCTGAAGTGCTCTTGTGTACAATATGAATACGCACCTATATATATAGGATTGAGTTTGATTTGCTTTTTAGCTTATTTTTATCGCTTCAGTTGAGTGAACCAGCGTTTTTTTTGTTTTTGTTTTTTTTCTAGGAAGCGGAGGCAAAACTGATGAACGAACGTGGGGAAATCGATCCTCGACCAAAAAGCTTGACTCTACAGCAAATGGTGGAAAAGCAAAGAGACATGGGTTTGGACAAGTATGGATGCTATTACTGCTCCTCTTTTTTTTTCGCTTAAAAAAAAACAAACAAAAAAAACTCACAGTGGGAAAAACAAAACTCTTGTTCGTCATCCAGTTGTATAATATTCTCGGGCATCGAATTCGTTTATAAACGATTGTGAACTCATTCGTGGTGTTTTAGTATCCGTGTTCCATCAACAAGCCCAAAACAAAAGATCAATCCGGGTGAATTGCACCTCCAGTGGAGAGGTTCTCCGGCAAGGGTCCTTGTTCCCCCCCCCAATTTCCCTTTTTTCAGAGACCAACCCATACTTTGGTTGGAACAGGGGTCGTACTTCTTACATGTGAATCCCACGGCACCTAAATGAAACCCAACAAAGCCGATCAGGAGCTTCCAAGCGAACGACGTAATTCCAAACACTATGGGAAAACAGCAACACCAGAAACATACGTGCCCCAAGACAGCCAACGGCATTCAACGAGCGTTGTCTGAGCAATCAACTGATGTTTGGAAGCCCAATCTGCAGTAGATTTGTGCAAAAACCAAATGATTAACCAAATGGACCCTCACCTCGAACGATATCTGTGAGGCAAACACTCCACAATACAATGAATTTACTCACCCCAGCAACCAGATTTCCACAATTAATTTCTATCACTAGCTAGGTTCAATTGACCATGAAACCCAGCCCTGCATGCAGCTTCCCATGCCAACCAACCTATCTGTTTTTACCCCGTGTTTTTTCAAAATAAGACGAACCCAAAGCCTCGGTTGAACGTGCTATTGACCGCTATCGATGATTCGTTGGCTGGTCCGGATTGCTACTGGTTTTTTGTCGATGCAATTCGGGTAGTACCATTTCCCATTCGGAACCTTTGCTAGGCCGATACATTCAACATGCATGGCCACTGTGCAGGAAGAAGCCTGAAATCAAAAGCAGAGGGAAACATACATCTATTTTTATATATTGAATTGGAATTATTTTACACACAGCCAAAAGGTCGAGTGCAGCCGACTCAGAAAAAAACAAACAAACAAAATAACACCACCGTGTGATCGCGGTGTCCATATCTAGCTCTCTACCTCAAAGGTAAACTAAGAAGAAATTGATTCGAGAACCAACAGGAAAAACGCTGATCAGAATTGCATGGGTAATGCCAGAAGGGATCTCTCTATATTAATTTATGGTATTATGCGACAAAAACCCACTCACAAAGTCCCTCCGGGTGCCCCCAAGAGTTGCGATGCCTTACTAAGAGGCCCCGTCCTTAAAAAAACAGAGAGGGGGCGAGGCAGAGTCGAACTGCCGCTCCTCCAACGCCCCATTCCAAACAAAAAAAGTAAACAAAACAGAAAAAAAAAAAATGCAAAAAAACGCGTGAGCGAGCCGGGGTTTAACCCTAGTGGCAACCGATTGTCGAAATCCGCATCGGTCGCATGACTTGGACGAACCATGTTTACCACCCCTCAAACACTCACTCGTGAACTTCGGTACTCGCTGCTCTCAAGTACCCCACCCCACAAAGTCACATCCTTCGCTCGTCAAACCGATAATTGCTCGATCAATTAGGAAGTGGAGAAAAAGGGGACGCTGCACTTGAGGAGGGTCTTGTTCGCAAGGAGGATCTGTCGCTGATCATTTTAACCCGAGTGTGACATATTAAAGCAGCCTGTTTGCGAACCCTGCTTAAAAAGCTTTTAATCCTTTCATGTCTGGGACTTGGAGCTGGGGTTTCCGCTTGCTGTCGTTGAATCGAAAATCCGTATGTGCGGGTCGGCGTTTCAATCGATCGACAACGATGAGTGGTATCCGCTCCTTCCTCACGAGGAAATCAGAAGCGTCCAGTCCTAAGCATTTGCACCAGAAATATTCTCTTGTGTTTTTTTGCGGTGCAGAGGAAAAGGACAACCGTCAACTGGAATCTGAAGCCAAAAGGTGTCTATGCTCTGCATCTGAAAAGAAAACCTCTGTCATCAAATTTGTCATGCGATGATTTTTTGTTCTAATTCAGAAACCTATCAACATCTGGTGACAGAGACCTCGACATTGTGGAGTCCGTGGAGCTGTGATTTTTTTTTCTTCCCGAAAGCGAACAGAAAAAACACACGCAGACATCCCCTCTTGGGATCCCAAATCAAATCAGCAAGTGGTTGTGAATTTGGTCGATTTCCCTGTTTCTGCAACGCTGTCCCGTATACCTGACGCCCTCCCTCCCCCCCCCCTTTTGGTTTCTTGATTTTTTTTTTTTTTTTTTTGAGAATAATTTTTGGGGGTCGATGCAAAAGAGTGGTGTTGTTTTGATTAGGTTGAAGGCCAGGCCCTGTTTTGAACGTCGCACGGAAAACCTGAAACCAAGGAGGTGGAAGGGAAATCCCAATCCACAGAGCTGAGGAAGGAATTCATATCGTACTGGCAAACAGAGCTGTACACATCGTAAGGCTCGAACAGGAAAAAAACACACACACACACATATATTCCAAAGAAGCGCTTCGCTTTTTTGCTGTTGGATCCTTGACAAAGCAGTAAAAAAAAAAAATAGATGGGAGGAGGTGGGGGTTGTGCAGGGTACTATGACGAGTACTAGTCTCTCTGCTTTGCGTTTCATTTTGCCAGATCAGGACTTCACCTAACGACCCTGAAAGCTCACCCCTTTTTTTTGGGGGGGGGGGGGGGGATGGGGGTTGTGGATTGAGGGAGACAAAGGTGACCTGTGATTTGCCAGTTTTGAGTTTGTAACTCTAGATTATGTATGGATGTGGATGTGTGGCAAAGAGAACAAAGATGGGCGTTTGCAGCTGTGAATGACCTGATGGATTTCTTGCTTTAAGAGGTGGTGCGACATCAGATTTGACCCAGGAGCTGCATGTAGTTGGATAGGACAGTTTCCCCTGTTCCATCATCATAGGAGCTGTGTTGAGGTCCCAGTGAAGTTTTACGGGATTGAGGGTTTTGACCCGGGAAAGTATTTGATTTCCCGGATGGTCAAGGAGGGGCACGCTGGGAAGGTGTACTTCACTTGCAAAGCTGTGAAGGAAGGATCGAAGTTGTAGGGCAAAAGGCAAGTACATATATACATACATGTGTATTATGCATGATGCCATGGAAACACATTTGTTTTCAATCTTATCTCGAATTTGATTTTTATTTTTTATTTTATTTTTTTGCCTGTGGTTTCGACAGATAATGGAAAGGCGTAAGGACAAGAACAAGCAGCTCCGTTGCGAGTACCGTTTCTGCCAAGGGGCTCTGGGATTCGTCATCAAATACATCACCAAACGGATCTTGTACGTCAATCTCAGCGATACCATCCGCTTTCTGATGGAAGGGTTTTTGGCTCTGCCACAAAAACCCAAGGTGCTTACCCGAGTTTCCACTGTCAGCCCCGCCGCAAAAGCATCTTCGATACGCTTGCGGAGAGCCCTCTCCACAGCCTCTCGTTCTTCACGCTTTCCTTGAGACGAGAGCGTCACTTGGAGGGCTGCGATCTCTTTCAGGAGAGTCTCGTTGTTCGCTTCGGCTGAAACGCGTACGTCTTCCAATTTACTTTCGACGTTCACGCCGGCGAGGTTAATTCTTTTGAGTTCGGCCTGGGTGGCGTCAGCCCTTTCGTCCAGCTTTTCTTCTAGCTTTTCCTGGCTCTCTTTCTGTTCTTGGACTGTGTCTGCCACTTCTGCGATCTTTTCCAGCGCCGTCGAAACATCTCCCTCCACCTTTTTCCCGGCCTCGTGGATCCGTGCGAGCTCCTCGTTTACGTTGCCAAGGGCGGTAACCTTCTTTTCGAGCACTTGGCACCCCTTTCTCAGCTTAGCAACCGTTTCTTCGAGAGCCGCCAAAGGATCCATGGTCGTCCCTGGATCTATTTTCCGTTATCTTTTCGACGTCCCCGAGAGGTCTTTCTCGTAGGAGTCGTCTTCGGCTCCGAAACCACTTGTAACAATCACAGGGGGAAAATACTTCGATACACGAAACAAAACGAAACCTTACACGAACACCAACAACAAGACAACCGCCGCCGACTCCTTAAACCCCAAGCAAGCCTAATCCGCGACCCTGGCGTAGTGCCAAATCCCACTAACTACTGCCTCATTCTACACCTTCTGTACCCCTCCCTCGACTCCACTCTAACCTCACACTCATGTCACCTCAGTCATCCCGCGGGTCACATCGTGAGTCAATTCAATCCCCTCCCATTACTCCCGGATCTCCCGAGAGCGACACCTATTACCTAATCCGGTATATAGGCGCCCTCTCCCCCAAGTTAAAATAAGAAGCGAACTCAGGACACCTAACTCAGAGTAGATTACATCCATTCTGGCCCAGGTGGCCTGAGTTCGAATCTCAGCCATTAGTAGTGATAGGACTTGGGCCGATTTTTTGGTCCGGCTCCGGTCCGGTCCGGTTACGGTCGGGTTACGGTCACCGTACTACGGCCGTAACTCCGTACCGTAACCGGAGTAATATGCTGTTTTTACGGTACGGAACAGGTACGGTATAGCTACGGCAGGCCCTAAATCATCATGAAATAGTGTGGTTCAGTGCTAAAGCGTTAGGCTCCAGTCTGTAGGGTCGCAGGTTCGAATCCTCCTGAGTTCCTTTGGAATCGCGGAACCCTGCGGGGGTCACTTTCTACGGTTTACGGTTGGTACAGCCATTACGGAGCGATACGGAGCGGTACGGAGCTACGGTTACGGCCGTAAAAGTACGATTTTCCGACGAAAATTGTACTCCGGTTACGGTCCGGTTACGACGTTACGGTACGGTTACGGTGACCGTAACCGTAAAGTCCTATCACTGGCCACTACCACCACTAATCCCACACCTAAAGAACTGCTACACAGTATTCTCTGCTGCTGCAGTAGCAGTAGTAGTTTGTAGTCTGTGGGTGGACCCTTCTCAGGGTAGAACTGCCAGTAGTACTGGTCCAGTTCTGAATCGTTACAGCGATTGTCTTGTCTAGGTGTTTGTTTTATTTTTTGTTTCGAAGAAAAATGTGAACGTAGATTTGCACTCGAAAGAATAGAACGGCACCACAACAGGTACAGAAAGCAAAAAATAAGAGAAAAAACATCTTAAACAAGAACAAAATTATTATAACAAAAATGGACTCTTGCAAGAAAACTTTACAGAAATGGATAAACGTGGCTACCTCATCTTCGAATCTTCTCCTGGTGGGAAACTGTGCAGCATCGTGACTTGTGACCATGATGTTCGAGCTGCACATTCGCTTGATTTGATGTGTCAGCAGCAGTCATGGGCTGCACAGGACAGACCCCTGTCTTGTGCGCCGCACAGGACAGGGTTCTGTACGGGTTCTGTGCACCCTGTGCAGGTCTGTCCTGTGCAGCGGAATTGCACAGGCCAGAACAGCACAGACTGTCTGTGCACGGAACAGGGTCGGACCTGTGCGCACAGGCGCACAGACTGCACAGAACAGCACAGAATCTGCACAGACTGTGCACAGAATCTGCACAGAATCTGCACGGACAGTGTACAGAACTGGACAGAATCTGCACAGAAACTGCACAGACCGTGCCTGTGCTGTGCTGTGCAGTCTGTGCGACTGTGCAGCACAGGTCCGACCCTGTCCTGTGCACAGACAGTCTGTCCTGTCCTGTCCTGTGCACAGGGGTCTCAGCCCATGTCTGGTCAGCAGATTGCACCTCTGATAGTCCAAGTCATTTGTGTAAAGACTGCACTGCGGACTGCGACTCTGAAGCAGTCTGCCAGCCTGAAACAACAGCCTAGAAGGCTGCAACAAGTTCTGACACGAGAGAGCGGGAGAGAGAGAGTGTTCAACCCCAAAATCGAGTTACAAGAATACCCTGAGGTGCTGCCCAAATACCCTAGGCTGCACCTCTGATCCAAACTGATCGTTCAAGGTCCTATCCATCAACATGACCTGACAGTCTGCCTCAGTGTCAGGTCCCCTGTCTGAAACCTTCTGAGCTGCCAGCCCTGCAGAAAAGCGTCTGCTGAGCTGTCAGCCCCCATTCACAGATCTAAGGGTTCCGCCCTGCTGCAGCAAACCGGCTGCAGCATTGCTGGTTCCCTAGAACTGCAGGCCTGTCAGTTCCCCTGAACTGCAGGTCTGCCAGTTCTCTGAACTGAGGATCTGACAGTTCCCCTGAACTGTAGAATCCTTACAATTTGCCACCACGAGTCCAGTGGGTGGCACTTGAGGGTCTACGTGAAGCATTTCCAGAATTTGAGTAGTCTTGGAGCCAGGGGATGCACACATGTCCAGTACCTGGATACAGACATCAACACGGGTTTTTGAATGATGCAGAGGCCCAGAGTTTTGACGCGACAAAGAATTAGTCACAAACTGTAGGTTCTAAATTCAACTACGAAAGAGGTGCTTCATTGATGGAATTAGCGGATGTGAATTATACATCGACAGGCGGAAAAGCGTCCTAGTCATAGAAGTCTGCCTGCATTGCAAAAATATTGATATAGTTCTGGAGGTAGATATGCTTTCTATTCTCATCAAATCATCATGTGAAATTTTGTTTATAAAAAATTATATTTGAGTCTGGATGGACTGTTTTTTTTTTTCTTCCTCACATGATGCTCCGGCTTGACATCCAAAAAGAGAGGGGGTATCATGGACACAGCTTCTTGTCGACTGAGAATGCTTCCATCGTCCGTTTCCATTCCAAGCAATTCATGGACTTCTGCCAGAATGCTTTCTTGCCTCCAGTTTTTTTTTGACGCTGGAAGGTTGTAGGCCAAACCTTCGGGATACCAGGTCAAACCCTTTGGAACGATGTTTTCCTGGCCCCTCATCTGAAGCGATGTGTGCATGTGTTATCGCTCGAGAGGACTGACGTCCGCGAGCGACGTCTCCTATCTCGGGAAAGAGTAAGGCGGCGGCACAGACTCAGGGTCACACCAACAGATCACTGAAAAGCAAGGTTACATCAAGCGTCCCATCTTTTAACTCCCAGTTCGACTTTCCCGAGGGTGACTAACCACCCGTAACACTCCCACTACCCTGACTCACAGCCGCCAGTTCTACTCCTGACTCACTCACACACTCACACACAGGCCCAGACCAAAGCACGTTCCCACTCAGACTCGAACCCAGAACCTTAGTCTCACAAGTCCTAATCTGGTTGATCGAACCACTGTCTTGACTCTGTGCTCTTGCGGTGGTTTCCTCGCTGTAGTTCGGTAGTATCTCCTCAGGGGAATGCTGTCATCTACCGGGGATGCATCTGACGCTTCACAGACGTCAGATGCATGACGCCTTTGACGTCTGACGTCCCTGGACGTCAGCGGCTGGTATCAATTGCCTCCCCCCTGGGGGCAGTTGGTGCCCTCACCAAGTATCTATCAAATGCATCCTTCTGATTCTGTAAAAGTAACTCTGAACTAGGGTGATGCAAACACTTTACTGCCCTTATGCAACCCATCCCCTAGTCACTGGGATTCCTGATCCTTCAGCCACAGAATCAAAAGTGCATCTAACTTCTACCTGATCCCAGCTCTCCTCTTATAATCAGCCAGGATTTCTGATGCATTTAATAAATTGTCTTGGGGTTCCCATGTTGCTTCACTGAGTGGATACCCCTTCCAGACTACTAAAAATCTCCTTTTTCTTCCTGAAAACTTATGTCTTACTACAGCTTCAACTTCAAATTCCTCTTCTCCCTCAGAATCTAATTCTGCTGGAGGTGCCATTACCTCCCTAGGAAACTTAGAACTTTCCTGAAGTTTTCTTAACTTTGATACATGAAATACAGGATGCATTTTCCCTCCATCTGGTAACACCAATCTATATGCCACAGATCCCACTGCAGCAGCAATAACAAAAGGTCCAATATATCTTCTTCTGATTTTCACTGGAATATGTTTCAAGACTGCTAAATTCAATGTCTTTGCGGAGAGCAACACCTTTTCTCCCACTTGAAACTGTACATCCCTTCTTCTTTTATTTGCTTGCTGCCTCATCTTCTCTTGGGCTGTTTTATATCTGTCCTTGGCATCATTGATGACTTCCTGCATATGAGATATCATCTCTTGCACTGATTCTGCTTCAGCTTGAGCTTTTCCAGCCAGTAGATCTCCTGGCAGCTGAGGATGCACCCCATACATCAAAAAAAAGGGGCTGTATCCTGTAGATGTGTGTACAGCATTGTTGGCTGCAAATTCAGCCATCCCTAACCCCTGCATCCATGTCTCTGGATGCTCTTCCACATAGGGTCTTAGGAAATTCTCTAATGTTCTGATGCTGACTTCACTTTGTCCATCTGTTTGAGGATGGAAGGCTGTGGACATCCTCACCTTAGTCCCCACACATCTCATTAGTTCCTGCCAAAATTTACTAGCAAATCGAGTGTCCCTATCACTGATTATCACACTGGGAATCCCATGATTCCTGAAGATGTGATCAAAGAATATCCTTGCATACCCTGGTGCATCTATTGTTTTACTGCAGGGTATAAACTTTACCATCTTAGTCAATCTATCAACAAACACTGCAATTGAATCAAACCCATCCACAGGGGGTAAATCAGTCACTAGATCAGTAGTGATCTGATCCCATTTCTTATCAGCTACTGGAATAGGTTGCAGCAATCCCTTCTGAGCTCTTAACTCAGGTTTCATTTGCTGGCAAACCTCACATGTCCTGACATATTCCTGGACATCCTTTTTCATATCATTCCAGTAGTATTTCCTGGACATCAGCTCCAGAGTTCTCTCTATCCCCAGATGTCCTGAAATCTGATTATCATGTCCTTCAGTAAGGACTTTCATTCTCAGTTCCTGAGGAACCCCTAACTTCATGAGTCCATCCTGAGTTTGATAAATCAATAACCCTGATTCATTGATTCCATATCCTGGAATTCTCTCTCCATCCAGTATTTGATTGTAGATGTCTTTGATTTCAACATCTGCCAGTGTTGCTTGTTCCCAGAGTGTAATCTCCTCTGTGCTGGGTTGTAATGAACTCACTACTTTGAGTTCCTGCTCTGCTGGAAGACTTCTTGATAGTGCATCAGCAACCAGATTCAGTTTCCCTTGGATGTACTGAATTTTTGGTTTGATGCTGAGGAAATGTCCTGCTCTCAGCCATCTGGCTTGAGGCCTGGACATCATCTTTTGATCCATGAAATTTGTTAGGGGCTGGTGATCTGTAAAGACTGTGACTTCTCCTGGGCATCCCTCTAAATAGTGCCTCCACTGCATCAAGCAGTAGGCTATTCCCAGGAGTTCCCTTTCATACACTGAGTAATTCTGTTCTGATTTTGATAATCTCCTACTGCAGAAGGCTATGGGCTGCAATCCAAAGCCATGATCCTGACAAAGGACCCCTCCAGTTGCTTCTCCAGATGCATCACTAATCACAGTATAATCTTTTACTGGATTAGGATGGATCAGCACTGGTTTGCCCATCAATGCAGTTTTCAGTGTTTGGAAGGCTATTTCCTGAGCAGATCCCCACTCCCACATGACATCCTTCTTAGTTAAGTCATGCAAGGGGCCTGCTATCTTTGCAAAATCAGGAATAAATCTTCTATAGAAGGATACCATCCCCAGAAAACTCCTGACATCAGTAACTGTTTTTAAGGGCTTCCAATCCCTGATTGCCTTAACTTTCACATCCATTGCTGAGATCCCTTTTTCACTCAACCAAAATCCACAGAAATCTGTTTCCTTCACACAGATTTCACTTTTGGTGGCCTTTGCAAATAGACTATACTTCTGTAGCCTGGCTAAGACTGCTGCTAGATGCTCCACATGCTCAGAGATGCTCTTAGAATAGATTAAGAGATCATCAATGAAGATCAGCACAAAGATATCCAGCATATCCTTGAAGATATCATTAACCATGTTCATGTATTGTGCTGGAGCATTAGTAAGTCCAAAGGAAAGCACTTTGAACTGATAGTGTCCAAATCTGCTTCTAAAGGCAGTCTTAGGCCTGTCCTCTTCCCTTAGAGGCATCTGCCAGTAGCCTGATCTCAGGTCTATCTTAGTGAAATATCTAGCCCCATGAACCCTGTCAATCATCTCCTCTGGTAAGGGCAGAGGGTATCTGTTTTTAATTGTTTTTTTATTCAGCCATTTGTAATCCAGGCACATCCTGAGCCCTCCATCTTTCTTAGGGACAAACAGGATGGGTGCCCCAAATGGTGATTGTGATGGTTCAATGAAATCCATCTCCAAAAGGTAATCTAACTGTCTTTTAACCTCATCTAACTCAAGAGGAGACAGTTTATACAGTGGCCTGTACATGGGTTCAGTACCCTCCTCCAGATCAATCCTGAATTCATGACCCAACCTGGTAGGAGGTACACCTTTAGGCAAATCTTTTGCAAATACTTTTCTGTACTGAGTCAGTACTTTCTTAATCCTGGGATCCATATCCTCCTGCAGGATTTTCTGTAGATCATCCCCTTCCCTTTGTTCTGGGATTGTTTCTACTCCAGTCTTTGATTCATCCTCTGGCCTGATCACCACCATGATGATGTGTTTAATTTCCCCTTTTTCTATCTGTCTTTTGATTCTGCCACTAGAACAAAAGGAAAGTTCTGTAGCTCCAGTGGGCTTGAGCTGATATTCAGGCATCACTGAGAGTGGTAATTTTACACTCTTTCTGCCCTTGTTTACTGTGATTATTCCTGACTTAAAATCCACTTTGGGATTGTAGTGTATGAGCCCGGGCAATCCCAGCAGGATTGGGTGATTACTGTCTGGGAAGACATCAGCATCAAATGAGAGCTGGATCTTTCCACAGACAAAAGGGATGCCAAAACATCTCCTCACTGATTTCCTTTCTGTACCATCTAGAAACTTAACAGGAGTTTCTTGTGGTTTGTATTGCAGTCCCAGTTCCTTGAGTGCATCCATGCTAATATAGTTAGCAGTGGATCCTGTATCAATGTATGCTGTAGCTTTCTTTGCACCAATAAATCCTGCCAGTTCATATCCTCTATATGCTGCTGTAGCCTGAGCTACTGCAGTCTGAACTGGTTCCTTTCCCTCAACATTTCCTTCCACTCTAGTGGGTAAACTCACAGTGGCCTCTGTTTGTTTATCCACTCTCTTTTGAGACTGCTTTTTCTTTTGAATTAACACTCCTGGAGTGACCCCATCCAGTGTGTATGCTTCCTGTTCTGTTGCAATAGGGGCTGCAACCACAGGTGTCTCTTGAACACCATCATTTAGTGAGGCTGGTTATTTTGTAGTGGGTTCTTTCATTTCAATATCATCTGGAGGCTTAGCTGACCCAACACTAGCCTCCTCCTTTAGTTTCCCTTCTTCAGGGCTTTCTCAGCTTGGGACAGTTTGGGACACTGTCTCACCCCATGCTCCGTGCTTCCACATAGAAAACACTTAAAGGATCCTCCCCTTGAGGGCCTAGATCCCATCTGACCTCTCTGCTGCACAGCCTTAACTGAATTTGCTGCAGGAGGTAGTTGTGGTGTTGCAGCAGACATCATTGCTGACATCTGTGTATTTCTCTGTCCAAATCTTCCTCTCCCTCTACCTCTGCCTCTAAAACTGTTAGTAGTGCCACCTCTACTGCCTATAGTTGCTGACAGCCTCTGAACTGTGAGGATGGCTTTATCTAGATCTCCATCACACAGGGTCATAACCTGTGCTTGCATATTTCTATCTGAGAGCCCATCCACAAAGGCTGCATATCTTTCTTCTTGAGGTAGATTGGGGAGTCTAAACATCAGCTTTCTGAAGAGTCTGATGTAGCCTAAGGCAGTTCCAGTCTGCCTTAGAGTTCTTAATTGTTTTCTGGCAGTCTCTATTAGGGAGACTGGCTCAAAAACATTCCTTAGCTCTTGAGTGAACTCTTGCCAGCTAGCATACTCTGCTTTTTCCTGATTCATGATCTGTATATCCATCAGGTTTAACCAGCTAAGTGCATCTCCCTGGAGATGTGACTGAAAACAGGATAACCAGTCTCTCTCTAAGATGTGTTGATTCTGCAACCATCTCTTCATTCCTAGTATCCATTCTGTTGCAGACATCCTTTCATCTCCTGTGAATTTCTCTGGGGGAGTGAGCTTAATATGTTTGCTGTAAGGTCTATCAGGACCTTGTCCTGAACCTCCTGATGTGCCACTAGGATCTCTATCAGGTGGTCCTCCTCCTGGGGGACCTCCTCCATCACCTCCTCCACCATCACCACCATTCCCTGGCCCTGGATGTCCAGAACCAGATGCTCTAGGCATGCCTGGTCTGTCTGGGCCATTTGGTCCATTTGATCCATTTGGATCCCCTGGATTTCCTCCAGGTGCACCACCACTGGATGCTCTTTGACTTGTTAACTGTTCAAAGGGATTTGGTGGTCGAATTCCCATTCCTGATGGTGCTGGGGTAGTGCCTACAGTAAAGGTAGCTGGAGGTGCTATAGTTACTGCTGGTGGTTGCAGTAGAGGGGGTGGTAAACCCATGGACAGTTGTTGTCCTGAAGTGAGGTCTATTAGACCTAAAGAAGAGGGTCCTGGAGGTACTGCTCCAGTACTTGTGGCAGGTATAACTTGCTGTACTGGTGGCTGACCAGATGTTCGGATATCCTGAGTTTGTCCCTCAGTTTCTCCTTCCTCTGTATTCTGTACTGTTTGTGTTGCTTGCATCATATGCACTTGCATCACTTGTGGAGGAATAGGTGTTCTCAGGATTCCATCTTTCATCCAGCCATCAACTGCTTTCTGATATTCTGGATCAGTTAAAGCCCATCTAGTCTCTTCTAGATCTGCTTTCTGCCCTTCAGCATTGTTATACTTGTCCTCAATAGCTGTGGTGGTTTCATCCACTGCTGTAGCTACCATTTTCCGAATGACTGCAGGATAGGAGTCCAATTCTCCGTGCAGTATGCTAGTCATTGTGTTTGTCATACTCTCCCTCTCTTCTATCAGCTGTTTTTGCATTCTTTGCATGTGCTGAGACACTTCATATAATTGGGCATTAATATCTTCCTGCTGTTTCTTTTGCACCAACATCAGTTGCTCTTGTAGAGCTAACTGCTTCTTCTGGAATAGTTCCAGCTCTGTTTGGTTCTTATTTTTCCACTGAGCCATGCCTACAGCATGATCTTTTCCTGTACTTCTCAACTGTTCACCAAGATCCTTCAGTTGAGTGTTTGTATTTGCAGTGAGGCTTTGATAAAAGTCCTTTGCATGTAGCTCCTGAGTCTGCTGTAGTTTTCGACTCTGTTCTTCCAAACTGTGCACTAAAGCTGACTGCAACTCTTCCTTTAGAGTTGACTGATGTAGCTCTGCTTGCTCTCTGTGTGTATAGAGTTCAACCTGGACTTGTTGAACCTGATTCTGCATGGAGGTCAATGATTGCTGGAGGTGGTTGGTTACTGTTCCACCCCAGACCTCAATCTGTCTCTGCATTTCAGTGTGATCAGAACCATTAATCTGTATATTCTGAATTTGCTGGTGCACCATTGGTTGCACTTCTGACCCTTCCATAACTTCGTCGCTTATCGCGACCATGTCGCTTTCCGTAACGACCGGAACCAGAGCCATTCTGGTCGCTTGACTTTCAGTTGACTTTCCAGGCAACGGTTACTGTTAACTGTAGACCGTTGACTTTCGCGCCACGACCTGTCCTTGCCGAACTGTGAACGGATAACCCACGTGCCCTTGCCGTGAGAGTTACTATACGTAATACTACTATACCCCTTCACGTCCGACTGTAACCCTTCGAACCTGAGTACTACAGTTCGCTGACAGCGACGCAGGTTACAGGGTAACCTTTTTCCCAAACGTCCTGTCACACGACTGAACGTTGGCACCCTCTTTTCTCTCTTTTTATGGGTGTGATTCTTTTCCAACGTTACTACCACACGTTTTCCTTTTTTCCCGTTCACCGCGTTTGCCTTTTTCCGTTTTCCCACGACCTTACGACTGGCGTTAAGCGCCTCGAACAAACCTGCTGGTCAAACCAGCGGAGAGCTCCAGTCCAGTCGGTTCCTTCGGGCTCCGAAACCAAAAATGTTATCGCTCGAGAGGACTGACGTCCGCGAGCGACGTCTCCTATCTCGGGAAAGAGTAAGGCGGCGGCGGAACGGTCACACAAAATCGCACGGGTCACAGACTCAGGGTCACACCAACAAATCACTGAAAAGCAAGGTTACATCAAGCGTCCCATCTTTTAACTCCCAATTCGACTTTCCCGAGGGTGACTAACCACCCGTAACACTCCCACTACCCTGACTCACAGCCGCCAGTTCTACTCCTGACTCACTCACACACTCACACACAGGCCCAGACCAAAGCACGTTCCCACTCAGACTCGAACCCAGAACCTTAGTCTCGCAAGTCTTAATCTAGTTGATCGAACCACTGTCTTGACTCTGTGCTCTTGCGATGGTTTCCTCGCTGTAGTTCGGTAGTATCTCCTCAGGGGAATGCTGTCATCTACCGGGGATGCATTTGACGCTTCACAGACGTCAGATGCATGACGCCTTTGACGTCTGACGTCCCTGGACGTCAGCAGCTGGTATCAGCATGTTCACATGGAAAAACAATTTTAGATATGACAGTTTTCAAGCAAACATTGTGGATTTCATAGACAACCCCAAGCTAACTACTCCTTAATTTGAAAGACGGATGCTCTTCCAGGAAGACAGTCTCTGAAGTTTTAGAAACAATTCAGGGGCAGACGGGATTCCCAGCACACCTTGAGCCTCCGTCGACAAGGGAAATCCCAGAGCTTGCGCATCCGAGGCACGCAACATCAAAATGGCACTTCCATCCTCAAAGTCTTCCAATTGTTCCAGCAGCGCGGTATCCGAAACAAGAATAGGACAGCGCCCTACACACCACACCAGCCATCAAAACACATACTAGATTCCGCCACCACTCCACGCAGTCCATCCATCGTTTTGCACACAGGAACAACGACTGACGCTTCAGTTTTCAGCTTCAAATTGTTGGTGATCTGTCCTAGGTCCCACATGAATGGGGCACTTGCTCACTTCGTTGTTCGCCATCCGGCTTGACCTTCTTCGGGGTCTCCGCATTCCTAACGCTGCTTTTATGATCGATCTCCATGGGGGTGCCGGTGTTTTGATTGATTTCCATGGGGGTGCCGGCGTTCTGATCGACTTCCATGGGGGTGCCGGTGGAAGCGTTTTTCTGATCGGTGACATCATCGGCCTTTGATATGTCTGGCATGACCTTGTCTTCGTTTTCCTGGCCAGTCTCCTTGGGTTTTTGTGGCAGAGCCAAAAACCCTTCCATCAGAAAGCGGATGGTATCGCTGAGATTGACGTACAAGATCCGTTTGGTGATGTATTTGATGACGAATCCCAGAGCCCCTTGGCAGAAACGGTACTCGCAACGGAGCTGCTTGTTCTTGTCCTTACGCCTTTCCATTATCTGTCGAAACCACAGGCAAAAAAATAAAATAAAAAATAAAAATCAAATTCGAGATAAGATTGAAAACAAATGTGTTTCCATGGCATCATGCATAATACACATGTATGTATATATGTACTTGCCTTTTGCCCTACAACTTCGATCCTTCCTTCACAGCTTTGCAAGTGAAGTACACCTTCCCAGCGTGCCCCTCCTTGACCATCCGGGAAATCAAATACTTTCCCGGGTCAAAACCCTCAATCCCGTAAAACTTCACTGGGACCTCAACACAGCTCCTATGATGATGGAACAGGGGAAACTGTCCTATCCAACTACATGCAGCTCCTGGGTCAAATCTGATGTCGCACCACCTCTTAAAGCAAGAAATCCATCAGGTCATTCACAGCTGCAAACGCCCATCTTTGTTCTCTTTGCCACACATCCACATCCATACATAATCTAAAGTTACAAACTCAAAACTGGCAAATCACAGGTCACCTTTGTCTCCCTCAATCCACAACCCCCATCCCCCCCCCCCCCCAAAAAAAAAGGGGTGAGCTTTCAGGGTCGTTAGGTGAAGTCCTGATCTGGCAAAATGAAACGCAAAGCAGAGAGACTAGTACTCGTCATAGTACCCTGCACAACCCCCACCTCCTCCCATCTATTTTTTTTTTTTACTGCTTTGTCAAGGATCCAACAGCAAAAAAGCGAAGCGCTTCTTTGGAATATATGTGTGTGTGTGTGTTTTTTTCCTGTTCGAGCCTTACGATGTGTACAGCTCTGTTTGCCAGTAAGACGATATGAATTCCTTCCTCAGCTCTGTGGATTGGGATTTCCCTTCCACCTCCTTGGTTTCAGGTTTTCCGTGCGACGTTCAAAACAGGGCCTGGCCTTCAACCTAATCAAAACAACACCACTCTTTTGCATCGACCCCCAAAAATTATTCTCAAAAAAAAAAAAAAAAAAATCAAGAAACCAAAAGGGGGGGGGGAGGGAGGGCGTCAGGTATACGGGACAGCGTTGCAGAAACAGGGAAATCGACCAAATTCACAACCACTTGCTGATTTGATTTGGGATCCCAAGAGGGGATGTCTGCGTGTGTTTTTTCTGTTCGCTTTCGGGAAGAAAAAAAAATCACAGCTCCACGGACTCCACAATGTCGAGGTCTCTGTCACCAGATGTTGATAGGTTTCTGAATTAGAACAAAAAATCATCGCATGACAAATTTGATGACAGAGGTTTTCTTTTCAGATGCAGAGCATAGACACCTTTTGGCTTCAGATTCCAGTTGACGGTTGTCCTTTTCCTCTGCACCGCAAAAAAACACAAGAGAATATTTCTGGTGCAAATGCTTAGGACTGGACGCTTCTGATTTCCTCGTGAGGAAGGAGCGGATACCACTCATCGTTGTCGATCGATTGAAACGCCGACCCGCACATACGGATTTTCGATTCAACGACAGCAAGCGGAAACCCCAGCTCCAAGTCCCAGACATGAAAGGATTAAAAGCTTTTTAAGCAGGGTTCGCAAACAGGCTGCTTTAATATGTCACACTCGGGTTAAAATGATCAGCGACAGATCCTCCTTGCGAACAAGACCCTCCTCAAGTGCAGCGTCCCCTTTTTCTCCACTTCCTAATTGATCGAGCAATTATCGGTTTGACGAGCGAAGGATGTGACTTTGTGGGGTGGGGTACTTGAGAGCAGCGAGTACCGAAGTTCACGAGTGAGTGTTTGAGGGGTGGTAAACATGGTTCGTCCAAGTCATGCGACCGATGCGGATTTCGACAATCGGTTGCCACTAGGGTTAAACCCCGGCTCGCTCACGCGTTTTTTTGAATTTTTTTTTTTTCTGTTTTGTTTACTTTTTTTGTTTGGAATGGGGCGTTGGAGGAGCGGCAGTTCGACTCTGCCTCGCCCCCTCTCTGTTTTTTTAAGGACGGGGCCTCTTAGTAAGGCATCGCAACTCTTGGGGGCACCCGGAGGGACTTTGTGAGTGGGTTTTTGTCGCATAATACCATAAATTAATATAGAGAGATCCCTTCTGGCATTACCCATGCAATTCTGATCAGCGTTTTTCCTGTTGGTTCTCGAATCAATTTCTTCTTAGTTTACCTTTGAGGTAGAGAGCTAGATATGGACACCGCGATCACACGGTGGTGTTATTTTGTTTGTTTGTTTTTTTCTGAGTCGGCTGCACTCGACCTTTTGGCTGTGTGTAAAATAATTCCAATTCAATATATAAAAATAGATGTATGTTTCCCTCTGCTTTTGATTTCAGGCTTCTTCCTGCACAGTGGCCATGCATGTTGAATGTATCGGCCTAGCAAAGGTTCCGAATGGGAAATGGTACTACCCGAATTGCATCGACAAAAAACCAGTAGCAATCCGGACCAGCCAACGAATCATCGATAGCGGTCAATAGCACGTTCAACCGAGGCTTTGGGTTCGTCTTATTTTGAAAAAACACGGGGTGAAAACAGATAGGTTGGTTGGCATGGGAAGCTGCATGCAGGGCTGGGTTTCATGGTCAATTGAACCTAGCTAGTGATAGAAATTAATTGTGGAAATCTGGTTGCTGGGGTGAGTAAATTCATTGTATTGTGGAGTGTTTGCCTCACAGATATCGTTCGAGGTGAGGGTCCATTTGGTTAATCATTTGGTTTTTGCACAAATCTACTGCAGATTGGGCTTCCAAACATCAGTTGATTGCTCAGACAACGCTCGTTGAATGCCGTTGGCTGTCTTGGGGCAGTATCCCTCCACGTATGTTTCTGGTGTTGCTGTTTTCCCATAGTGTTTGGAATTACGTCGTTCGCTTGGAAGCTCCTGATCGGCTTTGTTGGGTTTCATTTAGGTGCCGTGGGATTCACATGTAAAAAGTACGACCCCTGTTCCAACCAAAGTATGGGTTGGTCTCTGAAAAAAGGGAAATTGGGGGGGGGAACAAGGACCCTTGCCGGAGAACCTCTCCACTGGAGGTGCAATTCACCCGGATTGATCTTTTGTTTTGGGCTTGTTGATGGAACACGGATACTAAAACACCACGAATGAGTTCACAATCGTTTATAAACGAATTCGATGCCCGAGAATATTATACAACTGGATGACGAACAAGAGTTTTGTTTTTCCCACTGTGAGTTTTTTTTGTTTGTTTTTTTTTAAGCGAAAAAAAAAGAGGAGCAGTAATAGCATCCATACTTGTCCAAACCCATGTCTCTTTGCTTTTCCACCATTTGCTGTAGAGTCAAGCTTTTTGGTCGAGGATCGATTTCCCCACGTTCGTTCATCAGTTTTGCCTCCGCTTCCTAGAAAAAAAACAAAAACAAAAAAAACGCTGGTTCACTCAACTGAAGCGATGAATGAAGTCAGAATGAAGTCTATTCATTCACCACAAATCACATTGCTTCATTACATGTGCATTTGGATGTCCCTGACATCTTCCTCTTTTCCCTACTAGCACTCACTGCTAGCTTTCTGTAACTCCACAGTTCATCAACTGCCTAACAAAACTACCCATCTAGTCTGATCCCTTTTAACTCCCCCTGGCACACCACTGCAGACAAAAGACCTCTTCTCCTTTTTTACTACTCCAATTCAAGTATTCTCTCCAACATAAGAGAGATCAAACACCCAAATGGAGGCAGGAGTTTATCAAGAAGCATTCTTTAGGTCTACAGTTGCCAAGAAAAACCAGGATATATAAACAGATGAGAGAATGAGGAATAACCCTTATCGCATCAGGAGTCCTAATTCAGGACCAGCCATATACAAAATTATACCACAAAGAGAAACACATCTCAATCTTCACATTATGCAGCCTGGAGACATCTACAGTTCTCCCAGTTAGCAGTTTTGCGAAAAAACGTACTTCTCCATGGCGACGTAAAAACCCTGAGCGTTTTCGCAAGGGCGGAAATGCCGTTTTTATTTCTGATGCGAAGGGTAACATCGCCGCCAAGAATGTGACGTTGTCTTCGGCGTGCCGTCGTATCATGAGTTGCAGCCGCCCTTTGCTGCGAGAATCGAGGGATTGCTGCACGGGTCGTGCTGTTCTGCGTTCGATCCAAAGTGAAGAAAGACGTTGCGATTTGCCGTGGGAAGCCTGTTGCTTTTTGTTGAATGGTAAGATGAAGAACATGACGGTTTTCGTGGCTGAGTCTGCGCTGTTGCGTAGCATGGAGTTTGTTCGAGGTTTCGATTTGCTGTAGGCGTGGCTGGCGGACGTCGTCTGCTGCAATGCGAACAGACCTGAACGGAGGCAGAATCGCAGGTAGAGGGCGCGATTTCCCAAGCCCGAGCTCGGGGATATATTTTCCCTGGCCCTGTCCCTCGATTCAGAAATGCGAGAACGAGGATCTCTTTGGAGCGGTGAGCGCCTGGGAGCTATTGCAGTGGTTGGCGTTTTGGGATGTTCCTGAGCTGTGGTGGTCGCAATTCGATCTTCAGGGTGAGAAGGAGCTCTCCGCCGCGTTCGCCGTTTCCATTAACAACGTTGCTGATGAGCTGGAAGCTTGCGGAGAGGAAGATGCCTTCGGCAAAGCGACTGCAGACTGCCTGAGCGAAGAGTGGTGATGGAAGACAAATGAGGGTAGAATTCCTTGTGTATGGATCACAGATTACAAAAATTGAGTGACCTCAGTGAACATCAAGGATGATGCCAGATTTCTCACTTCAGGGTTGACACATGTCCTTAAAATTAAGTTTGAAGGAATTGAGTGGAATCCCTGGTGGCCCCCTCCAGGGGATTGGGTCCTATTCCCAAAAGGTTCCTATTATTAGATCTATCGCATCATTCACTGATAATTCACCCGTCTTTAGATGTCGTACAACAGCGTGAAACCACGTCAAAATATCGCTGACGCTCTCTGAGCGTGGAAGTAACACAACCGCAACAAGCGACGTAAAACTACGTCAAATTGTCGCTGACGTTCCCTCAGCGTGAAATTAACGCAACCGCAACAAGCAACGTGAAACAACGTCAAATTACTGGTGGCGCTGTTTCACGCTGGATTGACACAGTCGCAACAAGCACGCAATTTTATGGGCGTTATTTTTGCGCTAATCATCGTCAGCGGTATCCGAATTCGATAAAGAGGCGTAAGCGATAAAACAACGCCAGTTCTCGTCATTTTAACGCGGTTGGTTTTTTCAGATGGAACATAGAATGTGTAATAAGCATTTTTGCACAAACTCAATAAATACCACCCCATCGAAAAAACACCAACCCCAGCAAACAAACAAAACTATAGGTTCAACCAACCCTTTTTTCTTATTATATATGCAAGGATAATTCCAAAGGTCAGCAGCTGTCCGTGAAAATCATCCTTCTGGAGGCGGCACCTCGAAATCACAATCTCCGTTTCTTTCAGTCACTCTCCCAGCACCCTCCAGACATTTCCCTTCAGAGTTCCAATATTCGCATTGGCACACCGTCCCAACGCCACTGTATTTCTTACATGCACACTCCTCCGTATCCTCCGTGGGAGAAGTTGAAGGAAGGGCTGGGGGTGGAGAACTGGCTGGAGGTAGTGTTTCCACCTCAAAATCGCAGTCTCCGTCGCCTTCGGTCACTTTCCTTGAGT
This sequence comes from Bryopsis sp. KO-2023, assembly GCA_030272585.1. Lineage (NCBI taxonomy): Eukaryota > Viridiplantae > Chlorophyta > Ulvophyceae > Bryopsidales > Bryopsidaceae > Bryopsis > Bryopsis sp. KO-2023. Next base: position 784,376 of record BSYQ01000005.1, read on the forward strand.
CTGAATGGCAAAGCCCCTCAGAATCCCAACAGGTGCACTGACAGGTGGTGGTTTCGTCGTCGCTTATCTTCTGAAACTGACATTCTGTTTTCGCGGGGCACGCGCATTCCTCGCTGATCTCTCCTCCACCTGGTTTTCCCAGAAGTAAAAAAAATCACCATCCTGTGCAGGATGAAAAAAAAAAGCGTGAAAAATGTGCCGCTTTTAGGATTCAAAGTGCAGTGTAAGTATGTAATGTTTCGGCATAGGACGCTGCGCAGTGCCCGCCGAAAGTTCCCTGTACGGCAATAGTACAATTTTTGGTAATCGCGCTGGTCCTGGTCTTGGGACGCAAGTCGACATATTTAACCACTCGGACATCTGAGCTCATGCACACTTTAACAAGTGAACACAGACACTAAAACAAAAATGGAAATGAATAAGAACAAACAAAGGGTTTTTCCTGGGTGAAAGTGTGACGGCCACGCCAATCAAACAAGGTTACCGAGGCACATGCCGTGCATTTTAAGGTTGAGAGTAGCAACGGGGAACTGGGTTGATTCGGACTGAGCAGATTGGATCGATGGTCAATAACTGACCGGGAGATTTTGACCTCAAATAACGCCTGCAAGGTCAGGCGTTTTGCAGACGTTACATACATCCTGCCAAGTATTTCCCATCTATGAACCGAATAGAATTTAGGTGTTTTTCAGACGTAACTTGGGTGTCGACGTGGTATTTCAAACACTCATCAGGTGCTTGCCATTTTTTTCCAAGGGGTTGCTCGTGAGCTGATCAGGCGTCTCTCTCATGGCCTCTCCCTGTGGCCACAGGGACAAGACAGGTATAAGCTCGACATCATCAACGATTGGTTGATTTTTTCAGGATTTGAATGGCTAGTACGGTTAGTACGATAGGTTAAAGAACGCAATGACTCAGGGTGGGACGAAAAGCTATCCCTGGAAGGGACAGGTGACGCCAGTTGGGGATCCAGTCGGACTGGATCTTTGAATGATTGAGGGAGTAGTTCGCTTAAAAGAGGGCGGTTTTCATATTACAATCGAGGTTTTTCTTTCTTTGGATCTCCAAAGAAAGTGTTGGTTCTTCGAACTGATAGTTTTTTCTGCCGCTCGCGGCGTCCCAACCCAGAGGGTTGTGTTGTTTTCATTTTGATCCATCTGCATGGATCGTTTTTTACCGTTGTATACCACAGCAGCTCGAAATTACGGAGTTTCTATCCCACAAGATTTGGCCCTGTATCGACAATTGTCGGATACTACCCTTTTGCCCGCGGCGAATAACCCGGTCGAGGCTCCTTCGACAGGAGTGACTTTGGGGCTTTGGTTTGATTTTGGACGAACATCGGACGGTCTGGAACTACAATCGACTTTGGGAAAGCGTTCAGGCTTCTGGCAGGAGATTGCGAATACAGCTCCGGTATTGTATTCGCTGTTTGTGACCACAGCTAATTTGGTTGGTTTCTTGGCGCATCCTGGAGTACCAGAGGCTTTGCGTGAACATATCCATCCGATTGTGTCAGCGCAAGTGCGCACTTTGGATTTAGCTGTTGCCCAGTGGCAGGTGTTACAGACTCGGGGTTCTCAAGATCCAGACGTTCCGGGTGCAGCAGCAGGTCTGCAGAACCAGATTCGATTACAGGGAGCTCAGTTCCGCGGATATTCTGCCCCAGTGGCCCACGAATATTTTGGCTCGTTTCGAGAGCAGTTGCAGCGGGCGCAGGTTAAGCACGCTACTACGCCCTCTCGGGGGGATCAGAAAAAAGGTCGTTCTCGTAAAGGAGCGCAGCAAGGACAGGGCGAGACTTCTGGGGCTCAGCAGCAGCAGCCGCCGCAGAATCAGAATCACCCAAAGAAGTGAATGGGGTATAGGCCGCCATCGGGATGGCCAGTTCGCGATCAGACGACTTTTCTCTTCAATCAGCCGAGGAAGCGGTTGACGATTTGGAGACGTATGGGAGCTTCCCGGCGCACAATGAAATGGTTGCATCAGGGGGTGGATTGGAATTGGATCTCAGGACCACCACCCCCCTTCCACGAGGGGAATTCAGTGATGGAGGGGGCAACTGGTCAAGCATGGGACAAGATTCTGCAAGAGTATTTGGATCTCGGGGTGTTGCGTCCGGCCCGTTCGAATCGCTGGGTGTCCAAGGCTTTCTTGATCAAGAAACGCGATTCTCCCGACTACAGGCTCATCATGGATTTACGACCGATCAACCAGTGGATTCAGGTTCCAAAGGTCCGGTTCGAGACTCTGCAGTCGGCGGTTGGCCATTTTCCAGAGGCCGCCCACATGATCCAATGGGACTTGAAACATGCGTACTTCCATGTGCCCATCCACCCCAAGCTGAGGAAATATCTGACGATTATGGTAAATGGTCGTCTATTCGAATGCTGTGCATTACCTTTTGGATTGTGTATTTCGCCTTTTGTCTGGACAAAGGTAATGAAGGATGTGTCGTCTTTTTTGCGTTTCCCGCGGCAAGTGGCTTGCCCGCCAGGGGGTATTTTGAAGAAAATTTGGAAAGCCGATATTCCCGTTACACTTTTAGTGTATTTAGACGATTTTCTAGCATTATACAGGGGGAAAAAGGTTTTGGCTCGATGGGGCAGGTGGATTCAGAAATTTTTCCAGGCTTTAGGCCTACTAGTCCACCCTGTCAAGAGCGATTTTTCGCCCTCCAGGAGGAGGATTCATTTGGGATTAGAAATAGATACCAATCAATGTTTGCTACGAGTACCGGTTACAAGGTTGTGTCGGATCCAGGGGTTGGCACGGTTGTTGCTCGATCGGGGGCGCCGACATCGTTGGAAGCTCCCAGTCCGACTGGTGGCATCGTTCTGTGGCCTTTGTCAGAGCACCAGCCCGGCTTTAAGCGCCGCCAGGTTCTATCTGAGTCACTTATACGCTCAGATTGGCCAGAAGAAAACCTGGAAATCATGGGTCCCCATATCTGCAGCCGCGAGGAGGGAGTTGAAATGGTGGCGAAACGTTCCCGCGGCCTGGAATGGAACTCGGTGGAAACCCGGGAGGGTCCATTGGACGCTGGAAACCGACGCCTCCCTCACCGGCTGGGGGGCCTCATTGTTGAAGGGCTTGGTAGAGACCGACGAGCGGGAGCGACGAGCACAGGGGGCAGTGTGTCACGGCTTTTTTCAGGCCGAACACCAGCAACACTCGATCAATTGGAAGGAGCTGACGGCAGTATCGCGCGCCTTGGAGCATTGGGAACCCTCCCTCGGCAAATGTCTGGTATCCGTGGTTACGGACTCCAGGGTAACCTATTGGGCGCTCAAGAAACTACGTGTGTACGAGCCAACTCTGGTTCCAGTATTACAGCAGATCGTCGAGTTTTTGACGCGGACGGGGGCGCGCATGTGCCCGCGTTGGGTGGCCTCCCAGGACAATTTTCAGGCAGATGCATTGAGCCGCCTCCAGTCTCATGGCTGGAGACTCAATCCGGCTATTTTTCGTCAGTTGGAGGTTCACTTTGGCCCGGTTCGGATAGACCGGTTCGCCACGCTCAGAGACCGGCAAGTGGAGGAATACAATTCACGAACTTGGGAATGCGAGAGCTCAGGCATAGATGCTCTCTCCCAGAGGGATTGGGACAGAGGCGTTTCGTTCGTTCACCCACCCTGGGGCTTGTTGGAGAAAACTATCGACTTCCTCAGCAACCTGCCGCGAGTTCGTGCCCTGTTGGTACTGCCGTGGTGGCCAGGAGCAGTGTGGTGTCGCCAAGTGATGAGCTTAGCCCAAGGAGGGATTTGGCTCCGGGACCAAGCAGGGACATTTTTACCTCATCCGGGGACGTGCAACCAGACCCCGTACCCCCCTTGGCGTTCGGTGGTGTGGATTATCAACAAACCAAAGAAGGTTTGGTTCTGGAAGGACAAGGTAATTCCCTTCGTCAAATTGTCCTCGCAGTGTTAGACGAGGAGTTTGGACAGCAACAGTATGATTGGGAGCGTTTGCTAGAAGTGGATATACAATGGCCGTCTGAGATTGTGGCTTTACGGCTTCATGTGGTGCCCGATTTGATTCGCAAGGTTATCGCATCGAATGCGCCGTCTGGACGGGACACTATTTTTGCAAAGTTTAGAAAATTTTGGCATTTTATGCAGTCTACCAAAGAGAAACCCCCGTTTCCTGTATTAACCCCGGAGATTTATGAGTACTTGACTTTTTTGAAAGAGGAAGGGAGGGTGAGTCCTGGGTCCGCGAGACAGTATCTTACAGCGATCCAATCCATGCATTCGTGGACTATGCTGGGGACCTTGAAGCTTTCGGACGAGGTTACCAAAAGGTTTATCGCGGGATGGGGCAAGGATTTGGCGGAACGATCACCGGAAAAGATTCCAGTGCAGCATTCGCCAGTACCTTCCAAGGCGGTTCTTTTTTGGTTATCCCTGGTGCGAGAGCAGGACTTGACCCTTCCCCAAGTCAGAGATCTTTTATTGATGGTATTCGATTTCCTTTTCTTTGCTCGGGCGGATACGGCGTTCGCGGTTCGCCTGCAGGATCTGGAACTGGATGCGGGTGAGTGCACGATACATTTTATTGAGAGGCGCTACAAATCGCACAATGCTTTTGAGTTGCGACGGTCTAGGCTTTTTCCTTGTTCGGGGTGCCCAGAGGTTTTCGGGGCGTTTGAAAAATTTTTGAAAGCGCGGAAAGAAAACTAGGGACAGGATCAAGAAATGGCGACGTCTCCTCTCGCTTCATTATGGCGGTTGCCTGGAGATCCAGTTACATTGGATGCGAAATTTGTGGCGAAGTGCTTCTCCAGAGTCATTTTGAGTTTTGGAGAAGCAAGTGGACTGCCTGTTAGGCCCTGTTTAGCTAGGCTTTCACTGGGAGGTTGTGTGCACACTTGAGTTTGAGAAACGAGTGAACAGGGGTGAAACTCGACACTCAGAGATAATTAAGTTTTACAAGTTCTCTCTGAACTTATCACCCTAGAACCCGAATACCCGTACCACGACTGTACTACAATTCAAACGTTCGTATCAACTACTCCCCCCCCCCCCCCCAAAGGGTGCCCTCACCCTTGTGCGTGAACACACGAAAAAGAAAACCCCAAAAGTCAATCAACAGAAAAAGAATAAAAGCAAAAAGTCCAACTAACACTCAGCCCACTACCAACTCCCGAAACCACTGTCTCTCGCTTGGTCAGTCTCTAGTCGGCTTGGCTTGGTCCAACAGTACCGCCGCCACCAGCAACATCAGAGTCAATGTCTGAGTCAATGTCCTGCTCTGGATCCCACATCTCATGAAGGATTGTCGTCATCGTCGACCGGAGAGCCTTTGTGCTCGAGCCGGACGGAAATCCACATTTGCGGATATTACAAATTTGGCATGGAACAACCAAATTGTCGATGGCGTCGGCTGGTGGTGGTGGTGCAAGGGGAAGGAAGTCCGGCATTCGCTTGCCGAGATGCAGTTCCGTCACAGTCATGTTAAGCGGAACCACAGACTTGTCGTCCTTCCATCGCTGGATCATTCGTTCCGTCACTTGGTGTCTGGTCCAATGTTTGGGGCACACAAAGTGGGACTGACAATCTGCAGGAATTCCTACATGCAGTTGTCGTCCTGCACAATGATAACATGTGCGGCCCAACAACCGAGGATCACCATTTGCCTTGTGACGTTTGAGCAGTGTCTCCTCCAGCTCCTTTGCAATCTTTGATGGACGCATTCTCTTGCGGGTCGGTGTTGTCGTCTTGATTGGCTTGGGCTTAGCAGTGTCCGTCTTAGCTTTGGCGGCGGCTGCTTTGTCGGCTGCAGCTTTGTCGGATTTCAACTTGTCGGCTGCAGCTTTGTCGGACCTAGCTTTGTCGGCCTTAGCTTTGTCGGACTTCAATTTGTCGGCCTTCAGAATGTCGGCCGCTGCCTTGGCTGCCTCCGCAGCTTCCTTTTCTTTTCGATGTTGTTCATCTTCCGAGGAATCACTGTCGTCATCGCTGCTGTCGTCCTCATTTGTCGGCTGCGATGGTGGTTGGCCCATCATTCTTGCAATCTTCGTGGCCTCCCTCGTGAGTCTCCCATCCCAGTCTCGGACATGCTTCAATTCATTCGCGGGCGGCAAGCTTGTATGCGTCAGGGTGATTTCTTTTATCTTGTGGATGTCTACCACATCTTGAAATTTCCCCTTATGCAACAGCGACATTTGATCGGACAGAGTGTGGAGCTTCCCTTGGACGACTCCAGTTGCCATGGCCGCCAAATCTTGTGGGAATTTTTCCAAGATTTGACGAAGCCTGGCCGCCTCTGCTCTGGATGCTAGCAGCTCCGTCATCATGATCTTGGTCTCGAGCGCGACTCGCTCACCACGTTTGTCCGCCGCTTTTTCCGCTTTGAGGGCCGCCACCTCTTTCTCCAACTGCTGCAGCGCTTGGAAGCGTCTTGTCTGCACTTCCCGCAATTCCTTGTTTTCTTTGATATAGAAGGACTGATCCTTCAGCGCAGTTTGGAGGTTGTTTTTCACGGATCCCAACTCCGAAGTGATGCAGATTTTCTCTTGTCGGACAGCCTGGTTTTCCTCTTCCAGCGTTTTGATTGTTGTCCGGGCTTCCTTCAACTCAGAAGCTAATCCCCGTGCATTCACTTTGGCATCACTGATTGCTTGTTGGAATGTCCGAAATTTCTGGTGGTAGTCGGCCTCCTCTTTAGCCCGCTCTTCCGCATGTTTTTGAGCCGCTTCCCTCATCAGTGCTTCTTGTTCGGCAAGTTTGTCGGCCAGTTCATCTCGATGGCCTACTCCTTCTTGAGCGAGTTTGTTTACGTCCGTCAATTGCTGGAGCAATGCTGTGTTTGCCGTCAAAGCCTTGTTGCTTACTTCCACAGCTTCCGCTAATTCCTTTCCATATTTGTCTCGTTCCATTCGCAAACGCGTGATTTGCTCATCCTTGCTTTCACGGTTGCCTTTGGAAGACATAGCTGCTGGACGGTCTCTCCGCAAACACACACACGCACACTTCGCTCTTTGCTGAACTCGGCTCCGTTTACTGGGTTGCTCGAAAGTGAAAAATGGTGCGGAGGGTTGAAGAAGTGGGTATATATACAAGTGGTAGAGTCACCCACTTGTCACCGATGGCTGACCTCCTCTATTGAGCGTCGCCTCAGTCAGATTCTAGCCCGCTTTGTAATTACCCTCAACCCCTTGACTGTGTACTGATTAGCTTGCTCCTCCAGATGTATTTGATTGTGGGTGAACTGATACCATCCTCTCACCATCGTTCCCATCCCCACATCAATCTGTGTCATCTAGAGAGCTAACCCCCGCCGCCTTGTCCGTCTCTTTGCCCGTTCTGATCGGACTTCTTCTTTAGTCGGCAAGCGCGTGCGGTTCTTCAAGTACTCAGCCAAAAGGTCGCTGGCATTGGCCAGGTGGGCTTCTGGCTCCCAGGTGGCTTCCATCAAATCAAAGCCCTTCCACAAAACCAAGTACTCCTTACGGTTGGAGGCTCCTCGGTCCCGCAGAATACGCTCCACCTCGTATTCGATGGTGCCATCCACCAATTCCCCTTCGGGAAGTTCCACCTCCCGCTTATCATCTTCCGACAAGCGGTTGTATGCCTTCAGCTTGGAAACATGGAAGGTGGCATGTATAGTCCAATGGGGTGGAAGTTTGAGACGGTAGGCCACTGTGGATATGACCTTGTCCACAACGAATGGTCCGACAAAACGTCGACGAAGTTTAGGTGGGATCTTTTGTAGGGAGTGCAATGGTATGAAGGCACTCTTCACCAATACTTCATCCCCCGTTTTAAACGTCACTTCTCGTCGCTTTTTGTTGGCCTGGACACACATCCGCTCCTGTGCGGTTGCATACTGCTGCTTTGCCTGCTGCAGTTGTTCGTCCATCCTCTTGACCATTTCGGTTGCCATTTCGGACTCCTCTTTTGCCGTCAACTTCCTATGCACAGTAATCTGGCCCATATGCTGCCCATACAACAAATGCGCTGGGGCATAGCCTGTGGATACATTGCGGGAGTTATTGGCAGCGAATTCTGCTGTCGCCAAAAACTCTACCCAACGGTCTGGGTACCGTTCCACAAAAGGCCGCAAGAAATCCTCCAACACCCGAATTGTTACTTCAGACTGCCCATCCGTTTGTGGATGATAGGCGGTGCTCATTCGGAGTTGGGTTCCCAACAGTGAAAACATCGACCTCCAGAAGGAACTTGTGAATCTGGGGTCACGATCTGAGATGATCACTTTGGGAAGGCCATAGTGTTTGTAGATTTTGTCCACAAACACCTTCGCATATTCTGGGGCGGTTATTTCCTTGGTGCACGGTGCAAAGCGAACGTACTTGGTTAACCGATCAACAAATACCGCAATGGCGGTAAACCCATGTGACTTTGGTAAATCAGTCACGAGGTCAGTGGTAATCTGTTCCCACTTTGCTGACGGAATGGGGAGTGGCTGCAAAAGTCCTTTTTGCTTTGTCGTATCAGCTTTCGTCCGCTGACAGACAGGACATGTCCGCACATATGCTTGAACATCCTTGCCAACTCCTTTCCACCAATAGTATCGCTTCAGCACATCCATGGTGCGGGCCGCGCCTGCATGGCCGGCACTCGGCACATCATGGAATTCCCCCATCACCTTTTCTCGGTATCCATTTGGTACCACTAATACTTTGTCTGAGGTGGGAGTTGCTTGATAATACAACCAGCCATCCTCTAGAGAAAGTTTCGTGGGTTTACCCTCTTGGATTTTCTTGACTTCCGCTTGCAGTTTCTGATCTTCTGCAATAGCGGTCTTCCATGCATCCGCTTCATCTACCACCCAGGTCGACAAAGCATGAATTTGATCCTTAGCATCAGGAAGGCTTCGGGATAACGCATCCGCCAAAACGTTGGCTTTGCCAGGAACATAGACGATTGTTGGACCTATGGAATCAAAAAACCCTGACCTCCACCATCGGGCTTGGGTCCGCGACATTGTTGCTTGGGTCATGAAGTAGGTTAACGGCTGATGGTCCGTCATAACCGTAACCTCCCCAGGCGCTCCTTCGAGATAATGTCGCCATTGGCTAAGCGCATATGCTATAGCCCCCAGCTCTCGCTCGTAAGCGGAATATCGTGTCTCAGCTGGTTTTAGTCGTCTTGAAAGGTAAGCTATTGGTTGTAGCCCCTTTCCATGGTCCTGACACAAAACTGCTCCATATGCAGTCCCTGATGCGTCCGTTATTACGGTGTACTTGAGCAGCGAATCGGGTAGGAGAAGGATCGGTGTGCGGGTAATCTTTTCCTTGAGTTTGCCGAAAGCTTCCCGTTGCAGATGATAGTGAAGCTTGTGGGTGACGCAATAGTGGTCGGCTGTGTTGATTGGATTCGTGATAACTTGCTGGCTAACGCAAGTATACTTGTGGGGTTTGTTGGTTTAGACAACTCTCTAGCTAGCGCGGTTGTGAACGCTACTAGAGCACTTGGGTTGGGAAGTGATTGCGTCAGGCAAACACTTAACACACACACACACAAACACACACACAAGCGGGAACACACCAATCCCACGAATCCCGAGTTCTTACAAAGTAAAGTGAATCAAAACAACGAGTGGGCCTCTTAAGTACCCCTAAGTGTAGTACGCTGACGCATGCCCCAAACTCTGGGTCTAATCTGTCTTACTCGCGAACCCGCATGCGTCAGCCACCCTCGGCTCTATCCCAAACTACCTCGTATAGCGCTATAAAAGACTAACATACGCCCCCCCCGCAAAAAGTGGGCGCCCACGCACACCAAAACACAAAGAAAAACAAAAACACAAAAACACAAACACAAAACTCACCCACTCCCATACCCACACCCAACTGTCTTGGACCTGTCTCTTGCTCTGACGTCTCTGACAGCTGCTGCACGCACACACTTGGTCGACGATAACTCCTTTTCCCTCCTCCTTAACGCTGTTCCTGCGCTTGCGCTTGCTGGATAGCACGCTGCTCTTGCGCATGCGCTTGCTGCACTGCACGATACCGGACACAGGGATCAAATGCGGCAGCCACCCTCTTGGACTTAAGGAATGGCAGATCCCTTGTGATGCCGGACACCTTGAGCTGCCGCTTCACACACATGTTGCAGTGTGGCAACTTCTCGTGCTCAGCCGGGAACGGAGGGATTTCTTCGAACGTCGAGCGTGTCAGCTTCAACATATGGGCAGGTAGAGAGAATGGGGAGACGGTGGCGATGGACTTGTTGTCCACTTCCGCGACTTTTTGGACCGCCGTGACGATGCGCCCCAGCATCGAGTATGCCAACCAATGAGCATCACACACGAGGTGATACCCACAAGGAAGGACGGAATACTTCTTCTGCGTCAGCCGCTGAGCACTTGCTTGCATTGGGCTTCTCCCGCACCAAATGCACATGGGCAACTCGTGAAAGTGCCGGTTGCCGCGGTAATTTTGCAAGGCTCGGTCCCTGGGGTTAGTATATTGGACCTTCGGCCATTTCTCTGACGCAGTGATGGGGTTGCAAGCCTCCTCGATATCCTCCCGTGACAGGTTCACTTCGCTGGGTGCAGCATCCACTTTGTCTTGAGCAGCCGCCTTTAGTCTTCTGAGCTTAACCTTTTCTCGGAAAGCCCGAAGTGCTGCTTCTGTTGGAGCTAACTCCAACGGTGGATGGACCGCACGCTGAACCTCTGTCACCTGGCTTGGCCCTTCATCATTCCTTATTTCCCCGTCCTCCAGTTCAGAACTAGGACCTTCGAGCCTAGGAGGTGGACTGCCGAAGTCAATTTCTTCGTTAAAATCCAAGTCCAAAAGCTCCTCCTCTCTCATGTCGAATAAGTCCTCCCCCGGTGCTATTGCGGTAGCCTCATCTCCGGGAGTCTGAACTGTTGGTGCTGGTTGTGAGGGTGCTGGAGTTTTTAATGCAGCAGCCTTTAACTTGAGTAACAAGTTGGCTCTTGCTGCATCTCCAGGCATACGATCCCTCGGTGGCTCACCACCTTCATCGTCACCGTCCTCTCGCCTTCTCTTTCCGTGTGGATCTTCATCCCTACACGGCGAGCTTGGGCGTTTGTTTTTCCCTTTCCCCTGGCCCTTGCTTGAGCCTCCCGCATCATCGTCCTTGGACGGTTCCAGATCAAGTGTTGCGTTTGACAACAGAACTTGGACTTGGCGATCCAGTTCTTCACGTACCCGTGGTGCTGGTACCGCCGGGTTCAAACGCAGCATCTTGTCCGTTGTTTCGCTCTGCACTTGAAGTTTTTCAGAGCCGTCTCTGAGGGACTCTCCCAGCAAATCGATCTGCAGCTCTTGTTCTGCCAATTCCTTCTTAAGGTTGTTGGCTGCTGCACTCCACGCGGTTGCTACAGCTCGCTGCAGCGTTTCCTCTACCGCGGTAAATCGATCCACCATTCCCCCGAGAGCTTGCTTACGGAGGTCATTCTCACGATGGTTAGCCATCATGTGAGATTGGAACCGCTGCTTCTTCAGCTTCATGGCTTCCAATTTTTCTTCCAAGACCTTAGTCTTGTCCTCCGCTTCTTTCTTTTCCGCCTCCGCCTTATCCTTGGCTTTTTCCGCTGCCTCCTTCGCAGCCTCAGCTGCTTTCGTCCGGTCACTCAATTCTGCGAGCTGCCGGGTTAAGGCCTCATTGTTCTGCAGCACCTCCTCTGCGGTCGTAACAAAGTGCTGCAGCTCCTCTTCTTTTTGAGCTACCTCCGCTTCCAACCTCGCAATAATTGCGGCGGGTGTGTCGGCAGCCATTATGTTTGTCGGAAAGAAAGAAATAACAACGGTTTGTGCGTCTTTAGACTCTTTTCACTCAGGAGCTCGCTCCGTTTACACAAACACTAGGGCAAAATGGTTCGAGGGCTGCGCTTATAAGGCTGGGTGACTCGTACACTTTCCTCGTTGGGTTATTGGGGTGAGACACCAACGTTTTGCTCGGTTGGAGTCTCGTCAAGACCACCTCAACACGTCACTTGATAGGGGTTTTCTCGGAACAACCACACTATCTCGAATGTGACATCGTTTGCCCGGTTTCTAAAGTACTACTGAAGCTACACTTACTGCGCCAGCCAAATAACTTAGGCACCTAACGCATTAAAGTTAAAGGGTTGGTTTGGAAGTCGACAGAGTTTTTTCTAAGGTATCCTTTTTCGCGCCCCCTTGCTATAAGGAGTTCCACCTTAGCCATCAAACACTCTGTTTCCCTATTCTCTTCCTTTCTGCAACTCTTTTCTTTCTTTCTCTTTAAATGCGCGAAGTATATCTGGTGCGTTAACCAGATTAGCTTCAGGTTCCCAAGTAGCGTCAAGTAGATCGTATCCTTTCCACAGCACTAGGTATTCACGATTGCGTTTACCTCTAGCCCTTAGGATATTTTCGACCTCATACTCTACTTCGCTACCAATCAACTCTCCTTCTGGAGGTTGTATCTGCCTGCTGTTATCACTCGAGGCGTGATAACGCTTGAACTTAGAAACATGAAACACTGGGTGAATGAGCCATGTTTCCGGAAGTTGAACTCTGTAAGCCACCTTTGATATTTTCTCCACAATTTCAAAGGGACCCACAAATCGACGGCGCAGTTTGGGACTCACTTTGTTCAAAGCAGCCAACGGAATAAAACGGCTTTTTATCAGGACTTTATCCCCTTTCTCAAAAGCAATATCTTTCCTCTTCTTGTTTGCACTCACACACATTCTGTGTTGTGCTCTAGAGTAATATGCTTTTGCGGTATCTAAGTCCTGTGCCATCCGTGCTACCATAGTCTTAACTGCTTCCACTTGAAATTGCGTTGCCGTCCCACCAATGTTTGGTGTTTCTGGATGGTACCCATACATCAAGTATGCAGGTGCGAACCCTGTACTCGCATTCACTGCATTGTTTGCTGCAAACTCTGCTGTAGGTAAATACTCAACCCACTTATGGGGATACCTCTCAGCATATGGCCTTAGAAAATTTTCCAGAGTACGTATGGTAACCTCACTCTGCCCATCCGTCTGAGGGTGGTAAGCTGTACTCATACGAATCTCTGTACCCAGAGCTTTAAAAAGCGTCTGCCAGAACTTGCTGGTAAAGCGAGGGTCTCTATCAGACACAATCACTTTAGGTAGGCCATGGTTGCGGTAAACATGTTCGATAAAAAGTTGGGCGTATCCTGCAGCGGTAATCTCTTTAGTACATGGGGCGAAATGCACAAACTTGGTAAGTCTATCAACAAAGACAGCTACAGCACTAAACCCATTGGATGCTGGTAGATCTGTCACCAAGTCAGTGGTAATCTGCTCCCACTTCCGCTCAGGTATTGGCAGGGGTTGAAGTAAGCCCATAGGCTTCTGTGTGTCAGCCTTTATTTGTTGGCACACAGGGCATTCGCGCACAAATGCCTTCAACTCATTCATCCACCCCTTCCACCAATATCGCCGCGCCAGGATTTCTCCTGTTCGCGCTGGTCCTGTATGGCCTGCTGAAGGTGTCTCATGGCACTCCTTCATGATCTTATTGCGCTGGCCTTTAGGAACCACCACTTTCTCGACTAATCCTCTCTTTGGGACCGTCCAGAGTATTCCCTCTCTGAGGAAATATCCCTCAACTTCCTCGCCACTCTCAAGCTTCCGCAATATCTTCACCAAGGAGTTATCAGCTTGGAGGGCTTGTTTCCACTCGTCTTGGCTTGCTTGATGCACTTGCCAAGTGGAAATGTTCATCGCAGTTTCCACGGGCTTAGGAACACTGCGGGAGAGAGCATCTGCTAACACATTAGCCTTGCCTTTGATATAGGAGATCTTGGGGTTGATCGAAGTCAGGTACCCCGCCTCAAGCCATCTTGCTTGGGTTCTAGAAAGGTTCCTCTGCGACAGAATATGCGTCAGAGGTTGGTGGTCAGTGAACACTGTTACTCCACCCGCACAACCTTCTAGATAATGCCTCCACTGCACCATCGCATAACATATTGCACACAACTCTTTGTCGTATGGTGCATAGTTAAGCTCGGCAGGCTTGAATCTACGTGAGAGGTAAGCTATTGGCTGTAGCCCCTCTCCGTGATCCTGTGTTAACACGGCACCGATGGCCTCATTCGACGCATCAGTGATCACAGTGTAAGGCAGTGACGCATCTGGAAAAATAAGGACGGGAGCTTGACTTAAACGCTTTTTCAGTTCATTGAATGCGCCACGCTCAACCTGTCCCCATCTCCAGGGATGGTCTTTTTTCACTAAGTCATGGAGTGGTCCAGCAACATGTGCAAACTGGGGAATGAATTTCCTGTAGTATGAAACCATTCCAAGGAAACTACGTACATCGCTAACACTCTGTAGTTCCTTCCACTCCTTCACTGCCTTCACTTTTTGTTCCTGTGGTTTTAACCCACTTCCGCTAATGCGGTAGCCAAGATAGTCTACTGTTGCGACAGCCAGCTCACTTTTACTTGCCTTAGCAAAAAGCTGATATTCTGCTAGTCGCGACAGGACTTTCTCTAAGTGTTCGGCATGCTGTTCCATGTTTTCAGAGAAGATGAGTATGTCATCGATAAAGACAACAACAAAATCATCTAAAAACTCTGCGAGTAGGTCTTGCACTAGAGTTTGGAATTGCGCTGGGCAATTGGTTAGCCCAAAAGGCGCTACCAAAAACTCAAAGTGACCGTATCTCGTGCGGAACGCTGTTTTATCTGTATCAGATGGCCTTACTGGAAATTGCCAATAGCCTGATCGCAGATCTAACTTCGAGAACACTTTGGCTTTGAACACTCTATCCATCAATTCTTCTGGCAGGGGTAAAGGATACCGGTTTTTCACCGTCACCTTATTGATCCACCTGTAATCCACACACATCCTTAAGCCTCCATCCTTTTTCGGTACAAACAGGATTGGCGCGCCCCAAGGGGACTCGGATGGTTTGATTTTCTTCTGTTCCAGAAGGTAGTCCACTTGTGCTTTCACTTCATCCAGCTCTGCTGGTGAAAGCTTGTATATTGGACGATGGATAGGTGTTGGATCCTCCAGGTCTATCTTAAATTCATGACCTTTTCTCTTCGGAGGGATCCCTGGGGGTAAATCACGAGGGAACACACCACGGTGTGTTTCTACCACCTTTTTAATTTCGGCAGGGGTGTCTGAACGAATAAGTTTGCCAATCTCATCCTCAGTGTTGAATGGCTGTGTTCGCTCTATTGCGTCAGGCAATTCATGTTGGCCTAAAGCTTTCTCTTCAGACTCTTGCACTACAACCATGAATGCTGTCTCTGTTTTGAGATGACGCATCATTCGTTTAGCTGAACACTCAGTCACTGGCACTTCTTGCAGTATCGACTGGACTTTTCGTTCAGGTTCAATACTCTCTTGGGTTGGATGACGCAACGGGAGATGAAACACTTGGCTGTTTTTGCAAACTGAAATCTCATTTTGCTGAAAGTCTATGCGGGGGTTTTCTTTCTGCAACCAAGGCATGCCCAATATTAAGTCATAACCAAGGTCTGGGAACAGATCCGCTTTCATTTTGCACTTCAGCCCTCCTATCTTTACTCGGAGGTTGTTACAGCTGCCAGCCAGTTCTTTAATATCTCCGTTTGCCAACATTGCTCTCTTGGAGCTTGGTGTAATCGACAACCCGAGATCACGCGCTACCTTATCATTGATATAGTTTGCTGTACTTCCACAATCAATGAATGCATAAAGGTCCGTGGTCTTGATCCGTGCTTTTACTTCGTACCCTCTCACAGGCACTTCTTGAATTTTTAACAGAGGGCATGTGTCACCCTTGGTTGACGAAGTTGATCGAACTTCTGACACATTAACTCGCTCTGTGGTAGACCGCTGGGTTGTTTCTGACCCACTATCGTCTACGTCTGCAGGCAGGGACTCCTGTAGACTACTCTGCGACTCCAATGAGCCCACAGATTCACTAACAGAGGGAAGAGATGCAGATGACGCATGAGGCGCGTCCATCTCATCCGGTGTGCTTTCCTTCTGTTCATTTTTCCAATCGCAGTTGTCATGTGCCGATTGGGTAGATGTGGAGAGTGTCTCTGTTCTCTCTTCACGCGGTGTACTAGTCCGCTCCTCAGGTTTTCCGCTGTGAGTACTTTTAACCTTTTTCGAGGCACCTACTTTTGATCTATGCTTCCTACGCCGCCTACGAACTCTGTTTCGCTTACGACGTTTGCGTCGGCCAGGCTCAGACGAAGCAGTTTCCTGCCTGGCGGTCAGTTTAACATTTTTTTTACATCGGGGAGGTTTTTCACCTCCTCCAATCTAGGACATTGCCTCACAGGGTGACCCTTCTTTCCACAAAGATAACAATTATATCCCCCTCCCCCCTGGGGGTTCTGTCTTCCCTGATTGGCTTGTCCTCTTCCACGGTTACCACCACCGCGTCCACGTCCACCACCACCACGTCCTCCTCCTCGTCCTTGTTGCTGTTGCTGCTGCTGTTGCACTCCTGCGGCAGCTTGTGGTGGTGTTTGGGCTGGTGGTGTGGGGTTCTGCTGCTGCTGACCCTGATTCTGGCCTTTCTTCTTTCTTCCACCACGCCAGACTCCTTTCTTTTTCTGATTGGTTTGCCCTCCTTGGCCTTGTGTTCCAACTCCAAGGGCTTCCAATCGTTCGGCGGATATGATGGCGGCCTCGACATCTCGAGGTACCGTTGCTGCGACTAACTTCTGAACTTCACTTTTAAGTCCATCCACGAAGAGCAAATACTGGTGATCCTCTTCGAGGTCTGGAATCCTCAAGACTAACCGCTGAAACTCTTTTACAAACTGTTTCACGGTTCCAGTCTGCTTGAGTTTGTGGAGGTCACGCCACGCTTCATCTCGATCACTAGAGAATTCGAAAGCTGTAGCTAAGCCATCCATGAAGTCCATCCAGTCACGGAAGGGTGGTCTTTCACCTCGGTGAATTTTCAACTCTTGCATCGTTAACCAATCCGAGGCAGCCCCATAAAGGTTAGTGGCCATAATCGATTGCCACTGTGCTTCATGCACTCCGCAGGTTCTCAAGTACCGCGTCATGAGCACTTGCCATTTACGGGCTTTTGGTTCTCCACTTCCGTTAAATGCGCGAGGCATTTGCAACTTGACGGTGCTAGGCAACCACTGTCCTTGCCTAGGAGGTCCTGGCCCTGCTGGTCCAGCGCCACCTCCACCTCCACCTCCACCAGGAGGTCCACCGGGAGGTCCACCGCCTCCACCATCTCCACCGCCGCCACCACCTCCACCGCCATCAGGCGCACCTGGAATGCGGGAAGGTGGGCGGTTTCGTCTGTCGCGGTAATCATCACCGCCATCATCATCTGGGTCGTCATCACCAGGGTCTCCAAAGTTACCTCGCATGCGAGGAACTCGACTGGGTCCACCAGTAGACTCATATGAACCAAGTGCAGCAAAGGGATTATTTTCTACCCTTGCTCCCAAAGCACTTAACCCAAGTCCCAATCTTCCAGTACGTGTGGGGATCTGCATGGGTTCTTTTCCCTTCTCTTCTCTGACCTGTGCCTTAGCACGCTCAAGGTCAATTTGATATAACACTTCTGCTGAGGAGAGAACTCTTGGGTTAGTTCGTGTGGGTCTACGTGATCCATCGGCAGAGTCGGGTTCTGAGATGCGTACTCCAGGCTGAGCTCTTGTACTTGGAGGTATCAATTGAGGGAATGTGAAATCAGCGTCTGGTGCGCTGTCCACTGCAGTGCATGGTGGTGCTTCTGCAGCAACAATTTCACCCTCCTCGACCTGTACTGCTGGAGGAGCCGGTATTGTTGAGGTTCCCGCTCCAACCATTCCTACTGCGAAGCTCTGGTCCAGTGGCGGCCATGATGCAGCCAACTGCTTTACTGATTTCTTCGGCAGCGGCATCCCAAAGGCTGAGTCCTCAAGCTCAGGGGAAGTTGATTCTTCACGCTCTGGTGATACTGCTCGAGCATCACTTCCACTTTGGGCACTCTGACTTCCGCCACTCACATCCTCCATGCTTCGTTCCAGGCCAGATAATCTTAAGGCAACCACATCAGCTGCATCTTGCTGCTGATCCCAGGTTTTGGATGCCTTTTTCTCCAAGGCAATCAAATCTTTTTGAATTGCTACTCTTGAGCTCTGCAAACGCTTCACCTCAGCACCTTGCTTATGCAAGGACTCCCGAAACAATTCTAGAGTCCGTTCGACTTTTTCGTTGGAATCCGCAACAGTTCCTAATAAGCCTTCAATTCTCCGCCCTTGAACAAGGGATAACTCGGAGAGTTGTTTTAACTGAAGTGCTGATGCTTCAGTTGCTTCTTTTAGGTCAGCAAAACGAGAGTCCGCTAGAATGTCTGCGGCATCCATTCTCCTCGTTATTGCGTCCACAGAAGCTTTGATCTCGGCTCTTTCTTTTCTATGGTCGATATCTTGGCGTAATAGCCTCTGCTCGTATCGACTATGTTGAGCCGCTACTGAATCCAGCTTCTGCTGTTGCGACACCACCGCATGCTGTGTGGCCTCAACCTGTTGCGCATGCTGGTGCTGTGTTTCCAGCGCCTGCCCGATCACCTCTGATGCGCCAGCCAGTTGGTTCGACACAGAGGCCTCAGTATGGGCGAGCCTCTGCCCCAGTGTCTGGTCAACTTGCTGCAGGTGGCCCCTTAGCCCGTGGGCTAAATCGTCCACACGGTCATGGACCGCATCCACATCCTCTCTTAAGGCTTCCGCATCAGCTCCCATGTCTATGTCGACAGCTGCTTGCTGGACATTGTGGATGTTCTGGACGTTTATTTGTTGATACACAACATTGGGTGCGTCAGGCAATTCCTCATCGAACTCAGGTTCAATCCCTGGCTCTTCAACTTGAGGCTCGCGCACTGCCAATGCGTGTTCACGGTCAGCCATGATCTCTCAGCCACTATTTGGGAGTACTCAACAACCACGGTTGGAGTTTCTCTCTACCAAACAAACAAACAAAAACGTTTGTTGCGCCACGTTCACAAGTTTCGATCTCAAGAACTTAAAGTTCTTGCCTCGCTCCGAAACCAATTGATAGTGAAGCTTGTGGGTGACGCAATAGTGGTCGGCTGTGTTGATTGGATTCGTGATAACTTGCTGGCTAACGCAAGTATACTTGTGGGGTTTGTTGGTTTAGACAACTCTCTAGCTAGCGCGGTTGTGAACGCTACTAGAGCACTTGGGTTGGGAAGTGATTGCGTCAGGCAAACACTTAACACACACACACACAAACACACACACAAGCGGGAACACACCAATCCCACGAATCCCGAGTTCTTACAAAGTAAAGTGAATCAAAACAACGAGTGGGCCTCTTAAGTACCCCTAAGTGTAGTACGCTGACGCATGCCCCAAACTCTGGGTCTAATCTGTCTTACTCGCGAACCCGCATGCGTCAGCCACCCTCGGCTCTATCCCAAACTACCTCGTATAGCGCTATAAAAGACTAACAGCAGAGGTCCCCACGTCCACACATGATTCTTTTTGATGAGATCATGCAAGGGTCCTGCAATTCGAGCAAACTCTGGTATAAACTTACGATAGTAAGATACCATGCCCAAAAAACTTCGCACATCCGTCACTGAGCTCAGCTCCTTCCACTCTTGTATAGCCCGCACTTTGTCGCTCATTGGCTGCAGGCCTTTTCCTGACAGATGATACCCCAAATAGTCGGTCTCGCTGACCCCTACTTCGCACTTGCTTGCTTTGGCGTACAATTTATACTTTGCAAGGCGTTCGAATACCTGTTTCAAATGATCGACATGTTCCTCCACTGAGTTGGAAAATACCAAGATGTCGTCAATGAAAACAACCACAAAGTGGTCCAAAAACTCGCCCAACAAATCCTGCACCATTGTCTGAAACTGGGCTGGACAGTTGGACATTCCGAAAGGACAGACGAGAAACTCGAAATGTCCATATCTTGTTCGGAAGGCGGTTTTTGCAGTATCCTTCGGGCGAACTGGAAATTGCCAGTACCCCGAACGTAGGTCGATCTTCGTGTAGATCTTTGCTTTAGCGAGCCGATCCATCAATTCCTCCGGAAGTGGAAGTGGATAGCGGTTTTTGATTGTGTATTTGTTGATCCAACGATAATCAACACACATCCGCAATCCGCCGTCTTTCTTTGGAACGAAGAGTATGGGAGCACCCCAGGGACTCTCTGACGGCCGTATCTTCCGTTGTTCCAGTAGGTAGTCCACCTGTGTCCGAACTTCATCCAATTCTGCTGGAGAAAGTTTGTACAACGGACGATGGATTGGGCTCATACTCTCGTCCTCGAGGTCCACCTTGAATTCGTGGCCCTTACGGACTGGAGGTATGCCAGGTGGGAGATCTTTGGGAAAAACATGGCTGTATTCCTCCACCACAGAACGGATTGCCGGATGCATCTTGTCATGCAAAAGCCGTGGAAGATCCGTCTGTATTGGTGCGTGGTTGTCGGCCGAGGTCTTTAGACTATCAACCTGGAGGCCCTCATATGGATATTGCATCAAATGGTTGCTATCCATAGGGTCAGATTCACGAACCACCACCAAATAGGCCAGGCTATCTTTGTCGGCCTGTTTGCCTATATGGCGGAATACTTTCTTGTGGGACAGAATGGGGATAGTTTCTTCCGTCAGTTGGAGATAATCAGTCGGCTTCTCTTTAACCGGTACTGTAATCCAACGATTTCCCTGACGGATGTTGATGGTTCCTTGTGCAAAGTCTATGGACGGGTTATTAGCGATGAGCCACGGTAACCCTAACACAATGTCATATGTGAGATGAGGGAATATATCTGCAGAAAACTGGGTTTTGTAGTCACCCAGCTGCATCTTGATGTTCCCACATCGTTTGTCCACAGTGCAAACAGCCCCATTCGCTAACGAAACTGTCTTATTACACGAGGAGAACTCTAACCCAAACTTGTCCACCAGTTTTTGTGCCACGTAATTTTCTGTAGCTCCACAGTCTACATAAGCGGAAATTGCCGCTCCCCCTATCCGCCCTCTAAGCTCATATCCCATGAACTTGAGGTGTTTATTTTGAACTAACGGATTAAAACTGTCTTGGAGGTAATCCCCTTCTCCTTCCGCTGTTCCTTTTCTACGGTCCGGTACCCCTCTTGCACCGGCGTCAAACGGAACTCTTGGACTAGTCCGGCTTGAACTTTTAACACTTCCTTCCGAAGCCTGTTTCTCTCCACAAGGTAGGACAGATTCCAGGTTGCTATCTTCGGAGGAACTTCCAGAGTCTTCACGTACTGAACCAACACTTTCCGGCAAATCTTTGTCGGAAATGCTTTGGGCGACCGTACTTGAATCGTCCATCCGCTCTTTGTCCCCAAGTTTCGTACTCATTAGCGGATGTTCAGCCCTCTGGGCGGGATTACTTGACTCTTTCTCTGGCTTCTTATTCTGTTTCCCCTTCCGTTCTCGTTCTCGTGACTCCCGGAGCTTTTGACGTTTGCGATGCTTGTATCTTCGGCGTCTGGCTCTTTTCCTTCTGGCCGCATGGAGTGAAGTCCCCTCTATGCGGCGTGATCTTTTAGCCACTTTTGAAAAGTTGGACCTTTGGGACATTTCCCAAAACCATGGCCCACTTCGCCGCAGATGTAACATGCGCCTCCGCCTCTAGCTCCTCCTTGTTGCTGCCTTCCGCCACCACCTCGATTTCGTCCGCCACCTCGTCTTCCGCCTCTTCCGCGGCCACGGCCGCCTCCACCTCTGTTGCCTCCTCCCATTTGCTGATTTTGATCTTGGGGTGGAGGTGGTGGTTGCGGTTGCTGACCCTGCATCTGCTGGTTCTGGTCAGCTTTGGGCTTGTTTTTCCAATTCCAGTTCCATCGCCCTCGTCCGCGACCACGTCCGCGGTTGTTTTGAGATTGGCCACCCAACGAATCGATTCTTTCGGCAGTGACTATCGCCGCTTCCACTCCTTCTGTCACCATTGTAACAACTTGATGTCGGATCTGGGGTTTCAATCCGTCAACAAACTGTAGGTACTGTTCCTCCTCCGTCATATTCGGAATTCTGAGTATGAGATCCCGAAATGCGTTGATGTAGGAACGAACATTCCCTGTTTGTTGAAGTTTCCGCAGCTTCCTACGCGAAACATCGGACATCCTTGTGGGCTCAAAAGCAATGGCTAGTTCCTCCACAAGTTGAATCCAGTCCTGGAACATCGGACGAACTCCTTCCCGAATCCGCATCTCTTGCATATTCCGCCATGTGGCGGCTGAACCAGAGAGATTTGTGCGGAATACTTTAAGCCAAACAGACTCATCCAAATCATACACTTTGCAGAAGTTGGTGAGTTCTGCCTGCCAATCCCGAATCCAGCGATCTCCAGCGCCAGTATACGGTTTCGGCATCGGGAATTTGACCGCATTGGGAATGTGAAGCAAACGATTTTCTGGACGTGCATAGCCCATAAAATCGGGGTCCCCACTTGGGGGACCAGGAGGTCCGCCTCCTCCGCCACCTCCACCACCACCATCTCCAGGACCGCCTCCTGGGTTCCTAGATGGTCCTTCTCTTCCTCCACCAATATGTGGTCCAGGTGCAGACCCACGGCCACTTCTGTCCGATGGGCCTCCGCCACTTCCATCACCGGAACCATCATCATCTCTGAAACAAGCTACTTTTTTCAAGGTCCCCTCGCCCTCCTAGAGGAGGACGAGTGCCTTCCTCAAGCGTCTCGTTAGATAGAACTTCCTTACAAGAATAAAGTTATAAAGAAGATACAACGACCTTTTCCTTCCACACTCTTATACCCTAGCGCCACAGCGCATCAAACCCTTGTTCCTGTCGACGTGTCACTATTCACTAGGAATTCACACATCTCCTTGCCACCTCAACTGTGAACGTGCCCCTATTCCACGAGAACTCACACGTCCAATTGACAACTCGACTTTGATGGCTGCCACATCATCATCCATCAAACTCCATCGAGCTTGGTTGTAGTCGTGACTCCAAGGGTGTCGCACTACTGCACCTCTGCACCTCTGCACCTCTGCACCTCTGCACCTCTGCACCTCTGCACCTCTGCACCTCTGCACCTCTACACCGCTGCACCGCTGCACCTCTGCACTGCTGCACGCTGCATCCACCGCTGCACGCTGCACCGCTGCACCTCTGCACTGCTGCACGCTGCATCCACCGCTGCACGCTGCACCGCTGCACTGCTGCACGCTGCACTCCTACACGCCGCACTCTCGCACGCTGCTCCTACACGTTGCACTCTTGCAACCTTCCCTTTTTCAGCTGCAGGAAGCATGGCAACTACTCTTGTAGTTCCAGCTCGAGTGCTGCGATAACCAACCGTTACATTCCTCCCCACCAGGTTGGCAGTAAGTTCCAACACTGCCGTGGAGAGCATGTCTCAAATAAAACCCGTTGCATAAAGTATCACAATCCATAAGGCATCTCACAATCCAAATCAGAATATCTTTCAGTGTCCAAACACGAAAAGAGTACGAGACTAGCATAATATTTTCTTTCGCTTTGTCCATAAAATCGAGAAAATCATCTCTCTATTTCAATCTGAAACTGAAAATGAAAAACATCTGGCTGAAAAGAAAATCCTTTAACATTCAGAAAATCATCTTGTATCACTCCAGAAATATACTTCTGTCCATCAAGTATTCCACCAATGTTTTCCTTTGCTCATATATATCTTTTCTCAAACCAGGTGAAAGGACAACTAATCATGCTCTTTCTTTGAACCATTCATTCACCTCCAAGTCACTGAATAATCTTTTGAAAAATCAGCATTCTTTTTTTATTTTATTTCTTTCAAATCTCTCTTCCGCACACTGAAATATCCTCTCTTTGCTCTTGAGTTTCCAGAGCTCCTCTTCTTGCAATATTTGGATTGCTGCTGCTGCTGCTGCTGCTGCTGCTGTTGCTGCATCTAACGCAACCTCGTTTATCATCACTTGAGACTCCCGTGGATTGCTGCTGCTGCACCATGCTGCAGCCTGATTTGTCTCCACTAGAGACTCTCCAGTTTGTCACATTCCAGCTTCACTTAATTCCTTGGCTTCTGATCTCTTGATTCGACAGCGCATAAGCTTTTATGGAGTCCCGCTGTTTGCTTTCCCGAACTGCAAGTTTCTTCACCTCGATTGCACTCCAGAATTTCTGCAATGCAGTCTCCATCATCAAGCTTTCTCCAGAATTTCTGCACTTCCATTCTCCAGAATTTTTGCATTTCCAGAATCCAGAATTCTTGCACTTCAATACTCCAGAATTTCTGCACTTCCATCGCACTCCAGAATTTCTGCGATGTACTCTCCTTAATCCACGCTTATTACAACATGTTCCATTGCTGTCAAATTTTGACAACCTCTTGATACTTCAAGAACATCAGAAGCAATGTTCAGAGAACCATACTGTTCTCCACAATATGTTCTAACCTCCAACAAAGTTCGAGATATCCGAAACATTCATTTGAATTAGTTTCATGTCAACGAACTGATTCGATTCTCAGCACTTCAATAGAAACATCCAGTTGGTTCCATTGCCCTCAAGGGCTACCAGAAAATTAACCAACTCTGTCCACTATTCTTCCCTCTCTGGAATTATGTGCTCCCACCAACGAGGCACCTGAAAATAAAATAAAATATCCAGAGGGTTGCTCTCATGTTTTCTTTTTTTACTTGTGCTCCCTTCATTGGGGCACCAAATGAATGCCTGAAAATTTCCATAGCATTTTTTCCCTTCAGAAATTTTGCTGCCTTCTGTGGGTATCCACAAAATATTCACTCTCACTCTGTTCCTTCCCTTTTCTTTCATTCCATACTCTCTCGTTCCCCATTCATCAAGCCCCACTGTTCCAAGTGGAACTCAAAATCATATGTTCTTTTTTCCAGTCATCAAGCCTCACTGTCCCAAGTGAGACTCAACATCAGATGCTCAAAACAACATCAGCCCCGAGACTGATGTCCCAAAAATAAACCATACACTTGCTGCACTAAACTCGTGTTGAAAAACCCGCTGAAAGCCCCCTCCCCACCAGCTTTAGGCAGTCCCTTGCCTAACAATAGGATTCAAAACTGAGTGAGGGGCAATCAATGTTGCCACGAGTGATCACAACGATATAAACAATCATCAATATCGAAGGGAATGTTCAGAAACAAACCACACTCACGGCATTGCACCGCCGTCGTGTGCAACGGAGATAAGGAAGCAATATACTCAGGGAGATTGAGGAGAAGCTTTTTGTGATTCTTCAGTGAGGAATCTTCACTTCAGTGGCAGTGGATCTCGCCATTCCTCTGAACCTCCAGGCACATGCAAGCCTTGCATGTTCTTCTTCCAAGGTAATCCAATTCCATTCTCCGTATCGATTGTAGCACAATCGTTGCATTCA
Source organism: Bryopsis sp. KO-2023 (assembly GCA_030272585.1). Classification (NCBI taxonomy): domain Eukaryota; kingdom Viridiplantae; phylum Chlorophyta; class Ulvophyceae; order Bryopsidales; family Bryopsidaceae; genus Bryopsis; species Bryopsis sp. KO-2023. The sequence continues at coordinate 809,668 of BSYQ01000005.1, forward strand.
CAGTGTTGTATTCTTGAACATCTTCACTGAGCTTGGGAAAATCTGACATCACCAATGGTGATCCACCATTCACTTTGCTGCTAATGGCCTGCAGGCTGCAGCCAGTCAAAGCGATAAATAAGGCGTACGTGTGCTCGTTCAGGCTTGAGAGCTCACGGGATGTAAGATAAATCCCATATATTTTATCAATATAGTTCACACCACCATATTGCCTACAGAAGAAGCTCCAGTTAGCTCTACTCCCTTTGCAATCTTCCTACACTTAAGTCATGGGGGAAGTTTTCTCAACCCCTACGTGAAACACCGGTACGGCTGTAACACTACGGGAGCTACCCGTTTGACGCTAAAGTGTGTGTGGATAATATCCAAGCGCCATTGACGTCGTATGGGTGCTTCTCCAAGAGGCGGCGACAAACGTTCGACCGCTTTTTGGAGGTAACAAATAATTCTTGAAATCTGGAGGGGCCCTCCGTCGAGTCGGCTCTCCTCAAACCTTCTACAGGTGGCTCTAGGCGATAGTCGTGCACTGACCTTAGGTGGCTATTAGCTCTGCCTAAGCTCTCAATTGGTTCAGAATCGGGAGGGAACCCATCCCACACTCCCCTATTCTTGGCGACAGGTGGCCTATAGGCTATAGGCTATGGCTCTTCCTGTTCCCACAATCGAGTACAAGTGGCCCCAAGGCTCGCTTGTTCTTTGTGCGTTCTTGCTTGTCTCAACTCCTTGAAACTCGGTACAGGCGGCCCAGCCTGAGCACTTTCTCATTCATCAGGGGGATCTCTCTCTCAACCCCTTTTGATCTCCGCGGCTGCACCACAAGTTCTGAGAGTGGCCGTAAGGCACTTCTCTCCTTGTTATCACATGAACTCTGTTGGCCATTCCCTTCTTCAACCCCGCCACTAGTCTTGAGAGAGGCTCAAGGCACTTCTCTCTTAGTGGTCTGGGTTTCATCATATGTATTTTACTGTAATTGCTCTCGCGTCGCTCCATGTCCGCGATAGTATCATCTCTCTCGGCATGCAGTTGCATTCTTGCCACAAATAAAAGTGGGTGTTCTCTGATAGAACTCCATAGCCAATGCTTTTGGCTGCAACTCTTGATGCTCCTTTGTTGTGGGCTGTGGCATCAGCCCCTCTTTTCCAACTCGTTGTCGGTTGCTGCATCAGCACCTTAGTCAAATCCTTGCTATAGGTTGCTGCATCAGCACCTTGTCCAAATCCTTGCTTTGGTTGCTGCATCAGCACCTTGTCCAAATCCTTGCTCTGGTTGCCGTATCAGCACCTTGTCCAAATTCTTGCCTTGGTTGCTGCATCAGCACCTTGTCCAAATCCTTGCTGCAGCTTGCGTGCAGCTCTTGTTTCCACATTCAAGATCTCTTCTTCACATAGTAACAGGTGCAAATCCTGGCTGCGGCACAAACACCGGACCAGTCCAGGCTGCACATCAGCCAAAGATGCCATGTGTTGATCTCTTAGCAACTCAAAACTGAGCTCTGGACTGAGTATGTCTTGGGATACCTCCCACATAAAGCTCACTCCATCCATCTTCAGCGGTTGTTGCTTTCACTCTCTTGCACTCGCAATTTTCCTGAAATTTCCAGGTTGCAGCAATGATCCACACCAAGACAACATCAGCTTGCCAAGCCTGATTTGTCACCGGGCTGGACCATCCATAGTATGCCCTCTTCTTTCCACACATCTGTGTTGGGGCCTTAAGTCTCGGCAAGGGTGAAAAGACAACTTCAGCAACCTGAGCTTGCATCATAATGCACCAAAGCTCGCATCTTCTTCTTTTGTCCTTCTGACTCAGAAGTTCTGAGGTGGACACCATAAACCTTTGGCTGCTTCACCATCAGAAATCTTTGATGCCACTGGTTGCTCTCACCACCGTGAATACAATCATCTCTTTGTGTCATTGGCAGAAACGGTATCGATATATTCTTGGGCTGCGATCCACTTGTCCTCTTGCTCAAGCTGTTGGCCCTCATACATCAGCTCATATCAAGCCGGCAGTTCACAAGTCCCTTGAACTGTCGATTTTTCTGACCATTTTCCTTTGTCAACTGGGGTATTCTTGGCCTTGCTGTAGCCACTCCTTTCACCTCCAGTTTATTTGCCACCAGAGGTGTTGCCTTTAGTATAAGCAACCCTCTGCCACTGGTGCAAATACAAATTCGAATCAACTGATTCGCAAGCTTGATATCCTCTTTGTTCTCCAGAAGTCTCACAACATTCTGTCATAAACAACAGCCGGATCGCAATCGTTTCTCCAATCCTCTTTCTCCACCTGATAGACTTTTCTTTTCTATCCCATCCAGATGTGGGGACATGTGCCCTTCATTTTCTTGAAGAGACCTTCCTTTCTTAGGTCAGCCTCAGCCCTCCTTGGCTGGTGCACAAACTTGATCCTCCTTAATATCATCCACCAACTCATGGTCCTTGACTGGATTTCAATGCACAGCCCATGCATTTTCCAGAGCTGTCATTCAACACAAGCTTTCAGAATTCCTTGACCATTCTCCACCACATCGGACTCCAATATTTCAGTTCCACTATCAACAATATCAAGCCAGAAAACTCCACAAGAGATTTCTGCCTGAAACACCTTTCACATGACCCGAAACCTTCAAAAGAAAATCATTTTCCTCCTGAAATTTCCATCAGTAATCAGATCATTCCTTTTTTTTTTTTTTTTTTCTCATATGAAATAAATGCATGAAAGAGATTAATCCCCTGATCACTTCTTTTCTTCTCAATTCATCAACCATTCAGAAATTTGTATTTGCTATCCAAATTTTCCAGCAAGTGGTGAAAAGGTGTCTCTTTCTTCCCATTTCTGTGGGTATAATCAAATGCAAAAAGAGAAACAAATACTCTGCCTTGATTTCTACAAATCTGTCCATTTTCTGCATCGAATTTCGAAAAGACCAATGCATTCATTCAATCTGATGACAATACCACCAAACTCATCTCAAACTCTTGAAGAAGAGGTTCAGCATCAGCAAGTCATGTCCTCTGACTCCTACTGCTGGATAAACATGAGTCACTTTGCATCCAATGGGTGCTCTCTTGCTGCAACTCTTGTATTGCAGCAATATCCCAGGGAAGATCATTCTTTGCTTTGTAGCACACTCAGAAATATTACTCAACAGCTCCTGTGGCATTTGTTGCATGTCTCCTTGAGTAATAATGATCTCCTTCCACTTGATGTGCATCCTCTTGTGCAAGTGTAGATGGTATTGACTCAGCATTTCGATGTGATCTTCTCCACATCAGTAATTCTGATATTTGCCTTGGCATTCGTTGCAATATTTGCCATATCATACACTCCAATGTATGTTGCAGTCAATGTGATACACATTGGCTGTATTGTTTCATGTGTTCATGTAAACAACACGTCATGGCTGCGGCATGTTCAACTCAGTTCGAACTGCGAAATCTGCTGGCAGTAGATGCTGCAGTCAATATGAATTCGTTGTGGTATCCCCAGATGCACCCGAGGTAACATCCATTCTTGATCGCACGCTTGATCCCAGTGGGTATCACACATAGTGCTTCAACAGCATCCTCGTTCAAGAGGTTCTCTCGTGTGTGTCGGTGCGCTACCTCAACCACAGTCTCATCATTGACTTCATTATCATTCGCACTTGTTCCGTTCACTGTGTTGTCGTCGATGCCAACTTCGATGTATGTCTGCAACATTAACAATCGAATTGATTGCAACATTCGTTGGGGCGCTCTTGTCTTTGACGCCCTCGTTTGTGCCAGTGGCGGCGATACCTCCCACTGCAGCACTATATGACGACTGGGTTCCTTGCAGTCACGCTTCTCATTCTCTCTGAGAATTGTCTCGACAAAACTCTCGCGCTGCTGTCGCTTGGCTTATCAGCCCTGCATCACTTGTAGGTGATGCGGCGTGTTTTGCTTGGCGGGTGGTCACACTTTCCCTCAGAGGTCACAATCCAAACTTGCGTAGTCTTTTGCAGTTTGCTTTTGCGCTTGTGTAACTCCAAACTGGCGCACTTTGATGCAGTTCGCTTTTGCACATGGCTCACTTTCTTTGACGCCATCACTGGTGCGCGTCAGATTCATTTCTCCACGCACAAGCTGCTCAAGTCTTTGCCAAAAGCGCTCACATAGCGTCAACACAGTCGACTGCACATTCCACCTTCAAGAGGTGTGGCTCAGTTCAGTGATCTTCGAAACATAGCACAATAGAAGACTTGTCGATGCCTCTGAGTAGTTGTCTAGTTCGACCAACTATTTTCGACAATCCTTTTGCTCCATCGCCATGCAATCAGCGCCTCAGGCTATCAGTAGCAACTGTGGCGTCGCGCTGTAACCGTTCGATCATCATTCGATCGAATTGCCTTTGTCGATTCGTCCTGCACATTGCGCAGCTACTGCAACATGCTGCTTTCATGTGCTGGAACCTTTCCCAATCATGCGGATGCTTCGCGTGCGTTCTCAGGGCGTTGCACTCTTGTCAGTGCCCAAACGCCTTCTGTAACTTCGTCTTTTCGCGTCCGAGGCGAGGCTTGCGCCTGCCACTTTCTTCCGTCGTTGCGCTTCCATCGCAACATCTGCATTTGCTGTAATCGCAATGTGCTGCATCATGCATCCTGCATGTAGCTTTCAATGCATCCCCTTCTTTGGGATTGCGTCTGTGTCTCCACAATCGCTTTGTGTTCTTGCAGCTTCGTCTGCATTCTCCACACCAACGATATCGAACTCACCTCCCAAGGAGGTTTGCCCTGTTGTGTACAGTCTCCTCGACTTGTACAATAGAACGACCAGCCAGTTAGGTGGCTTAAGAGGGTTCGACTCCCTCTCTGGATCTCAAGCAAAGCCTCATGGACCTGGCGCTCGATAGCGACCAGCCAATAGGTGCTTCCAGAGGGTCTAACGACCTCTTTAGTCTTTAGGCGAGGCCTGAACAGCCGCTTCTCTTGTTTGCCTTTTCGAGATCCTCAAAGAGGAAAACGTTAGATCTTAGGTTACCCTAGCAGGGTGTCAGATCTTTCACTGGTCAGCCTTGCGCTGATCCCAGCGCCTGGGTGGACGCTCTCCAGCGACCCACGCGACTTGGGCGAGCTTGTCTCTTGCAGTCGATTGCTGTCAGAAAGGGGGAGTCGGCACTGACGACTCGTCATGGTACGACCTCAGCCCAAAAACTTCGCAGGCTCCAGTTGTTGCTGCTGACTCTCTTGCTGGGTCACACTGCGCAGTTGTTCCTCACGATCTGCGACTCTCTTGCTGGGTCACACTGCGCAGTCGTTTCTCACGACCTGCGACTCTCTTGGAAGGTCACACTGTTGGGCTTCCACGAACTTGCTCTGCCATGCTCATTCGTCACTTCCACGTAGTGCAGGCTTGGTCAAGTCTGTTCGTCGTTCAAGAAACTCGAACCCCGGTAGTCAGAGACAGGTTCGGCGACGATACTTCTGTTTCTGGTTCGACGACGACACTTCTGGTCCTGGTTCGACGATGAGAATGCTGGCCCTGGTTTGACGACGACACTTCTGGCCCTGGGCCGTCTTCTTTGTCGTCCTCGCTGGCGATCACCTTTTCAAGGCTTCTTCAAAGCACGCTTTCGCTGGCACCACCATCACCACTGCAGATCGCTTTCCCCACCCTAGTCCAAAGGGTCGACAGTGGTGGGTAACCTCTTTTCTTTGCAACGCTGCTCTTCTCCAGCGTCTCGGTAGTCCATACTTCCGTAGCTTCCATAGCTGCTCGCGTTCTCTTCTCATACAGGGTCGCACAATAAGTAACACTTATTTGCGCCTTTGCTCCGAAACCAATGAAACGAGCTACTTTTTTCAAGGTCCCCTCGCCCTCCTAGAGGAGGACGAGTGCCTTCCTCAAGCGTCTCGTTAGATAGAACTTCCTTACAAGAATAAAGTTATAAAGAAGATACAACGACCTTTTCCTTCCACACTCTTATACCCTAGCGCCACAGCGCATCAAACCCTTGTTCCTGTCGACGTGTCACTATTCACTAGGAATTCACACATCTCCTTGCCACCTCAACTGTGAACGTGCCCCTATTCCACGAGAACTCACACGTCCAATTGACAACTCGACTTTGATGGCTGCCACATCATCATCCATCAAACTCCATCGAGCTTGGTTGTAGTCGTGACTCCAAGGGTGTCGCACTACTGCACCTCTGCACCTCTGCACCTCTGCACCTCTGTACCTTTGCACCTCTGCACCTCTGCACCTCTACACCGCTGCACCGCTGCACCTCTGCACTGCTGCACGCTGCATCCACCGCTGCACGCTGCACCGCTGCACCTCTGCACTGCTGCACGCTGCATCCACCGCTGCACGCTGCACCGCTGCACTGCTGCAATCTCCACCTCCGCCTCCTCCGCCTCCTCCGCCTGCGCGTTGAGGAATACGCGGATAGGATCCCCATCCTACATAGGGGTTTCCGGATGATGGAGCTCCGTATACATTCACGGAGTGACCTAAGATAGAAGGCCGAATGTATGATGCTCCCATGGCATAATAGCCGGGTGGTGAAATCATTGATGGATGTGATAACACTGGCTGAGAAGCTGGTGGTGGCATGGGTAATGTTCTAGGTGGCTCGGGTGACGTGGTTGTTGGAGTTGTCAGCGGGACAGTTTGTACCACGGGAGAAGCCTGCGTACGCTGTGGCGGTTGTACTGGCTGTAATACCGCTGGTGGTCTTGTATTTGGTGTTTGTCCAAACACAGCGCTAGGCCTCACAGTCGGCCTAGGTACATTTCCCTGTCCGCTGATTGCACTGCCGCGCCCCACTCCAGGAATCATGACTGGGGGTGATGCAGGTCGGGTAATCGGTCTATTTGCCCGCGGGAATACTGGTGGTATTGGCGGGAAACCTACTGAATCCGGGGCAAAGCCGGATGAGGTTTGGGGCGGTTGACCGAATGGAATTTGTACTTCGGACAATCTTGGTGGTTGTGCCACCGTTCTGGTTCCCGCGCCCGCCATAGCAGCCACAAGAGGTGTTTGTTGGGCGGCGGATGCCATGTGTGTGGCAACTGCTGCAGCATCTTTCTTCCGCCAAAACTCAAAGTTCGACGTGAACTTTGTGTCCGCTACATCCTCAAACACCTTCTTTAGCTCTTGCGCTGTTTCCGGGTCTTGTAGCATTTCCTGCAACATTTCCCGCGGCTCTCTGCTCCTTGTTGAGCTTCTTGATCTGCTTCTCCTTGAAGACCGACTTTGACTTCTTTTCAACTCCTCCATTTCCCCTTGTAATCTAGCCGCCGCTTCTTTCGCAGCCGCTGCCTCCTTTAACAAATAGGCTACTTCCGCATGATGCTGTATCTGAAAACTTTCCGCTTTTTCTTGCGTCTCTTTGAGATCATACTTAACACGAACGAGTTCCTTGAACTGTTTGTCTTGACCCGCACCCATTTCCGCCTGCGTCTCTCGCAGTTCTTGTTGGACTGTATCCAGCCCCCAAAGGGCGTCGTTATATTGCCGGTCATAATCTTCTTCAAGTTTCTTCCTTTTTTCGTCCGTGTCGGCCACTTGTTCCGCCAATATCCGCTGAGCCTCTTTGGCTTCGTCCACCTCTTTCTGGGCGACATCACGGATATTCGCCAAGCCAGCTTCCACTTGGCTGAGCCTTCCCTTGGCTGCAGCATCCAGATCTTGGATCCGCTCATCCAACCTTTCATGGAGCTGTCCTTCAATCTGGTGATGGCGGGACTGTAGAGTAGAGTCCAACACATCATGTACTTGGGAAGCCATGCTTGAACAAGCTCCCTCTACCCGACTATCAAGATGTTGGGCGACCTGGGCTGTCCTGTGGGCAGCCTCGTCCGACAATTGGCTATACAACCGCTCTTGCGATTGTTGGAGATCGCGCTCCTGCAAACCGTCATTGTGAACGTGCAGAGTTTGATTATGTACATTCACTTGGCTTTGGCGCAGGTGCTGCGTTTGCTGATTGATGAATACTCCTGGCTCTTCGTCCATCTCTTCATCAAATTGCGGGCCATTGTCGGCTTCCTCATCGCCTCCCTCTTCCACCATATCCGGTTGTACGGGTATGCCATACGCTTGTAGCGGCTGGCCCATTTCTGCCTGGTAGGGCAGTCCGACAGCAGGTATGTCTCCAGCGACGATAATCGGATATAGCGGCGCGCCAGCTGGGGCATCGCGCTCTTGATTGTCGTCCTCGATTCCATACTCCAGGAATAACTGCTCGTCGTCCCCCATGGTGGATGTCTTGACTTGTCGGCGGGCTGATCACGTGTCAGTTCGGTGAATCACTTTGCCGGTGATCCACGTGACTAATTTGTCACTCTTTGTCGCGCAATTTCTGGCAGCGTAACTTTTGGCGGAGCTCCGTTTCCGTCTAAAGACGTCCGCTTAGCGGTTCCGCTTCGTCTGCCTTTCCGTTTAACCACGTTTAGCGTCGACAACTCTGCGACGACCTGAAGGTCTACTACGCCGTGCTGTGTGGTCGTAGAGTCCGAGGATCTACAGATCCTGCGCGATCTTCGAGGGAATGATCAGGCGCAGCAACGTGCGTTCTGTGTCGTCCAGCGTAAAGTTGGTGCGCAGCAACACGAAGTAGGTTCCAGACACGAGAGGAAACCTTCTTCGACCTAGTTGACCTGATCTTTCGCAACTCGACTGCTAAATTCCCTGTCGATCTTTTCGAAAAGAAGACTCGACTTGCAGTAGGGGTTGCTTCGGCTCCGAAACCAGTTTGTTAGGCCCTGTTTAGCTAGGCTTTCACTGGGAGGTTGTGTGCACACTTGAGTTTGAGAAACGAGTGAACAGGGGTGAAACTCGACACTCAGAGATAATTAAGTTTTACAAGTTCTCTCTGAACTTATCACCCTAGAACCCGAATACCCGTACCACGACTGTACTACAATTCAAACGTTCGTATCACTGCCTAAAGGGTGTGTGTATGGCCATCACTCTCTTCGTCGGGGCGGCGCATCCGCAATGTATGCGATAGGGATTAGTGAAGGGGACATTAAATTTTGGGGGGGGTGGTCTGCATCGTCGACGGCCGTTTGGTCGTATATCGACAAAGCGCAGGTCGCGACGGAGTCCGACTTGTTATTTTTTGCATGGAAAAAGCGGAGCTGAATTCTTTTATTAAGTAGTTATTAGGGACAGCTGGGGACCGTTTTTTTCATGGTATTTGATTCCTTACTGCTTACTTGTGAGTTAAGGGGCATTTAGTATTAATATGTTTAGCCTTTTGTGAAGAGAACTCCTCCAGCTTTTCTGGGTGGGATCCTCATGCAGTGGGTTAATGGCTAGTACGGTTAGTACGATAGGTTAAAGAACGCAATGACTCAGGGTGGGACGAAAAGCTATCCCTGGAAGGGACAGGTGACGCCAGTTGGGGATCCAGTCGGACTGGATCTTTGAATGATTGAGGGAGTAGTTCGCTTAAAAGAGGGCGGTTTTCATATTACAATCGAGGTTTTTCTCCCGCCCAATTTTTCCTTTTCGCGGGACTCAGTGGGAAAATTTCCCCCCCTTTTTTTGTTCGGTTTATATTGGGTAGTCAGCCTGAGGGGCTTTCTCCCCTGTAGTTTGTGTTTTTTGTTTTTTCCAGTCCATTTTTTGGTGGGTGGAAAATGATCTGTCAAATTAATGCTTGTTAATGAGGGTTTGGAATGGTTAGGTTTGGGGACAAACAAACAAACAGTTCGAAGTGTAAACCAATATGGCATTTAATATTGGCATTTAGTATTAATATGTTTAGCCTTTTGTGAAGAGAACTCCTCCAGCTTTTCTGGGTGGGATCCTCATGCAGTGGGTTAAACACCAACACAGCAGAAAAACTTCTTTTTTCACAGTCGGCTTATCGAATTCAAAAATAAATTTCAGTCCCATTAACCACAACAAAAGAAAGCGCGGAGATGACCGGTCAGAGGCAAACGTTGGCGGAGCTCCAGGGTCAATGGATGATGTAAAGATAGAAGTGGTGGCGGGAAGAGGGATTATAGCGGCGATAGCTCACCTGCGATGTAAAATACTAGCAAAAAACGGGGGGGGGGGGGGTAAAAACACCAGCCCAGAAATGAAATGGCTTTCGCAGCGAAGAGTTTGAAGACTTACACTCGTACGTGCGGCCGTCTGCTCGTCTGCCCTCGTCGGGCGATTGCTCCCGTTAAAAATTTTCATTGCTCACTTGCCTGCCCCCCTCCCTGGCCACAGGGAGAAAAGAAACTCGCACGCAGTCGTGTACAACCCCGCTTTTCCCGAACCTGGCGAACACCAGCTTTGTCATCAAATAACCTCACAGAACAACTCCAAAAAGAGAGTTGTAACAAAGCTGTATGCTCAGAAAAACCTATCACAGGGCCTCCCCCTAGGCTACAGGAAGTATCGTGACTGGCTGTAACAGGAAGCCTTGTGTGAATTGTAACCTGCTGCTACTCACTTCCCAACCAAACTTGATGTATATTTGGTTTTCAAAGGTGTGAAGTAAGACCTCTGAGAGCTTCCTTGTAGGAGGAGAAAGTGGTATGTAAAGAAGAGGGCAAGGACTTTGTGAAACTTTTTCTGGATTGTGCAATCAAGGAAGCACTCGGAAAACATTTAGTTATTGAAGGAAAAATCATCTCCGTTTGGGTACTGCCGTGTGGCTCTACAATTTCTTTTCACGACAAGATACCTAACAGTCCTATGATAGGCATTTCATTGTGACATAATTTTCTACCTCAGCATGCCCCAGAATCGACTCCTTTTTATTTCTCTCTTCTAGTTATGTCATGGTTGTGTTTCGTTTCTCTGCATGGGGAAAAGGAGTGGGAAGAGGGTTCCTTTTTGTTCTGATTGATGTTTGGGAAAGAGTAGCAAGGACTTATCTTCTGGTTTGCTCAATGATATCAAGGATGGAGGGGATCCTCCTCAGATGTTGACCGTGAAAGCGAATGGCTTGTGCTTGGTCTAAGATAATGAATGCATTATCTTAATTGTCTTGATTTTTATTTGCTGGGCAATACCTTTGTGTGCTCCCAACGTATTCCACCACGTGGATTTCCCTGCACTCTCATCACTCAATGATTTCAGCAGCTCAACTCCTTTCATAAGGCTCTCATCCAACGATTCGACCAGTCCCCCCCCCCCACACTTTGTCGGTGATACCTGAAATCAAAGGCTTTGTTAATCATATAGTTAAAGCTCCAGTCTGGTTCCTACACAAGAAAACATCCCATCCATCCAATGCCCTCTGAGTGTTGCTTCCGGGTTTTTCCTGGACATTTACAGGAACACACAGTGAATGAGATGCGACTCCGTACAGACAGGATTACATTGGAAAAACAATCATCTAATGAAACACTCAAACGACCTTGCACAGAGTCATCGTCTTGTGATTTCTAAACCAACAACAGCAGACGCGTTGTGGCACTGTAGAACCAAGGGGGGAAATGAGTAGAGTATGAATGGGGAAAGCGCCACTCGAAAGCCAGTTTCTTGCGCACCTGCGCGAGACAAAAACGAAAACAACAGGCTAACTGGCTCGAGTCAGTCCGAGACTTCAAAAAGTCTCGGACTTAATCCGAAAAGTAATGAAAAGAAAATCAATGAGCAAGGAAAGGCAAGGAAAGGCAAGGAAAGGCAAGGAAAGGCAAGGAAAGTATGACGGGGAGGGAGTGAAAACCCCCCGCTGGAAACTCGGGTCTAAGTGGCAAGGACAACACTCGCACGCATCTTGTTGAAGACAGCGGGTCCGTTCCAACTTCAGCGGGTATAGAACTGCCACGGTCATCTTGGACACGAAAACGTCATGTACCCCAAAACTCAACACCAGAACCAGACCACGATGACCAAGCCGCTCCACAAGGAAGCTTTTTTCGAGAGCGAGTCGTCCCCCTCCCCCCTACCCGAACTGCTCGCATCTTAATTTTGACGGCAGGTGGAACGTTCCACCTGCCATTTTCGTCGTGTTTCTACAAAAATAGATGTGTTCCACCCTTCAACAAAGACCTCGCTTGTGGAAGGGGCAGTCGCCTACATTAATGGAAGGAGTGAATACACTGGTAGAGGAATTCTAAATTTTTTCTTGAATGGCAGCCATAGACTTGGCAGTCAGGGACATGGCACCTACACACGAGCGGAGTGCTCAACCCAAACCCGATTTGCCAAAAACTCGCTTCTGATGTGGACGGGACCGGCGTTTACTCGAAACTTACAGTCATTTAATGAAAAATGAATTTATTGTTTGTCCGTCGCACAAGCGGTCCACTCCCAGTTTGCACCACCAAGAAAAAGCCCTGTTGCTGATGGGATTCCAGAATTTCGATTTTTGTGTTTGGGTTCATCTTTGCATTCATAGCGAACAGCGACTGTTTTTTCCGTATAATAAACTAATTTGGTGGTTCAGAGCTACTCAATTAAACGAATTCTGTCGAATATTTAAGTATGAAGAAACTGAGTTGTATATGTTCTCTTCATTCACGGTGACTTGAAATATAAAAGAAACAAGCAGACACGAGATAATTGGTTGATGAATAAGAAGCTAGAACCATCCAAAAAAAGCCACTCTTCTTTTTAAATTTCACCTCCCAATCAATGAACATGTGAGTACCAGAATTGTATCAAACAAAAGAATGCTTAGACTCCCTTGGAAAAATCCCACTCCCAAATATGCCCATTACCACGAACGGCCAGTAACTTCTCATCATCTACCCATAACAAAACCATCCTTAACGGGAAACCTTGGTCCAGATTTTTCGAACAATGAAAACTCCTCACACACTCCCCCTCCGTTACATCCCATATTTTTATCGCATCATTAGATCCTGTGAATATCCGACCTTCTCTAACAAAAACAGAGGTCCCACCATTTCTAGGACCTCGAAAGGTTCGGACATGCTGACCGCTTTCGCATTCCCACAAGCGAATGTTGCCATCAAACGCTCCACAAAAAATAAGTTCATCAGTCACATTCAAACAGATTGCTCCCCCTTCCTGCCCACCAATCACTCTGAGACAAGTATTATCAAGCAGGTTCCATACTCGAATAGTCTCATCCATCGACCCACTTATCAGAAGATTATTTGGTTGGGGCAAGAGACAAGTAATTTTTTCTTTATGACCTTGAAGAGATTCTGATATGGGGCCCTAGGCCCCCGAAACACAGACGCTTCCCCTTAGGGAATCCACAGGTCACAACAAGAATAATTTTTACAGGAAGGGCCCTAGCCCTTTAAACCCTGTCGTACACATTACTCTAATCGTACTATAACCCTCAAACCCACGCCCACTACTATCAGATTCAATCATCCTGCTCCCTTTTCTCCAAATGTGAAGATCCCCAAATTCACTCCCAAGAGCCACATTATCGCCAAGGTCCGCAATCGATAAGATTTTACGATTGGAAATACGAATTTGGATAAGCTTTTCCCATGTGGATGGGATATATCCACACAGATGACCTTTGTCACCCCCGGTCACAAGAATCCCATCCATGAAAGAGAGACTACGGACGACGCCAACCTCCTCACAATCAAAAATAAATTTTTTTCGACCGAAATCAAACACCTTGAGCCCGTGATAACCTCCCAAGGCAATGAAATTCTCCATCATGGCACAACAACATGCGGGAAACCATGTTTGAGGATTATGAACAATAGGCTCTACCGGTTCATGCAGCCACGCGCGCTCCAAATCGATTTTCCTTTTCAGGGAAGACTCCTGATTCGTGACTTCTCGCCAATATTTGGCCACACAACGACATGTGGCAAGCGATACAACAGGAATTCTTTGTAGAATATCGACCATGATATCTCCAGGCAACTCCCATTGGACCGGAATACAATCGCTCATGGTTCCGCCCCCTTCAATTCGAAAAAACGATTCACCAATCAGCAAATCAACCAATGAAAATATTTTTCAGGAGGAGTCACTCTGCTTTCGAAAGAAAAGACGCTCTCAAAAGCGAGAATTTGATTGCCTTGCCGAGGGCGCAAGCCTTTTTAAGCGAACAAAGCTTTTTCGCTGGGGCGCAAGGCGGCACCATAAATCGAAATCACTACTGTACTCAATCTGGAGCTGCACCAACTCAACCAGCAAGGCACGAACGATAAACGCAGCCTTTCACGAAGCCTTCGGGATTGCGATGAATCGTTTTCAGCCCACCTTTCACGAAGCCTTTGGGACTACGATGAATCGTTTTCAGCCGACCTGAGGGGATGATTTGGCCAGGTCTACGTTCGATCGGAGAGGAGTGGATGCGAGCATCACAGATAAAAAAATACGTATATAATGGTCATCGCCCGTGCACGTTGCGTTCCTCGGGCTTTGATTGGATGGTTTGAGATTTTCTCTGACAAATCTAATGCATTGGAAAAGACAGCATTTGCCATCCATCCAAACTCCACTCCCTCCCCCAGAATTGCCACAATCCAGAACCAGGTTCACCAAGGGAGGGGGGTATACTTCTCCCATATAATAAACCTCAGAAGCAAAGGCAAGAAAATAAGGAGGAAAAACGGAGACCAGGCACGAGTACAGTAGTGAACATGATTTGTACAAACAAATATTATGAGAATCGAACCAACCATTAATTGGAATTTTGAACGCGCCCGTCTCTCTTTTTCTCAAGTTCTTTGAAAAATACAAGAAAAAAAAGGGCAAAAGGGCCCCACAATGGACTAGGATCCCACGATTTGGTCTCGAACATCAGAATTATTTGATGCAGCAAGACCCAGCACTGAAATCATGGCTCCACTTCGATACCAATATCGAATCATTCCATAACGTTTTTTTGGTTTTCGCCTACACTACCCTCCACCTCTAAATCACATGGATTTTCTTTATGGGTGTGTTTCCTGAATAGTTCTTCTCTGATATTGCATCCCGAACATCAATCGATCAAAGCGTAAAGCAAGTCGAAACCCCCCGCCACATTGATCCAAGTAACCAATAACTTGACGTTCCCACATCAACAATTTTTTCCCTTGTGCTTAAAAATTATGTGGAGGTGCACTGGTAAAGACCCCGGAGAAACAGAATGAAAAGGGCTCGACACCAAGCATGCATGAAACCCCACAGCCGGACCAATTCCATTGATCCAGCATATTTTGTAAGGTCCCCCCCCCCCCAAAAAAAAAGAAAATGATGGAGCTTCTTTTGTAGAACTGCTGCTTTTCATCAAGCACCGAACCTACTGTTTCCCCTTGAAATCAAGTTCAACTGACCAACGCTGCTTCAGGGAGTCAAGGATTAGTAATATGTTGCAGCCAGTGCCTGGAGCGCCCCGTCTATGGATATCTCATTGAAAATCCTTTCATATCAAAATACCCTCCACCCCAACTCCCCAAACCTCAGAAAGGAGCAAAATATCTAGCCAGTTGTTGTTTTTCCCAGAAAATCCTTACTGTTTTGAAAATCACGCATGTTCTTGGCAATAAGCAATGACATTTGTTGCCAATTGCATCGAAATACCAACTCATGATCTACATAATGATGACTAATGAAACGATGACTGACCCCCTTCCAAAAGGTCGAAAATCCATCAACATCAGCATAACAATGTTTGTTTGTTTTTTCCCTTTAATAATAAAATTTGAAAACCCTGCCTGTTAGACAGAAGGCAAGTATTTGCTTTTGGTGAAAAAATACATATATATATATATATATTTAGAAATGTCAAAATTGAGGAATCTTGATGAACAGACGTCAAGATTTAAAAAATCATGCTTTTTTTTTCTTTTTTTGATATAAACTCGAAGGAAAATTAGTTTATCCCTGAACATCATGGGCACCAAAACATGGGGGAGCATACATCTTGAGCCCAGCAGCTTGCGCAAACGGTGGAGTCTACAGGGCTGCAAGAATCGCAAGTGAGTCGACGCCCTGTGGTAGATCCACTTAGCTGCAAAAGAAGAAAGAAATACAAGAAGAATCAACTGCCTAAGGTAAAAATAAGGAATTCTTTTCTATTTATTTTTGATTCAATGTTCATGAACATGTAATTGAATTCAATTTACATTGAGCAAGCTTGCCCAACGAAGGGCGTACAAAACGATGTGATCTAGCCAATTTATTTACATATATGAAAGAAAAAGTGAGGATTCAACAAATGCAATACCCCAAAAAGGAAGAATTAACGATAGGCTCCAGAAGATGCATTGGTTGGCATTTATGTATGGGGAAATGAAGTTGAGATTGGGCAGCTATGCTGTACCTTTAATATTTTTCTGAATTCGTGGAACAGCTCCATAGTATCTGTGGTTAGTTTCAGTTTAAATCCGGGGGGGGGGGGGAGCTGAATGAAAGAATTTGTTTATACAAGTTTCTCATTACTTTTTTCCCTTTCTATTCATTACGACAAGAACCCCCTCACAAACTGATCAACGAGCGCTCTGCTGCCGAATTTCTTCAGTGAAACCAAAAAGAAAAAACCTTGGAAGAGCTTGTGTTCCATTTCTTTATCCTATCTTGTCGAGCCTCCAGTTTGAAATGTGCTGTTGAAGTAGGATTAATTCTTTGATATTTTTTAATTTTTTAAACCACAACACCACGCTTTTCGCCAAATATTCCTCAAGCAGTGAAAATCTGTCTTTCTGGAAGGGCAAAAACACAAGGCTCCAGCTTGACTTTATCAGATTTTCTTTTTTTTTGTCTGCAGTAAGTTTAGATTTAGGCGCAAGCAGACAATTGCACACATACCTGGGATGTGGGATCTGCTTGGATGATACTTAGCATCAACTCTCGATTGCTCAGTATCCCACTCATGGCATATGCAAGCAGAGCCTGATCAAATGGCTTGTCTGGGAGAACACCAAGCAATGCTAAAAATAATAAAAGCAATCCAGCCAAAAAAAACACAGAATAAGGATTCAATGCAATTCATGGGTGCATTCCAGTCATCCACACAGCTCAAATCGAATCCTCTTTGAGGATCTGATAGTTTGTAAAAGCTTTCAAATGGATTTGATTGAGTTAAAACACCCTGTGGGGCAAAAACAAACTCCATGGCTGATGCACTTGATCAGGTCAACTGTCTTGTGAGTAAGAGGGGCCAATTGTGGAAAGAAACTCGACCTGACAAAACTGATTTCACTGAAAAGAAACTCAACCTGGAAAAACTGATCTGGCCATCACCCCAGCTAACTTTGAGGATCGCCCAGTATCCAGTGCAGATTGAGCCAACCCCTTAATGGTCACAACATCTCCATCCTTGAGCCGATCAGAAGTTCTTTTCAGAATGGAATCTACGTACGAAAGACACATAGGGTAAAAATCCAAAAAAAAAAAAATGAAAATCTTTTCATTTCAGAAATACAAAGAAAAAAAAGAAAACAAGGTGATGTCATTGATGATCTAATTTCTCGAAACCAACACATTTTGAGGATTAAGGTAGCTAATATACATTTTTTTTCTTTCTGAACATTAGGGAGAATGCACAAATTTAAAGATGTGGATTTTCTTTTCTATGTATTTTCTTAATTAAAAAAAAATGTTTCTTTCTCTTACTCTAGTTCAGGATGTTTTTTGTTGGAGGCTTTGTATCACAGTCATGGTGTTAACAAACCTCACACTTTTCACAGGAAGCTTTTTGTTGAAAAGTTTTGTAACCAACTTGCATTACCATCTGGAGAAAATCTGAATCCTTCAGCTAGAAGGGACACGTCATCATTTTCATTCAGGACTTTGGCAACTTCAGTGAAATCCCCACTCCTAACAGCAAAACCTAATTGCTCCGATGCACTCAGGGTATCAGAAGGAACTTCAGGCGGAGGTGCAGGTGGAGGTGGAGGTGGAGGTGGATCAGAACCAGATGAAGAGGGAGAACTAGGTGGTGGATCAGGAGGCGGACCGGGAGGCGGACCAGGAGGCGGACTGGGGGGCGGAACAGGGGGTGGACTGGGGGGTGGACTGGGGGGTGGACTGGGGGGTGGACTGGGGGGTGGACTGGGGGGTGGACTGGGGGGTGGACTGGGGGGTGGACTGGGGGGTGGATCGGGAGGCGGACCGGGGGGCGGAGCGGGGGGCGGACTGGGAGGCGGACTGGGTGGTGGAACAGGAGGCGGACCGGGTGGTGGACTGGGTGGTGGACTGGGTGGTGGACTGGGTGGTGGACCAGGAGGCGGACCGGGGGGCGGACTGGGAGGCGGACTGGGTGGTGGACCGGGAGGCGGACTGGGTGGTGGACCAGGAGGCGGACTGGGAGGCGATGGTGGAGGAGAAGGCGGACCTGGGGGAAATGGAGGGCCAGGGGGAAACGGAGGACCTGGAGGGAATGGAGGGCCAGGAGGAAATGGAGGGCCAGGGGGGAACGGAGGACCTGGAGGAAAGGGAGGACCTGGAGGGAATGGAGGACCTGAAGGAAAGGGAGGACCTGGAGGGAATGGAGGACCAGGAGGAAATGGAGGGCCAGGGGGGAACGGAGGACCTGGAGGAAAGGGAGGACCTGGAGGAAAGGGAGGACCTGGAGGGAACGGAGGACCGGGAGGGAACGGAGGACCGGGAGCGGGAGCTGGAGCAGAGGGAGGTAACGGTGCTGATGGATTTGGAGGTTCTTCCTCGGTCCCACTCCCGTCCACAACAAGTGATGTCTCAATTGTGGGCTGTGGCAGTGGATCACTTGGATCAGCCACTGGCTCATCAGGAGAATCGGCACTGTCTCGACAGCCAGAGTCATTCGACTGGCACTGTTGCTCAGCCCTTCTGTTATCTCCATTCTTTTCAGCCTTTCTGGGTTGCCCAGTAATTCCCTCTTCATTTCCACCGGAAAAGAACGATGCTGCAATCGCCTCACAAATCAATCTTTTTCAACAGTCTGACATGCGTTTCGGTGCCTAAACTTTTAGGCAGTTTCAACTGACATCTTGTTCCGTCGACTATGTTTCACCTCAAGACATCAGGTGTTCTATGTGAAGAAACCGAGCCAGCCGAAACTCTCTTACTCAAACTGACGGCTGTAGTCCAACAATACGATCTTTCTCATGCATATTCACTTTCGCCAAAAAAAAAACAGGATGCCATTGTTCAATTGTGCAACACAAAATGATTACCGTCTCCTGAGACAGTACTGATTTATGACCAACAGCAGGTACTCCACTGAATCCACACCATGAGAAAGATCCTATGGATGAGTAGTTCTGAGGCTGTTTCTCCAAAGCCAAAATAAACAATGATAATTTGACTTGTCAGACAGAATGATAACACTACGAACATCTGCGCAGATAGATTTTTGTCTAAATTGATCCATAAAGGTGAAATGGGTGGCCACCTGTTCTAATGCTGGTTTTTCGAATCAAAAATTATGTTAAAGGCTTCCTTCTGTAACCAATTTTTTTTGTTCAGATTGACAAGAGCAATAAATTAATTGGCGAACTACCTATCATTCAATCCAACAAATTCAGCAAACCCACCTTCAGAATCATCCCCACCCCGATTTATCTCCTGCAGGTCGTTGCCTTTCTCGTCCCTATCACCATCATGTCTTCGCCTTCGCCTTCCGTTACCGTTACCATCACCATTACCGTTACCGTTATCATTTCTATTCCCGTTGCCCTTCTCGTTGCCCTTCTCGTTCTCCGCTGTCGGTTTGCTCTCTTCTTGCGTCCCCGCCCCACTCATTTCTTTTTTGGTTTTTTCTGAACCCCGTGATTTGCCTCTCCCCATGTCTTTCTCATTTTCTTTCTCCTTCTCTCTCCCTGGCCCAGGTTCTTTTTCTTTCTGTTTCCCAATCCCCGTCTCCTTCCGCACCCCACTTCTTCGTTCTTTCTTTTTTCCTGTTCGTTTCTTCCCAAGCAGCCCACGACTTACGGAGAGCGAATCGACATCAGCAATTAGCGCCGCCACGGCCACCACGACGAAAAGAGTCTTTCTGGGGCTCGCCCCACGCATTGTGGGAAATCTGGTGGAGGGGAGTTCATGCTGTTCGCCAACGCAGCTCTTATTCCTTTTGTAAAATCTTGTTGATGGTCGCACCAAGTCACATCACACCAGCCGCTGTGAGTTCGATCCACCAACCGTCTGGAAGAAAAATTGATCGGGATGCTCCCCACAGTTGGGCCTACGACCTGTGTAGTTTCGTCATAAACAACTGACTTCGAATCGGCCGTTCTTCGGCCATGATCTCTCGCAGAAGGGAAGGCTTATCGCCGCTGAAGAAAGCCACAACAAGCTACAAAAATTGGCGCTGGATTGAACAGTGCTCAATTGAGGTTGACACGTGATTTGGATGGTGGCGTACACGAGTTTCAGAAAAATTGGCGACGGATCGTATGGCGAAGTGTTTCGAGCGCACGACGCCCAGCTGGACGTAGCAACGCCCAGCTACTTGTTTGGGAAGGGTTTTTTTTTTACGACACCCGGATTCAGACGAGGGGGTTTCCTGTATAATTGATTGCGGTTGGTCTGTCAGAACGCGGACGGGATTCGCTGAATTTTTTATTTTTTTTGCTCATTTTGCTCATTTCTGCTGTTTCAACCGTTCTGCGGTCGCACCAGGTTTTTTTGTTCCACTCTTTTTTGCTCGGTTAAAAAAAAAAAAAAAGCTATGGAAAGCCCCAAGTGACCTTTAAACCACTGTGCAGTATTTTCTTAATTTATTTTGAATTAATTAGATTTTTTTCACATCAACTTTAATCAGCCACATGATTTTTGTCAGCTTGCAACCGTATAGTGTGGGAAGCTTAGCGCTCCACCACCACACCAGGCAATTGAATGTGCAGCACTCGATGTGGAAAATAATTTTTGCTTTCGTTGTCCTGTTAGGCTCCATGCTGTACATCCTTCCAGAGAACAAGATGACCTTGTGCTCCACTTGGTAAACTGATTTTGAGTCAGACGCTGACATTTTCCGCAAACAATTTGAAAATCCAAATTTCGAATTCGAATTCAAATCCTCGAATATTTCGAATTTTTGCTTTCGTTTTGTTGAAGTAACGCAAACTGTTGTTTCTGGCTGGGTTGATTGTTTGTGGAAGTGATTGACGTGGGGTTGAGCTGGAAAAGACTGTGCAGGGAACTGTGAGGGTGTGTGGCGTTTTCTTGGGCAGGTGCGTGTGTGTGTGTGTGTGGCACACATGGATGTATCTCAGAGCTCACTGTCCACCTGTTCATATCCATGGGTATACCCAAGGGGTGAGGTAAGCTAGAAAATAAAAAGACACTCTGGATAGGGGACTCACTTGGGACTCTTTATTTGCCATTGTATAATTGCATTTCTGTCTTCAACATTTAAAAAGAAAAATACAAAAAATATATTGTCGTTTCGGGTTCAGTAGTTTTCTCTTAAATACCAATACAAGTTTCAGAAAACAAGAACTGCTTCCATAATTTCTCCTGCGCCATGCTGCAGCTGGTGACCTCACGAAATGCTCACCTTTCTTATCATACATTTATTTTTTGGTTTGGAGCAAAAAAAGTGGGAGTCTTTGTAACATTTTTTTTTTTTCTTACAAAGATTTTTTTCTTTTAAGGAGATTTCATATTTCCTCACGTTAAGAGTCTGATTTTGTTTTTGATTTTGTTTTCATCTGAACCACAATTTTTTTTTTTAATGCAGAAACCAAAATCGAAGTGATTCTTGCTTTGTGTTCTTTTTTCCCTCTGACATTCCTTTTTTATTTTTTTCCCTTCAAACAGAATGTTCTCTTTCCCTCGTGATGTGGGGGAAAAAGACAATCAAAAGGCAGCCATGAATTTTTTTATTTATTTTGGGGGGTTGGTGTGCCCTTCTTTTCTTTTTCCTTCCACGATCTTTCAGCCGAACAACACAGAAATTTCCCTTTAATGCAAAATGGTGCCAAAGACTGTTCTTTTAACTCCTTTTTTTTGGTAACTCCTTTCTTACCAACTTACAATTGTGAAAAAAATGTCTTTTTTTTGGGTCAGCTCGACACAACCAAATTTGGATATTTTAAAAAATATCCAGTGGTAGCTGGAGCCAGACTGAAATATTAAAAATTTTACATAACATAAAATACACAATTGATCGCTTGGCATGATTGATCCACATCCAAATTAAAAAAAGTGCTGTCGGAATGAAACCCCATTTCGACAGAAATGACCCCAAACGAACAAAGTCCGATTCAGGAAATAAAAAAAACTAATCCAACTTTTCAAACTTCTCTCCGAGTTCACGCGCAAAGAGGCGATTTTCGGCGACGCCTGTGCAGTGATTGTCTTTGCAAACCTTCACCGGCACTTTCCACACTTTTGCTCAGACACCTGGTTGCATTTCTTTTCATGAATAGTTTCGCAGACATCCTTGTAAACTTTCTTGCACTCTTCCTTGTGGTCAGTCCTGCAAACCTCGTTCGTCACATTTTTGCACACATCCTTCTGGACCTTCAATCCAGAAGAACCAACCCCTGATTTTTTCCCCGTGTTTTAAAAACAAGAATTACGTAAAAGAAAGAAATTCAAACGGGAGCCTCCTTTACCGTCTTGCAGACATCATCATAGAAGGTTTTGCACTCCTCCGATTGGGTGGTTTGGCAATCCTTCCTGTACTCTGTTTTGCATTGCTCCTTAAATTCTTCCTGGCAATCCAGGCTGGGGACGTCTTTGCATTTCTCAGGGGTGGTATGGCACTTGCCATCATGGTCGCAAACCTACAAGAAAATTCCCACGAAGAGGTAACCAACACCATTTTCACTTTCAGCCCCGCGCTTTTCACGGAATGTGGCGGCTGGTAACTTCAAAAACAAGAATTTGGAGTACCTTCTTTCCAGGCCAACACTCCTTCTGGGTTCCATCCGTTTGTTTGCATATCTTGTGAGGCACCTTTTCGCAGACCTCGTTCGGTACATCCTTGCACGTTTCGTGCGGGACCTGTTCGCAGCCTTGCTTTGCGATTTTTTCACACACCTGCACCGACCACCACTCTCGTAAAAAAAATCCAGCCGCCAACCCACCTTCGATGAATGGATCGGTGAGCTAAGAAACGAAGGGGACTACCTGTCGTGGGACCTGGTGGCACTCCTGCTTAGTCTCTGGATGGCACGATTCAAAGGGAACGCTCTTGCACTCATCTTTTGGCACTTTTTCGCATTTCTGTTTGGGAACGTCCTCGCATTTCTCCGTGGGTAGGTCATGGCACTTCATAGTGAACGAATCAACGCACTTGGGCTCTGAAACCAAACACACCACGACGAACACCATAAGAGCACACCAAAAGCACCATGGTAGCGTTGCACGTGCGCGTAGAACTACGTAGTTAAGCGATCATCTCACTCACCGCACTTCTTATCGGGGCTGCCCAGCAAACGTCGATCTGATGCACGCAAAGACGAGCGTTAGATAGTCGGCAGGAGGGCACAAACACAAATTTCAACCAAACCAAAACAGGGTTCGCTCGCCTCCAGGTTACAGCAGCGATTCCAAGAATGAACATTGCGACGACAGCAAACTTCATCCTCCCTGCAGTAGAAATCAATAATCCCCCAGGAGCGACAGCTAAGAATTCAGGTGAAAGCGTCGGGTTTTCCTGTTTGTGTTGAACACGAAGGATGTCTGCGGAACTCTTTTTTTCTTAATCGACAGTGGCATGGCTCAGTTTAAATACTGGTGAAGGTGTGGTTCAGCCAGCATCCGACAGACTCCCCTCGGCAAGAAAAGACTCCTAGAATATATGTCTTTTCAATAAAACCTGGTGGGGACTGCTGGCGTGTCGATCATTTCGTTTTCTGCCACCACCCTGTGACGAAGAGGATCACCCCACCACCCACGCAAAGAGGAATTTCGCTCTTGTTCGTTTGGCTGGTGAGACAACGGAGCAAAAAAAAAATAACAAAAATAAAATATACATATTAATGGAAGGAGAGATTGGGGACAGGAATATTTCGGATGGGATTTGGTTTTGTTCTACACTCGATGATTTTGCAGAATTCACCAGCAGGTCCATGCATGAGAAGTGAAAAAGTTTGCATGCATCCAAACGGTACGATTGAAGATAGATCCATGATTTTGGCCTCCATCAAAACATGTACTGATGCTCAAGGCCCCACTACTTAAAAACACCATCTGACATCTCCAGTCAACCTAGCCCCCTGGCACAAACCACCGAGCCCAACCCAAAGCAGAGCGTAGGGCAAACTTTTCTACCCAGCCCCATATCACATTCTGCTTAAGAGAATCCATCCCACCGGAGTTTTCCCCAGCTCGCTGGCGACTCATTTGGGTTTTCTGTATGGACGCAACCCCCCCAACCCAACCTCCCAAAAAAAAGAAAAAGTATTCTATGTGCTTGACATGCTCTCTGCCCCCCCTTCCTTTTCCTCTCGGAAAAAACAAACAAACCGACAGGTCACTCCACTTCCTCCAAATAGTCTGAGACTTCCGATGGGGTGAGGACCTTGAATTGCTTGTCCTCGCCCACTATGGCAACCTCTATATTGTTTGCGGTGATCTGGCCTTCGAACCCCTCCTTCAACGTCAGCAAGGCGGTGTGCACGGCATCCTCCAGCTCGATTTCTTCGCTGTATCTCTTCTCCAGGAAGGTTTTGGCATTGGTCATGTTTTTCCCGATAGCGGAGGCCTTCCACGCAAAGTAAGAGCCCGAGGGATCGATTTGATACAGCTGCGGGCCGTGCTCATCGAATCCCGCCATTAACAAAGATACTCCAAACGGCCTCACTCCTCCCCGTTCTGAATTTTTGTTTTTAGAAAAACAGAAACCAATCAGACATGAAGTCTGGCATTTTCAAATATTCTGTATCGAGTTTTCTGACAGGGGGAAAACTTTTTTTTTTGGGGGGGGGTATATTCATAAACCCAAAAATATCCACGAAAACTGGGCTCGCCCTAAGATGCAGTACATCCCCCAGCACTGCAAAGAATCTGAACTTCGAGAAAGGAGGCTAGCGTCTGCTTGGATCCTTACTATTTGGAACGAATTGAAAAAAAAATTGAAGATACCCCGTCATAAAATAAAAATGGGACCACATAATATCAGGCTGTTTTACTAAAGTGAGCTGCCAGCTGCATACAAAACTTCGTGAATATATGCAGATAGTTTGGCTAGAACCCTGTATTATTCCTTGAAAAAGCTATCAACACTCTTTTTACAGTTACTTTGAACTGTGAGTAAAGATAATAAAACAGAATGTAATAAATAGCAAACGGGTTGCACAAAGAATATATATATCCCCCAAAATCATCAATGTTGAAATAATTAATAGAACATAAATATATAAAAAGCGTTAAATTAACTAATATATTGTCTGGAATCTTTGCATCTTATTAATTTTTTAATTTGTTTTCTTTTCCCTTTGTGTTTTGATTTATTGATCGTTCATTGCTGGGGACCAACTCAATAATTCAGGAAGGAAAACCCAGAAAAACTAAAAACAGAGAAGCAAGAACTGGGCTTTCAGCTGAGAATCAATACAATTGATGGGAAAAAAAGCAGAAGGTATTCGAGCCCATTCATGGATCGATCCTCAGTGTTATTCTCAGTTTTGGGAGAAAAAAAAGGGCATCCTTTGGGAAAAATCGAACTCACGCGTGAACTCTTGCATCACAATGGCAGTCTCCCTCACTAGCTGAGCCACAGGAATGTTTTCCTTGTACATTTGAAAATATTGCTGAGCTCTTTTCCTCGCCTTCCGCACCAAAACCCTGAAATCTGGACCCATCCCGCTGTAGACCACCCCCACGTTTGACGACAACAGCATGATCTTGTTCACGGTGGACTCGTCGATAAGCATCGAGGGTAGTTTCTTCTCCGTGGCAATCACGACGCCGTTGCTGGCTTTGATCCCCAGCGAGGTCGCCCCCTGAGCGACGGCATTCAGCGCGTGCTCGATCTGGACGAGTTTGCCACTGGGGCTGAATGTCGTCAAAGAAAAGGAATAGGCTGACTCTCCCATCGCGAGTGGTGGATCTCGTCGTCGGTTTCAAGCAAAATACCTCTCTATACGAGTCACTCCCGAACGAACGCGCGCGAACAGAAAAGATGGCGAGTTCTGGGGGAGCTGCGTGTTCACGATGTCTTTGCGTAAAACAGAGTTTCTATTTTTGGGAAAACGTCACCGTTGTGGGATACGTGTGTACGACAGGCGGTTTTCCTGTACTGAGAGAGCTGCCAGTCGCACAGGGCATGCAGTTGGGAAAAATAAGGAAAAACGGTCAGTAAAAAAAAAAAAGGTAGCGTATTTCTGCGCGTGGTTTTTTTTGGACGCAACCGTTTTTCGCGATTGGTTTGCGATTCGTGGAGGAAACATCGAAAATTTGGGGTGACCTTGGACGATCGAGTTTTTCGCTGGTGCGCGTCGCGAGACGTGGTCCCCAGTTTGTTGATTGGGGAGGGGGGTAACCGATCGAAGCTGGACTGTTTGTCGCTAGGGAAAGGCAAGGCCCTTCTTCAGGGAACACACAACTTTTTGCTCAGAAAACGCACAACCGAAGCGTGCGTTTCTTGTCTTCGGCAATCCAGCAATTCTGTGGAATAGAAACTTGATCCCTTCTCTCAGCCACGTAAAAAGTTCGATAATTGAACGTCTTGTCGTCTTGCGAGGGGGGATCTTTGAAAGCAAAAAGGTTAATTGGGAAACTGACGCTGAATGTTGGGGGTGGACAGGGATGATATGTCGACGTCAAGTGGACGCTTTTCGCCAAACAGCTTTCAGTACAATGGACGCGTCGCGCTTGCCTTCGTTCCCAGCTTGGTCGTGCTGGGAGGGCTCGCGGGAAAATTCGTTGTTGGGACGTTGATGGTGCGCAAAATTATTTGAACGAATAGGTTGCACGAACACCAGCTTGCTTCGATATATATCAGCAGAAAAATGACCTGTTTCCCTTCTGGTCGTTTTCTAAAAATAGAACACCGCTCTCCACATCCAACCCATGAAAAAGTCAGCAAATTTTTTACCAGAAAGTTACAAGAATTTTTTATTTTTTACAAGAAAATTTTATTTTTACCAGAATTTTTTATTTCTACTAGAAACATGTTATTTTTTCTACCAGATGCAGAATTGAGAGGTGGATCACTGATTTTTTGGCCCCCAGGTTGGGGCTATGGTTGCCTACATCAGTGATATGCTCCGATGGCGGGAGGCAGCCATAGGGTCGATCTGGTTCACACTGGTGGTGTCCAACCTTGGTTTTTTAATTGGATCCAGTCTACAAGCGGACAGGTGGGCTAATTGCCAAAGCAAATGAAAATGGAAAAAGAAAAAGAAAAAGAAAAAGAAAAAGAAAAAAGAAACCCTATCGATTCGAATGGAGCCCCACCACCCTTGGTGCCATTTTTTCAAAAAGACAAAAAAAGAAAACGAAATCCCGATTGCAGACGGTTTTTCTGTTGGAACCTCTATCGGCCCTGATAGATTCTTACTCATTTTGCCTGATTTTGAAAAACCAAAATTCTGTACATTTTTTAAAACCAAACGCAAGAAAAACAAAAAAACAAAGTCTGTTTTTTGTTTTTGTTTTTCCAATCAGGCCTCTGCTCCTTTCGCTCGGAATGATTGGCGTGGTGGGTGCGACTCTGATGATCACCGGCATTTGGGCTACCGTGCAGTTCAAATGGATTCAGCTGAAGCACCCGGCGGTGGTTATAGCTCTGGAACGGTTGCTGATGGTTGCTTGCCTGCCGGTGGGGCTAGTGGTGCAAACTTTGGGTGTGGCGGGGGCGGTGGGATTGGGCAACGCACCCTTCTTCATGATGGCCATGGGGTGCATTCTGTATTACCTGTGCATGGTGCCACTGCCATCGTCGTTCCAACGCGGGGTAAGGCTGATGTTTTCGAGAACAGCTGAATTTGATTGAGGATTTTGTTTGTTTGGTTGGTTGGTTTTCGTTCAACAATTTTATACTACGGGTTACCATGAGGATGAGGGAAAGATGGTAAAGGGCCAGTTTCTCGAGTCATATCTACGGGTTTCTTTCCCTCCCTTTTCGGCATCATTTTTTGGCCAATCGACTCTGTTCTGGAGGAGTGTTCAGCCATCGTTAAGATTGCATCGAAGTCAAAATCCTGTTTTTCCACCAAGAAGAAGCTTTATCTATAGTGTCCTTTTTCCCCAACCTTTTGCCTCCCTTCACTTGGCTCCGATCGATCTTCCTGTGGTTGAGAACGTAGGGCCAACTTGATGTAATGGCTGTCACTTTCGGTTGTTGTGCAGAGGGTGTCCAGCATTGGCGGAGCCTCCCGGTCGACCTCGCATTTGCAGGGCCGTCTGGATGGGCTGATCGCTTCCATCACCATAACGTTTTTGCCTGGGTTCGTTTACTTTGTCAGTCATTTCGACATAATCTTCGAGTCCGAGCATTTCTGGAGCTTGGCATTGCTGTGGTCGACCCCTGTGCTGTTCATTTGCGCCTTACCAGGTTTGAAACGTCGTTTGGAGTTGGGGAAAAAGAAACACTGAAAATGAATAATTAGTAAATCTTGATTGATTTCATAATGGTGGAGGGGGGGCTTGACGACCACCACAAGAAAAAGGGAACGTTTTTTGAATGAGGGAAAAAAAAAAAAAAACGGAAAGATTGAAACGCACAGTGTAGAATCCAATAATTAGAACAAAAAGAATGTACTGTTTAAAAACCCAGACAGTGTCGATCCATAGATTATCTCATTGGTGTTCGAATTTGGAACCCCCCCCCCCAAAAAAAAAAAAAAAAAAAAGAATGCAAATGCTTGCTTATTGCCTTTTTTTTTGGTGCGACAGAGGGGCTATGGTGGATTTCTGAGCGTCCCCAGGGCCAGCACGCGTTCCGTGTCATACTGATTGCAGTCTCCGGAATAGTGGCCATCGCAGGGTTGGAATTCCGAGTGATATTCCATTCCTTTGGGCAATACATCCCCATGACACCCCCTTGGTCGTGGCTGCTCGTCGGAGCGTTCATGTACATGAAAGCCGCCATCGTTGGCGCCCATTTCGCAGGTAAAATTCCTAAAGAAAAGTAAAAAAATCGTTAAAACAGCAAAAAACACTCCACTTTGCTCAGGAATTTTGGTCCTGAGAATGAATCCTGCCTGAAACTGACGCGCAGGCCAGCAGGTTTCGAAAAGCGATCTTTTCATTATTATTATCTCATTGAGTGTGGGCATGATTTCGCCTCGACGTATCTGTGTGTTTGGAATCATTTGCTGTTTGGTTTTTGTGGTAGGGCTGCTGAACAGCCAGGCTGGTTTCATATTCGGGGGAGGTGCATTGATCGTGGCTGCAGGGGCGGGGGGTGTCGTGGCAGGATTGCCTTTGCCTTTGATGCCTTGTCCCCTGATTGGTGCAGCTGGAATGGCTCTCTACTATGATTCTCGGCAACTCAGGTCAGTCATGCGAACATCGACAGACAACAGCATTTCCTAAAAGTTTTACGCACCGTCTCTTTTCGACCAGGTCTTTGAAATAAAACGCTGGTTCCATTGCAGAAACACGTTTCTGAATTTGAGTCGTGCCGATGCAACCCATCAAAATCTCATTTCGTTTTATGGTTTTACCAAATGTGCTGCAGAGATTATGTTGTGTTTCTGGCGGGAACAGCTGCTGCTGCGATATACCTATTTTACCAGCACTTTTGGTTTCTTGAAGTGTCGGTGGGGGGAGTGTCTGTTCGTGGGATTTGCCAATTAGCCATCGCCGCCTTGGTGGTGTCGCTGATAGTTCCAGGGATCGTGCTGAGCGGAGTGGGAGATGGGGTCGTGAAAATCGGTCTGGAAGCTTTCCTGTTGATTCAAGTGAGACACAGGGTCAACTTTCGTTGGGACATACTTTACAGAAAACAGAAAGTTGCTTGATTAAAAAAATTGGGGACGTCAATGACAGAGTGATATTTTGCAGCACTCGCACATTTCTTTTTTGCTTTTTTTTTTTTTCAAGGGCATCACCAGCTCTACAAGGAACCGACATATGCTTGAATGATTTTTTTCCCCAAAGTGTTGCAGTTTCAGGTGTAGCCTATGTAGCGCCGACATTATTTTTGGGTAGCAAAATGCACAAGGATTGCCAATTAATATTTTACACCCCCAATTAGCAGTGTTTGATTAAGGAATAGATGTATGTTAGAAAATGCTTTTTTTTGGAGTGGAGGGGAAAGATCTCGAGGCTGTTTGGGGTCAAGTATCAAACATTGTATCAAAATATCAAATATATTTGTATCAAATATTGAATTTTATATTGACTTATTATTATTATTATTTGAAATGTGGATGGTTTGGCTGTAAATTCTTTTCAGGGGCTTGTGCTGAGTTTGTTGGAAGAGAGGCTGTATGCCGGGGAGCATGATGAAGGGGACGTAATTTATCCAGCCTATCTTGTTCTGTTCACATCCATTCTCGGAGTGGGCATCGCCCGAAGGTGCCAAATCATTGCAAATTTTTCCTACCCAAAAATGCAATTCGTTTTGTTGCTGAGCAACTGGCTTTCTTTTTTGGTTGTTTCAAGGATCAATGGGTCGGCGGCGAACTTTGCATGTAATTTTCAGCAACAAGGATTAGTGGCTGCAGCTATACTGATCGGTTTGTGGCGTTTCAGGCTTGAGGAAATGGAGTATATAAACAGCATGTGTGCATATATTCTGCAATGCATGTATATCGCCAAACTGCCTATGTTGCTGCTGCCAGAAGCCAGTCTTGTGGTCCCAGCCTTTGCGGTTGCACTGGCGGTGTCGCCCCCCTATTTGCTTCTGAAAGCTGAAGCGGGTGGGCGACAGCCAAGACTCCATCCTTGGCAGGTATTCAATCCTCTGAAAGAAGGAATGTCGTCTGGACACCATTTTCTTCTGTGGTTATGTTATGTTTGTGTGTGTGGTGCTTCCAAATGTATGGCATCTCGGCAAGCAAGTGATATGGGGGCTTTGTTTTTTTTTTGTTCCATGAGGAATGAGAGTGAGAGGAGCCCACTGCTGACATCGACCTGATATGAACTGGTTTTTTCTGTTGTGCATGTGTCGTTAGAGTTGATCGCTGCTTGCTTTTTGGTCATCTTCTGTTTTGTCAGGGTGTCGTTCTGGTAGCAGCGGTGGTCTTTTCCATGACGCTGGCACGGTTTGCCATTTTCGACATAATTCAAGAGTTCGTTTCGCCTCATCCCCCCGAAGGCTTGTTGTTCGGGGCGCTGCTGATTTCGATCGCAGCCGGAAGCATGCCCATGGTTTTCAGGCAAGTGTGCGCGATGCCAATTCTATCAGTTGCGTTTCCAAACGACAAGAATTCTCATAGCTCTTTCCACTTATTGGCATAACTCGACATGCAACGATAATGTATGTGGATGCACTCCACAGATGCTATCCAAATTCTCAAGCTGCCCGCCGCTCTCTGATTCTCGTGACGGCAGCAGGCGTGTTGCTGTGTGTCTTGAGGCCCCCCTTCCCAATCACTGGGGGTTCCAAATGCCCACAGCTTCCCTTCGGCTTCTGCCCGAGGCTCTGGGATGAACGCCATGTCCCCGGCCACGAAATGGATGATGTTGAAATTTATGGGCTGGGATTGGCGAGGCGTGAGCATTGGCCGATGTGGATGATTGTGGTTGCACTCATGATGGGACTGGCAGCCGCCACAAGCGGCATCCCAGTGCATCGATCGGTCAAGACAAGGCTGGGGTATGCCGGTGAGAATCTTTTTCTGGTCCATGTCCTGTGAATATCGGGTTGACAGGAATATTCCTGTTTTCTGCAAAGCGACAGCCAGACCTGTTTACATGGTCCTACTGTGACAACTTTTGATGGCGGTTGAAACAGCTGTGGGTGGCCTCTCGGCGGGTGCATACCTTGCGTTGGAGTTCTTCCCCGGACAGCCTCCACTTCAAATTCTGGTGTTGATTGCCACCCTTTTGGCATGTGCGTTTTTGGTGCTGCTTCAAAAGCCGGCGGAGATGGGGGGCTCCAGCTGGATGCCGATTCTCGCTGCTCTTTGGGGAGTTCTTCTACCAATAACCATGTTCATTCAGGTAGGTTTTCAAATGAACTTCCGGCACAGAAATGTGCGAAACACACTCGAAAATGCCCTTTTCCAGACCGATCAAATTCTACATTTTGCCTGTATGTTGTCAGTCCGAAACCCCCATCCCGGAGCTCTCGAGGGACATGCAGCGATTGTACCCAGATGGACCAAGACAAGTCCAAAACGAACGGAGGATGGCAGGTAGGGCAGCCCTACTTGCCATCTATGCAGCCCAATCCTTGTTGCTGGCTTTTGCCCTCAAGCTGAAGGTCTCCAATGCGTTAAGATCTAACGGAGCTGCTGCACCGCAAAGCAGAGCACTGGGGGGTGGTAATGGGCTCACGTATGGTGGAAATGCATCATGGAGAGCCATGTGTGGACCGGGTGGATTCAGTGTTTTGTTTGGATCGATGATACCACCAAAGGTGGGTGTCGTGTTTTTGTGCAGTACATGTTGCTTTGGTATTGATGGCATCTATCATGCTTTTTATTCGCATCACCAGGATGCTTATTTGAAGGTCGTGTGGGTAGGTGCTGGACAGAATTGGCCGAATGACAAAAATGGATGGTGCAGCGGGGTTGATGCTCAGGCGGCTGTCGGCTGAAGGACTGGGATGGGTTCCAACTGTCGGGAATCTCATGACCATCGCCAGTTTCTCGATATGCATGATTCTGAATCTCTACTTCACAGGCGAGTTGAAAGCCTCAGGGCGTCAGCTCTCACTCATTGTCACTCTTCTTGACAGAAACTCGCCTGGTCAAACCAAAACTGTGTGCAGATTAAAGGGGTGATGTCTGAAATGCTTGCTTCGTTCTGGCAAATTAGGTGGGGGCCCCGAGGCGGCATTTGTTCTGGTGCCCATTTTGCTGTTGCTGAATCAAGATCCATTGTTGCTGCCTGGTCTGACTGAAAGACAGAGGTATTTTCCACCTTATTTGGCACTGGTCGGCTATTTGTGGATGTTGGGGCTATGGTCCCTGGCACAAGCGGGGATTTTCCATCCAGAGGTGTACCTGGGTAAGCAACCGGCTGCAAGATTTGCCTGGTCCAACGATAATTTAGAACAATTACATATCGCTTAATTGTGTTTTGCATTTTGACAGCCCCCACGGACTCGGCCTGGTGGTACTTGCTCAGGAATGCAGTCATGATGCTGGTGACACTGCCTAATTTGGTTTCGTTCCTGGGATTCCTATGGAGCCAGAAACTCAAGTCTGACGCCACCCTCCTCATAGCCACCCCGCTCAACGTATTGCCCTTGGCTTTCTCGGAGCTAACCGCAATCAAACTGATCGGCCTCGCAGGGGGTGCTGGGGCCATTATCGAATTTTTCTCGATGAGGCATATACAGAGAATAGGCATGAGGCTCATTTGACGTGGTCCTCTTCGTTCACTTCGAGTGTAGTTTTTTTTTTTTTAACTTTTGGGTGTTTTCTGTTTTTTTTTTGGTGGGGGGATTGCATAGAGATGTGTGTAGAAATCGAAGGTCACCTCCCCTTCCCCCCTGGGTCGTTTACTTTTTGTTTCTGTGCTGGGGTTACGGTGCTTCAAGTGACGAAAGACAATGCATTCCAGGTCTTAGGGGAAAGTATGTGTGTTGGGATAGGGTAGGAAGTTGCATGTTAGCATGTGATGTTTTTTGTTTTCTTGTTTCGAGGCTCTGTAATAAAAAAAAGGAGCCACAAGGGTTCAAGAAAGAAGAAAGCATTCGACTTTGAAAAAAACCAATAGATTCCTCCGGCAACGGAATAGGAAAAAATAACTGGTCCGCAGCCATCCCAGGGACAAAATTTGTTAGTTGGCACCGCAGAGGGCTCGAAAAACATGTTGTAAGGTCGAATTCAGGTTGGGGGTGATAAGGTATTTTTGAACCTCAGCGTGGAAAGCGGTAGGGTCGGGAAGCAAGAGGTGCTGGGGGGAAGCAACACCAAACAATTACGGCAGCGAGTGTCAGACCCACGTTTGTACCCGATTAGCAAATTCGTTCGAGGATGCCCCTCCTTCCAGCAATTCGCTTGCGCTCTGGCCCATCACCGCACCCCCATCCAGCATTTAAGCAACAGCTTCCGGCGGGTTGGAGCGCAACGCAGACACCCTCGGCTTTTTCGAAACTTTGGGTGAGTCCCGCACCGCCCTCTGGCGCTCGTTTCGGCGAGTGTTTCGCTTTCGTTTCGGAAGCACGCTCCGTGAGGTCGCGCGCCGTCGATTGCGACGTTCGTTTTATTTTGTCGAGCGCTGGCGCACGTCTTTCGCGCCCTCTTCGGTGGTGCTTGGGGTGCTTTGGGTGAGGAGGGGCGCGGTTTCGTGGCGGCGGGAGTTTCCTGGGAAAACCACAGTATATCATAACATAATATCGGTTTTTCAAGTAACCCTCCTACTTCGTGGGGTAACTTTTTGGTAACCTCGGTGTTTCTTCTCAAAGTAATATTTATGCGGGATTTCTGGTGCGTGTCGTTGCGGTGGTTAGAGAGAAGTGCCGGATGACTGTTGGAGCTGTCGCTGTCGCGGGGGAACACGCTTGGGATTCTTTCTTTTGTTTTCGCGGCTTTGGAGTAGTCGTGGCAACGGCGTCGCCGGGAAACGTGGCGTGCGGTTAGTATGTGTCGACGTTCGCATAGGCAGCAGGATCTCGAATCTTGCTGGCGCCCGTTTGGTCGTTTAGACAAGCACCCTCGCGTTATGGTGGCAGAAAGCATCTAGAATAACGACAGCGATACATGGCGCTCGTTCTTTATCGCTTCGAATACCAAAACCAAAATTATGTGCATAATGCAACGTGGTTTTCCTTGCACGACTGTACCGCAACTCGCTCCACCGAAGCGCATCCTGAGTGGGTGTGGAAAAGGGAAAAGGGGAGGGGAATTGAACAGGAGAGCTCCAGCAACCCTCAGTTTTTTGTTAATTGACACCCAACTGGTTTATATAAGCCAAAAAATAATTCTTGGCTTGTATAAACCCGAAAATTGCAGCCCCTCTGAAGGAAATGAGTTGATGGATTATGTTTGGCGATATACACTGAGGGTGTTTTTTTGCTGATAAAAGGATTTTCCTTGCATCAAGAAAACGAAATAAAAGTTCTTTGAAATCGGCAAGAAAGAAATACCTTTTTACTTTCTTTTATAACGCCTGTTGCCATGAATGTCAAAAATTTTTGCTGAAAGAACTTGCACAAATATCACCACCATGTGTGGTTTGAGGATTATCCCAAATGAGTGCAATTCTAACTCTTTTTTCTTTTCTTTTTGTGGCGAACTGGCAGTCGTCGACAGGAAAAAATGGATGGAACTCCTGTGCTTGGGGCTGTTGAACGGTCCAAGAGGGGAAAGAATCAACCTGTTACTTGCAGAGTAAGCATCCATCTCACATATATTCGAATGGCCGACCGACAGGGCAATTGAAATTTCCATGCCAACCAACAAAGCAACACAGTTTTGTCAAGCGGAGCCAAAACCCCTATTTTTTAACACCATAGAATTTGCTGATGCTTTGTTCTGGATGCTGGGGCTACTTGCTGAAACTCTTTCAAGTGGATCTGTGGGCGCTGTGTGGAAAATCCACCCTTTCTTTTCCTGTGCCCCTCCAGGATTTTGAAGGGGGGAAAATCCAAACCGGCTGCATTCCCTCATTTTTTTTTACCTGTTGGCTTCCTCTCGGGATGTTTTCATATTCAACGTTATTTTTTCTTCATTTGTTTTGAGAAAAAGAGTTCGGACTGGGCAGTAGGGTTTTTTTTCTGTTTTTGTTCTTCGAATCTAATAGTGATGCTTTCCAGATCCTGGGGTGCGAAGCCACCGTTACCGATCCTTATTTCAAGAGGTTTCAAGTGTGCCCACTGCACTTGAGGGCTGATGGAGTGTTTGAGGAAGGGGAATTGATGAGATTTTGCCAGCAGCACAACAAATTCCAGCCTGTGGATGATTTCGATGGAAAGAACAGGTGAGGTAGCACACACATTTGTGTGTGTCATAGTATATGGGGGTTTTCTGTTGTCAGACTGATGGGCCCTCATGTCACTCATTTGCTCCGTGAAAAATCAACAAGAAATTGATACATTTGCGAGCCTAATTTTGTTGCATTGGTAGTGGTGGATTGGGCTATGCAAAGTCAATGGAGGGGGCCTCCAACGATTCAATGTTCAAATTTTGATGTTAGTTTTGGTGGAATCCACAGGAGCTGCCGCGAGAGCCTCGAACGGAAAAAACAGAAAAATAACCAGGATCGCCGCAGCCAAGTATGTCCAATATGTTGCATGTTTGCATGCATGCCTGTGGTTGATCATAATGAAAAACACAGAAGTTATTTTTAATAGTTTAAACTGGAGGACTCGATCTATATGAAAATGATGAGTTGGGCATGTGTTGCACACACACGGACATGTAAATTCCTAACTGGATGTGTTCCTTGCCATTTTTTTTTTCTGGGTTTCAGCAGCAGCATCCAAGACGGACTCGCAGGAATCCATCAAGGAGCCAATCGTTGGGCATTCAAGATGTGGCATCTGAAAAGCCCAATGCCTCGACCGAGGCCAACGAGTTGATTAGCAGTCTTCCAGAAACTGATGTATCGGTGTCGAGCGCCAACATTGAGGGCAGCGGCCTGCATGGCCTCGTTCAGCAGAGGATGGGGAGTTCGTCTTGCAGCGGACCTATTTCGATCGACAGGATGCCTGGGGAAAGCAGCAAGTATGAAATGACCAACACAGCAACAAAGTTATGTCAGTTCACTGTGGGTTGGATTGCCCCAGCTGGACCACTTCCACCCCTTCGTTTACTTGACCTTAGCTTGTTCAGGTTTTTTACACCCCTGAAAGATTTGATTTCGCGCTGCGCATGTCGCTTAGCAAATGAAAAACCCAACAGAGGGTCTGATTGTTTAGTTGATGTACCCAGGGATGGCTACATCATTGCCTCGAGCGATCCTTCCACCCCTGACATGGCCGATGCTCGGGCGTTGAAAGACAATTACCCATGGGACACCTACATGTCTGAGCCCAGCATCTCAAACCCTGACGACTTGTTTCATTCACTGGCCTCCGAACCCACGACGCTTATCGAACAAGAGCGCTCGATTCCTTCGCCACACACCAAGCATGCACTGCATGTGGGGGCGGGACGTGACCTTGGGCTGAAACTGGGGAGTCTTCCCCTTGTCCAGGCAATGGCTGAACAGGGGTGGGATCGGGGGAAGGGATCTCTAGCGCGTGGTTTCTCGGCTGAACCTCGGATTGTCTCTCGATCAAGGCCGCATGGAGGAAGCAGGGTTCATGGAGTTGGGCATGTGTGTTGCACACACACAGACATGTGCCATGATTGCGAAGGTGGCTCCTGTTTCATCCCTTGTGATTGCGTTTTATCTCTTTGCTTTTGGAGGGAGGGGGCTGGCTGATACGTTGGTAGATTTGAGGAGAGGTTGAGATGTTGAAACAAAAGTGAAATTTTGGGTTCATTTTTGTGGATGCAGGTCGAATACCTGAGCAAGTGCCTTATTCGATGGGATCCTCGGTGGGGATTCAATCTGGACATGGAATCCATCAAGCTATGGATATGACGCCCACAACTTCATACATGATCCTGGATCCCAGCAGCGAACGCCGCCCTTCGTTCGATTTTCTCGACAGGGATTTACGGGCTGGAGGCTCTGGGGGGGACATCGACACGGCTGCATGCATTTCGTTTGATGCGCAGGCCCCCCCTTGGAGTGGCCGATCCACCGACCAAGGCCCGACATTTCCAGACGATGATGTGGGGGGCAGCTTTGGGTTCGAGCAAGCCAACGGGAATGAGGAATCGATCATGGGGTCTTACCAGCTTGCATCCGATATGATGGAAGGTATTAATATCGCAAGCTTTCTGGATGGTGTTTTGATCTGAACATCTTAGCATAAGGATTGAAGTTCACTTAATGAATTCATTAAAGGATTCTGGGGTTCCAACCAACATCTTCAAATTGTTTAAAATATTTGTCAAATTCCGGGAATGACTTGTTTTTTTCAAGTTGAAAGTGTTTGAATTTTGAATCCTTGGGATCGTTGTGTTAGAAGATCAGTCATGGAGGCCGGGGGGGAACTCGTGCTGGATGTCCATGAAATTATCGGCATGCGACCCTGGAGACCTTCCGCAAGATTTTCTGCAAGCTATGTCGCAATCCTTCCAGCCGGGGGAACTGGTCCACAGCTCCGCAGCGAGGAAGGGGTGTGTGGCGGTGCATTTTAACCTCATCGGAACGGGGGCCATCCAATCCACTTCTCAACAGGTTGGGGGTTTTCTGCAGCAAACCCCAACATTTTTTTCTCAACAGCTTGATCCTTGGAAAGGTCCCGCCATGATCTCAGTAGTTTTGTACTCCATGGTTTAGCACCTCCATTGTGAGGGATTTTTCTAGGCCCATGAAATCAATGTTTTTCAAAATGTGGATGCATGCATGGATTGATTGCAGGGGAGCGATTCGTCACTTCGAGGGTTGTCCCTCATCGAAGACCCGCTGCTGAGAAACACGGTGCAAACGATCTGTGAAAGGGATTCCACCCCAGCACTGGCTGGCAAGGTTTCCCTCCAAACGCAGCATCAGCTGGTCCAGATCGAAAATCGACGAATCACCCTGGTGTTTTCGTTACTCAATGCCAAGGGCATCATTCCAGAGATCACTTCGGTCAGTCCAAGGTGTGTGGCCTCTGGGCAGGCCACGGAGATGTCGATGGAGTGCGTTCTACCGGACAACCCCTCGCCAAAAGTGTTCATCCGGTTTCAAAATCAAACGATGAGTCCCTCCGTGAATCTACAGCCGGTGGGTGTTTTTCCGGTTTCAGAATCAACAGAAACAGCCCCGCAATCCCCCACCCCCCTCAGAACAGCTCTGTTTTCTCTGGTGGCAAAATCGTACTGGGTTGGTTAAAGATATGCACTCTTGTTGGATAGGGATGTTTGGAGGCGGGCCGTGGAAATGAGGAGTCTAGGAACTCCAACGAACGGCAATCTGTTCATTTGGGGGAAGACAATGGAGGCTCTGTGACGGGCGATGAGTCGTGTTGCGAGGGGGAAGTGGGGAGCACCTACACCATGCACTGTGAGTTCCACCCAAAGGTGGATTCGAGAGGCCTGATGCAGGTCGAGTGCGAATCGAATTATCTCATCAGCGTCCCTCGACCGGTGCTGGTGTTGAATCCCCCTTCAGACGGAATTCATCAGGAAGTGATGGCCTTGGAACGTGACGTCCGGGGTGCCAGGTGAGTCTGTGTGTGGTGGTGCCATCTTTCCAACGTGGATTTTTTACCAAGTGTAGGTTTGCCCCAATCTTTCATAGCAAAATTTGACGAAATAATGACGACGGTAAAGCCTGAGGGGGTCCATCCCACATCGTATATCCCCAATATTGAACCCTGAAATTTGTCAGTTTGTCGCAGGATGGAAGATGGTGATCTGGACATGCTCTTTCACGACGTGGGCTGTATTCTGGAGTTTCAAGATTCCACCGACCTGGCAGCCAAGGTTGGTGCAAAGTCAATGATAGGGGCGTCGGAAGCCACCATCCCATGCATCCGTCCGTACGCAGATCGAGGCAAGCTGGAATACCAGGAAATGATTGCCAAAAAGCTGCGTCGAAACCTCGCGTTGCTGTGCAGGAGGGGTTTGCCCAATTTGGTCACGCTGATATCCAAGGAGGCTGTTCAAACTGAAGCAGAGTGGAAATCGCTGAGCGAGTGGAGGGATTCTAAGGGGTAGGCCACCCTGAGTTGCTAATCTTTAATTGGTGCCTTGTTGATTCAAGGTCTATAAGAAAAATGGATATAGACAGATAGATATAGATAGGATTTGGTTTTCATCCTTGGAGGCTTTTTGAGTTGGTGCCTTGGCTGGAATACGACAAAGCAATCAACCTTGTTGGGAAAACAAATCAGAAAGGAACGAGAAAAGTGATGGATTTGGTTTTATTGTATATATACACAGGTGGGGATTGCTTCACTTGGCTGTTCTATCTGGCAACCTCGAAACAATCGACGCCTTGGTCGGCACTGCACTGGCGTTTGGAAACCCCATCTTTGAATGGGATGTGAGGGGACCTCAGGGCATCACACCCTTGCACTTGGTTGCAGCGCAACTGGCAAAAAATCCATCCATACTCAACATCATCCCTGCCTCTGGACAAGGTACGGTGGGAAAGAAAGAAAGAAAGAAAGAAAGAAAGAAAGAAAGAAAGAAAGAAAGAAAGAAAGAAAGAAAGAAAGAAAGAAAGAAAGAAAGGAGGGGTTTTCTAAATCGGGTGAGCTTTTGGTTCATGTCGCTTTTTGGGGGGTTGATTTTTTCGTGCTGTGTGAAATAACTGCAGAGGCATGGCGATTGTGGTGGACTGTGAAAACTGAGGATAATTTGACCCCCTCTGATTTCGCCAAGCTGTCTGGCGACGATTCCATGAACAAAGCTGTGGAGGAAAGACTCGCTGTTTTCGAGGTGGGAACGCACCCCCTCCCCCCCCGCCCAAAAAAATATATATATATATATATAGTTGGAAAAAACTGTAACTGGAAGCCATGCCATACCATTCATTGGCATGGTGGATGGGCTATGTGGGGTTCTCAGCTTGGATGCTTGGATAATATATGTGAAAAAAAAAATGGTGATTAAGCAATTTGACTAGTTCAGAAGACATACCGTAACGTTACTGTTACAGTAATGATACCAATAAACGAAATGAAATAATAACGAAAAGAAAAAAACTGGTGATAGTAATGAAAAGACTTGATTTTGCAAGTTTGCTAACCAGAAAGAGGTGGCATTGAGTGTGGATGTGTGTGTGTGTGGATTGGAATAGAACGAAGTGGCGACTAAGTCGAGGCTGGACTATGCGAACAAGCCTTGTTCTCCTGAAGGCCTGGTTGGGGTGAGGTCCTATGGAATATCAAAATCGGGTGTAATACCGTTTCATCCCCTGTCTGTTTCTCCATGGGTTGTATTTCTGTTTTTTTGGGCCCCTTTGACTGAAAAAAATAACAAAAAAAAACGCATTCAGAGAAAGGTCTTTCGAGCGATCGTGGTTTTCGGATGGAATTGCAGGTCTGAATTGAAAATTCTGGTAGGTAGTGTTTTTTGGGGTGTTGTGGCTAGCGTTTTTTCCATTAGGGTCATTTATCGATTGATGTTGTTTTTTTATTGCGTGACTGCAGCTTGAGCCAGGACTGGGGTTGATTACAGGGCAATGACGATAAGACTTCGGACGGCAGTGCTGGAGAGATGGCATGCGGCTGCTACGGAAGTTTGAGGGAAACATGCCCATCTCGCATAAAAGAGGTAGGCTTTTTATTCTTAAACTTTTGCAA
Source organism: Bryopsis sp. KO-2023 (assembly GCA_030272585.1). NCBI lineage: Eukaryota > Viridiplantae > Chlorophyta > Ulvophyceae > Bryopsidales > Bryopsidaceae > Bryopsis > Bryopsis sp. KO-2023. Next base: position 850,816 of record BSYQ01000005.1, read on the forward strand.
CGGGGACCACATCGCTCGTTCGCACCCTCGGTGCTGACACATTCGAAAAGGGGAAAAAAAAAGAAATGGATTTCTATTCTTCTGAAAATTTTTGTCGAAAATCGGGTCGATTTTCTGGGTTTTTTTTACATTCTTCTCCTGCTTGAGCTGTTGCCCCTCTCCGTTCCCTCCCTTTCTTCTTTCTCTGTTTTCTTTTTTTGGATGTGAGGAACGTTTTCTGAACCTTGTTTGGTGCTCTGTAGAGTTTGGCTGCCAGGAGCTATACGCCAACCACTGCATATGAAAAGCCAGCTCCGAAACAGACAATGCTGTTGAAGTTCGTCGACTCTCAACTGGAAAGCAGCTACGTGCGCTATGCTGGATGTAAGTTTTTGTTTCGGCTCGTCTCATACGCGTGCGCACAGATTTTTCCGACCACCTGTGATTAATTGAACCAAGAGATTTCTTATTGTTGAATTTTTTTCCAACAATGAAAAAGAATAAAGACGAGCCTTCCTGTTGCCGAATCTGCTTATGAGTGCACCGTTTTTTTTTTTTCTCGATTATACCTCGCATATACCCAGAGATGGTGGTGATTTATTTTCCTTTCAACTCTTGGTTTACTTTGCTTTCTTTTCCTGTCGAAATGTGCCAGGGCGTCGATACAGAGGCGACTCCGTCCCAGCAGTGATCATGGTTGCAAAATGCTTGTTGATGCTTTCCACATGCATGGGGTCGGTGCCAGTCCCTCAGATATCAGACCTGTGGAACTCAGAGGACCCCATTCATTACCTGGCCATGGTTTTTTTCGTTTGCCTTCCATTGCTTGGTTTCTCATGGTGGGGATTTGGGGCAGTTTCTTGCACGAATTCTTTGGTCATCAACGCATGCACTTTTGTATTTTATCCATATCGACATTAACCCCCCCCCCCCAAAAAAAAAGAAAGGAAAGTTTAAGAAAACTGAAACGAATAGCTGTTTGCCCCCTCTTCTTTTTCTCTTCGCTTTTTAGTTTTAAAATTCACTTTTTTTTGCATGTGTATGCTTAGGGAGTTAGGCATACACATGCAAAGTGAAGGGGAGGGGAAGGGGGGTGGGGGGGTTACTATTTTTAGTCCTGAAAAAAAATTCAAAAATATCACTGAAAACCATGTCTAGATAGTGGGTGGAGAGTCGGAATGAAAAAAAAAAAAGGAAGTGAATGAATGAATGAAAAAGAAAAAAAATCAGCAGAAGAGAAACAGAGAGCAGTTGATGAAAAATAAACAAAAAAAAAGAGAGAGAGAAGAGAGAGAGAGAGGAATGAGGGGGAGAGAGAGGTGGGGGGGGGGGGGGTTGGGTGGTCGAAGAAAAACATACACATATATGTTCTATTTATTTTGAACAGAAGCAGAATGCCTTTCTGGTAGTGCTTGTGCCATCGTTTCATTTTTCTCTCTTTTTTTCACCTTTTTTTTTTTGGAATTTTTTTTTTATCACAACATCGAGAGATATGGAATGCAGAAGACAAGGAGAAGCTTTGGCTACCTCCAAAAAAAAAAAAAAAAACATGAACAAAACGAGCCTGCGGTATTTGCTTCTTTGTTTTTTCTTCAATTTTGTGGTCAACTTTTTTTTTTAGACTGTCTTTGACAAAAAAAAAATTTTGCTATTTTGTCGCTGGAATCAGGATGGGGGTGGTGGTGGTGTTTTTTTTTTGGGGGGGGGCTTCCCTTGATGTAATTTGTGGAGAGAAACGAAGATGCTTTTGTAATCAAAATGCACATGTGGGGTTTGGGCCCATGTGTGGCTTTCTTAGTCGATTTTATGCTGCTTCTTTTCCTCCTCCTCTTCTTCCACCTCCTCTCCCTCTCAGGCTCTCTCTAGCTTTCTTCTGTTGCATTCCTCTCCTCCTTCCTCGCATTAATCCTATAATCATACTTGCCGTTTCAAATGCTATTCCTTTCTTGTGCTGAGACCTCCTTTTTTTTTTTCTTGCTTTCAGTATTTTTCTGTCTTCGTTTTGTTGTTGCTTGGCCGTCGGTAGTGTTTTGTCCTTTACTTTCACCAAGGAGGGAAAAAAGCCTGCGTGGGCGTGTTATCGTTTTTTTTTTCTTCTTTCTTTCTCCTGAATTTCGGTCACTGACGAACAGTCATTCCAATCTTAGGTCTCTCTCTCTCTTCCGCCAACATTAGTCGCTGGCTTGTAAAAAAAAATATATATACATATATATATAGAAGAAAAAACACAAGAAGCTTCCACACTGCAACAGGTCATTTCACTCGAACAACAACACCATCATTAATTTTTTCTTTCTTTTTTTTTTTTTTTTTCTGGTCAATAGGGTTCTGTCGAGAGAATCGTACATTTCCTGGAGGGAACAGTTGATTGCAGTTGCTCGCGTTTTTGGCTGTTTTGTTTCCCTTTTTTATTCCGCAGCACCCATGCAGTGGTGCATGAGCTGGTTCTGTTGCGTTGTTCTCTTCATGGCGGCTACGGTAGCGATCATGACAGCCTCCGGGATGAAATCGCAAATGGAGCTGATCAATCTTTGCAGGTTTCAGGTATAGAGATTAACATGCATGCCTTATCGTTCATTTCTTTCCAAAAGGGGGTGGGGGGTGTTAGTCTGTTGCATTGGCAGAGCTTTTTTTTTTCACTGATGTATTTTTACACGAAGTAAATATAATTTATATATAACAATCGGTTTTATTTCTTACTTCTTTTTGTTGTTTTTTTCATAATTTTTTTTTTCGCATACTGGGGCCCCGTTCGCGAAAAAATATATGGCCAAAATTTAGGCCATTTTGAGATGAACAAAAAATTTCAAACCAAAATTAGGTGATTGATTTAATTGATTTATTTATTTTAATTGGGATATGGTGGAAAATGAGTGGGAGGGCACCTGTTGCGGAATGAGGTTTTTAAAAATTAAGAAGCAAAAGGTCATACCCATAATGAAAAAATAGGAAGCAGGTCAAATCTAAACGCCTCAAATTTAAAATAAGTCTTTTTTTTTCCTTGAATGTCCCAACCTCCACTTGGGTTGGCTGCTGTTTTCAATCGAAATTCAGATTTTCTGGTTCATAAAGAGTTCTTTTTTCTGCTTTTTGCTTGTGTAACAGCAAATCAGGTTTCAAACTCACTTGATGGTTGTGGGTGTGGAACTTGGGACCACCCTTTTCGCATGCATCAGACTTCCTGTCACCATCGGCTTGGGCCTTTTGATTGATTTGATGTCCGCTGTGTTTCTCTGTGTCCTGTCATGCTGCGTTATGTTTAAAATGGAACGAACCTCAAGGTATTCCACAAAAAACGAGACTGAGTTTGTTCTCTTTGTTTTCTTTTTTTTTTTTGTTTGGGGGGGGGGGGAGAAAGTGTGAGATAGATCCCAAAAAATGATATTGACAAAAGAGTGAGAGAATGTGTATTCAGTGAGCTTTTCTGCATGTAGATCCTTTTTTGTCCAGTGTGTTTTAGGGTTTGGCATTTTTTTTTTTGGGGGGGGGATGTTGCTGGTGCTTACTCATGGATTTGTCATGGTAATGCTGCAGGGTCGAATTTCTGAAGTGCATTGGGGAAGGTCCAAGAGTGCCCGAGGAAAAAACGAAATTGGAATGATTCGAAATGCACACTTAAGAAAGAAGACTAGGTTTGCTGACAGTGATTGATATATGCTGCTGTTCTTTCTCTGTTTTTTTGTGGAGGTTTTTTTTGCTTGTTTTTTTTTTTTTAATCAATATGAAGTATGGGGCAAGAATGAGGGAATAATGGAAGAAAAAGACAACAGTTACGAGAGTTGGTGGAAAGGGTCTCCAAGAAATGTGGAGTTTCCCTTGTTTATTTTCAAACAGCGACATAAGAATGCCTGGAAGTGGGTTCAATCTTGTATTTTGAATGGATAAAAGTGTTTTTGTTGCAGTATTTTTTTTTTCCTTTTTTTTTTTTTTCACCAAGGACCATTTACAGTTCTTATTCAAGATCGGGGAGAAAGGTTGAACGAAAAATCAAGAAATAATTTTGTTTTCATACGTTTGGAAGTGTGCTGCTCATTTGTGTTTCTGGGTTTACCAGAAAATGTTTTTTTTTTCCTTTTTTTTTTTTTTTTTTTGGGGGGGGGGGGGGGGGAGGGGAGGAGGGTTTTTTTTTTGGTGTCTTTTTTGTTGTTTTTTTTTTTTTTTTTGGGGGGGGGAGGGGGGGCTTTTTTTTCCCCTGTTGTGAGGGTTTTGATATGTATGAAATGTACGAAATGTATTGGAAGGGTGCAAGGGGTGGGTCTGTTGAAAGGATATGAAGGAACGATAGGCGAGAATTGATCTGCTGCTCCCAAGGATCAGAAAGACAAAGAAAAAAAGAAACACTTTTTTCTGAACTTAGTGGCGATCAGTGGAAAGAGAGAGAGAGAGAGAGAGAGAGAGAGAGAAAAATGCGAAACAGCCATGTTCGTTATTCAGCAGATCCATACCACGCAAATGATTCTTGCATTTTTTTTTATCTTTCTTATCGTGAATGTTTTTTTCCTATTTGTTTATTGTCATTAGGAACTCATTTTGTGAAGAGGGGTTGTGCTTCAGATTTCAGTTCTGAAATGCCATTTGAAACAAGCGACGGCAACGGGCAAGGCTTTTTATCAGGATCCAATCAGCATTTTTGCTGGAAGGGAGGGATTTTTCCTTTGTCGAATGAGCATTGGCACTGAAGGTTGGGTTGGGAAAAGACTTTGGTTATTTAACGTTTGCTGGTGATTGATGGTGGGTTCAGGAGGGTCTGTCATTTTTCCTGTAAGCAACGTTGGACTGAACTTGGGGCAACCTTGTCATGAATCCCTTTGCGCTTGGATGTGTAGAGTGTGCGGATGGAAGGGGGCAATTCTAAACCCTAGCAACTAAACGAACAAAATTAAGAGGCCCGCCTGATCAGTGAGATAGCGGATTTTCTTTCACTTTCACCAGCCCAACAGTGGCTCAAAATTTGGCTGTTTCGTCTTGTTGTGCCCCTTTTTGTGGCCCCAATTTGTTCGAAAAAATGAGAATGTGGCCCCAATCTATTACAAGGTCTGGAAAACGAAAGTGTTTTTTTTTGCTTGCGAGTTCTGTGGGATTGCCAGTTGTTTTCTTGGATGATTGCAAAATCATACGGTCGGTTTTCTGCATCCCACGCTCTACTAACCAGGAGGTTTTTAAAGGCACAGCGAAATCAACTATCAAACACCTATACACAGATGGCCCCAGCCCTACCAAACTTTGGGTGGGTGTCCCTTTTGTGGCCCCAAAATTATCTTTAAAAATAAAATAATAATTTTGACCCATTCGTTGCCCAAAATATTACCAGGCTTTGTTTGGGGGTTCCAGAATGGACCAAAACAAAACAAAAATACAATGGTGAGAACAGTTTCTCAACACTCCTTCGATATCGAAACAATTTTCAAGGCTACACAGTCTTACCTTGGATTTCAGCGGGCACGTGATTGACTTGCACACGGAAATATACACCGAAATCATACGAGCTCGAACGGGCAGCAGAGTGTCCCACCAACGTGCCGCCAAACAACACCAGTCACGAGCAGGACTCGGCGCCCACTACACAAGATTCGACAAGCACCATGAACCCCGTGCATGCATTTTTCCAACGCGAGCGGGACTTCCACCGTTTGTATATCTCGACTGGGGCAACTGCTGAAGAAAAAGGACGGAAATCTGTTGCCTCAGTCGGCTCAGCAAGGGAATCTCAAACTCTGTTGTTCCTACTGCTGTGGGCAGTATCAGGTGTAGACGTTTCCCCGCTGCTAGTCGCTTTTTCACTGAGACCTTGGTTTTACTGTCATCCACTTCAGTCACTTTCTAGGCAGGGATTGGTTCTATCTGTTCGATTTTGGATGCATTATCATGGGGAAGCGCATTGCCGAGATAATCTGGCACCACTTGGTTCAGGGCGACGCGATCGCGGGTGTTGAAAGATTCGCTCGGGCATTCGAATGCGAGTAAACGTGCATCCCCATCGCAGCGCGTCCAAACCTCTTTTCGCTTCGAACGGACGGACACCGTATTTCGTGCAAAAACGCAGACTTGAGGCCCAGTCGTATGGCAACACTTTTCGAGCAAAATGTGCTAAGGAAGAAAGGTCAGGAATGTTTGTGAGTTTGAACCTCTCTAGCAATTTTCCGAAAAAAAAAGCGAAAAAATCTATCAATATTTCATCCAAGGGAATTGATTTTTGCCCTGAGGCCACCACAAGGCCCCCCCCCAAAAAAAAATCATGAACTTCTGGGTAACCCCACAATAAGTTTTTCACATTGTTTCAAGTAAGATCCCGCAGCATACAGAACAAGACATTTTGCTTTGGTACTCCTCGCATTTAAATCCTTCCATATTCACAGTGTTCAACATGAATCCTATATTGGTATAATATAACTAAAGATTTTCAGTGTCTCGGAAAATTAAGATTCAAAATTTGTTTTGGGGATGTAATTCCTGATTTGGTGAATCAAGGCCAACAGCAGATGCAACCTGTCCAGAACAGAAATAATTGATTTGGCCCCATCGCTGTTCCACAAAAAAAAAGGAAGTTTCTATATATTGGATGTCTGACTTGAGGCCCAGAAATCGAAGAAAAACCTGTAACTGGGCACTCCATGCCCAGTTCTTAGCCATCAATGCTTGGAGTACTTCTCTTTCCTTGATTCAAATATATGGTGGTTAAATACATTTTGAATTGAAATTGTTTCACACAAGGCCAAAAGGCCGAGTGCAGCCCTTTCACGGAAATGTGTTATAGGGTGACTCGGAGATAAACCACCGTTTCATCCCATTTCTGTGAGGAAATTTTTGCAACAGATTCAAGGGCTTGATGCATGAGATCAATATTTTTTTTTTAACCGAACAAAATCCACTCCACAGGGAACCCAGCGGAGCTGCGACTGCGAAAAATGGGCTGCGCAGTTTCACCACGCGGCTATCCAAGGACCGCCGCCTAGGGCAGCTAATCAAGGTGCCGACTTCATCCTGATCCAATTTTGAATGTAATGCATGAACCGCATGGACAAAAAACTGGGTTTTTGCCCCATGTTTTTAAACTGCTCATAATTTGCCCCCTCCCCCGGGTTCTTTTCCGCTCCATTTGTGAGAAAAGATGCTTTGGGCATCAGGGTTTTCCGCCAGCATTGTTCGTACTTATGATTGTGTGTGTGTGTGTGTGCCGTGTTGATTTCAGAAATTTCAATATCAAAAAGCCTCTTTCAATCAAAGGATGCAGAGATGGTCGGACAAGATGCTGTATTCTTCGCTGACCACCATCATGGATGGGCCCGACAGCTACAAGAGTTGGATGAACAGATATTGGGTGACCGGCCTCAAAATGAGTCTCCTGCATGGGTGTGTCATGGCCGATCACCTCGCGTGTGCCTATGAATTGCTGAGCAGGGGTATAGTGCAACCCGACTGCAAAACCTCGGATGGAATCACACCGCTGGGCTTTGCCCTGTCTGAAAACAAGCTGGAAATGGTGGCGTTGCTTTTGCGGTTTGGGGCGAACCCAAACTATGTCTTCCCTGATGGGAACACCCCCCTCTACATGGCTGTGAATCAATTGGAGATGCCGATCGTCGAAACTTTGCTGGCGGCTGGGGCTAATCCCTACCAGCCGTCCATAGGTAACCTGCCCCCCATTTTCCTCGCGGTGTTGAAATCCAGCCACAAGATGTTGGAATGCATGCTGTCAGAGGGGATGGAGCCAGACGAGGCCGACCCCAGCATCGTTTTCTCGACCTTCAAAGTGCGCCAGCAGCCGGTGGAGATTACGGCAAGGAACGTGAAGTATGGGCTCCTCTGTTTAGGGGCAATCACCGGCGACTTGGAAAGCGTCCGAACCACAGTGAAATACATGGAAAACGTGGATGTCTGTGTGAATGGGTTGACCCCTCTGGCTGCTGCGTCTTGCCACGGAAACCTCGAAGTGGTGGAGTTTCTGATTGAATGTGGGGCAGATCCTTATTTCAACACGACGCTTCCCTCTCCATTGGCTACCAGTGCGATGAACGGGCATGCCGCTGTGGTGGAATTCATTTTGCAAAGGAAAGACCTGAGCATGATCAATGTGAATGAACAACTGTGGGGCTTGTTCTATGCAGCCGAGAGTGGGTTTGCCCCTGTGGTGGAGATTTTTCTCAGGAACGGATTGAACCCCAATTGCACCACTGAGCAGCTTTCCCCTATTGGCGTTGCTGCTCGGAATGGCCATATCGATGTTGTAAAGGTGCGATTGTTTAAACCACCCCCGCTATTTTTTTTCCCCCGGCAAGAAAATTTGATGTGAGACTCGCCATAACGGTTTTAACGCCTGATATTTCTTGTTTCAAATTCCACTTTTTTTTTTAATTCCCACCATTTTTCCAATTGTTTTTCTTTTTCAAAACTGAAACACCATCACCACTCAGTGTTTTTTTCCCTCAAAAGAAGCTAAAATGGGTTTTTCAGTGAGTTTTTTGTTAAAAGAAACGATTCTGTTTTTTTTTTGGGGGGGGGGTCGATCCACCAGGTGCTGATTAGTCATGGGAGTTACGTGGACGGCTCGTGCGATGGGGTGCATCCGTTATTCATGGCTTGTCGAAACGGCCATACGAAAGTGGTAGAATGCCTGCTGCAGGCGGGGGCCAATCCCAACACCATCGTTGACAAAGTGTCATGTTTATACATGGCGGTGGAACGAAATCACAAAGAAGTCGAAACTCTGTTGTTAAGTTATGGAGCAAACCAGCTCATAGGGCCAGAAGGGCTATTCTTTGACCCTGCGTCAGACAAGCATTTGCTATGGGTGGTACGGAGTCCAGAAAAATGATCGATCAAACGACCGATGCAAGTTTGAGAAAAAGAGAGACATTATTTTCCCCGTTTGGTTGTTTTTTTACAGTTTTTCCTGCGTCAAGAGGGGGCTCGTCTGGTTGATTTCTTGTTTTTTTTGATTAGATTTTACACTGAGGGGGAAAGAAGTTAACACAGAAAATAGCTTCTAGGAAATCAATGATATATATATGGCAGGGTGGTGGGTGGGGTCATGTTGATTCTTCCAAGAATTAGCTTGGATCGATTTTGAATTTTTTTTATGGTGTCTTGAATGGGGGGGGCGGGGGGGGGGGAGGAAACAAAATCCAATTAAAAAAGGGTTTCAGTCAAAGGATGATATTTTTGGGGGGTTTCTTTGGGGAGGGGATTTGGGGGGGGCTGCTGTTGAACTTATTCTTGTTTTATTGATTCTTCTTCTTTGTACAAAAGAATATCCCCCGTTCAATTCTGTTTTGGCTGAAATATGTGTTTTGGAGTTGGAACCCCACCCGTTTTCATCAAAATTCTGATCATTCTCGAAAGTACATGAATCATACTGGAATATGAGTACTGTAATCACTGGAAAAATAAAATAATGTTTCATTAGATTTGTTTATAAAATGTTTTCCCTGTATGTACACATGCAGCTATCGATTCAAAACACTTCAAAACATCAAAACATCAAAACTCTGCCAAACTAATTTTTATCATCGATCATCTTCATTAAGACCCCCTTTTCACATTCCGTATAATAAAGATTCTGAAACAGGCTCATGGATACCATCAATATCTACTGGAGGTGCTGCGATGCACGCACCTCCAGATAGAGCATACTCCCCCCCCCCTTTTTATATATATAAATCATAATCTGTCACAAGCAAATCGGAACATTTTTTTTTCTCTCCACAAAAACGGGTTCTGGTATTACACAATAGTTCATAACAAAATGTCTGCTCAACATCCTTTCATGTTTTTCTAAACAGGGCATCAAGGTCCCTTCTGTCACTCGTTCGTTCATGCTCAATCTTCTCAAAAAACACCCTCAGAACCCATACACCCCTCACTGGCTCAGAGTCACTCTTTCACTCCACCCCCCAAAAAATGGCACTTTCAAGTTCGCACACCCAGACCTGAGCTAATTTTCTCATAGTTTGTATTCTCAGCATATAAAACTGTCAAATCTCCTCCCTTTTCCTTTTCTCCCCTTGCTGTTCAACATGTCTCAAATCGACACTCAGCAGATGTCTTTGTGTGAGAAAAGTGTAATACAAGATATACCTGGAGTCCAATCATCAGGTTTCGCAACTGCTTGACACTTGATGTTGAGGAAACCTAGTTGAATAACACTCCATGCTGAGATAACTTCGATCATAGAACAATTACGAAAAATAAGAAATAAGAAATTCACCCTCTCCCCCCTCCTTCCGCTCGACAAGACTTTTTCACAGCGGGTTGAATCAGGTCTTGAACCTCGAAAAAGAGGGGACATCTCAGAAAGAAAAGTACAAAAAAAAAAAAACTAAGAGACTAAAAAACCACTACCTGTCTTACTGATAAGCAGCAGCCTGAGGAATCCATTCTGGGGTCTCCAATTTGTTACACCGATCACGGACTTCCTGCTGAAGTCGTTCCATTACGACATATTCATCCTCGCAGCCAGGGATGCTGGTTTCAGGTCCAAACACGGTCAGAAAATAGCATTCGCTGGGGTAATCCGCAAAAATAGACTGGAAAACCAAGCTGGTGCAATCCGTTCGCATCAAAATCCGGCAAGTCTCCATCATAGCTTTTTTCTCAAGGCCTGTTCCATATGAACATCGCTCTTTCAAACATCATCCATAATTTTTTTACCTTCCCATTTTTTCCACCCTGTTTTCACACTTTCAGGAGGGTTGTGAATGAAACATAGTTTTTAGACTATGACTTTTGAGTCAGTAAGGCGAACCAACGTCTCAAAAGAATGGACGGGATTTTGGACATACTCTTTGGGTTCTGTGGCGGCGGCGGGAGAGGCGGCGGCGAATACATAGTGGAACTGTCGCAAAGACCCTCCACGACTTCGCAGGCCTCATTTTTGACGTCGATCGCTGCAGTGCTTGCCAGCGATTGGCACCTCGTTATGTATTCGGCCGGCGTCTCTGGAGCCAACCACCACACGAAACATATCATGAATCTGCATGGTGCTGTGCGACACAGCGATTCCTGATAATTCAATGGAGCGTTTTCGTCTAGAGTGGGGCCCAACAAGATCCAGACACAGTCATGATTCTGGACCACCTGCCGCCGCCGCCAAGCGCACAGCCGCCAGGAGTAAAACGCACAAAACATTCTCGATGGTCTTGTTCATGATCTTAGCTCGCCTGAAGGGAAACGATCGCTGGACAGAGCGTTCGACCGTTTGCAATTCTGTTATGCGAGACATAGACGTTGGATGCTGTGACACCACGTTGTCGACGTCGGTCATGTGGGTTCCTTCCCTGACTGTTTTGTTGTCAGCCTGGCCGTTTTGAGAAAACCAAATTAGCACCCAGCACACTTCGGATGAAGGCTTGCTGGCTGTAACAAATCTGTTTTCTCTGGAGAAAACAACATGAGTGAGTGAATTTACGCGTTCTATTTTTGTTGCTCTGTTTTCCTTGAGTATGGATACAATTATGTGCACGTGGTAAGTCTTCTGTAACTGTTAATATTTTTTTATTCTTGTCTTCCATCCAAGCGGGCGGAGCAACAAGAGCCATTTCTCAGTGCCTGAAAGGATTCAAGTTCGCGGATTCGATAGACTAGTTTCCCGGCCCTGATCACGGCGATCTCGACGAAGCCAGGACAGGAAAAAAAACTGACTGAGCCCTTTCTCGATGCCATTCATGATCGAGTAGTAGTGAATTGTTGTTGTGATGTCGAGGCCCTGGGAAAGATCGTTGAGGCCATCGTAGGAGAAGTCTCAATCTTTCAAGAGCACTTTCTCTACGCCCTATAGGTAGCTATAGCTATAGCTAGGGAATGTGGTCAAGGTCTGCTCCTGATGCCAAAAAGGCTGAGAAGAAGCAGCCAACACATGCTAGCGACAAACCCACTGGTTTGAACAACTCGATGCAAATCTATGATTTTTCTCTGTTGGAATGCATGTGCTCTTGTCAATGCTTCTCGCTGGGGTGGCGTGTGTTGTCGAACGATTCGAACAAAGGGGGGTGAGGCGATGTCAGACTGGAGGATGAACTGAAGAAAGCCATGCCCATCATTACTGAACCAACTCACACCTTAAAATAACCTCATTTTGTTTTTTGAATTTTCCTCAGGTTTGAAAATCGAATGGAAACAGAGAAAGGAAGCGTGCTGGTTTTTTTCAATCCTTTTGTTTTATTTTTTCGAAAGACTGAATTGACGAGTTGCTTGTTCTTCTTTTTTCGGACAGGATGGTGTCCGAAAAATGATGGTGATGATTTGATGGAATTGGGGAGAATAGCCCTTTCAGTGGGGTTAAAATTTTTTGCGTGGAACCCCTGTGACAGACACTGATGTATATTTGGGCTGTGTCTAGAATTTTTTCCCCCCTTCTGAGAGTTATGATGAACACAGTCTAAAGAACCTTGCTTTGTTATCCAAAGTAAAACTAAAATTTATTAAAATATACACTTTTCTCCACCCGCCCATCCTCTCGAAACTAAAAAAAAAAAGGACTTGGAACTTGTAAACTGTAAAAGTTGATTCCTCCCTCCCCCCCCAGAAAAAGGCAAAAAATATATCATATTAGGTAAGAGCCCCCATAGTTTCGCATCTTGAGACGATCCACCTGTGAGCCCTTTTCTGTAAGTTTGCTTTCCTGGAAATACTGCATTCATGCGGACAAAATGTGCCCCTGTCTATGAAACACTCCGAAAGAAATTCTACTGCATCGGTCAGGCTTCCCATTCAAACCCACCATTTCGTTGCAACACAACACCCTTATGGGCCCAGGGCCCTAAACACCAACTGTAAAAAGACTACTCATCAATTGAAGAGTTCCCTTAGTTTATTTCTCTTGTTGCATCGATAAAGAAACACAAAAAAAGACCTGGCTGTCAGAAATTGATCCCTGCAGCTCTACACAAATGTCATCACTCCTTTTATGTCACTCTTTCTTCTTTTCCACAGCCATCCGCCTCCCACCATCATCTTGAGACGATTTCGCGCAGGCGAATTCAGTTTTCCAAAAATAGCACGAATATATTAATATACATATGCCCACTTTTTTCGACGTTCTACCTTGGCATTCTTGTACCGTACCTACATGTACCCCCGCCCTTGCTAGTTCTTTGCATGCTCCTTACAGAGTGTTCAGCGCCTCCAGAAACTTCTCCCCAAAACGCACGGTCGACGGTATCTCGGCACCTCTGGGCCCACCCTTGTGTATTCTCGCGCATTTAACCGCCGCCGCCACGGTCATCGGATCGCTCCAACCGTGCTGTTTGGCGTGACGGTTCAAGTAAGCATCGCAGCATCTCGTAGCAACATCAAAGTGATCGACTCGGTAGAACTCCCCCTTGATGCCCGCCTCTTCGAAATACGACTTGTGGATTTGGAGGGGACCCCGGGAACCCTCGCTTCCGTTCACTGGTATGTGAGCTTTCGCGCCATCCGCCTCCAAGAGGTTCAATGCCAGATAGAACGAAGCTTTTGTCACGACAGGTCGCATGGTGTAAAGATTTTTTTCTCACCCTCCAGACGGGGAATGTATACAGGTCGCGCTTTTTGAACCTGGTGGCGTTGGGGTTGGTGTGTGGTGGAGGGTGTTTTGAAGGTTGGGGTTAATCACTCGAAGTCGCATTGATTCGACTGGGCTCTGTCGGGTACTGTAGCACCAGATGTCCCTCCTTCGAAAAATAAACATCACTCGCCGTTGTTCTGAGCATGTCGAGGGTTCAGTGGCACAAGCGAATGGATTCGGTGTCCTGTCAAAACGTCGTTCGAACTTTCCGCTGGATCCTCGTTTCTGTCGCTTTCCAGACAGTTCCTGATATCTGGGGCAAGAATGGAGTGAGATCATGTCACATGCTAGGAACCTCCTGGCCCACCAGCAAATCAAACGTGCTTCGTCAAGACAATTGCTTGCAATTCTGCTGTTTTGTGAAGGGACTTCTTTTTCCAGCAACTTTTGACACTGCTGAATGAAATGTCAAGGTTTTTTCCCCTGTGACACTCTTGCATCTTTTGAAATCAAAACAGACAGCACATCTGTCCACCTGAACATTTCACACGCAAAAATGAATGACTGAAAACAGATCCAGATGTATGAACAAGTCGTTTTTCTTTTTTTTAAACCACAAAATAACTGGGAACCCACAAGCAAGCAGCTCCTCCTCAACATACCTATTATTGGACAATCTTAACATCTAAAAACCCATCAACCCCCTTCAGAAACAAGTCTCGAATTCCAACTCCCCTCCATGTAGTAACCAAACCACCCCCAGCGAAAAGAAGGGGAAAAAAACGATGCATCTTAACATGCGAACAGAAACGGTGGGCAAAAAAAAAACAGAAGTATCAATCACCACTGCTTGGTCAATTCTGGTCTGAGTTGGGGTTTGTTTACTAATTTTGGACCAAGTTTCATTAACACATACACAATCCCATACGACAAAGCGAAGGCGAGCACAGACAGCTTGATTGCCCCTTCGGATCCGAAAAGCCCCTTAGTGAACTGCAGCAAAACATTGAGAAGAGTCATAGAGGGCATTCTTTCCTTTCTGCAGCCCCCTGCCTGCGGAAAGCTATCGATTCAGAACACGCAATATGACTAATAGGGGTTCGGCTGTTCAATCAAGACAGCACGGAGGCATTCTCATTCTCCTTTCCAAAACGTTTTTTAAATGTAACATTTCTAAGCCAAAAAGCCCCCGTTAACTACAGAATTGAGCGATCTGGCCCCCGTCTTTTCCACAATAATTGGTACTACTTGTTCAAATTTCACAAAGAAGCACAAGGCAATTCTCCCCACCTGAATCAACCCGGTCAGAAACAGAATCACCGCAAGAGCAATCGGCACCGTGGGACTGGGTTGGTTCTGAAAGGGGGACCAGTTTTCCCCCAGCTTGTGGCCCCCGGTTACCAGATCCAGGGCATCCTGTTTTCTGCCATCCTGGAAATTGTTCAGATAATATCGAACGGTGCTTTTGACCCCGTCGTCGATCAAGCCTCCAATAGTTCGCTTTCCGGTCCTCGTGAAACCACTCTTGAGGGCACCAGTGCCAGCGTACTGCAGGGAGCATTCATCCCCATGGTCCGCCCACAGAATTTTGAATCTTTCTTCGACCTGCACATCGAAAAGATCGGGACAAAGCTTATTCGGTCCTGTCGCCTTCCTCTCTGTGAGTCAGACAGGAAACTCCGAAACACGGGAACAGCATCTTGCTGCTTAAGCAAGAAAAAGCCAACGGGAAGCCATATATTGAACCAATTCCAATTAGAGGCTAAAAGAGGGGTGGGGTGGGGGGCTACTTACAGCTGGAAAGGCATTTGCCAGGGCATCGGTTGCGTTTAATAGCCCCACGTCCCTGAGAAAAGCTTCCAATGCACGACGGCCCAGTACCCCTTGGAGGACGTTTGTTCTGTCTAAGCAGTCAACGCAATTGGTTCGGAAAACTCCACTTTGTCTCATTGTCACTTGCCCATTTTCCTGGACACCCATGCACAAAAACACATGCACCCATCAGGATTCGAACCTCGAATTTTCTGTAAAATATCATACTCAAATGAAAGAATCAACTGCCCGCATTCGCATGGGCAGCGGGAATCCACAGCCCTTTTTTTTTCAAAATTTATGCAATTCTTTCCAGTCTTTTACTGTGGATCCACCGGAAAACAAAAGAAAGAGGTCGAAAACAGGGAGCATGAACGACCCCCTTATCAGTGAAGGTTACCATTGAAGAAAAAAAAAATTGGTGAAAGAAAAAGGAAGCGCTGGCCCCCCTCGGATGCCGTACCATTTTGAAATAACCAAATGCTTTGAAGTCGGCCTCAATCTTATTCCAGAGCACTGAAATTCTGTGGTAGTTCTTGGCTCCACATTCTTTGTGAAAGTCAAACGGCACCAGTTTGAATCCCCTATCCTGGAATTTCCTCGACTCTTGCACAAAGCTCCTCGAAAGCATGCCCTCGGACCCATGTTGATTAACCAAACTTATTCCCACCACTTCCTGATTAAAAAAAAAAAACAAAAAAAACAGAACCAAAAGCAATTCCCCCAAATCAGCAACGCATTCACATCACCAGAAGGACACACACGCACGGAGATTGTCAAATTTTGCTGGTCTAGCTATTTTTTGGTTTTTTTTTTTTTCCATTTTGAAGCAGGGAGGGGGTAGGAGAGGGTGGTGCAAGGCAACCAATCACCCATCAGTTACGATTGCTGGTTGAAAATGCCTCCAATTGAAAAAAAAGCTGCAGATATATGTCTCAGCCCCAGGCCCAATTTCCCCAAATCATTCTTTTTCAGCTCCAAACAAGAGGGTGCTCACGAACCACAACATACGAGCAAAAACACGAGTCCAAGAAAATTGTTGAAGGAAAAAAGGTTCATGTCTGCTGACCTTGTATGTCGACACAATCTGGGTTATGTGGCGGTCGAAGGCAGGGCTGAAAACTTCGCTGGGGGAAATTTTGGTGGGGGGTTTGTACTTGATGCAGGGAATTTGAGTCCAGAAGGTCGGAACGGAGCCTCGGACGGTCACGAAAGATGCCACATGCTTTCCGTTGTCAAAAGTAACGATTTGTTCAGACTCCACGAAATTAGCCGCAAATCCCTGCAATCCAACACAAAAAAGCAAACCACAGGTGGAAGTCAAAATCAAGATATAAAAAGATACTGATATTAAGAAAACAATTGAAAGAAGAAATACCAACGTGAGACGATATTGGGAAAGAAAAAGAGAAATTTTAGCCAGAATGAAGGATTTTACAAAAAAACAAAGGGGAAAAAAACTCACTTCTTTGTCGACTCCTCTTCTCCAATGCCTGGTGCCCAGCCGCTGCACTGAGCGTCGAGCGATCAGCGTGAGAGAGGCCACCCCCCACTGTGTGGCCTCGCTGAAAACTAACCCGTTCAATTCCCCCACAAAACCCTGCATTACGGGCAAAACAAAACCATGGGCTCCACAAGCTGCAAACCACAACAAAAACAAACACATAACAGAGTATTTTTTTCACAACATTTTTAATGCAAATTTAAACCGCAAGAAATAGATCGGCGGAGAAAACTGCAAGAAAATAGAACACTGTGAAAAAAAAAGAAAAAAGTTTAAGAGAATATATGTACGTAAAAATAATAAATATTGAAAATAATTGGAAAAATAGACAAAAAAGTTTCACGATTTTTAACTGGGAGGTTTTCAATTCGAGTTTTTCTTGCCAACAAGCAGCAAAACAAGGAGGATATAGGAGAAATGTGACAGGCATTCCTGGGAACTGCGCTTATTATTTAAAAAATTGCTGGCCATTTTTAGTCGGGGATTTTTTTGTTTCATTTCAATGTAAAATATTGAGAGGAAAAAACCAGAATAAAACAAACATAAAATTCGATCCCATTTTTGCATTCCAAAAAGAAAAAAAATCGATGAACAATGCGCTCCGATTTCAAAAAAAAAAAAAAAAAAAATTCTTCAAAAAAGAAAAGGGTAAAGTGCGGAATTTTCCCTCTGAAGCTATACTTAGTGGAAAGTCGACGAAACAAGGCCGGCTGTCAAAACAATGTGAATTGAAAACACAAGGGAAAAGAAAGGGGGCGAGAAGGTGAAAAGAACCTACCGGATATGGGGGTCGAAAGAAATCTGTTAAAGAAAAACCTTGGATCCTCCAATTCCCACCATTGCTTTTCTTGCGAGGCTGTGTTCGACTGGAGGTCTGCCTGGAGGTCAGAATTCCTTTCCGTGGAGAGAGTGAGGTGCCCAGTGTAAGAAAAATATAAACCCCGGCCGTGCTGCTCTGGATTCAATGCTGACTTCAACAGCGAAAGGTATCTGAAAAATAAAATAAAAATAAAATAAAATAAAACCAGAAACATTCTTTGAAAAGAAAAAAAGCTTTTTTTGATGAGATGGAGATTTATGTGTAAAACGTGAAAAAAAAAACCCTGAATCGTTGCTTTCCTTTAAGACTTGATCACGCTTACCTTAGCCAAGCTGAGAATTTCCAACATTGGTGTTTTTGTTTTTTGTTTTTTTTCTCTTCTTTTGTTCTCGTTATTCATTTTTTTCTTCTTTTTGTTTTTTCCTAGCTAAATTTTCTGGCAATTTTCAGAAGCTATATAATATTCAAATAGAAAATAAAACAATTATTAAAAAAAAATGAATTATTGATTGTCTGAGAAGTCAAATTGATTAAAAACAGAAAAAAAAAGATAATGATAATGCATAATCAAGCTTACTGTGCATCCTCGGGGAAGGCGCTACCATGCTCAGGCAGAATAAAATCTGTTTCAACGATGTGGAAAGCTGGATGCCCAACTACGGTCCCCATCTATATGAAATTTTCAGGAAAAGAAAAATACAAATTATGAAACTAACCAAAGAAAGCAAAAAATTGCATTGTGGAAAAAAAAAACATTCTTCAAAACTGGCCAAAAACAGCCAAAAAAAAGTGAATTGTGGGAAAAAATTACATTATTGAACTGACCAAAAAATGCAGAAAATTTGTATTGTGCTTTGGCATTAAAAAAAAAATTAAAAAATGTGTTGAGAACAACAAGCGACCTCTTTCTGTTTTTTGTGGATAAGTTTTCATCTCTTTTTTAAATTTTCCAAAAAATTGACACAGTTTTGTTTTGTTGACACAGCTAAAAGAAGGGATCAAAAACAACTCACGTGATTCGTTGCTTTCACGATTGCCAACACAGCCATTCCTTTAAGCTTCATCACCCCGATTAACCCCGGCGACACCAAACAGTCCCTTTTCAATGCGGCTTGCCTCGACAGATCTACTTTCCCCGTTTTCAGATCCACTCGCAGCGTCGGAACGTTTTCCTCCGAATCCCGCAGAGGCTGAACCAGCGCGACATTTTGCGAGTTCCTGATCCGAACGCCAGGATAGGGGGCTTCGGGCATTTTTTCTTCTTCAATTTTTTTTTGTTTCCCGACTCCGAACTTCGTTTTCAAACAACTTTTGTATTTCTGGAGCAAGAAAGCAACAAGGCCCCATTCTTGAAAAAGTGAAAAAAGTGAGAAAAAGTGTGATCTTCTGTATGTCAGTCTGTACTCCCAATTTTCTTTTTTTGGAAATTCGCCAACGGGGGGATGACACATTCCGCGTCAGACTTTCGTTTTCTTTTTTCAACGTTTTCTGGGATGCGGAGAAAAAAACGACGGAAGCGAAAGGAGGGAAAACCACCACGTCGACCATTACTGTCTCTCTTATTTCAAAGGTTTTATTTGGGCGTTCTTTTCGCAAAACCCCACACTGCCTGCCTGTTGAATGCAAAACGGCTCATTCTATTGTTTCGTACCAAGGTGCGCTCGCTATCCTTTCTCCTCCTTTGGGTTGTCTGTTTCCTTTTTTTGCATTTTTTTTACCCCTCCCTGTTCGCTCGCCGGTGGGCGGACGGACGGAATCATGTCGAGCTCACCAGTTTTTTCATTTCCACTTCTGGACTTTTTTTTATATATTTCTCGACCTTTCTTTCGGGAGTGGTTTTTTGTTTCGCGTTGCGGGCAAGAATGAACGTGGCTGAGGATTTTTGTGCAGGAGGGGCCAGGCGTCTGGTTGGCTGCCGCACTCGAAAGCCGTCCAGCGAGACCTCCACAGGCGCATTAATGATTTACTGAAAAGGTGAGAGTCGTTGCCGTGACGACGGGGGGTTTTCCGAACGAACGAAAACGCAAAAATCGTTTCCGAAAGCATTCCGATCTCGTCCTAGGGTATTGCCATCTTTTGCGACTTAGGGTTTTGGGTCGTCGAAAGGCGAAAGGGGGGGATGGGGGTTGGAAAACTGTGGGACGTCGGGTCAGGTCGTCTTGTCGCTGAGCTGTGGACTAGTGCTGCGCTCTTCGCCATTGTCGAAACGAAACCTTTCGAATTCGGGAAAGAGATCGTGACAGAGATAAAAGAAAAATTCTTTTTCCCTGTCCAAAACCCAGCCTTTCTCCAGGGTTTTTCCGGGACCTCCGTCAAACAGGGGGGTCCAACCCACGTTTGCAGATTTTCGGTTGGACCTAAATGTTCAGGATTTGGAAGAAGAAGAAGAAAACAAACACAACTGAAACACCTTTGAGACGGGATTTTGAGACGGGGTGGTGTCGGGTCGCTGCAGTCGTTTCTACAAGAGTGGCGAAGATGGCGCCAGCTATTTGTCCCCACCGAGTCCCGACGTCCAAGACGACTATCACCACGACCCAGAAACCGGAACCCACAAGCTCGTTTTACCAGGGGGCGCTGTATCGCTCCAACACGGATGGTATGAGCTCGCCGGGGGGGTCTACAAGATGCAACCCTTTCTTTTCAGAACCGACAGGGCCGTGATCGTGTTCTACGGCTACCTGTCGAACGTCGACGAGCTGCGACTGCGGATGGGGCTGCAGGTGGACAGCATTTTGACGAAGACGTCACCGCTGAGATGCGATCCGGGGAGTCTGACGGCCAGCACCGTGTTGCAGCTCTATCTTGACCGGGGAGGGAAGGATCCCATCGTTATGCTGTCCGACTTGCAGGTTGGTTTTTGATTGTTTGGTTGTCTGGTATCGTTCTTGCGAACACCTGAGAAATGGGGGTCGGACAAAAAGCCAGATAAAGCGCTCCTTGTTAGAACTTCGAACACCGGCGACGTTTTTTCTTTTAAGCGACTCACCAACGCTATTAGAATTGCTTGCGACCTTGCACTGCGCCTGCTCGCTCATTTCTTTTTTGCGCAAGGCCGGCCGCCATATTGAATGCCAGAAATGCCAGAATCTACAAGCCTGAGAAACTTGGGAAATATACTTGCAGGGACAATACTCGTTCGTAATATACGACAGCGGAAACAAACAGGTGTTCGCCGCCCGCGACCCCGGTGGCAAGCAGCCGATCTATTACAGTCCGACGTCGGCTTTCGACAACGGGGTCGCGTTCACTGACGAGCCCCTCGACATTCCCAACGGCGAGGCGAAGTCCGACTGGGTCGAGATTCCTCCAGGACATTTCGTTTCCGGAAAGAACCCACGGCTTCAGCAATTCGCCTTGACCCCCGAACAGTTGCAGAGCAGGGAATCGATGGAGATTTTTGACGAAGAATGGTGGGAATGCGCCAGCGGGGGGACGAGTCCCATCGGGGGTAGCTTCGGAGCGGGGGGTTTCGTGAGATCGCTCCAGAGGCGTCGGTCGCTGTTCAGCCGCCGCTCGACGGAGGAGCTCCCCAGCAGTCAGACTTTGTAACAGTAGCGCTGTGTAAGATTAAAAGACGTCAGAGACGTCACATGAATCGTAGTCGTGCCACGTGACTTTGGCGTCTGGAAGGTTATAAAATCAAAGCATGATAATTTCAAACAGTTTTTGTGGAATGGTCAAATGTGACGATCGTGGATTGGGGAGAGAGAAAATCTTGTAGGGCAAAACCAAAAAAACGAAAAGTAGTTGGATGATGGTTGTGGGTCGGGGTTTTTTGGAGGGGGTGAATGTGGCAGAAAGAAGTAAGGAATCCAAGAATTGCAGCTTGTTCCAGTGGATGTGCGAGGTTTTGTTTTTTAAGGTGACAGGGAGGGTTTTCACAGTGGTTGGTTTGTTGGGTTGGGGTTTTCCCCAACCTTCATCGACCCCCCTCCCCTCGCCTTGTTTTTCTGTTTGAATTTATTCGGGTTTGGTGTGCTGTCCACCCCCCTCCCTCTGATTTCTTAGTGAATTGTATGTTGAAGAGCGCGGTAGTGTGTTTCGAGTTCTTTTTTTTTTCTTTTTCTTTTTTTTATTGAATAAATTCCGAGACTCTGAGTAGGTTATGATGTGTTGCTTTTCGTGCTATTCAGCGGATGGTTGGGTTTTTTGCTAGACAGATGAGCATTGGTTTTTGGGGGCGATTTTTCCCCCTCAATCGTATCCTTGGTTGTAGGAATTTTTGAGGGACTTTGATTTCTTAGTTTGATGGGCTCATGCATTTGCATGTTTGGTTTGGGTTTTTTCCTTTCTTTCTTTTTTTTGGGCAGGGTTGGTTTCGATGCATTCACAGGAATTCATTGCTGGTTGGTTCTTATGTTTGGATAGGCTTTTGCAGTCCAAAAAGAAAGAAAGAAAGAAAAAAAAGAAGAGAAAATCGCATTTATGGGAGGGTTTCCCTTTGCCTTGCTGTTCTGGTGAGGTAAAGTTTGGTCGCAAGTGATGGAAAATTCAAGAAAACGAGAAATTAAGTGGCAGACTTTTTCTTTTTTTTCCTTTCTTGGAGGTTTTTGGTGGGTTGAAAATTGATGGTTGTATTTCTCATCCAGGAAATGGGTGACCATGGATTTAATTGTCAAGAGCAATTGTTG
Source organism: Bryopsis sp. KO-2023 (assembly GCA_030272585.1). Classification (NCBI taxonomy): domain Eukaryota; kingdom Viridiplantae; phylum Chlorophyta; class Ulvophyceae; order Bryopsidales; family Bryopsidaceae; genus Bryopsis; species Bryopsis sp. KO-2023. The sequence goes on from BSYQ01000005.1 coordinate 873,045, forward strand.
GACAGAGGAAATGTTGAAAAATATCAGCTAAAAATATGGAATCGTATCAGCATGTTAACAAAACAAGAAAAAATGTGCAGCACCTATTATATCGACCCCTGTAGTTGGCACCAAGGTCCTCGTTGGGAAGAATTACCAAATAGAAAATAGAGAAACCAGAAAAAGAAACAGGGCTGCTCCACGCACAGTCACCACCACAATCTCATGCAACCTTGGAACACCCACTCTGAATGCAAGTCGTTGAGAACCTCTGCACAACATCGATTGGGATAACCTTATGATAAATACAATACACGCAAAGATATTTGCAAGGTTGAAAGCTTATTGTTAGGCAGTTCGGCCCAAGGCTGTGTAAAAAAAGGCTTATGCCTTGAGTGGTCCGCAAGGACACACTCAAACCAGGTAAACAAAACACCAGATTCGGAGAGAGTCTCCCTTCGAAGGGAGTTGGATGTTGAATTCAACATCCAACTTCAGCCCCAGCGGTCTTCTCAAGTATAAACAGATTCCTAAAAGATTCCAACTTCAGTCACCCCTGTGTTGTACTCACTCTATGTGACGTCGTCGTGATTGTACGACAGTACCAAGGCTAAAACTATCCACATTGTTCGTTATTCATCTTTTCGAAGGTCACCGTTGTAAGAGTTTCAATGTTACAACACCTGATTAATTCCCACATCTCCATCATGCATCCATATTCACAATCACCAAACCATTATCCCGTACTGCCAGAATACAATCTCCTTCTTCTTCCCACTGTTAAGTTTGCCAGCCTTCTCCTTTTGTCGAACAGACTTTTCTTACAGAAAAATAGTTCCGTGAGACAATTCCTCTTCACCACTTTATACCTAGAGATCTCCCATCTCATGAACTAAATGTTAAAAATTAAAGAAATTCAGTTCAATCCAAAATCCTAATTATAACACCACGATTATGTTTGTCTATTTTCTGCCTGAAACACCCCCCACACTTTCCTTCGGGAATGCAACAGCTGCAGATCACATCGAGTCCTCACAGTTCGCCCCAGCTTCTAGCTTCAGGCACTGGAGTGAGATACAAAGGAGCCCCCTCAAAAGCAGTAATTTGTGGCTGGACAGGTGCTGTCCAAGTGTGGGGTTGGGGCTGAGAGGATTCGCCGTTCTCTGCTTGGGGGGTGCTGGTTTGAGAAAATGTTGAGAATGGTGACGCAACATCGTGCAGTGGCTGCGTGATTTTGAGTCGAATTTGTCGAGGTGGCGTGCCGAGTGGACGGGCTGACGAACCTGGCAGGTACTGCCATCAAGGCATCATCAGAGAAAGAGCTTCCGTTCAGTCTTGCTCAAAGCGTTGCGAGTTGCTGGAGGACAGAAAGCGAAAAAAGCGAGAGAGAGAAAAAGAAAAAAGAAGTAGAACAAAAAAGACGAAGGGGATTAAACAAGCAAGAAGCCAAGAAGCAAGCAAAAGACGAGGCGATAAGGAAAAGGTCACGCTAGACGAACAAACACGCAAACGAGACGATAGGAGCTGTGGCAGGTTTCCCCCCAAAGTGGTTTTCCGAGAAGATAGGAAAAATAGCCCCGAGTAGGTGAGTTTCTGTATATGCAAGCCGAAAGAGTGTGATATTTTTTTATTTTTTTGTTCAGGGGGCTGTTCAGTCGCAGGTGGGGGTGGCGCCAGGTTCATTCGTACCTGTTGTTTGCTTGTTCCTTGTTCCTTGCCTCGAGAGGGCGGGTTTTTCGTTTTATTTTGGAGCGATTCTTCTTAGTTCGTGGCTCGGCCATTCGCGCTCGTGGTCCTGTTCAGTTTACGCTTCCATATTTGAACCTTCGTCGAGAAACAAGCGTCCATCGCTGTTCTCCTGTTGTCTGCGGGTGATGCCCGCGAGAGTTTCTCGTAGCGAATAAACGAGCCTCGTCCCCATCCCACCCTTCCCCCTCCGTCCGACAATTTGCGTTCTTGCCATTTCTCAGCATATTTGTCACGGAGAGAGGCATCAGCATCGGACTGTGTGCGCGCTCGTTTTCTATAGCTTTTTTTCTCATTCCTGTTCGGGTTTCTTCGCGCGAAATCCTCCCAGGCTGGGAATGCTTCTCGCGTGTCGCTGTCTTTTTCTCGAGTTGGAGGTTGTTGCGTAACATTGTCTTTTTTCGTCTTTTTCACGCGATGCTGCTTGGGTCCACAGCGTGGGAGAGGCTTGTTCTGCTTCGAACACTGAGAAGTAGCCCTGCTGGCGTGGCGGATTGAAATACCTCATCCCCGTGTTGTGATGGAAAGCCCTAGTGGGGCCCCCGTTTTCGAGCCGGCTTCCGGTCTCGCGTTACAGTCATATAAATGCTTTCGCTCATGTTCTATTCGTCTTGGCCCCCTTTTCGAATCTTTCTGCAGCGTCGACGTGGGGCGTTGGACCCTCTCGTTCCGATGAGCGAGCGTTTTTTTTCTTCCGCCGAAAAAAAACGCGTGGTCGGTTTGATAAGCACCCTTTCTAATTTTAGAACGTCACGTGATAGGTGCCAGTTGTTGAGAATATTCCGTCTACTTTGTGAAGAATAAAATAAAAAAGGAATATCATAAAATATAATAAAATAATATATATTTATGTATTGATAATAATAACATAAGGGGTGTATCGTTTTGCTCGGCTTCTAACAGTTTCTGTGTTTGTGGTTTTTCCAGTTCCATTACCCAAACAAAAAAGCTGCAGGCGATATCTCTTCACCCAGAAAAGGTGTTTATTTATTCACCCCTGATTCTGTTTTCATTTTACACAGATGCACATTTTGAATTTTTTTGTTCTAATCCCCATCATGGAAAGATGGCATCCACCCAGTTAAAAATTGAAAAAATCTCTTTTCAAAAATTTCCACATAACTGTAGTACAAAAGAAATCATAATTTTTTTCCCACTGATAAAAAAAACAAATCAATTGACATCATGTTTTCTTTCTATCTTCCTAAACCGCTATACATTTTGACTTTTTGGTTTTTTGTGGCATATTCGCCAGGTCAAAAAGTAAAATAAACTAAAAAATCTACGACATCATTTAAAAATAAAATAAAATAAAATAAATAGGATATGCTGGGCATGGAATTTCTAAAAATATCCTCATTATGGCTGACCTTAAGGATTCGCCAACATCACCTTCCAAAACAAAATTTATTGCATTTGTGGTGAACCACAACATATCACCAAAAATGTGTCATGGAATTTATTCTGTTGCGTTTTTTTTTCAGGCACTTGATTTATGGGGTGGATAATGTCCACGCTGGCGAGCATAGGAACAGCTGCGTTAGCACTGTTCCTGTTCGTTATTTGCTTACCACGTTGCGTCATGAGGCGAGTCGGCCGATGGTCCAGACTCGAAGAGGAGACCCCCTCCACCAACGCCTCAGCCAACACCTCGACCACCGTCATGTCCAAATCGGAGCAGCCCTACACGCACCCCTCATACAAGTCTGAAGAGCACATTGAGGTGGTAGTGGTGGACGACAATGGACTGGGGACGATCCCCTCACAGCGTGAAGTCGACCCCACCAGGAGGGATTTGATTTCCACCGGACAGCCTCACCAGCCCCAGCACGAGATGCCACCGAATGTCTTCTCGGAATTCGATCCATTCCACGTCGTTGTGGGCCGGGGCCTGGACCAGGAAACGCTGCATGAAGCTGGAATGGCCGGGCGAGGATCGAACAATGATTCGACAGGGTTTGCCAGTGATCACCTGCAGCAATCCTCGGAAATGTTGGCGCGCGTGCAATCCGAGCAGGTCCGACTCAACCTGGATCTGAAGAGTGTCGAGACGCTGACGGAGAGCGCGAAAATCGGGCCGAAGAGTCCGTTCATGAACCCGACGACGGAGGGAGGTGTGCCTTTCCCTGCGGTCCCCCCCCCCAAGCTGGAATTGTCGCTGCACCGCACCAAGTCTGCCCCATCCGCGCCGCTCATGGATCAAGTGGAGCCTCTGGACCCAGAATTGGCGATTGCTGGCCAGGTCGAGGCGAAGAAGACTCACGTCATTTGTGGAGCGGCGTGCGACATTGGGCAGAGGAGCAGCATGGAGGATGCGCATGCGGTGGCCCTGGACTTGGCGCGACAGGGAACCCCATCGGTGATCAATGCGCTGGTGGGGGTGTTCGACGGCCACAGTGGAGCCCGGACGTCGGAGTTCATGGCGGAGAAGTTTGCTGGGTTCGTCTCAGAGGAGGGAGGCTGCCCAGCATCCGCGATGGAGAGCGCCTTCGGCCGGTAATGACCAAGAAACTCGAATTAACAGCTTTTTATGACGGCAACCTTTTTGAATGAAACTTTACCCCCCTTTGATCCTCTTAGTTCTTCAAGATCAAAAAATAGTATTGACAGATTATAAGAAGCACAAGATTGTCACACCCATATTTGAACGATAAAAAAAAAAACCTGCTGAGCACTTTCCGTGTTATTTTTTTGTGAAAGGCTTGATTTTGTGTGTTCCACAAACCTGTAGGTTCCATGTTTCTGTTTTTTGTTTGCTGGATCTGGAGGTCTTGATTATTTTTTTTGCGTTGGACTTGTAGGTGTGAGAGGGAGCTGTGGGCCCGGTACGACGACGGAGGAGCCACGGACGCCAGCGGCACAACCGCCCTGGTTGCGATGGTCGTGGAGGACAGGATCCACGTTGGCAACGTGGGGGACTGTCGGGCTGTGCTCTGCCGGGATGGTCGCGCCGAACAGGTGTGCATTCTGGCCCTCTTTGTGTTGCTTTGTGAAAATGGGGGGGTACATCAGAATGAGTCCAAGAATGCCAACATGTGTATAGAGTGTTTGTGTGTGATTTACAAAAAAAATAAAAAAATAATCCAGTAATGGTATTTAATGAGAATAATAACAAATAATTAATTGATGAAAAATGCTCACCTGATGAAGGGGTTTTGCAATGGGGTTGCCTTATTGAAATTTTGTACTGATAAGGAATGTGATTGGCTCGGGTGATTGATAACTAGACATCTGAGTGGGCTGGCACACGATTGATCTATTTTTTGACCATCCGCTGTCGATTTCAAAAAAACTAAAAACTGACGGCAGTCCCTCAATGGGAGGAGCATGTATTAAACCTGGGTATTTTAAAGATTGGTCCACAGGCGTTACATTGACATCGGTTGTGAATTTTGCTGCTGCAGATCACCAGGGACCACAAGCCAGCAAACGAGAAGGAGCGAGTGGTGGCTGCTGGCGGTTACCTCGACGGGGAGCAATACCTCAACGGGGAAATAGGGGTGTCCCGGGCCTTGGGTGATTGTCACCTGGAGGCCGAGAAGATCAAGAAGCGGGACGGCACGGGGCCCCTTATCGCCCTCCCCGAGATGCACACCCAAGTGAGTGTGGCTTTGTTTTCTGTTGGATGAAAAGCATTTTTGGATATATATATGTATATGTGTGTGTATATGAAAAGCGATTGTTCTACCCATGCATTTGTGGTCTGTGTTTTCTTCTGGAGGTCCTCGACCCAGTTTCTTTTTGGTTCAGCTTTTGGGTAGAGAGCTATAGATATGGACATTGGGATGAACAGGTGGTTTACTTCTGAGTCAGCAAATAACGCATTCCTGTGAACAGGCTGCACTCGATATTTTCTTGCGGTGTGATATTTAAACCATGTCAATTCAAAATACATTTACATAAAGGCACCTCGTGAACCATCATTTGATCATTTTATTTCGTTCCATGCATGTATGTGTTGCTGACCTGGGACATGAAGAGCCTGATGACTGACCAATCGCTGACCAGTTTCTATGATGTTTGTTTTCAGGAGGTAACCCAGGGATCCGAGTTCCTGGTGATCGGGAGTGACGGCGTCTGGGACGTCATCTCCAACCAGCGGGCTTCCGACATGGTTCGGAAGCTCCTGGTGGAAGGCGCGACCCCGGAGAAGGCTGCCCTGGAGCTGGTGGACGAGGCCAAGCTCCAGGGCAGCAGGGACAACATCACCGTGGCGGTGATGGCTCTCCGTCCCCTCCCCCTTCCCCCCAGGAAAGCTCCACCCCGCAAGCTGCGCAACTCCCGGCTCCGGCTGGCGTCGCGCAGCATGCTGGACGTCAAGGGGGCGTTGGAACAGGCAGAATCCGAGCCTGTCCGGCGCCCTCTTGACATGGATCTCTAGCTTGGTAAGTGAACATCACTCGAACGATTGTCAATTAGTCATGGCTTGTTTCAGTGGATGTGTTGAGATTTCTGATGTTGAGGGTTTTTTTTTTTGTATGCATGTTGAATTTACTGGATGCTTGAATATGAGTGCATGTTGAAATAAGAGGACTCGATGTGCTACCTGTGGATGTGTAAATCTAATATTTGATAGAAATTTGATCTGTTGCAAAAGCACCGAAACTGGGGAAATCAGTGGATTAAGTACATAAACACCAAAAACACCGAAACTGAAATGCATGGTGGAAAGTGATGGGGGATGAGCAAATTTGGACAAAAAGAATGTCGATGATCGTGCAGATATTGATGTCTTTTTGCTTCTGTGTTTGTTGTTCAGGGCTAGAGATTCGGGGTGGGGCGGGTGTTTATTTTAGGGTTGTTTATAGGGGGGTGGGGGTGGCACAGCCAGGGGAAGGAGGAGGAGGGGGGCTAGGCAGTCAGAAATCGGGGGGACCAAAAAGTGTCCGATTTCTTTTTTTTAATTTTTTTTGTTCATATATGACTGACTGTCTAGCGGGGTGGCAGCTTCTTGGAAGGGGGCAAAAAAAAAGAAAGAAAAAAAATGGTCCGCATCGTCAAGGGGCCAAATTTGGCAGGGATAGTGTTTTTCTTTTTGTTTTATTTTATTTTTTTCTCCCTCTTATTTCTTTTCCTTTTTTTTTCTTTTTTTTTTACATTAAGCGTTGTTTTTCGAAAACGCATCCGGAGGAGGAGAAAGATTCCAGAAGGAGTGTTTTGGAAAAGAAAATTTGGGGGTGAAAAAACAAGGATTTCTCGAACAGCTGAGGTTGGTTTCTGGACCTCCTCAAAAAAAGGAAAACACGAGAAAGGAAGAAAATGCTGATTTGTTTGTGGGGTTTTGTTTTTTTCTTTCTTTCCCTGATGGATATGGTTACATCGGAGGGTCAGGATAAAAAGAAATAAAAAAAAAATACTTGAACAAGAAAAAAAAGAACAAAAAAAAAAATTGACTGGGAAACAATGGGAAAATTGACGCATCGTTGGTTTCTGTTATTTGTGCGGGGGTTGGAAAAAAGTTGGATGCGGTTATTGGGAGTTTTTTCTTTTCTTTTCTTTTTCTTCCAAAAAAAAAAAAAGGACCTCCACTGGCGAACTATATTTCGAAAAAAAAAAAGAAGGAAAAGATGCGAGGCAATTTCTGGGAAGGATAAAATCAGAAAAAAAAAAAAAAAAGGTTATGCAAAAATGCACACTGGAAAACAAAATCGGAGGAAAAACAAAGATGATTTTTTTTTCTTGTCAAGTTTTCAATTCAAGAAATGGAAAACTGAGAGGGTCAGAAAGAGTGAGGTTAGTGTGACCATGCTTGACTTTCATCTTTTATTATTCTTTCTTCTCCCTCTCAACACATAATCAGGGAAGGGTTTTGTTTTGGGTTTTATTTTGATCAAGGGGAAAAGAAAGAAAAACAAATCCTCATCGAAAAAAGAAAATGTCTGGAGGGCGAAAAAAAACCCATGGAGTTCTGTTGAAAACAGAAGAAAGGGGGGGAAGGAACAGAGAGAGGGGTAATTCAAAATGTGCAGATTTGCATTTTTCCCAAAAGTTGAAGTTGTGATTGAAGTGTCAAGGGAGCTTTCAATGGGGAAGGAAGATTCGGGAGGGGCCAAAAAAAAAGAAAAAATGGGTTAAAAAAATTACCAATATTTGAGATCCATTTTTATGGGCTTTTGGGAGGGCCAGAGGAAAATTATGAAGAAAGGGACGATGAAAGAAAACACACACACACAGGCGCACATGCTTTGAGGAAAATTTGGACTGGATGCGCAGCGGGAAGAGTGCGAGGATGAAAAGGTAGGTGGGAAAAAAGAAACAGAGAGACAAAAGCTTAACTTAACTAAATTTCACCTTCATGCGGTTGAATTTTCAACAAGGCAAAAGTGTGTGTTTGGGGGGGAAATCGAGAGAAGGTGTGAAAGCAGACAGTTTTTTTTGGGAAGAAAAGCTACAATCGAAGCCTTTTTTTTTTCCTTTTTGCCCTTTCTTTTTTCAGGGGTCTTAGAAACCTCATCTCCTAACTCCTAACCCCAGTTTTTTGTCCCTTGCAGTGTTTGATTTCTCAAGATGGGGAGGTACAAGTTCGTGTGTGTGCAAGTGAGGAAAAACGAAAATGTGAAAGTTGCTGATAGAACCCCTCCCTGCTTCTATTTATTTTGTTGATCACATTTTATCCGCCCCTCCCTTTTCCATTCTCAAATCAATACAAGAAGAGAAAAAGGGAAGAAGGAAAAAAAAATGCTTCTTACACCAGAGTAATGAGGGTTTTTTCTTGCTACTCTTTTCTTTTCCTTTGGAGAATGGGCGATTGTCTTTCCACCCGTTTCTTTTTTTTTTTGGTGGTTCTATCGACTGAAGGGTTGATTTTTCTTTTTCCCTCCGAGAAAATAAAAGGAAGTGATGCAATATTATATGGTCTCCCTGAAAAAAAAAAAGACCCAAGAGAAAAAGAAAAAGAAGCAAAAAAGGAGGATTCTTAGTTGGTAAAAAAAGAAGCATGATAAAATGGATTTGGGTCTTTTTTGTTTTGTTTTTTTCCCTGATGGGATCGAGTCCTTGCCTTTTTTTTTCCTATCGGAGGAATTCGATATTCTTGGGAAATCATAAAAAAAAAGAAACTCCTGACATAATTCTACATGCTTTCTGGAAGGGAGGTTGGATTTATGAACAAGGGGGGGTAAGAAAACCCTCAATGGGCTGATCGAGGGAAGAATGATGCAGTGGAGGGAAAAAGGGAAAAAAAAATTGGATGGTCATAAGGGTTTTTTTTCTTCTTACCCTTCTGTTTTTCCTCTCGTTTCGTTGCTGGTGAGAAGAGGGGTTGAAACGTGGCGAGGAAAGAAACTGGATGTTGCATGGAATTAAATCATTCAACCCAGACCATTATTGTTGGATTTTGCCAAAGAAAAGAAAAGGAATCTCTTTTTTTTTGGGGGGGGGGGGGTTAAAAGATGTGAAAAAAAAAGAAAATCCATTTATCCCTGAAAGTTTCGGAATTTGGATTATTGAGAGGAAGAAGAAGAAGAAAAAGAAATTGCTCTTTGGAGATTTTTTTTTTGTTTTCTGCTGCTTTGAGGGTCATGACTGGAGAGGAAAGAATTGTCTGATGGGAATTGGATTAGGGATGGGGGAAAAGCTGAGCAGAGCAAGGGACGAAGCGATTAAAAGAATGAGAAAAAAAAGTTTATGAAGGAATATGTGTGCTGTGAAATTTCGTTCTTGCGGAAGAATTTTTGTCCCCTTTTTTTTCTTCTTACCCCAAAATTTTATCTCCATATTTCTTCGAGTTGGATTTTTCTTAATTTCTTTTTCCCGTTCTTATTCATACTTGGCTTCAGTGTGAGGAGTTTTCTGGAGGAAATATTATCGGTTGGAAAAAGGGCATTTGGTTGGAGCCCGTTTCAAAAGCAATTGAGCTGGACAGCGAATTTGCAGAGCGTGCATCTTCCTCGGAAAAAGTTCGATTTTTTTTTCCGTTGGGAACTTGGCAACTGAGAGAGAGGAAAAGAAAGAAGTTGAAAGAAAATCCATAAATGGAGTAATATATTTGTTTGGGGAATAGAATCTGTTTCACCCCTCTGGGTTATGTTTTATTTTGATTTTTGTTTTCTTTTTGGGCTCGTTTTGGAGCGTTTGTGTGGGGGAGGGTATTTTCCCAAATGGAGGGAGTGCTGATTTGGCGTAAGAGATGAAAACAAACGAAAAAGAAAAGGGGTTGGAAGTGGGAAAGGAATTCGTTTTTGTTTCGGAGGATGCTCTCTTGGCCTTACTTTCAAACTTCTTTTTTTGGGTCGCCTCCAGACGAGTTTTCCCCCGTCGCATTTGGAGGTGGGGGGAAAAGAAAGGAAAGGTTTGGAAAGAAAAATTGGATTTTTGCTTTTCTTTTGCGAAATGAAACAGCGATAAAAAAATTTCAAAAAGGGGGGTTGGAAGGAAAAGGCATGACGTTTTTTTTAATGAGAGTCTCCGTTCCCTTTTGCTTCGTTTTGCATGACCAGGGTAGTTTCTTTTTTTTTGTTTTTTTTTTCGTCTTGATTCTGTGGCAAAAGGCCAGGAAAAAAGAGTGAAAAAAAAAAAAAACAGAGAAAGAAATAAACATAATCCAGCATGAAATTGTCGAGAGGAGAAGAAACAAAAAAAAGAACACAGAAAGGTGTGCAATTTGTTTTCATTGAATTTTTGTTTTCTGGGTTTTCGAATTCCAGAAAACGAGGTCAGGATGGTTCGAAAAAATCTGACAGGAAAAAAAAAGAAGAAAAGAATCCTTCCTTATCTTTTTGTGTTTTTTTCCCCTTTTTCCCCTGTGGAAAATATTTGAAAAAGAATGGTCTCTTGGATTTCTTTTTTTTTCTTTTTGAGAAGAAATTGAGCAGGGAGAGGGGAAATTGAAAATGAAAATGAAGATTTATCTTTCGTTTGCAGAAGAAAAAAAAAATAACTTCTATCAGGGGCAGAAAATTTGTTTTACAAAAAAAAAGGCGGAATTGCTTGTAGGGATGGATGTATTTGCATAAGCAAAAAAAAAAACAAAAAAAAATCGATGGGATGGAAAACGGCAGATTTCTATTAATAGCCAAATCCTGATGCGTTTCCTATTGAATATTCATGATATAGTCAATTTTTTTTTTCTACAGTTTTTGTGTGTTGATATTTTTTTTTTTTCGAAGTTGAACTCTAGAAAGAACAAAAATATCGCTGGTCCAGAATACAATTTTTTTTTTATTTTCTTTTTTTGGATAAAAAAAAGGAGAAAACAATCAACAGAGTCGATGGATGTTTTTTTAAAAAGGGAAAGAAAGAAAAAAAAAACCTGAAGGAAGAAACGAACATGAAGTTTTTCTTTTGGAGGTGCATTAAAAAAAAGAAAAAAAAAGAAAGGGGGTTTCTGAGGGAAGAAAAATTAAACAAAAAGAATTTGAAGGAAAAAAGAATCCTATCCTAATGGAAGAGGTTTTCATTATTAGATGTTGTCAGCTGTTTGAGAAATTTTTATGAGATGGGGGGGAAAGAAGAGGGAAAAAAAACACGAAAAAAACGAAAACTCCCCCCAAAAGAGTGACCGAAAGTGTGAGAATTTTGGGGGTTCTGTTGTTTTTTTTCAATTTCCTCTTACTGCTTTGTGTGTCTGTATGTGATTTTGTTGATATCGACGATTTATAGTTGAATTGAATTTGCTGTGGTTGTGCGGTTTTGGATTTTGTTTTTGGGGGTGTCGTGTATTTTTTTTTTGGTATTTTTTTTCACTTGTTCAAAAATGTCCCTTTTCAATTATATATATATATTTTTTTCTCTTGACGGGGAAAAAAATCACATATATAGAAGGAACCCTAAGAAAACAACTCTACAAGAAAAAGGAGGGAAAAGAAAAAATACCTCGCCCCCAAATATTATATATAGATGGAAAAAAAAGTCAACAGGGGAAGAAAGAGGAACAAAAAAAAAAATAGCCGAAAAAAGAAAAAAAGAAAAATTAGTTTCTGTCTCTATTATCCCTGTGTGAGTTTGTTAAGGTTGATGGGAAAAGAAAAAAAACGACTTTGGTCGGTTTAAATTGGTGGATTGCAAAAATCAATGCAAAGAAAATTAAAAATACAAAAGGAAAGAGCATAAAGTAAAACAAAGAAAGTATGGTTTTTGAAGGATGGGTGGGGCGGGTCAAAAGAAAAAAAATATATACAAAAGAAAAACACAACGTATGATAAGGGCTGAAAATAAAATCTTGCTACAGGTAGAAAAAAAAAAATGGAAAAAGGAAATGGAAAAAAAAAACCGAACAAGGAAGAACGATTTTGCGATAATCGCTGTTTTCTTGTTGATTTATTTTTTGGTTTCCTTTGGAGTGTTTTCTTTTTTTTTCTTTTTTTCATTTCGAAAAATTCAAGGGATGGAGTTTTCCAGAGAGACGTTTTTGGAAGGAACAAAAAAAAACCCAAAAAAAAAGAAGTCTAAAAAGACTTTTTTTTAGTTGTTGCAAACACTGAAATGTGAAAGAAAAAAAAGAAAAAAAAGAAATGCAAGATATTTTGATGGGGGGAAAAAAAATTTAAGAAAAACAAACAAAAAGGTAAAGAAAGGATTTTGACCCGTAAAAAAAAAAAAAAAAATGGGAATCGAAAAAAGCAATTTTCAGATCGGGAAAAAGAAAAAGGCAATTGGCTTGAGGTTTTCTTGGGAGGGGGAGGGAAGGGGTTGTATTATTTTTGTTTTGGGGAAAAAAGCTGGGGCAAAGTTTGGGTGTGGGAAGGGAAGGGAAAATGAGTTCGGAGTATTAAAAGAGTTTCTGGACCGTACGGGGAAAAAGCCAGGGGATTTCGTTCTGGGTTTTTTTGATTCCTGGGGGAAAATTACACGATTCTTTGAATTTTCGGGGAGGGGGGGGTTCAGAAAAATTAGTAAAATTTTTATGGAATCCATTTTGGGGCAAAGAATGCGTGTGTAAAAATTTAGGGTCGATCTGTCAACAAAGGCAAGAAAAAAAAGAAGACAAAAAAAATTCACCGAGGCCTTTATTTTTCTCATGTTGTGTCCTCTTTTTCATTTTCGCTGTATATGTGTATATATATAGTATATATATGTGTATCTGTTTTTGCCAGTGTGTGTTATTATGTGTGTATTTGTTTGTGAAAAATCATTTTAATGGAAAAAAAAAGAACAAGGATAGCGAGGTGGCAGAACTCTTGTTTTTCGATTTTAATAAATTATTCACGAAGCCATTCCTGTCATTTTATTGTTTCATCTTGCTGGGGGGAAAAAAAATGAAGGGAAAAACGGATGCAGTTTTGGGACTTTTCTGAAACTTTTTTCTTTGTTGTCAACAGCAGGAAAGAAAAAAACTTTTCAGTTGGTAAAACAACATTTCAATCTTCGATAGTCCTGTCTTCCCCCCCCTCCCCAGTTGGTGTCAAGTTTGTTTTGGAAATTTATGCTTTAAGAAAGAAAAAAATATTGTATCCGGGGTGGAGGGCTTCCTATAAGTTTTTCGAAAGAAAGACAGTATACCAAGACTTTGCCAGTTTTCTATATCTGAGGTGTGCAAAAATTGTGCTTCCTCCCTCTCTATTTCACTGTCTCTGGGGTGGTGTTCTTTTTCAAACAAAAAAACAGAATTGAGTACAGAATTGAGTAAAAACCTGGGGAAAATAAAGTTTGCTTAATAAAGGCAGAGGAAGGGGGGAAGAAAGGATCTCGAAGAAAAACCCAAGCTATCAAAGGGAAAAAAAATCAAGATGCAATGTGGGCTGATATTCCTACTTTTTCTGTTTCAACGGATGGTTTATGTTGACTAAGCCCGGGGGAGGGGGGACTGAATGGGTGGCTGGTGTCTAGAAAAAGAACCAAGGGCTGAGTGAAATGCTACACAACAACAATTTGTAATCAAGATTTCCTGTTTCCTTTTCCTGTCTTTGTGATTTCGATACAGGAGGTGTTGGAACGAGTAGAACCTAGCCAATCAATCAATTAGTTAACAATTACAACCCACAGAGAAAAAAAGCCATAACCCTCCATGAGTAGGACCTAATGAGGGAGTGATATTTTTGTAAGAAAAAGAGTCCAGTAACATCATGACTTCAACTCAGGTCGGCCCGACAACCGATAACAAACTAACGAACATGGGCAGTTACACAGTCAGACGCCCCGAAAACCACATCTCATAGTCTCTGCCCCCCCCCCCCCCTCTTTGAAAAACAAATCAAATATCGAATTACATTCAATAGAGGGAAATTTCCACTTTTGAACTAAAGCTTGAAATCATTAAGTGGCAAGATCATGGCCGACAACTGCAAATACAGAGGAGGCTTGTGTGTGTGCAACAGAAACAGATGTGTTGTTGAATGTACGTCCAAAACAGGGACTCCGATAAAAGTATCACCACCACAACAGTATGCTGTTGCCACGAAACTTCATTTGTATTTCTGTTGTGCAACTGTGGCCCCCTTTCAGAAAAAAAAACCCTTTCATTCGCTGAGTGTTTGGCCAACAAACCACCGCAACAAAGGGTTCCCTTGCAACAAACCGATATCGCACATTAACAACGCCCGTCTTTGCTGGCAAGAACCCTAGAATTGACCGTTGCCAACTGTTGGACACAAAAAAAACACACATCCAGCTACGCCGCCATGGATACTTGTGCAATTTTCCGTGCCCTTCGTTTTTGAGCCATTCAGCATGCATTGCGTCGGCACGTTTCTCGGCAAAATGGGTTGTGGGATGTCGTCTTCGAGAAATATCAGTTTCAACAGCCAGCCACAAAACACCCCCAGCACCCCAAAACCACAACAATCGTACAACAAGAGTGCAGGACCCGAGGAATCTGCAGATTCCTACCCAGGCCTCGTGGCACAAAAGCTGTCCCCATGTGGCGGCGTCGAAAAAGTCGGGGAATGGCTGAGCGACGCCAAGACGCAGCATCACGATTCCAACCACACGGGTCAGTCTGCACTCTCACACGCGATCGTTAGTGTTACGCGGACCCTTTGCCCTCGTAGTTTTGCGAGAAAAGTTTTTTTGGGGGAAAGGGTGGGGAGGGGGGGCTGCGAATGGAAGAACAAGGATGCTTGATCGCTGATGAAGCGTGTTCGATGTGCAGTCGCTGCAGCGAACCCGACACTCAGCTCCATCTCTTCGCAAATGATCGGCGTTCTACCAGCAGCGCCGTCCTGCGATGTTGATCATGGTAGAAACGTGTCCAGCCGAAGTGTTGTGCTAGAACGTCGCTCAAACTCTCTGATTGAGCGAGCTTTCTCTTTTTGTTGTTGAAAAGATTCAGACAGTGACGTCCCGGTTGTGGCGAAGAGCGAACCGAGGGGGTTGAATCCTCAAGATAGCGCTTTCGAGGTCAGAAAGCTATCTTCCAAAGGTATCAAAGCTGATTGTTGAAGAAAAGCTGCGCCCGCGATATACACAGTGTGTGAGCAATAAAGAAAGATGGAAGTACCAACCAAACTTGTGTTTTATGTCAAGAAACCACACAAGACATGAAGAAATCGACGTTTGTCCAAGAAAGCTCGCCCAGCACAGAAGAAGAACAAGAGTCCACCGGGGGAGGATGGGGGGAGATGACAGGGTGGCGTATGATTGCTCAAGAAGTGATGAGGGAAGTGGAAGAGCATGGGACGATCACCACACAGGAAGAAGAACACTTTCCCCGGAACGACCCGCCGCCCCAAAACAAGCTCATGTCAGAATCGTCACTGCAACGCGCCCGAGTGAAGTCTATCATCGCGAAGGCCGGGTACGGTTTCCCATTACTCTGGGGCTCTTCTGCAACGACAAGAGAGACTGATGCCTGATCTCGGTGTTCCACGAGCGTTGAGCCAGACACTATGCTGTGAATAAGGCCAGCTGTTGATGTTCAGAGAGAATTTTTACACGGACTACCAATTATTGGAGCACATTGGAAGTGGCGCATTTGGGAGAGCAATGAAAGCTAAGAGGCGGACGGATCAGGAGACCGTGGTTGTTAAGGAGGTTCTGATTGGGAGGATGTCAGAAAAAGAACGCTATGAGGTGCGAAGCAACCTCCAGATAGACTTCACCTAAAACGCAATGAATTGGTCCATGTTTTCGGTTCAAGTCTTTCAATTCGAACCTGGGCTATGTTTGAAACAGCCAAGGGTGCCATTCTGAGGTTCGGTGTGCATACAAACAGACCAAGAATGAGGTCAAGGTTTTAGCACATCTCAGCCACCCCAACGTCGTGAAGTACTATGACTTCTATGCTGATGGAGGCAAAATGCACATTGTAATGGAATACTGTGAGGTAAGAAGTCCTCCAGCTTTTGGTGCGGCTGAAGCTGTTTTTGGGGGGTCTAATAAACTGAAATATTCTTCTCGTTTCGTACAGGAAGGCGACTTAGCTGGATATTTGAAGGATCAGAATGGGGAATACTTGGAGGAGAACGAGATAATGCTTAAATTCGTTCAAATATGCCTGGCTTTACAGAACATACACAACAAGGTATAATATCCAGGTACAACACGAGACCAACACCCAAGCTGTCCAGGGAAAAACTTCAAAAACGTTCAAAATTCAAACTCACAGTCTCTAGAAACAATTAATAGTCAGGAATCCACACAAGTGGAGCGAGATCGAAGTTTGATTAGGCCCCCTCAAATACCACATTGAAAGGTTGTCCCTGGATAAAGTGACGCAGTGATTTTTCTGGTCTAAAGGGAATTCTTCATCGGGATCTGAAGACGCAGAACATTTTCCTCTCTTCGAAGGGGATAGTAAAGCTGGGCGATTTCGGTATTTCAAAGGTCCTGGGGGCCGACCAAGCAATGGCTAGGTCAATGGTTGGGACCCCTTATTATCTATCTCCAGAAATGTGTGAGGTAGGAGCAACTGCTTGTTTGCAGCCCACAAGGCACCCGAAAGAATTTCAGAACAAAGGAAAAGACAAACTCCTTTTTGGCGGGGTGTACTGATAAGAGCTGAGTTTTTTTAATTATCAGGACAAACCTTATGGTCCCAAAAGCGATGTTTGGTCTCTGGGGTGCGTCCTTTACGAGCTCTGCACATTAAAACACGCCTTTGATGGAGGTTCACTTCCAGCTCTCGTGATAAAGATTCTGAGGTGAGTGGCATCTTTTCAGCAAGTGTGAGTTCGAAGTATATTCCATGGCCAGTGGTTCTTGGAGGCAAGCTTCTTGTTGTCTTTTGCAGTGGCAAGTTCCCTCCCATCCCTCCCAAGTATAGCGAACAGCTGAAAAACGTGGTGAACAAAGTTCTGTCGAAAGACCCTGACGCCAGGCCAACTCTAGATGAAATCCTGAACTACGACTATGTCAGGTGAGCTACGTCGTCATCTGGTCAAGGACGCCACCAGTTTCGTGTGCAAAAGCTGTGATTTACTGTGTTTCTTGGCGTTATTCGGTCAGATAGAACCCACATGCAACGCTATGCAGCCCACATTCATTTTTGTGTTGAGCGTCGGCGGGAATCCTTCAAGAGGTCTCTTCAAGCCTTCGATATAACGGACGAAGAGCTAGCAGATCCATCGGAGGAGCACCCGAGAAGGGTCAGCTTTGAAAGGGGGGCTGGTGAGCTGCACTCATCCCATTCACAAGCAGCACACATAGCCGTGTCTGGATCCGTGAAATGAACCCCCAGGTTTTTCTGTTTGCTCAGAGCAACGCCGTCGTTCAAGAACATCATCGTCCAGCGAAGCACGTGCTCGTGCCTCAACGATGTTTGATCTAGCACCAATTCTTGAGGAAGAATCAAATCTTAGCGACACTCTGAACACTGGAACACCATGGCTGGACGTCGACGAGGATGATGATGAAGAAGCCGAGGGGCTCGGGCTCCATGTTTCACCCTACAAAAACTACTCCCAGGTCGGCAAGGTTAACCTGACAACTCATCCAGTTGCTGGATTCGTTTTTGTTTATTTCCAGGGAATTCACGAGAACACTTTGCCTTGTGCATTTGCTTTTGGACGTGAGTACACATATCAGCTGAGGTCGAAAAATGAACTTCTCAGGATGTAGAGGTCAGAATTAATCGAGGCAGGACAACTGAGGCTCCATCGCTGCCAATCACGCCCTTGTTCAGGGAGCATTCTGAGGCCAAGGAAAAGCTCCGTTTCTTCAAATACAGATTGACCGGACAGCCTCCAGATTCTCCATCAGTGGGTAACGAGCAGGCCATGTCCCGTCGCTCAGCATCCGACAGCAATCTCTGGAGAGGAGATGTTTTCTCGAACCCTATTGCTGAAGTTCCACAAGATAAAGGTACAGGGAGGAAAGAGAGTTTTGTATGGCTGCCCCACCCACCGTAGAACCATGGATAGAAGTGGTTTCGGCGGCTCCGCAAGAAGCTTGAGGTACTTGTGTTTCACAGATCGTGTTGAAGGCGATATGGATGATGCCATGGAAGAGGGATATGCAACAGACAAGGAGGAAGAGGCCGAGCTGTGTGAAGATGACGACTCTTCTGACGACTGTACAGATTTCCATCCCTTGGAGCTATCAAAGTACGTAACACACCCCTCTTTCTGAGCTCTCCTGTTGGAGCACGTGGTTTGAAAAACGGGTGGAGCACCAGCACTGGACATACAACAACGAACATGAGATCTCTTCTTTTTCACTGCAGCACTGTTGCACCATGACTCCCAGTTGGGAGTTTTGACAGTGTCTGTGTGCTTTCGCCTCCAGCTCATCCCCTTCGATGCAGGAGTTCAGAGCTGATGCCCCGAACGTCATTGCCCAGATGCACGAAATATTGAATCAACCAGCAAGCGTCACCCTGAGCATCGGCCGCATAACAACGTCGAGCGAGTCGGAAGATCTTCTGCGATCATCTTCGAAGGAGGCCGGGGGGGCGACCATATTCAAGCAGAGAGCTACCGTTCTCCGTGAGAAAGCCGAAGCAGCGCTGGGCAAGCATATCTTAGAGGACGCTATCAGTTATATCAGAGGCGTCAAGGATTGCGATGGGGAAGAGGTCCAGAAACGTTTGAGCGTTATTATGGGGCCAGAGAAGGTCGAACACGCGAAATTGATTTACAAGATGTTGCAAGCCGAGGATATCGCTGCCCACTTGAAAAGCGAGACGATGGAGAGCGTCGAATGAATTGGAAAATGGCAGTTTTGCTTTGGGTATCGTAAAACGTGTAACCTTGATTTGTTCTCCATCCCAGCGAATGGTCGTTCAGCCGAAACAAAAAGATCTACCCACATTGTTGAAGCAGCAAAGAAATGCTGGGGTACAGATAGAGGCCTCATAGGAGGGTGTCAGTAGTAAGACATATATTGATACCATTTGTTTTTTTGTATTATACATTTATAATTTTGAGGTTTGACAGCTGATGCACAGTTTGATGCTCAATTAGTCACCAGCAGTGAGATGAAATGCACCATTGTAACACTCCACATTCCATTGAAAGATCATGTTTCTAGCCCAGATTATATTTCCACAGAGGAGCATTGAAGGAATGATATCATATGAACACCACAGCTCCGGCTGAGTCGATGGACGGAAATGCATTATGTTGCACAATTATTTGAACAAGAAATCAGGAAAGGGTAACCTGGAAGCAACTAGCAAAATTAATTAAATTTATTTTTTTATTTTTTTAACCCATGAGCATCCAAGAATAAATAACCGATCAGTGTGGAAATCACCCCCCCCATACATATTACTCATTGTAAAAGTGGAGGGGCATCAACACCCTCATGATGGGGAACCCTTGTAAACAAAGCGCTCCCTCTTTTCTTTATGCTTCGTTCTCTAAATCAGTTGAACAAACATAAAAAAACTGGAAAATCCCACAATGGATGCCAAATTCTTCAAAACTCCCGCAAGATATTTCCTATTTCCAGCTTCTCTTTGGTATAAAATTTCTGAAAATTCTTTGCAACATGTTTCAACTGCTTGTAGCCTGATGCCATCTCCTTTGTCCTGTGCACAACTCCACATCAATGGAAAATGGCTAAACTGTAGCATATCTCCAGGAATGACTGTTCCAAGAAAATCCATACTTCCAATTGTAGAAGCTCCCTGTTGAAGTGGGAAATCCGTGGAAAGACTCAAATGCTTCGAGTTTCATCACACTCAACATTCCTTGCCCATCAACCTGGTGGCACTTTTCCTCTTTTCACATGCACGCCTCATTAAATTTGTTCACCCTTCCTGCTTGCTGCTGTCATATTGACATTTCTGTCTGGTTGCTGGCTGCCAAAAATTTTTCGACTAGACTGATGACCGACTACTTTGGACTGATGACATACATTTGACAGGAGCAGAACTACGCTTACTAATCAATCAATGGTCCTAAATTTTACTATTTTACATAATATGCATATCCGAGAGATGAAGGAAGGAATCAAAAAGGTAGAAGATGAAAATGCAAAAGATACCAAAGTTGGAACAGGAAAGCGCCCCGGGAGTCGAACCCAGCCAAGACCATCGCGCGTTACTTCATGGGTGCCCGATCACAGCGGTAGTGGAAGACCGCAACCACGCTGCGCAAGGCAGATGCAAGCATCTGTTTACCCCCGCGCCCCATGAAAAATCGGCTTAATCGTTATAAGGGATCAAATAGATCCCATATCAGCGATTAAACTGATAAGAACAGATACTACACTTGATCTTAGCCAAAAGGCCGAGAAAGGTATGATTCCTTGGTGTAATCCGCTCATACAGATTCCAAATTACCATTCTCCTCCTGCGCAAGACTTTAAACGCTTGAACTGGTCGGCACCCACAGGACTTGAATTTTTTTGTTTTTCCGTGCTCGGCAAAAACGCGCGGGCGAAGACGTCTTCCCTGAGAGAAGCGGTGCTTCGACGTAAATAATCGAGGAACGGAATCCGGACGTCGTCAGGTGAAGAAGGTTCACTCTTTTTTTTTTGTTGGAGCGCTCTCACGGGGATGAGCTGGTCGGGCAATGCGCAACCAACCCTGGACCCCTTAATAATCTTGGAGCCTCCTCCTACCCTAAGGTTGTGGGCTATCCAGAAACAGAGAGGTCATCGCGCGGCCAACCCTCGGGCCTATCGGCCCTCGGGCGTTGGGCCCGCGCGCAGTGCCCTCCCATTTTCTGGATAGCCCACAACCTTAGGGTAGGAGGAGGCTCCAAGATTATTAAGGGGTCCAGTGGGTGTTTTGTATCAATTCCTTTCATGGTTTAGAAAAAGAATATATATATATATATTTCAGTTCTTTTCCATATTTCGAAAGCAATTTTCTATTTTTGTTTAGTTTGTATTTCTCCCAGGAAGCATGGTAGAACTCAGCTGTGAAGAGCCCTATACTAGTCAGGATGAAAAACGCTGCCCCCTGTTTCAAGAAAAATATGACATAATAGAGACATATATCTTTCTTTTTTTTTCTTTCTTTCTCCATTCTTTTTTTGAAAAGATAGCCACTGCAAGGCTTCAGCGAGTGCGATCTAACTAAAAACGAAATCATTTTTTTTGCTTCTTTTGGGGTTGTTTTGTTTTCACCCAGAGCGTCAGTGAAAATAATGTAAATGAAGAACTGTGGGAAAAACCCCTGACAAGATCACTATCCAAGCAGTTGAGGGTGGTGGTTACAAAAAAGGAAAAATTCCCCTTTTTGTTGCTCAGGAAAATTTCTGGATGGTGAGGTGACTCCACATGGTGTGATTGGACTGCATCAATGTCAGACATGAGGGAATTTTGCTTTCGATGGTTTAAGCATCACAGTGTTAAAAAGGGACCTTGCAGTGAGTTCAAATCTTTCCTTTTCATTCAAATCGATGGGTTGATAGACAACAGATATGTTGTCTTATTTCGTGAAAATGGGTTGTTTCAAGTCAACTCCAGTCACACTGTTCGAAATTCAGGGTCGATGGCACAACTGTTCTGAATAAAATGAGATGTCGATCAACTTTAGATGAGGTGATTTCGGGCTAGTGGACGTTTCAACTATCTGGTGGAATGTCACTCAACAAATAGAAAATACAACAAAAGAAGAAGGCACTTAGCATCATTGACCCTGCCCCAGTGTATGACTGACTGAGTTGTGAATAATGGTGGTCAAAAAGAGTCGAAAGCTGCTGCGATGATTCTGTTCGGGCATGGTAAATAGACCCTGAGAATGCAAGATATGATAGGTTTTCAGTAAGGTCGAACATATGGAGACTTTACTGCATGCTTGGAATTCTCGTCTGAAATTCAGCTCGAGAAATATATCAGGTTGTGGCAACTGACTGCTTCTGTCTTGAAAATTTCATTTAAACTATTCCTGGAAATAGGTGAAGGTGGGAGTTGCAGAAAGAAACAGAAATAGGACTGTAGGCATGTTCAGCGACAATTCTTCAATATGTACTTCCTATACAAACCTTTTTTTTTGATTGGAATCTGATTGCAGGATACGGGGAGGGGGGGGGAATTGCAAGACGAAATGACCGAGCAAGTTGTGATTGAAGAAACAAGAAGGCAGTCTCACCTAGAAAAAGTTAGCAAATTGAAGTTGCATTTTTTTTTCCCCTTTTCCACCTCTGTTGTTTCTTTCCGTGGCCCATTAGATAGAGCGCATTCGATTGAAGGTTATGGCACCTCCAACAAAAAAACCTCCTATTGCTGTCACAATGTCAATGACCATCAGCCTGCCAACAGAGAATCACACCTCCACAGGAAAACTCACAAAAAAAGCTCTCCTTGCCAAAAAATCACAGGCAGAAAAAATAAAAAAAAATTGCCAGCAATATTAGAAGAAAAATAAGTCCCACAAAAATATGAGGTTGAGTGAAAACATCAGGGGGGGAAGTTGAAAAATAGTCTGATCCTCTTTTCTCGGAGCGGGGCAAGGGGGAGGTTTCGAACCCACGACATACACTCCAACGGAAAAAAATGAGGTCTGGATGCTCGAATAAGCCTCGAATATACAAGCTTTCACAACTGGCATTTGTTCTTGCTTCCAGTCTGACCTCCAAAAAATATCCACAAGAAGATTTAATAGTAACATGGACTCTTTTCAACAAAATGTGTTCTTCTGTTTGCCTTTTTTGTGTGTGTGCTCGCACAACTTGATTTGACAGCACCTTTCCACTTCAAATCCATATCTTTCCCAACAAACACCATTCAAATCATGCAAAGAGTTCAAAGAAATGGCACAATGTCAATGCCTCTCCCCCTTCCCCGGCCGACGCTCTAAAACCAAGAAAAGAATGTGAAAAATCCGTTCGAAATCCAAAAGTGATTGACCTGGACTTTTCTGAGGACACTGGCTCATGCTATTTCATTCATTCTTGTCCTTCAGGATTCTCATTTCCATTTCTTTTGCCATTTTGTTTCTTATGTATACACTCTCAGGTGACTGAAAATTTTCAGCACCGCCACGACCCTTTTGGATGCATATTTTACCCCCGAACGCCAATTCTCAAAACTCCTTCAGGCCATTTCTGGAGCCAGTCCATTTTCTACCCAGCATTACGATGCCTTCTTTCACTGTCCGCCATCAAAATGCAAAAGGGGAAATATTTCAATAAACGTATTTCATGCAAAAACCTCACCCCTCATCACATTAAGCGGTACTTCTGCCCAAGCGAAAAAAAAAGGAACGAAAAAAGAAGACACAGAAATAAAAAATAAGAAACTCAAAACTGCATGGCCACCACTTTCTTTCAAACAGGCAGCTGTGGGAAAACAGACAAACAGAAAAAAAAAAAAAGACATAAAAAACTCTCACCAGGAAATGAAACTGGTCACCAATGCCTCTTTTCACTTTTTCATGATTCCCCCCCATCCTCCCCCTCCCCCCCAAAAAAAACTCCTCCTCTTTTCCTTCTTTTGTACAACCCCTCAAATGAACCTCCACCTCAAAAACCCCAAACATTCCTTTAATTCAATCGTACTTGCACCAGAGTGTTTTTTTGGAAAATTCGTTTTCAATGAACTTCCATTGGAGGTCTTCCAAGTATCAGAATCCCCATTTTGTGCATTCTGTGCACTTATCGACTCAAAAGCCCAGCAATGCAAACTGCTGACTGCTTAGTATAGCCCTTGTCTTGCAGCTTTCTAAATTTTCAACAGAAAGGCTTATCCTTTTTCCTGGGGTATGTCCCACTTTACCACCTGCCCTAAACTGAGGTAGAGAATAAGGCGCCGTTTGGGGGAAACTTGGAACGATAAGGGGCGTGTGGTGGAGCCTTTCTGCAATTATTGGAACAAGCAATGGGTTATGCGTAGCCCATGACAGCAGCGAGACGAACATTCTCATCTGAATCCTACTCACTCACTCAGTAGCGATGCTGGGGAATGGCCTCCTTGGAAATTCCTTTCTACTCGATTACGGCACCGCACCTCATGAATGAAGAAGATCTTCTTGGGCAGGGAAACAGGCCAGCATATGCATCAGCCATAAAAAGGCATCACCTTTCCTCGTCTACTCCAGAACCAGCACATTTTTCCAGCATCCCCTACCGAAAGAGCCGAGCGTGTGAATTCAGCCGCTGATGCTATAGCATTAGCTATTGTTATGTTTGATAATTTTATATAGCAGTCTGCTACCATAAAAACATGTTGCTTTTTTCCCCCCTGGCAGACAATGCAATTGCGCTTGCTTCTTGGTGTTCATCATTTCATATCTTTCCAGCAAATGTGTTACCCAGTGCTTTTCAAGGCTCAGCGATTTGCCTCATTTATCAGTGGGGACAAACAAACATGTGCAAAGAAAAGAATTTTGTTGTGTCATGTCACAACCAGCATGAAAAGAAAAGAAAGCGCTCGATTGATCATTGCCAGTATATTTCTACCTCATAAAAATGCGCCAGGATGGAGTTGGTACCAACACATGCAGCCTTGAGCAGCCGCCAGCAGCACTGGCCCCATCCCATGTCGAATCCATTGGCGGTAACGACGCTCCCAAACCTCCCACAGCCCAAGAAGTTTGTCGTGCATTGACAGTAATTACTGTTTTTAAACGATGTGAAACAAGGCAAAGTTCTCTCTGTTTGCATTGATTGATGGGACTTGCCATTGCAAGGAGCCCGCTCAAGGTCAGTTTTTTCCTCTGGTGCAACGGGTATTTGTTCTGGAGGGGCAGCTCAAAGGGATGATCGTAAGCGAAAGCTGCTGGTGGAAAAAAGAAAGGAAGAGATTGGATCACGACCAGAAAAACAGGGGTCCTTGAGTTGCCGTTTTTTGGGCGATGTGCACGCGGGATCGTAGCTCGATTGCGAGTATTGGTGGCGGCGTGTTTCTGCACGATACCTGGTTTTCACTGAAGGTATGATCGCTCGATGGCTGTATTTTTGTCGCTTTTTGTCGATCTGGGGGAAGGGTTCTGCTCCCCATGATTTTTTTGCTTTTTTTTGGGGGGGTGGAGGGATCCCTGTCAACGAGGTGGGGGTGATCTGCGAGATACAGAGTTCCTTCTGTGTTTCGGATGGGGCGTTGGAGATGCGGCAGTTCGACTCTGCCCCGCCCCCACGCTTTCGCTATAGGACCACCGGCCTCTAGGTATTGCAAGCTCTTAGTTAGGCATCGCTTTGTACAAGGACGTGCCTTCTCCACCGCCACCACCGCCTCTTGTACGACCTCCTCCCCCACCGCCGCCTCCACCGCCTCCACCGCCTCCACCGCCTCCACCGCCTCCACCGCCATCATCGTCACTATCGCCACCACCGCCTTTTCTGTGGCCTCCATCCCGCTCTTCTGTACAAGAATTCACAGCTGCCCCAGGATGACATGCGTTTTCGAATTGAGGTTGCGATGCCCCTCCTAAGAGTGGCACATCCTAAATAAATCAGATGGCGAGGCGAATTGATTCATCGCTGTGAGGAGGATCTGTGAAAGCGTGGCTGGTTACAAAAGCTGAAGGAGTCTCGGTGAATGCTCCACAACTTATCAAAGCATTGGACTAAATATATACACGTATATATGTATAGATATATTATGGACTAAATAGAAGAGATCGTCTACGTATATATAGATTGTCAAAATAAACTTTACTTTCAAACGCAGTTTTTTTGGACAAAAGTTTTGTTGTCTTTTGAACATTTTGTTTTTTGTTTGGGTCAGGCAGCTGGCAATGATGTCCAGTACATGTTCTCACACTCTGGAGCGGTGCCAACTTTGAACGCATGGCAATCAAACAAGGTATTTTGAATTTTCAAGAAAAGAGGAGTTTTGAAATATATACACAGCCATTTGCTTTGCTTGAAGCTGAGAGTTCACATTTCCAGAAGGATTTTTTTCCTTCTAATTTCCTATCTGTTTTTTACCTCTGGGATGGTCATAACATGAGTCATGGTTTCAGGTACAAGTTTACCTGACCGAGAATGATGACTTTTCTGGAGGGGGGTGTTGTGTTTGCTTCGGATTCGACCGGGGTCTGGATGCCCAAGTTTATTTGGATTTGGATGGTGATGTGTATTTAACATTTGGGGTGTTGTGGAAAAGTTAGATTGGAGGGAGAAAAAGGGGGGTACTGTGGAACAGTTGGATTGGAGGGGAAAAAAAGGGGGTACTGAGGAAAAGTTGGTGGAGGGAAAAAAAAGGGGGTACTGAGGAAAAGTTCGATTGGAGGGGGAAAAAAGGGAGAGGGGTTTGCAGAAAATATCTACAAACCTAGAGAAAAAGGTGGGGTAGGGTTCAATATATGTGAAGAGAAACAAAAAATCAAAATAAACTGACAAAAAACACACAAATAATAAAACGAGAAGCACAAAAACAGAACAAAACAAAGAATAAAATAAAATAAAAACAAAACAGAACAAAAATAATAAAACGACATACATGCATCAACAAAAAGTATAATGAGACTACTGAAAAAAATCGGACTTTTAACCACCACTACCACCACCACCACCATCAATAATTTCAAATTCATTTCGTGCACAAAAGTATCATTTGCTTCCCTAATTCATTCATACACTCAGACTGCGCACATCTTGAACCTCATGCCCTGCTCTCATCACGCATCAAGCCTGTCATGTGTGATTCCATCGCTGAATCTATCCAAAGTAAACCTAAATGTTCATACTGGAACTGCTGGATGATGTCAATCCGCCCTACTCTCTCTGGAGCTGCGCCAACTTAACCAGAACTGCACGAACAGTAAACGCAGCCTTGCGCGACGCACGGCGTTTATCGTAGCCTCTTCAAAAAGGAAAAACAACACGATGTGGTGTGAAGTCGATAAGGGTATATATATATATATATATATATATATATATTTTTTTTTTTTGCACCATCAAAATATTACATCTCAATATTCGTCCATTGATCTCCTCGGTTCCCAACTATTACCCAACAATTGATCTGTGTATATCTCTGTATATCTCTGTATATATATACAACACAGGGTGTTATAGATAAGACATGTTTGCTTGTTGAAAAGATATTTGCATGCGCCCATGACCGAATTATAATTCTAAGCTTTTAATTAAAGGCTTAGATTATAGCCGATCGAAGTCGCTGGTGCCCTAGGCGTTCAATTCAGAGAGTGTCAAAGCGAGATCAATACGGGATCTTCGGAAAGAGCAAGACACAGATTTGGTTTTTCTATTATTGTTCTCATCCAGCCAAAAGTCTTATTCCATATTTGTCGAAACTTCCAAGGCTTTCGAACGATCATCAATTGATCTTTTTTGAAGTTTGTGTAAACAAGTCGGAGCAGATGGTGCCTACCAAAAATTAATTCTGGGCGCAACAACTGCGATATAGATCCACGTAAACTTCATTTAAACTTCTACATTTCCAGAGGGACATTGATCCATTTGGGACGATTCAAATCTCACCGGGGTCTGGGATTGTCCAGAAGACCGAACGCCATTCCTCACACACTTCACAGGGACCTCCTTCCATAGCGATCGAGTATCGAATATGCCACAATGGTCATCAGCAAATTAATTACGCCTGTCAACATACTGCTGATTTATTTCCATCAGGAGCAAAACCTGAACTAGAGAAAAATAGGTTTACACCACACTCTCTACATATACCTACATACAAACAAGTGTCCGAGTTACCAGTTTTCACTACTAGCGCTAGTACTGAAAATCGCTTCCACGTTCATCATTCCACAGTTATTGGCAATAGGATTTAAGATCTCATTTTTTGAACAATTGTTTACAAGATAAAGATAGATCGCATAAAAAAATTCGGAAAAGTGGAAAAAAAAAATTGAAAGGCTCGTAGCTTGTCACCAATATTAGAGCATTTTTAGCTTTTTCTGCAGGATTATGATACACGACAGAGATAGGACTTTACGGTTACGGTCACCGTAACCGGACCGTAACCACCGTAACCGGACCGTAACCGGAGTACAATTTTCGTCAGAAAATCGTACTTTTACGGCCGTAACCGTAGCACCGTACCACTCCGTACCGCTCCGTACCGGACCGTAACGACCGTAACGGCCGTAACAACCGTAAACCGTAGAAAGTGACCCCCGCAGGGTCCCGCGATTCCAAAGGAACCCAGGGGGATTCGAACCCGCGACCCTACTGACTGCAGCCTAACGCTTTAGCACTGAACCACGCTACTTCACGGTGATTTAGGGCCTACCGTAGTTATACCGTACCTGTTCCGTACCGTAAAAACAACATATTACTCCGGTTACGGTACGGAGTTACGGCCGTAGTACGGTGACCGTAACCCGACCGTAACCGGACCGGACCGGAGTCGGACCAAAAATTTGGCCCAAGTCCTATCTCTGATACACGATACGGGACGTTGGTGGACCGGCCCTTTGCGGGCTCTTCTCGCTTTATCCCGTATCATCTTGTCCCCCCTCGGGCCAGTGGTCGCCCTCGACCACCTTCTCCTTGTGCCCGTTACTCCATTCTCCTTGACCCCTCTGCGATTACCGGGTTACCGTTCTCTCGCGGGTCTATTCGGGGGTTCTCCAGGATCTTTCTTGTGATCCTCTGATCCTTTGTTTTTATCCCTTTGATCCGTCTAGTCTCTTGAGCTCTATGGTCTTTGCCTTGCTCGCGACGTCGCGTCGCGTCTACTGTGATGATCTCAGCCCCCTCCCCTCCTTCGCAGTGACCGTCGCGCCCTTTCACCTCTCGTTACTACCCCTCTTGGGACAGAGGTGCCATCTCACTCTCAACTTCCATGGCCTCGCTAGGACTCGAACTTGTGACCTTCGGATCGTAAGTTCAGCTCCGAAACCAAATGATACACGATCGATCAATCAATCAATCAATCAATCAATCAATAATTACATTTGAGAGGCAGCCGCCGCCGACCACCTATTTCAAAGATACAACGATCGACAATGATAACAATCGCGAATAAAACGCGCAATAACAAAAGGGTCTTCATACCTAAAAATTAACCATAGCGAACGGTGTCGAAAAAGAGTCGGAAAAGCTAAGCGAATATCGACAAAAATGGGACAATGAAAGAAAAAATGAACCTGATCACCAACAGTAGGAGGTCCACAAATGCGACAAAAACGAGAAGAAAACGAAACCTTAGCTAATCGACCCGTATCAAGTTCCACAAAAGAGGCACCCAACCGAAAACGGGCATACAAACCCCTAAGAGATCTATCCTCCAAACGAACGTAACCCAGGTGCAATGAAGGACGAACAAAAAAGAAACGAAAGTAAGAACGAAAACGAGAACTCGAATCACAGCGTGAGAGCAGAGTTGTGCCGAAGTCGTTTTTGCGACAACGACAACGGCCGTTAACGGCGTTAACGGTTAACGGCCGTTGTCGTTGTCGCAAAAACGACGTCGGCACGACTCTGATTCATTTTTCAATGATGTGATGTGACTGCTAGGACAAGCAGCCACCAAAGCGCAAGCGAATCCCGCTAGTCAATGACTTTGGTTTGATGCCGAGTTGTGCGCCGTTGCAACGGCGCACAACTCTGCGTGAGAGTAACTGCTCTTTTTGCCGTTTCCGAAAAGCACGAGACCATGCACCGATATCAATCGGCTGAGAAAGTAACAATGACCCATTCCCTAAAAGATCCTCAACAACAGAGCGCACACGAAAACACCAAGAATCTTTTTGACCAAGCAAACGAAGAGCAACCTTCCAAAACACTCTACAAGCAAGGTTACGCCGATCACCCAAAAACAGATAATTCCAGTAACAAAGAGTCTGCCGAAGCAAATAAAAACGAATCGGCAAACAGCCCATCTCAATCAAAACAAGAGAAGAAGGGACATAATCCGGCAAACCAAGAAACCATCGAAAAAACCGAATCTGAAGATTTTCAAGAGCATTAACTACCCGTAAAGGACAAAAAACATACCAAATCTCGCTAGCATAATTAATAGAGCCCAACACAAATTGTTTGAACAAAGAAATAGCCAACTTCGGGCACCGTAAGTCAGATCTGCGAAAACGAGACCATAAGCAACCCAAAGCTTTATTCCCCTTCGCCAAGACCTTATCAAAATGAGTCTGAAAAAGAGAACCCTCCGATTGAAACTAAACACCCACGCATCTGACCACCGAACTGATCGGAATATGAAGAGCCTCAACTTCCTTTTTTTTTTTTGATACACGATACGGGACGTTGGTGGATAGGCCCGCCCCCTTTGCGGGCTCTTCTCGCTTTATCCCGTATCAGATTGTCTTTTCTATCACATTATGGTTAGTAGCTCAAAAACTAAAATTTTCGAGCTCATGGGATAGATTGTAGGTAAATCCACACCAGAGTTGTGCGCCGTTGCAACGGCTCCGTTAATAACGGCGCCGTTAACGGTAACGGGCCGTTGCCGTACCGTTACCGTCAGCGGTTCCGTGTGACCGTTAATAGCCGTTAAAACGCCGTTAACGATCAAAAAGCCGTTGCAACGGCGCTCGCCGTTGCCAGTGATTACAAAGGTCAATGTTACCAAATTAAGAGTATTACTAATGAACAATCCACCCCGTCCCGTTCGTGTCTCGCTCGTTTCGCGGGTAAGGAAAGCAGTGAACCCGTTTGAGAATGGAACCAAACGTAAGAAGACGCCTTTCCGAGCACGACGCACTTTCTCACTCGTTTTGCACGCGACAAAGTGCGTCGTGCTCGGAAATAGTTTTTCTTTTGTTTTAGCTGCCTTTTCTAGGTCTAAAACGACTCTTCAACCAAAACGACGTGTGGTGTGGGTCAAGATCTACATCAGATCTTTTTTTAAGTTGATAAGAAGTTCCGTCGTTGTTCCGCTTTCACTGCCGCTAAAGTTCCACAAAAAGCGGAACTTCGACGGGTATTTTCACGAAGAAGAGGGCGAGATAGAGCAAGTTCCGCCTTTTCCCATTACCTCCCTAAATTTTAAGTTTTAGTTGGTTTTAATTCTGAAAATAGCATTTGGAAAAGGCGGAACTGTTTCCAAAATTAAACGGGTACTTAAAAGTAACGGCCCCCTTTTGAGCGTCCCTGTGGTGGGGTCCACTAGTGATAGTGCCTTCGACTCGGGCTTAGCCAACCCGGGTTCGAATCCTCCTTGAGTCGACCGACTCCCTCTAGTCGGTGGCTGGTGGGCTTGGCTCACGTCATTCATGCATTAAAAATGTGTATAATAAATAACACTTCGTTCTTTAATTAATTGAATCAGTTCTCAGTCGATTAACACATTAAAAAGTGCTTAATTGTGTGACCTGTTCTAGACAGGTGCCAGGTCGGTCTAAAACAGGTCATATTGGGCGTCACACCGGTCTAAAACAGGTCACACGAGTATGACCGTACTAGACAGGCGACAACCTGTCTGGAAAGGTCAAATCCGGTCTAGAAAGGTCAAATCCGGTCTAGAAAAGGTGGCCTTTACTAGACCGGATTTGACCTTTCTTGGACCGGATTTGACCTTTCCAGACCGGATTTGACCTGTCTAAGAAAGGTCAAATCCGGTCCAGAAAGTGGTTGCCGGTCCTGTCCGGTCCGGTCCAACGGGTCGGCGCCCAGGTCTGCTCGAGAGACCTTAGGCGCTCAGGAACTCACTGACTAGCAGTGACACGACGATGGGGAGAGACTTTACGGAGGATTTATATCACGAAAAGTAATACTTTTTTTTGGGAGTAGGGCAGTGATCTCGTCATTTTGTTTTATTGAACATAGCTACTCGTCGCACCGTGAAAAGCTCCATTGCGGAGGGCACTTCAAAAAACGTTTTTGATGGTATTAACAAGGTATTGCCTTGCTCGTTATCGTGCAATTCTTCAAAGATGCATCATAGGTTGATCTACTAGCATTATGAAGAAATAAAATTAAAAGTAGGGCGAGAATATTTACACAAGACCTTACAGTTGCGAAGAAATAGTAAGAATCGCGCAAAAACACCGCCTTGGTAAATAAATCAAATAATTAATTGTCGCGTTGTCACAACTGTTTTGTTTTTCTACAAGTGCCCGAAGAGTTTTTTAATTGTCGAAAAATGAGAGACAAGACCATATCAAAGAAAAAGAAACAAACATTTTTTTTCCCAAAATTATGAAAAGGAGGGGGTTGAAAGTTAACCTCGGGCATTTAAGTGAAGAGCAGAGTTGTGCCCCGTTTTAACGGCGCACAACTCTGGTGTGGGTGGTATGCGCGTGGGGCTGTGTTTTTGACTCTGATTGCTGAAGTAAAAAGAAGACTTTCCGAAGATTTCTAAAGTTGTTTTTCTGAAGATTCCCGAAGTCGTTTTTGCGACAACGACAACGACTGTTAACCGTTAACGGCCGTTAACTCTGTCGCAAAAACGACTTCGGCACAACTCTGGTGAAGAGTATCTTTTTGCAACCTTTTCGGGCCACAACATTGGGGATGGGACTTTGTTCGGTTGTCAATGCATTGGAACTCAAACGGAAAGAGACAGATGTCTTATTTCGGAACAGATTTTTAGCGTTGACGTGTGTTTAATATTAACTTTTACGCCTATTGTTTCACTTTCCCAGGTGGCATATCGGGGCGATAGCAACTTCACCTGTCAAGTTTGGAAGCAACACTCTAAAGGAAAGGAGACTTCGATTTATCCGAGAGGTCTCAAATTTTGTCCCCGTGGGGAAGGGATTGGCTAGGTGTTTATTTTACTAATAAAAGGCTTGATAGAAAAGCGAAAAAAAATAAAAATAAAGAATCTTTTCCGAGAGTCGGCAATTCTGGACTCTAATGAGTTATGCGGGTAATTATGTCCGCTTGACCTTTCTGAAGTCGAAATATATATACTCTTTTTGAAGCTTTCGATTGTACTATTCAACGAATATTAAAGATTGGTTACCAGAGAGCGTTTTTTCAGTGGGCGAACGACTTTGTTCTGCGGAGGGTCAAGGAAAATAAAAGCATGGACCTATACCCATCCGAGTGCAAACCCCGTTGTCCTCAACATAATTTGCTCACTATTTTTTTTGAAGTTGGCCCTCTACAATGATAATCCTTGTTGTTATCTTTTGAAGACCAAATCAGGCCGAAGTAGGGGTGTTACTTTGGAATTGAATTTTTATTACTAGTAGCGTGTCAGTGCCATCCATATTTGTAACCACAAAATCGAGGTTGTTCCGTGAAGGAAGTCCGGTACAGAAAGACTATTGTCCTTCGAAAGTGTTTACAAGAGTACCTCCAAAATAACACCTACTTCTACAACGCCCTTCCATTATAAAATAGACGAAGATTAGCTTCCCACTAACTTCCTCCTATGTGTAAACTACCTTCTAATGACACCAATAATCAATTTAATCGTCATCCCTTTTTGAAGGACTCTTTCCTATACCTCTTCCACACAAGTCTTTCCTTTTGCAACCTTCTAGTATTAATCAACCTCTATTCTCGACTACACATATTTCAAAATCGAGGTGGTAATATTCAGCCCAGTTGATTTCGTTGGAAATGCAATTAGGTACTTCGAGAATTACGAGAAGGCGAAAAAAGTTAGAAAAGAAGGTGGTTTCAAGCTTACAGTGGATGAGACTTTTTTCCCGGATGAAGAGTCTAGATGAGATGCATGCGAGTGTTGCACTCTGGTTGAGTCATACTGATTGAGTCATATTGGTTGTCGGACATGGGTCGTTTCAGGATGATGACGTCACGGCGTCAAGTGTTACCGTAAATTCCCGGCAATAGTATCCACCCACCGTTAGTATCCACCCTATTTTCAGAGGTCGTTTTCACGTTAGTACACACTACCCGCTGTTAGTATCCCACCCTGCCCCACAAAATCAAGAACCCATCCCTCGACGCGATCTCCAACAGCGCGGGGACGCACCCCACATGTTTGCGCGACCGAGTATGCGGAGCCACCTCGATGATGAAGTAAAAAATTATATCGGGCTGGTGGTACATCTATATCGATAATTCCAGGTGGATGTACTTTAGTAGTCCAACTGTTAGGTGTCGGGGTAAGATAAGTCTACAGCCTCCTTCGTGATCTCTGGAACCTTGGATGGGGAATCCGTCCAACCATTTGTATACCAAAGGTGGTAATTTGCGGGCACCTCCCTTCTGACTTGTTTGCCACTGGATTGAACGGGCTTGACAATTTCACCAGACACAATCCAAAATGCTTTTCGTGCTTGTGGTTTGGTGGAAAGTTCTGGTACCGTGTTTGAAGAGGCAGTTCAGGATTTAAGGAAGGCGTATGTAGAGTAAAGGATCGATTGGTGTTTTTTTTTAAATGAGCTTGGGGACTCAGATTGAATTTCTGATTGTTGAACTTTTCTCTTATAACAAATGATTTTTACCCTACAAATCATTTTCTGATTGGTCAGAACCATGTTTTTGATACGAGGTGACGAGCAGTCATGGGCTGGGACCCCTGTGCACAGGACAGGACAGAACAGACTGTCTGTTCTGTGCACAGGGTCAGACCTGTGCGCACAGGCGCACAGACTTCACAGCACAGGACAGACCGTGTCTGTGCACGTGTCTGTGCACTTTCTGTGCAGATTCTGCGCGCTTTCTGTGCACTTTCTGTGCACTTTCTGTCCTGTGTTGTACAGTCTGTGCGCCTGTGCGCACAGGTCCGACTCTGTTCTGCGCACAGACAGTCTGTTCTGTTCTGGCCTGTGGAATTGCGCTCCACAGGACAGAACAGCACAGGGTGCACAGAACCTGTACAGAACCCTGTTCTGTGCGATGCACAGAACAGGGGTCTGTCCTGTGCAGCCCACCACTGGTGACGAGGTTAGTGTCTAGATATCCCATCGGTGAGTTAGTGTGTCACTCTAGAGTAAGGGGATAGTGTGTGATGGACGGTATTTAAGGGGTTGTATTTTTGACGTTGTGTAACCTTTGGGGCTGGGTTAGCTCTTGTTTCGTGTTCCCACGTTCCACCCTCCTCCACTTGGAGAAGGGCCCCTATCTACCCTTCCCCCTCAGGGGGAAGGGCCCCTAACAGTTTGTATCCACTCTCCACCTTTAGTATCCAGGACGGCTTTTCCAGGGTCAAAATTAAGTTTGTATCCGGATACTATTGCCGACAATTTACGGTAAATAAGGCACACACGTTTTCATTGCAATTATTGCTTATTGTTTATCGCTCCTCCCCTCTCTCACGAGTCTCCCACCACCACACCCCTCTTCACAACGCTCGGTCACAGCCGGGCGTTACATGACCGCTCTCGTATATTTTTTTTGCCAGGTTGTCGGTCCGGCCCGGTACTCATTGGGACCGGACCAAGGTAACAATGTATTCGAGTAAGCTTGTAAGTAACTCTTGATATTCGTGTTTCCGTGGTTCTAGACGTAATTCTACCGTTTTCTATTCTTCTCCCGTGTTTTTATCATTTTCCCCCCGAGTACAGTCCCCCCGTCAATCCAAAACATCCCTGTACAATTGGTTGGGGGAAATTTAGATGAACTTTACCTCCAAGAAAGGCAAGAAGGGAATCCCTTCCGAGGATCCATGGAGTATGAGTGGATGCGGAATGCTCTCGTCAATTGATAGAGTGCACGGATATAAAGAAATGTGCTTGACAACGCCCCCCCGACGCCAAAGGAAGAGGGTTGCCTGCAGAAAAGCCCTTTTTAGAGTTAAAGCTATGTGAAGAACGCCTCCAGGGGAGGAATCAAAAGAAGGTGAGGGTAGTCCATATGTTTATAATAGTATTTCAGACTCGCACAAAAGAAATGATGCCTACAGACTTCATACGCCAAGTTGAAACGATGCCAAAATCCAAGAAGAAATTGGTAATGACAGGAAGGTCTTTGGCTGTCACGGCTGCAATAACATTGGCACACCCTCCAGTTCAAGTGATATTGAGAGCGAGGGGGTTGCGGACGTAATTGAAGTGAACTACTTAACATTGCAACACAACCTTAGAAGCAAGAGAAACAAGAGAGGAATCGTCCACAACGATTCTCACTAGTTTTCGCACCAGGGGGCAAAGGATCGACTTGCGACGGGCAAGGCCCAACTTTGAGAATAGTGATTAAAGCAGCCTCACTCCTTGAAGCATAGTTGCGTCCTTGTCCGAATAATAACCATGTGGCGCTCCATTGCGGAAACACTCGACGAATTCCCGAATTCCCGAATTCCCGAATTCAAGAAAATCCCAGACCATCGTTGCCAGAAAACCAGAGTCGGCAGCCCAGTGTGGAGGAAAGGGTAGAAGCCATTTTGAAACCTTTAAGAGAATCTAGAGATGCGAAAAAGATATGCGGAGGCGGATAACAAATACGAGGAAGGTTTGAGACAACTGGGACCCTCGTCTCCGATAATTCTGAAAAAAGATATGATCTGTCGGAGGGCAGCGGTGGCAATGCAGTTGAGAAAATATGTGGATGTGGTGGAGATGTTCCAGGATCCCTACGAAACTTTTTTTTCTTGGACGGATCCTTAGAACTCTACCTAGTATCCCTGTCTTTTTCTTAAATTTCAACTCCAAATTCCGTTAAGATTTTTTCTCCGTAGTAGTTCTAGTATATTTCGGAAGGATGCCGACGTCGACAATTGAAAAAAAATTCCCTGATCGCAATTCACATTGAATTGTGGGAATGGGGCTCTACGGCTTTATCAAGTAGTACGGACCTATTTGGACGATGACCCCTTTTGGCGCCAACAAGTTATTGCAATAAATTTGAGGAGGCCTTTTAAACATGTTTGATTGCCCCAATTCAAGACATAATTTTCACATATTTTTCTTTCACGCCCACGAGCAGGGTCAAGTTGAGATTAATGTTGGTGGTCGCAACCGAAAACGTCGACAGGAGACAACAAAGACGACCACCCTCCGCTACAACTTGAAAAGTATCTGCTAAGGGTTTTGACTCACAACAAATTGCACGGAAGAGGAAAGTTAAGACTCTCTAGCAAGAGAATAAGAAACTAGAGGGTACGTGGAAGAGAAAAGCCGCGACTCTCTAGGAGAAAAAAAGATTGGCGATATATGTCGGGCGAGGCAGGTTTGCCGATGCGTTGAAAGCAACCATTGACAAGTTGTGAACGTAAGGAGCTTGAGTGTTACAGCCGTCCCAGCCAGTCGACATTGAGATTAAGGAGCTTGAGATTATTATCCCACACGTCGTGTGCAGCAAGGGGGTTGTCAAGTTTGGTGAAAAAAGAAAGGAACGGACTAATGCTTAAAAAAAAGGCTCTTCCCGAAGGCTCATAGAT
Source organism: Bryopsis sp. KO-2023 (assembly GCA_030272585.1). Taxonomy (NCBI): domain Eukaryota; kingdom Viridiplantae; phylum Chlorophyta; class Ulvophyceae; order Bryopsidales; family Bryopsidaceae; genus Bryopsis; species Bryopsis sp. KO-2023. Next base: position 910,161 of record BSYQ01000005.1, read on the forward strand.
AATCGGATTCATTGAAGCTGTATATTGAAGAGTACAGGAATAAACTCCTATCACGAAGTAATCGGGTATAAATATGTTCCACCCATATTGAGGCAGAAGCAAAAGTTATCAAGGTATTAACCTTACCGAAGAGCAGTGCTTTTACACTCGCTCTTTGTGTAGCGGCTCCAAGGACTGTAACACTTTGTTTTTTGTTGTTTTTGTCGAAGCTTGTATTTGATGTTCAGGATCCGCCCGCGCTTATTTCTTTTGTCCTCCAGATACCTCTTTTGGTCTTTGTTGGTATTGATCAGTGCCCACGTCATCATGTTCGACTTACTCCAGACGGTCGCACAAATGAGGGCTCAATACAGAGGAGTTTTAATACAATATCGAATCAGATACAGATCGTCATCGCAATAAAAAAATAAAAGATTGCATGCCAGGAGAAGATGTTCTTGCTGCAGGGAAGGTCACCGGCTTCGAATCTTGGCTTGTGGATACTTTTTTTTAAACAGAATTTGTTGTCAGAGTGGGAGTTGAGACAGACATCTAATCATCATTGAAAGCACAAATACAAAAAAAGAAACACAATCTTCGAGATCTGGATGACAACCTCAAACGAAGAAATTACAGTTCCGCTATATCTAAAGGCAAAAACCTGACTCAATGCACTTTTTCCTATCCTGCTCAAACCAAACTATATTATATTCATTATTACTAGTAACTTTGAGAAAGAGATCATCATCCCTCGAGAGACCTTGGGCGCTCAGGAACTCACTAACTAGTAGTGACATGGCTTCGTTCACGATGGGCAGAGACTTTACGGATTTATATCACTACAAGTAATACTTTTTTTTGGGAAAAGGGCAGTGATTTCGTCTTTTTCTTTTATTGAACATAGCTACTCGTCGCACCGTGAAAAGCTCCATTGCGGAGGGCACTTCAAAAAACGTTTTTGATGGTATTAACAAGGTATTGCCTTGCTCGTTATCGTGCAATTCTTCAAAGATGCATCATAGGTTGATCTACTAGCATTATGAAGAAATAAAATTAAAAGTAGGGCGAGAATAGTTTATTACCCAAGACCTTACAGTTGCGAAAAAATATTAAAAATCGTGCAAAATTATCGCCTTAGTAAATAAATCAAATAATTAATTGGCGCGTTATCACAGCTGTTTCGTTTTTTTACAGGCGCGCGAAGGGATTGTCGAAAAATGAGAGACAAGACCATATTAAAGAAAAAGAAACAAACATTTTTTTTCAAAATTATGAAAAGGAGGGGGTTGAAAGTTAACCTCGGGCATTTTAGCGAAGAGTGTTTTTTTCGCAAAGGAGGGGGTTGAAAGTTAACCTCGAGCATTTAAGTGAGAGTTATTTATTTTCAAAGGAGGGGGGTGTTTTGCTTTTTACAAGCGGTTCGAAGGTAGGATTTTTGAGCTAGATACCTGAGGCATCATACCTCCAACCTGGTGGCAAGCAAATGGAAGAAAGTATTGAGGAATTCGTTGCTTGGATGCACAACGACTGCAAGCCAATACGATATATAATACGATGGTCTGGTTTGACAAGCTCATTACAAAGTTGAAAGGCATGTTGCAAATCGTCCTAAGAAATTTTTACTCGAGAGGGGCGTTATCTTTCAAAACATTGTTTCTTCAAAGGGAAGGGTGAAAGAGGGGTCTTAAAAATAAATGTCACCACCACATACTAAGTGGAGGAATTCACTAGATGTGTTGGGGGATGACAAGTTGAATCTCCCGTGACAAGAGCACACGTAAGAGCTACGTTAAGTTCTTGCATGAAGTTAAATAGTGGTTGAAACCTTAATTGTTCTCGTGGTCAGGGTTGGACTTGGAACTCGTTGTATTGAGATTATAGATGTTTGTATGGTATAAGCGGTATCATCAACAACTTACGGTTTGGTTAGTGCTGATGTTACGACTAGTCGCACGTGACTTCCGGTTGTTTTCTCTAAACTTTATTTTAAACTCACACCCGTTAAATTCTTGTGCGGAAAGGTTGGACTTCCGGCATTTGTGGGACAAATTTCTAGATTGAGTGATAATTTTCGAGGGCCAGCAATTCACAATTCTCTTGTTGAAAAAGAATGGTTTTGTGGTAGGATACTTAGTCAAGAGCCCTCACACAGCATCATGTTACCCGACTATTTTTATTGTATCTTCGTACTTGATACTCAATAGGTACGGGTCTATATGAATGGCGAAGATTTCCCCGGACATACCAACTCCTCCAGAAGTCACACATCTTGGACAATGTCCATACTACTTTAGAACGCAATGGATGAGGAATTGTTCCTCATATATATTGTATATTGTTCCTGCCGAAGATTTCGAGCGAGGTAGAGTGGGCAAGCAAATGGTTCGCCCATTCATGGGATACTTGGACGATTACAACCGGCCCAGTGATATTCCTCAACACTTGATTCCCAAGTACTGGTTGCGTTTTACGCACGAGGATAAGGTCCTAGACCCTATCGCATCTTTCTAATTGCTTGACGAAGATACATATGACGTGACCAGGCGCTTGGCTGGACGCTACATTATGCAAGGCGGCAAGCTATACTTCGTGGATCGTAAAGACAACTGGAGGTTGGCGGTGCCAGCAGTTTTGGTATCGGTAATTTTGAACAAAGCTCATGACAGACTGGGGCGGACTAAAGACCCACACATATGCTGGCATAGGCATAAGAAATAACCACTACATGAACGTGGAAAATCGTGGAACAATTGGACCAAGCTATGTTGAAACGACCTCAAAAATTGTTATTTTTCACCCAGAGGCATTATAAGGAGAAATGAAAGGTGGGTAAGCTTGTGAGTTTTTCAAAGATAATGTTTTGCTTAACATATATTTTTTTTCACTACAAAGAAGATCACCTTTGACAAAATCAACACTACAATGAGAAGGATTTAATTGAGAGGGGCAAGGGACCTGAAAATTGATCGATAATTTTGAAGCACTTGACCAATGCTATGATATCTTTTCTTGTACCGGACGTTGACACACTTATTCTGATCTTACTTTTGTTTTACGGGTTGCCCTTTAACAAAGTTGTGCCTATTGATAGTCAAACATTAACAACGCTCAAACGCTAGGTACCGGTCCGACGAGGATCTCTTGAAGGTGAAAGTATGTTGCTTGAATTTTCGTCATGCCCAATGAAAACGCCACCAATGCCCCCACCGGTTGGACTCGACCACATTGGATTCTATTATTGACTTACCCTTTGCCATACGGGCTCCGGAACAGAGATAGGACTTGGGCCAAATTTTTGGTCCGACTCCGGTCCGGTCCGGTTACGGTCGGGTTACGGTCACCGTACTACGGCCGTAACTCCGTACCGTAACCGGAGTAATATGTTGTTTTTACGGTACGGAACAGGTACGGTATAACTACGGTAGGCCCTAAATCACCGTGAAGTAGCGTGGTTCAGTGCTAAAGCGTTAGGCTGCAGTCAGTAGGGTCGCGGGTTCGAATCCCCCTGGGTTCCTTTGGAATCGCGGGACCCTGCGGGGGTCACTTTCTACGGTTTACGGTTGTTACGGCCGTTACGGTCGTTACGGTCCGGTACGGAGCGGTACGGAGTGGTACGGTGCTACGGTTACGGCCGTAAAAGTACGATTTTCTGACGAAAATTGTACTCCGGTTACGGTCCGGTTACGGTGGTTACGGTCCGGTTACGGTGACCGTAACCGTAAAGTCCTATCTCTGCTCCGGAAGCCCGTGCGAGGGACGCTTGTCTCGCCGCCATGCGAGGAAGATTTGATTATGATATGTTCAAATAATCGACAAAACTGGACGAGGAAAAAGAAGGTGGTGGAAAAAGAAATAATATCAAGCTCATATTCTTTCTCAAGTCGCATACAGAGATAGGACTTGGGCCAAATTTTTGGTCCGACTCCGGTCCGGTCCGGTTACGGTCGGGTTACGGTCACCGTACTACGGCCGTAACTCCGTACCGTAACCGGAGTAATATGTTGTTTTTACGGTACGGAACAGGTACGGTATAACTACGGTAGGCCCTAAATCATCGTGAAGTAGCGTGGTTCAGTGCTAAAGCGTTAGGCTGCAGTCAGTAGGGTCGCGGGTTCGAATCCCCCTGGGTTCCTTTGGAATCGCGGGACCCTGCGGGGGTCACTTTCTACGGTTTACGGTTGTTACGGCCGTTACGGTCGTTACGGTCCGGTACGGAGCGGTACGGAGTGGTACGGTGCTACGGTTACGGCCGTAAAAGTACGATTTTCTGACGAAAATTGTACTCCGGTTACGGTCCGGTTACGGTGGTTACGGTCCGGTTACGGTGACCGTAACCGTAAAGTCCTATCTCTGGTCGTATAATGAAATGCGTCATTGCTCAATTATTCAATGCCACGCTGGAAGGTGAGAGACTCCCACTTAGACCCTTGAAACTTTAAGGTGTGCTTCTACATGAGTAAGACGTTTAGTTGTTCGCGTGCGGGTCTGCATCGTCTTCGGACTATAAGAGTATGTTGCTCTTGAGCTCATCTAAAAGCACCATAAGAAGAGGACAAGTTTGCTTGCACGAAACCCCTCTCAGAATCAGAACAGAACAAATATATTGCAGCTATTCTCTCATCATTCCATAATCCCATCCAAAGGCATCCAAATACAATTATCATATTAATTATTCGCTCGTTAGGTATGTGGCTATCTTGCCACATAGTGAGCTAATGTTGATATTAGAGGTACTAAAACCATTATCTCAAGCATTTTCCACGTATATTTTCTCGGATTGCAACAACAATAATATTTTAGTTTTCAACATTACTCTACAGAAAGTCATGGCATTGATAAAAAGAGAATATTGTCCTTAGGACAACGGAGTTGGATCGAAAGATACGAGAGGTATGAATTTATAATTTGAAACCGTTTTACACAAAAGGAATATATATATCAAGATATCGCAAGATCAATTCCCAAACGGTCGGGTTTCATGAAACATACTCGTAGGAAATTGAAATAAGCGTGGAATCTAAGGCCACAACTACAATATACCATATCTGCACATAAAAATCATCCCTACAGTAGTATTTTCCAGTAGCGGCAAACCCCATCCCTTTTTGTCATGTGCAACACTACTATGCTTGGTGCACAACTATTTTATCACTCCTTACTTTCCTATGGTCTTTTTTATTTTTCCCCTGATAAGTGGCGGAGAATAATCTTGTGCAAACAAAGATTACGATTGGGTACAAGATAACTTGAAAGTAAAGATGGATAAAAGAAATTGATTTAGAATATTATCAAATGATTGAGCCAACAATAAGCTGTGATTCTACAATCATGCACCACAATGCATGGATACAAGACTAATTCGCACACACACACGTGTAGAGTATATCTTCGTAAATATGATTTTTTTCCGAAGCATTATAGGCAACATGCTCCACTAGCTTGCTCCAAATAGCTATCATAAGGAGAAAGAGCTCAAGCATTACCATCCTGACAGTTTTGTTTTGAAGCCTTTTGGCATTTGGTGCTATCCATACCTTTCCCACATCCCTGTTGAACGTAGATACCACCAAGTGGATCACTATTCCAAAATTTTTCTTAGAGAGATGGACTATTTAACTTCATGTCTCGTCTAGCCTTTCTGAACCTTCTTGCTCCTATATCAAATGCTTGGGTTGACCATTGAGAGAAAGCGAAGAGAGTCTCATCTTATTAAAATAAGGATGCCTTAAATCTTCTCTTGCCTAAGAACGAAAGCCAAGTACAACCCTCCGCAAGGTTGAAAATAAATATATGTGGATAAAGCAAGCGCGGACCCACACGGTAAAATATAAAGCAATACTACCATATGGAATTAGGTGCGACACAAGTCGTTGAAATTGGTATTTTCGTAAATTCATAGGATAAATGTGATTATTATTATTATTATTATTATTATTATTATTATTTACGTCGTTTCGAAGAAAGTAATTTGTTCTACCCCCACATAGTGGGTTTACTAACCCAAAAAGGATATAAAGCTTTACAATCTTGTTTTTCAAACTCATTATGGAATATTAACGCCACTTACCAAGATGCACATCTTCGGATTAACTATGAGCATTTTTTTCTCAACGAGATCCAATAATTCCAAATCCACATCACCCAAGAGAGATTGCATTGGGTCAGGATTCCAACGTGAATATTCATGCCTGGCAAAAAACCCAACAGAACACCCATACGGAATCAAATGCTGTGATTTCTTTGGTATCCAAGAATAAGCCACCCATCATATATCACAACAGTGGAACCTCGTATTCGACTTCTTTCTTTTTTTTTCCTGACTAGCTGCATTATTCGAATAATCGAACTAAAACCAAAAAAATCCAACAGTTGGTTTCCCTTAAAACGAGAGAATATTCGGTTTATCTCGAGGTGCATCAAAAAGCCAAAGATTATGGTGTCGGTGGCAAGTTAACCTACCAGTTTTTGAGGTTTTCTTTTCCTTCCCAATTGCTGTGGTTGGGTGTGCCACGAACAGCAAAAAATTTCATCAGTTGATCAACCTCACATATTCCAGGAGAGCGGCTTCTGAAAATCAAAGTCGACATAATCAAATTTTACCAAAGATCAAGAAACCAAGTGTCCCTCTTCCACAAATGTGTGTTGAATATAATAACAAAAAAAGGTGTGATCCTCATCCTTCTCCAGACAAAAAAAATTCACAACAAAAAGTAACGACACTACGGTAGTCGGCACAACAGAGCATCAGGAATAACGAACCCCTCTACTTCCCACCCCCCAATTTCTTGGAAATGCTTGTTGGAAACTCACAACACAAAACAGAAAACGTTTGTACCATTGATTTTCAATACCCTACTAACTGTTTCAGCCAGAATGCATCCGATGCTCCATATGTCCACTGCTGATGTGTACTGATCATCTCCGAGAAGAATTTCAGGGGGACGATACCACATTGTCAAGACCTGCACACAACAAAAAAAGATTTCAGTTTTATTTTCCCTTTCTTTCTTTGTTTTGTTTTCTTATTTTTTTGAGGGGGGGGGAAGGGAAAGGGAAACAGGATGTGGCCAGAAAATTAGTCAGCGGTTTTTGATGTTCGAAACAAAGATTCTGTCGCCAGGTATACTTCTGCCAGTAGACGTTGGGAAAATGCAAATACATAAACCTGCACTAATAATACATCATCATACAAACTACACGCCTGGAAAAATGAAGCAAGCTGAAAAAAAAGAGAGAAAATAAAAATAAAATCACCCCATGGAATTGAATCCAGTGTGGGGGATTGTTCCACTGTTGCGCACATCATGAGTGTCCGTGTTTTTTTCGATCGAGTATGGCCTTGCCAAACCAAAATCTGCCAGTTTGACGATAGGGGTTGCGCCTCTGCTGAGCAATATGTTCTGAGGTTTGATGTCTCGGTAAAATATTCCTCTTTCGTGGCAATATTGGACAGCTTTCAACACTTGTGAAAAAAATCTAATTAATTCAAAATAAATTAAGAAAATACTGCACAGTGGTTTAAAGGTCACCTGGGGCTTTCCATACTTTTTTTTTTTTTCTTAACCGAGCAAAAAAGAGTGGAACAAAAAAACCTGGTGCGACCGCAGAACGGTTGAAACAGCAGAAATGAGCAAAATGAGCAAAAAAAAAATAAAAAAATCAGCGAATCCCGTCCGCGTTCTGACAGACCAACCGCAATCAATTATACTGGAACCCCCTCGTCTGAATCCGGGTGTCGTCAAAAAAACGACCCTTCCCAAACATGTAGCTGGGCGTTGCTACGTCCAGCTGGGCGTCGTGCGCTCGAAACACTTCGCCATACGATCCTTCGCCAATTTTCCTGAAACTCGTGTACGCCACCATCCAAATCGCGTGTCAACCTCAATTGCATCCCGATCAATTTTTCTGCCGGACGGTTGGTGGATCGAACTCACAGCGGCTGGTGTGATGTGACCATACTATGGATCTGATCGATCTTCCAAAACTAAGGTAATATTAGGTCACAGCAGTAATCCGACATCATAACTGCGTCCTAGAACCGATTTTAGCAATGATCGGTTTTTTTTTTTTTTTTTTTCATTTTTGGCTGATCGGTGATCGTGATCGTGATCGGCCGATCAAATGTTGATCGTGCTCTTGATCGTCCGATCACATGTTGATCGTGATCGTGATCGGTTCGCCGATCACCGATCGGATCGGTTGTTCCGATCACGATCCCGATCACGATCAAGCGCCGCGACCTGTCGGCACTTCATCGGCTGACCTTGATCGGTGTGATCGTGATCGGCCGATCGTGATCGGACCTGCATCCGATCATGATCGGTATTGATCATTTGATCGATGAATTGATCGGTCTCGCAAAAATGCCGACAAGTCACCACCCGCAGGTGTTTCTGAGGTGGAAGGATTCGAACCGGGTACCTAACGGATTAGAAGCATACTCACTAACGCTTGGACCACTCGGAGCCTCGGTTTGTTGGTCATCCGTGTCATTATATACGTGATCAGTCAGTCCGACAAACTGAGGTATATAATGACACGGATGACCTAGTGACCGTGGCTCCGAGTGGTCCAAGCGTTAATGCGTCTGTCTCTAGTCTCTTAGGTCCCAGGTTCGAATCCCTGCACCCCAGAAACACCTGCGGGTGGTGATTTCTCGGCATTTGTGATGGACCGATCAATTGACCGATCATGATCCGATCTAATCGGCATCTCCGATCCCGATCCCGACCCCGATCAAGCGCTGCGATCTGTCGGCACTTGATCGGCTGACGTTGATCGGTCTGATCGTGATCGGCCGATCAAAGTTGGCCGATTAAATCGGTCATCCGATCAGATTGGTGATCGGCCGATCTCCATCGATGATCGGCCAAACCGATTTGATCGGCGATCGATCTGATCGGAAAAACCCGATCACGATTTAATCGGTCGGACCGATCAATCCACGACCGATTAGATCGTGATCGGATCCATAGTATGGATGTGACTTGGTGCGACCATCAGCAAGATTCTACAAAAGGAATAAGAGCTGCGTGGGCGAACAGCATGAACTCCCCCCCACCAGATTTCCCACAATGCGTGGGGCGAGCCCCAGAAAGACTCTTTTCGTCGTGGTGGCCGTGGCGGCGCTAATCGTTGCTGATGTCGATTCGCTCTCCGTAAGCCGTGGGCTGCTTGGGAAGAAACGAACAGGAAAAAAGAAAGAACCAAGAAGTGGGGTGCGGAAGGAGACGGGGATTGGGAAACAGAAAGAAAAAGAACCTGGGCCAGGGAGAGAGAAGGAGAAAGAAAATGAGAAAGACATGGGGAGAGGCAAATCACCGGGTTCAGAAAAAACCAAAAAAGAAATGAGTGGGGCGGGGACGCAAGAAGAGAGCAAACCGACAGCGGAGAACGAGAAGGGCAACGGGGATAGAAATGATAACGGTAGCGGTAATGGTGATGGTAACGGTAACGGTAACGGAAGGCGAAGGCGAAGGCGAAGACATGATGGTGATAGGGACGAGAAAGGCAACGACCTGCAGGAGATAAATCGGGGTGGGGATGATTCTGAAGGTGGGTTTGCTGAATTTGTTGGATTGAATGATAGGTAGTTCACCAATTAATTTATTGCTCTTGTCAATCTGAACCAAAAAAATTGGTTACAGAAGGAAGCCTTTAACATAATTTTTGATTCGAAAAACCAGCATTAGAACAGGTGGCCACCCATTCCACCTTTATGGATCAATTTAGACAAAAATCTGTCTGCGCAGATGTTCGTAGTGTTATCATTCTGTCTGACGAGTCAAATTATCATTGTTTATTTTGGCTTTGGAGAAATTTCTGTTTAAACAGCCTCAGAACTACTCATCCATAAGATCTTTCTCATGGTGTGGATTCAGTGGAGTACCTGCTGTTGGTCATAAATCAGTACTGTCTCAGGAGACGATAATTATTCTGTGTTGCACAATTGAACAATGGCATCCTGTTTTTTTTTGGGCGAAAGTGAATATGCATGAGAAAGATCGTATTGTTGGTCTAGTTTGAGTAAGAGAGTTTCGGCTGGCTCGGTTTCTTCACATAGAAAACCTGATGTCTTGAGGTGAAACATAGTCGGCGGAACAAGATGTTAGTTTAAACTGCCTAAAATTTTAGGCACCGAAACGCATGTCAGACTGTTGAAAAAGATTGATTTGTGAGGCGATTGCAGCATCGTCCTTTTCTGGTGGAAATGAAGAGGGAATTACTGGGCAACCCAGAAAGGCTGAAAAGGATGGAGACAACAGGGGAGCTGAGCAACAGTGCCGGTCGAATGATTCTGGCTGTCGAGACAGTGCGGGTTCTCCTGATGAGCCGGTGGCACCACCTGATCCAAGTGATCCACTGCCACAGACCACAATTATGGCATCACTTGTTGTGGACGGGAGTGGGACTGAGGAAGAACCTCCAAATCCATCAGCACCGTCACCTCCCTCTGCTTCAGCTCCCGCTCCTGCTCCTGACACTAGGAAAAAAGACCCACTTTCACACTCGCCTACACTCGCCTACACTCGTTCCAAACTCGCTGACCCAATGAACACCGCTCCACACTCGTGGACACCATCGACAATTTCCAACCTTTGATGCAACTTTCATCCACACTCGTGCACACTCAGTGTACACTCGTGAACACCATCGACACTCAACAACACCTGGTGTAACTTTCATCCACACTCGTGCACACTGAGTGCACACTACTGAAACCATCGACACTCAACAACACCTGGTGTAACTTTCATCCACACTCGTGCACACTCAGTGTACACTCGTGAACACCATCGACACTCAACTACACTTGATGTAACTTTCATCCACACTCGTGCACACTGAGTGCACACTACTGAAACCATCGACACTCAAAAACACCTCATATTACTTTCATTCACACTTGTGCACACTCCTGAGGCTGGAAGTCACAGTGACTCAGCTTCAGGGCAGGCCTGCCCTAGGGTACCTTGCACCGGTGCACAAGCCTACTTAAGTGGCTTGAGTTTTGAACTCAAAAATCACTCGTCACATAGGATGTCTTCGATAGGTGAGCACGTACAGGAGTCGAGGACTTGGTGTGATATCTCTTGATGGGAATTTTGGGTCGGTCACTTCTTCTGTTACTAGAATCCAAATTGGAAGTTGTGGTTTTTCAGGTGCGAGGGCAGCCACTGTCCGAGGACATAAGTGCGGCATCACATGGAACTCGGCCACACCGTCGCAGTCGGACCCATCCAGAAAATTGTGTCCCTTTTGCAACAATGGATATGGGAAATCTCGATGGCATGAACATACTCGCAAGTCGTCGGAATGTTTCACCCACTCGTTTCCATGGAAACTTACTTGGAAACGCGATTCCATCACGCTTCCCTGGAAACGACACGTTTCCAAATTCGTATCCAGAGGGAAACAACACGTTGCCAAGTACGTTTCCAGGGAAACAACACGTTTCCAATTCACATCCAGGGAAACATCACCATCGCATCTTCGTCGTCGGAATGTTTGATGCCGTCGTTTCCGTGGAAATACGACACCTTTCACTTCATGTTCGACTGAACACGATTCCCAAAATTTTCAGCCCTCAAAGCATCGCGCGCAGTCCCTCGACTGGGTGGGTGCCGCAGTCTCGGCGGGTTCGATGGCGCCGCCGTTCTGAGGGACCCAAGCGCCCCAAGCAAAAATCGAGGACGACTTCGCCTGTCGGTTATTCAACAGTGTCGCGCTGGGCTTCGAGCCCATGGATCGGAAGGGGAGTGCATCAGGTTTCTCAGTGTGGAAAAAAGAAGGAAACTGATGAAGCAATGGTGAAAACAGAGAATATGCTATCATTCCATAGCAAGCCCGGTTGTGATAAGGGAGTATGTGAGAGCCCAGTTCAGAAGCAGGCAAGTGAATACCAAAGCTTTCCTGTAGAGGAAAGGGGAGCCTGAAGGTGAAAGTGGGATCGTGCGGACTGCGATCAAAACAGCAGATGAGGTAGATAAAATACTAAGAAGATTAGTTGTTGATGTTGCTACATGTCGTGCTCGTTTATTTATGTATGGGATATATTGATCTACAAATTTGAATTTTATTTTCCTTCTTTCTGCAACAACGTAAGTTTTCAGTGAAATAGCTGAAAGAAATAGGCACAATAGCTGACTTGCACAAGATAATACCTGTTTTGAAGTGAATCAGTCCAGTCAATTGTTTCTTGATTGCAGCATGTTTTGGGATGACGGGGTGTACTACGCTTGATATCCTGGAAATATTGGTACTGTCATCTAATTCTTTATATGGGAGGGGAGTTTGTTGATTGAGAATTTATGAAGAATGTACATTCACCCATTCCTTTACTTTTTTCCAACTTGTTACATCTACTAGTACCTTGGATTTTGTTTTCAGACCTGCCATGTATTATTATATCAAGAGCTCACACATTGCCTGTCAGGCAGGTGGAAGTCATGCGGCTAACGAGGATTTCCTGCAAAGGAAATTCTCGAAAGGAAATTGCAGCAGCTGGTGGTGGAGTGCAGGAAACTGAGCCTTGCCGTTCAAACTTCCCTTCCCATCTCAACGGTAACACCAGTTCCCCAATCTATTGGATGAATCTGTTTTTTTCTTCTTCCCAAAATCGTTACATCAATCGTGTTCATCCTCTAAATCAATATCCCAGTAACTGCTGCACCGTTCAGTCCTGTGAATTCGCTAAGAATCCTAAACACCAATAACCCCACTTGAGATCCTTTTATCCAGCATATGCAAACTCTAGCCCACAACTGAACAACCTTTCCCATTGAACACCCAGCCAAATATTCGGACTAGTATCTTTTTCTTTCTCGTTCAATATTTCCAGAGTAATGTTCTTTTCCCTCCACTCCATAACTTATTAAACTATAGCTCTTGAAGTGCATTTTCCCGCATTTTCCCTCATTAAAAAATATGTTTTAAAGCTCCTTCCACACGAAAGGAGTTGCATGAAAAATTATAAGCTCCGTTACGTTGGCCGGAGATGCCTTGTTGGCTGTTGATGGTGTGCCCACATTAAAATTGACTCCCTATGAAGCTGGTGAGAAGCTGCAAGGCATTGCAGGTACTGAGGTGAGCTGGACTTCAAGGAACCCTCTTGAGTGAGGAATGAATGACGAGGAGTGAGGTGTAGCTGAATAACATCGTTTTAATTCTCAGGTGGGTCTGACACTGAAAACTCGATCGGAGCCGCCCAGGGATGTTGTCTTGAAGAGGTACGATAGGAGTTTCGTATGTTGCTGCTCTTCTTATTCGGCGTTTGTACGTGAGTCCAAAAAAAAAAAAAAAAACAATTGTCAAAAAACAATTATCACTTTGTTTTTGTTTTTTTTCCCCTTTTTTTCCCCAGCCAAGCTGCGGAGGCGGAAGATGCAGGGGCGATGAGTCATTTGGGCCACATGTATGCGAATGGCCTGGGGGTCGAACAGAACAACAAGACTGCTTTGAAGTGGTTTGAGAAAGGTGCCGGGGAGGGGCACCCCAACGGTTATTATGGACTGGGCTAAATGTACCTCGCAGGCTACGGAGTCAAAAAAGATTTACAGAAAGCTCTCTGATGGGAAGAGCAGAAAGCTCTCTGAGGAAAGTGAGGAGGTGGAATCAAGAAGAGACTTGAGCAATCCTTATTGCGGGTTGCCTCTGAAGGCCATTTGGGTATTATTCATTCGAATATGCAACTCGTAAGAGTTTTTGCAGATGGTGCATAGCTTTTTGAGAGAGTGTTTAGGGTGATGGTGGAGTTTTGGGAAGTGAGTTTTGGGTGGGATGGGACTGGGAGAGTGATTGCAACAGGGGATGATGGGAGGGAGAGGGATTGTAGTAACTCTTATGTAATGATTGTATATTTCATTATGCGTGCATGGTTTTAAAATGGAATCTCTCATGCGTTATTGTCGTGTAATTGGGATCTACACGTCGGCCACATCAATGTCAACTCGAATGTACACTCGGGTGCACACTGGTGTCACACCAAGTGTACACTCGATGTCAACGAGTGTACACCAAGTCCGATCTACACTCGAGTGCACACCAGTGTGACACCAGTGTGCACCCGAGTGTAGATCGGACTTGGTGTACACTCGTTGACATCGAGTGTACACTCGCTGGTTTTTTCCTAGTGTGATCCTCCCTTTCCCCCTGGCCCTCCCTTTCCTCCAGGTCCTCCATTCCCTCCTGGCCCTCCCTTTCCTCCCGGTCCTCCGTTCCCCCCTGGCCCTCCATTTCCTCCCGGTCCCCCATTCCCTCCATTCCCTCCAGGGCCTTCTCCTCCACCATCGCCTCCCAGTCCGCCTCCCAGTCCGCCTCCCGGTCCGCCCCCCAGTCCACCTCCCGGTCCGCCCCCCAGTCCGCCTCCCAGTCCACCTGCCGGTCCGCCTGCCGGTCCGCCTTCTGATCCACCACCTACGCCACCTAATCCTCTCCCTTCATCTGGTTCTGCTCCGCCTCCACCTCTACCTCCACCTGCACCTCCGCCTGAAGTTCCTTCTGATACCCTGAGTGCATCGGAGCAATTAGGTTTTGCTGTTAGGAGTGGGGATTTCACTGAAGTTGCCAAAGTCCTGAATGAAAATGATGACGTGACCCTTCTAGCTGAAGGATTCAGATTTTCTCCAGATGGTAATGCAAGTTGGTTCCAAACTTTTCATTAAAAAGCTTCCTGTGAAAAGTGTGAGGTTTGTTAACACCACGACTGCGATACAAAGCCTCCAACAAAGAACATCCTGAACCAGAGTAAAAGAAAGATATCTTTTTTTAAATAAAAAAATGCAAAGAAAAGAAAATCCACATCTTTAAATTTGTGCATTCTCCCTATTGTTTCTCCCTATAGAAACAAAAAAAAATGTATATTAGCTATCTTAATCCTCAAAATGTGTCGGTTTCGAGAAATTAGATCATCAATTACATCACCTTGCGTTCTTTTGGTTCTCATATGAAAAGATTTTTTAATGCATTTTTGAATTTTTACCCTATGTGTGTTTTGTACGTAGATTCCATTCTGAAAAGAACTTCTGATCGGCTCAAGGATGGAGATGTTGTGACCATCAAGGGGTTGGCTCAATCTGCGCTGGACACTGGGCGATCCTCAAAGTTGGCTGGGGTGATGGCCAGATCAGTTTTGCCAGGTTGAGTTTCTCTCCAGTGAAATCAGTTTTTCTAGGTTGAGTTTCTTTCCTGTGAAATCAGTTTTGCCTGGTTGAGTTTCTTTCCACAATTGACCCCACTTATTCACAAGACAGCTGACCTGATCAAGTGCATCAGCCATGAAGTTTGTTTTTGCCCCACAGGGTGTTTTGAAGTCAATCAAAACCATTTGAAAGCTTTTACAAACCATCAGATCCTCAAAGAGGATTCGATTTGAGCTGTGTGGATGACTGGAATGCACCCATGAATCGCATTGAATCCTTATTCTGTGTTTCTGGGGTGTCCTTTTGCCTGGATTGCTTTTCTTATTTTTAGTGTTGCTTGGTGTTATCCCAGACAAGCCATTTGATCAGGCTCTGCTTGCATATGCCATGAGTGGCATACTGAGCAATCGAGAGTTGATGCTAAGTATCATCCAAGCAGATCCCACATCCCAGGTATGTGTGCAATTGTCTGCTTGCGCCTAAATCTAAACTTACTGCAGGAAAAATAAAAATAAACTTTGCAAGACGGCCTGCAGCCTTGTGTTTTTTCCCTTCCAAGAAAGCAGATTTTCACTGCTTGAGGAATAGTTGACCGAAAGCGTGGGGTTGTGGTAAAAAAAATTAACACATATCAAAAAATGAATCCTACTTCAACAGCACATTTCAAACAGGAGCCTCGACAAGATAGGGAAAAGAAATGGAACAGAAGCTCTTCAAAGGTTTTTTCTTTTAGGTTTCACAAAAGAAATTCGGCAGCAGAGCGCTCATTGATCAGTTTGTGAGGGGTTTTTTGTCGTAATGAATAGAAAGGGGAAAATGGAATGAGAAACTTGTATAAGCAAATTCTTTCATTCAGCTCCCCCCCCGGATTTAAACTGGAACTAACCACAGATACTATGGAGCTGTGTTGCATTTGTTGAATCCTCACTTTTTCTTTCATCTATATAAATGAATTGGCTAAATCACCTCGTTTAATACGGCTTTCGTTGGGTAAGTTTGCACATGTTCGTGAACATTCATTCAAAAATAGATAGATTAAAAAAAAATCCTTATTTTTATCTTAAGCAGTTGATTCTGTTATTTCTTCTTTTTTCTGCAGTCAAGTGCCTCTACCACAGGGCGTCGACTCACTTGCGATTCTTGCAGCCCCGTAGACTCCACCGTTTGCGCCAGCTGCTGGGCTCAAGATGTATGCTCCCCCATGTTTTGGTGTCCATGATATTCAGGGATGAACTAATTATCTTTCGAGTTTATATCAAAAAAGAAAAAAATAAAAAAGCATGATTTTTTAAATCTTGACGTCTGTTCATCAAGATTCCTCAATTTTGAAATTTCTTAATATGATTTATCGGGAGTGTCGATTCACCAAAGGCAAATAGTTGCCTTCTGTCTGACAGGCAGGGTTTTCAAATTTTATTATTAAAGGGAAAAAAAATTGTTATGCTGATGTTGATGCATTTTCGATGTTTTGGAAGGGCGTCAGTCATCGTTTCATTAGTCATCTTTATGTAGATCATGAGTTGGTATTTCGATGCAATTGGCAACAAATGCCATTGCTTAATGCCAAGAATATGCGTGATTTTTAAAACAGGAAGGATTTTCTCAGAAAAAAGCTGGCTCGATATTTTGATCATTTCTGAGGTTGGGGGAGTTGGGGTGGAGGGTATTTTGATATGAGAAATTTTTCAATGAGATGTCCATAGATGGGGCGCTCCAGGCACTGGCTGCAACATATTGCTAATCCCTGACTCCCTAAAGCAGCGTTGGCCAGTTGAACTTAAGTTCCAGGGGAAACAGTAGGTTCGGTGCTTAATGGAAAGCAGCAGTTCTACAAAAGAACCTCCATCTTTTTTTGGGGGTGGGGGTGGGGGGGGGGACTTACAAAATATGTTGAATCAATGGAATTGGTCCAGTTGAGGGGTTTCATGCCTGCTTGGTGTCGAGCCTTTTTTTCATTCTGTTTCTCGGGAGGGGGGGGGGGGGCAGTCCACCTCCATATAATTTTTAAACACAAGGGAAAAAATTGTTGATGTGGGAACGTCAAGTTATTGGTTACTTGGATCACTGTGGCGGGGGGGGGGTTCGACTTACTTTACGCTTTGATCGATTGATGTTTGGGATGCAATATTAGAGAATAACTATTCAGGAAACACACCCATAAACAAACTCCATGTGATTTAGAGGCATTCATTGGAGGGTAATTGTAGGCGAAAGCAAAAAAAAAATTCTGGAATGTTTCGATATTGGTATCGAAGTGGAGCCATGATTTCAGTGTTGGGTCTTGTTGCATCAAATAATTCTGATCTTCGAGACCAAATCGTGGGATCCCAGTCCAATGGGGGACCCTTTTGTTTTGGCGGTTTTTTGTTGTTGTATTATTCAAAGAACTTGAGAGAGAGAGAGAGAGAGAGAGAGAGAGAGAGAGAAGGGCGCGTTCAAAATTCCAATTAATGGTTGGTTCGATTCTCATAAAATTTGTTTGTACAAATCATGTTCGCTAATCCACTCGTGGCTGGCCTCCGTTTTTCCTCCGTATTTTCTTGCCTTTGCTTCTGAGGTTTATTATATGAGAGAAGTATAGCCCTCTCCCTTGGTGAACCTAGTTCTGGACTGTGGCAATTCTGGGGGGAGGAGTGGAGTTTGGATGGATGGCAAATGTTGTCTTTTCCAATGCATCAGATTTGTCAGAGAAAATCTCAAACCATCCAATCAAAGCCCGAGGGACACAACGTGCACGGGCGACGACCCATTATATAAGTATTTTTATATTTGTGATGCTCTCATCCACTCCTCTCAGATGGAAGGCCAAATCATCCCCTCATGGCGGAGGGCAATCTACGCATTGTTGAGATGATAACCAGGTGGGGCCACCCTGGATTCCCCCCTCCAGTTTCAAGAAAAAGGTCTGGATTGGATGAACGATTGGCTTCCCCAGACGCCTCTTGACGTCTCAGGAGAGCTGGGGACTGTCCATTTTGGCATCTGTAAAGATAAAAGATAGACAAAAGGAGTGGTTATGTACGATCCCCCAGCATTGCAATGGCGTTTAGCAACAAAGAGCGTAAAGACTTACGATGGCACGTGCGCCTGCTCGACTCAGGTTCACTATTGCTTACTCGTTCCCCCTTGCCACGTGGGCCAGGGCTAAAGGTAGCACACGTATAATGTGAGTTGCATGCCGTCGTTTCCCAGAGTCCGCCACTTTTCTCAAGCCTGGCAGTAACCCACAGAACAACTCGAAGGAGGAAGGTGGAAGAAGACTCCATGCTCAGGAACAACTGTCAAATGCCTCCCCAGTCTGCAGGCTACAGGAAGCGCCAGCCCTGCATGTCTCGCTCGACTTCTACTTACATAAAACGAAAGAGGTTTGACAGATGGCCGTGAAAAGGGTAGGCGAGCTAAAAGAATTCGAACCCAGTCGCTCCCTCGCGAAGCCTCCAGCTCTCGCAACGCATGCATGTCCGTAACATGCCCGACACGAAATTACATCGCAAAAATTCGTTCACTTGCAAGTTGCAACCCACTTGCAGCCCTCATTTGCACGCAAATGATACAGCCAGTGGCCACTTGCGTGCAAGTCTGTCGCAAGCGACACGAGCACTTGCAGAGTCATTTGCATGCAAGTGCACTTGCCTGTGTCCTGGAGAGGGCCATGACCACAACGAAAGGGGATTTGGAAAAAGGCGTGTTTCAGCATCACCCAGGTCTCATTTTTGTTTCGTTGGAGTGCACCTGGAGTGTATGTTGCTGCTTCCTTTTTTTGATTTTTCGTGTGGGGGTGTGGGCGTCTTTTGGTACTTTGATTATAAGAAGCATCGATGTATTGGAGCCGCCATTAAGGTATCCATATTAAAAATCGAGCTCTCCAATGGTCCCAAAAGAAATAGCAGATGTCATATAAGAAACTAACCTACTACACGTGTTTGCTTTTTTTTTCTCCTGGATGACGCCGGCACCATTTTTATCGATTCAATGCACACAGGTGACACCACCTTATGTTGGTTCAATAGCGATTCGTTTGGCAATTTTGCCTTGCATTGTTCCCCTTGCAGCCTGCGTCCAGATTCCCATCAAAACTCGGAATTTTTCAACAAGTGTGCTCCCACAGTTCTACTTTGGTTTCTTTCTCACCTCTCCAGAATTTTCCCACCTTAGAAAACCACCCACAAAAAAAAATCGTAATTTGATTTAAAAAAAAACACTCAAGAAAAACCTGAATATTCCTCGTGAAATGAGGGGCCCTCCTGTCCACAAGGAAGACGACAAGTCTCTCCCTCAAATCAACAGTCGAGGATACGCTCCGCTGTCTCACCAGCCAAACGAACAAGAGGCAACGAACCGCGGCACCCAATCGCCTCTCCGTTCGCTCAGCAACAATGGTCAGCACCACCCCTAGCCTGTCCAAAATCCTCCTTCTCTCGGCATTGCTGTGCGGCTGCCTAATCGGTGAGCGACGGAAGGTTTTGTTGCCGATCGATCGATTATCGTAATGGAGATGAAGCTTGCTTGCTGGGGGTGTGGATAGTGCTCGATCCTTATTTTGACTTGCGAGACTGGCCGCGCAGTTTTCCATATCTATGGCTAGAATTTTGAAAAGAATCGGGTCGGGCGATCGTTAAGTTGTGGCGGGCGATGCGGGTTGAGCCACGGAAGTTTGTTTTTGAACATTCTCGGAACGGTTTAGTATAGCCACGGGGACGTAGAGAGTCGATCGTTGGTGGCGTTTTTAAGCCTTAGGAACGTTCGCGCCGCCGTGTACGTTACGTGTGGAAAGAGAATTCCACGAGACGGGGATCGCATGCTGCGGGCTCCACGATCGCGTTCCATCTGCTGGGAAATTGTATCTGAATTCTACCCGCAAGGGAAAACATGGTGCTGGAGCAAGGTCATGGTTACTGCTGGGATCATCAGCACCTTTTTTCACTGTCATATCCTCATGACTGGTTAATTGAATCTGTGTGTGAGTGTGTGCCAGGGACTGTGGTTTGCCAAGGCCATAAAGATGACGACGAGGATGAATGCAAACCGGGAATGAGCTTGGCAGAAACATCCCCAAAGCATTCACAAGTGAGGGCAGGGAAATGGAAGCATTCATGTAGATGTATATACGAGTTCCGCCACTTTTCTGTTGCGATTGGGTTTCCTGATCGGACATCGAACTCTCCCAGCCCCCCCCCCCCTTCTTTCCTGCCAACCAAAAAAAGGATGAAACCCTGCACAAGCCACTGCACTTTTTCACCACGAAAATAGATGGATGTGTTGGATACATTGTACACTAGCCAATTGTGTGAAGCATTGCCTTTTTCTTCTTAAAAAATAAGGCAGGCATACTTTGGTGCATGTTTTCATAGCCCATCTTGGGGATGCCAATTCGATTGCTCCAAATTCAGGTTGCTGTGGATGTTTTGCACGATCGATACCCCTACTTGGTGTCCTTGCAAAGGGCTTTCAGCGACCAGACTTTCTGCGTGGGAGTTTTGATCAGGAAAGACCTCGTGTTGACCTCAGCCAGCTGTTTCAGCACCGGGGACTTGGTGCCTAACCTCCACATCGGTACAACCAACATCCGGGATGCGGGTGAAGGCGAGGTAATGCATTTTCAATGAAAAAAACAATAAGTGGAGTTTTTTCTTGAATTTGGAATTACCAGATGAGTGCAGTGTTTTTTGGAGCATTTGGACTTATCAATCTGCCACGCAGACAGGTGGTGCAATTTTTTTCATTTTTTTTCCTGGATCCAAGCGACTATTTTTTCCACATTTTTCATTTTTATGTCATTTTTAGTGTGCTGAGCAAATGTGGTGTTGTTCAAATCCCCACAGAAGCGGACTGCCTGCCGGGTCATGATCCACAAGAATTTTCAGGATGATAAGATCTTTCTGGGATACGACATTGCCCTCATTCAACTGGACCAGGATTCCACAATTGAGCCAGTCAAGCTGGACAGGGATGCTGGAACTCCACCAGCAGAGCACCCCATCACCATGGGATGGTACTTGAACGAAAACAGGTTCAATCCACAGCACCTGCAACACGTATCGATGGATACGATCCCGCCCAGTGAATGCTCCGAGAAGCTGGATGCGTTCCTCCCGGATCTGGACACAAACCTCTCCGATCAAATGGACATGGATAAACTCGTGTGTGTCGAGTTCGATGGCCAGCAGTGCCGTGAAGGTGGGAGAAGTTTACAGGGAATTCACCACCTTTATTAAGGATAGTTGCTGGCACACTCCTTTGCAACAACAAAACAATATTCACGAAAATCTGTGTTTTTTGGCCATGGTGCTACCTCAGCGAGTGATTTAATCGGATTGGGTGTGTGTGTGTGTGTGTTTTAAAACAGGGGATGGTGGGGCACCGCTAATTAAGCCTGGGGATGGCTGTGGGGAGAACGATGTGCTGTTAGGGATGCTGTCTTTTGGACCGCAGTGCCAGAGCCCTGATATTTACACCAGGGTGTCTGCCTATCTGGACTGGATCGATAATTTCGATGGCGAGGAAACTTCTATGTTCACCGACCCAGACTGCGAAAGAGATCCCCCAGCCAAGTGAAAAAAAACCAAAAAAAGGGGGGGAAGAAATCTGCTATGCTATGCTTTTTTTTTTTTTCTTCTTTTTTTTTTTTTGGTTTATCCCTGCAACGATGCGTTGATGTTTTTGCCGTTCGGATCTGAGGCTTTTTGACATTTTGTATTTCACAATTTTTTGAAATTATATTTCAATCCCCCGAAAAGAAAAAGAGAGAGGAAGGGGTACATATGAACTGGGTTTTGTTGTTTTGTTGTGTAGTGGAGTGTTATGCATTTCTGTACAAAGGGGAGGGGGATTTCTGCAGTGTTATGTTGGGTTGGGAGTGGAAAGGTTCCTTGTTCAGAGCAAGTCATCTTCATCACTCTACCCAGAAAAAAAAATGAAAAATGAAAAACAAAAAAAAGACTGTTCGAGCTACTTTCGAGCTGTGGTTTGGTGGGTGGCTGGTGCATTTTGTTTTTTTATTATTATTCTGTTTAAAAAGATAACAAAAATGTCATTGAAAAACTCGGATGAGCAAACCTTGCCCTTATATTTGTTTTCAAACGTCATGCATCTCTTGACGATTCTCCAATCCAAGTCGCTTGAGTAAATGACGAATTCGTTCTATCCGCTAAGTACTTTTTCTCCGTTCGTCGATGTTGGTCAAATTTGCCACAACGTACGACAGATTCCTGAAATCGTATCACGGATCAACGTCCAGAAAGAATACAGTCTGGGCACTTCATTTTTTTGTTCACGTCCCACCTAGCAAGGCGAACCTGCTGCAATCACCCCTCGTCCTTGAGCTGCCCACCTCCATTTCAAGACGGTGAACGAGGACAGCAATGCCCTTCAAATTGACACCACATGAGAACAATGCCAAGGTTGCGGTTTGCCATGTATTCGCTCTTTTTTTTCTACATTTTTTTGGATTTTCAATTCGTGAAAAGGAGACGAACTTATCAACTTCACTTTTTTTAACTTTCAGAAACACTGCATGGTTGGGAGCTAAAATGAAAATTGTTGGAATTTTTCCCAGCTGAAATTCAGGAAGCCATGAGAAACCAAGTGGAGAGGGGTTTTTTGCAAAGTGATTTGCACTGAATTCTTCTGTAGATAGGCTAATTTTTGCGTGCATTAACCATTGCGTGTTTATTTTTTAGGTGGACTAATTTTTGCGATTTTTTCTGATCGCAAAAATTAGCCTATCTACATTTATTGGAGCCAAAACATACAAGTCAGGATTTTTGAATTATTCTACTCAAGCGTGTGGAGTGGTATTTCAGCTGAAATGCCACTCCTGCAGGAAAGGAATCATCGATTCACCAGAAGACTGCTGTAGAGAGATGATGTCCTCATTCTGTGATCTCCAGTGTTTTAATGGGACCAAATCTGCTGGCTGCAGCATCAAGAACATCTTCGATTGGGCAGAGAAGGTAAATTGATTTGTCACTTCGGTGTGCACATGAGCCAACGTTGCTTGTTCAACAGGGCCCATCCACAGTGGGGTGTGGCTTCACTCCCACATTGTGAGAATATGCAAGAATGTCTAAATTATGACATTCTTGCATATTTTGTAAGCTTATAGATTGTCAAAATCTGTTTTCGGTATTCCCAAGCAGGCAGAATATTGATATTCTATATAAAGAAGAAAATTGGAGAAGCAATTCTGGGAGAATGCAAGGCTTCCAAGCTGTTAAAATGACTCTGGTCCAGCCAAGAAAAGATTATATCCATGCAAGATGGCTCCCCCCCCCTCTTCCACAAACATGCAATTACAATGAACACCAGTCCTCTTCTTTGATGCATGTAATAAATGCACAATTTATTCTCACAGAATATACCCTTCCTAGGAATTTAGTGGCAACATTATGATTAATCTACTTTATCAGCCCGACTGGCATTTCAGCAAGATGTATCAAAGATTCAATTGCATTTTCTTTTTCAACACATGGTATGAAATGTTTCTCTGGAAATACACTTCACACTTTGATCTATGATTGAGTTGTTGCACGGTTGCCTGAGAGGCAACACTTCGAAAAAGTTAAAAAAAATAAAAATAAAATCACACACACACACACACGTCCTGGGTAAGACGGTAAACTGCCTAAAAGTTTGGAGTAGAAGGCCGATAGGTCTAGTGAGAGAGGGGAGGAGCGAACCTGCCTCGCCCAAGGATCAATGCTTTCAAAGCAACCATCGACAAGATTTGCGAACAACCTGAGGTACACATCAAGTTTTTAATTATAGAGTATCCATGAAAGTATTGGAAATGTGAAAAATTTGAGCGATGGATTTTTTTTAAATCATCTATTTTGTTGAAGGTGGAAGCTGAGATTTTTCTGTGTTTTTCTGTGTTTTTTTTCCAACTCTTTTTGTTCATCCAATTAATTTTCACTGAAGCATCGAACTCATAACACCTGGCATTATTGAACATGTTTTTGAAGCAGTTTATTCGTTGATTAATAAAAATATTACGTCGCCAATCTTAGGGTTGAGGTGGTGAAAAATTTCCAAACCTATGTAAATTGCCATAAATGTTTATGGTCCATCTAAAATTGTTTTTCCATGTGAACATGTACATATCGCTTAAGATGGGGTGTGACGACTGGCGGAGCGCGGCTGTAACATGGGGGGCCAGGAAAACATCGTTCCCAAGTGTTTGACCTGGTGGGGGGCTAGGAAAACATCGTTCCCCAGTGTTCGACCTGGTATCCTGGAGGTTTGGCCTACAGCGTTTTAGCATTCAAAAAAGACTTGAACAAAGAGCAAATGCCCTGCTTTTCATTCCTGATCATATCTATTCATTCATGTGGGACCTAGGACAGATCACCAACAATTTAAAGCTGAGAACTGAAGCGTGTATTTTGATGGCTGGTGGTGTGTGTAGCGCCCCGTCCTATTCTTGTTTCGGAGACCACGCTGCTGGAGCAATTGGAGGACTTTGAGGATGGAGGTGCCATTTTGATGTTGCGCGACTCGGATGCAAGAGCTTTTGGGTTTCCCTTGTCGACGGAGGCTTAAGGTGTGCTGGGAATCCCGTCTGCCCCTGATTTTTAGCCTATTTTTCTCAAACTTCAGAGACCGTCTTCCTGGAAGAGGGAAAAAAAAGGAATCCATAATATTTGTTGAATTTTGAATTTTGAGATGATTATGTGTTGATTTTTTTTTCTCTTTTGTGCATTACAAGGGGGGGGGCTTTTGACTGCAAAAGCTCCTGTGGCGGTGTCGTGCTACAGAATCCAAATCATGATGCCCAAGAGTGAAGCCCGCCTGTTGGCAGGCAAATTGGTAATAACAATTTTTTTTCACATCATTCAAGCCATTCTTCTGCTTCCTTTAAGTTGTTCCTTTGTTTTTGAATGTGGATCTCACGAAATGTCTCGCCGTTAACAAGGCGAATAAGGCAGGTTTTTTGTTTTGCTGTTTTTATCGACAGAAAAAAGCTAGAGCCAAGCACTTTCCGGAGGCTATGGATGTGGAGGAAAATGTTGCAGCCAGCAAAGACTCCCAGGAAAGAGAAGAGAAATCGAGAAGAATCGCCTGATCAGCTGAATCACATTTTGGTGAGAAAATGTTTCTTTTTTTTGCTTCAGGGATGCTGGAAATACGAAAAAAAGCAGTGATTTAATTTGGGGGATGGTGAAAAGAAAAAATAGAAAGTTAGAAAGTATAGAAAGCATTTGGAAAAATCTGCCTGGAGCAATTTGCCTGGAACTCCAAATGCTGTCGATGTATTTACACCATCGATGTTGCGTATAATTTTATGTGCATATAACGCATTTGGGGTTTAAAAAAGGAGAAGAAATCTTGGTCATATGTAAAGAAATGTAAGTTCGAAGTTGGTTTTGCTGAATCATGTGCTCCATTTTTTGTGGACAAAACTTTGCCAGTGTTATTTGTGATTCTTTCTGGTTTCTTTCATTCACTCACTCACTCATTCTTTTTTTTTTTACCTTATCAATCTCCAGAATTTGTCTTTCTGGAGTGAAAGCAGAAAGGGGCACTTCTTAATCAATCAAACAAGCTTCAAAAACACTTTATTTGTGTGGTGGCCACCCACCATAAAACTGGGACCATGATGTTTCAGACAATGTTTTAAATGCTGTGTTCCTTGATGGGTCTGGATTATCAGCAAATATCTCTCTTATGATTTGGCATCATGGGGGGTGATGGCCTCTTTTTGCCTTTACATAATCATTGGTAATAGAATCCGGATCTGTGGTTTTGACAAAAGACAAGTTCATGAGTTGCACTCACTGACTTCAGCCTTTTCTTTTTCCTAAACTGGCTGTTCATCACTGATACATTTGATGTTTTGAAATAAACACACACACACACACGACGAAACACACGGAGGTCAAACTCGACCCCCATTGTTCCAATTTCCATGCTCCTACCATCTCTACCGTGAAAACAAACGCACCTATTTGATCCTTATCATTCAACTCTTTCCCGGCCCCAACCCCCACTCACCACTCCCTAAAATCGACAAACAACGGTTCATATTGACCTGATTCAGATTTTTTTCTTTCCTTTTCATGTTGATTAATTTCCCGACAAGTTTAGATGTGTGAAAAGGCATTTTTCACACATCAGCATCCGAACTCCTTTCTTGTCTGATCCTGCAATTGGCACACCCGACCAAAATGAGCTGAAACTCGTCCCTGTGGGTGTCATGTCTGAACCTCAATCTCAGGTTGGGGACGTTGGTTCTTTGAATATCGTTGCCTTCGGGCCCGCTCCTCCAAAACTGCTGAGCTATCCAGTGCCGTTTGCAGGCATCTGGAAAGCCAGAGTGCAAAACACCGTTCCTGGCAATCTCGCACAAATCTGTCGAACTCAGCTTCCACACCTGCAAAAACGTTTTACAAATGGATCGAAGGGGAAAACCCACAACACGGTGTCAAAATCATGCATGAGCCCTCAATTTTGGTTTGTTGTTCACATCAACAAATCTTGCTGCTCGAGAAGAGACGGGGTGTCGAACAGGGTCTTCGTTGGAGCCCCCATGTAACGTTTAAAATAGTAAAAGCCTTTTAAAAACAAGCAATTGAGGCAAGCGCCACAGTGGCATTCCCCCCCCCCCTTACACACCTGAGCGGCAATGCTGTATTCCTCCACCAGAGGTTCTTTCGTCAAGTGAATTTGCAGGGGGTCGTCCGTCGACAGACTCACGTTCAAGCCTCGAGCGAAGAAAATCGGAAAGGGGTTCTTGTGGTAGTCCAGGAACAGCGAGTTGTTCGATAGAGGCGACATGCACAAGCCGACCTGAGCTAGATAGAACAAGTATTGCATGAAGGGGGACCTTCTCAGGTTGATCCCGTGGGCGATGTTTCCACACAGCATGAATGCACAGACGAGGTGGTCGATGTCCCCAGCTTCCCCCGAGTGAGGTCGAAACACGAAGGTGTTGAGCCCTCGAGATTCGCGGAACTTGTTCAAAACGTAGATGTTTGCGTACATGTAGTATGCATAATAAGAGTAAGGTGGGTTGTTGTCGTTGTTCCACTCCTTGGCGGTCGGCATGTGTTTGCTGGGCCTCCGTTCGGGTCGAGACTCGTCATCCACCATGTCAAAACCCACCACCTGCTCGAACAATCGGAAGGAAAGAAAAAACACAAAACGGTTGCTTGCATTATTCTATCCATCGAGATTGGGCAGCCAAGCCAAGTGCACTTCGACATTCTGAACAGCAGTTATTGTTTACTGTTTGTTCAAAAGGAAGGAGAGCTTTTGTGTGTGTGTGTGTGTGTGTGGGGGGGGGGGGGGTCCCTATGAAACCAGCATGTGTTGGCATTCTTGGAATCTTGCTGAGCAGGTGGTGCTTTTTTTTGACAAAAAAATGCACATCATTGAGGCAGAAAACCCTCATGCAGCCCATGTACCGCACCATAAAAGAAAAAGAAAGGAAAAAAAAACCACCATCGTCTCTACTTTCGTCTTCCCTAAAAAGCGCCATTTCTTTTTCTCCTTTATAATTCTTCGATCTTTCTCTCTCAAAATTGTACAAACTAAAAAAGAAAAAAATATATTCAAAACAATGTGGTGCAGGGGAAAAAAAACCATTTCATTTCTTTCCCTGATCGTTTTGGTTTTCGGTTGCATCGATAAACGGAGGTTTGATACCGACCTGCTGCAAGAACATGTGCAACTGTGGATGCGTGCTTGGATCCTTTGTCACTTCAAAGAGGGGTGTGAAAATGTTGCTGAGCATCTGTTCGAAATCCTCCAGAATACCGCCTTCTTTGCAAACCTACCCTCCCCCAAAAAAAAACGACGCACAATGTTATATCCACTCAAATTGCTTCACCCAAAAAAAACATGTCTTGCGAACGGTATTTCCCCCCCCCACAGGCTCCATTTCTCTTCAAATTTTCCAAAAGTTGGGGGGAAAATCAACAGGTGCAACGGTGGTTGAGAAAAACTGACCTGATACAAGCGAGGAATCTGAATCAGCCACACGACATTGTCGCTCGACAATTCGTTGGAACATATCCAAGCCGCCAGTATGTCCCACTCCACTTCTTTTCTACCGTAGATCGATATTCGATATTCCGCATGCTGGTATTTGGACGCCTCCAGGTCGTCGAAAACTTCCTTGGTCAGCTCCGCCAAGTATCGCCCATGAATCAAATTGTCCTGCACCAAACCAGAGAGTTTTTTGTTTCAATCGAACTTTCGAATATCCTGCCTGGTGATTACGCATAATTTAGGCTGCATCCCAACAATTGTGGCCAAGCTCTACCACATGCCCCTTATCTTGATTGACAGAAAAGGGGAAAAAAAAAACCAGAATTATATGGAGCAAGGCACCGTGTTACACAGGAAAAAAAGAAATTGAGAAAAGGAATGCCAGTGGTGCTTGTTCAGTGTGCCAATGATTGATCGACAAAAAAGGGAAAAAACAAACAATTCGGTATTCAAATTTAGGCCAGGTGTTCCCCACTTTGTTGCACTAATGTGTTGTGCGGAGCCTTGCTCTATTTTTAGAGAATTTCTTGCAGGCGTCAGACAAAATCTCATACATGGTATGCTGTATGTACGTACATAATCTGCTACTAGATCCTGAACCGTAAGCGTTCGAGAGTGTCACCTGTTTCAAGAAGATTTCTCGTAACCGGCTCTGCCCGCACGGGTTGTATTTCAGGTTGAATTTGTCGAAGCGGTGGAAAATGTTTTTGTCGGCATGCATGTCCAAGGTGTCGACGTTCAAATCGTAGCTGGTGAGTTCCAGCGACTCGAAGACCTCCTTCAGGGTTAAATATTTACCATCCCTGAAAATCACCACCTCGTCCGGTTCCTTCCTGAGTTTCGATTTGATGAATCTGAGCAAATGCTTTTGATGCATGCAAGCCGAGTGATGCACGTGGGTATCCACCTGTACAAAAAAAACAAAAAACAGAAACACCTCAAAGCTATGTCAAAATCTCCCACACTTGTATTTGCGCCTGGAAAAAATCGTTCGAAAAACCGCTCAAACAACCGTTCAATGACATAGCCACCAATTTATCAGCACCTTTTTTTTATCACCCCCCACCCCCCACCCTCCTTTTTTTTAAATGAATACCGTCAAATTTGGCCAGGCCAATATCATGGGGAAGAAATGGGGTGGATACCCAAACAGTGAAACAAACCTCAACGCCATGGATCGTGCTTGACATAAAAAAAAAAACTCCTCACCTTTCTGACGTTGTAAAAGTCCCTGTGAGGTGCCGATTTCTGGGCGAAAAACTCCTTGTCAGCATTCATCATCACATGCAAATTGAATTTCTGCTCCAGCAGCATCAGCCGCTGGTGGCAAAAAGTTTTCACCGGTCCGAAGGCCGAAACCTTGCACATGTGGTGCAGATCTTTGAAAAAGTCGTTCGCGGTGCCTGGCACGCAGAATTTCGGGTTGGGGTCATCTGGTGCCTTTCCCACTTGAAAAACTCCATCCACCAGAGTGTATTCGAGGTCCGATTTTGGCAAAGGTATGTATTGAAAAGGGTCCTTTCCATGCAGTTCGCTGGGTCGAGCCACTTCGGTGCTCTTCTATAACACACAAAAAAAAAGAAAAAGAATAGTACATATGATTATTGAAATAAAATAAAATTTAAATAGTAAGAAAAAAATACATTTGTTAAAATCAAATTAAAATAATACATATGAACCTTAAAAAATAATAATAAATAAACAATTGGTGGGGTTGCTTCCTTATGGGTAACTAATATAATGGTCAGGACTTCTCCCCTTAAGGGTTTTTTTTTCTCTTTTATTTCTTTTTCTGCAGCTTCACATTAGCTTTTTTTTTTCTTTTCTCTTTTGGCATGGATAATTTTACAAGGGTTGCAGAGTTTAAAAGATTTCCACAAGGTTATCTGAACCATTTTTTTTGTTTCCTTCATTCCACCACCACTACAATTTAAAAAAAAAATCATTCCACCTCTTCTTCAAAAACATTTTTTTTTTTTTTTTGCGCTCCACTGCGTATTCAATTCATTTTTTTCACTCGCATTAATTTTCTTAGGGTGAATCGCCTCTCCACATTGCAGTGCTTTGGGCAAAAACCCTTTTTTCAATCAACTTTCACTTCAAACACTCCCCCCGCTTTTTTTTTCCCCCCCCCTCCCCCCACTTTTTTTTTACCTTCATATTCTCCGGTTTCAAATCCTCCCTCACTTCAAACAGCCACTTTTCTCGAAGGGTCAAACACTCCACCACCGTCAAGCAAACATCCTCGTATTCTTCCGTCAACTGAGTCTCCGGAGTAATCACTCGACAGTAATCCTCCACCAAAGCAGCTTCCTCTATAGCCTTTTGAACGGGGAAAAAAAAACAAAAAAAAACGCAAAAACACAAATATTTGGCAAAGAAAGTCGCTTCAACTAAGAAAAATGTGGATACAGTACACCAGTAAAAGTTCGCTTTTCTAGATATCTTGATAATCGTTGTTTAACACTCCATCATACACACAGATATATTCTTGTGGAAAAAAAAAACAATAGCGCTGGTTTTTTGAATCATATATATATATATATACATATATATATATATATTTTTTTTTTCTAGTTATGCAGGATTGTCTACATGGATCTACAGATCTACATAGAAGGAGGATGGGCGGGGTAGACCTACAGTGGAACATTCTTTCCATCCTGCTTCTCCCTCAACCTTTCGCTGACACAACACAGAAGCCGATATTCTTTTCGTTTTTGTTTTTTTTTCAAATTGCCCCCCAAAATAACACACCTCGAAGATAGACCTCTCAGTACATCGATCAAGTGTGCGTGAGGGAGGGGCAATCATGTTTTTCGTTTTTCGTTTTTTATTTTAATTACGAGAAATAATACTCACTGTTTTTTTTTGCTTTTTTCCCCCCCCCCCAATTATGCGAAATAATACTCGTTGTTAAATACTTATCGCTCGCCGATTCGATGGTCATGTTGTGTCATCCTTTCTTTTTTTTTTCCCTGTGGGGGTTACCTTTCCTCTATCCATGATTGCACTGACGACCCCTCCCAGTTCGGCGTAAGATGCTGCTTTTGGGGGTGGCATGTCGTGGCTTTGCACATGGCCGGTGTAAATCGGCTGCAGAGTTTTCATTCTTTCCAAAGCGCACGATGCTGCAGCCGGCAACTCCGCCACATTCGTCACATGCGGAATCACCGCCTCGCTGCCAGCCCCCTTTTTTCATTTAAAAAGAAACAAAAACAAAAATGGTTTTTTCTTCCTTTTTTTAATCAAAAAAGGAAAAGAAAAAAAGAAAAAAACCATGTTGGTGGTCAACAATTTTCCTATCGAAACTTATCGATCGATTTCTGCCGTTTTTTCTTTGTTCGTTTGTTTAACGACATCCTGATCAGAAAAAACAAAAAACGAAATGCACAAAATGACACAGGTCGTTCTTCAGTGGGGGTGTTTTTTATACACGCAAAACTCAGATAAGATGAAGATGCAAGATGAGATAGGATGAGGTGGGTACAACCAATACATATATTTATTTTATTTTATTTTTTACACTACGAGACATCAAAAAAATTACGTAAATTAAGAGTTGCCAATGGTCAACTCTACCATATCTTATCTTATATATATATACGTATCTTATACACTAAATGCAAATAAAATAATCATATCAAGGTGCCAGAAAAGATAAGACAAGATGAAATAAGATGCACTCACTGTTGCATCGGAGAGGTTCAAATCTCGCTCCCGTCCATCAGAGCTCAACCTTTGCATCCCACCGAACGCCTCATCATCCGTCGTCTCCGTCTGACCACAACACAATTCAGCATGACTGACTTCATGCCAGCAGATTCAACCACAAAAAAAAACCCAGCCCTATCATGTTCGAACGATCGAGTGCTAGGAAAAAAAAAAAGCGTTGAAAAAAGTTCAGTTCGATCCTCACCCTAAGCAGAGCTGGCGCCCTCGGCGAAACTGCCCGTGGAGTCCCCCGAGACATTCCCTAGAAACAACCGGCAAACCAACCTCCTCAGGACAACAAGATTGAGGTGATGCAGGCAACACATTTGCTGAATGTAAAACTGGTATCCTGTTGGCGTGTTGTAGCAGCTGCGCAAAAAAATATCCAAACTACTATTATTAACTTTTTTTTTTTTAATTTAAACCCATGGAAGCCCCCAGGTTTTCCATTCCTACTTTGAACAAATTCTGCCACAGATTAGACTCCATAAAAAGTTGAGTGGCAATTATGCTTTTATTTAACGCTATTATTTTCTCAATTATGTTCCCTCTATGTTCACGATGGCTTCAATTTTCACGACCATAGCGACTCCATTTAAGAATTTAAAAAAGGAAAACAAAAGATCGAGGGGATTTGAACAACATACCCTTGCAGATGCCGTTCCCATATGCGACATTGTCATGGTGTGCATCCCTGCCGCCTTCACAATAAAAAGACAACGATGTCTCTTTCAGTGCTCAATTTTTTCCCACACCCTCAAAATCACATGCATACATGCATGTAGATGCATGCATGCATCAAATGTGCATGTGTGTAACAAAATGGCATCCCTTAACGATGCTGCATGTCATTCAACCAGCAGTGTGACTAGCTTTTTTTTTCTGTCAGACTCATTGAACACGCATGTCAGGAAAATCAAA
Organism: Bryopsis sp. KO-2023; assembly: GCA_030272585.1. Lineage (NCBI taxonomy): Eukaryota > Viridiplantae > Chlorophyta > Ulvophyceae > Bryopsidales > Bryopsidaceae > Bryopsis > Bryopsis sp. KO-2023. The sequence continues at coordinate 942,905 of BSYQ01000005.1, forward strand.
TGAACATAACCACCTTGGGAAAATAAACATAAACATAAGCACCATCCTCACACTTTTTGAGATTACCTCATGGTGTGATGTCTGTCTGGCCGATGGCTCCGCTTCTTCAAGAGATTCGAAGTTTCCGGCATTTTGGTGTGCAGTGCTGTGTCGATGGGCCCTTCTGGTAGGACTTGATGATCTATCAACAAATTCAAACATCACACCCAACAGGTCAGTCATAAATTGTCAAAAAAACTTTCATAAATTGTAAAAAAACCCGCAACCCATTGTGATAAAAATAGAGATAATATCCTGCACAAATACAGCCTATGATGTATGAAGTGGTCAATTCGATGCATCCTCTCATAGTTAAGGCTATGGTCCAGAAATTGTTTGCAAAGGAGAGGGAGAAGCCTCCAGCTGGGAAGGAATTTTCCTACCGACGATGCTCATGCCGGGGAAACCCACCAGAGTATTGACACTGGAGCCGATCAAAATCAACACTCTGGAGTCGTGCGTCCTCGGTGGACGTACAACTCAAACGCCGTCTATAAAATATCGGCGCCAGTCTCAGCGTCGCGGAGAAAGCCGTCCATTCCCCGCCACAAACTTCAAACTATATATACGCGCGCGCACATCCATCCACAGAAGAACGAAATCCCACAAGGAGGGGTCGCCGAACCGCTGTTACCTGGACGCCGACCTCTTCCGCAGCTTTTTGGTCTTTCCATTCTCGTTCTCCTTTCTGGTTTCCTCAATCAACCACTCGATGTATCGCTTCGAAGCTAGACATGCGACGGCCGTGGCCACCACCACGCCAAGACTCAACCCTCCGAAGAAGGCCACAGTCTTTCGAGAATCATCCATCGGTCAATGTACGTTCCGTCGCAACGAACCCCCTCGGTTCGATGGGGTCCGCAGGCGCCGAGCGTTTTTTACTTCCCCACAACGATTCTACATGACAAATCGAAATGGGGACGTTTTAGTGTTCGCTGGAGTAGATTTGTGTCACGTGATGGGATGAGGTGTGGAAGTGTGTCTCCCCAATTTTGGTCAACAAATAAGATCGAGGCCCCATGTTTCGAGGCCACAGTGCTCCCCCTCCACAAGAGCAAGCAGCCACCGTTCCCCGACAACGATTTCATATACTTTGCACTCTCTATGTCCAGAAAAAATCCATCTCTCTCTCTATGTATGTGCAACTCGGGAGGGGCATGGGGGGGGGGGGGCGGGTACCATTGATTATAAACACAAAAATACAGATGATGTGAACTTCTTTCCAGCCCCTGCCACATTTTAGGTGACGGCTGTGCAGAAAGGGGGTGCCAAGAGCCACCTTTCAACAGCTGTTTTTTGTCCGATGGACATTTCCCTATCAATCTTGCAAAATGCCCTGCTCCTCACCATCAATACATGTCTTTGAGCTAAAGCCACCGTTATCCCTGGTCTCACCCCCCCCCCCCCCAAAATTCAAAAACAACAACAAATAACAAAAACACCTCAATCGTCCGAGTCCAACCCTCAAAACCCCCAGTCGAGAAAGGTGGCTTTTTCCTCTTCCCTCGTCAACTCTCTAGGACGACGAGACTGGGGACTGGGGGAACACAGACCCTCCCCCCTACCCCCTTTTATCAACGTCCCTACAGACATTCCCAAAAAGCCAAACAAGCAACAAAGACGAAACATAATTAACGTGTACTACGGCTCCTTCAATAGATCACCGATTGTAGTAAACCCAGCGCAAAACCACACCCCCACAGCGAATCCTAGCAGAATATACACTGCCACTTCGTTGGGGACATCGTCTGTGGGGTGATATTTGTGCAATGGGTATTTCGTTCGGCACCAAGTGAACAGGAGGAAGGCTGCAACAGTTGTGACAATCCCCAGCCAGACTGAAGGGAACGGAGATCCTATATCAACAGCCACATTTCTTTTCGTCCTTTTAATTCTTAAATAAAGTAAAGCGCGGATGAAAACCCCACAGCCCGGCCACTGTGCCGTCAGACTGCTCTATGAAATACTATTTGGACAGGGGGGCGGGAAGAATAGCACAAATATTCAAGATTCTGGCAGGACCCAGCACACAGAATAATTAATTACTAATACATGGGAAACGAACAGAGACAGTGGCAGGTCATGAGAATCTAAAAACTGCTGCTTGTATTTTTTTTTGGGGGGGGGCAGCTCTGTTTTTGTTTTGCACATAAATGTGTTGTGTTTACACTCCTTCAGCCACAATATCCTTTCTTGCGAACTGCCTGTTGAAAAACAACAGATATTTCCCTTCCTCCCCCAAACTACAGGATTATCTTTTAATTTATGTACATTATAAAGATGAAGTAAAATATAATAAATCCATATCAAAAAGACCCCAAGTGAATCCTACATGCAGATGAGCGAAGTTCTCGGTTGAAGAAGAGCAACCTTCCTAACAGTTATCAGAACACCAAAAATATTCCAAAGGACTCCATGAATAAAAAAACTGACTGGGACGCCTTGACTAAGGGAAAAAAAGAGTGAGTTCTAAAGTGTGATCTGCCTCAAGCTTGGCTTGCTCTGCAGGAACTGCTGAACTTCAACTCACCCACACGGGGTATCGCTATATCCGTAACGCCAGCCACCACGCTACCAAGAACGAAGCCAATTATCCCGGGCCCGGGCCCAGTCAATATCGATTCCAACATATGGAGTGGATGCTCAGCCCCGGCAATCGAAGCCACACCCGTCCTGCTTCTGTTTTTTTTTCACCTTCTTCTGAAGCTGGTCAGTGAGCGGGCGCCTTTGCCTTCGAAACTCACTCGGTCTCTGAAAGTCTGGTATGAAACTTTGGGTGTAGAAGAAAGTGACAAACACACATGGAAATAACAGACAGAAAAATTCTCACTCTTTTTTGTCACTCTTTTGACAAGAACGCAGCGAAGACGTCGGAAAATCTGGGGCGGGTTGCCTGTGCATCAGTGTTCTTGTGGAGTTGGAGAGTGATCGGTGTTTTTTTTTTGCTCTATGTTGCCGGGGCGCCATGGCAAGCGCGAGGAGAACGCCCCGCAACCCACGTGTTCCAGGAAGGGAACCCACAAACTGGGGAAAATGAATTCTAAGTACGACTTCGTGAAGGTAGAACGATCCGAGACCTGAACTGAAAAGCAAGAAAGGAGTGGAACACGCTTCGGTATTGATGTCTTGGAAAAAAATTTGAAGGGGGAGAAAAAGCAAAGTTGCTCGTTTTGAGGCTGACCCGCACGATGTGGATTGATTCCCCGAGGTGCGAGTGTGGCTGTCCGGTTCTTTGACCCACTACTACGTTCTTTCCCGCTACTTGATAAGTCGAATGTTGACGGTCACGACGATCCCGTACGTCAAGGTAACAACACACAGCGAGCTCATCAAATTTTTATTTTTTTTTGTTCTTGACCTCCCTTTGAATTCTTTCTTTCTTTCTTTCCCTTCTTTAGTTTTCCTCTATTTGGATTGAGTTGGGCTGTTTTTTGCTATGTTATCGCTCTTCCAGGCTGTGAAAATCGCACTGGAACTGAAGAAGCATTTGGTGGATAAGCAGTTGTTGGACTTACCACAAGTACGCACATCCCAACATGGTATTCAACTTTTTTTTTCGGGTTTTTTCTTGTGTTTATATTAGCTCCTTGAAAATTATCCCCTCCCCCCAAGCACACACATGAATCCCCACATGATAATTTGCCAAGCCAAGCAAAGAAACAAACAAATGAAAAATACTTTTTGATTCGTGCTCTTTATTATCAATCTGTTGTGCATCTTACAGCATTGTATTTTTATTATTTATAGTTTTCTTTTTTTATTTGAATTATTTGTTTATTAGTATTTTTTATTTTTTTGGGGGGGAGGTGAACTGATGCATTCATCATCACAGCGTTTTCGTTTAACCTCACGATTTGAAACACAACTTGTAGAAGTCCCTCCCTCCCCCCCCCCCCCCCCCCCAAAAAAAAAAAAAAAAAGAAAAAGAGAAAGTAGCGGTACAGTTTATTGAAGCTGATAAGGGCTGTGTTGGTGGTTTGTAAGGATCACATGGAATCCTGCCTGTTCATGATAATGGCCAGCAAGGGTTACGGCCCCCGTTTCATTCAACGCTACAAGATGATCAACCAGTTTTTCCAGCAACGGAGGCCGGTGCTGATTTTGATATGTGGAGCCCCATGCACAGGTGCGGTATTATCGGGAGTGAGCATTTGGTTATGGATTTTTATTGGCTCGAAAAAAAAAATTGCTATGATGTGGCATTGCTGGCTTTAAAACAAAAAACCAAAAAAAGGAGCATCAGGATTAAAAAAGAAAAAAAATGATCCTGTGCACCGATCGCTGAGCGCTTTTCGGAACTTTGTTTCAAAATTCCCATTGTGGATTGATCAAATTTCCTGTGGCGGGTGTGACCATTCAGGCGTGGTGACTGACTGGGGAAATGTTGGGGTTTAGGTAAATCCACCCTATCGCAGCAGTTGGCTGCAAGGCTCAACCTGCCCAATGTTTTGCAGACCGATTTGGTTTACGAGGTGAGGCTTTCATCCCTCCATTTTCGATTTTCTGTTTGTTTGTTTTTTTTTTCGATTTTCGCTTTTTCACACCCTAAAAATAGAGCAACCCAAACATCCAGGCTGCGATCCGTTCTGTAGCCTATGCAGATGAGTCATATGAATCTTTTCCCCATTGACGGGATGCCTGTGGGAAAACAAAGAAAGAATGAAATATCTGTTTCTCTACAATGTAACCAAGGAAGTGTTCACACAGAGCCCACTGTTAATTGAATCTTTGAATGGGGTTGGATTCCAAGTGTCTGGTTGCTTTTGCAGCTTTTGAGAACCAGTGCAGAGAGTCCTGTTCACAACACCCCTCTGTGGCAGCGCTCTGATTTATCAGATGTGGAGGCGGTCAACGAATACCAGCGGGAATGCTGTGTGGTGCGAAAAGGGGTAGCCGGAGAAATCAATAAGGTAGGAGCCGCTCCACACTGCTCAGGCAGAACATACTGACGAAGAAAGGCACCCTTGTAGATCCTTGTCGTTTCCAGTTTTTTTGGGGGGAAAATGTGAAGAATGTGAACTTTTTTTTTCTTTCTTTCTTTCTCTGAAAGCTGGGTAAATTGACACTTCGAAAGAAGGTGTGGTGCAGTTTTTTTGGTAAATTCTCTTTCCCCCAACCCCCCCCCCCCCAAAAAAAAAAAAACCACAAAAAAAGAAAGGATGCTCAATGAATGATTTCTTGGGCCTGGGGGAGTAGCTTTGCCTGTGGAATTTTGCAGGTTTTAGCCGAAGGAAAGTCGATGATATTTGAAGGGATGCACCTGGACCCTTCCCTGTACATAAGCGATTTCACTGCCCAAGGAATACCCATCGCTCGATCCCCTTCGTTTTACCCGGGGAAAATCAAGATGGTAGGTCTGGGGGCCACCCCTTCGGAGCGCCACCCTCCTCCAAACCCATTCACTGAAACTTTACCTCAGCACCTCCCTGGCAACACCAACAATTGTGTCGATGTTTCTGGCTACGGGGTGGAGAGTGAACCCCTTCCGGAAACCCCATTCGCGTCATGCGGACCTCCGCCACCCTCGGACGGAGCCTCCGAAAAGAAAACCCAATCGGTGGTTCAACGGAGAGATTCGACCACGGAGCTGCAACCTCTGTTCATTCCCATCATTGTGAGTATGGATAAGGCTGACCACCAAGTGGTGGTCCATCAATGGTCGTTGGATGTGTGCAAAGAGAACGGGTTGCGTTTCGACGATGTTTTTCGAAGGGTAAGGGGGATGGATAAGTACATGAGGGAAACCTCTTGCGAGGGGGTTACCGTGGTGAAGGCCGATTTGGCAGGCTTCAGTCAAGCGTTGGACTCTCTCCATGACCACTTCTTGGATTGCGTCGAAGTTGCCATGATGCAACCCTAGTTAGAAAAGGTCCATGTGTGTGTGTGGGGGGGGGGGGGAAGGGGGGGGAAGGGTATTTGTTAATATACAGTTGGACGAGGTCAGGCGAATGATTCTTGCACTAGCAAAAGCAGACAAGTGTTGTGGCGGGGGTTGGGACCATTAGATTTGAGAAATGGGTGGGAAAAGGAAGTGTTTTTATGACCTGGTGGGGTGGGTTCATTTTTTGGAACTCTTTTTAGCCCTTTGTTGCAAGATGGTGGGTGGTTTTTGATTTAGTTGGGGAATGGGGGGGGGGGCTTTAGGGAGGTGGTGGTTGTATATCTGTAATTCTGTTGGCTTGTTTTGAGTTGATTCGACGGCTGTCAGAAAAGGATAGATTTTTTGATGTGGTCCGTGTGGGGTGAAGGATGCTATGCCGTTGGAGCACCCCTCACACGTTTTTGATTTTTGGATGCTTGTAAACTATTTTTCATTGTAAATCGGGGGAAACAGAACAGCTGAGGAGGCTGCTCAGACAGCAGAATGGTGGTAGAATGGGGTCATGCATACTTTCTTTTTTTTTTGTAACATCTACACCCTCAATTGTATTTAGTGTGGCCTACACTATTTCCTTAGACGGCCGAAATTTCAGAAAACAGAAAATAGTGTGACCCCGCACACTATTATTCTTTGGGTAACACTAATTCATGTTTGAATATATATCGTGCACTAAAAATTGAATTCACAAGTAGTGTTCCCTTAAAAAGCATGAATTGTTCAATTTTAAAGCATTGTTCCAAGAAAAAGTAACCAATCAATACACTGCCAGTTTGTCCCCTAAAGTGGCGCGGCACAAAACAATCGAAATAAAGAAAAGAAAAACAATCTAAAATAAACACCCAGCACCAGATTTAGCCTTCTTGGTCAGAAGAGCACTGTGTTATTACAATTGTGGAAAAAACTGCCACAAAATATACACCCATGTTTTTTATTGATGTTAAGTTTGGATGTTTTTGTTTTCATTGAGTTTTAGATGTAATTCAAAGAATGAAATATATTAAACATATTAAGGCTTGACAGGTGCGATATTTTAGGTCATATATCACAGATATCACAATGTGATATTTTAAATTAGCCTGCTCTGTGCAGTTTTTTCTATATTTCTCATTCAATAACACAGATCGACGAATGCCACGTGATTCTGACACTTGAAAAAAAATATTTTTCTAATTCAGCCGGTGGGGTAATGAACACTCCCAAGTGCGACAATAACCCTACAACAAATGTCGTTTCCTTTGTTTCAGTTTTGAATGACTGTCTCAAATCACCCCGAAGCGATCGAACGTCGAAATTCTAACCGAAATCATGGAAAGAGAGAAAAAAAATAAGTAAACCAAAAAAGGCTGAGAACGCCCTCCAGAAATAGGCCCGAGCACAGAACTGACCCCCCCATGATGAAACACTTCATTTAAACCCTGCATATTTCGGAACGATTTCGATTTTGACAGCCTCTCCATGTTCCCCGCTGCTTTACACCCTCCCCCCCCCCTCTGAATCATGCCAAAACGTTGCACACATATTAACAAAAATAACAAAAATTCCACCCAGCTCTAAACCCCAGTGCCTTGATCAGTCATTTCAGCTTCATCCAGCCTGCTGCTCCTTCCAGCTCCCGTAAGTCTGACATTGACTTGGGCAAGTTTGTGGATCACCAAAACCCTGATTTTCTGAAACCAGAACATCCCCTCCCGGTGCACCTCTCTGGTGGTGCCTCCAGCCAAAAACTCGATCTTCTCATCCATTGCGACATGGAGCCCCCCCCAAATCCTCAGCACCATGTGCAAAGAATAGCCCATGTTCATCAACAGGGCAAAAGTCGCCATGGCAATAGTTCCCGCATTCGAGGTGTTCATGTCATTGAAAACGATACCTGAGTAAAACGTTATGGCAGACATGAAGATGGAGAACATTTCCATATGGTTGAAATCCATCAGCTCCATGATCGTCCAATTCGACAGGAACCCCCCACACTTTTTCGTTCGAATTTCACGATAAGGTCGACACAGGTTTTGTAAAAACAGCGCCAACATCAGCACCCCCAACACCAACACGGCTTGGAGGTTAGGGCCAAGGGGGTATGCATACACCACCGCCGCCCCGATGAGAGCTTTCCTCAAGGTCACCAAGACTTCCCAATAAATTGTGTACCGCCCGGTGCGGTACACCCGGTACAGAAACCCGTACCGCAACAAAAACTGCTTCTCGTTGACTCTGCTCCGATTGAATGCCAAGAGGCCAATGATAAAAAATATGAACCCTGCCGAGAAAAACAGCAACCCCAGAATGCCAAAAACACCGGTGGCCGTGTGCTCTGCTTGAAAGCACACCAACTCGGTGTCTTCCCCCCAGACTTGCCCCCCCGCTACGGCATTGAAATCTCGATTGGGGTTGTTCAAGGAAACCTTGTTTTCGTCATCATCGATGTCCAAACAATTGACTGTACGCATGAGTTCCTCCGTCACTCCATTGTATGAAAAGAACACCACGGTAATTGTTATTATGATAATGTATGTTTTCAGTGTGCTAGCTGCTTCCATAGGCATTCCTTTCATGCTCTGCACGCACCGCATGGCCACCCAGCTGATGATCCAAACGACAAGGAAGAAAATCAACAGTATCACCGGAAACACGATTCGCAGCCATATGGCCAGAATCGAGGTGGGGATGTCATATTTCGAAGTTTGATCCATGCTGCAGTCAAAAGGAACGAAGGTAGATCCGTTTGAAATGCCAGTGAAAAACTCTGAGCAAAAACACACGAACATAGAAAGAAACGATTCAATAAGAATGTGGGGCGCATTTTTTCGGACAAGCAATATATTTCCAACCGAGATGGTTTTTTGATTCGGCATCCACTCAGGATCGAATCCTGATCTGTGCAAAATTCGAAAGGGTTGGATATTGGTCTCAAGGCAAAACAAGTGGGGGATTTGTTTGATTTTGGTGTTGAAAATACAAATAAGAATAAAACTTTTTCCACCTTGAACTGTGAGGAGCCCCTTCAGGACTCTGTTCCAAGACAGGTCAATCGTGACAGCCAAGCTGGTAACTTGCAGATAGTTGATAAAAATCTGTGAATTGAAAACACAAACTTTTTAGGGCCGGATTCGTGGCGGACTCTGAAAGACAAAGAGAGGAAGAGAAATTCTGAAGTACAATATCGTCACTAAAAAAAAAATTAAAAGAAAAAAAAAATCTGCTGCTTGAAAGAAAAAAAGGTTAAGAATTCTTGTCAAGATGGTGAAAGCAAGCAGGGGTTTAATTTCTGACCTTCAGCGTTTCAGTCAGATTTTCAGAAGCCTCGACGTAGTCAGGGATCGATTCTTCAGGGATTTGCTGGCCACTTCTTGTCATTCGGGGAGGACCTTCATGACAAAAAACACATCCCAACAAGTATGTCGAGCCGAGAGGGTGCAAAACGCTGGAATTTTTATGAATAAAGTGTTTTGTTCTGGACCAAAGCAGCATGCAACCTACTGACCTCATGGAAAAAACGGGAAAAAAAAACAGAACTAGTACCACCCAAGATTTTGATTTGCGGGAATCATCTTACTAAATCCCCCCCCCCCCAAAAAAAAAAAAAAACACCCACCAGAAACGACTAAAAACATGCAAAAATCACCATGACATACATCGTGCCAACCCATTTCTGATTTTTCTTTTTCAGAATGAGCTCCAAAGGATCATCAGTGTCTGTTTATGAATGCGACTCCAATTCCATTTTTTTTTTTTTTTCAATTTTGTTCAATTGTATGACAGACACTCCAGCAGAACTTACCATCCCTGGACTCCCGGATCGTTCGGGGGTTTCGATGTCTGACCTCGAAAGCATTCTGGAAATACCTTTTGCTGTTGAATATTTCGAACAAAACCAACAGAGAAGACCACAACGCCCCCAAGAAAATGAGAAAACCCGTCAATGAACTCCCACTGCATTTGACACATCTTCCTCCTGGCAGATGCCCATAGTCGTCTTGACAAGAACCGCACAGCCTTCCCTTGTAACCCTGAAAACAGAAATCAGGCAACTTTTAATTATTAATTCAAATATTGACTGATATTAAAATGTTTTTTTTTTTCTTTTTTCTCGGGTCGAGCTGTAGTGTTTCAGCTTTCAGCAAAGCATCCCAGAGTTTTTAGCTAAAATCATGAAATTAAAAAGAGAACTTTTCAATAAAACAAGCTCACATACACATTACAAATTATTTTAAAATATTATTATTCAACCTCCCTCCCCCCTTTTTTTTTCCCCCTCCTGATTTAGAGTCTTGCAAGTTGTTGCAGCCAAACCATGGATTCACCCTTGAAAAAAAACAGCATCATGTGAATTCTGTCCGCTGATTCTGTTTTCCAAACCTGGAATATCCAAAGCTAACCGGCATCTGGTTGAAAAAAAAAAAAAAAAAAAAACACCACCCCAGCATGAAGCCTTACCGGCCTGCACTGTTTGTAAACATCATTTTCGACAGGTTCATTACTGGGTCGAAGGGCAGCTACGTCCCTATAGAAGCTCCCGAGGTTTTCTTCTCGGCCGCCGAATTCACATGCCTCCCGGAGCAAGCAATTGTGGAACTGAGGTGCAAACGGCGTCGAATGCCAAAACCCGGGTTTTGGAACAAGGGCTGCACCCCCCAGACAAATCGCATCGGTTTCACATTCTTGGCAGCCCTTTTTCGGAAGAAAACTGTTTCAAGAAACGATGACCCCGTGGGGAAAAACATGCATATATTAGATTCGATCGATACATCTTGACAAATCTGCGATTTCTTTCAAACAAAAACAACGACGACCCGCTGTTACCTGTACTTGGTGATTTCGCAGACGTTGCATTCTTTGAAAGCTTCCCCCTCCATTTCCCCAGGGTAGCAATCCCGAATGACGAAAGTGGTGTTCACAGAGGCCAATCGACCAGCAGAAAAAGTCAGACTGTGCTCCACATGCTCTCCGAGGACATCCGTGGAATTTACATTAACTATTCCGTTCCTCGCCTTGTAAATTTGCTGGCCTCTGATGGCGTCCGTTGGTGTTGAAAGCGTCACATCGATTTCTGCATCGAGATTGAACAGGGTCTTTCCCCTTCTGAATGCCCTTACGATCCTCGGAAATTAAAAAAAGGAATAAGCAAAATAATTAAACTGAATTGTTTCTCTTTTTTTTTTTGGGTTTGTTGGAATGTTTTTCTAGGCTCTGATTGCATCCGATGGCGTCGAAAGCGTGACATCCATTTCTGTTGTCCGTACGTAATTCTGTGGCCAAAATTTTTTGGATGAGGTGATTTTCTGGTATTGGGTTGGGATAGGAGCAGAGTGGCTCCTCAGGCAACATGGAATCATTGATTGATTGATTGATTGAATTCTGTGGCCAAAATTTTCACACTCAATTAAGAGAGCAATCGATCGAAAAAAGAATATGCCTCACCGTTTTCAGGGATCCCTCCTGTGACGGTTTGTTTGAAGGCATCTATCACTCTGAGTTCGACGCCTTGGTTGGGGTTGCTTGCGTTGAACACCATTCGTTTTCCTGAGGTCTGTTTAACTGTCGACAAATCTTTCGGCCAAACCAGCTCCAGAGCAACTCCGCTGGATGCGACTTGAGGTCCAAAAATGCCATTGCTATTCTGTCAAAAGAAACGCAGAAGCAAGAATCCAACGTTAAATTGTAGTTTAAAAAAGAAAGTAATGCTAAATTGGATTTTAAAAAGAACGTAATGCTAATTTGGGTTTTAAAAAATACCCATGCATCAGGACTTAATGCCTGAAATTGGTATAGGAAACTTATGTCATAACAAAATTTCCATCTCTTCAATCCTCCAAAAACATACTACAACCGAAACTATTTATTCAACAGATCGGCCAGGTGCCCTCTCATCGTACCTCCCCCCCTTCCCCTTTTTTTCTTTAAAAATCTCAAAATCAAAACAAGTAAAATGAAAAATTTCTTTACGGAAAAGTAAATAAATAAATAAATAAAAAGACTCAAAATAAATAAATAAAAGTAAAATGAAAAATCTATTTACCTTGACTACATTATCGACCACGTTTATGCATAGCTCCTTTTGCTTGCCTTCCTGCCAGATGTCCAAAAGCGACATCGAGTTATCAATAACCTCAAACGCAGTCGGATCGAAGGGCGCATTGGGGTCATAGTCCTCATAGTCATAGTCATTATCGGATCCAAAATCGTCTTGGCACTTGGCGTACATAGAGGAGGGGTCTGACACGAATATGCCCCCTCCCCCAAATTCAGCAACGTTTTTGGAAATATTGGCAGTCTCAATTCGAAAACTTCGACACGGAGCTGCCGTTGGAGTTGGATCGACTTCGCATGAGTCCTTGCTCCAGCCATTCCCACTCACAGCTGCAAATATCGCACCTGTCAAGGAAAAAAAAGAAAACAAGCAAATTTACTGTTTTTTCATAACTAGGGTGCTCTTGAGAACCAAGCAATGCTGTATTTTTGCCTCGAAAGAATTTTTCGACGTTCGGACTTTGGGAGTTGAAAAGACCGACTCAAAATCCTCCCATCAGGATTCGAACCCACGTCCCCAGTCTGACAGGGACAGTTTGACACCCCACCTCCAACCGCAGCCTTATTCCTCATGAGCTCAAGCTTCGACAACAACACCTTGACAATGGCTAGGTCCGGAACTTCATCCAACACCAGGCAAATCGCCCCACCCCCTCCAGATCCGCACGAACTCAACAGATTCTCCCCATCCTCTGGTTTTCCACCTCGTTTTTTTTTTAAATCTTTCCCGAGGGCAGAGTCTGCCTGTTTCAGTTTACGCCCGCCCGACAAAATATCTGCATCGGATTGCCACCTTTCCAAAACCACCGCTTCGTTTTCGACAAAAATAGAATCCCGGATCTGAAAAGGGAACACATGGAAAAAAAAGACAAAACTCAAGATCAACTTCGAATTGCTCATGGTAGATTTGTTCAAAAAATCAAATTCAAATGGCAACTGATGTTAAGGAACTGTCCTTTTTTTGACTTCAAGATATGAGCTCCTCTTTCCTAGCACCCCCCTCTCCTTTCCACAAAATAATATGTGGAAAATAAAAATAGAAACGAACAAACCCTTCAAACTACTGGACAGACTCCGGATCGTACAAAAGAGTGTTACCCTTTCCTGACAGAAATTCAAGAACATAGATCGACTGCAAATGAAAAGAGAGGTTAACATACAAAATATAAAAAACAACCCTGTCAAACCACTCTCTACTTTATCTGTTAATATTTGCGGTAATGAATTCACTCACTTGCAAAACGTTTTCCCTCAAGCTCCGTGCAACGGTGAAAAGGCCTCCCCCAGCAACAGCTCTGTTTTTTCGAAACGTTCCTGGTTGCAATTCAAGAAACAGATCCGGTGTTTGTAAACGCAGTTGAGCGGTGGTGTCCAAATATACGCCCCCCCCCCTCAGTGCGCTGTTCTTTTCGAAAAGATAATTCAATAAGCTGATTTCGGCGATTCCATCCAACAGACCCAAACCTCCACCGTTTCTAGTAGCGGTGTTGTTGATGAAATGCCCACCCTGCACAGTGACGGGGCCTGAGAAAAAAATGAATAACAAACAAATCAAGAAAAAAAAAAGAGAAGCCTGACTCTAGACAGAATGACCACCACCACAAGAACAGCCCCCCCCCAAAAAAAAAAAATAAATTAAAATCAAAATAGTATTAATAATGAATTTAAAAAATGGGCATTCGACAGGGGGCTATATGCTGCTGTTGATTTCTTATGTAGGGTCAAAATGAAAAAAATCGAATTCTATTTATTATTATTTTATTTTATTATGTTTGAGAAACCTCGGATCAAGACCATTCATATTTCGAGATTCAGTTTTTGCATTCTTGTTCTGCAGCGCTGTTTTTATTTTTTTTTCATCAGTTTTTTTTTTGGGAGGGGAGGAGGCTTTTCGCATGTACTTGTTGAAACATTATTTAATTTTTGGCCTTGTGTAACAAAAATTACACCAACAGAAAAGTGACATAGGCTATGTACATATATTGATCAATTAAAAATAATTATAATAAAGTATTATTATTTTTAGAAGAAGTCCTTTTTGATTTCATATCTTACCACAAAACACGCACAGGATTCCTCCACCATCAACTGCCCTGTTGTCTCTAAATTCCGAATTTGAGTTTCCGACGAGGCTCCCATCCAGCTCCGCAGGGCCACTGACGGTCAAATCGGCATTATTAGTAAGCAGAATGCCCCCTCCCATGTCAGCCTGGCAATTAACAACGTGGGAGTTCGCCCAACTCACTATGGTATTCCTCAGCACCAAACCCCCCCCAGCTTTGGAGGCCTCGTTGCTCTCGAATGTGCAAGATTCTATTTTTGCCTGCGGCGGTGCAAATACAAAAATGAAATTCTAATAGTAATAACAAAAAAGGTTAGTCATATTTGGTGTGCCAGCGATGGACCCTGTCTTGGGTTAATAAACAGAACAAAAAAAAAAAAAAAGGAAAGGGAAGGGGGGAGGAAAAAGAAGTTATAGGTGTTTGATATTTCATTCTTCATTCGATCTCCTCCTTTGATCAAGAGTAAATAATTGCATTCAATGTATCGATGACTGACGGGGGGGGGGGGGTATCCACAGTTCAAACCAAAATTCAAGATTGGTGCTCTTCTCTGTTCGAAACGTTGATGCCTATTCGATACAATCGAAGTTTTCCCTGACCTGCAACCAGTTCTTTTTGCATCGCACAAACACAGCAAGGATGTGTTATCACAGTCAGGGCTTTTTTTTTCCTTTTCTTTATTATGGAAAAATAAAATCAAAAATAAAGAAAAATAAAATGAAGGTCTTGAGGGAAGGGGCAAAAAACAGGGTTTTCGCATTCTTTTGTTTTATGGATATTGGCCTCCAACTTCACCCCACCTTGGTTCTATCTGATGCGACAATATGCACCCCCCCTCCATACACAGCTTGGCTGTTTTTCACATTACAATCGATCATTTCGATCGACATTCCCACATCCACAATGAACAAGAAGATCGACCCGCCTTGCAGAATTTCATCGTCCCTGACGTCGAACTCTCCGGGCGCCCCAACAAAACCAGCTTGATTGCCGTCGAAATCACACCCTATCAACGTAATGCTTCCCTCCTCCACCCCAGAGTCAGACACCATCGCAACCCCACCCCCCGCTGCCGCCACGTTCCCCTCGAAAGTGCTGTTTTGAATCAACACCTCCTTCATGTCTTTCAGCCCAACTGCTCCACCCCGACCGAATGCAAATTTGAAAATATAGTACTGGACAAGTTCGAGGGGTTTCCCAAAACCATCGTCCCTGGCCGGCTCACCCCCCCCATTACCCAGAGTAACTCTATTCCCTTCGAAACTGCAGCTGGAAATATTAACAGCCGTCCTCAATATGGACTGTTTACCAAAACAAGATATTGCCCCCCCCGAATTCATTGCCGTGTTATTAGTGAATTTCGACCTTTCCACTAGCAGTTGCCCACCCTGCACGCTGATTCCGCCACTCTTCATCCCCTCATTTCCAGCAAATACGCTGTCACTAATGGTTGCATTCACCCCTTCACGGAGGGTCAGCGGGGCCTCTCCAACCAAGGCAACAAGAGTGTTGTTCAGAAACTCTACCCCAAAGAATGAAACTGAAATCACGATCCCCTCCTCCACAGGGACGTTTTCGGGGGCTTCAACGACCACCACCCTGGGCACTCCTCTGCATCCTTCGAATATAACATTCTGTACCGTCACCCCAGTGGCACTACAAAATACAGACAGTCGAAATTGGATGAGCAGCTCTTCCCTCAGGTCGATTCAAAGCAGCGTGAGTGGGTACAGCACTGTTGCAGATCTTCAATTTCTAGTTGTCAGACGATCCCAACACCCTGAGTCTGTCTGAAACAGGGGCTTGGATGACTGACAGGAATTTGTTTTTGTCTCTATTGAACACCTGTGCAAGGAAATTCATCTGTTGGGCTGATTTTTCCTCGCATTGTTCTGGATATGGACAGAAATCGATACACGAATCGCCGTAACGATTAGTCATATTTAATTGTATGTCTGAAATTCGCACTCCGCCACAAACCTGATCGTGAGGGCATTCCCAGCGTCTGGACATCGCAGCGTCGGTTTTGATTTCCCCTCTCCGCCCCGTATCGTGACGTTCTCCTTGTCGATCACCAAAGTTTCGCTGAGTTCCAGCTCCTTGAACGTGAACTCGATCGTCTCGCCGCCCTCCAACCCCCCGAAAACATCCTTCGCGGTTTTCGCATTTCTAACTGTCAAAACGGACGCCTCCACCAGGTCACCTGCAAATTCGGAAATGTGATTCAGATGGAGATTTTCCTTCCACCGAGTGCATGCAAAAAAAGGGGAACGCTTGATCAGAAAATGAGCCTCGCTCGTACGGTGTGTCAGAGCCCAAACACCCCTCTCGTCAAGAAAATGAAACCCCAACTTTTTCCGCAAACATTCGAGCGGGAACGAAAGCTGGGAGACAGTGAATACCATGAATCCCTGGTGCAAAATCGTGGTGCAAAAGTAGCCAGACGGCCAGAAGCCACGCTGCGGACCGGCACAACCTCAACATCGCTGCCTTTTTTTCTCTGTTTTCCTCTCTTTTCTTATTTATGGAACAACGCCGCACGCTTCCTACGATATTCACTCCTAATCGACCTTACTCATGCCCAGTTTTCTCACTTTCGCAAAATCCGCCGAAATATATCCGATATTTTAAATGGGGGGAAAAGTTTGCTTGGGGGGACGCCTTGAGATCGAACTCAGCCCAACCACTGTCACATGAACCTAAATCGTAACTCATACCTCGTACTGAGGCCTATTCTCACACCACTTGCAACAACGACGCTCATGCTGGTCTGTCCAAAACCACCTCGAGGGTGGATTCCACAGCAGCAGGCATTACTCTGTTTTCCCACAGCATATGATGCTGTTTTAGTGTGGCACTTTTGCCACAACAGCAGGCATTACTCTGTGTTTTCCCACAGCATATGATGATGTCTTAGTGTGGCACTTTAGTCGCATACATCCAGTTGGGAAGATTCAGTGAACGTTGAGGCGTTCTGTGGCAACATGGAAATAGTTCCAAAGAAGTTCAGGGATGGACCTTGGTATAAATATTGCAGTGGTTCAAATTGCCACCGTTTCAGTTTCGAAGTGCAAACACAGTGTGGTTGAAAAGCCAGCTCACGATTATTTCCCTATAGACGTCGGTCGTGACAATCGGGTTCGGTAGTTTTCTCTTGAATAATACATGTTACAGAAAACAAAAACTGCTTCCATAGTTTTGCAGTATTTTTTTTTTTTTTCGCATGGTGCAGCTGGTGACCTCACGAAATGCTCCCCTTTTTTATCATACATTTATTTTTTTTGGGTTTGGGGACCAAAAAGGGGGAGTCTTGAAAGAACAAAAAACAAAAAATCTTTGTGTAAGGAGATTTCCTATTTCCTCACATCAACTTTGATTTTGTTTTCGTCTAAATCGTGTATTTTTTTTTCAAGTCAGAAGCCAAAATCCAAGTGATTCTTATTTTCTGTTTTTTTTTTTTTCCCTCTGTGCTGCCATTTCTTTTTTATTTTCTTCCCTTCAAATAGAATGTTCTTTCAACCCCACATCACCAGGGGAAAAAAAGCAATCAAAAGGCGCTCCCAAAAAAAATTCTTTTTATTTTGAGAGAGAGATTTTCCATAATAAATCAAGAATGTTAAGAGTTGGTGTGCCCTTCTCGTTTTTTTCCTTCCTCTATCTTTCAGCCGAACAAAATAGAAAGGGAAAATGGTGCCGAAGATTTTTCTTTTTTCAAGGTAACTTCTTTCTAATGAAAAAGATCTTTTTTTCACTTTAGCCCCCTCCCTTCCCTTTTTGCACTGTTTTGTTTATTTGTTCTATATCTTCCACCCCCAAACTTTTTCGATAGGAAGAAAGACATCCAAAGGGTGATTTAATCAGCTCATCCCAGCCAGTTAATTTTACCAATTCAAAATTGTGAAAAAAATGTCACAATTCTTCTGGGGGGTCAGCTCGAGCTCGACACAACAAAAAATACCCAGTGGTAAGGGCGGCTGGAGCCAGGGGGACTGCAAATATTTACATGAAACGTTTTGGCGCATAAAATACACAATTGATCGCTTGGTATGATTGATCCACATCCAAATTAAAAAAGTGCTGTCGGAATGAAACCTCATTTCGACAGAAATGACCCCAAACGAACAAAATCCGATCAGGAAAATAAAAAAAAAAACAAAAACTAATCCAACTTTTCAAACTTCTCTCCGAGTTCACGTGCAAAGAGGCGATTCTCGGCGACGCCTGTGCAGTGATTGTCTTTGCAAACCTTCACCAGGACTTTTTCACACTTTTGCTCAGACACCTGGTTGCATTTCTTTTCATGAACAGTTTCGCAGACATCCTCGTACACTGTCTTGCACTCTTCCTTGTGTTCGATCTTGCAAACCTCGTTGGTTACATCTTTGCAAACATCCTTCTGGACCTACAATAATCCAGAAAACCAACCCCCTTATTTTCCCCCAGTGTCTTCAAAAAAACGAAAGAAAGAAATTCAGACAGGAGCCTCCCTTACCGTTTCGCAGATATCATCAAAGAAGGCTTTGCTTTCCTCCGATTGGGTGGTTTGGCAATCCTTCTTGTGCTCGGTTTTGCATTGCTCCTTAAATTCTTCCTGGCAATCCAGGCTGGGGACGTCTTTGCATTTCTCAGGGGTAGTATGGCACTTGCCATCATGATCGCAAACCTGCAAGAAAATTCCCACGAAGAGATAACCACCATCATTTTCACTTTCAGCCCCGCTATTTACGTAGTGCGGCGGCTGGCAACTTCAAAAACAAGCATTTGGAGTACCTTCTTTCCAGGCCAACACTCCTTCTGGGTTCCACCCGTTTTCTTGCAAGTCTTGTGGGGCACCTTTTCGCAGACCTCGGTCGGCACATCCTTGCAAGTTTCGTGCGGGACCTGTGGGCAGCCTTGCTTTGCGATCTTTTTACACACCTACAGCGACCACCACCCTCGTAAAAAAAATCCAGCCGCCAGCCCACCTTCGATGAATGGATCGATGAGCTAAGTAACGAAGGGGACTACCTGTCTTGGGACCTGGTGGCACTCCTGCTTAGTCTCTGGATGGCACTTTTCAAAGGGAACGCTCTTGCACTCATCTTTTGGCACTTTTTCGCATTTCTGTTTGGGAACGTCCTCGCATTTCTCGGTGGGTACGTCATGGCACTTCATAGTGAACGAATCAACGCACTTGGGCTCTAAAACCAACACAGCATAACGAACACCGTGAGAGCACACCCAAAGCAGCATGGTAGCGTTGCACGTGCTTGTATAACTACGTAGTTAAGCGATCATCTCACTCACCGCACTTCTTATCGGGGCTGCCCAGCAAACGTCGATCTGATGCACGCAAAGACGAGCGTTAGATAGTCGGCAGGAGGGCACAAACACAAATTTCAACCAAACCAAAACAGGGTTCGCTCACCTCCAGCCGCGGTTACAGCAGCGATTCCAAGAACGAACAGTGCGACGACAGCAAACTTCATCTTCCCTGCAGTGTAAATCGATAATCCCCAAGGAGCGACAGCGAAGAATCTAGGCGAAAGGGTCGGGTTTTTCTGCTTGTGTTGAGGATGTTTGCGAAGCTTTTTTTTTTTCTTATCGAGAGTGGCTCGGTTCGGTTTAAATACTGATGGAGGTGCAGATATGATGGACCTGGGACAGCATCCGACAGACCTCCCTATGCGAGAAAAGACTCCCATCCTTTCCTTTGAAAACTGACGGGGTGCTTGATTGTCAGCAGGTGAGGGATCGGCTCCACAGAACCCAAAGATCTTTTTTTCCCTTAGCCGCAGGATACGATTCTGTAGGGCCTGGGAATTATTTGTGGATTCAATGGTGATGTGTCAGTTGGGGACTTGTATTGCTTATTTGTACAGCAATCGTGGAGGGTGGCCCCCCAAAAAGGGGTTCCATCTCTCCCATGGTGCTGGGTAGGTGTTTTTTGGAAACTGTAGTCAATATTGCCATCCTAATGCTTTCAGGGACGTGTGATCTTTTGCCCAAAACGTTTTGTTTTGGGCTGGACTCACGAACACATCAGTTTTCTTTTGAAATTTTGAGAAAAGGCCAGGATACCTTATCTCAAAAATTTCAGTGTTGGTCTGCAACAAGAAAACCAACCCACTGCAGTTTACCCAGCTCTTCCAACTTTCATGTATTGCCGTGTTTCGACTTGTCTGTTTTGGAAAAGGAATCTTGTCCAGTTGCAAGTCTCGTGGGACAGGTAGTGGTGAGGCGAACAATGAACCCGCAGCCCTTTTCACCTTGCATTCAAATTGAGCACTGGACTTTGCCAAGCGCCACCGGCATAGGCGCAACCAGGATTTCAGGGAAGGGGGGGCACAAGTTTTTTTTGGGGGGGGGCCCAATTTTTTTTTAGGGTAAGAAACAGTTGGTTGAGGCATGGCGCAGTAGATTTCAAGAGGAAATTTCTTTTTTTTCCCTTGCTCCTTGACTTTTGGGGGGGGGGGCCAGAAAGTTTCTAGGGGGGGCCAGGTCCCCCCCTGGTTGCGCCTATGGCCACCAGCCTACCAGTCTTTCACCTCCGTCTCAACACTGTCACATTGCCAGTCATAGGGACGAAGAGGCGGGCGATTCACGTGAGGCTCAAGGGAAATAGAGGTCAGCACCAGCAAGACGCTGAGCGCCAGCGATCTCCAACCCCAAAGCATTGGACTGACGGGGAGGACTCCATCACACAACACCGATAAAATAAATGTGATGGATCACATCAAAACCCATCACGATGCCGCGTGGAGCGTGGAGTTCTTTGTTTGCATGGGGTTTTCGTCCCTGATTCACTTTTTTTTTTAACTTCCTTGTCCCCGTTCTCAAGCCACGATGCCTTCGCGAGCGGGGTACGGTCCGTTCGTTTTGTTCGGGGGCGCGGTTGTGATTATGATGATCGGCGGGATCTTGGTTTCTCCGCAACGATTAAATGGAATGAGAGAAGTCACCCTCAACACAGAGAACAAACGGGCAAGCGATCCATCGATCGACGTCAAGCACGATGGCCCCGCACTCGCGGAACCTCAACAAACCGTCGCAACGGCTGGGGAAGAGAGAGATAACCCGGAGGATTCTGCGGGAGACGTGGCGACCGCAAACGATACGACGGACCCCCCCAAAGATGAGGAATCGCTGACGGAGTGCAAACGGATTTTGAATGGAACGGAACATGCTGGGATGGCTCGCTACTGCGAGTGTTACTCCAAGGAGGGGAAAATCGATGCTGATTTCAGGGAGGTGCCCGCTCGAGTGGGGGCGGTAGACTTTTCCATGCACGTGTACCGTCGGGCAGACATCGTCAGCAATGAAATCGCTGCCAGGAAAACCTGGGAATTGCCCACATCCAACATGTTCCTGGCTGCAATGGAGAATGAGTACAAGGCGCTTCTCGAGAAAAACTCCACCGCCCAGAAGTCGGACATTACCTTTCTGGACATCGGGGCGAACATCGGATGGTACTCGATTTTGATGGCGGCCTATGGGTACAGAGTGATTGCGATTGAGCCAATGACGAAAAACTTGCATGCATTGCGGGCATCGATGTGTGTGAACGATTTGCAACACTTGATGGAAACCCATCATACCGGATTGGCGGAAGAAAAGAGGGAGTGTGCAATCGTTTCGCATGGAACCAACACTGGTGAGTTCAAAAGGGTGTAATAACTTTGCATAGATTGGCCATCCATGTTGAGGGAATCGGGCGATCGATCGGCTCAGCGTGTGCCAAAGTCAAACTTTGAGGTGCAAAGATCAGGAATTCTTGCCCAAATCTCATTAAAAAAATTAAATCGAACGCTAACCGCATGTTACTGAGAACAGTTTGTAAGAACCTCACAAAAACTTATTCAGTTGGGCGTACGTTTTTCTTTTCGAATTGAGGGTGTAATGAGCCAGTTTTTTGCTGGCGGTCAGTGCTTACTCAGAACTCCATTAAATTTCTGCCTCTAACCTCCCTAAATATTGCCACCAGGGGTGACAGATCTCCGCCAGTGCTTTGTGGTTGGAAGCTGGTGGTGCTGAAAGAAGCAATGGACATTATTAAATTAGAAAACAGAAAAAATTACATATATCCATATGATCCGTTGGCATATGATTATGAGGACAAAGCAGGAAGAGTAAATCTCTACCTATGCATTTATTCAAGGAAAAAAAAAACGATCGCTGCTTCAATTTTGAATTAAAATTATTTTTTGACAGGCCGAGTGCAGCCCGTTCGCGGAAATGTGTTCTAGTCTGACTCAGAAATAAAGCACAAAATATTCCCAATGTCCATATCTAGCTCTCTACCGGCCGTCAATTTTTGATCTTTTTTTACCAACCACCATCAAGAGATGTCTTTACTGACTTTTTTTTTTTTCCTTACCAGGTGATGGGATTGTGGTGTGTGACGACAGCTGGAAAAAGCTAGGCTACGTCACTCGAGAACTGGTCCATATCAACCGTTTGGACGATCTTATTCCAGAAAACGAGCCCATCAAACTGGCAAAAATAGATGTGGAAGGATACGAAGACCATGTTCTGGGGGGAGGCAGGCGGACGCTGCTGTTTTCCGGAATATCGAAAATAATGAGCGAGTTTTCGGTGGAAATGATGGGAAATGCAGAGTCGGACCCCCTTCATTACTTGAAGATGTGGGGGGATGGTGGCTACATAATTCGGAAGAACAGGTTCGATACGGGCGAAATTCTGAAACCTTCGGAGTTCGAGAAAACGGTCGATCTATGGAAAAAAGCCATCGTGAACATATTTATAGAGAAGCAGGATGGTCAGATTTCGTGAATGAACGATCAATCAAAAATGTACTAGCAGTTTGTTTATAGTTTGTTCGTTCAAGGAGCGCGGCCTCCGTTTTCATGCTGTCTTTTCTAATTTATTGTGGCGGAGGGGGGGGGGGGGGAGGGAACTCAAAATTCAAGATCAGTGGAGAAGGAAGGTTTTTTTCGGTCCCCAGAATAATATCTTTTTTTTGAATTTGTAGTTGGGTTCGGTAGAACATTTATGAGTTTGATTGTGTTTCCAAGACTGTTCTATGCATCCATTCGCACACACACACACAGAGAAAGAGGGAGGGAGGGCGTCTGTTTGTGTTTTCTCTGGGAATTGTGAGGATCCTTCAATCATGCAAGATTGGGCACCAGTTTCTATCTTTTTGAAATCCACCATATGTATAGTCTTATAGGTAAGCCTCGACAGCGCTGGGGCAGCATTTCACTCCTTCAACACCTTGATCGCATGTTTCATAGGAAAGCTCCATTGGATTCTGCTTGTCATAAGCATGAGGTAGCAAGGACAGGAAATTGCCTGTTGTGGTTACCACAGCTGAAGAAAGCAGATATTTATAAGTGCCAGAATTGCTTCAAGAAGCTTTCCCACAGTGAGCAAGTTCAGCAGCCTGATCTTCAATTGAACAACCTTCTCACATATCCCAGCGAGATTTTTCAAAAGACACTGAAAAGTTTGCAAGAATGCAAGCATCAATTCGTTACACTGAGTTCTGCTGAATGCAGATCCACACCACCACCAGAAGAAGAAAAAAATCCTATTCAATATGTACAATGACTGTCATGTCAAAAGCAAAAAACAAAAGAAAAAGAAAAATACGACACAGAAAAGAGAGGCGTCTGGGAAAGAAATGCCTCAAAATCTTGCCAGCTGATTTCTATCTGTAAATAGAGAAGAGCCCCGGCCACCTCCGAAAAACAATCTTAAAAGAAGACAAGAAAAACGCCCAAAAAATAGATAAACCATACCCACAGGATGGACTGCCCTCCCCCTTTCCACACCCTCCCAAAAAGAAACCCAGAATATAAGCAAATAAAAAACAGCCCTGAACAAACACAAAGCAGTTTTTCTATTGTGAAAACTCGACACTCCCTCACTCTTTTTCTTCTTCTTCTCTCTCTCTCTTTTCCACAAATTGAAAAAAAAAAGCCGTAATTTTGAGAATCGGGGAAAATTAATGTACACTGCCAAGCGTATCGATTGATTATTGAACAGCAATCTCCCAGTCAAGTCAAAGCAGCGGCGAACAAACGAACAAAAAAATTCACATTATATACAAACAGTCATGCAATCGCTTCGCTCTTCTCAGTCCCATTTCAAGTTCTCCTTTTCTTAATCTTTTCTTTTTTTCCCTCCAATTTTTTTTTCACCTTTTCATTCCTCAAAAAACCCCTTCTTTCCTGTTCCAAGTCATCACCAAATAAATGTTTTTTTCGCGCAAGCTGAATTTAACAGAGATTCCTATTGTCATTGGGGAAATGAATGGAAGCATTAACGAAGCCAATGCAACCACCATGCCTAAATCTTGAATTGATTCATTGGCTCTCTCACTCAACCTCCATCTCACTCTTTTTTTTCTCCCTTTTGGGTGACTATGGCTTCTCCCTATGCTGTGGAGTTTTCTTCTCACTCTTTTCTCTCTCCTCTCACTCTTTTCTCATACTTATCGTAAAATTCTCTCACTTTCCTCAAAAGGAAAAACTCACCTCATCCCTCCACCAGAAAACATTTGCGCTTTCTTCTCGCTTTTTTATGTTTTTGTTTTTCGGCCAACAGTCTTTCTCACACACTCTCACACACTCTCTCTCATTTCCAAAAAACCGACATTTTCTCAATCTCCCTTTTTGGATTTAGATTTTGCCTTGGATTCAATTTTTTCAGGGGGTTGACCCCCCTTTTCTTCGGCAGGCAGTGCGGTTTGCTTCTGTAATCCTGCGATTCGCAAGAAATCCACCCAGAGCAGGGAGCCCAGATAGGTGTTTGCAGTTCTAGCAATGAAAGTCAGCGATCTGCAGAGCTGAGGTCTGCCCACCAGCACTTTTTCGATTCCTCGTTCCTCAACGATTCCTGCTAGAATCTGGTATCGTAGATTCGAGGAAATTCCCATGTATAGACCATATCCAATACCCATGCCGATGACATTCTGTTGGGAAAAAAAAACACCAGAAAAAAGACACCATATTCAAATATCGAATTGAAAAGCAGGATTCAGCACCCAAAATAATAACTCTTAAAATAAATAGTGAATATATCTTATATCTTATCAGGGGGTAATAAATCTTCTTAGTTGTACTGTGGGGAGATTTGAAGAGCAGATTCTTGGGCTTACCAAAATATGGTCTATATTTTTTTAAAGAATCTGATGACCATATGTAAAAAATGGATGAATCGATAAAACAAAATTATCATTTCATTTAAACTGTAAGCAATATGTGCAGCGGTCCATTGCATTTTTTTTTCTCCCTTTATATTGACTTTCCAGGTTCTTTTTCAAAAATCTCGCACCAGCAAAAGTGTATGGTCTTTTCTAAACGAGAGCAGAAGTTTTTTTCTTTTTTTTCCTTTTTTTTTTGTTTGAATACCTGGGGTGGATTTCTGTTTTGGAAATTTGGATCCATCATTTCTCTGGCCTTGATCAAACCATTTGTGGCTGCCACACCAATTGCACTGCAAATGATACCCACTCCCAGCAGCTTGGCTCCGTTTCTCAAAATCGAGAAACTTCTCTGGAGCAATGTGAACGGTTGCATACCTGGTTGCACCATCTATCAACAGAAAAAAACAACAACAAATTCACGAAAAAAAATAAAAATATACTGCGGACATTTTCCAAGATCATCCTTAAAATAAGGATAAAAATTCAAAATATACTGCGGACATTTTCCAAGATCATCCTCAAAACAATGATAAAAAATTAGATCGAGAACACGGTTGTCTGTGGGGCATCGTTACTTTTACTCCATTGTTCTTTTCTTCATTTTTTCAAATTTTGGGAAGCGGGGGGGGGGGAGGTAATGCAGCTCCTTCTTGTCACACATATCACACTTTCCTTCCTTCACCCCATTAAACGAAAAAGAAAAAAAACGGAAAAAATATGAATGAAAAGGGGTCAAAAATAGACACTAGATTTCCCCACTTCCCCTCCGTGCCTCCGAACTGTACCTGGAAAGCATTCTCAGGAATATTACTCAACCATTTTGGTCCACGAGCAGCTGCCTTCCCTGCTGTTCCTGCGAAGCTCAGCGTGGGGGCAGGCAACCAAACCAACATGAAATCTGCAAGCAGGGCCATCACCACATTGGCGAACACGAAATCTAACTCCAGCCAAAAAACTTTGTCTCGCTTCTTGTACTCCGCGGTGGATTTCGTGAATATTCCAATCCCGCATTCCAAAGCGACCTTGAAAAGAAATGAGGGATCCGCCAGCATTCTTTCCCTGAAACCTGGATAGAAAAAAAATCAACATTGATCGGAATATACATTGTACATTAGATATAAATGAATTTAATATATAACAAAATGGTATATATATATCACATATAATAAATCGAACCTTCCACAGAAAAAAAAAGAAAAAAAAGCGAAGCATCAACACCAACAAAACGTATTGATAATAGATTCAGATGAGGGGTTCTCTGTCGACCTACCAGCAAATCCAAACAAGATTCCGGCAATGAAGTTCTTTTCAAAGTTGAGGTATCTTTGAAGTATTTTCTCCGTCACCTGGACAAAAAAAAAGAATAAAAAAAACGCCAAAGGGATCAATATAGGGAAATCCCTGGAGGGCTTAATATGAATGCAGATTTCATTTGCCTGCCAAAATACTGTGGGAACGCATATTGACACCAGTACATAAGTGCGTAAACCAGCTTTATATTTTCTTTACAATATATTTAAAAAAAAAGAATTAGCAGAAAGAAAAGGTTGCTTCCAGTTCGTACATATTTTGAAGTAATAATGAATAATGCCTGAAAGGGGGAAGGGAGGGGGTTCGATGGATTTACCTTGCCATCAGTGATCGCTTTCGCAAAATCAACTGGGAAACTTTCGAGGCTTCGACCCGCTTGCGCCAGTAGAGCTGCCACTCCAGGGCTCATACCTGTTTGATGGATCATATCACTCTTTTTCAACACTGGTGCCTGTTTATGTGTGGCTGGCTTACACCCGAGTTTTCCAGCAGGTTTAGAACCTTTTTTCCCAAGGAAATCATGGAATGCAATTCCGAGTATTAGCAAAATACACGGAAGTGCATTCCATGATTTTTAAAAAGCGCTCCACTTCCAACTATTTCAGTCTTTTAGGGGTTTTTTTGCTCATGGGGTTCATTAAAGAGTTCTCAATTCCTCCAAACTAGATAAATGTGTTTTTGACTGACTCACAAATGCCAGACAGAAGGCATTGATGGCAAACCAGAAAAAAAAATATATCTATTTCCCTCCCGCTTAACTTTTTTTTCTTGGGGTTCCATTTTGATCTGGAACAGCTGCATGAATTTCTTGCTCTTTTTTTTTTCTTAGATTAAAAGAAAAACTCCGATTGGATTTTAATTCGTATTTTTTTAAATTTCAAATTGGATTTTATTTCAGTGGATTACTTTCCCTTCTTATTTTTGGCAATACGAATGCAACCCCTGACATGACTAAACCTGTGGCAAGGAAATTCAAGGATCTAATGCTTGTTCTTTTTTCTTTTTGATGCATCCTGCAGGACATTTGCTTTCTTCCCCTTCCCCAGGCTTTTTTTTGTAATTTTTAGACTGTTATTTTTTTTTTCTCTTGGTGGCTGTTCTTACCACCAGAACCAGCGCCATCGCCCCCGTTGTCCCCACCCCCCCCATTTCCGCCAGTAGAACCGCCCCCGCCCCCTCCGTCGCCACCGTCGCTCTCTTCGACTGGCCTGACTGCCTCAGGAACTGTCGAGCATCGAAGCTCCCAATCGTACTTCGGCCTCTCGCCTGAAGAACACCGAAGAAAAACTGTCAAGAATTTCGCGTGGGTTTCCTAGACTTTCAACCCCGCGAGAGTGACGACGCACAAATTGACAGAACTGAAGGAAAAGATGGCGAACCGGCTGTTGTACAGCTTGTTGGACATTTCTGGCTGTTTTTTCAAGAGGAGACTTCGAGTTGGAGTCCGGAAGGCGCTGTTCGCGTCGGAAAAATAAAACTTGGGTAAAAGTCGGAATCTGTCCTCTGCGTACCAGAAGAGAGTCCTGGTCGACGGACGACACTCGGGAATCCGCGCGTGCCGCGTCGACCCACGGGGCGTTGGGCGCGAGTCGAGGTTTCGCCGAATCTCGAACAAACGAACAGCGAGCCTCGTTCACGAGTGAACTGATGGGTGTGGACTTTCAAACCGACGCTGCTCATCTCAACGATTCTATGGGTGAGCGATCAATACGAGAGAATGAATTTCGCGCCAGACAAACGACGACAATTTACAAAACGGACAAGGCCGCGCTCTCTCTCTCTCTTTACGGCCTATTCCGTAGGGAGAAGAATATTCACACCACAGAAAGCAACGCCCAGTTGAAAGATGCAGTGGCAAGAACAGAGGCAATGACATTTAAAAATATAAACGCCTTAATGAAAATCTACTACAAATCGGCCCGACAATCGAGCCCCCATGACGGACAGTGACGAAAAGTATTGCTGGCAATGAACCGCTTACCGAATCGCTCCACGTTTTCCCCAACCGCCATCAAGATCAGCCACACCAAAGTCAACGACCTGAAGTCGGCCATTGTTCCTTCCCTTGCGTTTGGACCAAAACGTTTTTTGTCCTTTCCCTCCTTGTTCCTTGTTTCTTGCTTTCGCTCAGAAAAACTTGTACTCGATCCCCTGGAGCCAATACGAAAAAAACTTGTCAGCACTTGCAAGTGCACTTTCAATTGAAAGAGCGTCAAACACACAAGGGAATAAGCATTGCAGATTGGCGACTCCTCACGAAAACGGGCACAGTGCACTGAATCGTGAGCTTGTTCTCCTCGTTGACTTCTTCGGATCGTTGGTCGCCTTTCCTCTTGGCTGCCTTTTTTGCCGCGAAAAAACTCAGTGTGATTGCAGCGATAGGCAGGAGTGCGCGCACGAACATTCCAGAGTTCTTAACTTGTTGGTGCGAAACGAATGCTATCGAATCACACGACCTCAAGTTGTTTGGCGAACCACGGGGTTGCTCAAAAGGGGAGGTGCATTCTGTCAGGACAGAAACTCGGGGTGGCCAGAAACTCGCCGGAGTGTGTGGGCCGTTCATTTCTTGGACGACCATTCGCACATTATCTTCGTTTAAACCGAAGAAATCCCTCCATTACGACGTCTTTAACCTTGTTGGTAAATACTCTCTGGAGTTACTCCGCAGCCTCTTCCACCCTCTTTTTTCCGTATTGTGTTTCGAATACCGAAGGTCAATAATAATATTCAGCGCAGCGCTGTGCTAAATATCTAGTCCGTCGCTAGTCGCTGGGAAGTGAGAGGAGCGTGGCGGCGGTAAGGACCAGCAGACTGTAAGCATACCCAAAATAGCAAAGCGATCGAGTGGAACACGTATACGGACTTTTTCCTTTCTTTCTTTCTTTCTTTCTTGTTTTTTTCCCCTCCACCCTTCCTCTCAGGAACTTTTCGACCACCACAACGGTACCGACTTTTTGTTTTGACTGATCCAATGGGTTAGGCTTGCAGCTTTTTCAGAAGTTGTCTCAGAGATGTTTTTAGTGACCTGGCGCTACATCCAGGTCTCCCCTTCCCCCAAGTGAACACAAGTTTGCGCCTCCCATGGACGTTGGGCGACGACCTGAGATACATTTCACCAATAGCTTCAAAGTGCTGGAGACCTCTCGGGTAGGGCGTGAATACATTTCGTGCACCTGGTGAAATCGCTTGCTGATATCTGTGAGCGCCAAAGTGGTAGATGACTGAAATGAGGCAGTAGTGGACGAAAGGAAGTGGTGCTGTGTAACGTGGGGTAGTGCGATAGTGAGGGAATCTTGTGGACAGTTTGATTAGTCGTGGGAAGGTATAAAGTTCGACAGGGAAACTTGTAAACAAGAGACAGCGAACGTTTGTTCGCGTTGAGTTAGGTCTGCGCTCGAGTTTATTACATGGTTTCGGAGCTGTAATCGGTCTATTCAGTTGTTGAAAGTTCGCACGCTGGCTCGCTTAGGCGTTGAACTCGAAAAGCTCGACCTCGAACTATCCTTCAGCGATAGTTCGTTTGCAACCGCAAAAGGACAGCGAACCAGCGAGGACGCAGATACGCACTCTCACGACTTGGCACAAGGACGTGCTACTTCAGACACGTCGAGTGTGACAGACCTCGGCAAGCAAGCTAAGTGGCGTAACACGCCTTGGTTTGAAACTGACGAACACCTTTTTTTTCCGGACATATCGCGTCCTAGGAAGGACCGCAGGCACGACATGGCTGACGTTGAAAAGATACAGAGAGTGACGAAATGGACAAGGGAGACGGCAGACTGGCTCGTCCCATATGCCGAGGTCACAGAGGAAGAGACCACGGAGAGAGCACGTGTCATTCTTAAGCACGTTGCGCCGACCACACATGAAGGACGCGCAATCTACAAAATGATCACTAATGCGCTGAAGGCTACAGAGTGGTTTATTCAGGACCCAGACAATCCAGAGCGAAGGATTCGACTGACTGACGAGGAACGCATAGAGACTGCGTGCTGGGATTCTATCAAGGCGAATCTAAACAATCTCCTTCCAACGGAGAGTATTGTGAGCGCCAAAGTGGTAGATGACTGAAATGAGGCAGTAGTGGACGAAAGGAAGTGGTGCTGTGTAACGTGGGGTAGTGCGATAGTGAGGGAATCTTGTGGACAGTTTGATTAGTCGTGGGAAGGTATAAAGTTCGACAGGGAAACTTGTAAACAAGAGACAGCGAACGTTTGTTCGCGTTGAGTTAGGTCTGCGCTCGAGTTTATTACATATCCCACCGCAATGAAACGTGCTGTTGTGACGGGATATGAGTGAAATACACAACACTCTGTGACGCCGGTTCCACGGTGCAGAGTTCGTCCTGGTGAGAGGGTCTTTTATGAACGCAGGTTACTCCCCAGGATTTGCAGGAGGTGGTATCAAAGGTCGGGGAGTTCGGTGGTGACGACCGTGCGAGAATAGGAGGAACCCTCCACCGCGTCGGTTGCATGCGGAACAGGAATGACGAAATCGTGGGTCTCACATTGCACGTTGGAAAAGCAGTGAGGGGCCCAGCAGACTTCCTCGCCGACATGATCAAAGGTGCTTAGTTGAAGTGTTCGAAAGCGAGCACAGCCGCCACAGCTGTGTTTAGAGAGAAAGTCGGTATTGTTTCTTGGCTTTCCTGGCGTCGGCAAGACGACCGTCATTCGGGATGTTGCCCGAGCAAGCGGGGACCTGAGGAGAAGAGTTATTGTTGTGGATTCCTCGAACGAAATCGGGGGCGACGGGGACGTTCCCCATCCGTTTATTGGGCGCGCCAGAAGAATTCAAGTCCCAAAAGTTGATCAGCTGTTTGACGTCATGATAAGACAAGGCTGCGATATATCATATACGATGATGTACTTGAAGAAAAGGTTTTTTCTTGGAGCTCTGTCTCGTATCTGCTCTTTGTGCCGACGAAAGGGGCACCGCAACCGCCCACGGCCACATCCTGGAGAATTTGATGAACAACCCTGAAGTCGTTGGACTTTTGGGGGGAATGGGGTCGGTCGTCGTTGGCGACAAGGCGGCCAGCAACAGAAGCAAGGGGGACGGGATGGCTCGAAAGTCGATACGTGTGCACATTAGCTCTGTTTCGGTTTTCGAGAGAATTATTTCTTTGGCAAGCGAACTGTGAGAAGGCCTCTGTCGTGCATTGCGGACCTTGGAGAGACAAAGGCCTTTGGTCTTCGAGGTGGTGGTCGAAATAAGAGACCAATAAATTCATAATGTGAAGGCGTCAGTCGACAACCTCCTGCGAGGTCTGCACACCGAAGTCGAGGTAACGCTGCAGAGAACAACTCCATTCCTCGTTCGATTCATTCGACACAGAACGACGCCGTTGCTTATTCGGTCTGTTTCTGCACATTGTGGTATCCTATCTCGATCACAATAATATGCAAAGAATGAAGTAGCACACTTCTGTGGACGGGTAGGTTCGCAGGAGAGATCAGTCGACTGGTGCGGTCTCAGTAACAAAGAAGAATGATTCACCTGGCGGCTCCCTCGAAACACCCTCCAAAGCGAGAAAGCCCCCCGCTGCGCCAGCTCTTCCAGAGAGCACAGGTCAAGGGAATCCTAAAGTCGTCATTGCTTCCAAAAAATATCAGTACATTAGTCGAACATTCCGAGCGCTGTGTCACAAGTTGCGCGAATTAACAGCTTGGGTATTGCGGTGCCCGCAAGGGATCTGGTGATGAAGAGACTAAAAAAGAAAGGTTTGGAAGTTGGGGAACGAAATATTAAACACCTCTTCGAATTCGATGGGGTGCTTCTCGTGACCTCGGAGGGCATGCAGGCGTTTCTGAAGAAACCTGAAAAGCTTCAGTCACAACGAGCGACTGCCATGAAAGGAGAATGGACCACTTTCCTCCCGCACCTGAAAACTTGGGTGAAGGATACGTTTTTGGCAGAAGGCCACTACATGTACGAAAAAACAATGACCACTGCGACATTGTTGTTGGCGTCCAAAATGTCCACGGCGTTGGGACAAGCAATTTCTAACATTCCACCTTAAGATTCTTGACTTAGGGTAATTGTTCCTTTTATGCTCGCGTTTAAAATTTCGAATCGTGTGAACAATCATTTCTGGAAAACAACGTCCAAGCTGCAAACAAACAAACATCAAATTACATTGTGGAGGAGAATAACGTCCAAGCTGCGCTTCTGGACTTTTTTTGGAGTTGACAATATCATTGTAAAGTTATATATTTCGCTGGTGGATTCTCACTAACTGCTGAGTAAATACACTTTTTTTAATTTCGCTAGCCCACAAGTGGCCATAAATTTGGCTGTGGGCCTTCGTCGCGGGCCCAATTTAAGAAAAAGAATGAGAATGCGGCCCCAACCCGGATGATACAAATTATGAGTTTGGATCCCAACATTGATTCATAAATAGTGTGGAAAGGACTAATTCGGTTTGGGTAGTTGCTGTGCAGTTGGGACAGTCAGGAGTCCTGACTCAGGACTCTGGCTTGTGGTATTCGAAGGGACTTTGGTTGAAACACGGGTCATACTTTCTACTGTAAAAACGTGAATTCAACAATAGTTAATCTTTATTAATAGTATTATAATTACAAATATCTTTTTGGGGGTTTTGGAATCGTCGATCGGTTTCTTTAATGTGGCCAGACATCGGGTGGATATGGCGCTTTTGCTTGCGCCCCAAATATTACCAGGCAAAAGGGCCACAATAGGCTATAAAAAAACACATTGGTCTGAGTGCTCGTCTGGGTGGATGAATCAGTTAGTGAATGAAAGAAACCAACAAGAATCAATCACAAACAACACTGGCAAAGTTTTGTCCACAAAAAATAGAGCACATGATTCAGCAAAACCAACTTCGAACTTACATATCCTCGCATATTAATGACCAAGATTTCTTCTCCTATTTTTTTTTGTTTCCCTCGATGCCCCCGCTCCCCTCCCCTCCCTCCTTTTGTTTTTTTTTGGCAAATTTCCACATCCAGAGATTGTGGTAAAAAGGAACACCAAAACTTCGAAAAAGATAACTGCAAAAACTTGGGATAGAATTGATTTTGAAGTTCAAAAAAAAATTCAATTCTATCCCCCTGTACCTGCCTATTTTTTACCTATATTTTCGTTTTCCAGCTGTCGCCCGTAAATCTCCAAGAAATACCCCACCGCCATCTTGTTGAGTTTTTTCTATCTTGTAATATTTTCAGTGGAAAAATACGGATGCTGGCAAAAATAAAAATCAATTCTATATCAATTCTATTCTATTCTATATTTTCAGCCTTGAGATTCTTTCTGAAATCCTCTCGGTGGAAAAATACGGATGCTCGAGGGCATCGAAAACCTGCAAATAAACCACCCACACCACCACTAATTTTTACAAACTAAGTGTAAAAACACATATCATATCATAAACATATCATGCATGTCACCACAGTAACTCGCAGATATTCTCCCAACGTACAATCCAACAAACAAAATTACGAGGGCAAAAAAAGCAGGTTAGGGTAGTGTTTGTTTGAAGTTCAAAATAAAAATGGGGTCGAAAAACAAAAAATCCTGTCATCGTTGGTTTAGAAGGTGTTTAGATTTTTCCTTTTTCCAACCTTACGTGAATTCTCTGTGAGGGATCGCAGTGCAACATTTTCACGAGCAGATCCAATGCATCATTATCTCCGTTCACGAATTCCCCCATCGTCGTGTTCAATTTTCCTGGTTTTAATCGAGGATACTCGTGCAAGAAAAAATCGTGCCTGCAAAAATCGTGCCTGCAAAAAAATAAAAATAAAATGAAAAAAAGAAAAAAAACACTTTAGCTCCCTCCTGAATTACTTTAAAAAAAAGAGTTTTCGGAAGTAGATCAGAAGACAATTGTGCCCCGGGTTTTCTGGTTCTTAATTTCCCAAGTTTCTTAATTTCCCAAGGTCAAATTGAAGAAAGGTTTGATAGAAGCAACCGGAAAAAAAATTGAAATCCCCCAAAAGAGCACGGTTTGTCGAAAACCTCACCAATATGGAAGCTTCGTGACTCCAGGCCAGATGTCCTCGTTCGGCAACCCCAGCATCTTGAATATGTTGATAAGCTGATAGAACTCGCAATCCGCATCAAACAGAGGCTTCTGTGAATTCTGTGAAAAAGAAACAAAATTTTTTGACCCCCACCGAGAGAAAACACAAAGAAATATCAAGCAACAGACACACTGTGGTAAAAAATAAAATCATCCGAACTCACCCCGAGGAAGAGCTGAGCGAAAATGCAACCCACACTCCACATATCAACTTGACAGGTGTAGTGGCCCCCCAGAAGAATTTCAGGAGGCCTATAGCACAGCATCATTACCTAATCAAAACACACACACAATAAATCAGAATCCACATCCCCATTATTGAAACATCGAAGCACTGGAAATTCAGGAATCCTGTCAAATCAAACGAAACAAAAAAAAACCCAGAACCCCTCCTCAGAAACGCTCGTACATATCATTTCACTAAGATCTCAGGATTTCACAGAGCCAAAAATAAACGAAGCCTCTGTGAATTACCTCATGGGTGTGGGTCGAAATGGGCATCGTCATCGCCTGACCCAAACCTGCGATGCACACGACTGGCTTGTCATCATCCCGTTTGGTGGTTGAAACGAGGATGTTCTGCAGATTGAGATCCCGATGCACCACAAATTGCGAGTGCAGCTGCTTGACTCCGGTCAGCAACTCTTTCATCAAGTGCTGCAGAAGCCAACAACAGCAAAAATATTGAGCTGAGCTGAGCTGAGCTGAGCTGGACACGTTTAGAAGAGTGGGGGACCTACCCACGTCCAATCAAAGCAAAGCAAGAAAGAAGAAACTATCTTGCTGCAACTTTTTGCTGCTCACAAGAGTGGTTTTTAAACACTCGCATGCCAACTCAACAGAGACTTGCCACTGTCACAAGCTCGTTATTGGACGTGAACGGGAGGTTGAGGTACCTTTATCAGATCCGGCTTCAGCGACTTTGGCCCGTTATGGACTCTGGGACGGCGCTTGTCGATGAACTTGCTCAAGTCGCACTCGTGCTTTTCGAAAACCTTGACAGATTACAGAAGGTCCATCACAACAGGTCGCGTTTCAGTCGAAAAAAGAAGTCAAAACCCACAATATGCAGGCAGGGAGAAAAAAAAGCAAAACGCCTCCTCACCATTAGGAGATCTCCCTCATCGTCGAAGAAGTGGTCCTTGAGCCTGCGGCGAAACAGAGGCAAGTTAGCCACGCACGGTAATGCAGTAATGCGTTCAGTCAAGAGATGATCGAGAGAGGGTGCCATCGATCCACGCACCTTACAACGTGCTCACCCTCCTAGTTTAGCAATTTCAACATACCCACTTCGCGGATGCCCTCCTCTTGGCAAACCTGTCGTAAGAAAAGTAAGAAAGGTCTCCAAAGATATTATCGTCCAAATAATATAATGCCGCCCTTTCGACGCGAAAGAGTGACCAGTCCCGTTCTTTAACTTACCTTCGTTTTTTTCACCACCACCACTGGTCGATACGACAACAGTTCTCGCGCTCTGAAGACCATCGCGCCTAGTTTTCTTTTTTCAAAAATTTTGTATCGATCCATTTTTTCCAGGGCGTTTTCTCAAGGCCAGAATTGTCGTTTTTATTCCCGATTGTTGCTTCGCACAGGTGTAAGCACCAACTGATTGATTGATCCTTGCGACGTTGTCTTCGGCGTGCCGTCGCATCATGAGTTGCAGCCGCCCTTTGTGACGGAGCTAGAAAGAACATGGCAGATGTACTGCCACGAAATGTCACAATTATTCCGATGTTAATTCGGATGAACGGAACTCACCAGCTCACACTGATAAACAGTCGTATTACGCGCTGCTCTATGTGAGACCTGGTGGTTCGCACGTTGGGTTCAACTCCTGACGAGGTCGACGACGTAGGAAAAGTTGTATATCGATGCGCTGGAGGATATCGAATAGCTGGCACGCCAACCCATGGCAGCGCAGAGTATTAGCAGTCTTACTGTCGGCACTGTCACTCTGTGATATCCGAGGTATGACTTCTACGAAACGTGCAGCTGGGAAAACAAGGAGCCAGCGAAAACACGATGGCATACAACGCATCGAATATAGCTCACTACGAAACAAGATCTTTAAGACGATCTATACAGCTTTCAGTCGAGTCGCTAAGCGACCCTCGCTGTGACGTCGAACTCGCAGCCAACACATGTGTGTTGGCACTAGAACTGGCTGCGAGTATAAAAATAGAGCGAAGTTTTCTACGGATAACTAAGTTTCTGAAACCTCGACAGTATACCCCCTCGGAAGTTTATTAAAAGTTTACTGAAGCTCTGAATCGGACGTGGAAAAGATTAGCTATCGGATCCGCACGGGAAATCTAATTCGGACGAGGTATAACTTCGATCGATTAATAAACATACCCAAGGATATGTACTACTGTTTTTCTGTGGGATACACCATCCCTTCTCTTTTTCTGTAAACATTTTCTTGCAAAGTATATATGTGTGTGGGTGTGGGTGTGAATAAGGAAATCACTGAAGATTTCCTCTATCCTTCTGAAAGTTCTGATGTTAGATTAAGTGTTTCTGAAAGTTCTGAAGTTAGATTAAGTGTTTCTGAAAGTTCTGAAGTTAGATTAAGTATCTCTGAAAGTGCAGTAGAATTTCTGGAAGTACTAGAGTAAAATAGGGTGTTTTCTGAAGTATTATAAGTCTGGAAGTAAAAGGGATAAGGGTGCTGTCCCTCCCTTAGGAGTTTTTCCACTCAGAGGAGCTGCCCTCTCCTCTGAGTGTCTCCTTGTGTTTAGTTTCTCCTCTGAGTGTTTTCTTGTGTTTAGTTTCTCCCTTCTCCAGCTCGGTTTTCAGAGTCTCCCTAGGCCATGGTCTCTTAGCGACCACCCTCTGGGGAACTCCACCTTCTGTCTTAGTCGCAGGAGCAAGTCCCTCTTAGCGGGTGTCTCCTTTAACTTCGACTCGTCTTACTTTCAGGTGCCTGGTCTTAGGCCTTTCGTTATTAGAGGGGTTCGAGACTGTGACTCTCGGATTGCAATGTTCGTTAGTGCGACTGGTCTTAGCCGACTTCTTGGGTGACGATAGTTTCAGAGCGCGAGTGTTTCTATACCGAGTTTTCGATGCGACCGTCTAAGTCGGCACAGTCCGACTTGTTTACCTTAGTCGTGAACTGGGGTAATTTCGTCGTAACACTTTTTAGTAGTTGCGCCGAATGCGTTTTCTGGTTTCGGAGCGTGACGAGCTTCGGACTTGTTAGGATTATGGGCCCACCAAAAATGATTATATTAACCATATTGTGTTTGTGTTGTTTTCAATCACGAACGAGCACACCAAAACGAGATCACTAGTGGACGAGGAACAAAAGACGTAACTGTCAAGCTAAAGGAGCGAATGGAACAGTGGATGGATTTAGTCTGGAGACGAAGCAGATTATCCACGACTCGAACTGCACCTGTCGAAGGCACAGCTCAGAACAGGAATGAAATGTCGACAACGACAAGCACATGGTCGCGCAGCACCCTTGACCACGCCAGAGCACAAGGACTATCGAATCGCAATTTATGTGCGGGATAGTGCTGGTCAGGTGGCTTGTCGAATGAATTGCAGTAGACCTGTCCTTTTCGACGCTGTAGACATTCCCTGCAAGGGAATCAAAACTCTTTGATGGAGGTGGGAATGATTGGCGAATTCGAACAAGGCACGACTCGAAAACTGTGGCGGTTTTTCTGGAGAGATATTTCAAAGGCAGAGCAGCAGTGGACAGAACTAAAAGCAAACATGAACTGCGATGATTCGATCGAACTGTGGCAGCACTTCTGGAGAGTTAAGGAGATCGGGATTTTGCAAAGGACATTATTTGCAGGGATTATTAAGTTGATCGATAAGGAAGTTGAAGAGATCTTCCTTCTCCTTCGAGAAAAGGAACTGGCATTATTGGCATTGGTTAAAATGGAGAACACTGGTTGATGGAGGGATTCGTCAGTATGGAGATCTGAGGAATAGAATCTTTCGGAAGCAGAAATAAGCTTGGACAGGAGTAACTCCAAATGTGGTAGCTCTGGAGCATAAAGAAGGGAGATGCTCACGGTGACTGGGCAGATATAGGAGAATGGATATACACCCTGCCAAACGTAAACCATCCTTGCCAAGGTTGATGAGGGGAGAATGCTTTAATGTACAATGAATCCAAGAGCTGGAAATTCTGGTCGTCTGGTCGTCTACTGGAAAAAAGGAATGATCCAATTGTGGAGAGGAAAGTGCTGAAGGCTTTGGTTAGAAGGATTTGGAACTACTGATCCGACAATTCTACTGACAATCGAAGAAGGTTGTGAGGATTCACAAAAAGGAGGTGTCCAACAGCAGAAGGAGTCGCTATCACAGCAACTGCAAAAAGATAGGGATTGCTGGGATGGGATGGAGCAAACCTAAAAACTCTTTGGCATTTATGGAGAGTCAGTCGGGACAGCTCTGGCGAACGAGTTCGGATGATGCAGTGGAGTAAATCTTCTAACACCCATGAGGAGTCAGGGAGATCGGAATTTACAGAAGTTGAATCATTCTATTATGGATAAATGGTAGAGGCGAACCCTTGTTATTCGAAGAAGCTACTGCAGAAAATATATATACACAAAGTGGGAGACGCCAGGAGGAAGGAAAAAGGGAACATAGGAGTAGGGAGTCAGGCGAACATTATTTTTGCTGAAGGGGCATTACTGGTGCAGCTAAGAATGGCAACCAGTGAAGTTGAGAAGGACGCATGAAATTGGAATAGTTTGGCGTTCCTGAAGCCTGGCGCCTGGTGAAAGTATGCAGGACTAGGGTGCGCTTCTGTCGGTTGTAAAAAGGTGGCAGAAAAATTGACTGAAAGCTGAGGGTGTGACTGGGGTGGAGAAGAAACTCGATGGCCGGAAAATTGAGCTGCTCAACCGAGCGAATGAAGTGGACTGGAAACTTAAAAAGGGAACTGGAAGGCTATTCTTCGACTACAACTGATTGAGAGCCGACATGGGAGAATGCATCGAGCGATTTACAATATGGTGAAGATGGCCGTAGGAGCAGTTGGCATTCGGCAATGACAGAGCCGGTGCCAGAATGAGCGGAAGTTTCAGGTCAGGAAAAGATATGAAAGAATCAGTTGAAGAATGATGTGCCAGAATGGGCAGAAGTTTCAGGTCAGGAAAAGTTATGAAAGAATCAGTTGAAGAATGAAGAACAAGAATATTTGTGCAGAAATTGTGGATGCGTTCAAAGGATTGTTTGGCTCTATAAGCGGAATTTCTGCAGTTATGAAACAGTAGAATTGAATCAGCTTAAATCCAGGCAATTCATAGACTATTGAAGGAGATGTGGAGGCACTAGATCCTAGTGGATAGGAAGTGTTTTGAGACATTGGAAAAAGATATGGAAGAAGTAGATGTTAGCCTGGTATGCAGGAGGGAAAGTTGAAGTTATGTCGGGGTTGAGAAGTGGTTCTGTAAGCAGGATTCTGCCTTTTTCTTAAGTGATATAAGTTATCTCAGGAATAGTTAAGACTCCTGGAACAAATGAGTTCCACCTCTTAACAGAACACCAGTCTGAGTTTCTTTCAATCTACACTGAAAAACAGAAAACCACTCTGCTCACAGCCGGTCAATCTCTAAGGTAATTGAGGGAAGGTCTGAGGATTAGAAGTAGTCCCAGACAAACGTTCAGATTCTGCAGAGATCAGGTATCCTGAAAGAGGGAAACTCTCAGAATAGAGGACTACAGTCTTGAGTAAGACTGTACACACCTTGATTTATTTTAAATCAATCCCTGTGAGGACCTCATACACTAAGTCGAAAATGGTGTGGTGTTTGATCCAACCTAGAAGTTAAGGTCACTTAAGAGGAAAAGTGCCCTTTCCCATAAACAGGACTGATAGTCCAAACTCTGGGATTAAACAACTGCATGTTAACCGGACTAAGAGATGACCTCTAAAGTTTACAGCTCTCAGCCAGCTCACAGGCCAACTGTCACAGCTGTTTCAACCTAGAGGATTTTGTATTTAAGTGGAAACCCTTATTAACTAGAGGAGAGGGCAAACTTTGCTTTATCTACCCAGGATAAGCAACTTAAAGCAAAAGGATACCGGGGCCAAGAGGCTCTAAGTACAGACGTAAGGCAGTTAAGTCGAGAAGGAAGTATACAGATGAGGAAGTATGACGTTTGGGAGGACCCTTGCACCCTTAGTCTTTTATAGGGAAGACTTTGTTTCGTTTTCTAAAAAGGTTATTAGTTAACCGGTTAGGCTTGTTGGGAAGTTTTTGAAGTGTTGAAAGAGGATCAAAAATGCAGATATATATATAGATATATAAATAAAAAAAAGGGAGAATCTTATGAGAGCAAATAAGACAGTTTCTTTTTGATAGCAAAACATTTAGAAATTAAGGGGAATCAAACTGACAGTAGGCCATTAAGGAAAACAGTTTTTCAGAGATTAAGACACCATTGAAAAATTACCTCAGTTCAGTTTTGTTTTTGTCGAGAAAGAAGGAACAAATTTTTGAAGTTTAGAAAGAAAGTAGGAAAGAGGGCAGATTTGTTTTCGATATTGGCTATAGAAATTAGTACTTACAAGAGGATAAAAAGAGAGAAGGAAAATCAGGCAGTGGGAGAAAAATAATAGGGAGTGATCAGAGGAAGAAAGAACAAGACGGGAAAAGAATCAGGGGAAAAGAATAGGAGAATTTTAGGGAGAAATTTTAGAAAAGAACTTTAGAGTGGAATAGTGTAGATCAACAGCGGAGAAAGACAGTAGTGGATCAACGTTAGACTGGAACAGGGAGGAGAACATTAGAGAAAGGCAGAATTGACTGGACAGTAAACTGAAAATC
Organism: Bryopsis sp. KO-2023; assembly: GCA_030272585.1. NCBI lineage: Eukaryota > Viridiplantae > Chlorophyta > Ulvophyceae > Bryopsidales > Bryopsidaceae > Bryopsis > Bryopsis sp. KO-2023. The sequence continues at coordinate 984,225 of BSYQ01000005.1, forward strand.
AGGAAGGAAATCAGGGAAGAGTATTAGAAAGGAACGGAGAGAGAAGATGGGCAGAAAGGATTGAATCAAGAATATGATAACAGAGTGGATCTGGGGGAATAGTATTCCACTCTTGAGTAGGTACTAAAAAAAAAAAAAAACTGGAAGTTATATTTTGCGAAAGAAAAAGAGTGCTAAGGAGATTGGAAAGGGATAAATTCCCTCAGCACAAAAGAGGGTGTGCGAGATAGGGAGAAAACAGAAAAGTGGCTGCCGAGTGTTGGCAAATCCTCTAGGATCGTGGACAGCGGAAATGTGGGAGCTTAAGGATGGAATCGGAGGCAGAACATGGGAACGTAAGGATGAGATCTATTCAAACGTGCACAGGACGTCGAGGAGCACTGTGGGAATAGGATACAGGAGACTACAATCAGTATGCAGGAGTCTTACAGTAAGTCGGGCACTCGAACATAAACAAATAAGGAGGGACAGTGAAAAATGATGATGATGATTTCGAAAATCTTCAAGTGGTGATTTGGAAAATTCTAGTTCGCCTGATTGAGATTAGTTATTTGGAGAAGAGAAACAGGCAGACAAAATATAAAGTGAATTTGGAGAAGGAGATTGACAGGATTAGATTTCACTCTTTAAACTTCTAGCATACTGAATTAAGAAGGACAAAACCATTACTTACATTAAGAGAAGATACAGTTTTTCTTTTTCAGACTGAAGGGTAAATGCAGTTTTCATAGAAGGAATTCTTAATAATAGAACTGAATAAAAGCTGGGGAATATACCTTGGAGGGAAATAGAATAGCGAGAGAATGGGCAGGCAAAAAGTTCAGTGATCAGATAGAAGGGAATTGGAATTTCCAAAGCTGGTTAGAGATACTGGTGGATAGAGGACTGAAAGGAGTCTTTAAAAAAAAAAAAAGGGGGTTTGGACATGAAGATTTAGTAAAAGGAACAAGACTAGCCGATCAAACTGCAGTGGAGAAGGTTCTTATTTTATTGAGAGGAATTTGAAAAGGTTTGATATAGCTTAGGAAGGACATATACCAAATACGAAAGGGGTAGATATTTTCGCCAACAGCGAGCAGTTAAAATACTCTCAAAAAGAGATATTGACATAAGGACAAAGGACATAGGAAGAGTCGGGTTTCGTGTTTATTTCCAGCGTCAGGTTTGACCAAAAATGAACTGCAGGAATAGTAGGGCACTTGGTCGTGAGTGCATAAAGGGGAATTCTACTGCTGGTGTGAGGGTGCTGTTTTGAGCGCACATTAGCAATTAGAAACAAAGGGGTTTTGGCAGTGGACGTTGGAATTAGGAAATTGGATTAGCAAAAGGTGCAAGGGGTGACTATGAAGTATGAATGAAGGGAAGTGAAACTGCATGGGATGCCGTGGGTTTCTAGCCCGAGTGAAGTGTACGCATAGAGTGGTTTCTATGCGGGTGTAAGGGGGATCGTCACAGCTGTGACGGAGCTAGAAAGAACATGGCAGATGTACTGCCACGAAATGTCACAATTATTCCGATGTTAATTCGGATGAACGGAACTCACCAGCTCACACTGATAAACAGTCGTATTACGCGCTGCTCTATGTGAGACCTGGTGGTTCGCACGTTGGGTTCAACTCCTGACGAGGTCGACGACGTAGGAAAAGTTGTATATCGATGCGCTGGAGGATATCGAATAGCTGGTGTTACGATAGAAGATCCTTTGAGACGTTTGGAACAGGCGTGTAAGACATAGGGTAGCTTCAGGGTAGCTTCATTAGGTAATGGGACGTAAGGTTTGGTCATGGAAGCTAAAGGAAGCTATAAGAAGGTTTAGAAGGTCTGGAACGTTCTAGAACAGGGAAGTTCACTGGGAACTCTTGGTTCTCCAGGTTCTTGATAGCTCTCTGTTCACAGCACGCCTGAGTATATATTCCCTTGTATTCGAACGTTTTTTTAACTTTTTCCCATGGAGTAACCTTTCCCGTGACAATTGGTTTCGGAGCAGTTCGTTCCTTTGGACCTCGGATAGTCGTATCGTCGGAAGGGCTCAATCCTCTACCATGTCCTCTATGAGATAGAGAACGCATTGCAAAGGAAAGAAGCTACCAAGAAGCCAGACTTTGAGAGTGTCTTGGTACTCTTGGAAGGGTACAGAGAGATGCAGGGGTTTGGAGTGGAGTTTGCTTTCAAGCATGCGTGTGAATGGGACTTGGAAGAGAGTGAAGAATGGGTTTTGCGACCGCGAGGGAGTCTGGTGATGTGGGGGACGAAAAGGAAGTGTATATCCGCGTCGGCAGTGAGTGTGGCGACCAGTAGGGCGCGCTGTGGAGTGGTCACGTCGTGTGGTAACGACAGGGACGCTTGGTTTGGTGTTGTCGATGGTAGAAGAGCGACTGGAGTTTGGTGTGGCAGCCTGAGCGACTGGAGTATGCTGTGTGGCGCAATGGGACGTTTGGAGTCAGGTGTGTCAGCTTGAGCGACAGAGGACGAGTTGTGGACGCTGTGTGTGTGGTGTGGTACGATAAGGTCGTTGCTGTATGCGAGAGTGAGGTCGAGCGACAAATTTTGAGCCGCTGGCTGTGTGATGGCGACGTTTGAGATTCTGTGATCGAAGGAGTGAGGTACAGGGTCGTTTTCAAAAGTCAGGTTCGCCAGAAAAAGGGTTGTATGAATGGGTCGAGCCAGGAAATTATACAGAGTGATAAAAGAGTGAAGAACCTTGAATATCTAGATAAGACATTGGGAACTGAGGAAGGAAGCATGTGAGATGCGAAAGAAAGGAACTTGAGTTTGTTTGGTGTTGGTAACATGATGCACTGGAAGTGGAGGGTCGTAACCGGGGCGACATGTAAAGAAACCTGAGTAGGGTTGATGTGAGGCCGTTTAGAGTACGCTGGGGGTTGTGGAGGTCACCCGCCGGAAAGCCCATAGTAAGTGTGGAATTATCATGTTTGAATATTCGGTTAACGCAGGGATGGTCCGCAGTGTGATTGCGGTTAAAGCGCCAACTGTGTTTGGAAAGAGATGAGTTTTATGAGATTTTGAAGGGTTCCTGATGTTTGGTTTATCGAAGATGTTTGATGGATACATGTTTGGAGAAAAGGATGTTGATTTCTTTGAATCATTTGAAGTGAGAAGTTCTATTCAAAATTGATTTTAAAGATCGGTTAAGGTTACGTCAACGGTATGGGACGTTGACATCTGTTTGGAATTTATGGGAAGAAAGTTCAAGTAGTCGTGGACCTGGGGCGACGTAGGATAAAGAAGCCGGGAAGTGAATTTGAAGATAAATTTGATAATGGTTGAACTTTGAGTGGAATTGATGGTTGGATTTTGGAATGAGTGTTTCTGGAAGTTTCTTTGTGAGGTGTTGAGAAAAGAAAGTTATGAAAGATCAATGGAAAAGAGAAAATCGAGGACGATTTTTATGAAGAAAGGGGAATTGTTACGATATAAGATCCTTTGAGACGTTTGGAACAGGCGTGTAAGACATAGGGTAGCTTCAGAGTAGCTTCATTAGGTAATGGGACGTAAGGTTTGGTCATGGAAGCTAAGGGAAGCTATCAGAAGGTTTAGAAGGTTTGGAATGTTCTAGAACAGGGAAGTTCACTGGGAACTTCTGGTTCTCCAGGTTCTTGATAGCTCTCTGTTCACAGCACGCCTGAGTATATATTCCCTTGTATTCGAACGTTTTTTTAACTTTTTCCCATGGAGTAACCTTTCCCGTGACAGCTGGCACGCCAACCCATGGCAGCGCAGAGTATTAGCAGTCTTACTGTCGGCACTGTCACTCTGTGATATCCGAGGTATGACTTCTACGAAACGTGCAGCTGGGAAAACAAGGAGCCAGCGAAAACACGATGGCATACAACGCATCGAATATAGCTCACTACGAAACAAGATCTTTAAGACGATCTATACAGCTTTCAGTCGAGTCGCTAAGCGACCCTCGCTGTGACGTCGAACTCGCAGCCAACACATGTGTGTTGGCACTAGAACTGGCTGCGAGTATAAAAATAGAGCGAAGTTTTCTACGGATAACTAAGTTTCTGAAACCTCGACAGTATACCCCCTCGGAAGTTTATTAAAAGTTTACTGAAGCTCTGAATCGGACGTGGAAAAGATTAGCTATCGGATCCGCACGGGAAATCTAATTCGGACGAGGTATAACTTCGATCGATTAATAAACATACCCAAGGATATGTACTACTGTTTTTCTGTGGGATACACCATCCCTTCTCTTTTTCTGTAAACATTTTCTTGCAAAGTATATATGTGTGTGGGTGTGGGTGTGAATAAGGAAATCACTGAAGATTTCCTCTATCCTTCTGAAAGTTCTGATGTTAGATTAAGTGTTTCTGAAAGTTCTGAAGTTAGATTAAGTGTTTCTGAAAGTTCTGAAGTTAGATTAAGTATCTCTGAAAGTGCAGTAGAATTTCTGGAAGTACTAGAGTAAAATAGGGTGTTTTCTGAAGTATTATAAGTCTGGAAGTAAAAGGGATAAGGGTGCTGTCCCTCCCTTAGGAGTTTTTCCACTCAGAGGAGCTGCCCTCTCCTCTGAGTGTCTCCTTGTGTTTAGTTTCTCCTCTGAGTGTTTTCTTGTGTTTAGTTTCTCCCTTCTCCAGCTCGGTTTTCAGAGTCTCCCTAGGCCATGGTCTCTTAGCGACCACCCTCTGGGGAACTCCACCTTCTGTCTTAGTCGCAGGAGCAAGTCCCTCTTAGCGGGTGTCTCCTTTAACTTCGACTCGTCTTACTTTCAGGTGCTTGGTCTTAGGCCTTTCGTTATTAGAGGGGTTCGAGACTGTGACTCTCGGATTGCAATGTTCGTTAGTGCGACTGGTCTTAGCCGACTTCTTGGGTGACGATAGTTTCAGAGCGCGAGTGTTTCTATACCGAGTTTTCGATGCGACCGTCTAAGTCGGCACAGTCCGACTTGTTTACCTTAGTCGTGAACTGGGGTAATTTCGTCGTAACACTTTTTAGTAGTTGCGCCGAATGCGTTTTCGGATCGTCACACCCTTTGCTGCGGGAATGGAGGGATTGATGCACCGGTTGCGTATCACGGGGTGGAGCGATGGTGTGACCGGTCTTGTCGCGCGACACATCAGCATCGTGGTGAAAAGACGTTCGGATGTCTGACATGATGTGATGGTCGCGCGAAGCGCGCGAAAAAATCGCTGGCTATCGCTGGGGGCAAGATCCTTACTAGTATCTCACGGAGATTTCGAGCTTAATCACCCCTCCAATTCATTTCCCTGAAAGTATCACTGTCGCTAGCGACTGTGCGCGCTGCGCGATGTACGGCACCTGCAATTGAAGAAGACGGAAGTTCTTTCCGCTTGTCCTGAAAAAAAGAAGGGGAGAACGCAACCGAAACAGTCCACGATCGTTTTACTTGCACGAAATAAAACGAACGTTTTGCTTGTTTTGAATTGTGAGAGCTTCGCAGGCGTTGTCCTCCATGGGCACCTGCTATGGGTATGTGCACACGGACGTTTCCAGGTGTGGTGGGCAAGACATCGACCTGGCGCGTCGCCAAAACTGCCCAGAAGGAGGAATCCCTGGCCAAGCTTGAGAAGGAGCTGAAGAAAGATACGGTGACTGAAGGTTAATTTGCTCAGAACTCTTCAGAACAGAGAATCCCACCTAGTTGGAAGCAAGCAATGAAATTGACCTGCATATCTTTCTTTCCATGTTTCTGTGGCAGCCACAGAAATTAAAACCCAGCACCTGAATCCAAAAACTCCATTTGCCTCAGTTTTTATTCCCATCATTCAGGGGTTTCTTTCGATTTCCCTAATGAGCTTCCATTTAGAGTCAACAGAGGATATCGATCTTCCAACTTTCCTCCTGTCTCGCAAAAGGTGTTTTTCCTGTGATATATGGTGGCTAAATTTGCGTGGTGTGTGTCTTGCTGCGCTTCGTTTTTCAGGAGCAGTTCGCTTCCCTGCAGGCAACGGAGGAGGAGGGATGCCCAGTAGAGGGACATCCAGGTCCAGCTGGAGCAGATCGCCTAGGCAAAGAACGAGGAGCACTGGAAGGACGTGGAGGGCCAGCAGGAGCGGCTGGTCAGTTGGAGGGAGGAGCAGGAGAGGTACGAAACAATAAGGTCATTGCCTGACTTGTGAAATTACAAAATATACAGTTGATTATCTTTGTGTAGCACCAATAACAAGAAAAAAGGGACACAAGATACCGGACATGGTTAAAAAAACATTATTGTTTTCCGAGAAAGAAGAAAAAAAAACAGATCTGCGAAGGACTTGGGTTTTCTCTCTGCTGTTTTTGTCTCTGCTGCTCAGAGGGGTTTGACGATATCCGCAGCTCGTTTCGGAGCGGTGAAAAGTGCACTATCGATGTTGGGCCCCATGATGTGGGCCTGGCTGGGGGTGGACCTCGCACTCAAATCCATTGGCACCGATCATGCCAGAATTGTTAAAACTGTCTTTGCACTAGCCCAGGTCAGACTGATCCATACACAAGGGGTTTCTAATCCCAAGCCATCATCAGCGAGATATCCATAAATGCAAGGAGCCAATGAATGAGGGTTTTTTTTTCTAGACATGGGGTGTTCACCAAAAAAAATTCAAGAAATTGTGTGCGTCAGGGTTCCATCTTTGGAAGGCATCAGATTGTTTTTGGTGTGTTTTATTTGGTTCTCTGTTTTCCCAACATACTATGATTGAGAATGGCGAGGGCTCACATCTGATGGATAAGGGATTTAGATACATCTTTAGAATGATTGAAGTTTTTAAAAGAGAGAAAGAAAGCTAGAGATTGATTAGAGAGAGAGAGGGAGGGGGGGTTGTAGACACCAACTGATTATAGATTGGAGTGTGGGTGGGTTTTGTTGGGTAGTGCAGCGGGTCAAGTTTAGATTTTTCTCTTGCTTTTTATCAAGGGGTCTTCTTTTCTTTTGTGTTTCAAAATTTGATGCAGTGAGAAGATTGATGTGTAAATGAAGAACTCAGTGGGCCTCTTTAATTGGGAGGGGAGAGGAGAAGGAAACCATTGGATTCTTTTTGCTGTACCTGGTGAGTGAGTGGGGTGGACAATACTGTTTGATTGGCAGATTCAGAGGAGAGTGTTTTGTATGGTATGGACCTGTGTTGAAAAACTACATTAATGTGGATGCCTTTGAAGAATGCGCAGACTCCTTTTCTGCAAGTTCATGGTTTGAAGACAATGAGATTCTGGAGACGATATATAGATATATAGAGTGCAAAGACAATGAAGTGGAAATTTTCTTTGTTTCATTTTATAGATTGGCAAGAAACCCTTTCAGTATTTCTCCTTGAGTTTGAACTGATATGGCTGCATCTCTTACAAGATCAATCACCTGTGTATCTGGGAAACAGCATATAACTTGTCCCCACCCTTCAGCTGAACCGGCATTCAATACATTCAACGCGCCGCAGATTTCAGATACCCTCTCTTTAAAGAACAAAAAAACGAGTCGGCTTCTATGATTGGTTCAAGGAATTCAGTCGTCCCTCAACCCTGAACCGAACCTCTGTGAATGCAAAATGCTGAAATGCAAAAATATTTGCAAGCACCACATGCACGAAGTAGGGAATAAAATAAAATGGAATAAAATTGAATGGAAAAGCTCCACTCAGGAACTATACTGGTTGCGTAATCCAAGCTGTTCAGTTTAACTGGAATAAAATTGACTGGAAATGCTCCTGGAAATGCTCCACTCAGGAAAAAGACATCGAAATACACAGGCAAACCAATGAGACCCACTCCATGTTCCTCGAAGACAGGGGGATCATGTCGAGGTCGAGCTCGTGCTCCCAGGCGTCTTCGAACTCCATATCTCCCTTCCTCTTCTCTCCTTCTTTTCGTCCTGTTCTTCTTCTTGTTCTTTCTTCGTTTCTTTTCCGGTTGCGTATCACACTTGTTCCTTGTTCGTCGAGCGCCGCAGCTGTCCTCCCTTCCGCGTTCGCCCTTATCCTTGCAGACGCGCCGGCGCGCGCGAGGGCACACGCGCCAGGGGGAGTGGGGGGGGCGACTGAGTCATCCTTGGACGGGTGAGTCACCCTCGGACGGCGCGCGCGAGCGTGTCGGACCGGTCGCTCGCGCGACGATCGCGCGATCGCTGGAGTGTGGATTCCGGTCGTGCTGTTCTGCGTTCGATCCAAAGTGAAGAAAGATGTTGGGATTTGCAGTCGGATTCCTGTTGCTGTTGAATGGTAAGATGGAAAACATGACGGTTTTCATGGCTGAGTCTGCGCTGTTGCTTAGCATGGAGTTTGTTCGAGGTTTCGATTTGCTGTAGGCGTGGCTAACGGACGTCGTCTGCTGGAATGCGAACAGACCTCAACGGAGGCAGAATCGCAGGTACAGGGCGCGATTTCCCAAGCCCGAGCTCGGGGATATATTTTCCCTGGCCCTGTCCTCGATTTAGAAATGCGAGAATGAGGATCTCTTTGGACCGGTGAGCGCCTGGGAGCTGTCTGGATCGGGAGTGATTGCAGTGGCGTTTTGGGATGTTCCTGAGCTGTGGTGGGCGCAATTCGATCTTCAGGGTGAGAAGAAGAAACAACACACGATTGAATCTTTGGCTTTCCTAGAAATGAGGAAACGCTGTGATTGGTTTATTCCTGGTGGGATTTTGTGGGTTTTGTTCCAACAGGCCAGAACTGAATTTCTGGAGGAGGAATTGAGTGAAAGCGAGTTCTCTTCAAGAAGCCTTTTTGATAAACCGTGGAGGAAAAGGGAGAGAGGGCAGCCGAGGGTGTCGTCAAATTCTTTGATGATGTGTTGGGTGCTCTTTGTGGCGCCACCGAGCTTGTGGATAATTGTGTCGCTGGTAGGAATGCTGTGTGGAGTTGAAAGATGCATCGTTCAGCAGTGACAGAAAGTTCTCTATTTCTCCTTCCCTATCTTTAAGAAACCATAATACATGTCACCTTGAATTAAGTTCCTGATTCTGAACATTGAGGTTGTGGTGTGCGATGCAGATTCGATGGAGAGAAGTTCGTGGGTGTGTTGGCAGAAAACGTACCAGGCGTGGTGTCCCTTGATACAAGTATCACAACGATTGATGTATCATAACGACAATCATATGTACTGTAATAAGAATATTATATGTATTATCTTTATAGAGAGAATTTATTAAAAATAATTTGTGTATATTGAGACTTCTGATATAATCCTACAAAAGAATATATAGGATAAAAAAAATAGAAAAAAAACCAAGGCGGCTGGACGTGAAAGAATGAAGAGGAGTGCCTCCAACTTCAGTAGTTCCCTGAACCAGGTGGATCACTTGGGGGTGATCACTTGCACCTTGGCCCACCCCAATTGGGGGTGGGCCAAGGTATGCACTCTCTTTTTTTTTCGTTTTTGCCGTTTTCAAACCGTGAAACCCACTTGTGCTGACCTTTACTGTGCAGAATGCGTCAGTGTTTCAGTTGTGGTTTGTATGGGGGTGCGATTTTTTTTTTCAAATGTGTTGGATTGAGTATGGAGGCCCCACTGAGCCCGTATACTATGCAAAGGAGTAGCATGGGTTATCCGTCTGGTTCCCCAGACATGTCCATCAATCAGTGTTTGTGTGCCGTTTCTGATGTATTAGTTGGGGAGGGGGACTGTGGCATACTGAGCGAAAAGTTGTGGACGGGCAAGATCAAATTCATTGGGGATCCAGCATTGTTGCCTCCCAATCTCGATAAAGTAGGTTGTGTTTTCTTTTACATGTCTGATTGGTTCAGTTGCTTTTGAAGGGGGGAAAAGAAAAGAGAAACAAGAAACGAGGAAGTGCCTGATCACATCTCGTCAGATTCTTTTTGTAATTTTCCAAAGGGGGGGGGAAGGGGGAAAAATATGAGTGCCTGTGGGTGCATGTCTGTACCCCCCCCCAAAAAAAAATTAATAGTAGTGATAACAATAAAACCATATTGGTAGGATTGATTGATGAAAGTGGATGGAACAGAATGGGTTGGGTTGGGTGAGTAGTGTTGTTTCAGTCATATTTACGTGAACAAAAAAAGTAAAATTTAGCAACCAAAATTTTCAGTATCTTTGACCCTCTTTTGTTTTTACCTGGTGCCCTGCCTCTGAGCGGCCAGGGATTTGGGATTTCATAGGGAAAAAATAGAAGGATTTTTAACCTTGGATTTTGCTCTTCCCCCCCCCCCCCTCTCCATGTGAGTCCTGTGCTGTTTTCTTCCACTCCTGTGACATGCCCTGTGTTGGGCTGTGATGTGGAGTCTGTGAAAAAAATATTCAAGGGGGATGGACAGCTGTTGTGCCTGTCCCTCCGGAAAAAATCTGATCTGGGATGGCTGGTTCAGGACCGCAAATACAGGTTCGTATTTTGGAAAAAAATAAAAGCTGGAAGAAAGCTGGGAAAGACATGATATGAACTCTGTGGAACTGTCAGGCATTTGGAAAACGAAAAATTGGTGGGCTGTTGCATTTCGAGGGAGCATTTGGAGAGATACAGTGAAATATATCTCTTTATAGTAATAAATTGTGTAAGTTCATGTATTACCAAATTTTTTGTGGGGTTGAGACAAGTGTTGTGCGGATATCTTCAGGCGGACTATCCACGGATATTGGGGCTGTATGAACGTAGTGGGGTTTCTCAATGTTTAAAATGTCTTTTTTAGACAATTGATTCTATGGGAATAGGTGTCAGCATTGTAATAGGAGATCGAGACATCTCCTCCACAATTCAAGTTGATGTTTGTTTGCTTGTGATTTTCAGTTTTTTTTTTCTCTCTATCTCAAATTTCCCTCAGCAACAAAAACCTCACCAAATCATACTGCAGCCGGGCTTTCAAACTTGATCATGTTTTTTTTTTTTTTCTATTGCCCAACCCAATAGCTCTCACTCAGCCATGGTCAACTTTATTCTTGGTAATAAAGAAATATACCTTTGGACACCAAAACCCCTCAGATTTGTTTTAGGGTCCAGGCTTGTCCTCATTTTTCGAAAAACGATTCGCTCCCGTTGCTGTTTTGTTTCAGGTCAAATTGTTTTTGGAATGAAAGCCTCGGTCTCTGAACATCAAAAGGAAGGAAAAAGAAGCATAGCTATATGTAACTTAACAGACACACTATAACGGCTAAGATAATCATCTCACTCTTTCTCACACTCATTTGTTTCTCTTTCTGTCTGACTCTCTGATTTCTGATAGATTCCTTTTTTTCCTTTTCTTTGTGATAGCGACACAACTAGCAATGTAATTCACAATGTACTTCGATGTTGTTTTTTTTTTCTCCTCCCAAAGATACTCATCCATGATGATGTTGATTTCAACCTGATTCACTTCTGAAAAGAGCAATTTTTTTCCATCATGAAAACGTCTTGTATTGTTCAAAGAGAGCTTTGGAGCGTTTAACAGCGAAGATATCTAGTTCACAGACTAGAAGGGCCCATGGCAGGCTGAGCTCACGCAAGATGGCTTTCGGGAGCGCAGGTAACTACCAGTGCGCTTTGGTCTTTCATTGTCGGGGAACCTTGCGGCTGGCAAACTCTTTGAGAAAATGTGCTTTTAAAAGCAACTGATACATCTGTGTGCAGGTGAGGCTCATGCTGATTGGGAAGACTTCGTGGGCAAAGCTCCTATGCAAGCAGTGCCACTTCGACATCCGTCAGTCCCACCAAGTCAAGCAGGACTAGCGCAGGCGCCATCACAGCGTCCCCACCACCATGCCCACAAAAAGGCCCTATCACCAGCTTTGCTGGCCCTATCCATCCCTGTACCTGCAGCAAACAAACCAAGCCTATCAACTCGGTCCCTACAAGGTGTTTTTCCTGCTACCCTGGTAGAACCCTTCCATTGGATAACAAAAGCTCCTAATTCAAGAAAATTGGAGTGTCAAGCTGTTGTTTTTGTCAGCACCAGGCTTTTGTTTTTTTGTTTTGTCCAGAATTTTCCTATGGAAGAAAATTGGCTCCCATTGACTTCAGATCTGTCCTTCTTTCACCAAATTTTTTTGCTGGTTATTTGCAACAATTAAAGGAGGGGATACGTATCCATATGTATTCCTCCTGAAGTCTTTATGGTTTGTTGTGGGGAGGAAGTAACGGGTTTTTCTCCTTTTCTTTCCATCTGAAACAATTGAAGATCATCCTGATTTTTATTCTCTTTCTCTGTCTGATCCTCAGGCCATAACTTCCCAGCCCAAGGCGGGTGCCAAGTGCGTTTTGAGCACCAAGCTGGCCAATGGCAAGCCCTTGTCCTGGAATGCCTCGGCGCTTTTTCACGCAGATCCGTCCTGCCAGTATACTGTCAGGGCCATGGAGACGTTGCAGCAGCCCTGGGAGCCTTACATGGCAAACCTGACAGATATGTGCAGCAGCACATCCATGTGCATCCTACGCAAACAATCCCCCAGTTCGTCTGTATAGGAGCGGAAGGCATAAAAGGAGGCATGCGGCGGGGTGGGGAGGTATCCAGAAGTGTTGGAAAACCTGGTGGGGAAGATGCAGGAATTGATGGCTGTAGAACACCCCCATCACTGGCGTTCCAAGGCCGGAGCGCCTCCATGAGCCTAAGAGATCGCATGGCCAAGGAGGACATCACCAGCACAGAAGCCTTGGTTGGGGCCCTAAATGCAGCCCAGATGCCTGAGGACCGGGCAGCCCTTCTAGAATGGGTTTATGAATACATCATATGGTTTGACCGAGAGCCAGTCGGGATATTGACCCTGGGACAAGGCTTTGCCCTGAAGGAGTACAGCCTTTTGGCAGGCATCCAGCCGGATAGTGATGATCGGAAGGAGATTCTGAGAGCATATTTTGACAGCTTGCATCGTAAGATTCAAGAGGATGGACTTGGAAAATCCTGCCTGATTGAAGCCTTGGAATATACCTTGCAAACTATGGATAGTGATGTCTTTGAAGGGGATCCCACCTCTATGCTCCAGTTGGGTACTGAGCTTGTTGCTAAGCTGGACCCCACCAGGATTTTTTTCGTCAAAGCTACCTACCCTACCCACCGCAGTACGCTGTCTGCCCTGCACCAGACCCTCTTGCATATTCAGCAGATCGCTCCCAGCCAGTTGAACCCCATCCAAGAGGATGGGCTTTACAGCCGATTCAGAGCCAGGATGGAAGCCATTGCAGAAAATGCAAAATATTATCCAGTGTGCTACCATGCCCGCCTCCTCGAGCAAAGCTTGCAGCGCCTAGCATCGACAGGGAATCAAGCGCGCTTCCAAGACAGACTCAGACGGACACGTCAGGGTCTGAAGGGTGCATTTAGCTTCTACAAAGGTATCAAGGCCCTAGCCATGCTCGACTTTGACATCGGATCATTTGAATCAGGGTATCAGAGCTGGAAAGATGCCTTCACCAGCCAGTACAACAAGTCAAAACCCTGGTATGACTGGCATCAGGCCATGCAACATGCCTGTCTGTTGAATCTGGAAAACACTGATCAGGATCATGTTTTTTCTGAGTGTTTGCGAGGCGTGCAGGAAAAAGAGGCATCCATTTGCAAGGCAGCTGATCGCAAGGCTTTGCGCTTTGGTATGGTCCAGCAACTGTGTCTACTGGCCCTGGAGGGTGCTGCTGCTGAGGTACGCAGGGCCAGCATTGAGAAGCTGGCATCTTTGGTTAGGAGTGAGTGCTGGTTAGAAGACTTGGATGTGCTGGAGGAGCTGCTAGAGGGTCTGGCTGCCATTGCCGTGCACGGCCAAGTAGAGAAGGAAAAGGAGGACGCTGAAGTGGCCTTGGAAAGTTTGACCGGTAGCGCATATATTGGGGGCAACACAAATCTCAAGGCAGCTGTGCAAGAATGGTTAGGCGAGCAGACACTGGAGGAGAAACTTAATAGCCTGCCTGCTCCTGGTGTACATCCTGTTTTAGGGGGCTTGTTTAGCAAGATCAACAGAAGTCTTCGACTGGGCCCTGGAGAGGTCGGGGCACGATACTTGGATTTCGGTACATCATCTTGGCCCAAAGAGCTCTCTGCCCCAATGGCAGGGCAAGAGGTCTGCCGAGAACTCAGGGCCCACTACCAGCATGAAAACTTTGCGCAAGTTCGGTCACTCTTTGACGGCCAGGCGCTAAAGCATGTTGATTCGCTTGAGTGTCAGCTGATGCTTATCGAGCAAGCCAAGGATACTGAGCTGGAGAACACCTCCCAAGATGCATGCAAAGACCATTTGGGAACCCACTATAAGCAGATGAAGCAGATCAAAACACCCATCTCCATTGATGAGCTGTTTCATAACAGAAATACAAAGGCAACTGGGCCAACGCGAGAGGTTCACAAGGTGCTCTTGGTGGGAAATCCAGGGACAGGAAAGACCACCCTGAGCCGCAAGCTGGCTTACCGCTGGGCGCAAGGGACATGGGATGCAGGGTTTGAGGCCGTGTATGTCTTGCCAGTTCGAGCCTTGCAGCAAAGTGCATATGACAATGTGAGCTTCCGTCGGGATGAGACCCTGGCTAATGCCATTGCCAAGAACTGCTTTGGTCCAAAGGAGAATGATGAGTATAAGCGTTTGCGGCACCAAATAAGTCAAATGCTAATGAAGTCTACGACGCTGGTGGTGCTGGATGGGTTGGATGAGCGGTATGGGGCCAGCGAGCTGCTGATCAATCAAGCAAAGTCAGGCAGCCACAAGCTGCTCATTCTGTCTCGACCTTATGGCATCGAGGCGGAACGCGCCTTGGCTGACATAGAAATAGAGCACGTAGGGTTCAATGGTGCGCAGCTGCAAGAATTTGTGATCCATGAACTATCTCCAGAGCATGGTGCCGAACTTTTAACTTTCATCCGAGGGCAGCCTGCCATAGCATCGATAGCTCATGTACCAGTGAACTTGCAGATCTTGTGTGCCCTGTGGAAGTGGCAAGACAAGGGAGGGGGAGCTAAAGCACCTATGAGCAGCAGTCTTGCTGGGCTGTACCACAGGCTGACAGAGTACGTTTGGTTTCGATACAAAGAGAAACACAGGGAGCGACACTTTCAAGACCAAGATCGCGAAGCTTTATTTACTGCATTGGGTCAGATAGCTGTTCGTGGGCTGGAGTGTGGAGCAGTCCTACTCAGCCAAGGGTTGGTAGATGGAGTGGTGGAGGGAGAGGGCCGTGTGGGGGAAATGCTGAAAGATGCTGGTTTCCTGTTGCTGCAGGATTTGGGCAAGCAGTACCAGTTCCCACACCTGACATTCCAGGAGTACTTTGCTGGGTGCTGGCTGGCAAAGCAGCTCATGTCCAGAGACCCTAGGGAGCGGGGCAAGGCGGAGAAATTTTTCTTGAAGCATAAATATAAGCATCAGTTAAGGAAGACGTTCTCATTTATGGCTGGGGAGGTGAGCAGAAGGCAAGAGGTTGAGGAGATCAAGCGACTCTTGAAGTTGGTTGATTCTGACCCCCAAGAAATCATAGGTGTGCAGAATGTATTGTTCCAAGTCCGGCTCTTGCATGAGTGGCTGTGTGTAGCCACATGCAGTGATGGGGAGGATTTGGATGAGGAGTTGGCCGATCTTGAAGGGGAATTTCAGGTGTTAGAGTCCTTCAAGAGGTGGATTCAAGCAGGGATAGAGTGGGCACGGCGAGAGGACGTTTATGGTTTAGAGCTTCTGATGCTGCTCACTGCTGAACTCCAGGGCTCACGAGCTGTGGCTGCCAATTTCCCATCCTTGTTAGAGCCCCTGCTCGATGCTTGCAAGGATTCAAATATTTGGGCTCGTTTTGCTGCCCTCATGGCCCTGGGGGAGGTGGTGAATGTGTCAGGAGACGTCCCAGCCTTGCTAGATTCTTTGCTCAGTGCCTGTGAGGATTTCGATTGGCGGGTTCGTGTGGAGGCTGTCGAAGCCTTAGGAAAGGCGGTAAAGGTAGTGCCAGAAAAGGTCCCAACCCTACTGGAGCCCCTTCTCAGTGCCTGCAAGGATTCAGAATATGTTGTTCGTCATGCGGCTCTCGGGGCCCTGGGGAAGGTGGTGGAGGCTGCACCAGGGGAGATCCCAACTCTGTTACAGCCCTTGCTCAATGCTTGCAAGGATACAGATAAGAAGGTTCGCTGTGCTGCTGGCAAGGCTGTCGCAAAGGTTGTGGAGCATACACCAGGAGAAGCCCCAAGCTTGTTAGAGTCCTTGCTCAATGCTTGTAAGGATTCAGAATGGGAGGTTCGTCGTGCTGCTGTCGAGGCCTTGGGGGAGGCGGTGCCCATCCTTAATGCTTACAAGGATTCAGAAGGGGAGGTTCGTGGTGCTGCTGTCGACGTCCTAGAGAAGATGATGGGGGCCGCGCCAGCTGAGGCCATGTTGGAGCCCCTAATCAACTGCAACGCCCAGAAGGATTCAAAATGGGAGGTTTGTCATGCTGGTGGCAAGGCAAAGGTGGTAGAAGCTGAACCAAGGAAGACCCCAACAATGTTAGAACCCTTGCTTAATGCTTGCAAGGATTCAGATAAGAAGGTTCGTCGTGCTGCTGTCGAGACCCTGGGGAAGGTTGCGCCAGGAGAGACCCCAACCCTGTTGGAGCCCATTCTTAGTGCTTGCAAGGATTCAGATCTGCTTGTTCGTGGTGCCGCTGTTAAGACTCTAATAAAAATGATGGAGGCTGCACCAGGCCACGCCTCAACTCTGTTAGAGCCAATTCTCGGTGCCTGCAAAGATTCAGTTTCATTTTGTCGGCACACTGCTGTCGAGGCCTTGGGGAAGGTGGTGGAGGCTGCACCAACAGAGGTACCGTCCGTATTGGAGCCCATGCTGAATGCTTGCAAGGATTCATTTTGGTTTTGTCGTCATTCTGGTGTTGTGGCCCTGGGGAAGTTGATGGAGGCTGTCCCGGGAGAGACCCCAACCCTACTGGAGTCCTTACTCAACACCTGCAAGGATTCAAGTTCGTTGGTTCGTCTTGCTGCTGTCGAGGCCTTGGGAAAGGTGGTCGGGGCTGCACCAAGAGAGGTACCGAGCCTGTTACAGCCAATCCTCATTGCCTGCGAGGATTCAGAGTGGGAGGTTCGTCATGCTGCTGTCAAGGTCATAGGAAAGGTGGTGAGGAGTGCGCCAGGAGAGGCCACAATCCTACTGGATCCCCTGCTGAATGCCTGTCAGGATTCGGAACAGAGGGTTTGTCGCGCTGCTGTCAAGAGCCTTGGGGTTTTTTCTCTCCAGCAACTTATGGATGGGTATTGGGCTTCTCATAATCCTGTTTGCATCCCAACAATTGCAGCTAAGCTCTATCACACGGCCCTAACCGTTCGAAATTCACCCAAACGACATCATCAGCGCCTTGTCCTCTACCCTAGTGGAGGGCAGACAGTGAAGTGGGACATACCCCAGAAAGAAGTTCAACCTATTCTGCAGCAAATTCAGACTGCTGCAAGACAAGGTCTTCCAGAAAAAACTGCCAATCAAGGGCTGTGCTGAGCGGTCCTGTGTTGGTATTGCTGGACTTTGAATAGTTGAGTGCTCAATCGATAAAATGGGAATTCTCGATACCAAGGAGTCCATTGGAAAGAAAATATCAAAATACACTCTGGCACAAATATGATTGAATTAGAGGAATGTTTGCGGGTTTGGGTGGAGGTCCATTTGTGAAAAAAATTACTTGAAAAAGAGGTTGGGGGGGGGGGATTAGAAAGTTCTATTAAAATCCAATATATAAGAAAAAAAGGAGAAAGAGCCGTTGGTGATTTTTTTGGTTCCGGCCATCGGTGCGTTTTGGCAGTTGTGAGGAGCTTTTTTTCTCTAAATCTATTTTCTCATTATTACTAATATTTCCAAATACATGTTCAAAAGCTGACACTGAAAGACGTGGTGTTGTAAGGCTGGACAGAATATGAAATGGACTGGCTCCAGAAGGGGGGGGGTTGCTTTTGGGGGGTAAAGGACAATCCACAGACCACGGTGTCATGGGAATGATCGAATACTGCTTGAAACGAAACGGTGGAAGAAAATGAAGATGAAAACCCTAAAGAATGAAACATCATGGGACATTTTCCGCAGAAAAGTTAAGGTCAACAACTGATTTTCTTGATTGTTTTCTTCTTTGTGGGGTGGGGGGTCAGTTGTATTTTTACATTTTGCGTTTTGGGGGGGTTGATGATGATGGACAGTGTTTGTTGGGGAAGATCTGATTTCGGAGTGGAGAGGTGTCGAGAATCAAAGTTATGCAAGCATGCACACAAGAACAATTCAAAGGACGAATACGAAAATATATTTTGAACTTTTCAAGTTGCTTGTGGATTTGGGTGGGAGCTCAGTTAACATAAACAAGATCATGAATCGCCTAAACAAATTTTTTTGGAAGGGGCAGACGATCGATGGTGCGAAAAAAGGGGTCACTGTGGGAGTGTTTTGAAAACATTGTTTTCTTAATGAAGCAAACGTGGTTCGGACAAAAATATATGAAATATCTGCTGGGTAAAAAGTGGGTGGAAAGGATTCAGAATCAGAGTTGTATGGGCCACCCCCTAGTCCCCCTTGCTTCCCCAAATTATATGGGAAAGTGTGTGGTGGTGGATCGCCACCAACATCTGCCTGAGAGAGGCTGGTGGCGATGGACTGGACACCCCAAAATGGGCAGGGTGGGGGGAGGAGTGAGGGGGACGGAAGGGGTTGTTTAACACAGTCCAAATTTGGTTCCGTAAAAAAATTTGGACAGCAAACAAATTTTCTTAGTTTTCTGGCGTGCACATCAAATGAGATTTCAATTGTGTGGATGATTGGAATGAAGGGGGGGATTCAGAAATTGCAAAATCCAATACAGTTGCATCGCAGCAACGAGAGAGATTGAAAAAATCAATGATCACCAAACCCATTCAGCCCAGCCCACAAATTCAAACATGCCAGAATTTTCTCGCGTTTGTGAAAATAGGCAACTCAATCCATTTGTTTGGATGGCTCCAGGATGGAAGCCATCCCTTGAAAGCCTAAAAATACACACTGCCTCTCCAAATACCCAACCCCCCCCCAGCTCTACCGTCTTCAAAACCTGCACAACATGCATGCAGCAAGAGGGCAGGCAGGGCCAAGCATTTTCTTGATTCAACGTGATGTTTTTTCCTTATTCTGATTTTCTCTGGTTATCATCCATGCCCACTCGTTTGCTGTTGAAGTAGTCTCTTCTGTCTTTCCGGTACGTCGTCCGAAAGCTTTCCTGCAAAAATACTTTCCTTCCTGATCTTCAAACAGTGGGTTCAGTTTCAAATGGGCAGATCATCAACATTCCCCTTCAACTCAGGTGGATGTCAGCAACATACAATCAATCGCCATCCTGGCATCCATGCTACTATTTCTGGATGGGATGCATTCCAGCCATCCAGATCCCATCCATCCCATGCATGTTGGATTTTTCCGAGACAAAACAATCGCACAGATCGACCCTTTTGCTGGACGGGGGGTCGGAGGGAAGAAAATCGGAACACATCAAGGTAGAAATCAAATCCAGGATTTCTACGCTCCCACAAAAGATTACAAGCATGGTTGGGTTTGCAGATGCAATGTCGACGTACAAAAAACAAATTCGTGTTCATCTTCCACTGTTGATCATGATCTACACAACCAGTGCATCCTACGGTTAAAACACCCACACAAGCAATGTTACGGCACATGTGTTGCACAGCACCCCAATCCAATTGTCTTAAGTTACGTGTTGAACATACGAGCCCACACGACTAAAACGCGCAGAGCGCCGCCAGCGATCTAGATCTAGATCGATCTTCCTTGGTGTATGGTGTCTATTGATATCAGAAAGAGGCAAAGAAAGAAGAACCTGCCACAAGACTTCGGGAGGCCTCTTTCTTTCAAAGTTAATTTTTTAGCCATGTGGCTAAATTCGTTTATTCTCCAGAGCGAAGCAATTGAAACCTTTGCGAGGCTTTGCCAACGTATATGAACAATGCAAGACGTTTTCATGATAGAAAAATATTGCTCTTTTCAGAAGTGAATCAGGTTGAAATCAACATCATCATGGATGCTTATCTTTGGGAGGAGAAAACCCCCCCATCGAAGTACATTGTGAATTGTATTGCTTGTTGTGTCCCTATCAGCAAAAACAGTCAGACAGAAAGAGAAAGAAAAGAGTGTGAGAAAGAGTGAGATGATTATCTTAGCCGTTATGATGAGTTTGTTAAGTTACTAATAAGCATGTTTTTTTTTTCTTGTTTTTGATGTTCAGTGACCGAGGGCTTTCATTCCAAAAAGAAATTGACTTGAAACAAAACAACAACGGGAGCGAATTGTTTTTCGAAAAATGTGGACAAGCCTGCACAAAAAAAATAAATTTTGAGGGGTTTTGTTGTCCAAAGGTATATTTCATTATTACCAAGAATAGAGGATTCTTTATCGGTATTTCTTTGGTGGAATACATATGGCTGGCACCAAGTGTTCGACATCCACAAACACAATTCAAACGTCCTTGCATTGGGGGGACGGCCGGGCGGTCGCCCAGTCCGACTGGGGACGCGATCCTTCTCAGAGATGCTGTGTTGTCTGTCATCCAGTGTGGAAGTCAGGGGGAAGCGTGGAACTGGAAAATGGGCGTCGTTGCCAGTGTGGATGATAGTCGGCTCAAAACGGGCAGAAGCCGTTTCGCGTTGACATCCTCCCAACATCGGTGCAGCGCTCCTGCAACGCCCAAGGTAGCCTGACTTGCAGCTCGTACAAACCCTTGCTCCGACAAGACTCTTGACAGTTAATTCCAGCACACGGCTGCTCCGTTGCGAATGAAAAACTTCCGGACAAGCCTTCCCCAGTTGGAGAGGAAATCGTTGGAAGAGGTAGTGTCTTCTGTGTTTCTGGACCATGGGAGCTGCACTGGGTTGCATTCGCGGCTGCGAAGCCGAGCCACCGCCTGTTTTATCACACCCAACTTGCCCTCCAGAAGATGACCGCCCAGCTTCAGAATGCCGCATTTGCTGTCGAGATACGTCAGAGGTGAGCATACCTCAAGGCCAACGAGTGTCGACAACCTGCACCCACAAACGGCGGGTTTGCGAGGCTTGCGTCAAGAAGCACATCCACGAGGAAGTCATGATCAAATCGAACGTCAACATAACCTGTATCGATGCCGACTGCGGGAAATCGCTGGAGCACGCCGACGTCAAGCGGCGCGCCGACAGAGCAGATTTCGAGCAGTATGACAGGATCTTGCTGAAACGCACTCTGGAGGCGATGGCCGAGTTTCGGTGGTGCTCGAGAGCGGGGTGCGGATGCGGGCAGCTGCATGCGGATCAAGAACGCATGCCGATAATCAGGTGCCATGCTTGTCGGGCGGAGACCTGCTTCACCCATCGCTGCCCTTGGCACACTGATAGGACCTGCTCGCAATACGACGAAGATGCGAGGAGGGTGGAGGAGGTGGCGTTGCTGCAGTTGCTGGAAAGGTCCAATTTCAAGCGCTGCCCCAAGTGCAACCATGCGATCGAGAAAACTGGGGGCTGCGATCACATGACTTGCAGACAAAACGCCGGCGGCTGCGGCGCAGAGTTTTGCTGGCTGTGTTTGGCGGACTATGGAGGTCTGCGCGGCATCCGGCGCAAAGGGAGCAAGGCGCATGCCGTCACGTGCCGCTATTATTCCTGACTGGCAATTTTCCACGAATCGGCGATCGCCGAGACTGGCGCGCTGCTTAGAAGGGGTACGATGCGGGTTACGCGAATTTTCGCATGTATCATTCCACCCCCCCTCCAAACATGAGTTTTTGTTTGCTTCCTTTTTTCTTCTCCCTCGATCTGGGTTAGTCAGGGTTTTCCGAATGCCAAAAGAGTTATCGTTGCATTCCCATTTGCTGGCCAACAGCCAGTTATCTATTACCTGAGCAGTCACAGCAGGTGGGCTTCTTGCAATTTGCTTAACCAGTAGTTTTGTGTAGAATGCTTGTTTCTTTTTCATTTTTTTTTCATGGCCAGGGATTTGAGTGGAGGCCTTTTTCAGGAAGTGGGTTTGTGCATCTGCCCGTTTGGATTTTTACTCATTAAATATTTTTTTTCTTGCTTTCGAGCGGGCTTGCAGCAGCCTAATGTTGCGTTTGACATTCGTTTGCGCGCATTAAAAAAAAAAAATCATGGGGAAGAGAACTGAAAAAAAGGATCTGTATGAATGGTGTTCAAGAAAATATTGTAACATATTTAGGTGAAAGATTTGTTGTTTCTCCGCTCGACTCACTACGGAAATTGTTGGAGCCTAATAGAATGAGGAAAATTTGCCACCCACTTCCCAAACCAGCTCCCAGAATGTTCTCCTGTGAAAAAAAAACTGGAAAAATGGTTTTGACCAACGTTGAATGACAAAGTTTATAAAACGAATTTTCCTTAGATTAAATCGGTTGAAGCCGTCTGCCATCTAGACAAAATATCCAAGCTTAGCCCAATCCCATCGAATCAACCGCAGTCCTTTTTCCTGATGAAGAAAATAATTTAAAAAAAAACACTGTTTTCTGTCTGTGAGCTTGCAAAATCAATAGTTCCATACGGAGAGAGAGAAAAAAAAAACAAACGAAAAAAAACCCTAAACATCCAGTCAAAAGTAATAAAAAGACGTCTCGTCGAATTCCATCATGAAAACCCACGCACGTATCCCATAAGAATTTTGACATTGTTGTCTTTACTCTCGAGCGAAAGAATAGAAATAGGAGCAGAAAACTTCTACTGAAATTGAAAGTGATTCCCCCAAACCTCGAACCAAAAAAAAAACACGCACACACAGAAACACACACACAAACTAGACAAAGAATCTCGGTGAAAGAATTTTCGCTGACCCTTCCATCAATCCTGACTTGAGCAGAAAAAAAAAGAATTCGTAAAAATCCAGACAAACGACCCCCCCCCCCCCCCCCAATGAATATACCACCCCCTCACCAAAAGCCTCGACTGCAGCGGAAGCACTACACTCACTCGAGTGTTGACCAATCAGTGTGTGCGTCGATTCCGATCAAAAATTCTTCCCATTTCTCAGCGGGTCCATCCCAAGACATGTCGATCGACATGCATTTCCTCCGCATTCTACTGAACCCTTTTGACCCATGATTTCTAACCGCCCTCCTCACAGTTCCAACCAAATCCTTGACTCCATCTCGATAGGGCCTACCATGAAATGACCTCGACAGGACATACCCCACACCCTCTTCTTTCGCCAGTTCCATCAGGCCTCCTACTGGGGCGACAATAGGAATGCATCCATAGGCGACTGCACACATCGCCACCAGCCCACATGGCTCAAAACGTGACGGGACTATGAGGTAATCGCAACCCGCCATGATGAGATGTGCGAGCTCTTCGTCGAATTCTGTGATGCCGGCCGCATTGCCAGGAAACGAATACTGATAAATAGAACAAACAAGAAATCAAATTAAATGGTGGGCTCGGTCAGACACACACGAGGATAACATGTGAGGCTTCGAGATGAAATCCTAACAAAGCAATGGAAGCCTAATGTCGGTTGGTGCAAAATTTTGTGCGATGTGGGGATACCGTTCTGGTATGATTGCATTACATGATGCATGCGCAATGCAATGATGCATGCTACACGTAATGCAACTCAGGATGCAGTCAGGCTTCTGAAACACAACTCACCTTCAGTGCTTTCACCCCTTCTTCCAGCCACTGGTCCCCACGGCCCAGCATCACCAATTGAACCTTAACCTCCTGTTTAGGATCCTTAGAAAACCCCTTTCTTTTTGACCTCTTTTTTGACAGCAGTCTGTGAGATTTGACCTTTCTCGCGCCTCTGGATTTTACGCTTCTGTCAAATTTCCTTTTCAAACGGCCAAAGTTGGGTGGATGCACGATTTCTGGCTGAGTGATCAACTCTGGCGCTGCAGAGAGAAGCATGTCGGCCCCTTTCTGGAACTCCAGGCGACCGACAAAACCCAGCAATGGAGTTTTGGACGAGACTTTTAAACCCAGCTTTTTCTGTAAAAACAGAAAGAAAAGAATCTCATTCGCATTCTAATGACACATCAAAGCAATCCTCTGCCACTGAGTTCTTCCAGATAAATGTTCTTCGTCCTGCAAATTTCCATAAATTCTCCCTCCAGCCACTGTTCTGACGAGGTACCTGTAATAAGGCTTTAGCGGCGGCCTTCTTTTCGCTGATATCCTCCACACCATATCGTAATTCTTCCGCTAGAAATTTGTCCGTTTTGGGGTTCCATGAGCTGATGTCCAGGCCGTTTCTTATTCCAGTGACCCCTCCAGCTGTTCGGAGGGTTTCCCCCATCCCACACGATTCTTGGCCGCCTTTCATTAATTCGGCTGCGTATCCTGGGCTGACGGTAACTGCTTTATCGCTCCACAACAGCCCAACTTTCAACCAATTCCAATCCCATGCTGGATCATTCATGGCCCTTCATTTACAGCACATTCAGAATCAATAAAGATAAACAGAACCAGCTTTTTTCACCAGCTTTCCATGCCGGGGAAACAGCAATGGACTAGGACCCTCAAATTCTATTAGCCCAAAAGGAAGGGGCCCGATGATGATGGGTTCTTTTGACACTTACTCATCCATCGACCATGGAAACCGGATTTTCCCCAACGACATCAGCAAATTGCGGCCCTGATATGCCATGTTGTGGATCGCAAAAACGATTTTGGAATTGGCGACCTGGGCTCCCACCCAAGACTGGAATTTGTCCAGCCTTGGACCGGAGATCAATGGATGCTTGTCTGACTCCCTTCGATTTCTGACCCTCCTCACTGAGGTCGCTCGCCTGCGCGAAGCCTGCAATGACCCGATTTCATTTTCAAAATCGCTAGCAGAAACAGATGATGTCCGTTCCGGTTTGGCGCCGGCTGCTCCGCCGGCTGCTACTGTATACTTTTTTGCCTTGGTGATGCTGTTGTTGCTCGACTCAAGAAGCTTCCCTTCATTCAATCCCCTGTTACTAATATTTTCTATATCGGTGTTTTTATCAGAAGCATCGACCAGCGGGATGGGGACCCCATCCTCTCCCTCCCGGCCGTCGGCATCGACCATATTCTCCTCTCGATCAATTTTAGGCTTGGACTTTTCGATCACTGGAGGATTTCTGGTACGCAATGCAGCAATCGACACAGAATCGACTTCCTCATCCCGCCGCTGGCGACATTTCAACGAGGCCCCTTCCTTTTCCCTAGTATTTCCACCATCTTCTGACGCGATTTCCTCTCCAGGCAAGGGTCCGCCAATTCCAATCACTTGGTGTCCCCCAGCTTCTGAAATGCTTTCAGAATCGGTGTGGGAAATCGTCCCCTCGATGCCCCCTTCTGAATGCTTCCCTACATTAAAAGAATTTCCTCGGCCCGAAACGCTCGAGTGTTCGTAAACTTTCTCCCTCAGAACCGGTGGGGTTCCGTCCAAATGCTGCTTATAGTTTTCCAGCCACAGCGGCAAAATCCCACAAGGCCAGTCATTAGCAACAAACACCAAATTTTCTTCATTTTCACCTGCATTTCGGTAAAAAAAAACACACACACACACACAAACTCAGAATTTGAGTGGGAGGTTTTGCAACACACATGAACAAACCAGGGGTCGGACAATCATCGGTGGCACGGCAGCATATTAAGACAATTTTTTTCACTTTTCCAGGGAAAGTAAATAAATTGGCAAACGCCCCAGAAAATAGGATTGAAAACCCTACTGCATACCTTCATATTCATCTTGTTTCGGACCCCCCCTCTCCGAATAGCCTTTTCCCCACACCATGGCCGGGGCAGCCAACGCAGATTGGCACAATATGCTGCAACAAATTTCGAATTCCTTGCTGTCCCCTCCATGATACGGATATATCATTTTCCTCCACTGGGAGCGGTCTCGATTTTTACACTTGAAGAGTGGGTGGTCGACGAAAACTCGATCCACGCTTTCCTGGTGCGACAAAAATAGACGCGAAAAATTGCCAGGGGCTGTTCCGGAATTTTCTTGGCTGGCATATGCGTCCTCCGGGATTTCCACGGGGATCAAATATCCAGAATCGTAAATGTCGTCATAAGCTTCGTATCGAGGAGAGACGGTCATCACCCTATGCCCCCTATGTTGATTATTTTATTTTAGTTAAAAAAAAAAATACAGAAAAAAAAAGAGAGAGACAGAGGGAGAAAAAAAAATAGATTCAAAAAAAAAAAAAAAAGCTGTTCCACATGCAAGCAACCTATCTTTGACCTTTTCGTTGAAGTGTTTTTTTTGTTTTTTTTTGTGGGATTTACAATTTTAAATTCATTGTTTTTTCTTTTGTGCTTACTTATCTTCCATCCAGCGGAAGGGATGCATTTCTAACCTGACGAATAAATATTATTTAAGCAGTTTAAAAACTAATTCAAAATTGAAAAAAAATAGACCAGGACTTACAAAATTTTAAACTCATATGGAATGAGAAATTTCGCACAGAATTCGATCATAAAAAATATATACATACATGTATAGATGAGATTAATGTTCCTATAACATAACGTTGAGCTTACCTTTTTGCCAAGGCAGGCGGAAGTGACCCCAAGACATCTCCCAACCCGCCAACTTTCGACCAAGGAGATACCTCTGTCCCAACAAACACAATCTGGAAAAATGCAACAACTCAGAGTTCCACTGCCGATGTTCCTGTTTTCATAGAAGGAATGTTGCTCCCATAGACTGACTGAAAGGTGCGCTTAAACTCTTTTTATCGAGATTTGGAAGGACCACCACCAAGCGCAGCACCGCGTTGGAACTGGAAGCAGTTCATTCGAGGTAACGC
The DNA here is from genome assembly GCA_030272585.1 of Bryopsis sp. KO-2023. NCBI lineage: Eukaryota > Viridiplantae > Chlorophyta > Ulvophyceae > Bryopsidales > Bryopsidaceae > Bryopsis > Bryopsis sp. KO-2023. The sequence continues at coordinate 1,010,839 of BSYQ01000005.1, forward strand.
AGCCATGGGTTCGGCGCTCCGTTCAACGCACGAAAAACCGCGACCCCAAAACTGACGTCTACAGGAAGTCGAAATCTCTCTTTTCTGATTGGATGCATTCTTGTGACCTGCGGGCCCTCCCTTCCCAGCTGCAGACAGTCTGCCAGCCATACGCACTCACCCGGAGCCTCGTTGGGAACGAATCACCACAGCGACAAGGTACCAAAACTCTCCGCCGAGCAGCGCAAACTCGACCCCATCCCCCCGTTCTCCTTCCGGAACGAAGCGCGCTGTTTGAGAGGAACTCGCAAGAGAGCGTCGTGCGTTTCACGCGGACGGACGGTGGGATAGTCACCAGGACCATCCCATTCTTCCAGCGCCCATATGTCCCAGCCCACCACAAGGTGTAATCTCCGACTCAGCTCTTCAAACACCGCAACTTGACATAATCGAACCTGTCGGGAGCCATGCGATCCGTTGGTGGTTTCATTATCAGCCGCAGTACAGTACTGCACAGATACACCATTTTGGACGCTCCTTTGCCAAGTGTTGAGCGGCTTCGTGTGGAGACCTCGACAAGCGCGATGGAATCGTCTTCCGTTGCTGAAACGGCGCCGCCTGGAGAAGATATGGAAGGGGTTGCGAGCGTTGAGGGGCTGCTGCATTGCCAAGTTTCGTCTTGGTTTCCCGATTTCCACCACTTGTGTTTCTCCACTCGGTTGGTTTCGCTGCCGCAAGAATTCGCGTCGTTTCTGGTTTCGGATAACGTGTTTTCTGGTCGCCGCCACAGCGATTCTGTGAGTGAGTGTTTTCGAACTGCAGGATTTTGCTTTCTTGCAGGGGTTCAACTTTTTTCTTATCATCAAAAGATGGGGGAGGTCAATGAGACATTCATCAAGCAATCGTTCTGTTTTCTGCTGCCAGCTTTTTACTGAAAAAAAAAGAGCTGAATTCCCATCACCCTCGATTTATTGAATTTGAAAAAATTCCAAGAAAAAGAAAAAAGAATTAAATTATCCAGAATAGGTGCGGTAGTGATTTTTTCATGTCAAATTCTTGTGCTTTGAAGGATACTGAAAGCTCCGAAGATTGCGATGCAAACGAAAAGCGGGAAGAAAATAGGGGCCCCTCCTCCACTTCTTCCTGCTCCGAAAGCTCTCCAGATATATGCGATCCTTTTCAAGAATTTCCCACGGTGATGAGGGACATTCAGAATGCGATTGAACATCTGGGAGGAAAGGTCCTTCCGAAACTGAACTGGAGCGCCCCCACAGATGCTGTGTGGCTGCTTCCAAACAGACAATTACAGTGCTCCACTGCCGAAGAGGTGCGACCATTGAAAATTCAACAGAAGGAAGTTTTGCACCAGTTTTGGGGATCGGTTTCTCAAGCGAGATATCCACTGCAAAAAAAAAAAAGAAAAGCCCGAATGCCGTTTGCTGATACATGTATTGATAATCAGGGGGCTCACTGTATTTTGGGGGAAAAAGTGCAGAAATTGGGTTGTAAACAAGCACATCGAAATGAACTGCTGGTGATGCATCCTTTGTTGGATTTCGTGGAAAAAAAAGGAGAAAAATCGTTGAAGGAAAAATCTATGTGTGTGTGTGTGTGTGTGTGTTCTGTGTCCTAGATCGTTATGGTGCTGAAAAGCTCAGACAGGGTGGCGCACGATATTTGTCATGCATTCGATCATTGCCCTGAACCCCCTGCTCCTCCGGTGAACTACGTTTTGGCTTTAAGAAAGTGGTACAGCCTCCGGCCGGAGTCAGAGTTCAGATGCTTCGTTCATGGAAACGAGCTGGTGGGGGTCAGTCAACGGGACGTTTCGCAGTTTTACCCCCAGCTGGCCGGTCGTGAAGAGGAGCTCAGTCAGAGGTTGAGCGATTTCTTCGAGAGCGATTTGAGGGGGCGGTTCCCTCTGTCTGACTGTGAGTTCTTTGCCCCGATCATGAATACACATAAATAAACCGAGAAAAAGCGTCAGCGTCGCTTGTTTGCAAATTGGATCATTATACGCTTGAGAAAGAAAACAAAAACCTGTGGGTTGCTTCTCTGATTGCCCATGTTCTGGTCGAAATGTTGGTGGAACGGTGTTTTTTTCTTTGTCTGGTTGCGTATTTTTTATTTCAATCATGGAGCTGTGTTTCGAAGAAACACCTCAGGTCGACAGTCCTTTTCTGTTTGCAGATGTATTTGATGTATATGTCACGTCGCGAAGTAGAATCCGACTGTTGGATTTCAACCCCATTGGCGGTGCGACCTCCCCTCTGCTATTTTCTTGGGAAGACCTAGGCTATTCGATTTCGAACGAAGGTCTGCTGCAGAACAACGGTCCGGCTGTGCACCGATCCGAAATTGGTTCTGAAAATGGAAACGAGGGCCCCCAATGTAAGCATTGTGACTCTCCGTTTTTGTTTTTGCAAAGGATGCAAGGAAAAAACGAGCTGAATGGAAATCAAACAAAGCTTGGTGGCAATATGTGCAGTTGCTGTTCTATTTATCGGTGGGTTATGAATTTTTTTAGTACTGGTTTGGCCTTTCTGATGGGGTTTGGTGTGCATTACCATGCAGGTGATTTTCCAATCAAGTTTGTTGAAGAGGGGGGTGGATTGATGTTGGGTTCGAAAATGGCTGTCGCTATGCCGTACGATATGCTGGGCGCTTCAGTGACTCACATGGTGGAAGCCATGCAAAATTTAAGCAACTCTTAGCAATGCAATTACTACCGCTAGCATTTTTCAATGGCTTTTTCCCCCCTCTACTCAATTGCCCAGCATCAATTTGTCGGATCGACTGGTTGCTCCCTTGTATCCAGAATGACTGGGTGGCCAGTCCGCACAAAAATCAAGAGTGTTGATTTCGATGAATATTATCCAGCATTCTGCAACAGTCTTAACCCCAACCAGCCAACAGAGCACTATTTGTACTACCTCCCTCCACCAAGGCACTTTCTCGAGTCGAAATTGTGTGCATGCTGCAACTTTCCTTTTATTAAACCCGCTTGATTTTTATTTTACATTTTCTCTTCCAGCCCCTTCATAAAAATCGGAGAGGACACCCAAGCGCTGTGGTGGAAAAGAGAGAGTCGAGAATAGATGGGAAAGTTTGAATAGGGAAAATGAGACGAATTGGAAGCGAGGGTGTTTGCGGCTGAATAGCCGAGTTGTGATGACAGGAGAAACTTGTGGTGGATATGTGTTGAGGAATTGTGGCTGGAAATTTGGGAAGAGAACAGAGAACGATACTTAGAGGAACTGTGGTTGTTGTAGAGATGCCTAATTTGTTCTGAGCTAACGGAGCGACTTGTCTGCGAACGTTTATCCTTATTTCACTGCAGTCTCAAACTTTATTCAACAGCGCACAGCTTGGGTGTATGGTGATTAGTTGGATGAGACAATTACATGAGCATGAACAAACAGGATGAAAAACCAATATGTATCTCCACATAACACTCTCCATTAGGTTTTCCTTTTTGTCTCTTTTCGCTGTATCTATCTCACTCCCATCTCTCACTCTTTTCTTCCCGCTTCAGCAAGAAAACTCATTTTCAAACTCCAAACTGCCCACACTCCAATTCCAAACAAAAAAAACTACCCATTTTCTTGTCCGTGGTGCTGAGCTTCCAGCGGTTCTCCATGGATGTCCGAAACATAAGCGCTCGATTTGTGTTTCGGCGTGAATGAAAAGCTCTCCGGTGGAGGTCCCAGGAGCATCTCAGAGATTCTTATCCAATCCGTGCTGTTATCGCTGGCCATCAACGTTTCCAAATCGTTCCGACCGTAGAATGGTGGGGGCCTCCACTGGATGTTTTGAGGAAGAACTTCCAGCAAACCAACGGGGATGTACCGGTGCAAAAAACTCAGCCATTCCAACAAGAAACGCCTGGTGCACCCGAACCACACTCACACAATCAGAAAATACCTAAGAAAAAACCCTGGAAAAGGCACAGTTCATCCATGGATGAGCTGAAGATTTCCCCAGCGTCGAGCCATTATTTTGCCCACTGGTAGCAGTTTCTTTTCTATTTTAGTGTATGTGTGTGGGTAGGTGGTCGGACACATCAGCTGCCAAAGGCTGACCCCCTTTAAAAACTTGTTCAAGGTGAATAAGTTTTCGAGGAAGAGCCCAATCAGCCAATACACTCTGGCAGCATATACTTACCAATAAAAAAAATTACGAAAATTACAATAATATACGATAGAATAATAGATTCATATTTGAACAAAAAATAAATAAAAATAGAGCAAAGGCTGACTGATTCGTGGCTCGATTTTTTTCCGAGCAAGTTCATTCTTATACCTCGTGTTTTCAACTCCCCTGGTGTCTGAACCCCAGTGCTCCATCCCGAAGCTGCAAAAATCCTTCAGAATGTCCAAGCGCTCGCCAGCCGAAATATCCCACAGCCTCTTCTCACCAATTTCTGTTCAAAAACATATCGGAAAAACAACCATTGATTTTCAGGGCCCCATCCCTTCCCATTCAAAAATATCAAAAGAATAACCCCGTTTTCCCAACACTCATATGCTGCTTGGAGCAAGCAGTTGCTGTGAGAAAGCAAACAGTCAGGATTTCCGGCATTTTTTTCTTGTAACAACCTCTAAAATCTATAAATACACTAGGTTCAGCGAAAATCAAATCCCCTGAAAGAACTCAAGGAAAAAAAAAAAGGACCCCCGCCCGAAATTCACTACCAAAAGGAAAAACAAATAATGAAAAAAAAAGACAGAAAACCACCCTCAGAAAAATGAATAATCCCCCACCAGTAAAAAGCCACGGTTTGACCAAAGCTGCCCTCCCAATCATGCACGTTGCGACGTTTTTCTTCTCGTGGTGTTGATTCCAGTCGCTCGGCGAAAAAACGTCCCCGTTTCCAATCAACTGAATATCGGGGGCCACATCAGCACATTTGTAAATGTAATCCCAATCAGCTGCCCTGGAGTATCTCTGTTGGCGAGATCTACCATGGAGGGTTACTGCACTGGCACCCCAAGCGCCGACTTTCGGCAAGAACGTGTGGGCAATCTGTGCCGTACAAAAAAGAATAAGAATGAAAATAAAATAAAATCAACAAAAAAATGCGGCCTAATACATGTGTGAGAAGCTTGAGCTGATCCGTTTGATTTTCGCACCACGCTTTTGTTTCTTTTTTTTTAAAGCAAAAAACACATCAGGATGAAAAAATAAATCAAGATTTGATTGATAAATTGTCATATTTTACCCCCCCCCCCCCCCAAAAGAGAAAAATAAAAATGAAAAAGGTAAAGGTAAATAAAAATCCTGATTAATTGAATTGAAACGCTGAACAAATATATCAAAAAGTGATAACTTTTTGCTAGATCGGTGGGCTACACGAGCCTTTTAACCTCGATGCATTATATCAGTCGAAAATAAAATGTACAAAAACACCTGTGTATGTATACATAGTTTTGCTCACATCATGTCGATCTCTGTATCCCTTCCGAATCTTTATGGTCAAGGGGCAGCTCAACACTCTGGACATCCCTTTCAAAATCTGCTCCGTTTTGCTTACTTTTTGCAACAGAGAGGCCCCCGCCCCTTTGTCACAAACCACATCGATGGGGCAGCCCATGTTTACATCCACGAAATCGACGTCCAACCCATCCTCAATCAGCCCAGCACATCTCGAAAGAGAATCCGAATACCCACCGCAAACCTAACCAACCAACCACACACACACAAAACAACAAACATGAAAACATGAAAAGAAAACATGACCATGAACAGACGACAAAAAATTCGCGCAGGACTGCCACCCAACCCACCCCCTCTCCCAAAAAAAACCCCAAAAAATACAACAATAACACAATACCAGTATGACTGTCTGGGGCTCTCACCTGTACCCCGAAAGTTTTTTCAGAGGGGTGTCGTTTTAGCAAAGCCCATTCAGATGGGCTGCCTTTGAGCAGATTTGTGGCCAAGGCCATTTCTCCACAGGTGATGTCTGCACCCAGCCCGACGCATATCCTCCGGAAAGGCAAGTTCCCCAGAGTGGTCAATGGAGCCAAATACATCTTGTCCCGAAAGTCGATCCTGCGTTTCTCTGATTCACGCAGGGGGACGTGGGCTGCTGTGCCTGCATTGTGTTGAAATTACAGAATGAAATTGGAAAAGATGTACCTTTTTTTTTCTTCTTGAACCAGACTGAAAATTAAGCAATAGAGGTTGAAACCATTCCACAAACTCAAATCCAGCTAAAAAAAACAACGATCGAGACGAAGCGCCACGAAAAAGAAATAAAAAAAAACGATGGTGTTTGAAAATTGCCCGTTTGAGTGTACATGCCAGAGCAAAACTGGATGCAGTGAATTGATCAGGAGCGGTGGTTTTGTCAACTGCAGGTCAGCTTCAATTATAACAAGGGTTTCCCCACACACACCCCCAAAAACAAAAAAAATTATATAAACAAAAGAAAGCAAAATATCTGGCAGAAAACAAAAATAATCGAAAGCTTGCTCAGTCTACAATGCAAGCCTTACAGGTTTTTTCGATCGACCCTCCTCCTTCCGATTCGATCCGTTGTTTTTTAATGGGGGTTTCTGTTACGCTGGCGTCCGGAGCTTCGGGGGGCTCCCCTTTGGATCGAATTGTTCTTTTCTTTCCAGGCCGGCTGATCTTTATCCCCAGCTCCAGTAAAACGCCATCGACCTGACTACACATTTCGTTTCATTTCAATTCTTGCTGTGCTGGAACAACTCCCCACAAATACAGCGGACTTTACTTTCGGATTTTTTTTTTTTTTTTTTGCATTGACGTCGCAACTGTGGTTTTTGACTGGCTGCAACTGATGGTGGTGAGTGAAATATATGAAAAAAAACATGTTACATGTAGGGCCAGGTAGTGGATCTTTTGCTTTGGAAATCCAGAAAGGCTTGACAAAGCGATGTTCAAAACAGTCGCAAAAAAATGATGAGGGCATGCGAACAATCACCTTGGAGAAATCATACTGCTGTTTCCTGAGCTTTGTTTGTAGGTCTTTTTTCAATCCATTGATCGGCTCTTCGATTTTGGCAGGGACGTTCAGAACGACAAATTCTGGAATGGAGATGTCCGATTTTTTCTCATCGCAGTCCCCTTTCTTGGGTTCATTTTCACTTTCCGATTTTGCATCGGATTGGAAGTCTGGCATAGAGCCCCCGTCGTGCGTTGAACTCCACCGGCAGGTCACACCTACATCCCTGAACGAAATTAGCCTTTGTTGGTGAAAAAAGAAGAAAAAAATACCCCCACACACACCAACAGCATGAGGTTTGGATGTATATACGTTTAGCAAAAAGGAAAGCAACACAAAAAAAAACAGCCAAAGAAGAATCTCCCAAAACTTGAATGCATCAGGTTGTTTTCGATTAATGTTTTCTGGTAGAGTTGTGCATTCTCTTGAAGAAAAAAAAAGCAATTATGGTGGTTTGACCTTTTCTCTGGACACTCTTTAAACGCGAACTGCAGCAGTAAGAATTCTTATGCGAAATGTAATTCTGATTTTTTTTTTCAATTTGCCCCCTCACCGAATCTACATTTCTCGGCAGCCTTGGAGAAAGGACAGCATCCGGGCAAATCTTTCATTTTCTTTTTCAAATAACCCTCCAAATCATGACCAAATTTGCATCGATCTCCGAAAGGACAGTGACCCTCCAACAGAAATTTGCTGCATCCATCCCCAGTAGCTGCAGTGTGTTTCAAAAACTCCTGCAAAAATATGTGACACACACTGCTTTCAATGACATGTTTTTCTAAATATTATATTACTTGCAACGAGCATGAAATGTTTTGTTTTTCCCATGAAACTTGTACGCAGTTTTCCTTTCCCAGATGCTAGGCACTTGAAGATTTTCTGCTAGGTATACTTTACCTTAGATGCAACTGTGGAGGGTTTTTCTAGAACTGATTAAATCCACCTGGATTTGTTTTCTGAAGGGCCATCACCCCGTTGTGGATGGCCTTCGTTGGGCAAGTTTGCCAAATTCAGATTAAACATTCATTAATTATATAGTACTTTTATCATTTTTGACTAGTTGCATCCATCCACCCTCTTTATATTCCCAGGTACTTTCCATTTCATTCCAATATCCAAATCTTTAGGTGCAGCAGCTCCACGCCCGACCAGAGTCCTGCTTTCGCACCTTTTTCCTCTCCCGCCTTTCTCGCTTTTTCGTGGACTTCTCATCTTGGCCGGCGTCGACGTCCCTCTCGGTCGCCACCCGAACCTCCTTCGGTTTCAAAAACTCCTTCTTCACCGGAGCTATGCACCTCGCCACTAAGTCCTCCGCCGATCCCTTTTCAACCGTCCCGACGGGATCCCCCGATGTCTCCTTTCGTTCACTCCTCGCAGAACCTCCTGCAGGAGCCTTTCCATCGATCACGACGGGGCCTCCCGCCGTCTCCTTGGGATCACCAACAATAGGATCTCCACCTGCACCATCCCGTTCTCCCACTTTCTCCCCTGGAGCCGTCGCAGCAGCCTCCACCTCCATCGTTTTCGCCAAACCTGGAGAGTGTTTTCCGATCGCACCAAACGGACGTTCAACACATGCGAATTCGGCAGCCGTGCAGCGAATTTTCCATGGGCTGGTATTAGTCATGAAGGAAGTGTGAGGAGCTGTACTCAAGCACACGAAGTCCCCCTCCAAGTCCCATATCCGTGGCAGACGCTCTACAGTTTCCTGTACCAGCTCAAAAAGACGACTGCTTCAAAAGACGAACCGCAAAGGGTTCAACGGCTGCTCTAGATGTTTAATTCATGAGGTTATTTTTTTTTGTCTACAGAACTTTTTTACGAAACAAGGAGGGTGAAACGAACATAAGACAGAACAACGAAAAAGAGGGAAAATCAGACGATGACGAGGGTATGCTCGTCCATAGCGTGGCTCCTGGCAGCCTCCCTGCTCCTGCACCTGAATTTCGCTCGAGGTAGCATTCGCTTGAACTGCTTTTCGTGCGGGGCGATTCCGTGACATGCTCTCGGAACGAAAAAACTTTTGCTTTTTGATTTCTTTAGCTTCGATATTGCTGTCTCGATGAAGAGGGGTGTTCGCACAGCTGGAGAAATCGTTTCGTTCATTGTGTTTCGTAGGCGACGGGTCACGGGACCTGCTGCAGACGTCCGCTTTAAAAGTTAGGAATGCGAAAACCGCGAGGGATGTTTTCGGGGGGTTGGAGGGCGGGGAGACGATCGAGCTCACGTTCGAAGAGCTGGAACTTAGCGAAACGCTGGTGATCGACAAGGCGAACGTCACGATCCGGGGAGGAGACGGGAATTCGAAACCGACGCTGCGGTGTCCGGAAGGCACGAATGCGCTGACGATCAGGTTCGTTGCAGATCCTGGATGCTGAGAAGACGACGATTAATTGTGACTAATCGCTTTTTCTACATCTCGTTTTTCTATTCGATTTAATGGATTGAATGGAGCAGCGTCTTCTGTTCTCTTTCCAAAAATGTTGCATAAGGGATCATAATCATTAGCAAAGGAAAAGCCTTGTGAAGCAATTTCAAATTTTTATTTACATTTTTTTTTGAGAACCCTCGCCCTACCCGACTAGAGCGTTGGTGATTTGACGATGGTAAAAGAATTGCAGAAAATTGCAACGGAAGTATTATTCATCCACATTTGAAACCAGGATTCTCAGGCAAGGCATGACTCATCCATTCTTGATCTTGTGTGTGTGTTGCAGTGCAACGGGGGTAACGTTAGAGAATGTTGTATTCGAGGGATGCAAAGAAGTGCCTGGGGTGGTTATCGTGGAAGCCCCCCGAAATGCCCCCGTGGAGGAGGAGATTGTGATTTCGGTTTCATTCTCAAGGGTCGAATTTTTGAACAACACTCTCAGTCCTTTTGATGGAGAGGCTCCGCTGACCCTCCTTGAGGGGGTGAGTGCTACCGTGTTCGAAAGCGTATTTTCTGGCAATGAGGGGACCGCAAGCGGTGGAATCAGCATTCAGGGGGGTCGACTGACGGTGGAAAAATCAGATTTCACTGATAACACGGCAGTGACTTCTGGGGGGGCGATATCTGGCATCGGTAAACAGGCCAGATTGAGAACAGCTGTTAATATTTCCAGCTGCAGTTTCGAACGGAACAGAGTCCGTCTGGGCATTACGGGGGAGGAGCCCAACAGAGATCGTTTCGGAAAGCCCCTAGAGCTCGTCCAGTACTATGTGTTTGAATTCGCACAGGGGCGGGGAGGGGCGGTGGGGCTGCAAAACATGAAGGAGGTGTTGATTCAAAACAGCACTTTCAAGGGGAACGTGGCGGCGGCAGGGGGTGGGATTGCGGTGGTGTCAGACTCTGGGGTGGACGATGGAAGTGTAAAGCTGCTGGGGTCCGATTTCGATGGCAATGAAGCGGGGTTTGTGGGGGAGCCCGGTCAGTTTGAGCAGAGGGACGACGAAGTTCTGCAAGGCGGGTCGATCTTCCTGTTCATTGTGGATGTGGGGATGCCGGTCGACATGATCGATTGCACCGTGAAAAACAGCCGTGCTGTGTTTGGAGGGGGGGTGCATATCGTTGCCTCGGATAGAACCAAGGTGAGGGTGGTGGTCCTGTTGAGGGAAAACCTCGAATAAATTAACTGCAGTCCCCAATGTATTTATTTCTTTTCTTTTATGATAATAATATTTATTGCTGGAAAATGAGCGATAAAAGAGGAAACACCTGTAATTTCTCGCTATCCTTTTTTTTTTTTTTTTTTTTGAATTACGACTTGGGGGGGAAGGGGGGTTCCAAAACATGTTGAAAGAACTTCTTGAACTTCTTACCCTCTGGGCTCATATCACTGATTTTCAAGGGGCTTTTTTAAAAACAGCGTATTAAATCGAACATAATACTATATTTTTATTTATTTATTTATCTATTCACGTTTTTTTTGTGCACCTCCGCAGGCTATGATAGAGTCTTGCGTGTTCGAGAACAACCAGGCCTCCAAGGCTGGTGGAGGCTTTTTGTTCAGGAACACCAGAGTGGAATGGGCGAATTCTAACGTTATCAATTGCAAGGCAGAGGTGGGAGGGGGTGTTTTGCTGACCAACAATGCCGATTTGACAATCAGTGGTCCTTCGGAGTTCAACGGGGAGCTCGTCGGAAACTCAAATTCTGAATTTAGAGACAACATGGCCGTCGATGGTGGAGGGATCCTCTGCGTGTTTTGCGGTGGGTTAGAAAAGCAGGAAAAAATATCGATCGATACGTGATCTGCTTAAACTCACGTTTACAAGACTGGCAGCAGTTTTTTTTGTTTTTTTATTTGGGGGGGGGGGGGGTAGGGGGAGTCTACTTCAGTTGAGTGGTTTGTTTTCTTGGTTCTCCTATTTTTGGAAGAAATATTGGGTGACGTGTTCCAAACATATATATGTACATATATATATATTTATATGTTTTTTTGGTGTATATATATATATGTGGGCGGATTCTTTTGATCGTAAGAAATTCTAATGAATAAACAACATCTATCGAATGCCTATTTTCTTGGTGACGTTCTTTGTTCTAGTGGTGATGTGGTGGTGGTCCTTCCATCCAGAATCAGGCTTCTTGTTCGTTAATTTAATTGTTATTAATTCTTGTTCAGGCCCCGTCACTCTGCAGGGTGGGCATTTCATTAACAACACCGCCACTAGAAACGGTGGAGGGTTGGCTCTGTTGGATGGAATCGCCGAAATCAGCTTGTCCAATTTTCTTTTCGAAAAGAATAGTGCCTTGAGGGGGGGAGGCATCTATTTGGACACCACCGCTCAACTGCATTTGCACACGCCGCCTCAGTTTTTTGAGCTGCAACCCAGCACTTTTCGAAAAAACAGAGCCGTAGCTGGTGGGGGTCTTTTCGCAGTTGCACGCAGCTTGAGGGAAAATGTTTTGAGGGTGAGTGAATCCAAGCTCCACAAAAAAAAAGAATAAAAATATGTAAATATATATATATAAATAGGCAAGTGCAGATATGCTTTGCACACCTACGTAGGCTCCTCTTGGTAATCAGGGAATTGTGTTTGATTTTCTGTTTTTCCCTCCATTTTTTTCCAGGTCCAGGAGACTCTTTTTGTGGAAAATGAAGCAGTGGTGGTGGAAAGCTTTAAACCCGACACAGTCGCTGAGGATCTCTTGTCGGGGGGCCTCCGTGAACTGAAACAGTCAGACTCTGGCCTGAGAACAGATTCCGAAAAGGTAGGAGTTGGCAGCGACGGGGAGGAGGTGGGGGAAAACGAGCAAGGGGGGGGCCAGGATTTGTTGAGTTCGTGCGGCTCTGGAGGGGGTGGAGGAATTTGTCTGGTGCTGGATGAAGTTCCGGAGGTGGCAATCGTCAGGGTGTTCCTTTCCAAGCTTGAACTCAGAAAGAATAAGGCTGCGGTTGGAGGTGAGGTGTTGACCATCCCCTGGTGAACTATTTCTCTTAGTCTTTTTTTTTTTTTTTTTTTTTTTTTGGGGGGGGGGGGAGGGGCCGGGTTCGAATCCTGATGGGAGCATTTCGAGACATTCTTTGCAACTCCCAAAAGTCTGACCATCGAAACTATTTCCCAAAACGCATATTTCACAAATATTTTTTGTTGCTTCTCAACAGTGCCGTTCTTGTTACGAACAAGTAGTCGACAAATTCATCGACGATTCTCTTTCCAGGTGCGATTTTCGCTGCTGTGACTGGCAATGGATGGAGCAAAGACAGATGCGAAGACCCCCCCACTCCGACGGCAGCCCCTTGTCGAAGTTTTCGAATCGAGACTGCCACCATTTCTGACAACGTTGCTGAATTTTGGGGAGGGGGCGTATTCGTGTCAGACCCCTCCTCTATGTACGCCAAGTGCGAAGACGATGATGGATTCGATGACGACTACGACTATGAGGACTATGACCCCAATGCGCCCTTCGATCCGACTGCGTTTGAGGTTATTGATAACTCGATGTCGCTTTTGGACATCTGGAAGGAAGGCAAACAAAAGGAGCGATGCATAAATGTGGTCGATAATATTGTCAAGGTGTGGCGATTGTGTGTGTGTGTGTGTTGTTGTTAATCATTCTTACAGTGACGGAGTTTTGGCGAAATACGCATATCACTCCCAAAATGTAATATTGTTCGAGGGCCCTGCCAACATCATTCCCTTGCCCAACACGAATTATAAATCACAAGAAAAATACACAATTTTCGTATCAAAAATGGAAAAACAAGAGCCCCTCACTCCCAGTGGTAAAAAAGAAAAAAGAAAAAGTAGAGAAAAAACAGTAAGCCTCTGATGACAACACAGAAGCAAAAGCAAATCTCAAACATGCACTCAGCATAAAACTGATTTTCCCAGTTTGGTTCCTGATCAAGTTTGCTAAGGAAAAATGTGGCCTTACTTGCTAGCTTACTTATGTTCCATGCTTCGTTTTTTTCTTCGGCTCCGGATTAGTCATTTTTGTTTCCTTTCAAATTTGGAGCGTGTTGAGTGATATAAGACCATCTTCAGATTGTGTGTTTTTATTCATATTTATATGCCGGTTGTTTATTTCTTTTCATGCATTTATGTGCAACCTGTTTTTATTTTCGACTTGGATTTTTTGACAGGATAGCGATGGCACTTTTGGACCGCAAGTCGCATCTAGCGGAGTTGCCTTGGAGTTGGTTTGGCCGAAGGATTTGTTGTCGGTGAACCAGACCTCAGGAAAACGAATGGTGTTCAACGAAAGCAACCCCGAACAAGGCATCCAACTCAGAGTGATAGATGCCTTCAATCAAACCGTCACAGGAGGCGTCCCTGAAAACGGTGAGGCATTTTCTTTTCAACTTTGTGTTTTCATCAGTCGCTCCATTCAAATAAATTTAGGAACTCGGCCGTCCAAAAACATAGGCTCAAAAAAAAAAAAGACGTAAAAAAGGGGAAAAAATCCTCGGAAAAATGCAAAGTAGGCTGGAAAAACATTTCAACATGATAAGTAAAAAAAAATATTAATATACAATTCAGTTCAATTCGATTTTTGATTAGTTTTGAATTATCCAAGAATCGTAAGGGCATTCAGAAGGGGAAAGACCCTGTTCAATCTCGATGCAGAAATCGATGTGACGCTTTCAACACCAACGGACGCCATCAGAGGCCAGCAAATTTACAAGGCGAGGAACGGAATAGTAAACGTGAATTCCACGGATGTCCTCGGAGAGCATGTGGAGCACAGTCTGACTTTTTCTGCCGGTCAATTGGCCTCCGTGAACACCACTTTCGTCATTCGGGATTGCGTCGCGGGCGAATCAGAAGGGGAGGTGTTCAAGGAATGCAGGGTCTGCGAAATTGATAAATACAGGTAGGGATCGCTGCTTCTTTTGCCCCAACATAAATGCTTATACGAATCCACGAAATAAAGAATTCAATGGTATTTTTGGTTATCGATGGGTGGCTTTTTTGCTTGCAAGGCTCAAGTTGGTCTTCTTGTGGTTATTAACCCCTCTTCAAAAGACAATCGGTGCTTTTTTTTCATCCTGAAGTTGTTACTCGTTGATTGCATCGAGCCAAGTTTTGTTTTGTTTTGTTTTCTGTCTCTGTGTTTGGGCAGTTTTCTCCCAGGAAAGGGTTGTCAAGAATGCGAATCGAATGCGATCTGTTCCGGGGGTGCAGCCCTTGTTCCTAGACCTGGGTTCTGGCATTCGACGCCTTATGCCCCCCAGTTTCACGAATGCCTGATTCGAGACGCTTGCGATTTTGTCGACCGGAAAGAGGGCCTCATAGCTTTCTATAGCAATGCAAGCAGCCTGGCTCCTAGTGACAAACCGGATCCTGACTACCAGCAGTGCAGCACGGTGAGCTGATACCTTTGCCGTCAGTGTTTCAGTTTTTGGGGACAGGATTTGAGGAAAAGGGAGAATGCATTCTGTTGCAACAACCATCATGCAATGTTCTATTTTTAGACGGCAGAGGGTCGGTCAGAGGATGAGTTATATACAAGGGCAAATATGGCACAAACCAGTCAAACATACCATCCCTCCTTTGCTGAAACGCATTGGTTAGTGCGTGGCCTACCAACTGGCGATTTTCCCGATGCATCTTACCTTTTTGGTGTTTAATTTTTTGTTGGGATAAATTAATTAATTTATTTATTTATTACCTGATAATTAACGGTCTTCGGTTTTCAAAATCTTTTTCAGGGTTACAAAGGAAGGCTGTGTGGTTCCTGTAAAGATGGTTATGGGCATTTCTCGGGAGGCGAATGCGTAAAATGTCGACGGAGCAAATTGACGGGTTTCCTCATTTTTTTGGTGGCCCTGTGGTCTTCTGTGCTGGTTTTGTTCGAAATTTTCAACAGCATGTCGGCCAACAGAGATTTCATGAAAGCTTTCGACGAAGATCCACAGACGCTGCAAAACCAGAGTGCGGTCCGGGAATCCAGAACTGGTACGTTTTCATTCGAGTTCCTTTGGACTTCTTTTTTTGCTGAAAATATATTTTTTTCTTGAATTTCATCAGGCTTGCTGGGTTTTGTTGAAAAGCAGAAACAAATAAAGAGAATTTTTATCAGCCAAAAAGACAAAAGGTTGAAAATTTTTCCATAGAATATAATTATTTACGGAAAATTCTCTCTCACATTCGGAGAATATTCCGTAAATAATTCTATTCTATGGAAAATTTCTCAACCTTTTGAGGGATGAAAGCCTGCTAAGAAGACATAAAACCACCTTTTTCTGTCATATTTTTGTTGAGACGATCGTTTGGCTGCATTTTTATTTATTTTAAGGTCCGGCATTGGCGTCGAGGAGCGTTCAGGAAGCCCCGGAAGAATTTATTCCTGACTATGTGGAAGCTTTCGAAAATTTGACAGAAACAGTGAAGGTCAGGAACATGATCAAAAAAGAAAAAAAGAAAAAAAGAAAAGTTTCTGCCCGCATTGATCCGTTTTCTTTCCTGTCAAATGCAAGAGGGGCATAATCTTCCAAATAGAGAAAAAAACAGTAAGAATCATTCTTACTGCCCAACATTCAGGAAGCTTCCCCTTCCGTTTCCGTTTTTTTTTTTTCCTTCTGTGACTGGTCAAATCTTTCGAAAGAATGCTGCTGGAAATGCTGCTGTTGGTTTGTTTATTTGCCACTTGAACAAGAGCTTCGATTTTTCTATTGAGGAATAGTTGTTATGGTTTATGGCTGCAAAGTTGAAGATGTATATTTTTCTTTTTTCAATGCACAGATTTTCATCAACTATTTGCAAGTCACCAGCTTGGCCGTCACAATTAACCTGTCTTGGAACAAGGTCATCAAGGTCCTCCTCAGAATCCATGGTAAAAATGACGTTTTAAAAAACAAGACCAATTTCTTTTGAATTTTTTTTTTTTTTTTTCTAATTGAAAGTGAGAAAATCCTCCACTTGTTTGCTTTTGACCAAAGTCCGCCCCCATGGAATCCAGCTTGCATGACTGTTTTTCCTGAATTTTTTCCCTGTGGTTGGGCTATTTCCGACAGAATATATGTTGCATGTTCAGCCCGCCCAAATTGGCCCAAACGTTAATATCAGGAGCAACATTATCAGGAATCTGGTACTTGTCAGGATTCAATCCTGGTTTGAAAATTTTGTCGGAGAGGAAGAATTACTGAATCGATGCGTCCGTGTTTTGTTCTGGCTTTCAGAACTGTTTGCTGGCCTTTCCAATGGATCTGCCTTCATTCCCTTGGACTGCAGCTTCGATCGAAACTACGAGATTCCGGGGTCCATCCTGGCCATATGGCTGCGTATCATGTTCCCGGTGATGCTGTTGATTTTCTTCCTGGTCTTTTGCGTGCTTGGCTGGGTGGCCATGCGATGGGTGCAGAGCATGAAACGCATGCCTAAGGAAGTAGTCAGCACACTAAAAACGTACGTAATTATTATTACCATCGCGGTGGTGTTTTTCGCGTACAATGGAGTGACGGAGGAGCTCATGCGTACGGTCAATTGTGTGGACATCGATGATGAGGAAAACAAGGTTTCCGTGAATAACCCCAATCGGATATTCAATGCTAAAGTGGGAGGCCAAGTCTGGGCGGAAGACACCGAGTTGGTGTGTTTTCAAGGACAGCACACGGCCACCGGGGTCGTCGGCATTCTGGGACTGGTGTTTTTCTCAGCAGGGTTCATTTTCTTCATCATCGGCCTCCTGACATTCAATCGGGACATGGTCAAAGAGAAGCAGTTTCTGTCGCGGTACGGGTTTCTGTACCGGGCGTACCGCACAGAATACTACACCATTTATTGGGAAGCTCTGGTGACCTTGAGGAAAGCGTTCATCGGGGCAGCGGTGGTGTATGCATACCACCTCGGCCCCAACCTCCAAGCTGTGTTGGCATTGGGGATTCTGATATTGGCGCTGTTTTTCCAACTTTTGTTTCGACCCTACCGGGACATTCGCACGAGGAAGTGTGGAGGTTTCATGTCGAATTGGGGGTTCATGGAGCTGATGGGTTTGAATCACCTCGAGACGTTTTCGATCTTGATGTCTACCATTACGTTTTACTCGGGTATCGTTTTCAATGACAGCAACACCTCAGATGCAGGGAACATCATGATGGCGATTTTCGTCATAATGATGAACATGGGCTATTCGTTGAACATGCTGCTGAGGATTTGGGGGGGACTCCATGTGGCGTTGGATGAGAAGATCAAGTGCCTGGCATCGGCCTGCAGGGGCGTCCACCACGAACGGCTGTTCTGGATTAGTAAGATCGGCATCTTGGTGAATTACTACACTGTGCAAATCAAAACCAAGCTGAGGGGAGCGGCAACCAGCAGGCGAAATCAGACTGAAATGACCAAACAGGGCGCCAGGGTTTAGAGCAGGGTTCATCAGTTGAGAAACATCGTTTTTTTGCGCGAGTGTTTTTGGCATTGATCAAAGGGGAGAAAGAAGCAGGGAAATAGGGGAAAGAGGTTCGAAATGTTGGTCATTTTTCTGGAATACGTAGGGTTCAAGTGATTTTTGCTGTCATGGGGTTGTGTCCGGCTCCGCATTTCATCATGCATCTTTTTTGGTGGTTTCGCTTTTCACATGTCGGATGGAGTGGGGGTTTCCAATGTTAAAATAACGAAAAACAAAAGGAATGCTGTGGCTCATCTGATGGGTTTTTGTCGTCAGGTGAAAACGCATCGGGTGGGAAATCTATCAACACATAATTTTGTTCAATTGGCATTGCGGTGGATATTGTGGTTTTTTTTTCATGGAAAGCATCATCGTGAAAATGAGTTGGGACCTTGGGGTGCTGGAAATATTTCTTTTTTTCCTTCTTTTTTCGACGCCCACTTGGTCCGGTGGTAGCATATTTGAGGAGTGGTTTTGTACGATAGCTGTTTCATTTTCCACTTCTTTGCTTGATGATTTTCCAACTTTCCTCAAGATCCTTCCATTTTTTGGATTGGATGTGTGTGGTGACTCACCACTGGTGAGGGCTGGATACACTTGGAACATTTAAAAGAAATATATTTAAAAAAACCAGTTCATATCAAGGGAGGTAGAAAGAAGGGGTTGTGCCGATGGACTCATAGAAGGATGCATCTGTTCCTTCTCATAACCCCCCTCCCCCCCCCCCCCTTTCCCAAAAGAAAGAAAAATGAACAGTTGCTCAAAAGAAAAGGTGGTGACGATTTCGCTTCCCTCGAAATTCGGTGTGTGTCAAATCGCGGGAAGGACTCAGCGAGTAGGCAGTGAAAACACAATTTCTGGCATCGACCCCGTAAAACGTCAGGAAGTGGAGCCAGTCCGGTTCGAGGGCGGGTGCTTTCTCTCCACCAGGGCGTAAGGGTTTCTTCTTTTCAGCGAATTTCCGGCCTCCCACCACGGAGGCAATCTCAGCGGCCCAAAGATGTACCCAAAGGCAAAGAGACGCCCGTCGACGTCAGGCCAGAATCAAGGATCCCGGAAGAAACGGCAAGCGGGGAGCGCTGAAAGGAGTGCCCTCCCTCGACCGAAAACAACTGGCGGGATTTCTGGTGGGAAAACTACGCTGCGGCAAGCCGACCCGAAGGTGCTCCAGACGGGAAGTCCAAACAAAAAAAAAGTGTCAAAAATTTCGACTGCCCATGATGAATTCAACCCCATGCAAAATCTTGCCGATTCTTTTTTTGCTGCGGAGGTTTTTTTTTCGCGTGTTGTTTCAAAATGCTCTTTGAACAATCTCCAAGCAGCGGGCGATCCTTGTGGGAAAGCCCTGCCAGCTCTCAACTCCCGTCCAACTTTCTCTGGTTGGACCTCGTTTCTGGGCCCTGGTTGTGAGCGTTTTTTGGTTTCTGGATTGCAGAATTCCCCCTTGAGAGCGACCCGATCCCAAGTTGAAGAAGCCGCGGCTCGCCCACGCTTAGTGCAGGCCAAAGGGTGTGGGAAAAAAAAGAGCGTGGGTGGGTTGAACTTCGATGTCGACAGAGAAGCTGCAGCCCACGGCAAACGGGTGAGGGAACCAATAAGCTTGCAGGAAATAGCCTCAGCTGGTCCCCTTTTCTTTTGGGGGAAAAGTTTCAAAGTGATTATTTCTCTGGATTAGGGCAGACTCACACCCTGCTAGCTTTCTCATATTAAAAATTCTTGGAAAAAGCTTTCATAATTTGTTCCACCTGTGGATACTACAGATATATATATTGGTTGGGTGTTTGGGACCCTGATCGTTGGTTCAACTTTTAGGGCAGACTTGATGGAAGGTGGTTATAGTGAGACGTTTGTCTGAATCCTAGGGTGTTTCCATAAAAAACGATCGCCAGAATGATGCCAGTCGATTGACCAACGTGAAAAGCAAATCCTCAGCAAAGAGACAGCCGCTGCAGCGAGATGTCAACCGAATCAACCAGGTGGGGATTTCATCAGGCTACTTTTCATTGTCTGTTTTTTTCAGAAAGCAAGCTGATATGGTGGAATGAGGGGAGGGGGGGTGGTTGTTGGCCTTGTTTTCTTTATTTTCGCGTTGCTGAGCTTGAATTTTTTGGGAAAAATTCGGAATGAGGAGAAATCTGTGCAGAGCCATTCAGTCATTGACCTCTTTGTTTCGTCGATAAGCAATGTTTTACCCCGATGCCAGCCTGGACGTGTTTTTCTATGCTACAGCAGGAGCAGAAAGCCGCCCAACCCCATGTCGAGAGACGCCACCTCAGCATTCCCACCACACTTTCCCCCAAGTCGAAAAAACCCAAGGGCTCTATGGGTAGTTTTTCTGTCAAAAATGAAACGATGACAGCCAAGAAAGTGGCCAGACGAGGAATATTCAAGCTGCGTGAAAACCCCAAGTCCAGCCAGGAAGATGTTGCTTCTCCCAGGCAGCCTTTGAGACCATTTCAGATCAAGAGAAAAGCGCACGAAGAAATTGACCTCATGACAGACGCACTGGTGAGAAAAGAAAATTAAAAAAACAGGTTATTTTGCCGAACCTTCCTCATCCCCATCTTGAACCATCCCCGTCTTGGACTCAATCCCCGCCCCAATCCTTAGCCCCTTTTTGTTTTCATTCCGCTGGCTTGTTAGCTCTCTGTTTTTTTCCTTGTTTTTCCCTGTTTTTTTCCCGAAAATATGAGTCAAGGCAGTCTTTGTCATGACAAGAAAATTGACTAGGGGGGAGGGGAAGGAGTTTCGCCTTGAAAATGTGGATTTCATAGTGTATTTTTTTCGATATTTGCAGGCTTCAGATGAAATCAAGAATGTTGGCAGGGAGGGCACCGATCGAGCTCCTCCGTTGAGGTTTTTACCAAAGCCAGCTAATGCCGTTTGGGGCAATCACACTGAACCCCACCAATGTTGGAGAGAACCCAAGGCTGCGGATGCTGGACTAGGGCTTGCACCTCAATTAGCTCTGCTTGAATCGGAGGGGCATGGGCCCGATTTCAGGTCATCCTTGTCTGATGAAAGGCAGCTGCTCCAGTGCGTCCGCCAGGAAATTGACAGGCAAAGGAATCCTGCATTGCAGGATGCCCAGTCTGGTCGAGATCACCCTGTCATCAACAACTTTTTACAGTATTGTTCCGACCAAAGCACTTGTGGCAAATCGAACAGAAGGAATCCTGGGAGTGAAAGCGGCTTGGAGACCTCAAGGAGTCTTCCACCGTTTGGAAATGTGGGGATTGCCCCTTTCGATCGATTGATCAACCTGCATGAATACTCGGAGACGGCTTCAGTGGTTTCTCAAGGAAATTCTTATGCCAGGCGGGAAATGGAGCGGGCTGAATCTGTGGCATCGATCCGCTCGAGTCTGTCTAAGGACTTCGCGCCAGACTTTCGGAGTTCACCCTTCGGGGGAGAGTATACAGGGACCCTGGGAGTGCCTTTTCCTGGGGAGGGGCGCTTGTCCGCTGTGCAGGACTTGACTAGTGGATTGCCCACATTGTATCATCAGATTGGATCAGTGCATCAATGTCAAGTTCGAGGAGAGCTGGACTCAAACAGGGTATCTGCCGATGCTCGATATCCTTGGGATTCTTCGGAGATGCCCCAAACAACCGTGCCGTATGCTTCTGTCTTTTCCGACGTTGAGAGGGCTCCCTCAATGGAAAGAAGTGACAGAATAAGGGATCTTTTTCCTTTCTCCGAGTCTCTCTTTTCTGGCTCACAATCGAGGTTTCCCCTGGACAAAACCCCTGCAGCACATTGGGGTGAATCCTCAATGTTGAATGCTCCATTGAGCATTCCTGATAGATTTCAGGAACCTCCACGCTGGACTGTTCCTGTCCAGTCAGCATCACCCCTGGGGTCCCCTCAGAAGTCAGAGCTCGGAGGATTCGAGCAAACCCCTCTGGCTTTCGATCCGTTGCTGTCTGTAGTCGTTGATCCAGTGGTGGAGGCGGCGGAGGTTAGTCAGGTGGATTTTGGTTCACCTGTGGAATGTCCTGATCGGCTGGGGGGGGCTGCTGAGAGGGAGCATGTGGCAACTGAGCAAGCAGTGGGTGGATCAGACCTTGCAGATTTGGCATGTTGGGATTCGGAGGCAAGGGCTCAGACCCCATCCGCCCTACGAGACATTATGATGAAAGAAGCAGACAGGTAGCAAGACAGCTGGGAAAAAAGCAGCTGAAGGAAAAACAGTGAAAAGCTATTTTTCCATCATACTATGAGTTCCTGTTTTGGAGAATTCATTAGTAATTCACGAGTCCCCTGTTTAACTTACAGACGACAGCAATCGGGCGGATTCATGCAAAACTCCGTCTATTCACTCGTTCCTTGGATCTATGGGTTATAATGTACATACCTTTAATTTTTAAATGTATTATTTTGGATGAATCTGAGTGGCATGGGCTTCCCTGTGCTAAGCATTGTTTGCTTTTCCCACAGGTATGCAGCCGTGAATGCTGCTGAGCAAAAATTGCTGGATCTTGATGTTAGGGTGCACTTGGAGGCCGGTCTCAAGCAGAAAGCAGCCCTCGATGTTCTGGATACAGAGAAAAGCCTCGAAGCTAACGAGGTGAAAACACAAGTTTTGATTCAAAAAAAGGAAAAAACAACCATTCAAGTCATCGATCGATTCCATGGGCAAAGATGGACCAGCTGGCATTCTACCCTGATGCTGAAATAGGCAACACTTACTGCAAGGAATCACTGAAACGTCTTTGCCATTTGCTTGTACTGTTTTTCCAACAGCCGTCGTTTTCCGAGGCTAGAGAAGAACACACAGACAGAGTTGCTGTGGATTCACAAAACGTGGTGGGGTCGATGAGTTACGTTCCAAGCACCATAGACACCTCTACAATGACTGATAGGATCTCTTTGCAGCATGCCTGCATCCAGACGGTCGATAAAGAGGTAATGGAGAATATGCTTCGGGTGGTAATCGAGATCTGGCTGATCAACCAAAAGGACCTCAACCAATGGTTTTTTGTTTGCATGTTTTTTTAGCCAAAGAAGCCTGTAATGAGGGATGCTTCGACAGCAACGGATCTTGAAAGTGAAATTCCTGACGTTGGCTGCCCATCAAACCGAGCGGAAGCCTCAGGGGAAACTCTAGCCACACCATCCAGTGAAAACAGGGGGGAGGATGAGGCATCCATCGTGGTTTCTGTAGGTCGGTGGTCATTTCTGCTTTCAATTTCTCTTTCACAAGAAATGCAGTTTTTCACAAAGATACAACAAGTATGAAAAATTGGAAATTGGAAGAACAAAGGAATAGCAAATTTGTCGATGTGTCCCTGACAGATTCAGGTCCATCTATTTACGACAAATATGAAAAGGCCTTGGAGCGGATCAACGATTTGCAAGCTGAACTCCAGGATGCAAAGAAGGAAAACGCATTTTTGGTGGAACAGCATCGGAGGACTATGAAAGAAGCTTTGAAAGAGCACCAGAGGACTCTGCAAGAAGCGTTGCAACCCTCGAAACAGCTGAGATCGATCGAAACTCAAACTTCTGTAAAAGAGGCACCTACAGTCTCCGATGAACTCTCTGAGGTATCTTCTGCAGCCAGTGAATCGGAATTTGATGTGACCAATCAGCATAAGGATGGGGGAAATATTGAGGAGGAGCCTAGTTTGATGGTCGACATCGTCAGAGAAGAGTCAGACATGGGGGTGGTACATACAAAAGCCAGTGAACAAGAAGAAGAGCAAACCCCAGATGGCATTCATGCAATATATCTGCCAGAGGTGGGCTCGTCCTTGATCTCTGACGAAATTGGCGAAGCCAGCATTTCGAGGGTAGTAACTGAGGGTGGGAACTGGGAGGTGTTGGAATCCCTTCGTATTACTGAGGGGGAATTCTCCAAGGATCCAAGCTCAGGAAACACCGTTGAATCGACACCACAGGCGGTGAGCTCCGAAGAGTTTGACATGAGCGAGGAATCGATATCCGAAAAACTGGAGATTAACAGTTCACCACCAGTCGAGCCCGACATAGAAGGTCCGGAGGAAAGGGCGGATGCATTGAACGCCAGTCTGACTGAGGCTTTGAGCGTCCCAGAAAGCATCCTTGAAGAGGATGGTAGCATTGTGGAGAGTGTGCCGGAGTCTGGTTCATTGAGGGAATCGGAAGGCCAGGTTTCTCTCGGAGCTGATGAATCCTTGCGGTCGAGTGCAGCCACCAGTTCCTCCAACAGCAGTGACTCTGATGGTCCATCCTGGTTGACCAGCAGCAAGCACTTGAAATCAGTGGGCAATCCCTCGGATGAGGTTGAGCCACAGGTGACGCTGATAGACTTCAGCAAACCCACAGAAGAACTACAAAATCCTGTGGAAACAACTGATTTGTCGATTGAGTCAGTTCGATGGCAAGATGAGGATGTCGAGGCAGGTGCCAGGACCGAACAAGAATCGACTTCAAGAGATGGGAATTCTATTGTCATTTTCGACACACAGAACAAAGCCCAAGGGGACCCCCAAAGCACCTCATCTGGTGGAGATGCTGTTGCGCATCTGGCGGACGATAATTCAAGACAGCCACAGTCAGTTTCCGACTTTGTTCCATCTGTGGGTGTCCTGCACGAAAGCCAAAGCCTTTTGGAGCCGGAATCAACGAGAAAGCTGGACGAACTCATGGCGCAACCCGATCGGCCGTCTGATGAGGTGGAAAGTGGCTCAGATGGGACTTCAAACGTATGTGAATCGGTGCCAGAGGAGAGTTTGAACTCCACAGCGCAGAGCTCCTCTGAAGACATCGAAGCCTTGTACCAAATCGGCAGCACCAACGAGGACCTAGAGAGAATCGCTGATGAAGTGGAGCTTGACCGACAAGAGTCGCAAGGAAGTGGGGGTGGAAAACAAAGCCCCCTCTCGGATGAGGACCAGATGCAGGCTGACTGTGAAGTGAATCCCTTCCAATCAAGGCAGTCCAGCTCCAGCGACAAAGACATCGAACAAGGCTTCGATTGTGGCGATGGGGTGTCTACTCAGGACTTTGATGTCTCAGGTGGTGGTCATAACGACGTGGAGCCGAAGCAATCACATTCGGAGGAATTGAGTCTTGATAAGGATGAGATGGGGGCTGCTAATGACAGCGTGCAACTGGATGCTTCAATGGAAGAGGACAAGAGTCTGAGCTCAGTTTCTGAGTGTTACTCGGACCAATTCACATCCCAGAGCTCCGACGATAAACCTTACAAGTTTGATGTGACCCCTGCTGAAGCGTGCGATGCACTTCCTACCCCCCCCGAACCGTCGACTGCTTTGAGAGATCATCCTGAGCCACTGATTGGCCGGTTGCCTCCCATACTGCCCACTGCCGGCACATCGATTTCTCTACCTGTAATCGTCAATATCCCTACTGCAGAGTTGACCAAACCTGAGTCTGACACAAAGGAAACTGGGGGTTCGGATGAGGAAATTGACGAGGGGGAGAGTATTGATCAGAAGGATGCTGCCGAGGTGCACAAAGGGGGCGTTTCGTCCAGCGCATCATCGTCGATTTCTGAAGAGCAAATGGAATGCGAAGCGTCTGGGGAGTCTGATCTGGATCTGGAGGACTACACGGAGCGTGAGTTGGATCTCCAGAAAAGCTTGACTGGCAGTCAGGATGACGGTAGCAAAAGCTCCACTAAAGAGGAAGCCAGAGTGGGCTCATCCGAGTCTGACGAGTTTGATTTGTCGAATCCGGATGATCTGGACGATGTTGAGATTGAGTTCGAAGGGGAAGTGGCCAAGCCCTCATCTGAAGGCTCGGAGGACAGCGCAGAGAAAGGGGGTGCAGTTAGGTTAGCTGTTGACAGTCCGATGGACATTGAATCGGGACTGGGGCTGGATGCTTCCTTGGACGCCCATGACGATAAGGATTTAGAGATCAACTGGCAAGAGGATTATATCATCCCGGAGCAGGTGAGTGGAAGGAACAACACCATTAAACTACTCTGTGTGGGTGGCCTTGGGAGCGAATCTAGTTGGTAGTTGCGAAATGCAAATGTTCTGTTCCTTTAGGCTAAATGGATGAATCGTCAGGTGAGAAGCATTGAAAACCATCTGTCGGTGGTGCTCCGGTTGATTGAATGAGAAGGAATACCGAAAACCCTAACAAACAGTTTTACCCTTGACTTACAGGCAGCCTCCAGCAGCGAGGGCAGTGTCGCAAAAGAAGAATGCAAACCAACAGCCATCGAAAAGAGGATAGATTCTTTTGATGAGGTGGAGAGAGTGGAGGTCAGGTCCGATGGTACTTACGTAAATAGCCTGATTGCCCGATGGATGGAGGATTTCGACCTCGGAGCATGTGCCAATGACGTCTTGGATGGGATGGATTTTTCCGAAGGCCCGGTTTCCCCCAAGCGGTTTCTTGAGGTCGAGGCAGCTTCCCCCACGGAAACAAACGAACAAAAAGAGTACAATCTGGCCATTTTTGAGATGATGAACGAGGCTCTGTTGGATATCCATGCAATGCATCAGAGGCCAAGGGTGAGTGACCTTTTTGTTGAAACGACGAAAGGAGAGATAACCCCAGAAAATCGAATGTTTTTTGTTGGGGATGATAACCAAGAATACGGTTAGCCTCCATGATTTAATTGATTGGAGGGGTGCCAATGATGAGGAAAACACATGCTGATTCTGATTCTTGGAAAGCAGGGCTTTCAAAAACGTCAATGATGAACCACTCTCACCTGGTGGTGGTTATACAGTATAACACAGTGTATTATACAGTGGTTATATGGTTATCGTGGGCTGATCCATCAACTTTCGGCACATGTGCATATGCAACTGCTAGACCCTAGTCTGAAGAATGCATTGGTGTTTTTTTCCCAA
Source organism: Bryopsis sp. KO-2023 (assembly GCA_030272585.1). Classification (NCBI taxonomy): domain Eukaryota; kingdom Viridiplantae; phylum Chlorophyta; class Ulvophyceae; order Bryopsidales; family Bryopsidaceae; genus Bryopsis; species Bryopsis sp. KO-2023. The sequence continues at coordinate 1,037,426 of BSYQ01000005.1, forward strand.
AATTTGCCAGGTTAGGCAATTGACCCACGAGCTCCAGCCATCAAGAGGCCAGATTTTGACCGAAGTTCAACGGCGAGTGATGCGATGGATCAACTCTCAAGGATCGCTGGAAGACTTGCTGCAAGAAAGCCTCTGGGAGTGGGACGAGTGAAACCATTCTTGTCTTCTTTTTTGTTCCTTTTTTTATACATTTCTTTCGAGGAATGTGGCTGTGTTGGATAGACAAGGATACAGGGTGACATCTTTTCTTGCTGGGTTTTTTTTTTTTTGAAAAACTGTCAGTGTCATGGGGGGATTCTAGAAAGGGAAACTTGGGAAGCAGCCTGTTGAATTGGTGTGTTGTAATGTACGATGCCACACGGAGCTCTTTGCATTGATTCCACTGAAAACTGATCATTTTGATGGACACAACTGCCTTGGTTCAGAGCAGGTTCGCTTTAGGATTAGCTTCCCACCCTGCAAGAAGTTGCAGTCATTTTTTTCATGACAGACTCGCATGCCACAATGCACCCACGTGCAGGTTTATTCTTAAAACTTTGAGAAGCCTTGCTTTTTGTTTTTTTTTGTGTGGGTTGCGCCTCCTTTGAGGGGTTCTCTCGGAAAATACAAGGCAACTCATCATAGGAACGAGCATTTTTAGCCAAGCGTTAAGCATTCTCGCTTTTCTCTTGTTTATTGTTCAAATGGTGAGCTACAAAAATACCCGACTGTTGTTTTCACAAAGGAGAACAAGTTTCACTATCCAAAAAGAAACCATAACAACTCAACATTGGATTGTAAAATCATCTCATTTTGGGCCCACCACACGAATCCACTCAAAGTCTCCACACTGTACAGGTGTAATTGTCCAGTAACCTGGTTGACCATGGTTAGGATAGTGGGAGGAATGGAGGGCCACAGTTGATCGGTTATTACTGTCAAACTGGATGTGGAACTATTAATTGGGGTGGAACGTGAACGTTTTGTAAGATTTTGATTGAGTCTTATCCTTTACACACCGAGGTGTACAAACTAGCACGGTTGTTTAGTTGTGCTGGTTGTCCGGTACAATCCCAAGAAGTAGAAGTGGGTTGTGTTGTTTTTGTAAGATATGCCGATTGGTCCAAGCCAGAACCTGTGTGCAACATCATTTGTACCCTATCAACCTTACATCTTTCAAAAATCCACACACAATGCCGGTCGAAGGGTAAAAAAGAATTCATTTTTGTTTCTTCTCAACATTCTAATGCATTCTACGAACAAAGTTGAGATATGTTGAGAGCATGGAGGAATTGAATCCCAACACGAAACTGTATTTCAGGGTGGAGATTGTGACGGGTAGATTAGCCAGCAATTTGGTTAATGGTGATAGTTTGGTGTTTCAGTGGGGAATGTGTGGTTACTGTGGGTTGACAGATTGCATTGGTTGACCCACTGGTGGCAGTTGGGAGGCAACAGTTATGCCTCAACCCATTCTTATACGATCGTGACATTGATTATGTTGTAATATTATTGGGTTTGAACCTTTGCCCCATCCACACCTTGAACCGGTGTTACATTGGTCAGACGAATGAGTGATGGACGAAGAATGGGGAATTACTATCAGAACTGATCGAGTTCTACTTCTTGGACTTTGGAGAACATTCTTTGTAAGCTTTTACATTCTCTTTAAATCTTGGAGAGTGAATGTTGAAAGAGAAACGGATATTGTGGCTTCAAACTTGCGGTCGGTTTTGAAGAGGGGTGTTGTGGTGGTACGTTGAGTATAACAGTCTTTCAGGGATTTGGTTAGCTTTTGAGGGGTTAGTCAGTCAGGGATAAAAGACAGTCTTTCCTTGTGTAATTCTTCTTCCTGTCAAATCCCCAGCGCAACTGCACCTTCCTCCCAACAGTTTTAAGCATCGAACGCAACGCATGCAAATATTCACGGGGTACTGTGATGTTTCCACAAGGCCCTGGGGAAGGTGGCGACTTTTCGTACCTTTCCTTTGTTTCATTTGTAAAGAAAATACATCCACAACTGTGGTTCACTTCGCTAGATTTTCAGCGAACTTTTTTGGAATCGTCAGCAACATGGTCCGATCACAGGATAGACCGTGAATGGTTGCTGGAACGACTTCGCAAACACTCACGTCATCGATTGGAGAGTGAGGTAAACCATCGTCAACACTGCAAAGCACTTAAAAAACAGCCTTTCCAACAGAACTCTCTGTTTGCCCTACAAAACTGCGACGTCAACCATGAAATCATGTTGTTGAGGCTTCTGTTCCTCCCTGAAACCCCAACCCCCTTTCCCATGCCAAATTAAATATATCTCATCCAAAAAGTAACCAGCAGAATGTACCCAATTCCGCTTTCAATCCCATGAACCTGTCTGAAACCTCCCATTCACTTATCAACATCAACAGCTTTGACTCCCACTCCCACAAAAGGGTTGAACGCCTCACAGGCCACCTCGCTTGGTGGGGAAAATCGGCCAGACCTGGAACCATCAAAGCTTTTGATCTCGGAGGCAGACACACCCAATGCTCCGTACATCTTCTTCAACAGGTCAAGAACCTGAACAAAACCAGCCCTCATAAGTCAAACTGTACATGTCATGTCAAAAACCCAGCTACAGTGGTCATACCTCCTGCTGCACACGGTGTTTTGAATGGGATGAAGGGTGAAGAGAATTATGTCAAGCACATGAAGTAGTGGGGGACTGCGTATTATGAGAGTGTTACCTCTTCTGCCTCTTCCTCTGAGGGTTCATTGGCAGGGTTGAAAACAGCCAGAATCTTGCTTGCATCCCTGGCGTTGGCATCATTCAAGATTGGGAGGATTGCGTGCAAGTAACCGAAGCCTTCTCCCTAGGAAATCCATGGAAAAGCAAGACATCAGAAATGAACTCCCCACAATCTCCAGCATTCCTGCAATCAACATGCAGCTCTGCATGGTTTCGGGGTATTGATGAAGATGAACCTAGTCTGAGAGCCTCTATTTTTCAGAGTCTCCTAAGGAGAGGTTTGGCAGGGTTTAGCAGTGTTCCATGTCACACCTGTGCCTTCTCGAAATCATCTCCTCGCTCAATGGCTTGGTCGATGAGGGTGGCGTATTTGGCGACAGATTGGACGTAAACGATAACCACATTCCTCTTGATTTCTTTGATGGCATCAGCCACTTCTCCGGCATCTTCCCCCTCCTCAATAGCTTCAGCACCTGTTCCAGAATCGACCCAGCAGGTCATCTCACTGCATGTTTATTTTCCAAAACTCTTCCAAGAAATGCATCCAGAGAGAAGAAGCGTGCGATGATGGGCAGGTCTATTGAGTTTACACAGAATATTAAATATGTATTCCATGGCATCTACAACCAAGATCAAGTAACTCACCTGCGCCAAATGTTGCTGCGATGTTGTAGGCAGCATTGCCCACTCCCTTCATGGTGAGCCCGAATTCAATTCCTCTGGCCTGGCCATTACCGAATGGAGCACAGTCAACATCTTCTCCGTAGAAAGCAGCCATGCCCTTCTCCCAAGAGATCAGGGCCTCTTCAGCATCACCATCTTCGTAGCTGGAAAGGGCACTTTCGGCATGGTACAGCATTTCCTGAGTCAAGACGGTCCCCTGGAGCACCTTCTTGATGATCTATCGGCATCATTCACAAGCAGAGTCAGTGGGATGTTCAGCTTTCTTGGCTAGGCTGAAAGGAGGAGGAGTGAAATGTTGCTAGGGTTTATATACCATTGGATAAGTTCCACATGTTGAGTGTGGGAGGAGACGATGAATGTGCAAGGATGGCCAACTGCAACTGAAATGGTCGACAGAAGATTGAGAGGGGGAGCGATGCCTGCTGTTCTACACCCAAGCATGCAAATGCATGCAAATACGAGAGCCTCGAGCGGAAGCGTGGGATATGCGTTACCTGAACCCTCTTGGTGGTCGAGGTGGTCGTTTTGTCGAAAGCGTCGTCCAAGATGTCATCCATCCACCCTGCGCCTCCGAAGAAGTTGTTGTATTGCACCCAGGTGGGGGTGCTTCGGCTAGCGGTAGCGACATCCTTGAGTGCGGAGCGGTAGATCGCTTTGGCGGTGACGAAGTCGGGAGGCGATGTGCCAAGAGCTCCGTTGATTTTGCAAACGTCACCCGCGAGAGCGGGCACGCTTCCCACGTTGCTGACGGTTGGGGTGTGGCAGTGCTCGTCGTCAGCGACGGCGAGGCCGACCAACAAACACGAAAGAACGAACGCGCCGAGGAGACCCATTTCGATGTCGAGGAAGCAAATGCAAGGATACTGTGGGGGGAAAGGGCGTACACGGGGTAGGACAAGTTGGTACGCTTCGAGGCTTTATACGTCAGCGGCATGCTTGCTTTCGTGCAGGCCACGAGCCCAGCGCACGATTGACACACGGGTTGTACGTGGGAGATGCACGCATAAAGAGGTCAAGCATGGGGTTCACAAGCAGGGGCACGCTTGACGTGTGAAATGTGGCATTACTAGGGATGTTCAGCAATTCGACGATAGCACTATTTCGACGTTATTACTAAGCGAAATAGCGTGTTTTGCTATCGTTTTCGCCCACGACTCGCCCCAACGACGCTATTTCGATTAGTAATAACGTCGAAATAGTGCTATCGTTGAATTGCTGAACATCCCTACTACTGTCGAATTCCAGCCGCGCTTTTATCGAACCCAACCCACGATGGGTGCCCCACCCCTCCCTCCATGCGTCCGGGCACACGCAGTCAGAAGCAGGGGTGGTGAACTCGACAGTGAGGGTGCGAACTGTGCGTGGAACCTTTGGTTTGAATTTCCGTGACTGCGTCATGTCTCAGCGAGATCGGAGCCGTGTTGGACGGATTTTTCATTTCTTTTCGCTTTGGAAAGTTGTGCGAGTGGGGGGAGCAGGTTGTCGTTATGATTGGAATGACCCTTGGTTTGCTAGGCCATCTGTCTTTTTTTGCTTGGGGTGCGGTCATATTGATCGTTGCGAAGGGTTGGTTTGCCATCATGACACCACTCTTGCACAAATCGTCCTGTGGGGTTGTTGGATTGACACTTCACCGGTTCCAGGATCTGCTGGGCCCCATATTTCTGGTTTATATTTTCCAGTTTTCAAAATTTATACCCCCAGAGTTCTACCGCACAAGTCCACCCATCGATTCTCAGACAAATGCACATCCAGTTCCGAACAAAACAAGAAATTTAAGATCCCTCCCTCTCTGCTATCGACCCTACGACGAAAGCCAAAAAGTATAAAGGATATATATGTGCTGTGTACTCACCAGAATGTAAGAAAACACGGTGCCGCATTTCAATCAAAAACAAAAACACAGTGCGGGTAGGACACATCAAAAATTTTAGTCGAAAAGACCGGTTGATTTTCTCCCTCTCAATATCCTGATTACAGGAGAAAATAATCCTGGAGAAAATTCCCTTCTAAATTGTGAAAACATTGGATTCCTGGATGCCCTTTTCGATGCGCTCCGCTGTCGACTCAGAAATGCCCAGCATGTTTCTCAACTGCAAGAGCGTGGCAAAATCGGGGGGGATCTCCTCATTCTGTATGTGTAGCGAATACAGCCCTTCCAACTGCCAAACAAAATCAACCACAAAGGTTCTTAAAAAAAAAACACTCAAAATGAAATCGTAGACAAATGGGAAGCGGCCAGCTCATCCCTCAAGTACGCATTCAAAAGAAATTATCAGCACCCTTGTCGAGGTGAATTTGAAAACCTCTCAACTACACTAAAACAAACAAAATTCTCAAATCGTGGAAGAAACATGGCGTACTGTCCGTCAGACTCATTCTCATATTAATCAATCAAGAATCTGCACGTCTTTCCAATAGGGAAGCTACATAGCAGCTGCTCACTTCATCCGGAGAGAGATTTCCTTGTAGAATGGTGCTCCGACAAACAGCATTCTCCTTCAAGGCTCGCTCCAGTTCCACCATAGCCCTGGATAACACCACTCATTTTTTTTTCCATTTTTCCCCCAAAATGCACCACAACCAGGATGAAAGCAACTTTATCAAGCGACAGGCTTGTCGAGACCTGTCGCTTCTCATTTTTTTTTTCCTCCCTCCCAAAAGGAAAGAGTGCCACCAAGATTTCTTAAAACACAGGTTCTTTTTTTTCTTTTTAATAAACACTTACCTTGGTGGAATGTTTGAGTTGTTGAATCCGATGGCTTTTTGCACGTGGATTGCTTGTCTTGTTCGAGCTCTTGCCAAAAGATAAGCCTCTGGATCGCTATCCAATTTCTGAAGGAAAAAGAAAAGAAATCATGAAAATTAAAATTAAGCAAACAATTAAAAAAAAATCAAGCATGAGTTTTCAATCCACCTGTGCAGCTGGGATGCCATCATAAAAAACACAACACCGTGCTGCGATTTAAAAAAACTAAAAAAAACGTCGGAACAATTTGACTTCTTATTTATATATAGATCGATTTCTTCACATAACAAGGGATGAGTAATACGAGATTTTTCTTTGTGTGGTCGCTAGGTGTTCATTCTATCAGATGGACTTCATTTTTTTTTCTTCTTTTTTTTATTTTGGGGGGGGGGGACGGTATTAAGAGTATATTGGGTTGAAGGAGCCATATTCCAATATTTTTTAACTTGGCGTTTAAAAGCACTAATCATGACCATGCGTGCGGAATATCAGTGCGGTGTGGTGAGGTGAGGGAGGTTGGAAGCCCCAACCACCACCGATTGGCTTTGGCTGGTCAACAGTGGATTTCGTATTCCATCAGTCGTCCCTGATGATGCTTTTGGTCACTTGAAAATACGGCCTTTGCTAAGAAATATCTCGTGTCTTTGTTGCGCATGCACTTTCAAGCTTTAAGACAAATGAATTGATTACATAGATAGACACATAGATTTGCCATGTGCGACCTTTATTCTTGTGCGACTTTTTTTTCCCCGCAATATGATATTTCTTAAGATTTTTTTTTTTTGAATTCACAACTGTGAGAGTGGGTGAAAAATTAAAAAAATTGACACTTTTGGGTGGACTGTAGTTTCGTCCTGTTCCTCCACCCCACATGGACATACCTCTTGTTCAGCGATTTTTTGGTCGAGTTCTTTCCTTTTTAGGTATGCCCAGCTTACAGCCACAAAAGCAACGACACCTGCCCCGAATCCCACTGCGGCTGTACTCCTGCGCTAGAAGCAAACGAACAAATTTGGGATTTGGGGGCGATTTGTTCACTCACTTCTAAGGTGTGTCTAAAACTTCAAAACAGCTTTTGTTTTCTTGTGAGAAAACATAACAGTAAAAAAAAAAAAATCAAAATTACAAATCTATATAGGCATAAATAAACATTTACTATAATCAGAGTTTGAAATGGATGCCCTCTTTGAAACCTGTTTTTTTCTTCTTCAAAACAAAGAACAGGAAAGAGGTGAGGAAACCCCAACCCCATGACTAAAAAAAATAATCAGGAAAAAAAAGGGAAGAAAAAGGTTGACATTCAAGACATCAACAGCTTTTCAATATCTCGACCAACCTTGGGGCTTCGACCGGCTCAGCGGTTTGCACTGGGACACCAACTTGGAGTTCCTGGCCACGCCTGGCACACACCCCAACATCGCGTCGACGGGGTAGGACCAAGCGATCGGCATCGGGGCAACCTCCACCGTTGCTCCGAAAAGGAACGTGATGCAAGCCACCGGCCAAAATCAAACCACGCTCGGCGGCAGCCAACATATCTTCGTTTTTGCTGCGCTTTTATCTTGTTTCGGTCAGGTGTGGAATCCAGGAGCAGGAAGAAAAATACATATATAGCAATGCTACTCGAGCACCATTTCTTTTTCGGAGGATTGGTTTTTGTCGTGGTTGAGTAGGGAGGGAGGCACACACACACAAAAGCAAAAATGTTGCTGGATTCGTCTTACAAACACCCCACTCTTTTTTATTACGTAAGCTCCTACTATCACGTGGGAGGCTGAGTCAGACACGCAACCGAAAAATAATATCAGGACAGCGCAACAAGTTTGGAGACCACCCCCCCTTTCGCCAGCCCACCAACCCTTAACCCGCCGTCGATACGCTATGAGGGATGCGGACCACTCGCTCGAGACACGACCCCGCGTCGTATCCATAGTGAGCTACATCACCAGGGTGGTTTGGATCTCGCTCGTCGTGTGCGTGTGTTTCTACGTTTTCAACGTAGATAAGGTCCCCGACCGCCCTTCGCTTGGATTCAAAACTGAGGACGCTTTTTTCTTATGGCACCCCTTGTTGATGGTGATCGGCTTCACGGCGTTCGCAACCGAAGCCCTGTTTGCGTTCGTGAGTCATCCCGCCAGCGACAGTCACGTGTGAGTTTTGTAGCCCTCAGTAATATGACTGCGTCGTTTAGTGGGCGAGGGAACGGCTTGGCAGAAACCACAGTTGACTATACTCGTGAAGGAGATGGGCGTTCTCCCAGAGTTGGGTTTTTTCATCCTCCTTCTGCCAAATTCCCCCCCTCCTTTTTTTCTCTCCCAAAGAAAGAAAGGGTGTGGTCCCTCGTCTGTCAATTTAAATGGTTGATTATAATCATCATGGCCTAATTTCGACCCTGTTTACAAGTTTTTTGTTTTTATTTTGCCCCGTGGTGAAGAATTTTTATCGATGTTTCAGGCGAGGGAGGAGATCATGGCACGTTTTTTGCCACATTTTGACATTGATCTGTGTGCTTGGGGGTCTGGCGGGCGTTTTTGGAAGTCGCACAATTGAGAAAGAATCCTGGCTCCCAGACACACCCCACGGTTTCCTTGGCACCACCGCGCTCATCCTGTATTTCGCTCAGGTGGGTGTAATTTTTTATTCTGAAATCAACGCAGCCCAGGGCAATCCCTCAAATACAACCCCCCCCCCCCCCTTCCAAAAAACGTATGTATATATTATGTGTGTGTGTTTGAAAAAGACATCCAGGAAAGTAGGAGTTTTTCCTTCCCTATGGAAAACCAAGAAAGAAACTCATGAAACAAATAATTGATAAAACAAATAAAGTAAAAATAGAAAATGTTTTTTTCTTAATTCCAAAGTAAAACTGTCTTCAGAAATCAAACGGATATTGTTTGAAGCAAATATGCACTGGTTGCATCTGGTGCTTTCAATTTCAAAGCATTTTTATCATTTTGATTCGGTTTTTTTTGGGTTTTTTCAAATCGCATAGGTATTCTTGGGGGCCACAAACTTGCTTGGCAGCCGAGGGGGAAAAGGAAAGTTTCACTCTTTCCTTGGCCTCTCCGTGTATTTTATTGCATTAGCAACGATTGTGGTAAGAAAACTGAGGGTGGTTTCGTCAATATTCATTGGATTTGCCAGTACCAAATGGTGTGTTTTGTTTCGTTTGGGGGGGGGGTTGTTGCTTTTTGTCAAAGCATCGATAAGGGGAAAAACATTCCGATCTCCAAGAAAAGTAAAACGTTATTTTTTTATGAACGAAAAAGGATGGATATGGTTACCCAAACCCTCCCGTCAAATCGATTGTTTTCTTCATTTTTCCCCTCCTGGTCAAATCTAATGTATCAGGTACGACAAAGATTGGTGTGGTGGTTTGAAGATGATTAACTCAGTCTCCTGAGTTTCAAAAATTGCTTTGGTTAGGCTGGCTTTGTGCAACACTCCGCAAAGGAAAAGGAATTCAGGGAAATCGCAAGGTCCATGATGCCAGCATACGCTGTTCTTGCCCTGTTGGTGGCATATCATTTCCAAAATTGGACCACTGCCGACCAGTACGAGCCCCTGTAAACCCCCCCTCTCTTCCACATATTTTCTCCATGAACAAAAAGGCAGCTTGACCTCGTTTGAAAAGTCAAGCGCTGCCCTTCTTTTTTTCTTCAATGGTGAAAAGGCAAGCCCCTCGTTTCGTTCAATATCAAGGCAAGTATTCTTGGATGTTATTGTTTTTTTGGGTTTTTATTCGGGTAGGGGGTTATCGTTCATTGCGGTGGATGAACAAAGCTTTCGGGGGGAAAAACATGGGTCAATCGCTTCTTTCTTTTTGTTATTTTTAACCTGAAAAACTCTGCTTGTGGTGGATCTCCGCTAGGCATCTATCACAGTTCTTTGGTAGGATTTAGATTTTCATGCATAATGATCAACGTTGTTTTAACGAAAGAGGTGTGGGGACGGTGGTTGGAAAAAGCATGGCAAGCTGTAATGTTGGATTTGTTGGATTCTTCTCTGTGGAAGGGAAATGACTGTGATATTGTACCATTGATCTACAAGTTTTTTTTCCCGGCAGCCTCTTTTTTTGTTTTTGCTGGAATGCCCGTCTTCTCTGGTTGATTCGATTCCTTTCGAAATGGAGCAGCCAATGTACACCACCAAGATCCACCACCAACCTCAATAAAACCCACCATAGCCCCTGATTACTATTTACACACACGCAAAGCGCAAGAATGTTGCCAATGCCATTGGGCAGCCAGTGTGGCGGACATCGATCCCTGGCGGATGCATCATATGGCAAAACCGAGAAGCACACAGGCCGCCAAAAGTGCGACTGTTGGGTGTACATATGGAAATGAAAACGATCTCGACTGTGCTTCCACGATATCGTTCCCGGGACACCTGTACGTTACACACACACTGCTTCGACAAGACGCTGGTATATCTCCACATCATTCGACTCAGAATAAGAATGAGGGAAAAATGAGCCAGCAGTGAGTTTCAGAGCAGGGCTCTTGGGAAAGCGATTTGAACTGGGGATGCTTGCCTTTCTGGGTCTTTCTCGATTTGCTCGCACTCCAGGGTAACATTCACGAGCTCAAGGGCCACAGAGGTGGCGAACTCGTCGAAAGGAGACACGACTTCCAAGTACTCGATGGTGATTGTCTTGGCAGAAGTGCGCTTTATGAGGTTTTTTTCGTTGGCCTTGTACCGAACAGGAAAAGAAGCAGAAACAGGGATGCCATCCACGTCAGATTTGGCTCTATAGCCAAGGTCAGGGGCAAGGTCCTCGAATTTCGTGATGTTTGATTTCATCAACGCCTGGCCATAGTTTGTGAAAGATATCGGGCCGCACGTCTTGCACACCACCCTTGTGTTCTTGAGCGTTGTGCGTGAGTCCGGAGTCGGCGGCGAGTTGATGAACTCTATCGGTATGAAGTATCCCCACTCTGACCCATACGCCTGAAATGCGGATCGACATCAATCTTTATGGAAGGCACCAGTCCAGAGCTCCCCCCTTCAGGGAGTGTAGAACACCCTGCAACGGGATATTATCCATTATCCATTCGATGGTCGCGCGTTTTAACTGTCGGGAAAGGTGCTAAGGACGCTTAAGGGAGCGGATCTCCAAAAACGATCAGGTTTCTTCGTTGAAATCAAAACTTCCACGATGCTCACTGGATCACGGAGTTGCTCCTCGATCGGAAGCCGATGGTCACCTTCTGCGCTGAATTCCCTCGCCTCTCGAAGGCCGCAGTTGTCGATAATCACATCCATGTTTGCGATTTCCAGACGGCCGTTGAAAATCAAGTAGAACACTTGTCCCAGACCGTCTTTGAGCGTTATCTTGCTTCGACTGGATCCCCTGTCGCCGTCGAGAAGCAACCTTTGCCGTGTGATAACGAATCCATCCTCCGGGAAGAACAGATCCACGAACTCGATATCTTCTGTAATGTTTGCCACAATGAATTTGTTCGTCGGGAGATTCCCCAGAAGCGTGACGATTTCAATCAACGACGAAACCTGCACACGTCCAGGTCGAGGCTCATTCTTTTTCCACGAAGGGATCCCTGCGCAGAGCATGGGTGACTACCGGCAAGAATCGAATTATATCATACTTCAAACGAAAGTTTCCGTGCAACAGAAACGTTTATCGTTTGCGTGTTTTCTTGCTGGAGTGAGTACTGGGGAGTTTTGGGAACACCGAAAGAGTGCAAGTATGCGCTCGTGTTTGTTTTCCCGTTGTTTGTTCAGTCTCATATTTGCATATTGACGCCTGGGCTGCAAAGCAAAGCATGTGATAGGTTACCTCGTGTTCTTCATCGGCCACAGCTTTCGTCTTCCAATCCCCTGTATCCTTCTTCCCGCAAATCAAGATCGAGTCATACATGGCGTAGCGACCCTGTTTCCTTATCAAACCACGAAATATATATTAGTCTATATAGACTTCACACAATGTTCTGTAGGGATTAGGCAGGGATTGCTTTCCCCTCCCCTCCCGAGCAATTGTCATTCCTCTGCAATGAGCTTTTTCGGCGATCTTTTGACTTGAGAAAAAAGTGAATTCCAGTTTGTGGCCAAGCTGGTTTGCATAGGGCAATATTGACCTGAAACTCTGTCAACTCGTTGCCCATTTCAGCTTTCCCCACCACCACCGTGTTCGTTGTTTCTTCCGTGGCAATGTCGCAGTCGGGGATCTTGCACATTCCCCGCAGATTTTCTGCGAAACCCTCCAGTCCATACGTCGAGCAGGTTTTTTCTGTTTTGAAGGTGACGTTTTGAAACGAAACAGCCGCTCCAGCACTGATGTCAAGGAATGGGATGGATCTGGTGCTTCCCTTCACGCTCCTCGATTCTCCTAGGTCCTCAGAATAGATTCCCTCAAAGACTATGTGTCCCCCCTCCCCAACCTGAATCAGCGAAGGAGCGGTTTCATCCCGGCGTGAGTTTTCACAGGAATGTTTGAGGATATATGCTTTTTGGTCGGCACAGGAGGCTCAATTCTCCTGAAAAACTATTAAAATGTGAGTCGTTCCCTTTGTGTTCGACAGGCTCGGCCTCGCTAGATGGACATTCGAAAGGAACGTTCAAGAATTATATCGCAGGCAAACTCGCGATCGCTGCGAACTTCAGAGTGTGCGGAATAGAGGAAAAGCGTCGTTGCGTTTCGCAGACCACTGAAATTGTTGGCGCTGGCCACACGTCACAAATGGCCATATATATATATAACGAGCGGCTGAAACACACCTTGACGCGCGCATCAATCCCATTCGTGTTTATTGCTGGCTTCACTCCTTGTGCTGCAAGTGCCTCGTGAGGCGAAACCAACACTTTCCGCCTCACCTCTGGAACGACAAAATCCTTCCACCCATCCTCGGTGATGGTGATATTGTTCAGCAAGTAAATATGCGTCACTGAATCAACAAACAACGCCTGTTTAAAATCCTCTGCGCTTCTGACGTTAAAAGTGCTTCCATCGGACAGCAATTCCAGAGGCTGTCGATCATGCACGCATGCATCCTGGCAGCTTTCTCCACCAACGGCGTTCACGAGCGGTAGCAAAAATACAACGAAGAGGATGCCTGCGTGCGTCAACGGCAAAATCAATGTCGTTCTGACCGAATCTCCGCTCCAAAAAGTGAAAAAAAGAAGAAAAAAAAGAAAAATAGCTCGGGGATCCAACAATCCTCCAGAACAAGCTTGCCTCGAGATGTTTTCTTCCAAAGCGTCGAGTCGTGTCGTGTGTGGATAGAACCAGTAATCATCGTTCCAGTGCCTTTCGGGGGTCCTCTCTTGGGTCACAAACAATCAAACAAACAAAGTTCTTTTTTGAGCAACGAGTGGAACGTGATTGTCGGGAGCAATGTAATGCCAACAACATGTACATGCATCCATCAGAGACGTTTTCAACAAATGTTTCAAATTCGAGTGTAGCTCTCAGATCTGAATTAACCCAAGGATTCGGTCCATTATATTATTATATTGTTGTTTTGAGCTGAAACAGAACAGGGACTTCCCTCAAATCCGAAGTAGAAAGGGTATATTAGTCATTCTGTATGGCAGATGGAGATCTGACCCAAAAGAGTGTTTGAAGTGGGTGGTCAGCTGTATGGATACCATTTTCTCTGTAAAAGTCGCTACACCAGTCCCTGTCGCATCCAAGTACCAAACAACAATATGGAGTATGCAAGGGTGTTGTATTTGATAAGAGATTCTGTGGGTTATTTGAGAGCACACAAAGGACACGAAAATTCTGGAAAGAGAGTCACTGAGGCAATGCCATTTTTTATATATCGAAAGCTCACGCTTCATTCAGTTGCAAAAGACATGTTTCTTTCTGTTCTAGGGAGAACTCTATAGTTCTGCTCGAATATTTCCTTGCAGCACTCGCGACCACCCGAAAGGTCACCACAAAAATGATAACCCTTGCACCAGAATCCAAGCTTGTAGTGTTGATACTGTTGCGCAACCACAACACATTCACGCAGACAGTATATATATTGCCTGCGTGAATGTGTTATGGAGTCTTGTGGAGTTTTGAGGATTGACATATACGTCACAGCTCAAAGCTCCACAAGACTGGTCGCGACGAGCCTGATTGTGTCGGAATTCTGGCTCTGCTTTTCTTCGCGAACGTAAAAGGAGCATCGGTTCCGATCGTATTCGTTACAACCCAGCGCTCGAATAACTCATTTAAGTGAAAGCTTGATGAGAACACGCGCGCGATGTGTGACAAACAAACAAACAAACATCAATTACATTGTGTGTGACCATGTTCGCTCCTGGATATTTTATTTTCCTGAAGAGTGGCACACTGTAAGTGGGCAGAACACCAACGTGGCAGTACTGGTTAGCGGTACGGTTGTGGGGATGAACGGATATTAAAGTGATTGTGTTGTCTTGTAATCCACTGCCCCTTTGGAGTTGCCTATACGCTGTGAGACCATCCCCCTTGTTCAGTTGGTGGCCAAGAAGGGGAACAGCGGTCCGAAAGGCTAGAAGGACAACGCAACGAGGAACAAGCGTAACGAAAGGTCGATAAGTCGAAGGAGGGCCGTAGCAGCCAGGCGTGCTGTGCGTGTGAGACGTGGTTCCGACACGACTTTGTTGTGTTGTTGTTGTTCATCTTCGGAAAGGAAAAGCAGTCGTTGGTATTGGGTGCACAGCGTGTGCCGTGTGTATGAGTCGCTGAAGTCGGTGTGACGTGAAAAAAAGGATATTGGACGAGGTAGTCCGATGAAGTATACTCCAAGGCCCTTTTCTGGGGAAGACGAGTCCCCCCAGCGTTGGCTCCAACACCTGGAGCGCGCTTTTACTGCTAATCAGGTGGTCGACAGCCATCGTAAAGTGGCTATATTCGGTCTCGCTCTACGCAAAAAGGCAGAGGCATGGTTTGATGCCTACCAGGCGAAAAGCGTGTTGCAGCACACCACGACTCACCGTTCCCAGAGTTCCCGAGGTTCTGTCGGCCAGTTACGAGGGTTGTTTGCAAACAGTGACGACAGTGAAGTCGAGAGTGTACAGAGTGGTACAGGCGGGTCCAATGGTCGGAGGTCTGTGGGCGTTGATGTTGTGCAGTTGGAGTGGACCCAGGTTAGAGCCGCGTTCTTGACAAGGTTTCAGCCTCCAGATTTGGAAGCTCAGGTGGCAGAGGGTCTAGCGAGGTTACAACAACGGTCCCAAGAGAGTGTGCAAGAATACTACGAGAGGCTGGTTAGAATTCTCCAGTACTCGGCGGTGCAGACCGTAGAAGGGAACCTGCACGGATGGGTTCGAGGACTGCGATGGCGTTTAAGGGAGGCTGTTTACTTCGAAGGGTTTACCACAGCTGATGAAGCATGTGCAGCCGCGGAAAAGAAGGAAAAAGCATTGCTGCTGGCCAGTGGCAAGTCCACACCATTGGACCAGGACTATGATCATTTCCCAGCCCATGATGCAACTGTGAATGATTTGGTGAAGGCAGTAGGGCAACTGTCACTAGCACAAAGTGCGCTCGCAGAGACTCGAATCCCCGATGTCTCGGACCGCAGATACAGATCGAACCTCGTTAACGACTCGGGTGCAGACAAGTCACGAAGAGGACAGGGTCGACAGCGAACCTATACCCCCAGACGGACTGAGGAGTCACAGGAGGAACGATACTCTCAGCGACCGCCAAGTACTAACCAACAGACGCCGAGGTACGATGGCGCGGATCGAGTGCCCCCTCGACGCTCGGAAGTGCGAGATCCCCTGGGAAAGGATGGAAGGGCAGAGTCAAAGCGGCCCATTCCCCCCTTTGTTACGGAGCCTAACAAAAACGATTTGGGTCCCCGTCGTTGGATTACATGCTTCGCGTGTGGAGAGAAGGGACATTACGCCAATGAGTGCCAGAGTCACGCACAGAGCCGCCGGTCGACGCCTACAGCACGTGATGCGAGAGTTCGCTTTGACACGAGTTCGGAGGTGTCCACAGACGACGAGGAGCGAGAATGGTCTGAGGATCAGTCAGAGGACGAGGTAGCATCTGTGGATCGGCCAGTAGCCAGGGTAACGTCGACGAAACGCAGGAAACGAGAAGCGGGATCAAGTGGACCTAGGCTGCGCAAGAAACCCGTGTTGAAGGAATCATGGCGAGCACACATTGAGCAAAACTGGCACATTCCACTATCTCTGTTGAAAGGGCATACTAAACGGGAGATGTATTCCCAGATTGTATTAGCGATCCGCGAATCAGTTGGCCCTGCCCCACGAAAGGCGAAAAAGAAAGACGATGCTCCAGCGACAGTACTAGAGGGATCGGCCCCAGCAGATCAAGAAATGGCGGAGTCGGAGGCTGTAGGGCTGCGAGCTTCAGCCCCCATCAAAGCTCGATGCATGCTGGAAGGAAAACAAGTGCGCAGGGTGATTTTGGATCCCGGCTCGTCACACTCCCTGATCGACAAAAAAATGTGCGGATGAGCTGCGACTTACGAACCTGGAATACCGCGGCCCAAAAATAGAGCTGGCGAACGGGAAGTTTGAGCGGCCATTGGGTCAGACACCGCCAGTGACGATTTCAGTGGAGCACGCATCGGGAGAGACGTCGTTAAGGAAGATGGAAGCTAATGGTTCGTATGATGTGTTGCTGGGACAAGATTGGTTGCGACAATCGAAAGCATTAGCAAATTTTGTGACTGGAGTTTATACCCTGGGTGGGTCGGTGCGAGTAAAACAAAGAGGGAGACGATTGGTAATGGAGGAGTCCCAGAGCCGAGCTACTTTGAGTGAAGAGGATGAGTCATCAGTGTTCACAGAGTCGTCAGGAAGCAGTGAGCTCGAAGAGTTGGATGCAATATTGGAACAGATTGGTTTTGGAGGAGGTATCCATGAAATGAGTGATGAGTACAGTTCACCCAGTCGATTTGCTTTTGCTGACAATGATGCATGGGTCGAAGATGTGCACCTGGGATCGACTTTGAGTGAGGAAATGAAGGCTGGGATTCGACAAGTGTGCTTGGAGAACAAGGATTGCTTTGTACTGAGTTTCGACGACTTGGAACAGACGCACCTGATGGAGTTCCACATCGAATCAAAGCCCAACGTAACCCCATCGCGTTGTCGACGCTTGTGTCGGTTTTCACCCAAGGAACGAGACAAGACATGAAAAAGCAAAAACGGTTGCACGCTAGAAGGTGAAACTTTTTGTTGAAAGTATGAAGTGATGGCCAGAGAGGTGGTGAAGTTTTTGTTTACAGAACGAACGATCCGTGGACGTGATCTTTCTCGAGGGGGGAGTTCTGTAAGTGGGCAGAACACCAACGTGGCAGTACTGGTTAGCGGTACGGTTGTGGGGATGAACGGATATTAAAGTGATTGTGTTGTCTTGTAATCCACTGCCCCTTTGGAGTTGCCTATACGCTGTGAGACCATCTCCCTTGTTCACACACGCGCTCCGCTGGGCTAGATTTTACTTAGCTGAGTAAAATATTAGTAATAATATATTTTTTAAAAATTAATTTTGCTTTAACCTGTAGGCTGTTGCAACCATCGGAGAGAATGATCCCCCCAAAAAAGATCGTCACAAGAAACCTGAATATGCTTGGAACCGAAAAGCACGCCAAGTTTCGACAGTCCGTGTTATGAGCAAGTGTTTCTAAGGCAAATCAGGGTGTGGCTTTCTTCACAGAGAATTATTGTGTGAAATGCGAGCCAAACGTTTGAGGAGCTCGAAACTCAAATCCTTTGCCAGCCCGTCAGCAGATAAATGATATCTGGCCACCTTTGCCTCATCACAGTAGCTGGGGATGCAGGTGTGGGAACTCCTTACTATCAGAAAATCTCCCCTTCCAGTTCAAGTGAAACCAAATCTGGTGGAGGAAACAAGCTGGGATGATCACATCATGTCTGGCCTCTTAGGTCGTATCAGTGTTAGATCAACACCCCAGCGCAGGCTAGCCTGGTTAGAGTTTCAAGGAGAGCTCATTTAGATGGACTATGGCATCATCAGGATTCAAAGTCTCCCCTCCAAAAACTAGAACTGTGGGAAACACCGTTGTTGAGGTTGAGATTCAGCAACCGACTTCCAGGAGCGATGGAGAAGATGCATCCAGCCAATCAGCAGCACCAGATCCAGCAACAGTCCCCGGATTGATGTTTTTTATCAGTCCTACAAACTTGCCTTCCAACTTCACTTGTCCACACACACACACCTCGGCCGAACCGGAGGGAAAAACAAATGAAAGAATCCGAAACTGTTCAATCTGCAATCTTTTGCCCCTAAGGAAAAAAACAACCAACAGAGAACCATGTCCCTGATTGTTTCAGTGGAGTCCTCCTTAGTCATCTCCAAACGAACGGTTTTCTTCCTCCAGAGGCAGCATTACAAACTGGAGCTTCGGCCGCCAACGGTTAGCAACAGGAGGCTGCCCATAACCAAAGAGGTGTTCAAAAGAATGGTGTTCAAAAAAATGCAGTTTTGGAGCGGTTTTGGATACTAACCAGAATAAAATGGCCGTTTCATCAAATCCTCGTGTCAAATTTGGTGAATTTATATATCTTTTTCAGGAATGCTTGGGAGTTTCTGCGAACGATCGATGTAACACATTCTGCCGATGTGAATGTATATGGTTCCTGAGTTTGATCTGTCGTTTCAAAAAATGACCTCAAAAATGCATCCTCACCGCTGTTAAATGCAATTGGCCATCGCCCCCATCGACAATAGACCCAGGGATATGATAGAGGGCAAAATCCAACATGTGCGTAGCTTTCAGAATTCCATGGGAATCTATGACCACCTGAAAAAAAATATATCAGCAGCATAACTGTTAAAATCGTATTTTGCCTTCATCCTTTTTCTTTTCAGGAGAAAAAAAAAAGCATCTCTGGTAAAATCATAGGGAAGAAAAAACAAAACATTAAAAAAAAAAAAACACAGAGAAGTCCTTGAAACAAAAAATTGCTCCGAAATCCCACATTATGATGATAAAAATATAAAAATATATTATTCTCTTTCCACTGTTCCAACACACAAAAGAGTGAAAAGAATGAAAAAGAGTAAAACAGCTGCTGTACGAATTCATTTAACGAGTCTCAGGCTAGGTTTCTGGGTTCAATTTTCGACTTTTTTTGACTTTCTTTTATTTTTCATTTTTCAAATCAAATCACGATTACACACAAAACCGCCACCCGGCTTCTCTTGCCAAAAAATAAAATAAAAAATCGTCCAAATCCAAGGTTTCTAACGTTTACCTTGGACATTGTACCTCCACCCGGAATCCTCTGTCTCTCGATATTAACAAATGCGATTTTCAGGTGCTTCAGGTGGTACTGATGACTAATGCAATCCGTGTGGCATTCGAAACCCGACAAGTCCTCAATCCTAAAATCAATCTGCCAAACACACAAAAAAAAGTTAAAAAAAAAGAAGATAAGATCATCATTTCCAGCTTTCTTTTTTTCTTCTTTTCAACTTTTTGAAAAGAGGGGGGGGGAATCCAACAAATTATTTCTGGTGCTGCATAGATATTGGCAAACAGGACATGATGAGTGGTTGGAATGGAAAGAGAAAAAAATCAGGGTTTGGATAAGAAACATGCTCACTTGGAGGTCGCTCGTGTATGAGTCTGACTGGAAAGTGATGCTTTTTGGATCCTTTTTGATTGTGATTCTCACGGAGCTGGCTTGAGGCCACTCCAAATCATGAATCGCTTCTTTCAATAATGCACCTAAAATTTTTTTCCACCAAAAAAGCACAATATCCTCATCAGAAGATTAGTCATCATGATGCAAGGGAAAAATATGGTTAAAAAAAAAAAACAACCATCAAAGAGGCAAGCAGTTGGTTGCTGGTGGGGTCTATTTTTTTTTTTTCCATCTGGGGCTGGAGGAAGCTTCCAGCATCGATATTTGCAATATGTTTCAAAATGAACAACTCTCAAAATATATATTTCCCCTTTTCTGCAATGTGGGTTTTACATTTCAGGCAGCTGAAACTATATTACCCCCCCCCCCTCCCCCCCAAAAAACAAACAATCACAAAAAAGGAAAATAACGAAGCGATCGGTGGTCCATTTTTTTCAAACCTGGGATAAGGAAATATGAAACGGGCTCATCCCAATAACCATCGATATTGAGGGGGACGTCCGCATCCATAGTGTTGATTCTAGCGTACAAGCACGCGTCATCTGGCTTACGTTCGTCTGCTATCCTTCAGAACGCCAGGAAAAAAAACAAAAAAAAAGTAACGTCAAACAGCAACGTTACAAAATGCATCGGGGTGCTGGATGAACTCCTCGATATCATCCAACAAGTGTCAAATTCACTAGGATTGCGATAAAAAAAAATGCAAAAATGAGCTGCAGAAACAAACACAGAGGCACAGTGGCTCCAAAAAATGGCCAGTATTGAATGCATCTCTACATGCATGCAGCTGTTTCAACAAAAAGCGCTCCACATATATATCTATATCGATCAACGTTTTTTCTGGATGTTTTCGACTCAGTTTCTTCTTGGTTGACCGTTGGGGTAGAGAGGAGGTAGATATGGTATGGACATTGTGATGCTGCGGTGGCTTATTTCTGAGTTAGGAATACGTATACATATATTGAATTGAAAGTAGTTTACACAAGGCCAAAAGGCCGAGTGCAACCCATTCACGGAAATACGTTATAGTCTGACTCAGAAACAAACCGCCGCAGCCATCACAATGTCCATATCTAGCTCCTCTCTACCCCAACGGTCAACCAAAAAGAAACTGAATCGAAAACATCCAGATAATATATATTATACGTCCACATCCATTATCAAAACAATCGGTTGCCCCACTTGAGAAGCAGTTCATTGTTTGGTCCAGGAAACTTCATTTCGAGGGTGCCGTGGCAAGCCTGCGAAAATCCTGCCAGCGTGTCCAACAGTGCACTGTATTGGATCCCCAAATTCAAATCGCACTCTGAACAATAAAACTCACGAAACCCCTGCCAAAAACAAAAACAAAAACGATGACCACAGATGTATCACAGATGATATATCACTTTCATCAGGAAAAAAAAAAAAAAATCTACAAAAAAGAAATATTATTTATCTTTTTCTGGCATTGCGATATTGCTTTGTTGCTTTCTGATTTGACATCGACAGTGGGGGGGAAATAAAAATAAAAATGAAAATAAAAAATATTTATTTTACTTACATCTGGATTTATGGTGAGTGTCGACTGCATGGACCTTGAGTCATCTTCCCAGTGCACTCGAAAACCGCTGATGCTGAAAGTCAGCCTACAGATCTGATGAAAAAAACCAAGGCAACCCCTTCAATATATTTTTGTTGAGTGCAGCACCTGCTAATTGCCTTATTGTTTCATTTACGATAAAGACGGAGCTAAGGGTTGCTCGGAAAGGATTGGCAAAACGAAAAGCGAGAGGTCTCCGGACCAATACTCGGGAGGCGTCATTGCCCGTAAAAAACAGAAAAAAAACACACAGAAACTACCGAACCCAGCGATTTACCCCGATTTATCTCCGCAAGAACAGCACTTGAATATGATTTGATCTAGCGTGCCTTCTTGTTTCCGATTTTCAGAGCCAGAAGGACGTTCAAAAACGCCGCGACGTTTTCCACGACGACCCTCGCTTCCGACATCGAGGAGAATGCACAATAACCACCGAATAACTAGGGATGCGGAATCCGATATCGTTTCGAAAGTTGGGGGAACGATCGAAAACAAGCGAACGTTTCTGGCGACCAATCCATAGCTCTGGTCAGTAAGGGAGAAGTTGTTGTCGCAGTATGAATGACGTAATCGTTACATTATAATGTAAATCATTTATAAGCTCGCTGGCGAATGCCAGCTTCTTTGACTTCATTTCCCTCGATTTTTTTGTCCTTTTTCGTTCGAGAGGGGGGCTGGTTCAACTTCCGCTTCATCTTTTCTCGGGGGTCGACGGTTTCGCCCCCGTCGAAGTTTCACCAATGGCTTTTCGAGTCGGCTTGACGCGCTTGTACAGCGCGGGGGGATTGGCGGCGGCCTTCGGAGCGACGGTGGTCGCTAGCCAACCTCAGATTGCTTTCGGAGAAAAATCCGAGCCGCCGTATTTAGATCCCGAAGCGTGGGAACGCGCCGCGAAAGCGCTCCGAGACATCAACAGCCAATCCAACTCGAAAAAGGTCGGGATTTTATCCACGAGGATAATTTTTCCGGTTGCCAGAAAACGATCCCGGTCGGGACTGTTTCGATAAAGACTTTGCTGGATCCTTGCGTCGAATTGTTGCGAGTTTTGAGAAGAATTGTTTGCTCGCGTGATGGCGTTCAGATCTTCGAGCAGTTGAAGCTTGAAGAAACGACGAAACAACAATCTTTGAAATCCAAGGAGGCCGAGTACAAGGCGCAAGCAGCTCATCTGTCCAAAGTAAGCGATGACTAAAAAGCCTCACCAGCAAAAAACGACCTTATTTCATAACTCTTTTTTCTGGGGAGAAAAACTTAGTTATGTAAAAACATTTTAATTGTGGGGTGAGGTGTGGAATGAAGCTAGAAATTCTCAGGTAAAATTTGAAATCAATGCTAGTAGAAATGATATTCTACCACTTTCAGGAGAAATTAATATCTTGCCCACCTGGACCAGGATTTTTTTTTTTTTCTTAACAAAGAAAAACAAATTAAATTCTGCTCCCTCCTGAGGACAACCAATATGTTTCCAAGAATAATACACCTTCAAATCAACTCTCTCAAATCCGTCTTTTTTTTTTTTTCTCTTTTTTTTTTGGGGGGGGGGGGGGATGCAAAACTAATCAGTTTATCGACTCGATGCACCCCTTTCGATTCCTTTGTTAAAGCCCTCCCTCGAAAAAAAAACTAAAATATTTTTTTTCGCACTCCATTAGGAACAAGAACGGGTCAAATGGGAGGAGCAACGGACGAGCCAGAGAGAAATGGCAAGCCAACAAGCCGAAATAAAACGATACGAGGACGACCTGGCCCGACAGAGAATGAAATCGGAGCATGAGTTGCAAAGGCAACGGAATGCCGAGCTGGTCAAGATGCAAGAAGACTCGGGTCGAGCCCAGGAGCAGGAGCGGTTGAGAATAGAGCAACAAATTCAGGCCGAACGAAGGGCTGCCGAGCAATACAAGGTGATCCACATGGACACATATGCATGTAAATGTTGAATCGCAACAAGGGGGGGAAAGGGAGGTGGGCGTCAGATTGCCCTTCTGTTATTTGTTAGTTTTTATATGTTTTTTCTTGTATGAACGGAAAGAGGTCAAGAAACCATTTTTAAGATGTTGCATTGACACCAGGGTAAAGGGATTGCCATATTTTTTTTCATTTTTTTTCAATTAATTATTATTTTTTAATTTTGTGTGGAGTGAAGGGATTGTAATGTTCGACTTTTCTGGGGAAACGTATATGTATGTATGTGTTCTTTTTACCTTAACCTTTTTTTTGTTTTGATTTGTTTTTCCTGTAGGCCGAACTCGAGAAACAGATTCAAAGGGAAAGGGCGCTGGCAGAAGCCGAGGGGAGAATCCGCGAGCAGAGGGAAAATGAAGATATCAATCGACGACAAATGGTCCTCAAGTAAGATACCCCCCCTTAGTCATAATCGTTTTTTTTTTTTTTTTGACTTGTTGGGATGTGGAGCTTGTCAGCAAAAAAAAACAAAAAAAAACGATGCTTTTTTCCTTTTTCTTTTTCTTTCTCCTGAACAGTGAAATTAATTACAACACAGATTAACAAGCATGCAAGAAAAATCCGCCAAGAAAGAAAAATATCGTCGACCGATTTTTTTTTATGGCGCTTATTTGTTTCCTCTTACCTTGGAATTCGTTCATAGAAAACAATGAAATCAACAAACAAAAAATGGATAACAAAATGAAAATACATAACAAATTTTTTAAACACCAGGTACCAGGAGCAAACCAAACTGGTGCTGCAAGCGATCGGAGAGACGTTCGGTCGAATAGGGCACGGCGCATTGACTTTGGTGGGGAACACCGATTTGTTACTCAGAACGACTGCATTGTCCAGTCTGCTCCTGTTGGGATTCTTCAGTACTCGGGAAGGCTCAAAAGTGGTTTCCAGAGCGGTCGAGCGATGGATGGGGACGCCAAAATTGGTGAGGTGCTGTCTTTTTTTTTGGTTGGGTGGGTGTGTTTGTTTTGTTTTGTTTGAGTAAAGTGAAGGTTTGTCGAAGAGAATCTGAATTATATATATATATAATTGATTTGGGGGGGGGCGGGGGGGGGGGGGGGGTGATGCAGCTTGTACCACACCTACTTTGGTGTTTGGATTTGTTCTTAGAATGGATCGAACTGCAAGCATTAAGTTTCATGCTCTGTATAGAATTGAAATAAATAATAAATAGATCTGTAAATGTGGTTTCCCCAACAAATGTATTTTTTCCTCTGCTGTTGCGGAACTC
The DNA here is from genome assembly GCA_030272585.1 of Bryopsis sp. KO-2023. Taxonomy (NCBI): domain Eukaryota; kingdom Viridiplantae; phylum Chlorophyta; class Ulvophyceae; order Bryopsidales; family Bryopsidaceae; genus Bryopsis; species Bryopsis sp. KO-2023. The sequence continues at coordinate 1,061,934 of BSYQ01000005.1, forward strand.
AGCTTCGAACCAGAAGTATGTTTGGGGGAGGGGGGTTATGCAACGCACGCGTTTCGATATTCATCGTTACATTCCTGGTGCTTTCGGGTGTCCAAGACCTCATCGAAACGTTTTTTTTTTTTGGGCATTGTGTTGAACTTAAAAATTAATGTCAGACTCAGCAGCATGTGTGTTTCTTCCTCAGGTTCGTGAAACGTCTCGGACGAAGCCTTGGCAATTTTGGAAGTGGAAGAATGCAGCAAAAACGAAGGAAGAGGTCAGGAAGGATTTCGGGGATATCATCCTGGTACCGGAATTGCACGACCATGTGCGAGCCCTCGCTGCTGTTACTGCCAACACCAAGCGACACGGTGCTCCGTTTCGACATATGCTTTTCTATGGTAAGGCACCAATATTCGATATTCATTCTTTTCTTTTCACCTGCACGAATCTGACATGGAAACGAGTGCCCCCCCCCCCTCAGAAATGAAGAAAAAGAAGAACATAACAGCATTTTTTTATATCTTTTTTTTTATATTTATACAAATTTGTTTGTTTATTTCACCAGGTCCTCCTGGAACCGGAAAGACAATGGCTGCAAAGCGATTGGCACGGACCTCCGGTTTAGATTATGCAATTATGAGTGGTGGAGATGTTGCTCCATTGGCCGGGGCTGCCGTCACTCAACTGCATGCGATGTTCGACTGGGCGGAGAGGTCCAGAAGGGGGCTGTTGCTGTTCATCGACGAAGCTGATGCTTTCTTAGGGCAAAGGAGCGATTCCATGTCAGAAGGGTTGAGGGGGGCTCTGAACGCCATGCTGTTCAGAACTGGAGATCAATCTAAGGACTTTTTGGTGGTCATGGCGACAAACAGACCAGGTGTGTGTGTGCATGAAAATCAGAAAATCAGAAAATCTGTGTGAAAATCACCCCTGGCACGTTTTCTGCTGGGAAAAAAAGCTGCCGACTAGCAATGTTGGGGCTGCGATCGCTTGCTCAAGCTCGTCCCTTTCGTTTTTTGCCAGGTGACTTGGATTCCGCCATGCTGGACAGAGTGGATGAGGCGCTGATGTTCCCCTTGCCTGGTCCAGCGGAGCGTCGAAAAATTTTGGATGTGTATCTCGAGCAGTACATTACGAATGCAGGGTTTGACGAAAGTGGGTTCATGGTGAGAGTCCGTCGTGCGGTCTTGGCCATCATGAGCGGGAGGAAAGCCACCACCGATAAAATTAGGTTGCAGGGGATAACGGAGGAGGTGCTCTGGCAGGCGGCCAAAGAGTCCGAGGGATTCTCTGGTGAGAGGAAGTCCATTTCTTTTTTTTTTCCTCTGCAAATATATATATATAGAAATATTTTTAGACAATTTTTTCCTGTTGCTTGATAGCTCGTGCCCAGTTTGAAACCCCGGGTAAAAAATCGCCAAAACAGAAAATTGAAAGGTTTTCCTTTATTGGAAAAAAATAAGGGGCGCTGAGCTGCTGGCAATGGTTTTGCTTTCGACCAGGAATGATTTTGCTTTTTCAAATAGCGAAACACGAAACGTCTAATTGGAAATATGTAGGATGAACAAAGGAAAGCCAGCGTCCATAAATAGAAAGAAAAAAGAAAGCTGTCCATTTGCCCTATATGGTTCTTTGTGGTTGTTTTTTTTTGTTTATAACCCCCCCCCCTTCCCCCAACGATTGCTGAATTTTTTACTGTGTCCATGCAGGTCGGGAGTTAGCTAAATTTATGGCCAGCGTTCAGGCGGCAGTTTATGGAACTCGAGATGCTACTCTGACGCCGGAGCTTTTCCTTCAAGTTCTAAATTTCAAAGTCAGAGAGCATAGACGAAGGGAAGGCTTCCGGGCAGGGGACAACCAAGGGATGTAAAAAAAAAGAGAGAAAAAAAAAGAAAAAATCTACAGTGTTCGAGGGGTGTAAAAAAAATTAAAAATGAAGGAAACAAAGAAAGAAAGGAATAGAGGGGAAGGAAAAACTGGCTTTCAAAAACAGGACTCACAAAAAAGAAGGGGGTTAGATCTACATTGTTTTTTCTCTTTGGGCTTTTTTTCGTTCCGTTTCCCTTTTTTTTCGAGGGCCAAAAATAGATGTTGCATTTTGGGGAGTGTAGAGGATAGAGGGCAATTTCTGTATCGACTTGTCTTGCATATGTTTTTCTTTTTCTTTTCATTTTATTGCTGTTGCATGCCAGAACTTTCTAAAACTGCGTGGACGCGATCGAAACAAGTTACAATTGTGATCGTTTGCTGGTTTGCCCACTGTTTATCTGGATGGAAAATACCATCACAAAAATTACAGGCAGATGGCTTCCTTCTCTGCGGACCAACTGGGGCTCCACGAGTCGGTCAATTCTACAATTAGTCGAAGAAAAGGTGCCAAAGATGTACTCATGTATTTTTTTCTTCCAGGCGCACGCAGAACTGTCGATAAAAAATATATATATATAACTGGATCCCAGTTCTTCTGTGTTCTTCCGCCGCCTTTTCTTCTTTTCCAGGTTCGTCATTTTGACGAATTTGAAACCTGTTTCTTTTTGGTTATCTGCATGTAGGGTGATTTGCATTGAATTTTGCTGGCCTCTCATCCCTTTCCTTCCAAAGGTTTCGATTGAGTCTGGCAGCCGCCAATTGACGGTAAAATCCCTACCCAAATCCCTCTGCACCCAGCAGCCTTTTTCCGTCTATCAGGTCAGCAAACCGTCGTCCCCAAGTCAACCTGTGCAGGAGCCGCACGCTGTAGGGACTTTGAAACCATCCCCACTCCTACCCTGTTCACTGTGTCGAAGGGGCAGTAATGACGAACGCACAGAGGCCCAGTGAGGCGACCCAAAAGCAGAAACCTCTCAAACCAAAACCCACCAAGAAACTATCCGCAAAGCTTAATGGGGGTATATCCCCGCAAAAAGCGAAGCAAAAGCAGCGCGCATGCCAGATGATATGTAAGTTTGCTGGCGCTCATTGGATGGAGGCTCAAAGAACGAAATGGGTGGTGGATATGGTGATGGCCATCGACAATGAATACTGCCACGTGATGGAGGCGCAGAATCGGCAGATCGAAACGATAGAGGAGGAACTGAAACGAGCATACCTAACTCTGACGGAGAAGGAATCTTGCAGCGCCTCCAAGATCGAGGAGCTCGAGGAAGAGGTGTCCAAGGTGGGGTTCGAGATAACGGAGGCGAACCAGCGAGTCATCGCTTCCAACAAGGAGATGGCTGGTTTGAGGAACGAGCTTCAAAAAGCCGAGACTATTGCGTCGGCGGCGTCGACGGAGTGCGGGAGGGTATGCAATTCTCACAAATACAAACGGTTGTCAGTCAATGCTTGCAGAGATCGATGCGGGTAAGCGATCGAGGCCTCGACTGAAAGCCGTCGTGTTTCCTACAGCTCCAAAATGAGGTTTTGACCGTTTCAGAGATGGGGTCGAAAATTCGACGAAAGCTTTCCAACCGTGCTCATCTCCTTCGGGAAGACCTCCTCCGCACAAAGTGCGATTTACGGCAGCAAAGGAAACAGCTTCGAAGTCGAGGGGTGGGTGCAAAGCAAGGCGGAGGGGCAATGGAAAACGAGGAAGGTGCTCACGATAAACATACAGAGGCGAAAAGAAACCTTGGCAAGCGCCTCGCTCAGCTTTCCAACGAACTGATGGAAGCCAGGAACACTGCCAGTCATACCTCGACCTTACTGGGGAAGTGTTACAAGCCTGACGAGGAAACACATCCTGTGGATATGGTTGGGGAGAAGTTTGGTTTTTGTGGTGCACCAGAATGCTAGTCTGAGCGGATGGTGAAAAAAGCTGCGGCATGTTCGTGCTGGGGTGGCTTAAGAGTGTTTTCTTTAGAGATCTGTTGGGACCAAGCCTGTTTCTTCGACAATTTTTTGTTTGCTTTGAGCTCTGTGCGTTAACGAAAGCGTGCATTGTATTAACATATGTCTGCACATCGCTGAATGTTATGATTGTTGGTTTGAGAGCTGAAGGCTCGGTAATCGATACAACTATCTCGACTGAGAAACGCATATATATATATACGTCAACAAACTGGACGGTCGACTCTTTTATTGAAGACATGAATACAGACAAACAAACAAACATAAATACAATCCGTCTTATACTATAAAACAGACTGTCTGTGTTATAGACTGACTCATAAGTAAACCACCATTTCATCCAACGTCCATGTCTATCTCGCTATCCCAAAGGCAAATAAAAAAGAAACTAAGTTGACGACCATCAGAAAAAACGCTGACCAGACTTGCATGGGTGATACCAGAAATAATCGCTTTCCGAATCGCTTATCTAACGAAATGTAGTATGAGAAACAAAAAAGATCCCCTTATAAAGAACCTTGAGATGCTCTAAAAACTGCCAAAAAAAAAAAAAAAAAAACGTGACCGTGCCAGACACCCACTAAATCCAAAAAGAAAAGGAAAGAAAGAAATTGAAAACGAAAAAAGAAAAGAAGAGCCCCCCCCCGAAAAACTGACCCCCATCATCAGCTTGGGATCGCGCTCTTTTTATGGTACATCTCCGCCCAAATTTCCCAAGGCTTCAAATCCCGAAGGCCCCCCGAGAATATGTTGTATATTAATGTTTACATGCTACGTTGTGAAGAACGAATTGCCTTCGTCACCACATCGTTAACGCCGTTCAAAACAAGATGGGATTTTCAGTTCATTTATCCACTGTAAAAGATCTAGCTTTCTTCCTGAAGGAGCCTAATCCCACAGTAGGTAGCTTCGAACATCCAACGAGCAGTTTGTTTTGGTTTTTAGTTCCGATGCCCTTCACGCAACTATCGGGATAAGATATCCTGTATGGCAACCGCCTCTTGCCATGAGATACACTTGCAGCACGCTGTCGTCATCCACGAGCCTCGAGGGCAAGTGGAAGATGGGGTAATATTGGTATCGGCGTCAAAAAATTGTGGTTAAGGTTGTAAATTTAGATTGACCGTGCTGATTTGTGCTGGTTTAACCTGCTCCCACTGCCTTCTTGCGCCGTCCAAATTCCATAGCTTTTTGTTTCGTGCAAGATTATGCCCTGCAAGCCTTCTATCAGTAAGTCACGTCGTTTTTGGCCCCAACCGACACAAATTATGACTCTTTGACTATTCAGTCTAACAGAAAGGGTGGGAATTAGTTAGCATCTATGCCACAAGAATTAGAATTCTGTTCCTAGGAAGAGGCATACACACCCTTCTACTCTTGGTGGTGGCCGCGGAAGAGTACATAGGGCAGAATCGCCAAGGAAGGCAGCCCCTCGAACTGACATCTAGCGGAACCATTTTCAACGTCAGAAGCGTTGATGATTTCAAGCAAGCACTGTTATTGAATTCGGTGACACAGATCAACCTCTTTCAAGACGTTTGGATCACTGAGGCGGAATGGAAAGATTTTGTAGTTCCAATGGTCGCAAGGGAGGTGGTGGTTGAACCTGACAAGACGCTGGTGGAAGCAGGAATCACACCCCAGCTCTTTACCGATGGCCTGGTTGGGCGAGTCAAGGTCTATGGAAAACTTATTGGATTCTGTGTTTCATCTGAGCGTGTGTCCATGATATTTCTGAAATATCAAACGCACCCGAAATCTGTGCTCTGTTTCAGATAGTCCAAAATGGGTATGTTCGGATAGAATCCGTACATGCAGTGGATGCAGCGGAGTGGCGAATTGAGAATGGGAAGGCAAGAGGGGTTCCATTTTTTGACGTTCAAGATGGGGGAATCCTTGAATTCCGAAGTACATACTTTGGTATGAAGAATTCTTGTGCGGCAATGGGTGGGATCCAAACCTTGACGGCAATTTCGATGGATTTTTGCGTCGTTGAAGACTGCGAGATTCTGGCTCAAGAGGACTCGCAATTCGTAATCGTGAACAGAGCACGATTTAGTGGCTCGGTCCTAAACGGGGTAGGAATCTGTGTTGCACTTGTCGTTTATTCTGTGCCATTTCAAACTCTCGCAATAGAAGCTTCTATTGCTTAAGCAGCAGGAACAAGTACCTTGCTACGATCAATTTTGACACAATCAAGGCTTTGGTTTTTTGAGAACAAAGGAAGTTTTTGTTTGGGCTAGGGGATCCTTGACTTGTACAATTCAACGTGGGACTGTGGCGGCGACATCGAACCCAGGAAATTTCTCACACAAGAGAATCCAGATAGAGAACATACAGTGAGTAGAATCTGGAGTGACACCGGACACAGTTTATAAACTAATTTCCCTAATTTCCCTAATTTGGGAAGCGGCTCAAGTTAGAACTGAGGTTGCATGCTGGACTGCGACACTTGTTCGACAGAAGTTCTCCATAAAATTTGCTTTCAGGTCTCCTCACCCGCGGATCTGATATCTGTTGTGCGAAATGCACCGTCGAAGACTTTTATCGAGATAGACCTCCAAGCAGACATAACCGTGACGAAGTCTTTGTATCCGAAAGATGGGCTTCTTATCAGCGACCGGCGAGTCCGTATCGGGTCTACAGGAAGCCACAATATTTTTGTGCGCAATGGTGCAGCTCCAATTATATCTTTGGAATTGTTGGGGCAGGTGGAAATCTCCAACATTGATTTCTTGTTGGAGCAGTGCAACCTTGAGAGTTGGGAGGAGTTCACACAGGTCGGAGACAGTCGCGCTGCGAACATAACCGAGGTTCAAGAGGTACGTGGTTGGAGATGCAACTCGCCAATTTTGGCTTCTCATAACTCCCCCCTGAACTAAATCTACTCTACAATATATATCTATAATGGATATATATCAAGCCGTATTTTCTGATGGGATTTATTCTTGCTCCCTTGCACCATTACCAACTCCAAGGCCTTGTCGATTCCGCAATTAAAATGCTAGCTCCTTCTGCCCAGGACAAGATTGCGTACGGATCTGAATGGGAATACATGGTTCCCTCCGAGGTGGTTTTCGTCCAAATCGCTCCTCAAACCAAGCTTTCACTGATGAACACCCGCTTGCTTTGTGACGAATGCAGCCCGCTTTCGTTTTCAAAATATGGAGTTGTGCTGATGCGCTCAAACATCTCGCACTTCCAAGACTTGAGTGGAAATCCAGGGGACGTCGCCACTGATGGCATGACCACTGGCGTGCAGCCCCAAATTCGATACAGGGTCGGGGACAATAACATGGTGGTGAAAACCGGTCCGAACTCCATTCTCTTCGAGAAGATGACCCTCGAAAAGCACTACCAGGTGTTCTCGTCATCTGCGGCCTTAAATATGGAAAATGTGACCCTTTCGTGCGGAAGATTTGTCACAGTCACGTAGGTCCCAAACAACAAAGAGCTGTGTTAATAGCTATGTAGCTATATCTGAGAATCTGAGAACCGACCGACTTCAAAAGAAAATCAATGATTACAATCCACAGCAAAAGAGAGCTATCCTCCTCCATCTCGAAGAGATACAGAGGAAAACACTCCTATTACGTGTAACACAAGTTTCAAGTTGTTTTTTTTTAATGTAGATATATCATGATATCCCTCAAAGTCATAAAAAAAATGCTACCAAATGATCCCTTTCGCGCAAAAAGTGTATTAAACATTCAAAAGCACACATCTCCATTTTGTGTAAAGCTAAACATCCAAGGCGGATGGACTTATTCCAGTGTCACGAACCAGGCATCTGTCCTACACAATCAAAAACCTCATTTCGATAAGGGTGCCTCTCATCCAGCGTTGTGGAAAACATTGCAGGGGTGAAGGGCAACGAGAACAGATCAATACAACCGAAAATCCTAAAAAGAAGAACTCCGCGGTGTCACCACCGAAGTTCTCCGTAGCCCTGGTAATCGGAGCAGCTCTTGCTCTGATGAAATTTTGAGAGCCAGTCACTTGGTTTTTGTCAGATACTCTTCGATGCAAATTTTTGGCTTCGTCTTAACCTTTGGTTTCAAAGTTGACTTGCCCAGTTTGGTGTATTGCAAGAGACCAGAGCAACACAATGCAATTGTGTATTGTCCAGATTGCCGTGTAACTTGTTGCGACGTCCTCTCGTTGACCATGGCTCCATAATAGCAATTCTCTGTTTGATCACCTTCTCTGTAAAAAAAAACAACAACTAGAAACCACCACCAGAGCTCCGCTTCTAACAAGCCAGACCGTCCTGGTTCCAGTTTCGTCCACCCTTTTTTTAACATACCTCGTCTCAATTCCCTTTTGCATTTTAGTGCTCACGTGTCGTATGTCGACCCAACTGTTTCTTTTCGTGCTGTTGTTGGCGGTTATCAACGCAGCTGAAAGAAACAGAAGACCGCTACTCGAGCTGGCAGCGAATGGAAGCGTGTTTGACGTCAGAAGTGTGGATGACTTCAAGCAGGCCCTTTTCTTAGATTCGGTGACGCAGATCAACCTTTTTCAAGACGTCTGGATCACTGAGGCGGAATGGAAAGATTTCGTAGTTCCAGTGGTCGCAAGGGAGGTCGTGGTTGAACCTGACAAGACGCTGGTGGATGCGGGAATAACGCCCCAGCTCTTTACCGATGGCCTGGCAGAGCGAGTCAGGGTGGGGCTTTTTTGAGATATCCTTTTCAATTCCAAGTTCTCGACTCCGCTAGTTGTATCTTGATTCAGGTTGCGTAAAGTAATAATGCAGTTTTGGCGTTTCGGTAGATCGCCAAAAACGGCCATATTCTATTCAAGAGTATCCATGGAGTGGACATTGCTACTCCTCGTTCTGTGGGGGGTTACACTCGCATGCTCCCATTCTTTTACATCGAGCCCAACCAAACAATTGCGTTCGAAGACAATCACTGGAATACGGAAGAATTCTGCTCATCCTTGGGTGGACTTCGAGGCACAGAGGCAACAGCCTTGCTGTACTGCAGCAACATTCACAATTTCGAGTGTCAGTTGGAGGCGAGGGAAGGAGCAAACACTGTGTTTGTCAAACGAGGTGGCTGGAACAACGCTGTGGTGATGCAAGACGACAAAAAGCATTTCCAGGTATGGTTCTCAACAAATTTGTCCAAGCTGCCGAAAAAAAACTGCATGAAAACTCAACAATGGCACAAAAAAAGTCGAAAAGAAGAATGGTAAGATCGGCAAATGAAAAAACAGGATTAGGGTAGAAAATAACACACACGCTAAAGCGCGCGTCAAAAATGTTTCGATGGGCTGGACTGCAACAAATCGTACTTTGGAAGAACACGTCCGGGCTGAATTCGCAATTGGTGACTTGATTCCAATGTTATCGCAGGGTGCCTTCACGGTGTTAAATACTACCTGGGATTGTGGCACCCGCCAGTTGAGGGAATGGATGTCTCAAGAGATCCCAGACAAGGAGCACACCGTAGGGATACCCTCCTAATTTTGGATAGCATATCGCATATTCTAGCTGTCAGCTGTTTCTGACCGACAAAAGCATTGTCTATTGCAGAGGGACTAAATTCTTAGAAGCACACACTTTTAAAACTACATAAATCTCAACATTTCAATTGCAATCCATTTTTCCCGGCTTCCAGCAACCATACTCGTGCTTGCAAGAGATCGCTGTCTTTGTTGTTCAGGTATCTTCGGTTGCCGACCTGATCACTGCCATCAACACTGCTCCATCTACCACATACACCAAAATCTTGCTAGCATCAGATATCACCGTACTTGGGTCATACTTCCCGCGTCAAGGCGTACAAGTCACAAGAAAGCGAATTCGTCTGGAGGGCGTAGGTGTGCGGAGCATCGTTCTGGAGGAGGGTGTGGAGACTATATTTTCTGTCATCATGATGGGGGCACTTGAGATGGAAAATATAGATTTCGTAGCTAGGTACTGCCCTCTCGAGAAATGGGGACTCTTCTCTGAAGTTGGCGACACTCGAGAAGCTGGCGTGGAGCAAATAGCTGAGAAGGCGAGCCCCCCCCCCATCTATAGAATGTCCTCCGTTCAGGCAGTGAGTGCTCATGTTGGGTCAGCGTTCTGAACCCAATTCCTTGCCACAGAGTTACGGGTCGGAGTGGAAGTATGTGACTCCCACCGCCGCCATTCGTGCATTGCCCAGCCCCCTCACAAGAATAACGCTACGAAACGTCGTCTGGCGCTGTGAAGCCTGCAGATCGATCTCCTTCACAAAGTATGGGTCTGCCCTGAGGCTTACCAACATCGCACGTTTCGAAGACGTTACCCCTGATGCCGGTCTGGATACAAATTCGTCTGAAAACTTGACCTCTCGTTACCTTTCTGGGGAGGAGAATCTGGTGACCAGAACCGGCGAGGGATCTATAAGATTCGTCACTGTGGGCTTAGAAGTGAAGTATGATGTTTTCTCCTCCGCCGCCGTTCTGCAGCTCACGAACGCTACCCTGGACTGCGATCACTTTGCCGCTGCCACGGAGTAGGTGCAGACCGAGATTTGGGTTCATTTAAAATTTTAAATGAGCTTTAAAGCTTTCATGATTTTGATTTCTTCTTTTTTTAAGCCTTGCCTGATATTTGAGGGTTGTGCGAGTTGCAGGAAGGAGCAGGGGTTGGGCAACACAACGATCAAGAAGAGATCGCCCCCGCTGATGAATGGTGCCGTGCTGTTCCTCAAGGGGTTAAACTTCATTTTTGGGGTGATTGGGACTCTCTTAGTCATCTGTGGATTCTAAATGCTGGAGGCACTTGGCAAATTATTAGGAGAATCGTGCCGAAAAAGCATAGTCTGATTTTGTGTTGGCACCTCTTCTTTTTTACTCAAAATTTTGGATTGCGAGCCCCCACATCCAACAGAAGCACCAAATGGATTTTAACAACAGCTGTATTGCCAAACGACAAACAAAAACCACTCTTATTTACAATCCCCTTCCCATTTATGTAACGAAAAGCCCCCCCCCCCGGCTCCAGATGCGCCAACGTATGAAAAGGAGAGTCCATTTTCAGGCAACTTTTTTTCTTCTTTTTTTCTCAAGAGTGCAATATCAAATTCAACCTCCTCCCCTTAACCCCCATCCCCCACCCAAAAGCCTTTCACAACCCCCCCCCCCCCCCCAAAAAAAAAACACCACCACTATATACGTCCCTGTACTGCATAATCACAATTTTTTGTTTTTTGTAAACCTTCCTCTAGGGACTCCTCTTTTTTTTTTTGCTCTGCTTTTTAAACACGATCGCCCCGGTTGGTTATTGAGGGAGAAAAGAAATTAGTCAGGACTCGGTGTCAAAAATGTGTGGCTGCAGCCAAATATCAGTGTTGACCATAGGACTGGGGACCCATGATCGAAAGCAGCATCGGTAGAATGACTATTCCATGCCAAGCCCCGAAAACGATAATCACGGAAAACATCTTGAAAAAGACCTGCAAAAAAAGCAAAAAAAGAAGAATGGACCTTTGCCAAAACAACAAAATTCGATAGGTTTGCTGCACATCAGGAAATCTCCAAAATGCTAGAGGGTGCCCATAAAAAGCCGGTCCTTGGATAAACTACTCTAAAACAACTTTTTTCCGTCAAACCTTTTTTGACCAGAATTAATTTTCGCCAATCAGAAAGGTGGCGACAATTAGTTCCAGGCGAAGAAAAGCTCTTATAGAGTATCCTGGAGGAGTGGATGGAAAGCCATCAGTGGTGGAGGTGGTTCCCCCTTCCTCTGATTTCGCAATACATAAAATCGTTACCTGCATGACATAATGTGTGGTGAACGCCATCCCCATGACGGCCAGCCAAGAGGTGAAAGCTGCACAGAACACTTCTCCTCCGATCGCTCGCAAAGCCCCTTTGGCTCTCTCTTTTCGGGTGCCTTCCTGGATCAGAAAATTGTGGGCGATGTGACAGGCGTAATCCACCGCAACACCCACAGCCAGCACGACGCTGATGGAGGTCACCATGTTGAAAGTCAGACCAGCATACCACATGTAACCTGTGCGAAACAAAATAAAATAAAATAAAAAACTCCGAAACAAAATGACACACACACACACACATGTATACATTTCAGAAGTTAGATTTTGCGGCTATATGTGAAAGCAAAAAGAGTCGCGGACAGATTTGGGTCTGTATGAACATTTCTGTAAAACAAACACCAATTGGACATGTATACATATGGGCAAGTTTGTCTTATGGAAATGAACCATTCATTCATTCATTTCTATATTCGTATTAGGTTACGATTTCAGCCGTAGTCTGGAATTCTCTCCCCCCCCCAAAAAGATCTAAAACTAAAAAAAATGGAAAGTCGAGAAACAAATACGATGTATAGATTTTTCTAAACTACGAGATTTCTCAGAGCGTAATAATACATATATAAATATTTTTTTTCAATATTTTTTTTTCTGCCAGCTTCAAAATACTGCTTCACTCACCGAAAAGCATGACGTCCGTCAGTGCGATCATCAAACACACGAAGAACGCCGCCACCACGTTGGCTAACGTCAGCGTGACGACGATAAACACGGCGATCCCCACCAGCACCACGTTCCTTAACGTCTCGTATTCGATGATCCTCAAACCGTCGAAAAAGGGAAACATCTTGTTGAACACGATGGGATTCAATCTCGGGACCTCGTTCAAAACCACCTCCCTCAAACTGTTCATCAGTTTCACGGCGTACGGTCCCGTCGAGACGTCGTTGGAGTAGCCGTGCAGCAGCCTGGTCGCCACGATTTCCGATCGATCCTCGTTGAACAGCACGTCGGCATTGTAGTATGCACCCGCCTCGCCGGTGAGAAATTCTTGAACTCGATGCATGAATGTCGTGACGTTGGGCGCCCAGCCGTCGACCAAATCGTCAGCGTACACCTCCCTCGACCATGCCGTGTAGTCCTCAAACCTTTAGCAAAGAATATCACTGTTGGGGATGAACGAAAAAAGACGCATGCTGTGCATGTCGAGTCAGAAAACCCATGTGCTGAAAGAGTCAGATATGGAGTGGGACGTTTTCGGGGGTGTGCCTTCTTGAAAACACGAAACGCATACGTAACGGTCGAAAGCTAACGCCAGTAAGAAAAACGCTAACGCGCCAATATCCCGCCACGTTTCTCGGTTTTCAAGCAAGGGCACAACTGCTCACCAACTGCGGACTCGGGGAATCTGCGAAACGAACTCGTCCTCCTGGATACCGTACACGCAATCCAACATTTCCTGTTGGTTGTAGAAATAGCTGCCTTCCTTGGTGTACACCGTGAACCTGTTCTGTTCCCCCCCAAAAAAGCGGTCCTCAACGTCAAATCCTTCGTGTAGCCACGAATCCTTTGGCGTAAACCACTCCGTGAATCGAAAGTCCATCTGTACGTTCAGGCAGCCGTAGATCGCGCCCGCCAGAACCACCCCCTCCAAAATCAACACGGCGGTGGTACCCCACCAAGTCAAAGTGACGGCGGGAATCCAGTGGCCGAACAGCTTGGTGCTGAAAGCGGGGGCGTCGGGGTCGTACACGCCGTTTCCGAAAATGCGGCGTTCAGCGATGGGTAGATCCACGCTGCTTTGGCCGGCTTTTGCTCTGTTCGTTTCACCTCGAGGCACCTGGATGGGGGGGGAAAGCAACAGAAGGGTTAAACTCATGTGTTGATCGAATCGGAAGAGTGGCGATCATTTTTGCCAACAGATGCGGGCTAATAAAACCGGCGTAAGCGACTTTGTGCGTATTTTGCCGAAGAAAAGCACATTTCGATCAATATCTTCTTGTGTAATGGAAACGCAAACACTGACACATTGCCAAAGGGACCTAGCCGAGTAAACAAAACCACGTGCAGATCATTCCCTGTTTTCCCAAAGAGAAACAAAAAACAATCGATCCCCCCAACACATATAGATTCGAATAATGAGGTAATGGTTTCGGGCTCACTTGAGGTCCAGAATTTGTGGGTCGGGCGGGGGGCCTCTGCATCGTTTCCACCCGTTCTGGAGCATCCCCAGCCTTTATGGTTTCGCTGACGTCTGAGTCTGACTCGGAGCTTGGGTGCTTGACGGAGCCCATCCCCAAGAACCCAGCCCCGTTCAACATCCGGTACTCCCTTCTCGCCTCCAGAGTGGCTGCTGCCACGAAAAAAGTCACCTGTAAGGAGAAAAATGCAAGAAAGAAATTTCAATTGATGCCAAAAACAAGAACCAGTTTTCAATCTGGAAGAAACTGGACCGCACCCAGTTCATGGTTAAAAAAAATATTTTGTGCCTGTTGCTACTTGATCTATCTTGGCATTGCATAACAAATATGAAACGTCTGACAAGAAAACTGGAAATGGTGTGTTTCCTTGGGACAGAAGAAAGTTAATCGGCAGTTCATTCTAAAAATATATTATGAAAGATATACATTTACATTCTGATTTCGTAGTCAATTAATTAATTAATCTTTTAAATTATTGTGTTGTATTTTTCTGTGCATCAGCGTAAGAACATTAATTGAATGAACGAATAAACAAAACATGGAAGAATCCCAATGCCTAAAAAAAACAACAACAGCACAAGTGCAAAACGAACAGGGATTTAAAAAGAATTCAATGAGATTCTGTGTGAAATCGTACCTGAAAGAAGAAATCAAAAAGCACACCTAGCGTTGCGTACACCCCGAACGCTTGCATGGCAGGCATGGCTGAAAAGAAAGCCAACAGAAAAGCGATCAAATCGGTGAGCGATGTCACGAAAATGGAAGAGCCAGCTTTCGACATAGCGATCGAAATCCTTTCTTCGGGGGGCAGCCTCTTGTCGGTCCGCTTGAATTGGCCCAGGATAATGAAAGTGTCATCCACACCCAGCCCGATTAACAGAAAAGGCACGGTCTATAAACATAAAAAAACATGTTGGGTTATATTTTATTACAAAATATTTTTTTGTTAAAAAAAAAAAGAAGAAAACGAAGAAAAAAAAGGGTTGCCTGAGTTTTCATAAAATTTCACTTTTTTTTTTGGATCGAAAAAGGGTTCCATCAGCTTTTCCAGTTTTTTAATTTTTGTTTGGATAGAAAAAAGGAAACTGTGCTGAAAAACATACAGATTACTAAAAAGGCATTAGTCAATGCTGTGGTCAGCTGCCGAAAAATCCAGAAAAAAAAGGAACACACAGAAAGACACTCAATGCTTCATTCCACTGCTAATATCCATGAGCAAAACACTTTTAAGGAAGAAAGACAAGCGAGCAAAAAAAAAATTGCCTGATTTACTTGAAACAACAAAACAACTGTCAATCTGAAGTATTTATTCTTACCGTAACAACTAGATTGAAGGTGACCCCCAAAATCAATGCCAGTCCAAAAGATGCTGCGACAGCCATAGCAACTGACCAAGAAAAAAAAAAAAGACAGGAAATCTCTTTAGCTCAACAAAATCAGGGACTGGAAAAATTCCCTTTTTTTTTTGGTCATTTTGTGGGGAGGTCATCAGGTGTTGAGGGGCACACACACAAGAAAGAAAAAAAAAAAAACACAAGACATCAGTGAACAAAATTACATCAAAAAAATCCTGTAAAAAAAATACAAAAAAAGAAGCCAAAAGAAAAACAAAACTGTGTCTGTGTTTTTTTTTCACTCACTTGCGAAAAAACTGACACCGACCAGGTGCAGTTTGCAGAAAGCCCAGTTGTTTCTGAATAACACGATATGACTAAAGACGCCCACCAACACCCCTGACAAGAGCACCCACACCATGTCTTTTCGAATCGCTGCGTTGGATTCTCGATGGACGAGGAAGATGTGAGTCATACGCACTTTCAGCGAAGTCTTTTTTTTGTGTTCCCATTGTTTCATTTTTCTTCCCAGTTTTTGATCGAATGAGTAAGTCCGTGGGTCGAAATTGTCTTCCAGCAGATCCTCGATTTTTCTCTGTGGGGTGTAGAGATGCTTTCAGAAAATCCAAACGGAAGGTTTCTTCTACCTTTTTGAAAAAAAAATTGTTGTTTCGGCGAAGCTGTATGGTTTTGAAGATGGGGTCCAGTCGAAAATCGAATGGAAGGGGAAATAAATATTAACAGCAAAAAAAGTTGCTTGTGGTGGTTTTAGATCTTACGGGGGGGGGGGGGAAAAAAACGTCCAGCAACCCCCCCCCCAAAAAAAAAAAAAAACACGAGAAATGTGATCAAAAAAGTGCGAAGGGAGTGAGGGGGGGAAGAAAAAAATTACATTTTGTCAAAAAAAAACAAGGTGTGATGCTTGAAAAATGCTTTGGAGAAAGTTTTGATTCAAAAAAAGTCTCTTTTACCAGTTCCTTTTCCTGGTCCTCGAATTTTCCGGTTTCTCGCAAAACCTCGAAACTTTGTTTTTCCCAATCATCCATGGTGAAGTCCAGGGCAAAAGAAATGCGAAACGCTTCCGCACCGATGATCCTGCCAGTTCTTTTGTTTCGCTTAATTTTGCCCAGAACATTTTCCATTTGAATGTCCAGCCCATAAGCATCCTTCAAATCAACTGTGGCAGTTCCATGCCAAAAAAAAGGGGGTTCAATTTCTTATAAACTGTAATATTTGATTCACGACGTGTACACCCATACCCATGAGGAGCTGGTGCAAAAAAAAAAAAGGTGGGAAAAACATCTATTGAATCCACTGCTGTTGCGTTTTTTCCCGAAGAAATACGAACTGCTGGGATAAGGGGTTATTTGTATAATCGAGGAAAAAAGGTACAGGATATTGGCTGTAATGGCAGTCACCAGAAACTACGTTTCAATTGCTTTTCAAGAATAATGAGCAGCATATCTGTTGAAAGGGGGGGGGGGGATTCTCGGAAAAAATTAAAAATAAAATACATCACCCCCCCTTCAAAAAAATACATAGAAACAAAAAAAGAAAGGGATTATTGTTGTATTTGAATCAGAAAGGCATACACATATAGTGTTAAAAACTAGGCAAAAGTGAGAAACAAAAAAAGCAAAGAAAAGCAAAAAATTTGCCAAGACGCCAATGAAGAAAATCAAGTACCTGTGTTTATTGTGTCCAATGGGTAATCATCCTCTTCGAAAAGTGTTCTGTTGAAATCCCATGCAGCCAAGATACTCACAACCTGTCAAAAAAAACTACTAAATATTAAGTGATCAGGAAAACAAAAAGGTCATATCCTCCAAAAAGCATCAGGCAGCCTTATGTTTTTTTATCTTTAAAAAAATTGAAAAAAGAGTAGTAATCAGTTAGTATATACAAAAAAAAGTGCCATGCAGCAGAATTAAATCTTCCTCGGCCATCAAATTGAAGCCAACAATTTTACGTCCATTTTCCTCAAATATTGTGTAATGTTTTGCCCAAACAAACCATTTTCCCCTCTGAATAAAAACAAAAACAAAAAAATAATACAGGAAAATTGGGCTCCTCCTGGTAGCAAACTCAGAATCGATCAAAGGTTTTAAAAAAGGAGAAAAAAAAACTCATTTGCTCATGAAACGCAAAAATCTACCTTGCAGGGCAGTCCAGCACTGGGTTTTTCACACAGGTTTTCGAAACCAGACAATGGTCGATTCAAATCCAGGTCTTCGATCACATGCCAAATGTCAAACAGCTCCCCCAAGGCTTTTTTCCCCAGCAAATCGATTTCTTCTTTGCCTTCTTTAGGGAAAATATACAGCTTTTCCTGCAAACCGAACAAACCCCCCAGTAAAAAAACATCGTCCCAAAAAACAAAACAAAAAACTTATCAACAATAAATTTTCTCATCCGGAAAAAAAAAACTTCCATCAGTTGAACCCTCCCCCCCAAAAAAAAAGAGCAGAAATGATTGGCTTTAAATGCAGAATTTGGGAAAAAAGTTGAAAAAATAAGAATAAAATAAATTTTTTACCTCCAGGGGTAAAAAGCCGTAGTAGTCTTTCACATAAGTGTCGTCCACCGCAGATGGAGCATTTTTGTCGGCGTACAGTTTGGAGGGGTTGATTTCTTCTTCGAATTTCCAGAAAACACCATAGCCGAGAAACCCAGCAATCCCCAAGGTCAACAGAATTGTTATGATCGGAAACCTCGCCACCAATCTACCCTCCCATCGGAAAAAGTTGCTTATCCCTGTTTTTTTTTTGTGGCAAGAAACCACAGTGTGGATTAGCTCCTAAAGCTCAGCGCTGCATTAGCGTTCTGGCCTAGATTCTAAAGTTCTGGCCTAGATTCTAAAAATAGCCCAGGCAAAAAAACAAAAAAGAAAAACGAAAATGCACATTGAAAAATGCTGGGGTTTTGTTTTTGTTTTGCACAAACAAAACTCGAGTGCACAGTTGGGCACCTTTTGAAAAAAAAACAATGAATATTTATGTGTCGGAATTTTAGTTTATGTTGCTTGGTACTGCCCAAAGAAAAAAAAAAAGCAATAACACAACAAAGAACCAAAATGGAAGTAAGTGAAAGTTGATGAACCCAATTGGGAAAGCTGAAAAATGGTCCACAACAAGGATCCAAATTTTCAATTCATCCTTTAGTTTTTTGAACATCATCATGGCTAGGAGAGAAGCCAAAAAATTTTGGATTAGTAACACTCCCAGTTGAACAGAAATCCCGGCCCCTCCCCTTTGGACGATTTTCCCTAAGCAAACTACTGTGACTGCCAACAGCTGCAATTGTCCGCTCTATCGGAATCGCTCCAGGGCGGGGGGTTTGCCGATTATCGAAACCAAGCGACAAGGTTTTCGCTGTATTTGTAAAAATCGAATGGCAGCAGGCGTCGTTTCTTTCCGAGAAAAAAAAAGTTAAAAAAACGAAAAGGAAGAAAAACACTCGCCTCTGTCCACGACGGTGCTCAAGCTTTTTAACCCCGATCGACATTTCGAAAACACCATGACGGAGCGGCGCTCTGCGTGCAAGGGGTTTTTCCCTTTCCCCTCTTTCTTCTCTTTCGAATTTCGAGCTGGCGGCCGCCCCTCGCAGCCCCGATTTCACCAAGAAAGAAAGAAAAGGGAAAAAAAAAGAACACCGTCCCTCCTAGAGACAGGAGCCGTGGAAATTCGACACCTGTGTATTTATTGTAGATTATCCCAAGAAAGGCACAAGAGAAAACACCATTTGATGGAACTTCATTGATATGACCCCCATTGAAATGAAATACACCCACAGCAGTTGCTACGATCTTGACGGCGGCGCCGCTTTTTTGTTTTTTGTGTCCACCTACGAATAAGTTCAAATTATGCGCGGTTTTTTGTGTGTGTGTGTGTGTTTTTTGGTAGACCTCGAAATGTAATCGGACCGGTGAACTCTTTAACTTTTAGTAGGTTTTCTGGCTTTGGGGGGGTGGGGGTTCCACTTACCGATCGACAGTGGACGATCCTTGATCAATCCTTAATCGTGCATCTCGTGGGTTAACCCACGAGATGCCTCGCTGCAACGTTGGAGCGAGGCGTTTTGGTGCACCGAACGTTTCTTTAAGGCGCCGACCAAGGGATGGAATGGTAATATGGCAGAATGATGCTCCGCCCATTTGCTTTTGCAAGACCTTCTTCGTGCTTGTGGCGAAGTTGTTTCTTTTCATTCCTGGATTCGATTTTTAGGATGGTCGTGTGTTCGTTGAACTGGAGTTTCGAGAGGTGGCTTGGATTATCTTGGGAGGGCGCTAGAATTTAAATTCTTTAATTTAAATTCAAAAGCAAATTTGCTTTTGAAAGGGCGCCCCTCACGATTGTAGCGGCTCAATCTACTAAGGGTGAAGGGTACAGTACACGAAAATCCATCAGATAACCAGTTGCTTATCTGAACGAACAGGGATGCTGGGATGGTGGAGTGGCGAGGTGCATACGTAGAAAAGAGTGCGAGGCATTTTTGGGTGATTTTCTGTGACTTTATTGAATTCTCTTCCCTGTCGCAGTCTTTCTTCGGCATTTTAGATGTTGATAGGGAAAACAAAGCAAGAGACTTTTTTTTGTTGCTGCAATCTCATGGAATTGAGGGGCCTAAAAAGAGGCAAAAAAAATAATCTATTTACTTGTGAGAATGCAAAAATGAATTGAACCTGCACCATATTAATGCGGAAAATTTTTCATCTACGAAAGGACATCCTATCGCACTTGTTGATTTTACCTGACCTGGAATCCAATACTTAGATTTCCTCCCTGTGTCAAAAACAGATATGGAAATTCCTTCCCTTGGATACTGTTGTGTGAAAATGTAATAGGCTTGTTCCTCCCCCCAGTGCAATTTTCCAATTACTTTCCCTCACTGGAGGATGCGGCGGCGTTGGGTAGCTCTACCAACGAAACGAAAACCACCGAAAGAGGTAGAACACCACCACTTCTCTCACTCTTGTGAGAAGTCGACGTCGCCTCAGATGGCCATCGTGCGTTTTTTGGGGTGAGGGGGGGTTTTTTTTGGGATTGTCATCCAGTCCAGCAGGGGGACTGGCTCAAAGGCAATGTTTTTCAGGTTTTTGATCGCTTTCTTGCCGTGTGCACTGGCGGTCGGGAGAGATACTATCCATAGCGGCGGAGGTGGGGTTCGAAAAGGATTCGATCGCACCAAGAAGGACTGCTTGAGCAACAAAGATGCGCGTTTTTCCGATTGTCGTTTCATCTGCACAAGGGCTGCGCTGATAAGAATCGACGATAGTGTGGATGTGATAACTTGTCCACACCCAATTACTATCAGTAACTTCCCTTGAGCGATTTTATGGAGGCTCAAACAGGGGTGGGAATGTGAAAAACCAAGCTTGGTTTTTCTAAACAGCAAAAGCTTTTATTTTCAGGGTCTTTGAGAGCTTTTAATGATTTTGATGGAGATGAAAGGCAGCTTCTACAAATGGGTTTCTTTGAGGTGAGAATTCCATGCCAGAGAAAAGTCATGTAGAAACATGGTCCTTGCAGAAAAACTTGAAAGCCGCCAGCAATATAGTTGCAATTTGCAGTTTTTCTGTTTGTTTGTCTAATGCTGGGCTCTTTCTTTTTTTTCAGGGAACAATAGTGGATGCCAATCGATTTCCGTACGTGGTTTCCATCAGACAACCCAACGGGACACATCTGTGCTCAGGATCCCTGATTTTGAAAGACTGGGTTCTCACTGCAGCCAGGTGCTGGGCAGTTATATTCGACCACTACCCTCTGGTGTACATAGGGGTTCAAAATGCAGGAGTTGAATCTTTCAGACAAGAGGTGAGTTCATCAACTTCGGTGCTATTTTTTCCGAATCGATAAGGTTTTGGATTGTTGGATCGCTTCACATCAAACCAAACTGTAAACAAAAAGGAAAGAATTACCCCTACCCCCCATCTTTCCTAACCGAAAACGATTCTATTTTTGTTGGATGCTCATAGGTCAGACTGGCGACGAAGATGATTCCCGAAATTGGCTCCTCCCCCCAACTCCACATCACCCCTCTGGGGCTGATTCATCTCAATGCCAGCGCGGATGTTCCGCTCCCCAGACTGTCACCCAAATCAGCAAACCCCAGCGAGAAACTGGAGCTCCTCGGTTTTGGGAATCTCAACCAGGAAGATGGAAATTTGTTTGCGGAGATGCGGGTGGAAACACATGTGGTGCAAGGCAAAGATTTCTGTGAAAAACAATGGGGTCCATCCAAGCTGGGGAAAACCAGGTTTTGCAGCTCGAGTGGGTGTGGACTGAGGTCGTGCATCGGTAAGATCCAGAAAATGAGAAAAAGGTGCTTTATGGGGCAAAAATTGCCCCACAAAGCACCTTTTTTTAAAAAAGAAAACCAGTGTGTGTGGAATGTATATAGTTCTTTTGATTTTGTATATATATCGCGCCAGGGGTCATTTTTTTTTATTTCTGTTGTTTTTTGGGGGGAGGGGTTTAAATTAAAAAAAACTGATTGTTACGACTTTTTGGGGGTATACATACGCCAACGAATCTTTGGGAAGAAAGCATCTTTTGGGGGGGCTGGGCTGCGCCTATGGTTGTGAAACATAATTTTCGATCGTTAACATGTTGTTAACATGTTATGGGTCTTGAGGTTTTTCTTCTTCCTTTTTTTTTCAAGAAATTTGTTTAGTTTGGATATTCTGGATATTTGTCTACGTTATATTCATCTTTTTTCTGGGGTCCTGGGGGAATGGTCCCCAATGCTGTTTTGTAAATTTCGAGTTGGTAGTTATGTTTGGGTTTAAAAAGATTGGACGCCGCAGTGTTGGTGTAATGTACTGGTGTCGTGCCAGTATATCATCATGATCTATGCATGCTCATTGAGCTTGAGCTTATCGGGAGGTAAGCTATTATTGTGTGTAATCATGATTTGATTATCTGGAGGTTGAACTTGCGGTGAGGCGGCGCTTTCAATCAATCAATCAATCAATCAATCAATCAAGATTACATGAGCAGGATCCCACTGGCAATGCGTTCTCGGTTCGACACAACACGAAAGAAGGCTCAAGCAGATGGTTTGAAAGCCTCAAAGAAAATCAAAGAGATGATGCCGGATTTCTTTCAACTGGAGTGAAGCCCCAAATATTTGATCCAACTCTTGCAGAACCCTGAAGCTCCAATGATACGCAGAGACCCAGAAACGGACTGCCACACTCACCTCTCGAACAGTAACCTGAATCGCACCCTCCTCAATACCAGAATCCAACACCCACCGGACACAGCATGGTCGAAGCTTCGCAGCCTTATTTCAACCCCCCACTGCCCACTGTTCCCCACACCCAAGCATTCGCCAAATTTTAATATCAGAATCCAGCCAACTCCCCACTCTTCAAACGCCGAGCCCTTCAGTGTCCAATGACATACTTTCACCAGTAAAACTGACAGGCTTCTGCGGTGTTGCAATCAACCTGTGCGGGGTTCTTATGTGAGCCTCTTGGGCATAGGCGCGCCTAGTTGCGCGCAACCAGGATTTCGGGGGAGGGGGGGCCGAAATATTTTTTGGGGGGCCACTTTTAATTTTTGTACCGTGCAGTAGAAAATCTGCTGAACATGATTTTTTTTTCTTTTCTTGGTAGCTTTCTTGGGGAGGGGGCAGAAAATTTTTTTTTTGGGGGGGGGCAGAAATTTTTTTAAGGGGGTCAAGCCCCCCAGGCCCCCCCCGGTTGCGCCTATGCTCTTGGGTTGGCAAGACAGGGACTGGGAAAACCTCGCACATAGTTGACCAAAGACTATAACTACATAAAAAGTTGCAATAACTATGTCCAGTGTTAATAGCTGTCTGTGCGAGTCGCAAAAAAACAACGGACAGAGCAGGATTTCCTAGTGAAATATATATATTTCTTATTTTGCCTCCATTATTTATATAATATGGAGGCATGATCCATACGCCCATGGTTGCTTATATGCAGATCACTCCAGGCGATCGAGGGATCATTGAAACAGGAGACAATCGGTCGAATCCTTCCAGAATTCCAATCAGCCAACCAGAGGCTTTACAAAATCAGCGGAGTGCGGAGTTTCTTTTCTGGGACCACCTCCTCAGTCCCTGACACGACTTTCTCAACTTGAAAAAGAAAGAAATTTCCTTCATTTAAGAGAAGAAACTGGTGCATGCAAATGGACCGATGCTCTGAATGACCGCCACCATTTCCACGCTCCAATCAGGAATCAGTTTACAAAACAAACAAACAAACATCATTTACACTTGAGTAGGCCGCTGTGGCCGTACACCTGGGGCGTGTTTCAAGAAATTAATGTTTGTTTGTTTTGTTTCAAGTCTCAATCAATGAGCCATTCATGCGCACCGTTATCCTCGAACCCATCCTCTCACTTGCCACATCACCCACTACTCTCCAATCAACCGCCCACAGATTCAAACTGCATACCTCTGGAACTAACACACTCCATTTAGTTTGCAGTTCCGAAGGTGTCTTGCTGCTTCACGGGCTGACATGGCCATTTCTGTTCACACACCGAATCCGTGTGAGGGTGTGCCATCTCAGCTGTTTGGGGTTGTTGACGTCAGCGTTCCATGCCAGACTCGCAGTGCTGGTCAGTCACGGTGGTGTGGCATTTATCTCTCAGGAACACTGCTTAGTACTGTTTGTTTGTTTGTTTGAAGAAACGACAGTTTGACGAGATTTCGAATGTGATATTCTGTTGTATGCATAAGCGTCGAAACGTTGCCGTTCTTGATGATTCTTGTGCGAAAGCGTCACACCACCACCGTAGATTGTGATCCCATCATCACTAATAGCGCTGGTCAAGGAGCGGCATAGTGAGCATAACAGATTTATGGACTTCTGCGCATGTCGATTGATTGATAACAAACCCCTGGTTGCAACCTCACCCAGCAAGAGGGCATCGTTACGACCTATTCATTCACAAACACTGGTAAAAAATTCTCTTTGAAGTGAAAGTGGGGAGCGCTCCAATAAACCAAACCCTTGCGAACGATGCATCAATGCATTACTCTCGAGACAACGACGAAAGCCGACGCCCACCTCGCCAGTGCCGCCGGTTAACGAGATTAGTGCAAAGGACAACGAAAAGAATCCTAATGCCTTCAGAGTAGCATCGTTGTGACGTCATTCGGTTGAATGGCGTCGCAGCCACTCAACATGCATTCGAACTGTTCTTGCTTGGGGTGAGCGTGCAAATACTGTCATTGCTGGCTCTTTGACTGTCGCTCTCTTCAAATTTTTTACGACCAGCGGCACAAAACCCCCCAAAAAAGTTTCGAAGACTATCTGGAGCGTCGGAGTTATGACTGGGGAGGCGATCGAAAGGTGGTTAAACAAACGCACACGTTCTGCCCTCGGCGGTAGCTCTGGACGTTTTGAGTGGGTGTCGAACTCCAGCAGGTTTTTGAAGAGATCTAAGACTCCAGAGTTTTGACGCTGCTTTTTCTGCGTTCCATTATAGGTTTCCGGCGCCGTGTTGCGCTTTTTTTGGCGGAACGCGGTTCTTTCCTTGGCGTGTCACCCTTCGGTATAGATTGGCGGAAAAAGGTGCCGATGACGTCTCAATCAGATTCGTCGACAGCACCAGTGGCGCAACGTCACCTGCAATTTGGATAGAGTCTTTGAAAGACGGCACGCAAAATGGGAGGGACTACCGCAAAAGTGTTTACGTGCAGTTCCCACGAGATATAAACGATCCAGAAACTGCCATCTTGACTGAGACTGGGAACGTTGCTTTCTCGCTCTATGTCGTGTCCGTTAAGATCAGCGCGCCGTTCAGAAGGATCAGGATCCCGTGTTTCTCGTGGCTGACAAAATCTCAAGGCGAGCGCATTTTTCTCGGAGGGGTGCCTGTTCTGCCGAAGGACGTGCCCAAACCGATATACGACTTGCAAAACGCCGAACTGGATGTGATAAGAACTCGAGACGGCAAAACTCGAACCGGAAACGAAAGGATATTTGATTACGACGTGTACAACGATTTTGGGCTGCCAGAAGGACCCTTGAAGAGAATCGTACTGGGGGGCAGCAAGGAAAATCCCTTCCCTCGGCGCCTGAGAACTGGTCGTCCACTGGGCTCTGATGGAGAAACGGAAACCAGAACTGAAGCGCTCTTTTGGGTGCCAGAGGACGACGCGTTCGCTCCAGAAAAACTCGCAGGTTTTTTCAAGCGACAAATGGAGAACGCAAACAGGGGCGCCGCAGCTGTTCAGCACTACGGAGGGCCAATGGCACCATTCACAGATATCAACAGTGTGAATGAAATGTACTTGCCTGCCCCGTCCGGTCCAGGATTCCCTTTGCCAGCGGTATACGAGAACCGGCCCGACGCCTGGAAGACTGACAAGGAGTTCGGCAGACAACGAGTCGCTGGCATGCATCCCTGCGTGATCGAGGCGATCGATGCAATTCCCAAAGGCTCAGCAATCACGGACTTGCACGTGACCGGGAATGTGTTGGAGGGAGGCACTCTCAACGATCGACTGAAACAGGGGCGAATGTTCATTGTGGATTACTCCATAATTCTGCCATGTGTCGACCGGATCAATGCTCAGCCGGGGGCACCCCGATTTCTGTATGCCTCCCGATGCTTGCTGTATGCCAAGGACGATGGAGGCCTGGTGCCAGTTGCCATCGAGCTCATGCTGCCCTCCGACTCGGGGGCAACCAGTGAGGTTTACACCCCAAAGAATTCCCTGACGGAATGGACTTGCGCGAAAGCACACTTCGCCTCCCTGGATTTCGGGGTGCATGCATTACATAGCCATTACCTTAGATCTCATGTATGCACGGAGCCTTATTTGATTGCCACCCGGAGGCACATCAGTTCTTCCCATCCATTGTATCGGTTGCTCCTGCCCCATTTCAAAGACACCCTGACCATAAACACTAGGGGGAGGCATGTTCTGGTCAACGCTGATGGCATCATCGAAAGGGTAACTACAGTTGGAGCCCACATACACGATGTCCTGGCTATTCTTTACAGCAAACTCTGGAGGTTCAAGACGGAGGGCCTGCCAGCGGATCTGATCAAGAGGAAAATGGCCACACCAAGGAAAGGAGGAAACTGGCAAGCGGGGGATGTGGACTTGGTTTTGAAGGATTACCCCTATGCAGAGGATGGTCTGATGGTTTGGAGGGCGCTGTACGATTGGGTGTCCAACTACTTGGCCTTGTATTATAAGAGCACCTCAGATGTGGCCGGCGACAGTCAACTGCAAGCTTGGTGGGAGGAAATCAAAACTGAAGGCCACCCCGACCTGGTGGCTTTCGGGATCGCTGAAGAGGCGGAGGTCTGGCCGGAACTGAGGAATGCAGCGGACCTGACCTACATTCTCGTTACGATCATGTGGGTGGCATCGGGCCACCATGCCGCCATGAATTTCAGTCAGTACGACTATGCCGGCTACATACCTAACCTCCCCACCTACATCGCCAACCCAATGCCCAAACCGGAGTCCATCAAGACGGACCCCGATGTGCTGGATGAGCAAGCTTTCCTCAACGTCATTTCGCCACTGCTACAAGCAGCTGGAGCGCAGTCCCTGACGAACAGCTTGTCAACCCATGGGGAGGGGGAGGAGTTTCTGGGGGATGAAATACCCCATTGGTTGGTCGACAAGAAGGCTAAGAGAGCGCTGAGGGGTTTCCAGCGGGACATCCGAGGTATTGAGAGGACGATTGAGAAGTTGAACAAGGATGAGTCGAATACAGCAAGGTTTTTCCCTTACACTCTCTTGATCCCGAATTTGGAGAAAGCGGACGGGCTCCCCAGTACCGCTTCAAGAGGTATTCCCAACAGCACTTGCATATAAGATCGATGAGGTGTCAGACATGGGGGTGTGCAAGGAAAGAAAACGAAAAGAAGGATCTGTTGAGGGGGATTTTGGCAGTTTGATTAGCGGAGATTGGTTAAAAAGCATTGCAAGAAACTCATACTAGTCGACCCAACGAATGGCAGAAAGAAAAGGCAAAACGCTGGCCAAGGAAAAAAAATTAAAAGAAGGGAAGCTAAGAAAGAAAAAAAGCAGTCCTGGTGAATGTTTGTGAAGATCAAGTTTTCTTGTTGGTCGTAGAAAGGGAAGAAAACAATTTTGTGGAGGCTTCCCGTTTTTTTGAGTATTTTTTTTTTTTTTTTTTGGGGGGGGGAGGTGTTTTGATAATTTTTGAGGAAAGTAATTGGCCATTTTGTTCTTGTATTGAGAAGTACGTTGTAAAGCTTTTTCCCTTTTTTAAATTTTGCAGTTGATATTTTGGGGGGCAACCAGGGAATCTGACAGATTTTAGGATTTTCTTGAAGTCCTGATCTGCATATTCAGACAAATGGAAAAAAAAAACCTGTTTTAGTGGAGTGAAATTCCTTCTTCACTTTCTAACGAGGGGGCAATTTTTAACGTTGTTTATCTCTTTGCTTTTTATTTCCCTTTTTCATGCGAGGGGTGGATTTGTGAAGCTTGTGCAAAAACAAAACTGTTATGATTTTTTTTTCTATTTAACAGCTATTCTCAAAATGAAAAAATTTCGTACAATTTGGTGGTTGGCAATTTTTGTTACTGAATAATGTGGCCAAGAAACCGTCAAAAACCACCAAAAAACTGATTTCCCAGCTCCTCTGATAGATTATACAATTCGATAGGCCACCACAGGTGATGTAAAGAAACATTACGTTATCTTAAAAACTAAAACAGAAAAGACTATAGAAAACAACCAAAGAAGCAGAAAACCAGCTTCATCCAGAATCAAGTGCAGCACCCTGTCCCAAAGAAAGAATGAACCCCCACCTCCAACTTCCAATCGGCATCAAACTTAACCACATAGTATACAAAAAAGACTACAATGAAATATTCGTTTGAAAGATCTGTTTGCTGTTTTCTTGCAGCCCATGGATGTGGGAAAACAGAAGAAAAAATCGAAAAGGAAACCGCCCCCTCTTTTTCTCAAAACTATGTCAAGAAACCACCCCCATCTATCTTGATGTCGATTGACCTGCACTCTGTCAATCCACATCTTTTCAGCAGAATCTGACATGGCTGTTCAATTTCACCGGCCGGCAAGGCAAAAGTTTTCAGCCAAGAGTTCCCTTTTCTTTTCTGCCCTTTCCTCCAGAATCGGCCCTGGTTGGAGTGACTGTCATGCAAGCTTTCATGGATGCCTCGTCGAAAATCTGCAAAACGGTCCACAGATCAGGGCATTGCTGTTTTGCATCAGGGCTGGGGCCCTTGGTGAAGGCTTCTTTGCAACTTTCGTCTTTTCCATATAACACAGCCCCGGTGGCTGCTTCCATGCATGAATTTGCCAAAGTAGAGCTGCAACTTGCCATCAAGACCCTTTCCTCCAACCCTGATCAATGCAGAAAAATAAAGCCAGCCATTCATTCTAAGTTCTGATGATCGAGATCAGCATTTCATATCAATTGAGCCACCAGCTTCCAAAAATTTTGAAAGGATGACATTTCAACACCAGGGCCTAGTCCTTTTGCTTATTAAAACTTCTCTGGTTTATTTGAATGCTATAAAGTTTTATTTACGTCAGGCAAACTTGCCCAACGAAGGCCATCCACAACAAGGTGATTTAGCCAAACCCCCTCAGAAAAGAAATTCAGCTCAATGTAGTCAGTTCTAGAAAAACCCTCCACAGTTGAATCTAAACTCTGGTTCATTCATTTATGCATATATATTTAAAGAACTACAGATAGTTACTTATTAAAAAATACTCACGGGCAGCAAGGGGCATTTGGGGCAACACTGATTCTGTGTCATCCTTTGCTTGGTTTGGTTGCTTTTCTTTTCTCCCCTTATTGGTTTTTTCCTGACGTTCTGGCGAATTCATGCATTTGGTCCTCACTTCCCTGCATCCTTCCTCCATGGCAGCAGCCCCAAGCGATTTACCCAACTGCTGGCAACGCTTGATATATTCCTCAGGGATCTCTGCAAATTAAAAAAAATGCAAAAATGCAAAAAACAATGACACAGAACAAAAGATTTGGGGCTGAGCTGATTCTTGAGGTATTGTCTGAGGCAATTCTTATTCACTTGATCATATAGCAATCCATCTTTTTGCCCAATGCCCATGCACTTCTTCAAAAATCAAATCTCCCTAATTTCGGTAAATGCTATTTAGCAACGGTGCGCATTCTGTCTGAGCCAACCAAAAAAAGTTAAGTCCTGTTCGTTGCTTCATTGAGGATACAAGCCTCCGTAACGTAACGGATCTTGTAACGCTGTAACCAGAACTCCCAGCGCAAAACGCTTGAGTGCTTTCCAGCCAGGTCCATTCGATCGTGGCTGCTCCATTCCTTACCGCCAAACGTTACAGAGGATAGAACTAGGGCCAATAACAGGGTGGAGGACACAGCGAGGGAACGCGCCGCCAACATGATTGCGAAGGCGCAAAAATTGATTTAGAATAGAACACTGCAGAGCGCTACTCGTGAGCGGAAGCAGTTGGATTGAAATCGTCTGGTGGTTCGTTGGTGGATAGGGGGTAAAAACGCTTGCGCAGGGAAACGAGAAGGCCATGTCACATCGTAGTCTGTCTTTGCGCTGTGGGGGGACCAGGCGGGCGGGTGGATGCAATTTTTCGTTTTCTCCCATTAACCCACTGCATGAGGATCCCACCCAGAAAAGCTGGAGGAGTTCTCTTCACAAAAGGCTAAACATATTAATACTAAATGCCATATTGGTTTACACTTCGAACTGTTTGTTTGTTTGTCCCCAAACCTAACCATTCCAAACCCTCATTAACAAGCATTAATTTGACAGATCATTTTCCACCCACCAAAAAAATGGACTGGAAAAAACAAAAAACACAAACTCCAGGGGAGAAAGCCCCTCAGGCTGACTACCCAATATAAACCGAACAAAAAAAGGGGGGGAAATTTTCCCACTGAGTCCCGCGAAAAGGAAAAAATTGGGCGGGAGAAAAACCTCGATTGTAATATGAAAACCGCCCTCTTTTAAGCGAACTACTCCCTCAATCATTCTAAGATCCAGTCCGACTGGATCCCCAACTGGCGTCACCTGTCCCTTCCAGGGATAGCTTTTCGTCCCACCCTGAGTCATTGCGTTCTTTAACCTATCGTACTAACCGTACTAGCCATTAACCCACTGCATGAGGATCCCACCCAGAAAAGCTGGAGGAGTTCTCTTCACAAAAGGCTAAACATATTAATACTAAATGCCCCTTAACTCACAAGTAAGCAGTAAGGAATCAAATACCATGAAAAAAAACGGTCCCCAGCTGTCCCTAATAACTACTTAATAAAATAATTCAGCTACCGTTTTTTCCATGCAAAAAATAACAAGTCGGACTCCGTCGCGACCTGCGCTTTGTCGATATACGACCAAACGGCCGTCGACGATGCAGACCACCCCCCCCAGAATTTAATGTCCCCTTCACTAATCCCAATCGCATACATTGCGGATGCGCCGCCCCGACGAAGAGAGTGATGGCCATACACACAACCCTTAGGCAATCCACTTGCGTCTCCAAAATTCAAGATAACTCTGGAGAAGCACTTCGCCACAAATTTCGCATCCAATGAAACTGGCTCGCCAGCATACTATGGATCTGATCGATCTTCCAAAACTAAGGTAATATTAGGTCACAGCAGTAATCCGACATCATAACTGCGTCCTAGAACCGATTTTAGCAATGATCGGTTTTTTTTTTTTTTTTTTTTCATTTTTGGCTGATCGGTGATCGTGATCGTGATCGGCCGATCAAATGTTGATCGTGCTCTTGATCGTCCGATCACATGTTGATCGTGATCGTGATCGGTTCGCCGATCACCGATCTGATCGGTTGTTCCGATCACGATCCCGATCACGATCAAGCGCCGCGACCTGTCGGCACTTCATCGGCTGACCTTGATCGGTGTGATCGTGATCGGCCGATCGTGATCGGACCTGCATCCGATCATGATCGGTATTGATCATTTGATCGATGAATTGATCGGTCTCGCGAAAATGCCGACAAGTCACCACCCGTAGGTGTTTCTGAGGTGGAAGGATTCGAACCGGGTACCTAACGGATTAGAAGCGTACTCACTAACGCTTGGACCACTCGGAGCCACGGTTTGTAGGTTATCCGTGTCATTATATACGTGATTTGTCAGTCCGACAAACTGAGGTATATAATGACACGGATGACCTAGTGACCGTGGCTCCGAGTGGTCCAAGCGTTAATGCGTCTGTCTCTAGTCTGTTAGGTCCCAGGTTCGAATCCCTGCACCCCAGAAACACCTGCGGGTGGTGATTTCTCGGCATTTGTGATGGACCGATCAATTGACCGATCATGATCCGATCTAATCGGCATCTCCGATCCCGATCCCGATCCCGATCAAGCGCCGCGACCTGTCGGCACTTGATCGGCTGACGTTGATCGGTTTGATCGTGATCGGCCGATCAAAGTTGGCCGATTAAATCGGTCAGCCGATCAGATTGGTGATCGGCCGATCTCCATCGATGATCGGCCAAACCGATTTGATCGGCGATCGATCTGATCGGAAAAACCCGATCACGATTTAATCGGTCGGACCGATCAATCCACGACCGATTAGATCGTGATCGGATCCATAGTATGCTCGCCAGGCAATCGCCATAATGAGGCGAGTGGAGACGTCGCCATTTCGTGATCCTGGCCCCAGTTTTCTTTCCGCGCTTTCAAAAACTTTTCAAACGCCCCGAAAACCTCTGGGCACCCCGAACAAGGAAAAAGCCTCGACCGTCGCAACTCAAAAGCATTATGCGCTTTATAGCGTCGCTCGATAAAATGTATCGTGCACTCACCCGCATCCAGTTCCAGATCCTGCAGGCGAACCGCGAACGCCGTATCCGCCCGAGCGAAGAAAAGGAAATCGAATACCATCAATAAAAGATCTCTGACTTGAGGAAGGGTCAGATCCTGTTCCCGAACCAGAGATAGCCAAAATTGGACCGCCCTGGAGGGCACTGGCGAGTGCTGCACCGGAATCTTCTCCGGTGATTGTTCCGCCAAATCCTTGCCCCATCCCGCGATAAACCTCTTGGTCACCTCGTCCGAAAGTTTCAAGGCGCCCAACATAGTCCACGAGTGCATGGATTGGATCGCCGTCAAATACTGGCGCGCGGACACAGGACTCACTTTTCCTTCCTCTTTCAAAAAAGTCAAGTACTCATAAATCTCCGGGGTTAATACAGGAAACGGGGGTTTCCCTTTGGTAGACTGCATAAAATGCCAAAATTTTCTAAACTTTGCAAAAATAGTATCCCGTCCAGACGGCGCATTCGATGCAATAATCTTGCGAACCAAATCGGGCACCACATGCAGCCGCAAAGCCACAATCTCAGACGGCCATTGTATATCCACTTCTAGCAAACGCTCCCAATCATACTGTTGCTGTCCAAACTCCTCGTTTAATACTGCGAGGACAATCTTTCGAAGGGAATTACCTTGTCCTTCCAGAACCAAACCTTCTTCGGTTTGTTGATAATCCACACTACCGAACGCCAAGGGGGGTACGGGGTCTGGTTGCACGTTCCCGGATGAGGTAAAAATGTCCCTGCTCGATCCGGGAGCCAAATCCCTCCTTGGGCTAGGCTCATCACGTGGCGACACCACACTGCTCCGGGCCACCAAGGCAGTACCAAGTTGGTACTACCAACAGGGCACGAACTCGCGGTAGGTTGTTGAGGAAGTCGATAGTTTTCTCCAACAATCCCCAGGGTGGGTGAACGAACGAAACGCCTCTGTCCCAATCCCTCTGGGAGAGAGCATCGATGCCTGAGCTCTCGTGTTCCCAAGTTCGTGAGTTGTATTCCTCCACTTGCCGATCCCTGAGCGTGGCAAACCGGTCTATCCGAACCGGGCCAAAGTGAGCCTCCAACCGACGAAAAATAGCCGGATTGAGTCTCCAGCCATGAGACTGGAGGCGGCTCAATGCGTCTGCCTGGAAATTGTCCTGGGAGGCCACCCAACGTGGGCACAACCGCGCCCCCGTCCGCGTCAGAAATTCGACGATCTGCTGTAATACAGGAACCAGAGTCGGCTCGTACACCCGTAGCTTCTTGAGCGCCCAATAAGTTACCCTGGAGTCCGTAACCACGGATACCAGACATTTGTCGAGGCATGGTTCCCAATGCTCCAAGGCGCGCGACACTGCCGTCAGCTCCTTCCAATTGATTGACTGTTGCTGATAATCGGCCTGAAAAGAGCCGTGACACACTGCCCCCTGTGCTCGTCGCTCCCGCTCGTCGGTCTCCACCAAGCCTTTCAACAACGAGGCCCCCCAGCCGGTGAGGGAGGCGTCGGTTTCCAGCGTCCAATGGATCTTCCCGGCTTTCCACCGAGTTCCATTCCAGGACGCGGGAACGTTTCGCCACCACTGCAACTCCCTCCTCGCGGCTGCAGATATGGGAACCCATGAATTCCAAGTCTTCTTTTGACCGATCTGAGCGTATAAATGGCTCAAATAGAACCTGGCGGCGCTTAACGCTGGGCTGGTGCTCTGGCAAAGGCCACAGAACGATGCCACCAGTCGAACTGGGAGCTTCCAACGCTGTCGGCGCCCCCGATCGAGCAACAACCGTGCCAACCCCTGGATCCGACACAACCTTGTAACCGGTACTCGTAAAAGACATTGATTGGTATCTATTTCTAATCCCAAATGAATCCTCCTCCTGGAGGGCGAAAAATCGCTCTTGATGGGGTGGACTAACAGGCCTAAAGCCTGGAAAAATTTTTGAATCCACCTGCCCCATCGAGACAAAACCTTTTTCCCCTTGTATAACGCTAGAAAGTCGTCTAAATACACTAAAAGCGTGACGGGAATATCGGCTTTCCAAATTTTCTTCAAAATGCCCCCTGGCGGACAAGCCACTTGTCGCGGAAAACGTAAAAAGGACGACACATCCTTCATCACCTTTGTCCATACAAAGGGTGAAATACACAAACCAAACGGCAATGCACAACACTCGAATAGACGACCATTTACCATAATCGTCAAATATTTCCTCAGCTTGGGGTGGATGGGCACATGGAAGTACGCATGTTTCAAGTCCCATTGAATCATGTGGGCGGCTTCTGGAAAATGGCCCACCGCCGACTGCTGAGTCTCGAACCGGACTTTGGGAACCTGAATCCACTGATTGATTGGTCGTAAATCCATGATGAGCCTGTAGTCGGGAGAATCGCGTTTCTTGATCAAGAAGGCCTTGGACACCCAGCGATTCGAACGAGCCGGCCGTAACACCCCGAGATCCAAATACTCTTGTAAAATCTTGTCCCATGCTTGACCAGTTGCCCCCTCCATCACTGAATTCCCCTCGTGGAAGGGGGGCGGCGGTCCTGAGATCCAATTCCAATCCACCCCCTGATGCAACCATTTCATTGTGCGCCGGGAAGCTCCCATACGTCTCCAAATCGTCAACCGCTTCCTCGGCTGATTGAAGAGAAAAGTCGTCTGATCGCGAACTGGCCATTCTGCTGGCGGCCGATACCGCATTCACTTCTTTGGATGATTCTGATTCTGCGGCGGCTGCTGCTGTTGCTGAGCCCCAGAATTCTCGCCCTGTCCTTGTTGCGCTCCTTTACGAGAACGACCTTTTTTCTGATCACCCCGAGAGGGCGTAGTAGCGTGCTTAACCTGCGCCCGCTGCAACTGCTCCCGAAACGAGCCAAAATATTCGTGGGCCACTGGGGCGGAATATCCCCGGAACTGAGCTCCTTGTAATCGAATCTGATTCTGCAGCCCTGCTGCTGCACCGGGAACGTCAGGATCTTGGGAACCTCGCGTCTGTAACACCTGCCACTGGGCAACTGCTAAATCCAAAGTGCGTACTTGCGCGGACACAATCGGATGGAGATGTTCACGCAGTGCCTCCGGAACTCCAGGGTGCGCCAAGAACCCAACCAAATTAGCAGTAGTCACAAACAGCGAATACAATACCGGAGCTGTATTCGCAATCTCCTGCCAGAAGCCTGAACGTTTCCCCAGAGTCGATTGTAACTCCAGACCGTCCGCCGTTCGCCCGAAATCAAACCAAAGTCCCAAAGTCGCTCCTGTCGAGGGAGCCTCGACCGGGTTATTCGCCGCGGGCAAAAGGGTTGTATCCGACAATTGTCGATACAAAGCCAAATCTTGTGGGATAGAAACTCCGTAGTTTCGAGCTGCTGTGGTATACAATGGTAAAAGACGATCCATACAGATGGATCAAAATGAAAACAACACAACCCTCTGGGTTGGGACGCCGCGAGCGGCAGAAAAACTATCAGTTCGAAGAACCAATACTTTCTTTGGAGATCCAAAGAAAGAAAAACCTCGATTGTAATATGAAAACCGCCCTCTTTTAAGCGAACTACTCCCTCAATCATTCTAAGATCCAGTCCGACTGGATCCCCAACTGGCGTCACCTGTCCCTTCCAGGGATAGCTTTTCGTCCCACCCTGAGTCATTGCGTTCTTTAACCTATCGTACTAACCGTACTAGCCAGTCTACTTTTTTGGATGGGAAAAAAGGGAGCGAATATGAACATGAAAATGAAGCTACAGTGGCCGAGGGATGCTGATGAGCAAGTAGCGAAATCGTTTTCTATTTGGAACGTTTTTTTTTGGGAAGAGGCCTCTTTTCTCAAATTTGATCCTGGGGTGAAATTTTGTGTAACAGAGGGGGGAGGGGGGGGGCGGAAGCTTCCTCTGTCTGCTTTCTTTACAGGATACTTGCCTCACCACCATCGAAATTGAAATTTCTCGACAGTTATCGATGATGTTCTCATCTGCTGCTTTGGACAAAGTCCACACAAACATACACCATCAACTGATGCTAGTCTTTGCTGGATTTTTTTGCATTTTTTTGAACATCAGATGCGATTCTCTTTAAGATCATGGACCTCCTTCACCCGTAGTGTCTTTCGTTCTTCAAAATTAATATTTTTGTAATTTTTGGTTTGGTTTTCAAAATTTGGGAGTTTACACACCACCATGTTCCTCTTGACCCATTCTCCACTCAACCCACTCCACCCTGTTCCAAACTCACTACATATGTATATAGCCCCCCCCCCCCCCAATCTATTCCTGATTACAAACCGTTGAACCCACCAGCCCGACACTGGAAACGACTGATTTGTAAGCATTCAACACCAGGGAAGCAGACAAACTTTTGCGCCAGCCAGGATTCGTTGGCAA
Source organism: Bryopsis sp. KO-2023 (assembly GCA_030272585.1). NCBI lineage: Eukaryota > Viridiplantae > Chlorophyta > Ulvophyceae > Bryopsidales > Bryopsidaceae > Bryopsis > Bryopsis sp. KO-2023. The sequence goes on from BSYQ01000005.1 coordinate 1,098,199, forward strand.
GATGCATCTTATTTGACGACTGGTGGGCGAATGTAGGGGCGCGCCACACCAACTTGTCGAAAACCAAGACGCGTCCACACAGGCAATCCGTCCGGACTAGCTTGGAGAGTCGCACTCCGCATCCCTCGTCTCCGACCATCCGCCAGCAGCCTTTTGACCAGACTGCTCGCCAGGCCTCGACGTCTGTAGTTTTTGTCCGTCGCCACAAAATGAACGCCCAAGTCGTCACCAAGCGAAAACGTCAGCGCTACACAAGCAAACTCCTCAACATCGCGCAGCCCGTGCGCGCGCAAACGGGGATCTTTTACTCCAGTAAGGATCTGGGTGAAACCGGTCTGACCGTACGCCTGTTCGTTGATCTCGGCCACCTTCTCAAGTGACGGTTCTTCAACGCTCTTCGCAGCGCCGTCCAGATTCAAGGTGGGATCGTCCAGTCTAACGCCCATTGTCGGAATCTCGGGAAATTCGGTGTCCACGACACGACCGGCGACAGCGTCGGCGTCGGTCCACACATAGTGCGACCCTGGATCCTCCACAGGAGGCGCTACTCCGCTTGGCACCACCACAGAACTGAAGAAATCGGCGCAGGTTCCGGTGTCGATCCTCGATCCTATGGCGTTGGGCCATCGAACGACTCCTTCGGGTCCCACTGTTTCTCCCATCACTGCCATCAGTTCACCGAAGTTGGCATCCGACCGCCGCGCCAGTTCCGCGTCGTCGATCACGTCTGGGGTCTTTTTTGCTGCTTCGTCAGTCATCGTTCCACGTTCTTGGGTTAGAACACGCTCCACAGTTTGTTGTTATAGCCTGCAAATTATTGGTGACGCTGCTGTCAAGAAGTCGTCCTCCACAGGTTCAAGAGCGATTACGGGACGATATGTTGATATCATGTGTCATTGCATGGAAACCCTCGCGCGTACGTTTTCAATCAATCGATCAATCAATGATTACAGCCCCAAAACATAGGAGCCCTTAAGACCTACCAGTACTCCTTCCTGTAACTGTCCCACCCACCAACCCACAAGAACTGTGGATTTAGTAGTCTGTGCAGGGAATGACAGCTTACTAGCCTGCGGGCAGTGACTTTGACTGACTGAGCATTGGTCGGGTCGGTTGATAGGCCTTGCAATGAATGCAGCACTGTGATGGTGCCTGGAGGGCCTGAGTGCAGGTCTTGAGTACCTCTTTGTTTGAACAATAGATTGTGACTCCCTGTGGGGTGAAATTTCTGAAAACAGGTTATTTGTTCAGTGTTGAACACAAACGTCCATAGCTTGTGTTTTTCCGTGAAGATAGACTTTGTCTTTCCCGAGAGCACGATCAATTCAATACACACATTCCTCACACAGTCGGGGCAGAGTCACAACCTCTGAGAGAATATACAAAAAAGGTAACAAAAAGGACTGTCCATCATCAGTCTCAATCTCCCTTCACATATGTAGTCAACTATATAGTCACCAATCCCATTCGAAATAAACACTTCATCAAAACATAGGGGCCTGACTTCAGGTTTTTGTTTGCCTTGTTTGAGGACTCCAACCCTGGGTCCAGGGACTGGTGCCTGTGAATTTATATTTGTCATTCTGCTTAGTCAGACGAAGCTGCCGTTCTTGCAGCTTGTCAATCTTTAGTAACCCCATGCCTTGGGAAAAGCCTTCAATCCTTTCATTACAGACCGTTGAAACCACCAGCCCGACACTGGAAACGAACGATTTGAAAGCATTCAACATCGGAGGCAAAGTGCATCTCATTTGACGACTGGTTGGCGAACGTAGGGGCGTATCACACCAACCCGTCGAAAACCCACACGTGTCCACACAGGCAATCCGTTGGGACTAGCTTGGAGCGTCGCACTCCGCATTCCTAGTCTCCGACCATCCGCCAGCAGCCTTTTGACCAGACTGCTCGCGAGGCCTCGACGTCTGTAGTTTTTGTCCGTCACCACAAAATGAAAGCCCAAGTCGTCACCGTTCGAAAACGTCATCGCGACGCAAGTAAATTCTTGCTCGTCGCGCAGCCCGTGCACGCGCACACGGGGATCCCTTACTCCTGTAAGGATCTGGGCGACACCGGTTTTGTCGTATGCCTGTTCGTTCATCTCGGCGAGCTTCTCAAGTGACGGTTCTTCAACGCTCATCGCAGCGCCGTCCAGATTCAAGGTGGGATCGTCCAGTTTAATGCCCATGGTCGGAAACACGACTTCAGGGACCTCAACGCGACCAGCAACACCGTCGGCGTCGGTCCACACGTAGTGCGACCCCGGATCCTCAACAGGAGGCGCTACCCCGCTTGGCACCACCACAGAATTGAGGAAGTCGGGGGAGGTTCCGGCTTCGAACCTCGACCCTACGGCGTTGGGCCATCGAACGACTCCTTTGGGTCCCACTGTTTCTCCCAGCGCCGTCAACATTTCACCGAGGTTGGCATTCGACCGCCGCGCCAGTTCCACGTCGTCGATCACGTCTTGGACCTTCTTCGCTACTTCGTCGGTCATCGTTCCACGTTCTTGGGACAAAGCACCCTCCATGGTTTTTTGTTTTTGGCCTGCGAGGTTCGCCAATCGTGTTGGTGACGATGCTACCAAGTACTAAACCCCCAGGGGTAATCGTTCAGCAGCAAGTGTTTTTTTCGTATTTTTCTTCAATTTCATTTTTTTTTTTTTAAACTCAGTAGCGGAAAAAAAAAACCACTAAATTCAGCCTGTTTTCATCTTCTCGTGGGCAGCGTACTTTTTTCAAATTTAGCTGGCCCTGAATTCGGCTGTTTGATCTTCTTTTGTGGCCCCAATTTGTTTGAAATAATGAGAATGTGGCCCCACTAATTCCAAGGTGTCGAACACAAGATTGATTTCTCTGGGAAGTTCTGTGGAATCATCGATTTTTTTCAAACAAACAAACAAACATAAATTACATTGTGGAGGAGAATCGTCTATTTTTTTCATGGTTGTGGCCCTTTTGTGGCCCAAACAATTGCCTGTTGTTGTCGACCCGAATTCTGAGTATGACATACAGGTTGTAAGAGAAACTGGCAGTGGCCAAGATGTGGGGATTGTCGAATCGAGGAATAAACATCTTTTAACATGACATGAAGCTGGCTGGTCTGATTCACCCAGAATGGGTGTGCACGAATATCAAAAAGACAACACTGTCAATGTCTTTTGGGGGTCAGGACGGGCCAGGTGATTGTTGCCTGGAGCATAGAAATTGACAGTGCTGTATAAATATACATGTAGATTTTATTGTAATTCTGTTGGGTAGTTGCTGGCAGTTTGTACAGTCAGGATTCTAGGTTGTGGTGTTTGACAGGGTCTTCCTTTTTCTGTAAAAATGTGAATTCAACAGAACCCAGTCCAAAATAAAGCGTTTCCAACCCCGATAAGACTGACATGTCTTGCAAAGCCGCTACGAAGCATCCACACACTCTCTTCCTCTTTTCCATTAATGACTCATTGGAAAAAAAAAAACATAGAAGGAAAGCGCCCTTGTAACAAATTTCGCATCAAATACACCAGTCAATTCCAAAAAATTGTATCTGCCTAATCATTTTCTTCTGAGGGGGAAAAGAAAATTTGGAATTAAAAGCAACCCCAAACCATCCCCTCCAAAGCCAGCCCAGAAAAACAATTTCCCAAGCAAATTCTAACCCCACCCAACAGGTCGAAAATCAAAAAACGAATGACTAATATCCCACCATCAGGGGTAAACAGAAAAGAGGGGGCTTCCCCCTCACCAGACCCAGAGTTCCTTCGATCAAATCTCAAACAGCCATCAATTTTCATCCGAACTGGCATCAGCTATTTCACCCTCTTCCTCTTCTTCTTCTTTTTCTTTTTCGCTCGAAGGCGATTTTTCGACCCCTGGTAAATTCTCACCGTTCGTTGAATCTACTTTCATGGCATCCAAGTTTTCCTCGTCCGAGTCAGACTCTTTGTCCATGTCTTTTGTATCGATGGACTTCCATTTCTGCTCCGGCTTTTCTTTTTGCTCCTCCTCTTTGACCGAATTGTCGGGATACACCAACGGTTTTTTCCCCAAGTCTTTCAGAAAATCGTTTTCCACCAAAAATCGAACGCACTGTAGGATATGGCTCTTGTCGCGCCTGCAGGCAATTTCCAAATTGTTATTTTTTTTTTTGGAAACGAATTACCCAGATGGCTAATTCATATCGTATTTTTAGCGTGAATTAAAAAAGAGGAAAACAAAAAACAGAAGCTACTGAATTTTTGACTGTTCAAGAAAATGCTTTGTTTCATCGGGACTCTGTTGTATTTGAGTCGATTGGACTGTGGATTTTTTTTACTCATTATTATCCAATTTTCCTTAATTTCACCATACTTGAACCCTCTTTAAGATTCAAGAAAAAGAAAAAGTCGCAATTTCTGTATTTCTTAAAGGGGATTTTACCTGATTTCCTTGTACAGCAGCTTCTCCAACAGCGATGGTACTTTTTGCCTTATACATCGTCGATTGAAAGGTACGTCTTGGCGATTTACCTACAATTTTAAAAATAAAATAATAAAAAAAAGTAAACTTTAATTTTTTAGAATCCACCAAAATTTTGAACACACGCCAGACAAAAAGCTGATGGCTTTTTCCGAGTATTGAAAATTGACATGCCCTTCAGTACCAAAGGTGTTTTTTTTTTTTTTTTCATTTTATTTCATGTGCCTATTTTCATCTTGCGGATTCGCGCGGTGTGAAAAAAAACAAACAGGGTGTTTTAAATCAAGGGAAATGGTTGGTAATTCAAAAACCAGCCCAAACATATCCTTGCATTTTCTTTTTCAACAGCCACCCCATCATGAAAACCAATAGTAACACCACATTGATTTGTTTGTGTAATTTATATCATAATTTCATGTTTCTTGAGGGTTTTTTTTTCTGTGTGAGAAAAAATTCACACCTCGGACCGTTCGCTGGAGCAATCTAATGAAGCATCAAAAGATCGTTTGCCGAAACCTGATGTGAAAGGAAAGGAGCAAAACTTAAAAAAAAATAATAATAAATCTTTGAAAGGAAGATTATTACTGGACGATTTTGAAAATAAATAATGAAAATTGGAAAAGTCGACAAGAGTGTTCTTATTCACAAAAGCGATTGATTCTTTTGATCGAATAAAAAAACAGAAAAGTAAAAGAAAAAAACAGAAAAAAAAACCACTCCATCCGAAAAGAACAAGGGGAAAAAACAAATCGTCTCTGTGAGTTTTAAATCTCTATTTAACAAAACTAAGAATTAAGAATTGACAATCCCCCCCCCCCAAAAAAAAAAAAAAAAAACTGAACGGAGAAAGGAATGTTTTGGTTTAGAATTGAGGATGTGGTTTAATTTTTCTTTCTTCTAAAGCCCTTTTTTGTTTTTTTTTAAGTTAAAGTACCTCGACCCCTCCCTCTCCCTCGACCCCTGCCTCGACCACCACCTGTACATTCATGGGCCAAAAAAATAACCAAAGGCAGAAAAAAAGAAATTAGACATTTTAAAATACTTACACTGGCACTGCACAATGGATAAAAGTCTGTACTTCAGTAAAACAAGTACTAGATGGAAATTAACTATTTGAATATTATTAGTATAACTTACCTCGCCCACCGCGATTTTGAAACATGAAATTGGTGCCTGCAATCCTGTATCAGATGCACAAAAAAAGCCTTCAATTCAACTAATTCTCTATTCTCCATTGCTCCTTGCATCCCATATTTTCCACAAGGCCAGCAATGGAGCGGGGGCAATTCAATTTATTTAGTCGTGCATGGATTGGTCCAGTTTACGCCAAAAACTGGACCAATAAAACTACCATGAAAAAAAACCCAAGAATTTAACCAAGAAAGAAAACAGAGGACAGTTCCGAACTACGAGAAACTGAAAAGGAGTGAAAAAGAAAAATGATATTCACTTCGAACATTTCGCACGAAGAAAATTGTGCAACTGGATGCCAAACAAGAGTTTTGTTTTTCCCACTATGAGTTTTTTTTTGTTTTTGCTTTTTTTTTAACAAAAAAAAGAGGAGCAGCAATAGCATCCATACTTGTCCAAACCCATGTCTCTTTGCTTTTCCACCATTTGCTGTAGAGTCAAGCTTTTTGGTCGAGCATCGATTTCCCCACGTGCGTTCATCAGTTTTGCCTCTGCTTCCTAGAAAAAATAAAATAAAAATTGGTTCACTCAACTGAAGTGTTAAAAATAAGGTAGAAAAACAAATTAAACTCAATATATATATATATATATATAAATATACATATTGTATCAATGTCACAACAGCAAATCAGAAACCAAACAGCAAAAAATATATATATCAAGAATAGAGGATATAAGGGCTGACTCAAGCAATAGAGGAATTCTACACCACATTTTTGCAGTCGATCAGCATTCATCGATGTTGAAAATGAAAGTAGGAAAGAAAAAAAAGATTGCAACCTACTGAACGTTAGTCATCCCCCCCCAAAAAATAAGATAAAAAAATAAATCGTCAATTAAAGTAAATTAACGAAACATTATAAAAAAAAGATATCCTTCCCTTAAATGCGGATATATGAAAAACGCACCTTTCTTTTCATATTTTCAGTGGTAGGGAAATTCCTTTTTCGATCCTCCAACCACCTGCACAGCAAACCACAGAGGAAAAAATTTCAGCAAAAATAGCATTAACCCACGCACAGACAGACTCCCTGCACACCCTTTCCCAGAAAAGCCACATACCGCCTTTTCAGTTTTGAACTTTTTCTTTCAGTTTTTACCCCTTCTGACGAGAAAAAGCTTTCCTTCACTGATTTACTCAACTGTCTTCTTCATTCCATTCAATTACCCTCTCCCTCCCCCCAAGAAAAAAAAAATCAAAAAAAATCAAAAATCAAGAAAAATCAAGAAAAATCAAGAAAAAAATAAAAAGTACTTACAATAAAAAAAGGACTAAATACATAAATATATTTATAAATCGAACAAAGATGAAACACCTGAGGAGCTCTTGTCTTTCCTCTTTGGTTTTGGGCCGCTGAACGGCTACGCAATTCATTTGTTCCTCCTCCATTTTCTGTTTGGCTTTATCGACATCGGCAGACGTTCTGTACAGCTTAGGCCCACTCTTTTGCTGTGCGCGTTTCTGAATTTTCCATCGGAGGAGGAGGGGGGGAAAGAAAGAAACTAAATGCCTTTGGTATATATAAGACAAAAAGAAAGGGCAGAATTCCCTTTTTTTTTCCTGTTTCTTTTTTTGGAATTGTGTGTGGCCATTTTCAAACACGCTGCACCTTGTTGGTTTGACGCTTTCCATTGGAGGGTTGTTGGGCATTGGCTGTCGAATCTTTTCGATTTGGCAAAGGGGGGGGTCTGGGTGGAGGGACCCCTTGATTCGGCACCGGGGCAAAAGGACCAGGTGGGCCATATCCACTTCACAAAGAAAAAACAAAAACAAAAATATCCTCAACACGACCAAAACGTGAATTCAACAAAACACGCTATGAATAGATTTGCGAACAAGGGTACAGGCTAAAACAGGGCTGGAAAAAAAAATCGGTGAAAGGATGTTTTTCTTTTCGATTTTTTAAATGGAAATTAAATGAATATGTAAATGTGATTTCTCTAATTTTAATTACATGTTGGGGCTGTTTTGCGGGGGGGGGGAATTCAATGTGAAGGTATGGGTGTACCTGGGTTGGGGGTAAGAGTTGGTCCATTGGGGTCCTGGATTCTGGCCCCAGCCCCAAGGAGGGGCCATTTGACCAGGGGGTCCTCCGTAAGGGTACGAGCAGTTGAAATTCCCCCAATTGCCATTAGGTGGGCAGTTCCAGCCTGGACCAGGTCCTGGACCTGGATTCACATTTCCCCAGCCATTCGCCTAGCATAACAGTAGTTTTTCAGCTGACTTCAATCCAACCCAGGTCAATTTTCCAAATCCATCCCAAAAATGCTATTTTATTTAAATGCAAAGGCTTTCCCCATCGACAGACAGGGACCACACTTGTGTCAGTTTTTTTTTTAAATCTTTTCCCCAAGACATTGTCCTAGACCTAGCAAAAATTGAACTTGCTTATTCTAAAAATAAGTATAATTTCACGGCATGAACTAATGCAAGATAATGTGAAGCAAAATTTAACGAAAATTCACAATGACTAAAAACGGACCCTCACGTCATTTGTTTTTGTATTCAGCCTCTGCATCTTAATCAAAAAGAAAATTTTGCTCGGAAAAAGAAGAAAATACAGAGCAACTCTGCCATTTCAGAATTAACGTCATTTTGATTTTCATGAGGCGCGTTTCAGGGAGGAAAAAATGTGCAAGAAGGAAAAAAAAAGGAATATGTGTGTGTGTGTGTGTGTGTGTTGTGGAGGAGGGGGACTCAAGCAATAGGAATCCAAATTGTTGGTGGTGGTTTTGTGTGTAACCTGTGGAGCGGCTGAGGGTGGCGGCGCGCCTTGCCCATAATTCATGGGGTTTCCGTTACCATACATCGAGCGCCTCTGCCCCGCGATTAACCTCAAAACCTCTAAATCCCGTGCTAAGGGGAGACAAACGCGCGCGGAAAAGGGAGATAAACTGCCAGAAACGCACAGCGACAGACGGGACTCGTCAGACATCCACGATATAATGCGTACGACACTTGTACGATGATGTGTGGGGATTACGTAAGGTCGGCCGTTCAATGTTGCTCCCTTTCGGTGTTGTTTTTCGCCGACATGTGAACTGGCGATTGGGGAAGGGCAGCGCACGAGGGTTCAAGGATGACCGTCCAAAATAAGATGGCGACTCTTTGGTGTGGAAAAAATTGATCGATATAAGATCGTTTCTGCCCACCATTTCAAAAAGACATGAGAGCGTTTTCCTGTAGAAATTTTCACCAAAGACCCACTTCCACCACATTCATTTTTTTTCTGTACTTTTTCCGAAGGAATACGTCATGGCTGGTGGTTGGGTCCATCGGAAATCTTTGAATGCTGCTTAACCAAACTTCCCAATTTGAGTCAGATTTTTCCTTCTTTTTTTCTTGTTCAAAAACAGGTCCTTGAGTGGCAGGATGAAGTCTGTAATGCAGATGGGTTTCCGATCAGGCAGAATTTCATCCAACACCACCGTCCCTAGATTCCACGGTCCTCTGGCTGCCCGAATTCACAAAGGGCTGGACACCCGTCGATATTGTTCATCCACAGAAATTTCGCCAGGGCTAGCTGAAGGGAATGGCCGGGTTGCAGAACCGGAGCCTAAGGTTGATTTGCAAGAAAACGGCCAGTTGGAGGTCAAAACTCCTCCGTACGATTTCTTGCAAGATCAACCCTATTTCACCGATTTCCCCCTGGACAAATTAAGCCATCTCCGGTGAGGTTAGTGTGAAATCAACCCCAGGTGGGGGCAGTTTTGGGGGGGAATGGAAGGTTTGCAATATCTTTTTGGAGCGTTACATTGCAAATATCACTGTCGATCACTTTTTCCGCTTTCTCGAACCCTACCCCCCCCCCCCCTTCTTTGTCCATCTAAGCAAAATTTGAATGGTTTGCATGTGTGTGTGTGTGTGCTTTTTGATGGATGTATGCATCCAGGAAGAACAGGGATTTGATGTTTGAGTTCATGAAGTCAAAAGACGCCAAGATCGTTTTCTTTCACAAGAATTTGTGCCTTTTCTACTCGGTGACGAAAATATCGCCGAACGCGTCGGTGGCTCGGGAGGATTTGACGGCCGATGGGTCTTACCCAACATCGAAGCCCGTAATTCTGCATCCCTTGAACAACTACAAAGATATGATCGATAACAAGGTGAAACCTGGGAAAAAAAAAGCCTTGCTGTCAATACACAGGGGCACTTTTCTGTTTTTCGTCTTTTTTTCGATCCTTTTTTTGCTATTTGTAATCTTTTTTGTTTTTGGTCGAATTTTTTGGGCTTTTTTTTCGGTTTCTTTTGACTTTTCTTTTCTGATTTCGGCTTTCTTTTTTTTTTTTTTTGGGGGGGGGGGGGTGAATCCACTGGTTTTGATTTTGCTTCGTATTTAGATGTTTATTTTTTTGCTCAGGTTGGGATGTGCTTCCTTGGAAAAGACGAAGGTGGTGCCCCTGTGTTTTCTGCATCCATAAAGGCTGAGTTGCATGTTACTCTGGCCGAAGAGGAGGAGGGTTGGTTTTGGAAAGAAGTGGCAAAGGAAGCTTCCAGAATGAGCAAAGCCGACGGAGCGTTGCTGGCGTTCGTAAATGGAATGATGGATTTCCATGTAAAGAACGTCAACTGTGGGAAAACTGGTGGGCAGGATTTATTAGTCATAATCACATTTAGGATCGCTCATAATACAATAACAATCATGTCACTCTTTTCCGTGTAAGCATCGTCCAACACACTAAATCTAGGGAATTTTATTTAATTTTCTAATAAAAAAAATAAGGTTTTTGAATTAAATAAGTGTCTTGATTCATTTCTTGAAAATTTTTTAGCCACGGAAAAAGAAGCAAAAATTGCACTCCCAACAAAAAGCTGCTGAAAGCTGTCTGACATTTTTAAAGTCACTTTTTTTCCATGGAAAATCTACTAGTGATGACTAATCATCGTAACTTTCATGACTGTCATGTTTCTCAACTTTTTTTATGAAATCATTCCACAGGTCAAAAAACTGGCGCTGTGTTTGGTGGTCATGGGCGAGCTCACAAATCGTACGAAGGATTGGCCAAAACTCCTCATCACCTGAGACCTCATGTGATGTATCCGCGGATCGACCCCGCTGTTATAGTTCTGGTGTTGTCTGGGGACTACGTTTTGCTGGGCAGGAAAAAGAGCTGGGCAATCAGCAGGTATTCCCTGTTGGCCGGGTTTTCAGAATTGGGCGAATCCTTGGAACAAGCCTGCGTACGAGAAGTGAAAGAAGAGTCCGATGTCGTGGTAAGTTTTTTTGTCGAAATTCCGTCGCTGGCGGGTGGGGTGGATCTCTGTGTGGTGTTTGGAGCGACAGGAGGGTGTTTTTTGTGCGTGTCGATTTCCTTTCAAAAAGTCTTTATGAAACAATCAGAACAAAGAATGTTGTCCGATTGGTTTTCTTCTCCTTCCCCATGCATCCTCACTGTTCGTTTTTCCATGCAAATATTGGATTTCGATCTATACTTAGAATGCGTGTTTGTGTGTTTTGTCGTTCCCCCCCCTCCAGATAAGGCAATCGACCTTGCAATACATGGGCAGCCAACCCTGGCCCTTTCCTCACTCTCTAATGGTTGGATTCGAAGGGAGGTGCGAACACATCGATTCGACAAAAAGGGCACAGAGCTTTCCTTACACTCTGAGTCCATACATGAACCCCAGGGGAATAGGTCTAGACAGAGTGTCGTCCAAAGCCAAGGCTGCTGCTCTCGAAACGAACGTCACTCCGGAAGAAATGGATCGATACTTGGGAATTTGCTTGCCTGTGGTCACACCTGATAAGAGTGAGATTGCCGACGCGAGGTGGTTTCACGTAGATTTCCTCAGGAAATGCCTCGAGGGGAATTCCGGGCCGGTTACGGTGCCAGGCCATCACTCTATGGCCAGGAGGAGTCTGGAAAGTTGGTTGAGAAGAGTGGAAAAGAGTGAGAATTCTTGGAGGGGGGCAACGATCAGCGATGTGGCGATGGATGCCAAAGGTAGATTCAAGTATGTGCTGTTGCGAGTGTCAGACGATCAAGGGAACAGCAAGATTGTGGTGAGGGGGTCGAAAAAGGCGACTTACCATTCTCATCTTAAGGAGAGTTTCGAGCGGATGGAAAGCAGGGGGCTTTCGGTGGAGGCGCTGGGGGGTGGCCGAATAGAACACGACGCGGACCAGCAATTGATATCTATTTTTGGTTATTCGAGTGCTTATGGGACTGCTGTGCATGAGATTGCTGGTGTCATCTGTCAGAGGTGGTTTCCGAATTACGACTCCAGGATGATAAAAGTTTCATACGAGGGCTATTAGCATTTTAAAATCCAGCTGAAAAAAAAAGGGACCTTAAATCTTCTTATTTTCCCCTTTAATTCTGTTGTTTTTTTGCTGTTTCTTTTGGATGCCATGCGAGTGGAAAGCGGGTGAGGTGGAGGGGGTGCTGATCTTATCATTGTGTGGTGACTTCAGCAGCAGTGTTTCGATTTCCATTGTTTCTGCGGGTATTTTTTTTCTTTCGACTTGGAACTCCACGAATTCACTCTGTGGGGATGGGAAGAGCACGACGATATTATTTCGACTGTTTGGAGTGACGAGACTGATATTATACCAAAGAGAATATTCGTTGAAAAAATTATTGAAGCTGGCTCCAGTGGGGGATTGCTTGCACAACTCGAAGGTTCACATTCATCTTAACTACGATTTAAAGTGGGAAAGGTTCAGTTTTTTATTTCATTTGTTTATTTTGACAAGCTTAACCTTCCAGAAAAGAAGCTTCACTACTATGTCTCAACAGTTTTTCTTTTTGAATGCCACTCCAATCGATCGAAAATACGCATACGCAGTGATCAATGAGCGATTTATTCAAACAACGATCCACATAATCGTGTTTCTGAATGCAGGATAAAAAGAAAATAAATAAATAAATAAATAAATTGAAGGCACCCCGGGGTGAGCCTCCACGCCAAAATTTACACGATGCCCTTTCTTCAAATCATGATATTTGAGCCAGAGACAGCAATACCAGTGTAGTCAATAGCATGTATATATAGATATAGACGATATTTTCAGTACTGGTGTAAGCATCATTCAATAGTATCTGTACATATATATAAAGATAAATATGACGTTTAGATGAATTTTGTTTGAGAAATTTTTAATTGTTGAGCCATTGGAGTGTTGCCGATGTGATAGCTCCAAGAAGGACTCACAGAAACTGTCAGACAGTTTTGTTAAACTGTGAGCGTTCAGGATAATTGCCAGCCAAAGTGTGGGCTGCTGCTGCTAGGATTTGGATTTACAAGATAGCAAGCATGTCAAATTGCAAGTCTGCAATGTGGAAGTCGCAAATCTGAAGAGGGGTCCGAACTAGCTTTGCCTTGTCTGGCTTTTTTTTTTTTGGGGGGGGGGGGTAGACTTTCTGTCGCAAAACGATTTTTTTTTTATTTTTTTTACACAAAAACAACACTGCTTACTTCAAAACAATTAATTGTTTTTCTTCTTGTATTTTTTTTCCAGTCTATCACCAAGAACAGCGTTTAGAACAGTTTAAAAAAAAACTGAAAAACAAAAATAAATAAATAAATACCCCACAAACATCATCACAATCGTCTAAACCCCTGTGAAATCTGATAATCGTCAAATCAAAACCCTGCATTTGTGCAGATTCGATTATTGGTTGGTTGGAAAATACATACATGTATTCAGCCGAGCACATAATCACCGATATGCCCCCCCCAGCCTTATTACTAATCAGAAACCCATCAGATGTAGTCCCCAACTTCCCGAGTATAGCCCAGGTGTTCCATGGCCAGAAAATCCTTCTCGTACAATCGAAACACTCTTTCCAGCAGCTCAGCCGTGTAGTATTCGCTCAAATCCTTTTCCTCAGTGATTGCCAGATCTCGGGGGCCATAATCCATAACAATCGACTCCGTTTTCTCAAAAAACGCCGAAGTGCCATGTGGACCCCACCCATCCTTCCCGAATTCCTCCCACATCCCAATAGACTCCAGAAATTTCCTAACCCCCGTTTGCCGATCTTCATACTTCACCACCATATCATAAGGGATTTCGTTCATGCGGCACAAGGTCACTTGGGGGCGAAAATGTTTATCCACAGTGTCGATTGGCACGGAATCCAGGATATCGACAAACTCCTCGAAGCTGGGTGTTTCAGTCACCGTCGTTCCATTGGATTTAGGCAGCATGGACAGCCGATTTGATTTCAGGATTTTATCCAAGTAGCCAGACAGCAACCTGTTCACAGGGTTCCTCACCACGACCATCTTTTTGATTGCAGGATTCAGTACTTCTTTCCACTTTTTGACTTTGTTGGAGGTTCGACCTGCACGATCGCGTATTTCGCTATTCAGGGTCGAATTCCAGTTTGGCGCCCCGTTCATTCTTCTTATCAGCATCATTTGGGCGGTGCTGGCCACTTTCGGCAACCGGCAAATCAGAGCCGTTCGATTGGCAACGTACAGAAGTTGAGAAAATCGATTTGGCTGATTGAAACGGTCTTCCAGGTCTGAAAGGAGCAATAATTTAAATTGTAAAAAAAAAAGGGTTTCAAAGCGATCAGGGCATTCTCCAGACAGAGTGCAGTACTCTGCAGTTTGTCGACTTGAGGAAAAAAAAATCAACCTTGGGAATTCACTCAACCACCTTATTATGCCCAAATATAGAACAGTTAGTCAACCACATCTGTTTATTTTCCAAGCCAGTGAAATTGATTTCCATATTTTGTAACAATAAACACTGACAAATAATACTCATAAAATGCCTCATCAGCTAGCAAGGTTTAAATGCACACCTTGAACATCAGAACAACAGATGAATTTTTGGTTTTAACATTTTTCGAGACCCCCTCAGCCAAAACTTCTTTTTCAGAAGCCCCTTACATTCACAGTAAATCTGAATTTTTTCTCTCTTTCTGTTGTTTTACTTTTTTCAGCCCAAAAATCGACCCTGCCGATAAATTTGAAATCGTTTTCCTTTGATGCAACATAAACACCATCACCTTTGCTTTTGTATTTGATTCCTAGCGAAACGCTGGCTGGTCGAAACTGGAAAAGCAAAACCGCGATCCAGAACACCACGAAACCCACCAACCACCCATATGACGAAAGGGGAAACTGCCTTCCACGAGCAAACATCTGAAAAAAACCAACCACAACAAATTAACGATCAATACTGGTGTCGTTTTCATCACCGACGCCTCGACTCGACTGGCTAGCGCAAAAAACAACCGGCACGATATTTGTGCCAGCCTGTTTCGAGTCGCCGACTATTGGACGTTGTTTCATTTTCGTTTCGGGCTCGTTTGGATTTCGCGGCCCTAGCACCCGATGGATTCACATCGTTTCAGCCTTTTTTTTTTTTTTCAGTTCTTGGCCTGACGCCCGCGTTGCGGATTGAATTGTCTATTTCCAAGAAGTCGATTGCGCGCGTTTTGGTGGAACCAGTTTTAGAGCGGTGCGAGGGTGTGGCGGCTGGGGTTCGCGAATTTCTTTTTGACCAGAAGTGGAACACACCTGCAGCACGCACAACCCTCGTAAGACGATCCAGCCGCCAACCCACCATCGACTACTCCATATGGATCGCGGTCTTTTTGTCGACAAGAATGATTTATTACGGCCAGCCAAACTGGGCTAAGCATTATCCTATGCTTTCCTAAATGGTAGGGAAACACTCTCAACATTATTCTCTCAACATGTAATCATTGATTGATTGATTCTCTCAACATTATTCTTACATAATAAAAATGATGGCTCCTGAATTGCTGTGGGTTGTAATTATTGATTGAGTCACTGATTATCTTTACAGCCTGCCATTTGTTCTGAATAACATTACCAAACCGGTCTGACTTTGTTTTTTTTTTAGGGGAAAGAGCAGAGCTCCACATCCAGCCATACTGGCGTTCCTGTCCAGTTGCTAATGCTTACAATGCTACTCAAACGATTCACACCGTTTACTGCTGGTTCTGCAAGGCTGTCCAGCATCGCTCAACCACAGCCCCTTTCCACTGCTCCCTCCCCTGAATGCTTGCTGTTTTTACATCAGCACCTACCACCCTAGACTGGATGGGTTCATAACCAAACTTGCAACGAAACCCCACCTTAAAACTGCCCTAAACAAAAACCCTAAAAAAAAACACTCAGAGATCCCCCAGCCTTGATTTTCTAACACTGGTGTGGATTGCTTGCTTGCTTGGCTTAACTACACCAATGGAAAGGTTTGCAAACGTCCGCTGCCCAGCAACTCGCGCATACTAAGGAGTTGGCAGGTGAACAACCATCGCATTTCAGGTTCCTACCCTCATTGACCAAAAGCTCCAAAACCCCTGCCAGACGGCGACCTCCAGAGGATCCTTGCTGCAAGCACCAAACATCAACGTCAAAAGAATGCAATGTAACGCGATTGCACCGGGAAAGACTACTCATTCTCTCCTGTTCACTCAGTGAAGTATCGATGTGTGGAGAAGGAAAAGAAGATATCGGAGCCCTTACCCAAAGCTTAATTCACTGTGCAAATGAGAAAAATCCTCAACAATACTTAGCTTTTCTTTTTTTTTGTTTCTTACACCCACATCTCCATCGTCATCGTCATCCCCCTCATCGTCATCATCATCATCATCCCCACCATGATTTTTGGAGCTCTATCCAATATTCGATACGGAAAAAAATGTATTTAAGATTATAAGTAGCCAGTATCGACAGGAAATTCTCACTTTACTCATTTGCACAGTGGGTGGACTACATGGGGTTTTCCAGGAAATTCTCACTTTACTCATTTGCACAGTGGGTGGACTACATGGGGTTTTCCGACCCCGGATACAAATATGCTTGAAGGAGAACAATGAAGGATAATTATGTGAACATTTGGCACTTGAATTGGCTACACTTTCGATATATATATATATATATATATAAATGGCCCAACCCTAAAGTCCTTCAGCTCATAAATGGCTGGTGGAGAAAAGCTTTTCTTTTTTGGAATAATACCTTGATGGATGCTGATGCTTGTCCACCGACAGCTGCCTCAGATCCTCCACCAGATAACGAAACCTTTTGGGGGGAAAAAAAAGAAAAGAAAAATAACATCAAGCATCTTTCCAATTCACAGCATCAGAACTGATATGTTTTCACAACAGGCTGTTTTTGGCTGAGGCATATATTCCAGAAATCACCTCAGAGGAAGTGGATACCATAGTTGATGGATCCTGTCAACACACAGAAACAAAAATTGACTCTCAAAATATTGCAAACTTCAATTCAAAAGTTTTTCTGAAATGTGGGGCAGAAGAAGAGAGAGAGAGAAAGAGGGGGGGGGGGGTGAAACACCACTCAATAAGTTATTGCCCTTCATCTACTTCCTTTTGCTTTCTTGCAACATTTTTATAAGATTTTCTAAAATGAAAAATATAATTTTCTTTAAATGTTGCACAGGTACCTTGTCTTTCTTTTCCTTGATATCATCATGTGGGACGAACTGAGGAGCAACACACACACAGAGACACAGTAAAAGTCAGCGGAGTTTTGCTGTCACCAGTTGAGCTACAGCTACAGCATTTGGATATTAGCATTTGGTGGCTATTTAGCAGGTGTGTATGACAGACCTCCTTATCGGCATCGGCATTGAGAACAGCTCGCATCAGTTCACGATCGCTGAGAATTTTCACCAGCTCAGCTTCGACCCCCGCATCCCCTGCAAAGAAAGCAATTCAGGTGTTTTAGAAAAATGAATTGAAACTAAATAAATAATAACTATAAATATATCCAGTCTTTGAGCTTGCATTTTTGAACTCATCCCTCTCCCCGCCCGCCACCTTTAAATATATATATATTTATTTATTTTTAATCACTTCTAAAATTAATTTGTATATAAAAAAAATCTCTCATAAAAGACTTCAAAAAAAAATCCCTTCAAGAAAGAAAGAAGCTCCGGCCAACACCCCCCCCCCTTGGAAAATATTCACTCACTCTTTTGGAGCGCAGAGAGAACCATAACGGCAGCCAGCTTCTCGACATCTCCAGTATCCAGGGCAGACTTGGCAATACCCTTGACAGCAATCACATCAGGGTCCTCATCCCTATTGTCAGACTTTTCCAACACCACCTCCCTCTCATTGGAATCGAATCGAAAACCCTCCGCCAGAGCCTCCACGTCTGTGGTGCTGTCCAAGACATTCGCCACCTCATTCACATCGTCTCTACCCCATGCTATTCTCAAGTTTTCGACCACCTCGTTGAAAGAAGGCTGCTGTTCTTTGGGTGATTCTGTGTCCTGCTTTCTTGGCTCGGGTGAATTTTCACCGGATTCCGCTGAGGAGGCGGTCGAAGTGGAAATCTGCACGGAGCTGGAGCCTGAAGTCTCCACCTTAGTGCTTGCACCTGTCGATTTGAAAACAAAAAATCATCACCTTCAATTCAGATTTTTTTCGTTTTTCCTTTTCCTTATGTAGCTTCCAGAAGTTCAACAAAAAATTCTAGCAGAATTTTTTTTTGAAGAAAGAAAAGGAGTATTCAGAAGAAGAAAAAAACAGTCATACTGACGCAGCAATATGACAAAATGTCTGCCATGCGGCATGGCATGGTTGATCGGTTGACACCAAAAATTCTTCTATTTATCTACACCTTCAAAAAATTATTGTGATCCGAAAAAAAATGTCCCCACCACCATTTCTGGAAGGAAAAAAAAATATCTTCGGAGGCTTTGGACGGCGAACTCTGCAACCAAATCGGAAAACCACAAGCGGTGCCCGGGCCGCATATGTCCTAAAAATGCCTTTTATGATCTCCTTTCAAAACACAGAGCGCGCTGCAGGAAAGCAGAGATCTCCACGGCAGACTACTCGCGTCCATTCAACGCTCCGGAAGGGATATGATCGATCGATCACTCCGTTGGGAAACGAAAGCTGCCAGGCGAATCCTCACCTCCACCCGTCGTCGCAGTGCCTTGACCGTTCACAACGTGCGAGCCCATGAGCAAGGTCCCCAAGAGTGCAGCCACAACTGCAAATCTCATTCCAGCGTTCATTCTGAACTGTAAGCGCGTGCGTTCCTTTTTCCACGCCACGTTTCGTTCCCTTTTCTGTAGCAAAAGCGAGAATCAACGATCGAGATCGTAAGGGAGAACAGAATATTTTTTTTTCAAGTTTGATCGCGAGCGAGAAGTGTTTTTTTATTTTCTTTGTGTTTCGAAGGAGTCGAAACGATGTTTTTTAGGGGAAGCGGTTGAGCGGCACTGATGTGACATTGAATGGGAGACGCCAAGGAGGACGGGAAGTGCCCTTGGTGCCATTTTTTTCCTTAAATCTGGACTCTCGCGAGGTTTCCTTCTTCCCCACTTCTATTTGGAGTTGTTTTGGGGTGGATCCAAACCAACAGTGGTCAGTGTCGACTTTTTTTTCCCCACTTCTATTTGGAGTTGTTTTGGGGTGGATCCAAACCAACAGTGGTCAGTGTCGACTTTTTTTTCCCCACTTCTATTTGGAGTTGTTTTGGGGTGGATCCAAACCAACAGTGGTCAGTGTCGACTTTTTTTTTCTCGTTGTTGATCTGTCTTTCTTGGATGAAAACGAAGTCGGGTGTGGGTGTGGGGGTGGGGAGGCAAGTTTCGTCGTTTCTCCTCTTTGTGAAACTGCCAAACAGTAGGTCATGAACATGTTGCGCAACATTTCATTCACAGGGTATTTTTCCTGGTTGGGAGGGACCACTGAGAATTGGACAATCAGCACACACAGCAAGAATTTCTTCTTGCTGTGGAAAATAGAATGCAACACCACAAACGACTCGATTACAACACACTGTTCAATTTCGAACTCCCCCAATGCAAAACTAACAGTTTCCCCCCTTTTTCACTCGCTTTTCTTTTTTTTTCTTTTTCTAAGATCCTTCTTATTCGTTTTATTCACAAGACTGCTGCTTTGGTCCCATTTATCCATTATCAGTCAGAATTTTTTTCTTCTTTTTTTGAAAAGACCAAAACAGCAGTTTCTTGAAGAGAAAATCGTATATTGTAAAAAAGCAGCTCCGCGCGTTGAACTGCATTTTTGAAATCGTAGAAAAAGGGAAAGAAAATAATAAAAGAGAAAAAAAGCACCCATCCATTGGATACTCTGTGTCCAAAAAAAATTATCTCAAAAAGACACCTACACCTTACTATTCTTCTTTTCCTTCTTTTTTCTTATTCATTGACAAAAAATATATAAAAAGAAAACATTAATTAACCGTTCATATTTCTTTTACTGTTTCTTTGCTTTATCCTTCAAATCGTATGAGTTCGTAGTTCCAATAAATTCAACCCCAGGTATTAATATTCCAAAACACAAAAAGAGCACGGGGTAGTAATATACACATAAGTTGTGTGTTGATATTCTTTTTATTCAATGTATCTTTGCCAGAGCAGTGAATCTTTAGCGACCGTAGTGACCGAAGAAGTGGTGGTTACCACCACCACCTCCACCACCACCACCACCACCACCACCGCCTCCTCCTCCTCCTCCGCCGCCACCTCCAAAGAAGCCTACAGTAGTAGTGAAAACATCCCACAGAAAAAATAAGAACAGGATCCTTCATTTCTACACAGAACGAAACTGAAACTGAAGCAAAAACCAAGAAAACAGTTTCTACATCGAGAAAATCAGGGTAGCTTGAAAGAATTTATAACCCAGCAGGCACCATCCTGTCGATAAACGGCAGCCGCTGATTCTCTGTACACGCGTGCGCAACTACATGGGATATGGCTCCCGCACATAGAGCGTCACATCGAGTCAAAGTCATTATGTATTCGATTGTACCTCGGGTCCTCTTTCCACCTCCGTGCCTCCTCCTGTTGCCGCTCTTCTTGTTCTTGTTCTTCCTGTTCCTGTTCTTGTTTTTCCTCCCACCAGACCCAGATTTCTTCCCAGACGATTTTTTCGACTTGGTATGAAGTCTGCGACTGAAGGTGAGAGGGCGGCTAGCAAGGAGATGCCTGGCGGCGGCCACGGATGTCGTCAACTCAGGCAGGGCCACGCCTGCAACGCACGCGCAGTCTAATGAGCTGGAGGGCACAAATAACACCCCAACAAACACAAACACACGGAGGATTCCACCAAAAGAACGAGCTGTGGCGATCAACGCCGCCAACAGCCATGCAACCAGCGAAACACATATTATTGGATATCATCGTCCCCTTCCCAGCATAAACTCTCCCTCGCCCCACAATGAACTCATGAGAAATACCACCCCAACGCCGGTCCCGAACGTACCAACAAGACCAGTTTCAGTTTCCGCGTCAGACACGCGGCGGGCGTCAGAGGTCCGCGCAACGGAAAGTACGGCGAGGATTGCGCACAGCAGTCCCAACTTTACGAAAGAGACCATGATAGAGTAGCAGTTCTATAGATCCAACCAAAGAAACTCTGCTCAGCGAAAACACGAACGGGTGTTGGATGAGAATACGGCTGGCGGAATCGTTTTATGGGCTGTACCTGTGTACTGGTGCTGAGCGGACAGATCATTGGACGTCAGGAGACGATTAGCAAGCGATCTGTGGCAACCAAGAAAGAACACTTCTACCAGAGAAATGATACGACCCCTTATTGGCGGCGTAGTGCAACGACGACGTCCCGCGGAGCTATCAAAACTACCAATCAATCAATCAATAAAACTACCAATCCCTGAACGAGTGAACCCCTCCAGCGCATTCGATTTTGTTCGTGTGAAAAGCGCGTTTCAGTAGAAGCTTACGTACACATTGGTGTGAAGTGGGTCTTTTCTGATGAGGTGATTGTTGGTATTAGGTTGCGATAGGAGCTCTTGGGGTGGTGGTGGCCTCATTTTGCTGTAATTGATTGATTTTTTGATTGGTGGTGGCCTAATACTGTTCTTTTCTGCTATGTAATTATTGTTGTTATTGTTGTTTTCTGCTATAATGTAATCGAATTGGCTCCTCAAGGCAACATGGAATCATTGATGGAATGACTGATTGATCGGTGTGAAGTGATATGAGGGCTGGAACAAATCTATATCGTTCACTGATACTCACCCCCCCCCCCCAAAAAAAAAAAAAAAAAAAAAAACAGTAGAAGGGGGAGGTGGTCAGTCTCCACCAAAGCACCATGGTTCGCCAGCTGTCCAAAAGACAACAGCCAAACAAACAAATCGAAATTACATCTATTTTTGTGCCGATCGGTACATCCATTTCACCGGATTGCGACTTGCAAACTTTTTTTTTCGTTTTTTTTTGTTTTTTCTCCACCACCGATCAGATTCTAATGGTACCCCCCAAAACCGATCACGTCTAGAAATACCGTTCAATTATGCTTTTCCCTTTCCTAAAGAAAAAAACGATTTTTTTGATTATCCACACATTTTTTTTCTTCTTTCTTGTCTTGAAAGGTTTAAACCAAACTTGAACAGCAGGATTTCTTTTTTATGGTAAATTATGGGACCTACTTGATTCAAAAATAATATTGAAAAAAAAAAAACGAAAAAAAAAAAAAAAAACGGTAAAATAATAAGATGGCAGGAGGGGACACGTTTATCCCTGTGGACTGATTTTTTTTTCTTTTTTTCTTTTTTTTTTCCTTTTTTTTTTGGCTGTGCTTGTCGACCCACCCTACCACCCTTTCCCTTTTTTCCCCCTTTTCGAAAGAGCAAAAGAAGGGACCTCCGAATTGAAATTGAAAAAAAACCACCACAAAATGAAAGAAAAAAAAAACAGTAAGAAAAAAAAAAGAAAAGACCACAAACAAACATAACGTAACATCTCATCCCTGCAATCTCCTTCTCCACTGAATAGCCCTACGGTCATTTTGAAATTAAAAAACCCCAGAAAAAACAACAAGAACAGATCACTGCTTGATTCCTAAAATCGACATACATCCCCCTCAAAGGCATGTCGATAAGTCTTTTTTTGTTTTGTTTTTTATCCTTAGGATATGTAAAAAAACATTTTTCTTTTTCTTTCCCGTCAAGTTACATAGTTTTCAAATTAAAAAAAAAAAACAAATCTGTTTGCGAAGGGTTTTTTCTCCTTTTTTTGTTTTGCTCATTGCCTACCAAATATCGATTTCTCACTCTCTTTCTCACACTTCTGCTTCTTGCTCACACACTCTCTCTCTCTCTTTTTTGGTTCTTTTTTCTCTTTTTTCTCTGCAAATTGATCATTCCATAGATTCTCTCTTTTTTGTTGTTAATGTTAAAAGAAGAAAAGAAAAAAATCACCTAACCTCCCCTGTTTCTTTTCTTTCTGCCCTCGGCAGCTGCTGCTTTGCACCAGGCGATCTTGATACATATATTTCTTGGCCAACAATGAGCGCACACCCAAGAATCCACCGGAGTGCATGCGTCGCACATCAGACGGCGGCCGCCCGCATTGGTTGAGGTTGATTCGCGGAGCTCTTGTTCTATTATGTCTTCCTCAGGAAGAAACTGGACAAAAAAAAATGGAATCCTCAGAAAAAAAAAAAATAAATAAAAAATATATATATATATATATATATATATATATATCCGCAACAGAATGATTGGTTGGTTGGGTCATTCGATGTTTAAAGACAAGAATGGTGCGCAGCTCTATGTATGTCATATGCCAACCTTTTTAGCGAAACATTTCCTGTTGTATCAGCAAAAATGAGCCTAGCCAAAGAATCGAAGGTTGAGCATGAAATGTATGTGGATGGGTTTGGACTATGAGGCTTTTGATTTTTCGACATGCTATGTTGGAAAAATCGAAACAAGCAAGGGAGCTGATCTGCTCAGTTTGGTCGTGGTCAGTGCTTGCATATGCATGAGTTTGGGTGTAAATTTGCAGCCGCTTTAAGATTTGATCGGAAGAAGGAGATGGGCTGGACAGTGAAAACCAGACTCAGATGATGGGGGGCTCAGGAAAGCAAGAAGACCTAGCTGCTCTTTTCGTTTATCGTTCAAGCCTCACCTGTGTTGTTGGATCCGAAAAAAGAATCTGGTTCATTAAAGTGGAGTTGCTCAAAACTGGGACCAACTCACTCTCCACAACACTGTCATCTGGAACCACACCAAAAAGAGAATCACAAAGAAGTTATCAGCAAAACCATACAGTCGCACCTATTCCCACAGACAACCATAAAATTCCAAAACCACAAAAGCCACTGTATGTTAACAGATGGACGCTGACCAAGACCGGATAAACCGCAAAGGTGCAAAATCTTTTCAATTCCACGATGCAGGCTGCTGACAACCGATGGCTAGCATATGGTTCCGTGGGGAAGGGAAGTATTGATTTCGACAAAACCACTGACATGTTGCCAGCCACACAGCTGATTCGATACCAACCCCACCCCTCCCCCCTCAAAAAAAAAATGTCGAAAGGAGGCCAAACTTACGTCTGAACAATGTAGCGACCACGATCACTGCCGCCAGCTTGTTGGCTTGTCCAACATCGTCCCTGGCGGCTCTTGCAATCGCTTTCATGGTCACCACATCCCCATCTTTCAGTCTGTCTGCAGATTTCATGAGGAACTTTTGCCTCCAAAAATCGTCGAACCGGAGGCCCGACGCCAGAGCCATCACATCATTGAACGCCGACAGGATTCGGGATCCCCTGAATATGTTCCCGCTCTGGATAGCCTCATTCAGGCTGAAAGCGATTTGCTCAGAGGATACTGTGCTTATCAGGTCAGGGTTATTC
This sequence comes from Bryopsis sp. KO-2023, assembly GCA_030272585.1. Lineage (NCBI taxonomy): Eukaryota > Viridiplantae > Chlorophyta > Ulvophyceae > Bryopsidales > Bryopsidaceae > Bryopsis > Bryopsis sp. KO-2023. Next base: position 1,122,437 of record BSYQ01000005.1, read on the forward strand.
AATGCTTTGGTCACGGGATCTGGAACCAGACACAAATCAGGGTTTGTCAACCAGCCAGATTTTTGATAAGGGAGTCCATGGACTGCAGGATGAGTCAATGGTGGAATTCACAGGCAGTGTGGCATAGAAAGATTCGGCATCTAGCCAGCTGTGTTGCGGGGTCTCCACAGCAGGTCCCTCCAATCACGCGCAGACGAAAGCAGTGTTTCTCGTCTGCGTTCCCATATCGCCCGGCATGTCCCAACCCGAGCGCGGTTGTGTGTACTCATCGCTGTTGTAAGTGCACCGTGAGGCGTCACTACACTTGCAGGGACATTTTTGTACTGCCCTCTTATCTCCGCAAGGATATCGAGGGAGCTCGAAACGCTCCGTTTGTTCCGCGGAGCCTCTCGCGACCGCGTCACGGGTCTAAAAGAACTGGGCGACAACGGGGAAAGCAATACTGGTCGAGTTCCGCCCATGGACGCCACAGATTCCCCCCCCCACCATACGACCACAGGCACACGACTCCGACATGCACTCTCGGATACATACCTCCACCCGCCTCGGTTGTCGTGAAGGCCCCGAAGACCAAGATGGCCACTAAAAGGCAGACGCAGTTTGGAGAGTTCATTTCTTCAGTTCCTTGGCGACACTATTTCCATGAGAGGAATTCGAGTGTGCTGTATATTATGGGGTGGTGCAGTGGCCTGATGCAATGAGTACCCTAGCGGCATGGGGCACTGTCGGCGGACACCTGGACAGTCCGACGAAACGAACTGTGAGTTAATTGTGGGAATGGAATCCACGTTTGGTGTGTAAGGTGTGGCCTTCCGGCCGGCGCCAACAGTCGTCAAAACCCGGAACCATCCCGCGTCGCCTTGAGATTTCGAGCTCCGCCACGTATTGATGCGGATTACGTTGAAACGCAAAAGAACAAGGACAGCATTTGAAAACCTGTGAAAGCCGAGTGTGTTGTGTCGTGATGGTACTTGAAGTCGGGAGCGACTCCTCCATCTCCACACACGCAGTGAGGCTTTCTTGAGTGGTGCAAGACATCAAAAACACGACAACTGTGTAGCGCAACTGTTCAGAGGATTCCACCTCATAAATCAAAACCGCAAGCCTGATCTATTTTGTGTGCACAGCTGTAACGCTTGCGAGCGTTGGTGGCAAGGTGAAAATCTCATACGACTGGGCGTTAAATCTTGGCCCGACGAAAGAAGAAAACAACAAAACTGAAACCAACCCACAGAACCAAGCAAATCAGGCTCCTTTCCTCACTCTTGTCAGAAGTCGACGTCGCCTCACATGGCCATCGTGCGTTTCTGTGGGGTTTTTAATGGGGATTTCATTTTATCGATCCGGTGTGGCCGCCACTATCCGCACTAGGGGGACTGGCTTACAAAGACAGCAATGTTTTTCAGGCTCTTGATCGCTTTCTTGCTGTGTGCGCTGGCGTTTGGGAGAGAAATTATCAATCGCGACGGAGGTGGGGGTCGAAAAGGATTCGCCCGCCGCCTTGATCATCACCTGAGTTCCGATTGAAGCAATTTTTTAAGCGATCGTACCAAAAAAGACTGCTTGAGCAACAAAAGATGCGCGTTTTTCTGATTATCGTTTCATCAGCACAAGGTCTGCACTAGTAAAAATCAACTTATCCACACCCAAATGCCATCAGTAATGTCCCTTGAGCGATTCTATGGAGGCTCGAAAAAGGTGTGGTTATGAAATTGCCCAATTGTACAATATAAATTGCAAGGAATAAAAAATTTCAAAATGCCTGATTGATTTTTTTGAGCGTTTTTAAGCAAAAGCTTTGAGTTCGACTGTTCATAGGTTATTTGAAAATATCAGATGATTTGGATGGTATTGAACGGCAGCTTCTACAAATGGATTCCTTTGAGGTGACTGAGTGCCTTAATTCCAGAATTCCATATGGCTGAGAAAAGTCACATGAATCTACGCTTGCCCAGTTTCGATTCAGCAGATGACCCAGCAACATGACATATCCATTTGTCACAGGCGAAAATGCTTTGTCATAGCTTTTTTTCGAGGGGGGCCCCTGTATATGTCACCTCACGAAAAAAAAAAAACCTATCAATAACAGCGTGCAGAGTTCTTTCCCTGAAAGCGTGCGCACGGGTGTGTTTGAACTGGATTTTCATGGAACCCTTTTTTACGTCGAGATTGAACAAGGCAGCTTGTTGCAGAAATTCTGACAGCAATATGGTTGCAATTTGTGGGTTTTCTGTCTTTTCATTTGTTCGGTTAATGCCGTGTCTTTCTGTTTTTTTTCAGGGAACCATAGTGGATGCCAATCGATTTCCGTACGTGGTTTCCATCAGACAGGCCAATGGAGCCCATTTGTGCTCGGGGGTTTTGATTTCTGAAGATTTGGTTGTCACTGCAGCCAAGTGTTGGGAATTTATATTCGACTATCCCCTGGTGTACATAGGAGTACAAAATTCTGGGGTTGAATCTGTCAGGCAGGAGGTGCGTTCATGAACTCCAATGCTATTTTTCCCCCCATGGGTACAGTTTTGGATCATTTGGGTTTTCAGCCAAACTGTAAAAGAACCCAAGGATCAAATTTCCCTCTATCCTAACCGAAATCGAATTTGGTTTCCCTGGATGCTTATAGGTCAGACTGGCAACGAAAATGATTCCTGAACTTGGCTCCTCCCTCGAGCAACACAGCGCTCCCCTGGGGCTCATCCATCTCAACGCTACCGTGAATGTCCGGCTCCCCAGACTGTCATCCGAATCAGCAAACCCCAGCGAGAAGCTAGAGCTTCCCGGTTTTGGGAAGGACAATGCAACTGTATTTTTGTTCGACGAGATGCGGGTGGAAACACATGTGGTGCAGAACCAAGAAATCTGCGAAACAAATTGGGGTCCATCCGAGCTGGTTGAAACTGGTTTTTGCAGCCTGGGAGAAAATGGCCTCAGTTCATGCATTGGTGAGATCCAAAAGATCAAATCCCCTGATTGGATTTTCCTGGAATCGAGTTCAGAGAATTAAATTAAGCCAGGGTTTTGTGGGTTTGACTGCAGCTGATAGTGGCAGCCCAGTGATTCGGGCCGGTAAGATCCGAGGAGGGGATCCTTCTATGGACATCCTAGTTGGAATCGTAACTGGCGGTGGAATCTGTGACTATGATAAAGACAAGCCTGAAACTGTAGCGATCGACGTTTTCGAACACAAAGAGCAGCTACTCAAGGAGATTCAAATGGTGGGTCGATCAACATTGTCTGTCGAGCCATCTGTGAGTCCTAGAAATAGATAAAAAAAAGAATTATATTTTAATGTTGAAAAAGAGAAAATTGCGGTTCATAGTGACTTGATTTGGGTTGTGATATCTAGCATGATGGAGAAGGCAAACTTTTTTTTGGGGACACATTTTAGACTGATGCTTGTTCCCTTTCTGGAGCTTTTTTTTAGTTTTTTTTTCCAGCAGTGCAGACATATATAATTTTCTAGACTGAGGTCTACTGATGGCACATGTACAGGAGGAGGAGGAGGTTGGGGAGGAGGAGGAGGAAAAGGAGAGCTGGTTGAAGGGGCATTGGTGGATTTTTCTTTTGGTGGGTGTGGCTTTCGTGTTAGGGAGCGGATACCTGGTGAAATTGAACTGGAAAAATTGGTTTCCCCCCTCCCCACCACCCGAGCCGTGGCTCCTTGTAGAAGACTCCGCCAGAACGTAAGTTCCGAAGCAAAAGCAAGCGAAAAATGACAATGAAATGACAATTTTGTCTTTTTTTTTAACCCTCTTTCGAGATAAAGTTTTCGTTGGTGCTCGAAGCAGAGTTCCACGCTTTCATATGCGTGTGTGTTTTTTTAGGTGGTATCCTCGCTACTGGAAACTGTTCGGAAAGCGGCCCATCCTTTAAAATAACAGCCAGCTGGCTGACGAAAATGGTTTTTTCTTTTTTAGGTCAGAAGATTCTGAGAGTGTGCGGCTGGTCTCCCCTTTCGAAAATGCCGCCTGCATGCCGGAGGACACGGGTGGCACCAGCCGCCCGATAATTTCCCAAAGCTTGCGTCTCACCCGACTGTGTCCCTGGCGCAAGATCATAGGCAAGGGTGCGTTCGGAATCGTGGAGAAGGGGCAATTCGTGGACGCCGCCGGCGTAACGCACGACGTCGCTGTCAAGACCGCAAACATCCAAACATTGGGTCAAGACACCGAATCGTTTCGTTTCGTTTTGGAGTCGTTCAGGGCGGAAATTGAGTGTTTCGAAAGGATCTCCTCCCATCCGAACATCATCCATCCGAACATCATCCGTTGCTTCGGAGGGCGGGTGGGGACGCCCGTGGACGACTCTGCGATGGATTTCAATGAAATTTTCATTGTGGAGGAGCTGATGGACACGAATTTGCGCAAGATCATCACGGGGGAGCGAACGCCCTGGGAAAGGTGGACGTACAAAACGATGCTGCGCATTTTCAGAGATATCGCGAAGGGTTTGGAACATCTGCATGCACACAACGTATCACATTACGATCTGAAGCCTGAAAACGTGCTGGTTAGGATCGTGGATGAGGACTTTCCTCTCCAAATAAAGCTTGCAGATTTCGGATGCTCCGATATCAAACAAGGGACATACGCCACGGCGAAAAATGTGGGAAGCATGTTCTACATGGCGCCAGAGATAAGGCTTTATTCTTACTCTCCCTCACGGCTGGTTAGCGGCAAAATCGACGTGTACTCCCTGGGCGTAGTGATGTGGGAAATCCTGACCGGAGTGAATCTGATGTCGAAGGATGCTGGGATGATGCCGATCAATCAATACCCCACGGATGGGTCGCAGTCGCCCGCCAACGAAACCTCTCTGATCAGAAAAAGCGAAAAGAGATGGCCCATCGCGGACCACCACCCGTTGGAGCTGTCGCAGCTTATCTGGAGTTGCGTGGAACTCAAGTCGCGCAAGAGACCGACGACCCAGATGGTGCTGCAAACGATAGAGCGCTTGATGGCTGCGGAGTGGGCAACAGACGAGACAGTGCGGGAGGCCATCGTGGCTGACAAACCTAGCACTGAAGAAAGTCAACTGATTGTGAGGAACGCATTTCTGTATTGAAAGGATCCTTTTTTTTTGGCAAATGTGGCATTTAGACGAATGGGGGGGGAAGGTCGGAGGAGGAGTCGGAGAAAGGGTTAAAAGGGCTTGTCGCACAAACCGCATCAATTTTAAAATTTGGGGTTGAGGTTTTTGCGAGGTGCTCGATCGGATTCAATGATTGATTCTCGGGGGTGTTTCATTTTTGTGTTTGGGTTCAGAATTTACAACACTGCGTTCAGAATGCTGGGATATTTTGCTCGACATTTTTCTGTTATCTGGATATGTATGTATAATTGTTGTAACAAGAGGGGCCATTCTCCTCCGCAATAAATTTTCGTGTTTTTTGGTGATTTTTTTTTAGTTAAGGCGAAACGCAGTGGAGTTGCGGTGCAGTGCAGTTGATATATGACCTTGCTGGACCAAGTCTTGGCATTTTTTGTGTAAAGACATCACCAGGCCACTACAGGCCATGACAGTGTTATCATTGTCCTCCTTCTGGTATTTGAAAACGGATTCTGCGGCAATATTACCAGGCAAAAGGGCCACAACAGGCTATAAAAAAACGCATTGGTCTTGAGCGCTCCTCTGGGTGGATGAATGGGTGGATAAAAGAAACAATTAACACTGGCAAAGTTTTGTCCACAAAAAATGGAGCACATGATTCAGCAAAACCAACTTCGAACTTACATATCCTTGCTTGTGACTAAGATTTCTTCTGCTATTTTTTTTGTTTCCCTCGACCCATCTTTTCATACAACACCTGCCCCCCTCCCTTCTTTTGTTTTTTTTTGGGCAAATTTCCACATCCTGAGATTGTGGTAAAAAGAAAAAAAGATACTGCAAAAACTTCAAAAATGGAAACCAATTCTATCCCCCTGTGCCTGCCTACCTATTTTTTTTTTCCTTTTAAACCCAAATGCGTTCTATGTACATACAATTATGCGCAAATTTCACCGATTGTTTTTTTGCTTTTCCGCTTTTTAAAAGAAAAACTAGCAAAACTGACTCGCTTTGGGAAAAAAGAATGACGAACACATCGTATCTGCCTCTCAACTTGAACTGTTCAAGTTTCATATGGAAAGAAAGCAATTGATTCTTTCTATTTTTTCACCTATTTTTTCGTTTTCCAGCCATCGCCCGTCGATCTCCAAGAAATACCCCACCGCCATCTTGTTGAGTTTCTTCTATTTTGTAATCTTTTCAGCATTGAGATTGGCTGCTTTCTGGAATCCTTGAAGTGAAAAAATACAGATGGTTGAGGGCATCGAAAGCCTGCAAATGAACAACCAACATCACCATTTATTTTTACAAACTGGCACTAATTAATATTTAATCAATCAATTAGTTTCAAGACCATATCATGCAGGCACACTACCTCCAAAAAACAAAAAAAAAATACGAGGGCAAAAAAAGCAAGTTCTGGTCGTGTTTGTTTGAAGTTGGAAACAAAAATGGGGTAAAGAAACAAAAAATCCTATCGCAAGTGGTTTAGAAGGTTTTTAGATTTTTCCGTTTTCCATTTCTTCAAGCTTACATGAATCCTCTGGGAGGGATCGCCGTGCAGCATTTTTCTTAGCAAATCCAATGCATGATTATCGCCATTCATTCGGTCCTCCATCGTCCTGTTCAATTTCCCTGGTTCAAATTCAGGATACTCGTGCCTGCAAAAATCCACAAGAAGAAAATCATTAAAAAAAAGAATAAATAAAACACTTCGGGTCACTCCTGAATTGCTTCCAAAAAAAGAGTTTCCGGAAGTAATTCAGAAGACAATGGAGTGTGCCCCGGGTTTTCCGTTTCTTAATTTCCCAAGGTCAAATTGAACAATAGAAACAGCTAGAAAAAATATTAAATCCCCGAAAAGAGATTCACGGTTTGTTGATAACCTCACCAATATAGAAGCTTCGTGACACCAGGCCAAGTATCCTCGTTCGGCAACCCCAGCATCTCGAATATGTTGATAAGCTGGTAGATCTCGCAATCCGCACAGAACAGAGGCTTCTGTGTGTTTCCCTAAGAGAAAAAAAAATTAAAAAAAAAATTACACCCCCACCGAGATAAAACACAAATAAACTATCAAGCAACGGACACACTATGGTCGAAAATAGTGTCATCCGAGCTCACCGCGAGGAAAAGCTCCGCGAAAATACACCCCACACTCCACATATCAATTTGATTGGTGTAGTAACAACCCCCCAAAAGAATTTTAGGAGCCCTGTGGAGGTGCCCTCTCTGTAACAAGCCCTTGGGGGTAGTTACGCACCGACACCTCGGGGAATCGAACAACCGTTTTCTTACCATGAGTGAGGTGTCCGGTATTTAGGACGACTCTCCCAGCTTCCTTTTTTCGACCCAGGTGTACTACACCGCACCGCACCGCACCGATTGATTGATCCCTTATACAAGCACGTCATGCTGCGATGCGAAGGGTAACAAGAAACGTTGTCTTCGGCGTGCTGTCGCATCATGAGTTGCAGCCGCCCTTTTGCTAGGGGGAATCGAGGGAAAGAAAGATGTTGCGATTTGCCGTGGGAATCCTGTTGCTGTTGAATGGTAAAACATGGCGGGTTTCATGGCTGAGTCTGCGCTGTTGCTTATTATGGAGTTTGTTCGTGGTTTAGATTTGCTGCAGGCGTGGCTGGCGGACGTCGTCTGCTGCAATGCAAACAGACCTCAACGGAGACAGAATCGCAGGTAGAGGGCGCGATTTCCCAAGCCCTAGCTCGGGGATATATTTTCCCTGGCCCTGTCCTCGATTCAGAAATGCGAGAACGAGGATCTCTTTGGACCGGTGAGTGCCTGGGAGCTGTCTGGATCGGGAGTGGTTGGCGTTTTGGGATGTTCCTGAGCTGTGGTGAGCTGTGGTGAGCTGTGGTGAGCTGTGAATTCGATCTTCAGGGTGAGAAGGAGCTCTCCGCCGCGTTCGCCGTTTCCATTAACAACGTTGCTGATGAGCTGGAAGCTTGCGGAGAGGAAGATGCCGTCCGCAAAGCGACTGCGATCGTGAACGAAGCGGCGTTCAACCAGGTTGAGGAATTCGAGGAGGAGGACGCCAAAGAAAATCCCCAAAGAAGTGGAGGAGGTCTTCGAGGTATAAGAAGAAGAAAACAACACACGATCGAATCTCTGTTTTCCTATAAATGAGGAAACGCTGTGATTGAATTATTCCTGGTGGGATTTTGTGGGTTTTGTTCCAACAGGCTAGAACTGGATTTCTGGAGGAGGAATGGGGTGAAAGCGAGTTCTCTTCAAGAAGCCTTTTCGATGAAACCGTGGAGGAGAAGGGAGAGAGGGCAGCCGAGGGCTGACAAAAAAAAACGGATAATCCAGTTTCACCTGCCTCCACACTCATGCAATTAAAGAAAACAAAATAAAACCTTGCTCAGAAATTTCCCTTGCTTGACAGGACCGTCGACAAAGAAAAAAAAGTTATTTATGGAAAGATAGCTATATATATATGCCTTTTTATTTTTGTCAGCTTACTTTTTTGTGGTTAGTTTCGGGGAGCGAAGTTTGAGGATGTCAAGAGGGAAAATATGATGGACCTCCTTGCATATGGTTTTTGGTACAAATCCAGGTGCGAAATTTCTTTCGTTTTTATGGTTGTTTTGGACCAGGGAGCAAATGAAAGAGGAAGGTCTAGGTTCTGTCCCTTAAAAAATGCTGTCGATGCTGGAGGTAGCCGCTCAAGTGAAATTTGCGGAAGGCAGGACCGAAAATCTCAAGTTTATGTCGCATCTGTGGAACCCCATCCACAGCTTTTATCGACCCATGTGTTTTGATCTGTTGATGGAGTTCTTGGGTAAGCATTCACAAAACCAAAAAAAAAAAAAGAAGAACAATTTTTTTTTTTTTAGATTGATGGCTGGTCCGCCATCTTGCAAACATTTTTTTTTTTGGAGATTGATGGCTGTTCCGTCATTTTGTTTTTCTTCTTAAACCTGAAACCATAAAAAAAAACAAAAAAAACAATTCAAACAAAATACAGAGGGGGGCTGGAAAAAAACTCGATCAAAGACGAGGTCTAGAAAAAGAAATAAAAAATCCGAAAATAAGCCGAAAATTTCATACAAAGATATTCTCAACAGATCCTGTCCCGTTCGAGCCACCCATCCCACCACTTTCTTTCTTTTATTTCCTCCCTCCATCCTTTTACATTTTTTTTTTCCTTCTAAATCCCCTCTTCCCTGCTACCCTAGGGATCCTGGCCCATTCAAAAATGAATGCCACCGGATTTGTGCAGCACCAACACGCTGGTTACACTTACTTCACGTTCGCTGGGGATCCCGACACTGCAAGACTGACCTGAAACAGCCGTCGGCACAGCGTTCATTCCAACCCAATGAGGAGACTGAGCGTCATGGGAACTCCCTTGCCGGAACCCAAGCCAATCGTGTTTTTGCATGGGGTTGGAGTCAGCATTTTGCCCTATCTCGATTTCATACAAGCGTTGGTTTGCACGGGGGGGGGGGGGGGGAATCCACATCTCTGTTTTTTTTGTTGCATGTGTTTTGGCAGTAGCCCTGCCCTTGCACGAAATCAAGATTTTGAAACGATGCTGCGAAAAGCTTTATCGACAGAATTTCAGTGGATGCACTTTCGCCCTGAATTTTCTTCATTTAAGAAAAAAACTAAGGAGACAAAAAGAACAAAAAAAAACAAAACAGGGCACCATATGTGAATGTATGAAATCTTCGATTGCCTGTATTTTACGGTTTTTTTTTTCTTGTTTGTAACGCTATTTGCATTGTCCCCTCGCAACCCCCTTCCTGCCCCCCAAAAAAACCCAAAACCACCAGGTCATGCATGCTTCGTTTCTCACTCATACGGGACCTTCGTTTTGGCCAGAATCCTCAGAGCTTGGCCGGAGCGAGTGCATTCCACCTGTTTCATAGACCCCGTGTACATGGGGATGTTTTTCCCCATATTGCTTTCGACGTTCGTGTATTCTCCGGCCCAAACAAACACTTGGGAGTATGTTTTGAAGGATATGGGCAGGATGCCGGTGTGCAAAGAAGTGGGGATTGCTTCGACGATGTGCCGAGGTTTCGCCTGGAGCAATCTGAATGTGTGGCCGGATAACCTGCCCGAAAACAAGAGTCTCGTCGTGTTTTCTGGTGGGGATTCATCTTTTTGTATTTTTTGTGTGGATGTGCTAGTGTGAGTGTTTTTTGTCACTTCTCAAATTCACATATCTCCAGGATTTTCTCTCCCTTCTTTTTTTGTGGGAAAAGAACGAGGTCGGGGGTGTTCACTAGGTGAAAGAAAAGAAAGTAATGATTTTCCCCAGTAATAATTTTCAAGGATAAGAATATTTTCACATGTAAAATATATATTTATTTTCAAGGTATTTAAATTTGAGAAAAAAAGTTCTGTACATATTTTTTTCCCGCTTTTTGTTTTCCTCAAATTTTCAAAAGATACAGTGGATGTTTGCCCTTTCATCCATGCATCACAATCACACACCTCTCCATAAATCTGCTTTTCTGTGCTTTTTTTTCTTTTCTTTCTTTTCTTCAAAATAGGCCAAGACATTCTCGTCCCGGGGGCCGAGCTGAAACGAATTCTGGAAGTCTGTGGCACAAAAACCAATATCATGTGGCATGATGACCTTTCAGGATGGGGAGTTCCTGATGCATCCCTCCTGGAAAATGAAAATCTTGGACGAAATCGTTACGCTGGCCTTGGGGGATGTGGTCCAGTCCAAGGCTGAGGCCGAGGCTGAACAGAAAGGCCGCCAGAAAGGCCAGTCTCATCCTCAGCATGAATGCCATGGACGATCTGCATCTGCTCATCATGAAATCCTTCGAGAAAAAAATCAGCAAGCAAGTGCAGCGAACCCTCAGCATGCCCTTGACAGTCGACCACCACTGGAAGCCGCCGCGTTTCGGTGGTATTATTTTTCGGTGAAAAAAAAAAGAAAAAAAGTTTTCTCTCCCGTTTCAAAATCTTGAACAAGCAAAAACTCGAAAGAAAGAAAGAAAGAAAGAAAACGAGCATGAAATTTTCATTTTTACCCCTTTTTTTCCCATTTTTCTTTTTCGTTTCTTTTTTTTTTGGTTCCTGCCTTGGGTGGATCAGTTTTCGAATTCCGATCATTGTTTTATTTTAAAGGGGCACCGTCGCAAGTTTTTTTGCTATTTTTTTAGAATGGGGATGGAAACTATGAGGACCTTTTCCTTCCAAGAGGGTGGGGATTTTGAGCTCTTGGGAAAAAAAAATGAAATCAAAGGGCCCAGTGATTATTAGAGTATTTTTGAAATTGTACTGTTGAGGCAATGCGTTTGTTGGTTTCAGTGCTCATACTCCTCTTTTCAATGCCCATCGTATCATATTTCGAATTCCATATGGCTGAGAAAAGTCACATGAATCTACGCTTGTCCAGTTTCGATTCAGCAGATGACCCAGCCATTTGTCACATGCAAAAAAGACAAGATCCCCCCCCCCCCCAAAAAAAAAAAAAAAAGAAACAAAAAGTTAAATAATAATAATGAGTTTGTGATGACCCCTTCAGGCAAGCAGACCAACACCTCTTTTTGGGCGAAGAGATATTAAGATGTATTGAATACACAATTTGAATATTGCCCCCCCCCCTTTCCAATTTCATTTGTTTTTTATTTTTCCGATTAATTCCAATCCTGGTACAGGTTGCTCTAATCCAGACTCTAGTACAAACAATAAAATAGAATACCCCCCCCCCCCCCCGAAAACTAACAAACGAAGAGGGCTGTGTTTTTGGTTTTTTTTCAACTTTTTCTTTTTTTGATGTTCAAGTTGAAATTTCGCTTTCTTTTTTTTTGGTTTGCTGTGTCTGTTAATCAGGCAGACATTCCTAAAGCTTTGTTGCATCATTATTCTTTCGAAGCAATGGGCAATGACAGCGTTTCTCAAATGGCGCTTGGATATAGACACATGGCTGGATTGGGGTTCCCGAAAAATTGCCCTTCAGCTCGAGGGATGTCCCTGAGAACTTTTCACGCGAAAATCCACATTTGGGTGGACCTTCACAAAATCCACATTTGGGTAATCGTTCGCATTTTTCCCAATAGGATGATAGGTCGCTGGTGAAATTTTGAAAAATTTGTGAGACTAATGATTTGAAGAAACCGTGGAGACAACTCAATCAATCAATCAATATTACATGGAGACAACTGTGATGTTGCAGTACAACAAACGGGTGTTTTGATGCTGTTGATAGGCTGGATATTTTTTGAATAGTGCTTGGGGGGTGAGATACATTTCTTTTTTGTAAGGTTGGTGGTTCATGATGTCATTGTGATGAATTTTATAAGCCAGAAAAATTCACAAATAATTCACAGTTGGGGAAAAAATTCACACGGACCCTCAAGTGCCACCCACTGGCCTTGTGGTGGCGAACGTTGTGGATTCTAAGAGGTGCAATCGGCTCATTGCTAAAATGAAGCAAATGTGCTGCCCGAAATGATGGTGACAAGTCACGATGCCACGAAGTTTCCCACCAGGAAAAGAATCGAAGATGAGGTAGCCACGTTTATTCATTTCAGTACAGTTTTCTTGCAAGCGTGCATTTTTGTATAATATTACTATTATCATTACTATTAGATTTCTATTGTTTTCCGCTTTTTTTTGTACATGTTGTTCTATTCTTTGGGGTACAAATCCGCGTCCACATTTTTCTAAAAAAAAAGAAAAAAGACCTCCCCCCCCTCCTCTCTTTTTCTCTTCTTTTTTCTTAATATTCAGTGGGTGAGTAAGTGACCCTGACCTAGCAAGCCCTCCAGATATTCCTGTGTTTTCGGATTTCTTTTGAGACAGTGCTCCTGTTGCTGCCGGTAGTAGCATTGGAGGATCCAGCCGTTTTCACCTTTTTGTTTTTGCCGTGCTTGTCCGGATTCTAATTATTGTTGAAAACAGAAAGAAAAAAAACATTAAGTGCATATTGCTGGTTGTTGCAGAATGTGTTGAGCTTCGATAGGGTTTTGTGCGACGTTCCCTGCACGAGCGACGGAACGCCGAGAAAATCGCCAGAGCTTTGGTCCCAATGGACTGTCGAAAATGAAATTTCCATGCACATCCAGCAGTTGAGAATTACGCTGAAAGGATGCCAAGCCCTCAAGGTGTTCATCCCCTTCGAGCAATCAAATAACCCGCAAGAAATTTTCATAAAGGGAAAGAATAAAAAAGAAACCTAATCTTCTGTACGTTTTTGGATACTCAATAGGTGGAACTGCTAAGGCATGCTTGCATGGTGATGTTTGGTGGACAAGCAGCCCTTTTTCGAAAACTCGATTTGTTGATTCTCAGTCATTCCGGTGTGTGGATTAATTCATTTATTATTATGCTTATATTTTTTGGGGGGAGGGTTCTTTTCTCGTAAGGCTGCTGTGTGATATTGTCCAGGTGGGTGGCCGGTTGGTGTATTCCACTTGCTCGCTGAACCCGATCGAGAACGAAGCAGTCGTGGCGGAGGTGATCAGGAGGACACAAGGGGCCATGCAGCTGGTGGATGTCTCGGACAAGCTTCCACTGCTGAAGAGAATGCCGGGGATTAGTGGGTGGAGAGTGTACGATTCCACCAGGTGTGTAGAGGTCACAACGAGGGAAAATTATAATAATAAAAAAAAATCCATTAAAATACTCTCGGTTTTCTGGTATTGGCTTGAATTTTTTTTGGGGGTGAATCATCTTTTGAAGACCAAATCAGGCCGAAGTGGGGGTGTTACTTAGGCGATTTTCGAGCTACAAAGAGGCTGAGCACCTGAGGTCTCAAGTGGAGAGCAAGCTCGTGATAGACCCCTCCCTTTTCAAGAATCAAGAGTCTGACAGAATGCCGCTCGAGAGATGTATGCGAGTGCTTCCGCATCACCAAGACACGGAAGGCTTGTTTATTGCGGTCTTGGAGAAGGTTAGGGAACTTCCTGACTACGATTTTCCAACCGTAGATCACAGATGGAAAGGTGAGAATCCTGTCACTCTTTCGCTCGATATTGTTTCTTTTTTTTTCTCAACAAAAATTACACATTAAACAAAACGGCTGGGTTATCACATCGTTTGCTTGAACTTCGTGTTTTTTTTGTTAATTTTTAATAGTACTGTTGTGTTATAGTAACAGTAATACTTAGTAATTATAATGTGATATAAAAATATACCCTTTTTTTGTCTCTATTTTTATATTCTTCTTTGTTGATGGGGGTATATCGGTGGAACAGGTTGTTCTTACCGACCAGACCGATTCCGCTGCTCTCAAAGGAGCAAAAAGGGTGATGAAGCGCCAACTGATGATTTTCTCGAGGACAGACCGCGGGCATCCCAAAAGTGAGGATACTAAGAAACCAGAAAATAACGATTTCTTCCTCTAAATTCATCACATCAAGCTGCTTCTAAAAAAAAAACAGAAACTGTTATGGAAATTACTGTGAGAAGAAGAGAGGGGGGGATGTTCTGAGGTTTGTTGTGTTTTGCTTTTTGTTTGAATGTGAGCAGTGACGGAGACTATCCCCAGTTTTTTAAAGGAATCGATCCAGTAATTTTGCTGGATCGTCATCCATTGGTTCAGAATGTAACCAACCCGATGCACACCTCACGCATCGCTTTATGGTTCAAAGGAAAGACTTCCCGAACATCCTGCAACACCCACCGTTACGGGATCGAGGGCTTTGACCTGGGAAAGTATTTGATTTCCCGGATGGTCAAGGATGGGCATGCTCGGAGGGTGTACTTCACGTGCGAAGCTGTCAATCGTCTGATGAGGAAGAAAGCGGACTAGTTTTTGAGGATTCAAGCTGTCGGACAAAAGGCAAGAGAATACATATGTGTATATTTGTGCATTTTGCATAATGCCATGGAAACAGACGTGTCCTTTCCCTATTTTCTTTTTCTTTTGTAGAGTGTGTGTGCTTTATACGAAATCTGAAAAACTGGGATGGCGGCCATTAAATTTTCTTAAACTCTGGCTGCTGCGTTACTAGACACACGCACAAAATTTTGTTTATCTTGTCGAATTTTGATCTTTTCTTTTTGCCTGTGGTTTCAACAGCTTCTCGAACGGCATGAGCACAAGGACACGGTCCTTCGGTGTGAGTACCGATTTTTCCAGGAAGGCTTGCCTTTCGTCCTGAAATACATCACCAAGAGGATCCTTTATATCAATGTCAGCGATGCCATCCGCTTCCTCGTGGAAAGGTCTTTGTCTTTGCTGCCCGAGGACACCGATCAGAAAAAGGATGCGGTCGCTTCTGAAAAGCACAACTCCGCAGAGAGTATTCCTGTTTCAGACGCCACTCTGCTGGAGCAGTTGGAAGACTTTGACGACGGAGGTGCTGTGTTGATGTTACGCGACTCAGATGCACAAGCTCTGGGATTTCCCTTGTCCACGGAGGCTCAAGGTGTGCTGGGAATCCCGTCTGCCCCTGAATTTTAGCCTAGTTTTCTCAAACTTCAGAGACCGTCTTCCTGGAAGAGGGAAAAAAAAGTAATCCATAATGTTTGCTGTCTATGAAATCCATATTGTTTGCTTGAAAACTGCCTAGCAAAAGATCATCTTTTGAATGACCATGGTATGCTTCAGATATGTGAATTTTGAGATGATTATGTGTTGATTTTTTTTTAATCTTTTGTGCATTTCATTTCAAGGGGGTCTGACTGCAAAAGCTCCTGTGGCGGTGTCTTGCTGGAGGACACGCGGCAAAATCAACATCATGATGTCCACCCTTAAAGCCAAGTTGTTGGCAGAAAGATTGGTAATAATTTTTTTTTTTTTTTCATCATTCTTCTGCTTCCTTTAATTTCTTCCCTTGTTTTTGAATGTGGATCCCACAAAATGTCTCGGGGTTAACAAGGCGAATAAGGCAGGTTTTTCGTTTTGCTGTTTGTATCGACAGAAAGAAGCTAGAGCTGAGCACTTTCCGGAGGATGTGTGAAACGGCTGACTTAGTAGGCGAAGATCTAGGCGGAAAACAGAGGTTACAGTCTGAGAGTTCCAGGTAGTCGCGGACTGACTGGAATGAGGTAGTTACGTGATGCTCAATGAGAGGCTGAAACGTAGTGAAAAGAGTTCGAACCAGGTTCAGTATATTCAGTGTCAAGTCTCAGATGGCTGAGAGTTTGGGTAGAGAGTCGGGAGTCAGACTGGAAGGAGTTTCAGTCTGGGTCCTTAGTCTAGAGGTTATCAAGGGTTATAAAGGGTTAGTCGGAGCTCTGGCTAGAAGGGCTGAGCTGAGAAATGATAGAGACGTTTTGAGGAGAGCTAGATGATAGCTAGTATTTGTAAGGTTAGGAGATGGGCTGGGAGTTTTCTAGAAGCTCTGGGCTGAGAGTATAAAAGGCTGGGGATCGTTGTAAAGAACAAGCTTGTTGAAATAAGATTCAGTTGTATACTCTCGTGTCTCAGACCTTTCCTACAGAACTTCTGGTCGTCTCCCAACGTGTGTGCGAAGAACGGATTAAGTGGCGGCTGGAAGTATTCAGCCTCGAAGAAGAATCCGTTTCAATGTGGAGGAAAAAGACTCCCAGGAAAGAGAAGACGAATCGAGAAGAATTGCCTGATCTGATTTAATTTGGGGGGTGCTGATTTTTTTTTTTCGTGTTTTAAATGTAAGTGGTAGCGTGAGGAATTGCATATGAATGGGACGTGGTCAAAAATTTGTTTTTCTAGACAAAAACAAATATATATAGATATAGATATATAATATAGTGACAATATTTCATTTTTGCACAAAAAGACCAACTGACGAGGAATTGACATAGATGCTGTCAAGTTATTTTGCTATCCTTGGAGAACCTGTTATTAAGTTCTTTTTAAGACTTCAGTTTTTGAAAGTGCAACAGCTGTTTTCCTGACCAAAGTTCCAAAGTTCTTTTTTTGGAAAAGAAAAAAAAAAGTAGATGGTGGATCAATCCTTAAGTCACCACATGTCGTCGAATTTATCTCTTCCCCCGTTGTTCCATCCTGACAAAAAGCCCTTACGGATATTCCTATCTGTATACGAACCAATACAGATATATTGGTTGTCTGGATACTAACCAATTACTGCCAGGGCTCCTGTTGCATCCCCATTTGCTGGTCAACAGCCAGTTACCTATTACCTAATCGGTCACAGCAGGTGTACTTCTTGCAATTTGCTAAACAGTAGTTTTGTGTAGACTGCTCGTTTTTTTTCTTTTAGTTTTTTTTCTTTTTTTTCTTGGCCAGGGATTTGAGTGAACAGCTCCCAGAATGTTCTGTGGAGAAATGGTTTTCACCAACGTTGAATGACAAATTGTATATGTAGAAAACGAATTTTCCTTGGATTAAATCGGTTGAAGCCGTCTGCCATCTAGACAAAATATCCAAACTTAGCCCAATCCCATCGAATCAACCGCAGTCCTTTTTCCTGATGAAGAAATTAATTTAAAAATAACAAAACTGTTTTCTGTCTGTGAGCTTGCAAAATCAATAGTTCCATATGGAGAGAGAGAAAAAAAAAAAACAAAAAAAAAACAACTAAACATCCAGTCAAAAGTAGTAAAGAGACGTCACGTCAAAACCCCACGCGCTCGTATCCCATAAGAATTTTGACATTGTTGTCTTTACTCTCAAGCGAAAGGATAGAAATAGGAGCAGAAAACTTTTACTGAAACTGAAAGTGATTCCCCCAAACCTCGAACCAAAAAAAAAACCACACACACACAAACTAGACAAAGAATCTCAGTGAAAGAATTTTCGCTGACCCTTTCATCCATCCTGACTTGAGCAGAATTCTTGTTGTGCTGGAACAACTCCCCACAAATACAGCGGACTTTCCCTGTGCATTGACGTCGCAACTGTGGTTTTTGACTGGCTGCAACTGATGGTGGTGAGTTCGAAAAAAAAAAACATGTTGCATGTGGGGCCAGGTAGTGGATCTCTCGTTTTGGAAATCCAGAAAGGCTTGACAAAGGGATGTTCGAAACGGTCCCAAAAACGGCGAGGGCATGCGAAAAATCACCTTGGAGAAATCATACTGCTGTTTTCTGAGCTTCGTTTGCAGGTCTTTTTTCAATCCATTGATCGGCTCTTCGATTTTGGCAGGGACGTTCAGAACAACAAATTCTGGAATGGAGATGTCTGATTTTTTCTCAACGCAATCCCCTTTCTTGGGTTCATTTTCACTTTCTGATTTTGCATCCAATTGAAAGTCTGGCGTATAGCCCCCGTCGTGCGTTGAACTCCACCAGCAGGTCACACCTACATCCCTGAACGAAATTAGCCTTTGTTGGTGAAAAAAGAAGGAAAAGCCACCCCCCCCACACACCAACAGCATGAGGTTTGGATATATATACACTTAGCAAAGGAAAGCAAAGCAAAAAACGAAAACAGCCAAAGAAGAATCCCCCAAAACTTGAATGCATCAGGTTGTTTTCGCTTTAGCGTTTTCCAACAGAGTTGGGCATTTTCTTGTAAAAAAAGCAATCATGGGTTTGACCTTTTTTCTGGACACTCTTTAAACGCGAACTGCAGCAGTAAGCTTATGCGAAATGCATTTTTTTTTTTAATTTCAATTGGTCCCCTCACCGAAGTTGCACTTCTCGGCAGCCTTGGAAAAAGGACAGCATCCGGGCAAATCTTTCATTTTCTTTTTCAAATAACCTTCCAAATCGTGACCAAATTTGCATCGATCTCCGAAAGGACAGTGACCCTCCAACAGAAATTTGCTGCATCCATCCCCAGTAGCTGCTGTGTGTTTCAAAAACTCTTGCAAAAATATGTGGCAAACCCTGCTGTCAATGACATGTTTTCCTAAATATCATGTTACTTGCAACGAGCATTAATTGTTGTTGTTTTTTTTTCCCCATGAAACTTCTACGCAGTTTTCGTTGTCCTGGATGCTAGGCACTTTCTGATACACGATACAGGACGTTGGTGGACCGGCCCGCCCCCTTTGCGGGCTCTTCTCGCTTTATCCCGTATCATCTCGTCCCCCCTCGGGCCAGTGGTCGCCCTCGACCACCTTCTCCTTGTGCCCGTTACTCCATTCTCCTTGACCCCTCTGCGATTACCGGGTTACCGTTCTCTCGCGGGTCTATTCGGGGGTTCTCCAGGATCTTTCTTGTGATCCTCTGATCCTTTGTTCTTATCCCTTTGATCCGTCTAGTCTCTTGAGCTTATGGTCTTTTGCCTTGCTCTGCGGCGGCGATCACTGTGATGATCTCAGCCCCCTCCCCTCCTTCGCAATGATCCTCATGCTCTTTCACCTCTCGTTACTACCACTCTCGGGTCAGAGGCGCCAACTCACTCTCAACTTCCATGGCCTCGCTAGGACTCGAACTCGTGACCTTCGGATCGCAAGTTCGGCTCCGAAACCAAATGATACACGATACAGGACGTTGGTGGACCGGCCCGCCCCCTTTGCGGGCTCTTCTCGCTTTATCCCGTATCACTTTCACAAGGGATTTTCTATTAGGTTTACCTTAGATGCAACTGGTTTTTCTGGAACCGATTAAATCTACCTGGATTTTTTTTCTGAAGGGCTCGGGCTAAATCACCTCGTTGTGGTCCACAACTTGTGGATGGCCTTCGTTGGGCAAGTTTGCCGAATTCAGATTAAACATTCGTTCATTCATATAGTATTTTTATCATTTTTGGATATCCATCCACCATCTTCATATTCACAGGTACTTTCCAGCCCTGCATACATTCCATTCCAATATTCAAATCTTTAGGTGCAGCTCCACGCCCGACTGGAGTCCTGCTTTCGCACCTTTTTCCTCTCCCGCAGGAGCATTTCCATCGATCATGACGGGCATCCCGCTGTCACAGGAAGAAAAGGGGGAACCAGAAGTTACAAGTAGTTCAGAATACAACGCCTTTTTATCCACAGAAAGACTGCGAATTGAATTGTGCCTAGAAGCTAGAACCTTGTAAATTCACCGTGAACTTGTGTTTCAACTTGGGTTCTGTTCCAGGAGCTTCTCAAAACTCACTCCCATCAAGAAGCTACCTATTACACGTGATCACAAACCCCCACGTGGCACTCTAACTCCCTTGAACCTTTTCCAAACGTGATCTAAACTTCCCACACGTAACACCCGCCGTCTCCTTGGGATCGCCAACAATAGGATGTCCACCTGTGCCATCCCGTTCGTCCACTTTCTCCCCTGGATCCGTCGCAGCAGCCTCCACCTTCATCGTTTTTGTCAAACCTGGAGAGTGTTTTTCGATCACACCAAACGGACGTTCAACACATGCGAATTCGGCCGTTGTTCAGCGAATTCTCCATGGATTGTCCGATTACCCCTCATGCCCGCTACTGCCATAACCGCTACTCGTCAGACATAACCGCTACTCGTCAGACATAACCGCTTTTTGTCAGACATAGCTAAAAATAGACCGCTCGGGGCGCGCCGGTCTAACTCGCGGTCGCGCCTGATACGAACTTCCGTCGTATGACACGTGGTTCGGCCCACTCACCCAACACGTGGTTCGGCCTGACAGTAGTCGGACCGAACCAGCTCACCATCACCATAGCCACACATTAAGGGAGAGGGCCAGGCCGCCTCTGAGGTGGCAACCCTCAGTCGGCCTGGAACCTCACATTCAGCTTAGGGTCCATTAGGACACGGCCAAGGGGCCATTAGGACACTGAGTTGGATGAAAGGGTTGGACAGGCTGTCGGCCCGGCCGAATACTTATTCGGCCCGGACCACAGCCTCATTGTAACTTGGACTATTGTAAAGATCCTTGTTTGAGAAAGTCTTTCCGTGCTCTAGACGTAAGTCCACTCGACTAGTCTATTTGTTCCACGTTTGTATCAACTGGTTTCGGAGCCGAAGCCGGAACCAAGACCCATACCACCCGTATGTCGAACAGCCACCCTACCTCGCCCCAGTCCTCCGCCGGCACACACGAACACCCGACTTCCCGTTATCTCACGGTGCCAGAGGAGCTGGTCGCACCACATTGGAGAAGGTTTTATATCGACCAATTGGCCTTTTGCTACGGCGGCCCAAGCGTTATCGAGGGCGTACCTCCCGGACTTGAGGGACCACCTATTCGAAGGCCGAGCCCCGTACCACCACCTACCGGGCCGAACGACGACGACGACACAGAAAGTGTCGGAAGCTGTGACTCCTGCTTCACCGAAGAGGAAAGGAACGACCCGGAGTTTCTGCGTTTCTACGCTGAAGTCCAGGAGCACCTACGCAACCGGCGGGCAAACTCGGCCGAAGAACCCCTTCGCAATCGGGACCCACGACTTGCTCACGGAGTCCAACCATGGACCTCGTCCCCTACTATGCCGAACCAGAGGCCGAAGCCATCGCCTATCCCGACGGAGTGGAGGAGATGAGCGCAGGGGACAGCATGAGCCTGGGGACCGAAGAAGACCCCCCTCCAGTGCAAGGCGTGTTTGTGCAAAACAATATCCAGCACAACGTCCAGAACGTGCACCATGTGGAGGTGAACCAAGACGAGACCTCTATCACCGTAGCCCAGCTGGCGGCCAACACCGAAGAATGGGCGGGACGTACTCAGGCCGAACTGTACCAAGCACTCAACGAAGTGCGAGGAGAACTCCACCACACCCGCGAGGAAGCCGAAGCTCGACAATGGCAAGTAGCCAACGAGCAAGCCGAAGCCATGAACACGGCCCTCGAGAACCAGAGAGCCGAACTGGAGGACCATCACTGGGAGGACCGCGTTCGGTTGGAAGAGGAGTTCATCCGACGGCTCGAGCACCTCAAAGCCGAGAATGGGCACCTCGTGGCCGAAATGGAAGAACGTATGCACCTGGCCCAAGAACGGGCGGCCGCCAAGGCAGCTCAAGACTTCCAAGACCTTGGAGCCCGGACCGAGAGGCTCACATTACAAGTGGCAGACCAGCGGGCCGCTGTCGAGACGCTCGGGGTCGAAACAAAGTGTCTACGGGAAGACTACCCATCCGTGGACGAGCTCGTGAAGTTATGGTCCAAGCAAGGTCCAGCGCAGCCCCAAGTCATTCCTGTGTACATGGCCGGAGCCGGAACCCAAACTGTGACCCAAACTACACAAGCGCCACCCGGACCACCCCCGTCTTCCAGTTTTCAAGACGTGCCCCTTGTTTCTCCTATCGTCAGCAACGCACCCGCGGTACCGATCCTCGTGCCACCCAGTGGAGTACCCAGCCAACGGCGAGCCGGACCACCACCAGGACCTGTCATTCGAGAGCCCGGTTCTGCACCAACGGGCGGGCCGAGGCCGAGCCGAAGAGACCCAGCGGCCGCCGTAAGGCCACCCAGCGGCCAGAACCAAGCCACCAATCCTACACCGCCATCCGGCCAAGGACCTCCTATGGCACCACGTCAAGAACCACCCCCTGGACCCAGTCAACCACAGGGAGTTGGAGCTGTCGGATTCAATTCGGGAACGGACCCGTTTGCGGGCCTGGGTTCCTATGCCTCAGTTGGACAGCAAGACCCCAACTCCGGATTCCGAGACGCTCCAAGAAGACGGCGGCCAGGAGGAGGAGGCGGGGACGATGGTGATGGAGGTGGTGGGCCGAATGGACCAGGAGGATCTGGCGGGCCGAATGGACCTGGTGGGCCAAATGGACCGGGAGGAGGACCAAATGGACCTGGCGGCGGGCCGAACGGACCTGGAGGTCCCGGAGGACCTGGCGGACCGGGAGGACCATTTGGACCACAATTACCCGGAGGGCCACCAGCAGCAGGAGGCAATGGATTGAGACAAGTCAAGATACCAATGCCACGAGCTTTCAACGGCACCGCGAATGTCACGGACTGGCTGATGCGCATGGGCCGATGGTTTCGCGCCCAGGCCATTCCAGAAGAGCTATGGCTTCAGGTCATCTGTGCCAACACAGAGGGCCCTGCAGCCGAATGGATGAATTTAACCGAGCTCAAAGTAATGGAGGGCCGAAGACAGCCATTTGCCGACTGGCGCTCGTGGGCCGAGGAGGCTCGAAAACTGTTCCAACCGACGACAACCTCTGAACACGCCCGAGTCGAGTTACGAACCCTGAGGCAGACGACCTCAGTGAAGGACTACATCAAGCGCTATAACAGCGTTTGTTTCAGGATCCCGGATATGAGTGAAGCGGAGGCATATAGCGCATTCACCGCAGGCTTGCGTGAACCGATCCGAAGTCAAGTTGTTGGCTTCATTCGTGACGACGTGCAAGCCGCTATCGAAATGGCCGAACGGCTCGATGGTATCCGTGGACTTCATAACTCGAGTGGAGGCCGTGGTGGAGGAGGTCATCAGCGTTGGAATCGAAGATCAAGAGTTAACAGTATTGGCGACAAAGCCGGAGATGATCGTCTCAACTACATTGGTGGAAACCGCGGCCGGGGAGGTTCAAGCCGAGGCCGAGGCCGAGGCCGTGGCCGCAGTGGGGGAAGATTTGGAGGACGAGGAGGTGGAGGCCGATCTACCACACCAAGTGGAAGAGGAGGCCGGGGTGGTATATCATGCTACTTGTGCGGAGGAGATCATGGGATCAGGAATTGTCCCAAGCTCTCGGCCGCAAAGCGTTCGATAAACTGAAGGTCCGGGGCGCGAGGCCACCTACCCTGGACACAAATGCGGGTGGTACCAGGGCCGAGGTTCCGGAAGATTTTGGGGAGGAGCAAGCAGAAGGAATAGATGATAGAAAAATGACCAAGAGAGTTACTTGGCCGGACAAGGCGGAAGAGCATGAAAAACGGATAGACACTAGCTCCAGCTCGCATAGTTCCAATACTGCAGCGCGAGCCGAGTCCCATGGAACAGGACTCAGTGAAGGAGCGGATGATACTGGCCACACACGGCCTGGGGTATCATCAGGGGAACCACCATCCACTGTACAGCTCGGCCCGCAAGGCAACCGAGGGATGGATGGTTCAAATTTTTCTCAAGTGCCGGGGGCACTCAGTCGCGCCGACTCTGCAGTGGCCGACAATTTTTCTTACATCGCCAGGACAGGAAACACCTGTTCCAAAGGGCGGTTTACTGGCTTCGAGATAGCCATTCAAGTTGGAGACCGACCGGTGAAGGCGTATGTGGATAGCGGAAGTTGGGAAAACTACATCTCAACGGCAACTCAAGCACGACTGGAATTGGAGGCAACCGGAGAGCACCGCACCCTGGTCATGGCGGATGGTTCCAAGGGCTCAACCCGGGGCCGAGCCGAACATGTTCGATTTCGATCGGGCCGAGCCACTTTTGTCGCGGATTTCCACATCTTTCCCGACATGGCATACGAGATGATTTTGGGCATCCCGTGGCTTGTAGCCGAAAACCCCGATCTCTGCTTTCGGACACGGACAATCTCGGTTCAGCGGGGGAAGACAAGGATTTCCCTTCCTCTAGCTATCTCGGGCAAGCCTCGACCCACCGAGACTATGAGCGTGGGCGACATGGAACAGACATCCGCGGCCAAGCTTTTAAAGGATGCGCGTGCTGGACAAGGAGACGTTGTGATGGTAGTGGTTACCGAAGCCGAGGCCGAACAAAACGATGAACATACCAAAGATGATATCAGCAAGTTGGTTCGGCCCGAGCTCTCAAAAGCGATCACCCAGCTCTTAACGGACTACAAGCGAGTCTTCGCTTCTGACCTTCCTAAAGGACCACCACCGGTCAGGAACGGTCATGAATTCGAGATCGAACTGGAGGAAGGAACTAAGCCGATCTTTCGGCCTATGTACAAGCTCTCTCCAGCCGAACTCGCGGAGGTCCGAAAACAGCTCGACTACATGTTGGACCGGGAGCTGATTCGGCCCTCAAAGAGTCCGTGGGGCGCCCCCATCCTTTTCGCCAACAAGAAGGATGGAGGGCTTCGCTTTTGCATTGACTACCGGTGGATCAACCAGCGGACGGTCAAGAACCGCTACCCACTCCCTCTCCCTGAAGAATTATTGGACCGCCTCCAGGGAGCCAAAATCTTCACTCGGCTGGACTTGCGCTCGGGGTACTGGCAGATGCCCATCCGGGCCGAAGATCAGGAGAAGACCGCTTTTCGGACCCGTTATGGGCACTACGAATACAAAGTAGTGCCCTTCGGCCTAACGAATGCACCCCCGCAGTTCATGGCGATGGTGAACGACCTCTTCCGGGATTTCCACGACAAGTTTCTTGTGGTCTTCCTGGACGACATCATCGTCTACAGTAAAACGGAGGAGGAACACGCGGAGCACCTTCGGCTCGTGCTGGACAAGCTGGCCGAGCATCAGCTCTACGCGAAGGCGTCAAAGTGTTCCATCGCCGTCAAAGAACTGGATTTCGTGGGGCATTGGATTTCGGCCGACGGCATCTCCCCTCATCGCAGCAAGACCCAAGCCATTCAAGATTGGAAGCCCCTACAGTCTGTGCCGGAAGTGCGGAGTTTTCTGGGCATGGTGTCCTACTACCGACGCTTCATCAGGGAGTTTTCAAGGATTGCTGCTCCCATCCAGAAGCTCGTCAAGAAGGACCAAGCCTGGGAATGGGGTCCGGCCCAGACAGCAGCGTTTCAAGAGCTCAAGGACCGACTCACTTCGGCCCCAGTACTCTTGATCCCAGACCCGGCCAAGCCGTATGTTGTTGCCACAGATGCATCGGACTTCGCATTAGGAGCTACCTTAATGCAGGGCAGCAAGGAGGAAGGTTATCAGCCCATTGCATTTTTGAGCCGTTCCCTGAACTCCGCCGAGCAGAAGTATTCGGCCTACGAAAGGGAACTATTGGGCATCTCCTATGCTCTCGCCCAATGGCGTCACTACCTGGAAGGAGCTCCTGGTGGAACTACGGTGTATACGGATCACCTCCCAGCTACCCATTTTCTACAGCAACGCGTCCTTTCACGGACTCAAACGCGTTGGTTGAAGTCTGGATCGTTCCAGTCTATCAAGCCGAAGATTTTATATCTTCCGGGCCGAGCCAATTTTGTGGCCGATGCGCTTTCTCGCAAGCCACAACTCCGGCTCAATGCGATTTTGGGGGCCAAAATCTCGCCCGGGGAGGCACAAGACTGGCAAGCCGCCATAAAGGAGGACCCTATTCTTCGACCAATCGTGACCAAACTTGAAGAGGGACGAGCAGTGCAGGGGTACACCCTGACCCCAGATGGACTGCTCATGTATCAAGCCAAGGACGTTGGAGCCGAGCCGAAACTCGTTGTGCCGGTTTCCAAACGCCAGGTGGTATTGCACGACCACCACGATGTGCCGATGGCGGGACATCCAGGGAAAGCTCGGACAGCCGAGCTTGTGAGCCGAAGACATTGGTGGAAAGGCTGGCGCCGAGCCGTGAACCACTATGTCGAATCGTGCCCCACTTGCCAGATGATGAAGACCGAGAATTCCAAGCAGAAAGGGTTGCTACACCCTCTGCCAGTTCCGGCCTACAAGTGGGAGCAGCTGACGACCGACCTCGTTACTGACTTACCGAAGTCTAACGGGTACACGGCCGTGGCTGTCTTTGTGGATCGGCTCACGAAGATGTGCAAGTTCGTCCCGTGCACCAAGGAGGTTTCGGCGAAAGGATATGCCGAGCTCTTCCTCTCCAAAGTATTCCCCACCTCAGGGATACCGGAAGTTATCGTGTCTGATCGAGACCCAAGATTTACGAGCCAGTTCTACAAGGAGTTGTTTCGGCTCGTGGGCACCGATCTAAGGATGTCGACCGCTCACCATCCGCAATCTGATGGACAGAGCGAAGTTACAATCCGAACACTGGAGAACTTCCTTCGGCCCTACATTGAAGCGAGGCCGGAGACATGGAGTGAATACCTCAGCACGGCCGAATTTGCTGCAAACAATTCGGTCAACGCCAGCACCAAATACACCCCTTTCTACCTGATGTATGGGCAACACCCAAGAGGCTTGGAGGCCGACCGGCCGAGTACAAACGTGGAGGCGGCCGAGGCCATGGTGAGCCGAATGAACCGAGACCTGGAGGAGGCCAAAGCAAACTACGCTTCGGCCCAGGAGACCATGTGTGAGAGCGCCAACAAAAAGAGGCGACATGTGGAATTCGCAGTGGGACAGGAGGTTTGCCTCCGAAGTGCCCACCTCCCTTTGGCCGTAACCAAGCACATTCCGGCCAAGGTCAGGCGAAGGTTCATCGGGCCGTTCAAGGTTGAGGCCGTAATATCACCAGTGGCCTATAGGCTCGACCTCCCACCAGGCTGGAGGCTTCACCCTACATTCCACGTCTCCAAGCTCAAGGAATACAAGCGGTCCGAGGAGTTCGTGCGGGATGCACCTCCCGGCCCGGCTCTCATCGATGAGCTGGATGGAGAAGAGGAATACGAAGTGGAGGCTATTGTCAGGGAGAAAGGAAAGGGAAGAGGAAAACGTTATTTGGTTTGCTGGAAAGGATACCAACCCCATGAGGCAACATGGGAGCCGAAGGAGAGTCTGACACATTGTTCAGATCTGCTGGCCGAGTTCGTTGCACGAACGGGCCGAGCATGACTGGAGGAAGCTTCTGATGCAACTGACGAGGGTGATGGGGGAGTTGGAAGTCATGATGACGAACCGATGAGGTCAACCTCGGCCGGAATGGGACGGTACCTCAAACGGGGCGGTACCTCGGAAGTTCGGAGGGAATTCCCATCCCTCGTCACATCAGAGTGTACCTTTCAGTTGCGCACTGTGTCTGACCAGTACCTCATCGGCGAATTTAAGGAGAAGTAACGAAGGCGCTACAGAAAGCCTTTGTTTGATTGAGTCAGAGGAAAAAAAAAAAAAAAAAAAGAGAGAGAGCCCACACGGCCGAACACAGAAAAGAAAGGAAAGGGGAGCCATGGATCTGACAGCGGCCAACTTGGAGCGATTTCTGCA
The DNA here is from genome assembly GCA_030272585.1 of Bryopsis sp. KO-2023. NCBI lineage: Eukaryota > Viridiplantae > Chlorophyta > Ulvophyceae > Bryopsidales > Bryopsidaceae > Bryopsis > Bryopsis sp. KO-2023. Next base: position 1,150,220 of record BSYQ01000005.1, read on the forward strand.
GGACGCGCGACAGTCCACTGAGCAGAAGAACAAGCTCGAGGCCGAACTCGCCGAATGGCAAAATAGGGCCAACGAGGCGGAGAAGCGGGCAAAGGCCGCTGAGGAGAAAGTGGCTCAGTTGGAGGAACAGCTGAAAACGCAGCGCTTGGATGCGTTTCGGCAAGCAGCAGTGTGGGGGCAGGAAAGGGAAAGGCTGGCGAAAACAGCCATGTCCGAAGCTATCGACACTCTCAATCGTGGACTGCAGCGTATGGAAATGGACCAACCTCCGGCCCAGGAAAAAGGAAAAGAGCACGTGGAAACCGAAACGGTGGAAGACTCGGTACAGGAAGAAGTCGTTACGGAAAGGCCACCGGAGGGACCATCGTCAACCCCACTGAAGGTGGTGGTCCCGCGACGAAAAAGATCAAGGAAGCTCAAGGGTCGAGGGGTCGGGAGGTTCATACTGGACGAGGCGATGGAGGTGGACCAGGCGGAGGCCGAGGGGGAGGACGAGCAGCAATTGTGGGACTACACGGAGGATCCCTATGCCGATTTGGAGGACGCTCTTCCCCCAAGGCCGAAGCCTGGTCCAGTGTTGCTCTCGGGGAGTGAGGATGACCCGATATCCGAGGAACCCCCGAAGGCATCGTCCCTACCTCCACCACCACCTCCAGCACCTGCTCCGTCCACGTTCGCCTGCGCCGCTTGCGCATATCCGCGGGAAGCTCCCCGCCCTGGTTTGGATCGGGTGCTCTGCAAAAGAGGGCATCTTTTGTGCAAAAAACACAATGTGGGGTTGAGGATCGCGGCACGAGCAGGAGCACTCATCTCGGCCGACGAGTCGGGAGGACCTTACCTCCCCCGCATACAGGATCTCATTGGTGAGGGAACAAGGCGTCAGGCCGATCCTCCCATTCGACGCCCCACTCCCGGATTGTCCAAGCTGTACCAAGGAGTCGTTAAAGGGTCGCTGGCCGGGCAAGCTCAAAGAGCAGATCGGCACCTGGAATACTCAGTATTTCCAGGCTCTCGGCTTGGAACTCCCAGGAGCAGCCAGATCGCACCGCCAGCCGAGCCACCCACCACCATCACCAGACCAACCATCAGCACCTTCCTCGGCGACTCGCCTTCCGCTCCCTCCACACAGCCCAGCAACGTCCAAGAGGCATGGGCCGAGGACCAGGTCGCAGAAATAGGCGAACTGGTATCGCGAACGAAAGAGAGAAGGGCAAGGGATGTTTGGGTGTTTTTACAGTGTGATGGTGGGAGACTGGGATTGGGCTGAGTTTCTGTTGATTTTACTTTTCTGGATAAGGGACATTCAGATCCAGAACTGGGTTATTTTGTTTTGAGTTCTGACCCAATGGTTTTTATACAATGATTTTTATACAGTGGATTGGCCAGGCTGGGTCAATCACCTGCTTTCTGGATACTTATAAGGGAATCTGCATTTGGACCTTATGGGTTGCTTTGTATAAACAGTTAGCTGGTTTACAGTACATGATTCGGCCTGCAGGTGGCAGCCTTATCATTTGGTTGATTTTGTTGATAATTCGCTTAGAGTTTTTGAACACTCTTTTAATTCAGCGAAGGTTAAACATTATTTGACTCCCTTAAAAGCTAAAGGCTTGTTGGATGCCTTGAAAGCGTTTTGTGTGTGTCTATGCGTATGTGTGAGTGTAACCCCCAAATTTCGGTTACTTGGGTACGCGAGGCGCGTACTTGCGTGGGGGGGGAGTGGTTGATACGAACTTCCGTCGTATGACACGTGGTTCGGCCCACTCACCCAACACGTGGTTCGGCCTGACAGTAGTCGGACCGAACCAGCTCACCATCACCATAGCCACACATTAAGGGAGAGGGCCAGGCCGCCTCTGAGGTGGCAACCCTCAGTCGGCCTGGAACCTCACATTCAGCTTAGGGTCCATTAGGACACGGCCAAGGGGCCATTAGGACACTGAGTTGGATGAAAGGGTTGGACAGGCTGTCGGCCCGGCCGAATACTTATTCGGCCCGGACCACAGCCTCATTGTAACTTGGACTATTGTAAAGATCCTTGTTTGAGAAAGTCTTTCCGTGCTCTAGACGTAAGTCCACTCGACTAGTCTATTTGTTCCACGTTTGTATCAGCGCCGGTCTAATGCGCGCGCGTGCGCCGGTTGCCTATACCTAACCCTAAAATAACCAAAATTGTACGACATATGCTGACGTGGCTGCCTACTTTTAGCTATGTCTGACGAGTAGCGGTTGTGGCAGTAGCGGACATGGGAGTAGCGGTTATGCAGGGGCTCGTATTAGTCATGAAGGCTTTTGGTTAAAATAGAAAAGTGGAAGGAAATTCTAACACATGGCAGCTTTTATATCTTTGCTGTATCAAATACGACGGACGTGGTGTTCGCAAGGACGTTTATGGTTGGTATGACCAACAAGGCTCGCTGAACGGGTTGTTTTTGGGCGAAATCTCACGGTGGAGGAATGAATATTTGCATGGATACTTTATGATCTCTGGGAGGTGGAGGGTTTTGATTCATCATATCTTGGATGATGACAGGAGTTCCATGGATATGGATGGATGGATTTCAATAGGGGCCGTTTTTTATCATTGGTACGATCATCAGGGATCGTCTTACCTCTGTTGGTAAAGCGAAAGTCGTTGAGGAAGACATATCATCTTATATCAGACCTAAAAGTGTGACTTGTCTGATGGAGGGTTTGATGAAAGAGTGACCTATCTGACGGAGGGTTTGATGGAAATGGGTGTGCTTTTCCATTGTTGGCGTTTAACCACCATCAGAATAATTCAGAGGGGGGTGAAGTATACCAGAAGAGAGTATCTGTTCAGAAGAGCAGAGAGCATTTTTATAAGCAAGGGAGGCGAAGAGTCTGTGTTGAGGGGAAATGAGAGCGTTCTTGGTGGATTGGGTTGACTAACTTGATTGATTGGGTTGACTTGCTTGATTGGGTTGATTTAGTTGATTTAGGTTGCTGGCCAGCAGGAGTTCACAGGTTTCTTGCTCTCATGGAAACACTTATGCAGGAAAGGGGCTTTGCTTGCCCTCATGCAGGAACACAGTGCGGGATCATGGTGCAGAACAGAGCGGGATCACGGTGCAGAACAGTGAACTGCTCATCAGCATTGTTTGCCTCTGTCACCCTTTTGCTGTTTGATTTTCGCTCTACTCTTGGGACAAAATCTGATCCATAATTTGATATGCCCTTCGGAGTAAAAATTGATGTAAAAACTTAAAAAAAATAAAAAATAAAAAAAATCATGAAGTGTGAGGAGCTGTACTCAAGCACACGAAGTCCCCCTCCAAGTGACTTGAGAACTTTTCATGCGAAAATCCACATTTGGGTGGACCTTCACAAAATCCACATTTGGGTAATCGTTCGCATTTTTCCCAATAGGATGATAGGTCGCTGGTGAAATTTTGAAAAATTTGTGAGACTAATGATTTGAAGAAACCGTGGAGACAACTCAATCAATCAATCAATATTACATGGAGACAATTGTGATGTTGCAGTACAACAAACGGGTGTTTTGATGCTGTTGATAGGCTGGATATTTTTTGAATAGTGCTTGGGGGGTGAGATACATTTCTTTTTTGTAAGGCTGGTGGTTCATGATGTCATTGTGATGAATTTTACAAGCCAGAAAAATTCACAAACAATTCACGGTTGGGGAAAAAATTGCACGTTTTTTCTCACATTTGGGCACCGAAAAGTCCCCATCAAAAGTCCACATTTAGGTGAACCGGAATTCACACACAGGGACAGCTGAATCAGCTGTCGCCTACTACAATGCAGTCGCCGAATTTTTTTTTATTTTTTTTATTTAATATGGAAAATGCTCAAGCTGACCTGATCGGCACCCCAGATCACCATGTTTTTGCCTCAATCTTGTATCCAGAAGCTTAAGTAATTTCACTATTATTTCTTTTAGCTATTTCTTTTATTTATTATATTTCTTTCTTTCTTTATTTATTCAATTATGAATTCATTTGTTTATTTTATTATTTTTATCTCTCTTTCTCTTTTTATTTATTTATTCATTATTTATTTATTTTTTATTTTATTTTGAACACCAAGCGTTTGTGGCATGGATATCTAGGTGATCGAGTTGGGTCGAATTCCAGGCACGCTGCCAGCAATCGAAAAAGTTCAATTGAGTGCAAGGCCGCATCAGGGTTTCAGAAATGCCAGGGAGGAGCAATGGCTTCAATTCTATCAGTACTCTGCGGACTTGGGCGATGTGGAGGCACAAACCGCCATCGGTCAGTTTTTCAATTATGGAGCTTAGGGTGTGCCAAGGGACCATCAGCAAGCTCTGCATTATTTCAAGTGGGTAGCCAGCACATGCCCCATCTGGGGGAATATCACAATTTGCCTGGTAGCAGTGGGTCAGGTTCAGAAAAACAAGAAACAAAAATGAAAATACATGGCATTTTTCAGCAGCTGACAAGTTTTTTTTCGCAGCTGTGCCGAGAACGTATGTTTGTTTGTTTTTCAGGTTAACACTTCGTCTTTTTTTTCCCTTTTTTCCCCCCAGTCAAGCTGCGGAGGCGGAAGATGCAGGGGCGATGAGTCATTTGGGCCACATGTATGCGAATGGCCTGGGGGTCGAACAGAACAACAAGACTGCTTTGAAGTGGTTTGAGAAAGGTGCCGGGGAGGGGCACCCCAACAGTCATTATGGACTGGGCTACATGTACCTCGCAGGCTACGGAGTCAAAAAAGATTTACAGAAAGCGTTTAGGAATTTCAACAAGGTCAGCAGCCCTCCAATACAAAACCTAACTGTGAATTGACAATAAGAAAAGAGGAAAAGGGGGGGGGGAGGTGCTCCACATTGTTCAAACTCACTGTGAATTGATAATAGGGAGAGGAAGGGGGGGGGGGGGTTGCACAACATTGTTCAAAATTTGTCTCTTTTCAGCGAAAGTATCCAGTGTTTTGGCACCTTTCCATCTGGTGGGTGGAAATTTGCCTTTTTTTTTTAATATTATCTTGGAATGAGAATATGTGTGTGGACAGCATCATCTTCTCTCGGTTTGTTGGATGAAATTTCCCCTCCCCACCTCCTAAGGATTATTTGGAGCCCTGTTCAGGTGAAGGGGTGGAAGCTCCTTTGCAGGAATTTTTTTACAGTCGAAACTGCGACAGCGGTGTCCTGTGCCAAGAGACGGCGAATTCAAAAAACCCAACCAATCCATACAGCCTGGAATTTACTCCACTGCCTGATCTGCAACTCCCGAAGTACGAGCAGGTGGCGATTGGATGCCAAAGATAGTCTTCAGCGAATGTTTTGAACGAACAAATAAACGAATAAATGTACGACCTTTAACCCATGTGGATAGGGAATTAATGATGTTTTGTTTCTGTCAATATTTGTGGAGTTATTTTCTGTAAGCTGATGGGTGATGTGTGTTTTGGGGGGTGCATTGTCCAGTTTGTCTTGAAAAATGGAATGCACAAAGAAGTGCTGACGGTTCGAGGGAAATGAATCATGGAGGATGGTGGACATATGGAACCCGATGAGCTCTATGTGTGCAGAATGCATCGCAGAGGTTTTGGCTGAAGGTCATTTAGGTGTTATTCATTCGAATATGCGACGCGTAAGAGATTCACACCAAGTCTTCACTCGAATGTACACTTGATGTGGAACGAATGTACACCGAGTCCGATCTACACTCGGGTGCACTTTTTTCGTAGTAATTCTAGAATTGATCGAGGATTTGTTACACACAGCAAAACTGTTTTTCCTCGAGAATCCTAAGAGGAATCAGGACTACCCAACCCCAAAAAGACCTACCTGCCACACCCTGCGCATCCCCCTCCCCCCTTTTTTGTGTGTGTGTGTGTGTGTTCATGTTTCTTCGGATACCCCTCCACCAGAGACCTTGTTTTTCTTTTTTTTTTCTGACCACATCTCACGAAGGAACGAACCCAGGCTTTCACGAAGCCCCGTCCCAATCAGACTCAGAACAGAGGGGCGGCGAACCGCCGCTACTCCAACGCCCCATCCGAAACCTGAACAGAACAGGGAAAAAAAAAAAAAAAAACACAAGGAAAGAAGGGCCAAAAACTGAAGCGAACCGGATTCAACCCACGATGGCAACCGATCGTCGTTATCAGGCGTACCATATTAACCACTTGAGGGACATGGGAGGCGTTGACGCCGAAGGTGGTGATGGTTGTCTGGAATCTCAAACTAGTTCTTTCTTTCAACACGGTCTGTAAAAACACGGTCTGTAGCATTGCATTGCATTGGGTTGGGTTTGTGTTGAGATGAGTCGTTGCATGCCGACTGTCCTGACATTGGATTCCATTGTCCCAAAGCCTGCAAACAAGTTTGTTACAAATACAGCATTTCCTTCGAAGGCTGAAGTCACTTCCAGCAATCTGAAACAACCCCAACCCCACCACTCTCAGGCTCTGCCATCATTCCCTCCCTTCAGTCTCCCAGTCTTTTTCAGGCTTTACCTCTGTGGAGCATAACAAGGAAGCAGTTTGCATTCGAAGCCTTCCAATATTTGCCTCTCGAATTTTGAGAATCAGTGGAGAGTGCTGCAGCATGAACAACTGGAGTGAATCAGTCTTGGTTGTAATCAGTTTTTTAGTGCAGTGCGGCCGAAGCTGGTGAAAAAACATGAAAATGTTAGCTTAGTTAACATACATGAATAGATTTCTGGGAAAAACCATAAATGATGTCCCCTTCTCATCCCTTTTGGTGAACACAACTGGAGGGAGAACATTATTTTTTTTCTTTCGCAGATGTGAAGTACCAAGGAAGAGCGTACGTACAAAGAAAAATCACAGTTGGAGGGGTTCAAAAAAGATTGCAAATCAACTGTGCAAGATTGGTGGCCAATCTCCACCGTTTGCGAGAGGGAGGGGGACTTACTCCCTTCAGTTGGCAAGGTTTTTCTGCCCTTTTTTTTCTCTCTTCCCGAGACCCACATTGACAGTGCCGCCAATCTGTTGTCATTCCTTTGGGAGAATGGCAATTTCGAGCGATTCATCAGCAGGATGTCTGGAGGTTCGGTTGGCAATGTCCAGGCCCCCGAGGGATGCCCACCCCCAGATCAGCCCCGTCCAACCTTTTTTCTGGGCAGATCAGGCCCTGGAGCGCCGGGTACAGGAGAAAATAAAAGCAAGACATTTCTGACCTGTGCCAGCCATCTCATTTCAGTGAGGTCCTTCCTTCTCCTTGATGTCCTTATTTTCATCCAGGCGTGGACAACCAGGCTTCCCAGGGATACCCCTCACAAGGTCAGCGCCATCCCCCGTTAGGCACTTCTTCCAGGCGGATCAGGCGGGCGTCCAGGGAGGCTAGGTATAGGAAAAATCCCAGGACACTTCTGACCTATGTCAACAATACTTCGTAAGACTAACGTTTCAGTTGCTACCTTTTTTTTTCCCAGGAAGACTAGATGACCCCTTTCCAAAGCCAAAATTCACAGGGGTCGTCTACGATGATGTGCTGAAGCGGGTGATGCCCACAACCACAAAGCTAAAGCAAGCTCGGGTTCATGAAAAAAAAGACAAGGCACGAGGTAAGCGTTGACACTTTTCGTTAATCGCCGTCAGGAATACAATCAGCCAAAGTGTATTGCACTTCTCCAATTATAGTGCCCATCCTCTTCCAAACCAGTTTTGCTGTCCGGTTTTCTTTGCAGCTCTTGAATGGGCACACATTCAGGATGAGAGGCAAAAAAAGATGCGGTGAGCAGAGGGGGATGAGAACTTTGAGGATGAGCTTGATGGTGAGGATTGGGAGTCTGATACGGACGAAAGGCTTCAACGTGCGATTGATCTCCATGGCGTCTTGGCGGAATCTGATTTGGAGGAGGCATGCGCGACAGAGGATGTCCACAACAAAAAACCACAAGTCAATCTGAGTCCTAAGTACTTTGCAGTTTTGCAAGCCTATGTCGATGCAGTGGATGGAGATGAAAGCGATATTCGACGAAAGGGAGAACAAGTGCATGCATTGTTTGGTGTGCCAGGCAACTCGTTTATCCCAACCCCCAAGAGGATAACCAAGCTACGCACCAAGTGTGTAGCTTGGCTGAATCGAAAAAGTACATGGCGTTCTTACTTCAGCCGCATAAACGCTTTCTTGGTGAGTGAAAAACAGGGGAACTGGAATGCAATGCAAACAGGTCATAAATATAATGACAATTAATAACAACTATTTTTTTCACCCCAGCCCCAGCCATCCCACCATTCTGAGCTGCAGCCGCAGTGTGGTCCAGGAATTCCAGAGGAAAACAGGTTGAAAAAGAAATAATAAAAGAATTTAATCAATGCCATAGTAGAAAACTGCTGTAAAAATGAAAAAGAAAAGAGTTACTGTATCAAAATATGATACAGAGAATTTTGTTTTGTTGCACTGATCGCGACACCAACTGGTCGCTCTGTATCACTCTGTTTTCGAATATCCCTTTACCTTGACATCGAGTAACAAGCTGTCCTTCGGAGCCAAATATTTATTTGACCCTGTGGCAAGGGAACACCTCGGCTGAGCCGCTGACAGATTGTACAGGCAAGCACCATTCCTGCATACTGTTGGGTTCTAGGAGAAGATAATGAAGTCGCAGTCTTGGACCAGTCACAACTCTGCTAACCAAGGACTGAACCATACACCGTTCTTAGCTGAAAAAAGAATACAGTAATGGTGCAGACTGTTCAGTTCATTTTGCTTGCATGGTTGCTTGATGAGCAGGTTGACTAGAGAAGTGCACTGACTGAAAGTCCACCAAAGCCCCCTACACCTTCAATATCTTGAACTTTCTCAAAGTTGTGAGAGCCGAAACTATTGTCGCTGAAACACCAACTTTGCATCGCAACAATAGATCCAACTGAAAAATCTAATATGGCATTCTGGAAATAAATGTTTTCCAATGTGCATTAGAACTGAAATCTAAAAATAGTCAAATAGTAAAAAACAATGGAATTACAGAAATCCTTAGATTTTACCGGGGGGTGGAGGGGGGGGGGGGGGGGGGAAATGCAAAAACAACGAAAACATATGGTTATAATAACTTGTCGTGAGTTTAAATAAATAATAGAGTTTTTTTTTTTAAATTCTACATATAAAATTTGTCATTCAACGTTGGTCAAAACCATTTCTCCAGTTTTTTTTTTCCACAGGAGAACATTCTGCGAGCTGGTTTGGGAAGTGGGTGGCAAAATTTCCTCGTTCGATTGGGCTCCGACAATTTTCGTAGTGAGTCGAGTGGAGAAACAACAAATCTTTCGCCTAGATATGTTACAATTTTTCTTGAACACCATTCATACAGATCCTTTTCTTCAGTTCTCTTCCCCATGTTTTTTTTTATATATACCCACAAGTCAAACCCAACATTAGGCTGCTGCAACCCCACTCGAAAGCAAGAGAAAATATATTTAATGAGTAAAAAACCGAAACGGGCAGACGTACAAACCCACTTCCTGAAAAAGGCCTTCACTCAAATCCCTGGCCAAGAAAAAAAAATGAAAAAAAAAAGCATTATACACAAAACTATTGGCTCAGCAAATTGCAAGAAGTCCACCTGCTGTGACCGATTAAGTGATAGATAACCGGCTGTTGGCCAGCAAATGGGGATGCAACAATACCTCTTTTGGCATTCGGAAAACCCTGACTAACCCAGATCGAGGAAGAAGAAAAAATGAAGCAAACAAAAACTCATGTTTGGAGGGGGGGGGGGAATGATAGACCTCCATAGTCCGCCAAACACAGCCAGCAAAACTCTGCGCCACAGCCGCCGGCGTCTTGTCTGCAAGTCATGTGATCGCAGCCCCCAGTTTTCTCGATCGCATGGTTGCACTGGGGGCAGCGCTTGAAATTGGACCTTTCCAGCAACTGCAGCAACGCCACCTCCTCACCCTCCTCGCATCTTCGTCGTGTTGCGAGCAGGTCCTATGAGTGTGCCAAGGGCAGCGAGAGTCTCGAGATTCCTTTTCTGGTCTTAGCTTTGATTGTGTTGAAACCTGAGGAGCCCCAGTAATTGGTTAGTACCCTCACAGATAGGAATGGTGGCGCCCCATCATAGGAAAATCTGCAAGGGCTTTTTGTCAGGATGGAACAACGGGGAGGGGAAGAGATCAATTCAACGACATGTGGTGACTTAAGGATGAGTCCAATTCACAATCATCATCATTGATCATTCGCAATCAATTATGACCATTCGATTCCACCTCTCTCACTCGGGGCTTGGTGCTGATCCACCATCCACTTTTCTTTTTCAGGGTCAGGCGGGAATAGGGATCAGAGGGTGGGACTTGCCAACCAATATTCATCATCCTCTTATGAGTTTAGTTTCATTTTTCCTGTTGCCCAATCGGTCAATCCACAATCAGTCCCTCTGCTCGATCAGTTTCATTTACACAACCCGCTTGGTTACCCCAAAACAGACTCATTTGGATGCCAGTTAAGACCAGTTAACAGCTGTTGCACTTTCTAAGGTGAAGACTTTAAAAGAACTTAATGTCAGGTTTTGTTGTGTGGTCGTTCCCCAACGATAGCACAATTATTCAGCGAAACAAACTTTTGACGACGTCCCAAGCAATGATATCTTGATAACGAAATGGGAAGAAGGGGAAAACAATGGGGAAAAAGGGGATATGGAATTTGCAGGGGGTGACTGCAGTTTATAGTGGGAAAACAATGGGGAAAACAAAGGGTAAAAAGGGGATATGGAATTTGCAGGGGGTGACTGCAGTTTATAGTGGGAAAACAATGGGGAAAACAAAGGGGAAAAAAGGGATATGGAATTTGCAGGGGTGACTGCAGTTTATAGTGGGAAAACAATGGGGAAAAGAAAGGGTAAAAAGGAGATATGGAATTTGCAGGGGGTGACTGCAGTTTTTAATGAAATATTGAAAAAACCCAAGTCTGTGCGAACCCTGTCCACCTCTGTGCGAACCCTGTCCATCTCTGTGCGAACCTTGTCCACACAGAACCTACACAGACTTGGGGTCTGTGCAGTCTGTGTGTTTGTCCCCAGGCACCTGTGCACATCTGCTGTGTCCTGTGCTTCACACAGGACAGGATGAACCTGTGCTGCACAGACAGAGCACAGGCATAGCACAGACCCAGCACAGACAGTGCACAGGCCCTGTCTGTGCTGTGCTGTACAGGTCTGTGCACCTGTGCAGCACAGGTCAAACCCTGTGCACAGAACAGACTGTCTGTTCTGTTCTGTCCTGTGCACAGGGGTCTCAGCCCATGTCTGCTCACCATGAGTGAGGTGAGGTGGTTGTCTGGTGATTGTCTCAGCGTTCCGTCGCCCGTACAGGGAACGTTGCACAAAACTCTATCGAAGCTCAGCACATTCTGCAACAACCAGCAATATGCACTTTCTTTGGTTTTTTCTGTTTTCAGCAATTATTAGAATCCGGACAAGCACGGCAAAAGAGGAGGTCGATTGTCTTGTCTAGGTGTTTGTTTTGTTTTTTGTTTCGAAGAAAATGTGAATGCAGATTTGCACTCGAAAGAAAAGAACGGCACCACAACAGGTACAGAAAGCAAAAAAAAAAGAGAAAAAACATCTTAAACAAGAACAAAATTATTATAACGAAAATGCACTCTTGCAAGAAAACCTTACAGAAATGGATAAACGTGGCTACCTCATTTTCGAATCTTCTCCTGGTGGGAAACTGTGTGGCATCGTGACTTGTGACCATGATGTTCGGGCTGCACATTCGCTTGATTTGATGTGTCAGCAGATTGCACCTCTGATAGTCCAAGTCATTTGCCACCACGAGTCCAGTGGGTGGCACTTGAGGGTCTACGTGAAGCTTTTCCAGAATTTGAGTAGTCTTGGAGCCAAGGGATGTACACATGTCCAGTACCTGGATACAGACATCAACACGGGTTTTTGAATGATGCGACCAGCTGGCAAAGGCCCAGAGTTTTGACGCGACAAAGGATTAGTCACAAACTGTAGGTTCTAAATTCAACTACGAAAGGGGTGCTTCATTGATGGAATTAGCTGATGTGAATTATACATCGACAGGCGGAAAAAGCATCCTAGTCATAGAACTCTGCCTGCATTGCAAAAATATTGATATAGTTCTGGAGGTAGATATGCTTTCCATTCTCATCAAATCAGTCATGTGAAATTTTGTTTATAAAAAATTATATTTGAGTCTGGATGGACTGTTTTTTTTTTCTTCCTCACATGATGCTCCGGCTTGACATCCAAAAAGAGAGGGGGTATCATGGACACAGCTTCTTGTCGACTCATGCTTCCATCGACAGTTTCCTTTTCCAGCAATTCATGGAGTTCTGCCAGACTGCTGTTTCGCCTCAACTCTTCTTTGGATGCTGAAATGCTGTAGGCCAAACCTCCAGGATACCAGGTCAACACTTGGGAACGATGTTTTCCTGGCCCTGCATGTTCACATGGAAAAATAAATTTTAGATGGAACATAGACATTTATATGGGAATTGACAAAACTATGTGCATATGTCCCGAAAAACCTCACCACCTTAATCCTGAGATTGGCTACAATATATTTTTAGTCATCACTGAATAAAACTTCCCATAGAATATGTTCAACGATGCCAGATGCTCCGTGGTCGATCTTCAACTTTAGGGAAATTGATTGGATGGACAAAACCAAAGCATCATGCTTATTTTGATGCTCTGCTGGCTCCTTGTTTTTGGTACTATTTTACTCTGTTTTTTAATTTCAAAAACAAATCTTGGTATTGTGCATGGGAGTTTGAAGCGCGATTTCCGCGAGTCTCAGGAAGGAACCACCGGGCACACGAGAGAGGGATACGAGGTTTTTAAGCGCTATTACAGAGGCGTGGTTCCAAAAGGCGAATGGGACCAGTTCCTGGAAGCTCTGAGGAAGCCTTTGCCGGTGACCTTCAGGATCAATGGGCGAGGAAGGTTTGCTGATGATTTGAAAGCAACGATCGACAAGATGTGCGAAAAACCTGAGGTGCGTATGAAATTTCTAATTATAGAGCATCCATGAAACCAATGGAAATGTGAAAAATTGATCATCTGTTTTGCTGGAGGTGGAAGCTGATATATAAATATATATATTTGCGGGATAGCCATAGACTGTTTTTCTATGAGCAATAATAAGTCAATTTCTCTAGCATTTCTGATGGGGCAGCGGGTTTTTCCCTTTTTGCGGGCTAACCACCGACTGTTTTTCTATGAGCAATACTACGTCACGTGGGTTGTATCGGGACATGGGATACTTGGCACCTTATTTCTGAGTCAGCCTATAACACTTTTTCGTGAAACGGGCTGCACTCGGCAACATCCTTTGCCGTGTGTGAAAAATTTCAATATAAAAAAAAAAATATATATATATATATATATATATATATATTTTTTTTTTTTTTTTTTTTTTTTCCTGTTGTTTTTTTAAAACTCTATTTGTAACGTTACCTCCTCCTCGTCCAGGTCTGACGTCAGCGTTGGGGGTATGTGGTCGGCGAGCCGAAGCTTCCGACCTCCGTAGACCTCCGGAATACCCCCACCGCCATACTTTTCATCCACCAGATTGGCTTCTGGTGGATGAGGTTGCCTCTGATCCGACACCTGTGCCTGAGATTTCCCCCGGCCCGGTTACTGTTGATCCTTCACCTCTAATTTCGCTCCTTCCCGTTGAAGGAGCGAAATACAGATGCTGGAGGGCATCGGAAGCCTGCAAATGAACAACCCACACCATCTTTTATTTTACAAACTGGTATTGATTAATATTTAATGAACCAATTAATTTCAAGAACATATCATGCATGTCGCCAGAGTAACTCACAGAAATTCTCCCAACATATAATCCAAAAAAAAAATACGAGGGCAAAAAAGACAAGTTAGGGTAGTGTTTGCTTGAAGTTGAAAATAAAAATGAGGTCGAAAAACAAAAACTCCTGTCATTGTTGATTTAGAAGGTGTTTAAAGGTTTTTAGAATTTTCTGTTTTCAATTTCTTCAAGCTTACGTGAATTCTCTGTGAGGGATTGTAATGCAGCATTTTCGTGAGCAGATCCCATGCATCATTATCGCCATGCATGCACTCCTCCATCGTCGTCTTCAATTTTCCTGGTTTAAATTGAGGATACTGATGCTTGCAAAAATCAAAACAAAAAGAAAATATCAATTAAAAAAGAAAAAAACACTTTAGCTCACTCGTGAATTGCGTCCAAAAAAAGAGTTTTCAGAAGTAATTCAGAAGACAATGGAGTGTGCCCCGGGCTTTCCGTTTCTTAATTTCCCACGGTCAAATTGAAGAAACGCCCGATAGAAGGAGCGGGAAAAAAAAAATCCCCCAAAAGAGCACGGTTTGTCGAAAACCTCACCAATATGGAAGGTTCGTGACACCAGGCCAGATATCCTCGTTCGGCACCCCCAGCATCTCGAATATGTTGATAAGCTGGTAGAACTCGGAATCCGCATGGAACAGAGCCTCCTGTGTATTAGGCAAACAAATAAACAAACAATAAAGAAACAAAAAAATTACCCCCACCGAGAGAAAACACAAATAATTTATCGAGCAACGGACACACTGTGACCAAAAATAGAATCATCCAAACTCACCCCGAGGAAGAACTCCGCAAAAATGCAGCCCACACTCCACATATCAATTTGATAGGTATAGTGCCCTCCCCGAAGAATTTCAGGAGCCTTATCCAAGAGCGTCATGACCTAATCAAAACACACACACAATAAATCAGAATCCACATCCCCATTATTGAAACATCGAAGCATTGGAAATTCAGGAATCCTGTCAAATCAAACGAAAAAAAACAAACAACAGAACCCCTCCTCAGAAACACTCGTGCATATCGTTTCACTAAGATCTCAGAATTTCACACAACCAAAAATAGACGGAGGCTCTGTGAATTACCTCATATGTGTGGGTCGAAACGGGCATCGTCAGATTCTTCGCCAGACCCAAATCTGCGATCCTCAAGACTGGCTTGTCATTCGGTTTGGTTGGAATGAGGATGTTCTGCGGTTTAAGATCCCGATGCACCACATTGTTCTGATGCAGCTCATTGACTCCGGTCAGCAAATCTTCCATCAAGTGCTGCAGAAGCCAACAACAACAAAAATATTGAGCTGAGCTGGACACCTTTAGAAGAGTGGGGCACCTACCCATCTTCAATCAAAGCAAAGCAAGAAATTCTAGACGAAATTATCTTGCTGCAGCTTTTTTTTCTTTTTTCTTTTTTTTTTTTCAAAAGTGTTTTTTTCACCACTCGCAACTCAACAGAGAGGCTTGCCAGTGTCACAAATCAGTGCAAAATTTTCTAGGACCGAGGAAAGCTCGTTATTCGACGTGAACGGGAGGTTGAGGTACCTTTATCAGTTCCGCCGACATGGCGCTGCCAAGGCTGGAATAGTGCTTGTCGATGAACATTTCCATATCGCGCTCGTGCTTCTCGAAAACCTTGATAGATCACAGATAGAAAATCCATTACAACAGGTGTTTGGAAAGCGGCTGATGATTGGTTGGTCGCAGCGATAATGTTTTGCAGAATTCAAACAAGATAGATCCTTTCAAGCTGTGATGAATCTCAGCTCTTCTGCTTGCTCCACGGACAACATTGCAACTGCGAAGGCTTTCACTTGCTAAATCATCCCAACAGTTCCTGAAATGATTTGATTGGGCTGCTGTGAGTAGTCAAAACTGCTTCTTTGACTGTGAGATGCTTTCCTGGGATTCGATGTTCATATCAAGAGGGAGGGAGAGGAGCAGTAGGAGTGCTTGCTATTTCTGATCTTATTTGATTGGGCAATCCATGAAACCATGAAACCTCATGTGGAGTAGTATGCCTGATTCAGGCGGTTTTCTTATTTTCTGTGTTGCGCTAGCTAGGGGTTTGCAGTGGATCTTGTGAATAGGAATTTTTTTTATAGGGCCCCTGTACAGACACTATTCACAATTGGTGAAGAGAAGGGAAGCGAAATCAACAAAACCTTCAAACATGGGCAGTTTTTCTCTGAGCTGGGAGTTGCAATTTTACTCTCAGTTTGTAAAGAAGAGTTGAAAGAGATTGATGTCCTCCTTACCACATTCTTACAATTATTGGATAATGACATGGTAAGCAAATAAAAAATAAGCTAAATCGTTAAATGATGGTACCGTGTACTTGGGCATGGGTGCAAACAACGAAAGTATATGATGTTTTGGATAACTCTTTGTGTTGGAGCGACTGGCAGTTGGTGATGGGTTGGGTTTTCCACCCAGCTGGGCCATGCAGGGTGACGGAAATGTTTGAAGAGAGTGGGTACCAGTGCACACACACACACACACAACAAGAAAAACATGCTTTTTACCTGTTGTGTCGCCAAGTCTGTCTCCATTTGGCAATTCCTATCAAACCACCAGAAAACTGACCCGAAAACTGCAAGAGTGTGTTAATGACGTGACCTGGTGCTGGCTTTTGTCTGCACCACCAGCTTAACAAATGCTGTGGGGAGGCTGTTACGCTGAAAACAATCGTGCCGCTCAAATCAGCAGCTACCCTCGCTCACGACACACAAGGCATTACCCGCCGCCATGGCTCCATACTTTCTTTGTTTTGTTTTACTGGGGTTCGCCCACGTAACGCGCGGCGGTAGGTGGGGAGTAACCCGCTCGATCTTTAGCACCATTGCCGGCTGGAATTTTACTGCGTTAACAATAAACGGACCTTTGATTTTATGTGGGTGTAATGTTTTAATATCAAGGCCAGAATTGAGAAAAAAAAAATAAACACCATCAATAGCTCTATGTGGGCCAGGCTGAAATGAATGGAGTGTAGGTTTTACTGGGATGCTGGTTTTTGCATTTGCCATTGCTTGTGGTTTGTTTTTTTGTTGTTGTGCAGAAAGCCCAATGGAGTATATCAAGCGGTGCAGGGAGGTGGGCAAAACAATTGGACCCATGGCAATGGAGGAAGGGTGCAGGGAGGTGCGGGCTAAGTGTATGAATTCTGCAGACCCCGTTGAAAATCACCGGGGAAGGATGGAGCCGAGCGTAAGAGATTTTGACAACACATGGAGGGGGTCCATGTCGCTGGCTGCCCGTGAGTGACTTATAAATAGATTTTGAAAAAAAAAAAGAAGTGAAAATAGAAAGTGTGGGGTGTGGAGAACATGGGTGTTTTTTTTTCTTTTTCAAATGAAAAAAAAGCTTCTGTTCTTGAATCTGGTTTTTCTCTCTGAGCCACTTTTCTGATAATGTAAATTTCTGTGTTTTTGTTTGCAAATTATTTCCTGCTTTTTTTTTTTTGAAAACGGTGGGTGGGGGGGGGGGTGGGAGGGACAGGGCAACATTTGGCTTCCTGCAGAAAAAATTTCTGTAACTCTAAAGCAAAAGCAGAAAAAAAAAACAACTGTAGATGTACATATTATATATGTTCCAAATGAAAAGCATTTTTTTCAACAGAATTGGAGGAAAGGGTGTTGATGGCAGCCTGCGATTCTGCTTTGGCAAATTCCTGCATGGCGGCCGCCACCGGGGCGATGTTCAATGGAAAAGACGATATTTGCAAACAAGCCTTCATCAAGGGCCCCAACCCTGATGCCAAAAAACAATGCCCAAATTTATGGACAGTCATGCAGACTTTCCATAAGGCATCCATGAAAGCTTGCATGACAGTCACTCCAACCAGAGGTGGCGATTTCGAGGGAAGTGGAGGAGAAGAAGGAGGTGCCACTCTCGGCTGATTTTGCTTTTTTTTCTAAAAATAGGGCCAAATATTGGCTCCAGAGGTTAGGAAGGAGACGATGAGTGTTTTTTTCTTGATATGTATATGTTCGATTAATATATGGGTGCAGGGAAATGCTGAAATTTCTAGCATGTGCGGCACATTCTATGCAAAGCACATATGCTTGCTTTAGCTGTTTCTTTCCTTATTATAAGGATAGAACTAATTAGTCATATCTCTCTTTTTTTTATAATCTACTAAACTTTTGCAAAGAAAGAATGAGTGTTGAAGGGGGAAAAGGGGGGGGGGGCATCCTGTGCTTCACCTTTTCACCTGCTAGTGTTTTCGAACAACTTGCATATGTATGGATGAGGTCGGCAGATTGGTAGAATTTGGTTTCGACTGAAATCAAGCAGGGCCAAGGAATGGACAGTAAATATCCAGTTTCGAAGGTTGAGGGGGGATAAAAATTCAAGGAGGGAAGAAAATGATCTCTCAAGTACATATATCACTAAACTTTTACCAGGTTTTTTCAAGACTGTTGAAAACCCCACTTGTTTCTTGCCATGTACAACATTGCTAATGGCAATTAGCTTTTTATTGGCTTTTTCTATTTTCATATGAGGTGCCTGGAAGAGCATTGACAGAAAGACGAGGGGAGGGTGGGGGTGGCAATCTTTTGGATGCAAATATCATGCCAAAAGATTCATGAGGGGTATATCCTCTTTGTCTTTTTTTTGTTATTGGCTTTTTTGATTGAAGGGGCATCAAAATAGCGTTGATCATACTAATACTGCATTAGAAGTGTTTTTTTTTTTCGGCATGTGGCTTTCTTTTTTTTGCAGTTTGAGCGTGGTGTAGAGTTTTTATTTGATTTCGTTTTTTGGGGAAATTGGGGGGATGCTTGCTGCGAATATGCAGTGTACACACTGTTGCAGTGGAAACCACATCAAGTTGGGAACCCCTCCGAATTGGCCACTTGTATGTGGTGCTTGTTTGGGATGGAGGGGTGGGGGGTGGGGATTGTGGTACGGGCACCAAACAGATCTTCGTTTTGCGACCTTTGGTTTATTATTTGGATGTTGCTCTGGTCGTATTTTTACTCGCTGGGCTTCAGCGCGTGTAATATTTTGGTTTCCTTTCGTGCCAGCAATGCTTCATCGATGCATTCATTCATTGTGGAATTATGGAATTATCCCACTCATGCTGAAGTCGTCCAAGCGTCTTCGATTGAGGTTCGTTTCTTCGGGAAAAAAACGGAAAAAGTGCTGGGTGGTACTTGATGAGTGGATCCGGTCACCCGCAAGGTCTGTGAGGTTGAGCCAGTCATGGCGGCGCAACGGGGACGAGGAGATTTAATCGCTGCAATAAAACAGCGAATGTCCCCCAAGGAGATCGTTTGAACAGTGAATTAAGGAATTGAGGAAAGAACCGAGGAAAAATGAAACGAGGGGACGACAAAAAAGAAAAAAACACTATGAAAGAAGAAAACTTCACCGACGGATCCCCGAAAGCTTTCTGTGGGCAGCAACACGTGGCTGGCAATTTTCTGATCAGCAGAAAACAGCAGCAAGACAGCTCGTTCTTTACTTTTGCCACGAGTTCAATTGAACTTGCAAGTCGCATCACATGGCCATTCGTCGAGGCTTTCTCAAATGGCGCCCTCACGGTTTCCAAAAGAAAAGCTGTTCGGATGAAAGCAATGTTTTTCGGATGGTTGATTTTTCTATGGCTGTGTGTAAACCCAGCACTAGTGTCTGGAAGGGAGATCATCAATCGCGACAAAGGTGAGGGCTGGGAAATAATTGCTCGCCGTCAAAAGATGCGTTGTGGGTGTCGTTTTTTTGAATTAAACGCGTGAAACATCAATTAAGGCGGCTGTGGTTTCTCGTTGCCGTTCAAATTTCGTTATCGATTTACCTTCACCCTTTTTATTTATTTTTTTTTGGATGAAGGTAAATTTAAGAGGTTTCACCGGCATTTTAAAAGCATGGTTTGAAAAAGAAAGCCCCATCCAAGATTGACTTTTTCTAGGCAGGAAAAAAATGGTCTGTTCACAGGTTATTTGAAAACATCAGATGATTTGGATGGTATTGAACGACAGCTTCTACAAAAGAGTTCCTTTGAGGTGACTGAGTGCCTCATTAATTTCAGAATTCCATATGGCTGAGAAAAGTCAAGTGAATGCACGCTTGCCCAGTTTCGATCAGCAGATGGCCCAGCAACTGGGCACGTGCGGTTTTACAGACAAAAGTGCTTTGTCATAACTTTTTTTTTCATTTGTTCCTATGTAGGATTTATACATATGGGAACTCAGAAGAAAAAAATGCCTGTCAAGAACTGTGCCCATAGTTCAGCAGTTCATGAAAATTGGTTCAGTGGAACCTTTTTTTTCTTTCAGGGAACCTTGGTGGATGCCAATCGATTTCCGTACGTGGTTTCCATCAGACAGGCCAATGGAGCCCATTTGTGCTCGGGGGTTTTGATTTTTGAAGACTGGGTGCTCACTGCAGCCAGGTGCTGGGCAATTATATTCGACTACCCCCTGGTGTACATAGGAGTGCAAAATGCTGGGGTGGAATCTGTCAGGCAAGAGGTGCGTTCATCTGAATTTATCTGTGTGATAAAAACAAACAAAAACTAATGCAAAGATGCAAATTGCTGTCATTTTTCTCCTGAAGAGTGTGCATGCCACATGGTTTTCGAGTTTTCCGCTGCGGACAACGCCATTTGGTTTCCAAACTAAAAAACAAAATTCCAAAGAAACTCCCTCCCTCTTTTTCCAAACCGAAATCGAATTTGATTTCCTTGGATGCTCACAGGTAAGACTGGCAACAAAAATGATTCCTGAACTTGGTTCCTCCCCCGAGCAACACAGCACTCCCCTGGGGCTCATCCATCTCAACGCCAGCGTGGATGTCCCGCTTCCCAGACTGTCATCCAAATCAGCAAACCCCAACGAGAAACTGCAGCTCCTCGGTTTTGGGAATCAGGACAAGGCAAATGCAAATTTGTTTGACGAGATGCGCATGGAAACACATGTGGTGCAGAACCAAGAAATCTGTGAGGAAAAATGGGGTCCATCGGAGCTGGGGGAAACCAGTTTCTGCAGCTTGGGCGATAATGGCCTCAGTTCATGCATCGGTGAGATCCGAAAGATGGATGCAAGGTATTTTTGTAAGAAAATTTTGATTTTGGTAATGTGTCGAGCATATCTTCAAAAAATAAAGATGGCTGCGAAAATGGAAATACTCGGAATGAACGCACTTTGGCCCGGGATCAGTTTTCACCACCTGTCCAAATGACTAAAATAATTGTTCAGCAAAATCAGCCGACACCGTTGGAAGCTATTTATTATTATCGGTAGGTGAAAAAGTCTGTATTGATTTCCAGTGTTGATGTCAATGGCACCACTAATCATCTACCCACACACGAGACCTCCAAAAATGCATGCATGCATGCAGATAATTCCATAGTTACGATTTATTTTTCTGCACCAAGCACCGCGACTTCCAAATTCGGAGAAATTGATTGACTGCTGTCTGAGGAAATCTGGGTTTTGTGAATTTGACTGCAGCTGATAGTGGCAGCCCAGTGATTCGACCCAGTAGGATCCGGGGAGGGGATCCTTCTATGGATCCCCTAGTTGGTATTGTGACCGGCGGTGGCATCTGCGAATTTGACAAAGAAAAGCCAGAAACTATAGCAATAGATGTTTTCAAACGGAAAGATCAGCTTCTCAGCGAGATTCAAATGGTGGGTCGATAAATATTGTCCGTCGAGCCATCTGTGAGTCACTAGAAATAGATAAAGAAAGAATTTTTTTTTTAACGTTGAAAAAGAGAAAATTGCGGTTCATAGTGACCTGAGTTGGGTTATGATATCTAGCATGATGGAGAAGGCAAATTTGGGACAAATTTTAGACTAATGCTTGTTCCCTTTCTTGAGATTTTTTTAGTTGGGGTTTTTTCTCTTTAAAAGGAAAATTCCAGCAATGCAGACATATGTAATTTTCTAGACTGAGGTCTACTGATGGCACAGGAGGAGGAGGAGGTTGAGGTTGGGGAGGAGGAGGAAAAGGAGAGCTGGTTGAAGGGGCATTGGTGGATTTTTCTGCTGGTGGGTCTGGCTTTCGTGTTAGGGAGCGGATACCTGGTGCAATTGAACTGGAAAAATTGGTTCCCCCCCTCCCTACCACCCGAGCCGTGGCTCCTTGTGGAAGACTCCGCCAGAACGTAAGTTTCAAAGCAAAAGCAAGCAAGAATGAATGAAAGAAAATTACAGCGTCACACTCAAGTGCTCGCCACCCTTCTTAATACCAGCCATGTAAACTCATGTTTCTGTGGTTAGGTCGGAGGATTATGATAGAGATGGAATGGTGTCCCCTTTCGAAGATTCCGCCTCCAGACCGGAGGGCATGAGCGTTTTCCCAATCGTTTCCCGGAGCTTGCGCGTCACTCGACTGTGCCAATCGCGCAAGATCATCGACAGCGGCCAGTTCGGAATCGTGGAAAAGGGGCAATTCGTGGACGCCGCCGGCGTAACGCACGACGTCGCTGTCAAGACCGCAAACATCCAAACATTGGGTCAAGACACCGAATCGTTTCGTTTCGTTTTGGAGTCGTTCAGGGCGGAAATTGAGTGTTTCGAAAGGATCTCCTCCCATCCGAACATCATCCGTTGCTTCGGAGGGCGGGTGGGGACGCCCGTGGACGACTCTGCGATGGATTTCAATGAAATTTTCATTGTGGAGGAGCTGATGGACACGAATTTGCGCAAGATCATCACGGGGGAGCGAACGCCCTGGGAAAGGTGGACGTACAAAACAATGCTGCGCATTTTCAGAGATATCGCGAAGGGTTTGGAACATCTGCATACGCACAACGTATCACATTACGATCTGAAGCCCGAAAACGTGCTGGTGAAGGTGGTGGACGAGGTGTTTCCTCTTCAAATAAAACTTGCCGATTTCGGATGCTCCCAAATAAAACAGGAAACCTACGCCACCGCGAAACTTGCCGGAACCAGGCAGTATATGGCTCCGGAGATCGCCTGGTCGCATCACTTCTCGCTGACGGCCAGCGGCAAGGTCGACGTGTATTCCCTGGGGATATTGATGTGGGAAATCCTAACGGGAGGGAATCTGATGTCGAGGGTGGCTCAAACGGTGGAGGGGGTGGAGCCGCCCACCATCGAAGACTTCCTGGAAATCGGTAGCGCAGAGAGATGGCCCATCGCGGACCACCACCCGTTGGAACTGTCGCAGCTTATCTGGAGTTGCGTGGAATTTGATTCGCCCAAGAGGCCGACGACCAAGATGGTGCTGCAAACGATTGAGCGCTTGATGGCTGCGGAGTGGGCAACGGACGAGACAGTGCGGGAGGCCATCGTGATTGACAAACCTAGCGCTGGAGGAAAATGACATGGGTTTCGAGGAACCCATTTTTTATGTCCTGAAAGGAGCTTGCTTGCGTATTTTCGTGTTCATATGTGTTTCAATACAAAAAGGGGGGGGCTGGGGGGAGGGGGAAGGGCATGGAAATCCCTCCCGTGTGCCAGATTTTTTCACACTGGCTTTTTCACAACCACAATTGTGTTGATGGAGCTTCTAAGGGACAAAAAATTCTGTCAGTTTAGCGTTAAAACGTCCCCTTTCTTTAGTGCAGTGATTGGAGATAATGAGGATGTAGAACAGACTAGCATAAACAGCTTTATTATTAGCCTTAAGTTGTCTGAGGGGGTGGACTCAAGTTTCACTCTGGCAAGGATTTTTTGTAGGTTTTTAAACACAAACTACATGAATTTCAGGGCAGCACTTGTTTTGTGGGAGTTCCCAGTCAATTCATTGGTACTCATGTGTTTGTGTGTGTTGCGCAATGGTATATATTTTTGGTGAGACGTAGATACCCACACAAAATGTAACACCCCATGACTACACACATGTTCTGTGAGATGGGATTAGAACGACCTAGATGAACATCAACTGTCGAATGAGGTGTGCCAGTTTCTGGCAAGGACAAAATATGGGTTTAATCTGGAGGGAAAATCGATCTGTTCATTTTAACCAACACGTTCGAGAGTGCGGTAGACTTACCTCTGTTTGTTTTCAAGGGGGTCTCAGCGACTCCACCAGTTCATCTCAGCAATCCCCAACACCGCTCTTGTGTAGCTACACAAAATAGAAATATTGTATTGTGTATTATATTATATTATATTATATTATATTATATTATATTATATTATATTATATTATATTATATTATATTATATTATATTATATTATATTATATTATATTATATTATATTATATTATATTATATTATATTATATTATATTATATTATATTATATTATATTATATTATATTATATTATTGTGTATTATATTGTGTATTCTATAGAATACAAAAATCATGTTACATGCACACAATATTTCTTTCTACACAAGAGCGGTTCATGCTCGACCATGTTTTGCGCAGCCGTGGGAAGAAGCCAGTAGTGGATGAACATGAAAAGAAACGTTGTCAACCCTCTTAGAGGATGGCGTGTTCAGCAAAAAAAACTTAGCACAGTCTGTACGACCTTGTCAATATCCACCAAATTTTTGACACAGACAGAAAGAACCTGAGTCTCCACAAAATCAGTAACTTATATGGGTTGTGTTCTTGGGTCCCCAGTGCATTCCATCCTTTCTCTCTCTATCGCACATTCCTTTCTTCTGGCATTGCTACTTTTTCAGCAACCCTGAAAACTGAGTGAGAAGGAGTATCAAGTGAAAACTTTCCTCCACTTGATGGAAAATCCTATTAAGAAAGGTTCGGGGCAGAAACTTGTGGACAATTTTCTCCAAAGCAAGTATGTTTCTTGCATGAATGTGGCCCTTTTGTGGCCCCAAAATTTGCCATTCTGATTTTTTTGGGGGCCAAAATGGGCCAAAAGGGCCACAATGGGCCACAAAACAATACACTGATCAGAAGTAGAGACTCTCTCCAACACTCGGGTTTTCAAGTATCATTCGTCATGTGATTCAATCACGTGATCCTGGCGCCGCCATTTCGACGTTCGATGCCCTCCCTCCAACAGGCGGAAAGCCAACAAAAAGGCACATATTCTCCCCGTGCTGGAGCTGTGTCCGCGCGCCAGCAGTTTTGGCGGAAAAGGGCATGTAGACATAACCCGCTGCTCGGAAGTTGCATATGGAAATGGGATGTCAGAGCATGGGAAAGACGGTTGAGAAGCGGGCAGAGTCAGGGCTTGAATGCCATGTGGCCTGTTGGTCCAGTGGGGAGATTATTCGTCTTCCCAGCGGAACTTTTCCGGAACATCACGAACAACCCCAACCGCCCCCAGCCTTGTTTTCTGATGACAATATCATTAGTCACTCTTTCCTTGCATTTGATTGTTGGGGACGACGGGAGTGGTAAAAAAAAACTAGGAACGACGAACTACCAGGAAAATAAGGAAAAAAAGACTAGTATAGCTCGCCTCCGACGTGGCGAACGCATCAGATCGCTGCAAGGCGGCTGCCTTTTGGCTGTTCTCAGTTGGGCCACCTTCTGAGGTCACTGTTTCCGTGCAAGGAAATTTCTAGTTTCTTGACGAGAGAATGTGCGCCAGGACGTTATCGCTCGCCCTGACAGTTTTTGTGACCTACGCGGCAGTCACGAACTGCCAGGATGTGGTCAGACTGTCTGCAGGTAGGAGAATCGTGTTTCCACTTCTGCGCTTTTTTGCATTCTGTCGTTATGTTGAACAGTTATGAAAGACAGTTTCTTGGCTTCTTGAAGGCTTGAGGAACCCCATTTCAATAAATCGATATCGAAAGTTTTGGGTTCGCTTTAGAGCGAAGGGGCGTTCCACACAGCTTCGACTTTAGCTTGTTTGGAAACTGCGATTCTCAACGTAGCGTTGCACGCGGGGTTGCTTTTGTTTTTACACTGCATTCATGTTATCATTGGGGTTCAGCCCTCACGCCTCCCCATTGTGCAATGGTTGATCTGAGTAATCGTTTGCCTGGCCTTGAATTGCTTTCAATGGAATGTCCTTGTCCAGCAAACTATGAGATGCACATGACATGGATTGCAAAAGAATGTTTGGTGTTGCATGGAAACACATTCAAATCTTCTGCACAAAGCCAAATATGTTACAGGTTGACAATCCGAGAAATCGAAAGAAATAACGTCTGCAGACGAGATGAAAACATTTGGGTTGTGTGGCAGGTGCCCGGTTGACGGAAGACGATCCTCCAGGAACGATGACAGAAGCCACAGTATCCTTCGCCAACCCGACTGGTACTATCCAAGGCACTGTCAGTGCATCCGTCAGTCGAGCCCCTGCCAATGGCGAAGTCAGCCGCACGCTCAGACACTCCGTTTTGGACGCGGATATCAATAATGCCTCTCTCATAATCTCGAGCAACCAGGATGTGGAAGCCCTGGCAGAGGGGCTCCAGTTCGAGGCTGAACTGCGCGGACAAACGCTCCTGAAGTCCAGCGATAGATTCACGGACTCAGATGTGGTTGCAATAAAGGCGATTGCGAAATCTGCACTGGATACAGAAGAGGTCTTCAAGCTTGCGACAGTCATGGTGACATCGACCATTGGTACACGTAAGTTTGATGGAGTGTCTAATATCCAGTGCTGAAGGAGATATTTCCGAACTTCTGCTGTTGATTGACTGGCATCCTTTCTACAATACGGCAAGTTCTTGAGTGAACACGAATGGGTTTAACCTGTTGCAATCAGCACTCCAGGAGAAATCTGACAAAAAAAAATCTGGCTTTGAGATTCCAATAACTAAGGCATTAAATCATAGGATTAAGAGACGTTCCGGGTGATACCCAGAGATGCGCAAGAACGTAATATAGCTCTTCAGATTCGACTTCTATTCCAAAGGGGGAGGGGTTCTGAGCACATATTGACTACTATTTTGGTTTTCAGACAAATAGTGGAGCAGCATGACAGATCGATGTGTTTTGTGTGCCCCAGACGATGAGAATTTGGTGTCTGAATTCATCAGACTGCTGAGCGACAGGCAATTAATGACGGCAATTCTCTTTGCGGATCCAGTAACAGAGGTGAACAGGATCAAAAGCACGTTGAACAAGATGTGTTAAAACATCTTGAAAACAATTGTGCCTCCAGTCCCTCCAACCCAAACTGAGAAAACCCTGTGTTGGCAGAATCCTGTGTTTTCGGGGGATGTGAATGTGCTTTTGCATCTGAATGTGCATGTGCGTGTGCATGTGCATGTGCATGTGCATGTGGGTATGCATGTGCTCGTGCATGTGCGTATGCATGTGCATGCAGATTTATTTTGTACTCAGGATAGTGGCGGCAAGAAAGAGAAGTGGGTGTTTTGTTGCTTTGTGTAGTTCGTCCCTGACGAGGACAGCTTCGAAGACGACGACGACGGCGTCGAAGACTATGAGGAACTGTACGCGAGTCCACCGGTCGTGATTCGGTCCGGGGATGCAACATCGAATTCGGTGGAGTCCTTCACGAGCTCAGAAGCATCCGTTGTTGTCCAAGGGGACGGCGCCTCGACCCAGGCGGTCGAAACCCAAGTTTCGATCAACGAGTTCATCGATCCGATGACCGCCTCCTCGTTTCTCACGGGGTTTGGGCGCCGGAAATTGCTTTGCGATGCGTGCAGCCCCGTGAATTCGTTCGTTTGTGCGCATTGCTGGCCGAGCAACGTTTGCGTGAATTACGCTTGGTGTTCTCGCGCCCCGAGAAACACCAGGAGGTCGCGACGACAGAGAAGAAGAAGGTCCAGCGGCTGAACAGCGTGCGCAGAATAATGGTGAATTCTTGAAAGCCGGCCTTGCAACGACCAGTGACGCCCGAAAAAAAACCAAAAAAAAACCAGAAAAGAGATAGGTAAAATGGAGAAAAAAAAAAAAAGATTTCACACAAACTTACAGAATTTGACATTGAAAGCAACGAAACAAGTAACAAAGACTCAATATCAGAAAAAGAAAGAGATGAGGTGATCCAGGCTTAGGCACCCATCCATCAATATAGATTTTTCAATGGGGGTTTGGGGGAGGGAGGGGGAGAGAAAATGACTGAAAAAAAGAAAAGAAACGAACATCAGGCAGGGTTTTTTCTAGGATCTCCAAAAAAAGAAAAAGAGGAGGGAAAATTTACATAGGGCAGGATCTTCCAGGAGAGTTGCGTTTAAAAAATGGCAAAAAAAACCTTGAAGAAATTTTGGGCTGCGAAACACTGTGTGCTGTTGTTCAGCAAAATGTTTTCTCCTTTGTGGAGAAAAGAAAAAAGAAAATTGCAAGAGGATGTTTTTGTTTTTTTTTTTGCACCTGAGCAAGATTTTTTGGTTGCAGTTTTCTGATCACCAACATAGAAATATCTATTTCTGTGATCTTGATTTTTTTTTTTTTTTGGCCTTCATGGGAAAGGGGGGTCCAATGCACGCCAAAGGCAGTTTTGACGAGCGGTGCAGAAATATGTATCGATTACTATCACACTTGTATTATTTTTCCTACGGATTTTTTGTTTTTTCTTTCTTTTTTTTTGGGGGGGGGGAGGTATAGATTGACAGAAAAACAGGGAGGTTTAAAAAATTCAACGGTTTTGTTGGGTTTTTTTTGCCTCGAAAAGAAAAAAAATGCATCACGCATGGCTGCTAAAAGTGTGATGTGACATGAAATTACAGATTAGTACATTTTTTCTCAATTTTTTTTTTTTTTCGGGCTTTCGGGGGTGCTTTTGGTGAGGGAGTACAAAGTATTATTGGAAATTATGTTAGTATATTACGAGGAAGTTGGCTTTCCCTCCTTTCTAAAACTTCACACCAAAAAAAAATTCGCCATTTAGGGCTCTTTTTAGCACATCTATGCATAAAAGACTAGGAGAGGAAAATAAATCAGAAATTTGCATGGGGGTTGAGCAAAAGTTGTAAGGAAGGTTCGCATTCATTTCTGTTTTTTTGTTTTTTTTTAATATACTTCCATAATGTGGATTTCGTTTTTAGCCGTGTACAAAAAATATCGTATCGATTATAAAAGAAGGAAAAATGTTGTTTGCTTGCTTTTTCAACTGGAGGCCAAGCATGAAATTTTAAAATTCATCTTTTTCACCAAGCTTCGTTTTCTTTTTTCATCATCTGTCCTTGTGCCATTCATTTACAGGGAAGGAAAAAACACTGAAATATTTCACCACAGGGAAAACAAAAACAGATTTTTTTTCCTGCTTTTCTTTTGCTTTTTTCAATAAAACAGGCGCTCTCACTCCTGGATTTAATTTTTTCAGACCCACCCTCTTCTAATTTTCTTCCCGAATTTCCAGGAAATTCAAAAATAAACGACGGGAAAAATGCATCATCAAGAGGATGCATCCATCGTAAAACAAAAAAACACGACCAAAAAAAAATGGACCAAAACGCTCCGAGAAATAAATCTCCCTCAAAATGGCCATCCCTGAATAATAGAAAAAGAGCACCAACCCGGTCCAAAATTTTCGAGGAGCAGCTGATGCAACAATGCCAGGCTACACGTTATAATATACATACCCCCCACTTCCTTTTTTCCAAAAAACCTCACACCACCTTCTGCAAAAATAAAGGAGCCACCCTGTTCCGGCTCAAAAAGAATGCAGCGCTACACTTTGCCCTCGAAAAAAATAGAGAACAAAACCCCCACAGACAATTTCGATCAAAAGTAAGCATAAAAAAAAAAAAAACAGACAGTTTCGACCAAGAATATAACACTTCAAAATAAGCACACAAACAATGGATCGATTTGCAAGAATGCAAATATTCTGATGACAGGTTCAATAATATCTTCTTTTTTTTTTTTTCGCCAGGAAAAAAACACAATCCACTCCTGTGGTTTATGTTTTGCTTTGTTTTTCAGCCTAATTCAATTTCAACAACAGCCCCATCAATCAATCTGTTTCTTTTTTGTCAGAAAATATTCCAGCCCTGTGTTGATTTTTAATTTTTTTTTTTTCCCAACTCAAAGAATCAATCCACAATCGAGGATACCACGGGTTCTAAATTAGTAATTTTTCCCCTTTTCTTCTCATTTTTGCAAATTTTTGCAAATTTTTATTTCGAATCGTTGACCTATAGCTTCACTCGATTGGATGGCAGGTTGTGCTCGAAATAATATGAACAAAAAAACCCAAAAAACCAACTTTACCCCTGGAATCATTGAAAATATTTTTTTACTTCATTGGATGCCACTGTGCATCCAGCAAAATCAACAAGCATATATTCAAAAAAAAAAGCAAAAATATCTACGACAGACCCACGTGCAGTGCGGCAATTTTTTTTCCTTTTTTTTTCCCCTCCCTTAATTTTCGACTCATATTTTCCCCACAGCTCCCAGATTGAACACTTATAAATACACAAAACAGCATGGTTTTTTTTCCGACCCTATTTTTTTTCTTCTTCTTCCACATTCTTGATAGAATTCAGTCATGCACAAAACAAAATCACCATTGACCATTAATGAAACTGACGAATGCCCAAGCCAACGGACACACCAACAAAAACAAAATCGCACCTTCCCACCAGCACCTTTCGGCGATCACCGGAATCCGCCCCCTATGCTCGACCCCAGCATTCAAATTTTCCAAAAACCACCCCCGAGATTTCCTCTCCGAAAACCAAATCCATCCGAGGCTGCCCAGCACCCCCACCCAGAGATTAGTAAACACGAGGGTCTGCCTGCAAGCATCGGCGTCGCTTGCTCCACACTCCACCGCCCTGCCCAAGCTGGGTGCCGGGAGGAAGGTGGATTGAGACGCCAGGTTCAACAAACAGGAAGCATCTCGCAGGGTGGCGATCAGGGTGCTTCGAACGAGGATTTTTTCGCAGGCCAGGGAGGCCTGGCTGAGTGCGGTAATGGCGAAGGTGTAAGTCGCCAGTTTCAGGAAATTTTTGAATCGAAGGGTGTACCACCATACGTTGAAAATGTGGAGCAGGACCCCCGAGCAGAGGATGAAAATTTTGAATGCGGCGGCATCGATGAACTGGGGGGGGACCAGAGGGTGCGATTCATCCAGCAGCCTTTGACCCATCGCCAGTGTCAGGAAGGAAACGTTCAAAAGCCTGCGAAAAATTCCTTCACTTCTTTAATTTTTTCTTTTTTGAAATTGAAATAGAAATCTTCTGCTGGCGGCCAGAAAAAGATAGATTAAAAAAAAAAATCTCAAAGATCTGGATTTTTTTTTTTAAATCCTTTTTGTTTACTTCCCAGATATATACATTTTTTTGCTATTTTGAAAAAAATATTTATTTTTTTTTAGTTTTTTGGGTCCGATGCTGCCCAACTAATTTATAAAAAAAAACAGCCAACTTTTCACATTTCAAGATTTCGATTATGGCAGGGCCATCTTTTTAAATAAATAAAGAATAAACGTGATCCATGAGGATTTCAAAAAACAAGAATCAAAAAAATAAACTGCAAAACTGCAGGAGTCTATCTGAACTCATACCCGAGCATCATTGCAACATTCTCCCAATACTCGTAAAACATCGCCCTGGGCATCCGCTTTCTGATTGCATTTTCCACCAGCGGCATCACCACAAACGCCAGCAAGGTCAATTTTACGACCATGCTGGTGGGCGTTTCCAAACGGTATTTTTCTCTGGCAAGAACTGCTAGCCGAGTCAAAACCCGAAACCTTTGCTTTCGGTCCCCCGTGTGCATTGCTTTAGTCAGCAGCGAGTTCCTGTACTCCTTTTCCAATCCATTGTCTCGAAAATTGAGAAACACAGGGTCCATCCTGGAGGAGGCAATGAAATCAGCTGATTATTATCTTGGGCAACCCATCCCTAATCTGGGCGATGCTGGTATGACGTAATCGTTACGTGTGGGCGCCGCTCGATTGGGTGATCTGTTCGATGTGGAGGAAAGCCGTCGTAACACCAAGAAACGTCGGTATGTCCTACGAAAGGTTTCGAGAGGGCTGGGCGACAAAGAGTCAAGAAACGGAAAAGAACTCCCAAGAATACCATCAACTGACAAGTACGTGGCGGAGGTGGAGCGCCACCGTCTCGTTGAACAAACGAGCGCGCAACGAAAAGAAAGCAGCGTCAGAACTTCTCGAGCCGTCGAATCTCCCCCCGCCTCTCTTTGCTTTCCTCCGCCCAGGAGCGGATAATCGACTGACTGGGCCTGTTTCGCAACCTTGAGCCGTTGAGTTTGGAATCGAGCCGTCACTGGTATGTACTAACCCCTTTAGGCCACGACTCATACCTGCCCAACGGTTGTTTCTTTCCTTCTCCGATGGAGCAATACCGGAAGAAAAAACTGAACGGTGCTTTCTGGCCGCCACCACTTCCGCTGCCCAACAGGCCCTGCTTCCACGCCTCGGCACTGTCGTTCGTATCAAAATATCGATTGGGTCAAGCGTTGCGAGGGAAAAAGTGTGACCAGATGAATTATTTACAGAATGTCGCTTGGTGGAGTGAGGGGGCTTCTTGTGTTGCGATCCTGCGCCGCTCCAGTGGCGAGTTATGGATTGCGGCAAAACCTGGTCCAAATGAACACCCCGGAAAATACCACTTCCTGGTCAATGTGCGCTTCATATGGACTCTTCGCGTGAGACCTGCACGCATCGTCCCCATGTCGCACCGTCCCCCCCACGACCGACGACGAGACGCCGAGCTCGGAACGCGTGCTCGCCCAGCTCGAAACTCGTGCTCGCCAACCCAGATACCTGAAACGCGCGCGAACTCGAAACGCTCTTGGCCGTTGTCTTCCATCGCTTGCACTATGGCGGAGACTTCAAAAAGGTGAGATATGTGTGCGCTCTTTTGGATAGTAAATATTCAGGATCTTACTTCGCTCCTGAACACACTCGTTTCCCCTCAACAGCGGTGCAAAAAGGCGAACTCGACGACGCTTAAAAAAGGCGAACAAGGCTCTAGTCGAAGTTTCGACAGGTTGTGGAGCATTTATGTGGATGCACTACAACCCGGGGACGTCTTTCCACGCAGGTTTCAACCCTGCGCTGAGAAGTTCGTTGGAAGGACGAAATTTCGTCTCCAGGCTCGTAGAGATTGAAGCTCGCCTCCATCAAGCAGGCCTTCAAGCAACAGGCTTAGAAGTTCTAGAGGCCTTTCTCAGAGGGCCAGCAGACGAGGAAGCTTCGACCGGTGAGTATGTTTTTGCAACCAAGCATTAAAAAAACCCTATTCCAATAGCTTGTAAGTTGGAATGACAATATGAGAATTTTCATTTGGTAGGGAGTGTTGAGTGGAGCTTCGAAGATCTGTCATTTATCGGAGCAAGAAAACTGTTCAGTATTCTTTGGCAAACATGGGAAGGGAAGTCCTGCTTTCCATTCAAAAACAAGGTGGCCCCGCCCTGGTGGCCCGCCAACAATCCGTTCACAAGGCCTTCCAACAGTGGTATGGATTTTTTTTATTGTCTTTGTGGATTGAATACAATTTGTCAGATGTCTGCAAGCACGCAACAGTTATTTCAGCGAGAAACAAGATTGCAAATCGATCCGCTTGGCGATTGTGCTTCTGTTCTTTTTTTTTTCCTGGGGGGGGGTTGGATATTGTTTGCTTTGGTATTCCTAGACTTTGAGCCTTCTTAAATTGTGACTCTCTAACTTATGTATGCATTGATAAACCACAAGGAACAATGTTGCATCGGATTTCAGTGGAAAGCTAAAAGCAGGCATCCACTGATGCACATGTGGGACTTTTATTTGGTAGTATCGTCTCAGCTGCAACACAAACCTGGAGCAGCCTGCATTGCAGTAGGAGGTGGCTGAACTGGAACAGGGTTGCCCAAAATACCTCCAAGAAGGTTCATTCGTGGAGCACCACCAGAGCCGCTCAATTGGTGCTGCAATAAACTAAATGGTTGAATGTAGTATGATGTTTTTTATCTCTAGGTCGAAGCAAGGAGCAGAATTTACAGACCATATCAGCATTGCTGGAAATTTTGCCTCGAAAGAAAGCATACTATTGCTTCATGGAGAAAAGCAAGTATGGCTGAAAAGGTTTTAAAAAAGAGGCAACAGTAAAGATGAAATGTGGGAACAATACCTTCAGCAATGCATGCATAGTGGCGGGCTTGTACGCTCAGGGGAATAGTTCCTTCCTTCTTTATTTTTCTAGAATACATGGGAACTGAATGTCAATGTTTGACATTGTATTGGGTAAATCGAAACACATCCTTGTGTTTAGGTTGCAATGTTTTCAGTTGTTGATTGTGATATGCTTTTCTTGAAGTGTTGAGGTTTGTGACATCGTATCATCTTAAACAGGAGCTTGAAGAGTACTGAAGCCAGGAGTGTGGAGGAGTTTTTGAAGAGAAGATTATAAGAAAAATCGTTTTTTTGTTGTTCCTGTTGGTCTCCTCTTTTTTTTTCGCACGGGAGGGGGGGGGGGGAGGGGGATGTGTGGAACTGGAAAAGGGACTTATCTTTCTTTGCTTTTCCCTTTGAGAGAGAGGCATAGAAGAGGCGTGAGAGAGGTGGTGCGAAAAAGGAGAGAAAGAAAACATGGGGATTGAAAAAAAAAACTAATACACAGCATACATTAAGCTTTATACGGGCTGCTGAATGGTGACATGGCAAGGGTGCTGAAACAAAGAGCGACCGACATGACGCAGAAGGGGTTTCAGTGGACATTGTACAATGGGGAGCCACGAAACCCCACCAAACATAGATATTTGCCGCAACTATACATGTGGGGCAAAGGAAGATGAGACTGAGGGGTTTAATGAATATATCTTTATGATTGGTGGTCTCCCCTCTCCTGGTCGGATTTTTGACAAACATGTGAAATTTCTGTATAGATGCAGGTTTCTTTCCAAACCTCCTTTGGAGTTTGTTCACTCTCGTTATTTTCTTTGGTTGTTCCCCATTCAGCCTTTCTTTTTTTTCCAAGAAAAGGGACCAAAAAGATATATATATATATATGAGATGGATGTTTGTCTGCATTAAATTTCACTGTTTTAGTTCCTCTTGCCTCAGAAAAAAACATTTGGTATTTTTTTTTGGAGGGGGATGTGTGGAACTGGAAAAGGGACAGAGAACAGTTTTGGGGGGGCTATGGAGAAATTCAATGGGGTTCAATGTGAACAAGAGTTGCAGGGAGGTTTTGACATTTTGAAAAAGGTGGTCAAACAAAAAAGATAAGAAAGAGGGGGAGGGAGGGGGTGCAGGAAGGAACCCTCAAAAAAAGCCATGAAAGAACAGAAAAGACGGGGAGAGGAGAAATGGAGCTATCGAAAGGTGATGCATCCATGATTTGCAGTTTTGTAGATACAACAGGGTAAAAATTGGAAAATGCTTTTTGAATGGTGATGAGATCGGTGGGTTTTTTTGGAAAGGGGGGGAGGGGGGACTGTTCAGAAATCCACATCTATCTGGAGGAGGAAAAAAAGAATGTGAAGGCAATGAAAGAAAAGAAAATATGAAAGGAACTGTAGGATACGCTGAAAAAAAGAAGGTGTTGAAGGTAAAATAGACATTTTCCTGCATTTCCCGGGTATTCATCAGAGTGCGAACAGCAATGGTCTTTCAGTTGTATTTTCTCTGCTTGAAATCTTGAGATTCTGCTCTTGCTTGACATAAAGAAAAGGGGAAAAAATATGTTTGGCTCTTTTCTTTTGGAGCTTTTCCTTGCGATCGACCGATGCAAAACAAATATTTGACAAGAAGAAAAAAAACTGAAACTAAGATGTTGACCTTTCAAAAGCTGGCTTCAATGGTGCCAAACCCTCTGCCAACAGCCATTCAACACCATTGTTCCTTTTGTTTTGTGAAAGGAGGATCCAGCTCCATTGGGAGCAGGTTCCTGTTATATGCAAATCTTTTCGCGCTACCTTATTTTTGCGCGCGGACGAAAGCACGAAAATAAGGTAGACGAAAATAAAGCAGGCGCGAAATTAGAGTAGGCGGAAAAAAAAGGGCCGTTCAGGTATGCAGGTATGTAGCTACAGATTATACCCAATCACGCACGTGTGGACTTGACGCAAAAGTACCCCTCGAGCACAAGAAAACCCAAAGTATCGATTCAACACACAAGCACCGTTGATGTCGCGTCCATCGACTTGACGGTGGGATCACATGCGTCGAGTTGACAAACATGGCTCGGGTTCGTTCTGTGGCATGCATCTCCAGCTCGCCTGGTTCGCTGGCGGTTGTTGGCGTCAGCATTTCATGTCAGACCGACTACTGGCACTCCTGGCCAGTCAGGGGTGGGTGTCGGGGTTGTACTTTTTTCTGTAAAAACGTGAATTCAACAACTTTTTTTTCTTTTTTTTTCACCAAGTCGAATGCTCGTTCGGGTCCTTTTTTCCCAACTTGAATTCTTGTGGCTTTTTCTTTACATTATTGTGTTGCTGTCTCTCCAGATGGACAAAAAAACACACCCTGAAAATCATCCTTCACCTATCCACTTCAACTCCAGACAGGAAAAAAAGCGTTGGAAGAAGAGAACACTCGACCTCAACAAAATATCCACCCTCAACTAGGCCCATTGCCCCCCCTCCAAAAAAAAAAGATGGCAAAACTTCAGTAATAACAATCACAAATCTAATCCTGCAAAAAAATCAAAATAACTCGAAAAAAACCCGCACCAATACCTGATAACATAAGAACATATGGAATCACTCAAAGCTTTGCTAAAACATTCTGGAGATGCTGCTATCTTCCTGCTGTGATCCTACCACTCTCCTCCCAAGGAAAACATCTTTTATTTCACGACAAAAAACAGTTTGTGCGTGTTTTTCCCAACGAAGCCAACAACAGAAAACCAAGAAAACCTGTTAAAACATTCACCATCCACTGCAAACGCAACCACCTTCCAGCAAACTGCTTGCGATGCCGAAATGTGGCACCATCATCTCCACAGAATATTACTAATGGAAACAAACTAATGGAAATGCACCCCCCCCCCCCCCCCCCCGATCGAAAAGAAAATTGAAGTGGTGTGGGACCTCTCTGACCCCCTTTCGGCTTTGCCTGTAACACTTTTCCTGTAAAAAAAAAACTTCGCTTACTTTTGGTTAATCTAGCCAGTGCCATCGACAGGTGCGAATTCAATCCATGCTCTCAAGGGTGGAAGGGGGGTATAGACTATGCTTTCGGGCCTCATGTTTGAATTCCTTCCACATCTGCCATCTTCATACGACCAAAGGCCAACTAAATATTTTTTTCCATCCATGCTATAAATCAGCGGCGCTCCCACATCCCCTGACCAAAAAAACAAAAAACGAAATGAGAATAAATTACATGAGGGGAAGGGATCCGTGATGTACATGAGACATATGACAAAATAATAGATGTTGATTATTTTAAATTTAATTTTTTTTTTTCGGGGAGGAAGGAAAAAAATAAAAAATCTAGAAGGACTTATGTTCTTTAATTTAATTTAATTTAATTTATTTTATTTTTTTGGGGGGGAAGGAAAGAAATGGACAAAATATACATATTAAGAATAAGAATTTAGACAAGGGGAAAAAAAAATGATGACAAATAATGAAAACAAGCTTACAGAACCAGAGGGCTGTGTCCGGAGCTTCAGAGCATCTCAATCCTGATGCTTTGGCCACATCTTTTCTCGTAATGGTGTTTTCGCAATTGCCCCAGCTCATCGACTTGGTGTGGGCCTTTCCCAAGCACTCAAACTCTTTTTGATCCGTCGAAAACCACCCGAAAATTTCCAAGTCGACTTCCGCGTCTGACAGAATTTCCATCCATTTATGATCGGGGAGGATGGGTATGGGCTGGGCAGAGCTTTTGCTGCTCAAAAATAAGAGTGCAATGTCGGGGGCTCCGTAACATGAGTAGCCCTCCTTATTGAAATTATCGTGGAACAAAACTCCTTGGACTTCAATCGACTGTGAATATACATACAGAGTTGGTTTCGAGTTTAAAAAAGAAGAGGAATTAAAACAAGATTTCTTTTTGAATGTGAATCCATGGGCAGGGTGTAGAATGGCCTCTTGCCGCTTCAACGTTTTGAGCAATCGAAATTTGAAACTTGGATGTTATTGCTAGAACATTCAATGTACATTGATGGCCCCAGTCAGGCAATTCCAACTGAATTCCACAAAAAGAAAGAGAAAAAAAAAATCCGCCTGTGCTTGTTTCTGAATTTCCTTTCTTTTGAAGCTGATGCTTCAATCAAGTTCTTTACGGGGTTTTCTTTCAGTGTCTTCTTTAATTTCTTGATTCACTGTGCTGCACCTCGCCGTCTTGTTCCCCGATATTGAGGCCACCGATGGACGCTTTGAAGGGCTGCTGATCGAGCCGTTTGTGAATGCAAGTGGCCGAAATCGCGACTATTTGGGGGCCGATCAAAACCCCTGTGCATAAGGCTTGGGAGGATTTTCCCAAAACTCCGACCATAAAATCCAGGGGCGAAAAAACATTACTGGGACCCTGGAGAATGACAGAAACCTAGGTTAGGAGTTTTTGGGCCAGTTTATTTATTTGTTTAACCAGGACAAACTTTCAGGGTTCTATGACTGACATTCATACCCAGCCTTGTTTTGGCAACCCAAAGAAGCCTCAAGCAATGGCAATGCATCACAAAGTAGAGATGCAATCAGATGTTCATTTCTTTCCTTGTTTGATTTTATCGAAACATGTTTTTTCTTCAGCCAGATGCTTAATATATCCACTCACCAGCGGCACAAATTTGCTGATGAACTCGGCAGGCTTTCCTGGAATAACCAAACGGGCAAAACGATGTGAAGGTGCAAATATGAGCGTCACAATTTATCCAGAGAAGCCCCAGAATCGAGTCTTACCACAGCCGCTTGTCGCTCCAACACCCGCCGCCACCGAAAGGAACGCCACGATCGCAGCGGAGGGAAACATAGGATGCATGCTGGAGCGGAGACTTTGAGCGGAATATCACATTGTGGTTTCGATATCGACCTGGCTTTAGCAACCCCTTTGGCCAAAGCCCGATGTGACGTCTTGTTTGGTCGCTGTGTCTGTGCGCTTTCGAAAAAGAATAGGTTTGTGATGGGAACTGGTGTTTTTGTTCAAAGGGTGGAATTTTTTCACTATTTTTTGTGGCGGCGGCGATACCCGTGCTGTGCTTCCATCTGGGCAGGCCCAACTCATTAGCGGCTGATGGTCCACAAAAACTGAATTTGTGGCGGCGTTTGGGGTGGGGCCGCACATTTCTGTGGGAAGGTTGCCCTTGGTTGATTTGATGCCTCAATTGGTGGTGGTTGGCGGCTGGACTTTGTTTGAGGATTTGGAGGATTTGACCAAGGTATAAATTTCCAGCGAACTGTAGCTTCTTTTTAAGGCTCGTTCTGTGAACGTCTGCGCCTAGGCAGCCAGAGTGAATTCTTGATCAAGACTAAGGAAGTGGGGGGGAAATGCATGCATATTCATATCAATGATATTGATCATGATAATGATTAACAGGAAGTGAACGATAAGGTCAACAAGAAAGTGTACCTGTATCTAAAATTAAATGGGAAACCAAAACAGAAGTATACATGCA
The DNA here is from genome assembly GCA_030272585.1 of Bryopsis sp. KO-2023. Classification (NCBI taxonomy): domain Eukaryota; kingdom Viridiplantae; phylum Chlorophyta; class Ulvophyceae; order Bryopsidales; family Bryopsidaceae; genus Bryopsis; species Bryopsis sp. KO-2023. The sequence goes on from BSYQ01000005.1 coordinate 1,189,339, forward strand.
TAAACCAATTTTCGTTTTTCAATTTTCTTTCCTTTCTTTTTCCCACATCCATGGGATGCAAGAAAATATCAAACTGACTTCTCATCTTAGTCTTTTTTGTACATTGTACCATGTGGTTAAGTTGGATGCCAACTGCACCTGGGGTAGTGGGGCTCGAAAGGAGGAGATTCGAATGTTTGGGGGGGGAGGTCATTGCTATTGGGAAAGGGGGTGCCGCGCTTCATTCTAAGATTTATTTTTATTTTTTTTAAGGAGGTATTCTTCTTCTTCTTAGTTTCTTTCCTCTAGTAAAGAAAATGGATGCATCATCTATGGTATGTTTTAGAATTAGGACGGTAGGCAACAGCATTTTGGGAAGGTTGAATTAGCCCTGTGCATATGTTTCACCTGGCACAATTTTGACAGCCCAATCTGCCCCCCCATCAATTTCCACATTTATGATTGAAACAAGACGATAGAGTTCTTATCATCTTGTTTCAATCATGAATGTGGAAATTGAAGTAGTTGAAAATTGAAACAAAAGGTTTTGATGACCTGCCGCCTTTGCACTTCTTTGTTATTTTTAAACTGGAATTGCACAACAATGCGGCCTTGACCATCCATCTCCCTTTTTTTTTCTAATTTCCAACCTCTTTGTTCGTTCTGAAGTATAAATTTTACGATGAGCCGTTCAATTGCTGGTGAGATTTTCCATCTCCATACAAGAAAAGTAAGGATTGGTCAAGCCACTCCCCTTCCAAAAAAAAAAAAGAAAAGAAAAACAATGCTGCAAGCAACACAAAACGACTCCATCTACCTAACAACCAAACAACGTTCCAGAGGATAGACCAACCCATTCCACCATTCACATGCCACACCCACCCCAAACACACAAACCAACACGTCATCCCTGCAAGGAAAAACAAGGTCAGGGCACTTCCTAACACACTCGCTTTCACCAAAATGTGTAGAATTAACCTTTTGTTGTCGCTTTTTGCTCGCGGGAACAGCGCTGCAAAAAAAAAACGAAGACAGGCCTGTGGAAGAAAGAAAGCCATGATTCTGATTCTCCCCCCCTCCCAGTTTGTTTTCCTTTGGGGTATTGAGTAGAAGGGGGGGGGGGAGGGTGTGATTTTTCTTTTTCTTTTCTTTTTGGTTCTTTCTTGATCCCCCCCCCCAAAATCTATTTATAAATAGAGTCTCTAATTAGAGACCGCTAGCTTCGTTCCCGTCGTTTTCTTGACTCATGGAATTCTCCTCGTCGCCTCACAGTGCTGTGAGACTGAACGGTGTTGGGGTCATCGAGACGAACTGGAAAACTGGGGGAAAATGGAGATCCAGAATCTTGAATCTAGAAGGCACCTTTCCTCAGAACAAGCCACTCAAGTGTCCTGCCTCAACTAACAGCGACCAATAAAAACCCTTCCACCCCACAGCGAGAAATCAACAAATCTGAATGAAAGGCTCTTGCTGTTGCATGCTTCCAAGGGGGCCGCTTGAATACTCAGCAGCCCGCGGCATGGTTTCTACGACCAACTGGGAGGCGGCGGCGGCGGCGGCGGCGTGATTGTTGCTAGGAGCCCACCGTTTCATACGACACATTATTCCCAATTCGATGATCAACCAGGAGGGACTGCTGGTGAGGCTTCCTGATCAGGGAGGTAAGGAGATGGTGTTCATGGCACCGTTGGCTGGGGCTGGGTGCCTTCCGGAAAGAGCAAGAGCCGTGCACGAAGCAGCCAATTGTGGTGCTTGTTAGGAATAACATTCACACCAAAAAAAAGGATAAAAGATAAAAGATAATACAAATACTGTGTGGGTGCACAGAAACGGGATCTCGTCAGTCTAGAGGAAAGCTTGCTTTCTTTTGTGCAGCTCCTATACAATTACAATTCCAAACAAGCACCCCCTTTGTTGGCTCAACAGAAGAGCAAGAGGAGCAACTGTCCATTTTCGGTCGTGGTCCCCCTTTCTTCCAGAACAGCTGTCAGCTTATTACAGTGAAAGAAGAATTCGATGAGGCGTTTTTGACCCCCCCCTCTCCATCACACGAAGAACGACAAACGCTTCCTCGTCCGTGGTCAATGCACAGATTCGTCAGTTTCTGGCCCCCCGGCCTTCATCCGGCCGTCCGACGGACGCCCGCGACGAACGGCATGATGAACTCCATCCAGAATCATCCCAGAATATCGATTTTGCACCACAGTCCCTCCACAAAAAAAAAAACCACTGTTGTGGAGCTGTCAACGCTTGCTTGGTTGGGCGTATCAACAGAAGGAAAATCAACAGGAGGGCGGCCTACGCCAGCCTGACGGGGCTGCCAGTGCGTTCCGACGCACTTCGCATTCCACTCCTGAGGCATGACAGTTTGAGGAGTTGGCAATGCCAACTCGGCAAACAGAACAGCTCATAAGCCGCACATTGCGATGTTGGCTCGTGGCAGGAAAAAAAAAACAACAGTTTTGGCGGGTGCTTCGCTCACGACACTCCACACCTCATTACTTTCCGTCGTTCGCCTTTAACATATTTTGGACCCCGGTTTACGAGCCGTTTCGGTAAGAAACCGAAAAAAGCCAGGCCGAACAACCCACTTCTGGCGTTTTTTTTGAACAGCCTGCTGGGTTGATTGCAATTCATAACTGCGTGCCAGCGACTGCGAGCCTCCCGTTCGCTTTTCCAGAAATATTCGAACCTCCAGAAGCTGGCACGCTGGAGTCTTTTCGGCGCACAACAACGTTGTGTGAAGTTTTTCTCGTCACGTAGATTCGTACAGCAACCCGTTGCCCAGGAAGCTTTTTATATCACTTTCCGATCGCCCGCCTGCTGTTCTGGCTGTAATTTATCATCACAGGCCCACTATTGTCCCGCGTTTCCAATCAGTTGGCGCCTGGTGTGTTTCTTAACAGGTCTTGACCGCTTTGAACGACAACTACCGACGCAATGGCTTTCTTATGCCTGTGTCCTGAAAAGTCTTTGGAACTGGGGGTTGACGAAAACCTACGACGCGGAGCAAAAGAACAGTTTGTCGAAGAATATCTGCGCTCCGCTCAACTGGGCGCGAACAACGCCGAAAAAATCGTACGATGTCTTCCAGGAGGGGGCGTCGCGATAGATTCCAGCGCAAAGCTGCCGAAGCTCGCTCAGGATGGGCCACTCATATCGGCAGTCACTGGGTACGTCACGCTGTCAGCGTGTCGGGGAATCTTCCTCACGACGTTTTTGTATTGGCTGTGTTCGTCGCGATGACGATTTGTGTCGTCGAGTGCCCTGTTTTTGGTTGCGTGCGGTGAGCCTTGTGAGTTGCGCTCGCAGGTCTATCCAGAATTATGCGTATCTGGTAAAGAAATATCTTCAAGACGACCTGGCGCTTCCACCAAATGTGACGTTGGAAGCAATCAAGGAGAGAGTCCCAATTTCGGTGCGGCAACATCTCCCCACTCGTCAAACCACCAGTCTGCTGTCTATTGATTCGAAGCGCGACGGCAGACAGAAATGCCTTGACCGCTTTTCGGTGTCGATCATTCTCCTCCGTTGCGACGACTCAAGACGTCTGGTTTTGATTTCGCTCGATTTCTGCGGCAACGACCCGTAGCGGGAGGATTGTTTTTTTCCAAGTAAAGCTTCCGACCTTGTGTTTGCTTTTTTTGTGTAGGAAGCTGCTCTACTGTGCAAGCTGTTCTCTAGGCTTGGGACGGGCATGCTGTCGAAGTTGAGGGGGCACTTTGCTTTCTGTTTGTACGACTCGACCACGGTGAGTCCGTCTGGTGCCATCTCGCATCCAACCTTGACCCCCTGATTCCTCTTGGGGCGGGCGAACTCCTCTTTCGCCCGCCCCTCCCTCCTCTTTTGGGGTGTAAAATTCAGAAGATTTGTTGGCTCCAGCCAGTTGTTTGGCCTGTCACTCAAACAATTGAAGGAAGGCTGTCCAGCATGTTTTCACTCTGAAACTGGGGAGCCTGTGAGATATGCTTGCATTTAGTATGGACTTGGTTGGTGTGTAGGTGCGTGTTCTGGCTGCCCGTGACCCCAGCGGCACGGTGCCGCTTATTCAAGGACAGCTGCCTAACAATGCTCTATTCGTGACCAGCAGTTCATCTGTTCCTACTGGAGCCCATGATGTTGAAGAAATTCAGCCAGGTATAGTTCTTTTTTTATAATTTATTATTATTATTATTATTATTACTTTATTTTTTCGTGGTTGTATTTTACATCCTGTTTTTTTTAAACAGGTCAAAAGATGCATCTTTTTATTCTTTATTGTTTAAAAAGGAAGGAAATTAAATTAATTAGTAATGTTTAAGCAGGCTTGTTCGAATTCGTGAACTGTGATGTGGGCTGTCGACAGGCAATTACAAATATGGATGGAGGGCCTCCCCTCGAAAATATACCAACCCCGAAACCGTGGTCAAAAGCTCCGCCCAGACTGCCTCGCAAGCAGCAATGGCGGCCCTCTCTGGTCTCAACAGGAAGAGCCCGGTGATCGTGCCGGATGCTCCCAGGAGGGCTAGCATTGATGTCATAAGGACCAGCAAGAAAACCAATGAGGAAAACAGGCGGCAAAGTTTGGACTATCACAAGGTCAGCGTCATTATCTCGTTTTCTTTCCTTTTGATGAGTTTTTTCTTTTTTTTTCCCCTTTTTTTTTGGGAGGAGGAGGGGGGGGGGGAAGGGTGGTCATTAGGAGCCCCTATTTCTATATATACATATATATAGGCTTGCTGGAGGGATTTCTAAGGAGTATCTTGATTTTTTGGGGTAGGGAACCAGCCGAGCTGATGAAGAGGGATGGTGGCGGTCGAAAAGAGATACCCTCGAGGATGATTCCAGCCTAGGGGACGGAGAAAAGGGCAAGAGGAGCCGTCGCAGAAGGAGGAGATCGCCCAAAGGCTTGGCCGAGGAAATCGAAAGCCCACAAATGTCGGAAGCACACAATGCTGAACGTTTTATCAACGAACTTGGCGGTGCCTTCCTGGAAGGTGCGATTGGGGGCTCCATAATGGGAGCTGAACCATCACTTGATTGTATGAATTCCAGCTTGCATCATCTGGCAGCAAAGGTTCAGGAGTTGTTTAGGTTGGATCGTTTTCGGGTGATTACAGCCCTGGTCTTTTTTTTTGCGGTGATTACAGCCCTGGTGTTTTTCTTAGCGGTAATTATAGCCCTGGTGTTTTGTTGCTTTTTCGCAGATTCGGCTTCCGTTCGGATGCTTAGGAGCCTTTTGTGCTGTAGCCCTTGTTCTTTGGTGGTTACCGACACTCGTCTTTCAGACCACCCCATCGTCTTTGTAAACGACTCCTTCGAAACCCAAACCGGGTACTCTCGATCCGAGGTCGTAGGGAAAAACTGCCGATTCATGCAAGCCCCGCTCAACACGGACCGAATCCCCTCCCTGGCTTCCAAAAGCATCAGAAAAGCTCTGGAGGGTGGCCGGAGCGCCAGCGTTCGAATCCTGAACTACAAGAAGGACGGCTCCCCCATGTGGAACGAGCTGTCTGTCGTTCCGTTGAGAAATGCCGAAGGGGTTATTACTCATCATGTCGGCATGCAGACGTTTTCTAATGCTCCGGAAGCCACGGGGTCGACCGGGGATTCGGTCGCGTCTGTTTTGGGGAACAAAAGAGGGGGCTTGCTGAGATCTCGCAGTTGCAACGATGTATTAGTCATGGCGAATTCCCAGTTTCCGTCCACGGCGCCTAACCTTGCTTTCTGAAGCTTTTCCCGGAGGAAAAAACAAATGAAAATAGGAGAGAGAAAAAAAAGAAAGCCCTTGCTATTTGGAACAACCAACACATGTATAGACAAGGATCTCAAACAAAGAAAAAAAAAAGAAAAAAAAATGGTTGAAATTGGAATCATCGGGCTACCTGTAAATATTAGGGACTCCGAGGAAAAGACTGAAAACATAAAGGGAGCAAAAGAAGCAACGAGGAAAAAAAAAACCCAAAAAAAACACAGAGAGGAAAGAATCAATTACAAGAATCTTATTAGTGTATTTTGGCCAGGGGTTGAATGGGTAAAAAGAAGAGGAACAAAAAAAGAGATGTAAAAATCAAAAGACAAAAAAAAAGAGGAAACCCATAGGATTTATAAAGAAAAAGAAAACAAACAAAATGGCAAGGGTGTAAATTGAAGGGTTAAAATTGCCTAGGGGATTCTGGGAATGCTTGTATGAAAAAATATTGAGGTTTTTTTTTAGTGTGTTTGTATATATTTCTTTGGTCGTTGAGGGGGTTGAGAAGAAAATGATGTTCCAAAAGAAGAGAGAGAAGAAAAAAACAGCCTAAAAAAAAAAAGAAAGAAGAAAAGAATCTACAGTGTCATGGTGTGTTTGTGTATTGGGGGAGGGGGTTGGTGGGTTTGGGGGATATATAATATAATATATATATATATATATATACACATATTTATGAAAGGAAAAATTACCTTTCAATGTGAGAGAGTGTATTGGGATGAGCGAGGGGGTTGGGGGGAAAAAACATGAAGGAAAGAAAAAAAAGAAGAAAAGAGGTGAAAAAAAAAGAAAGATGAAATGTGGATTTTTCAATGTGGGGACACTTTGTGCTGACATTCCAAATGCTTGTGTATATGCAAGTCAGGGGGGTCGATGACAAATCGACATTGTGCTATTATAAATTTTGGTCTCACCAACAATTTGGGGAGTGGAAAAAAAAATTACAAAAATCAGATGAAGAAGAAAAAACACAAATCAGATTTGAGGGGGGGGGATACAGACAAGGAGAAGAAGAAATTCAAAAAAAAAAAAAAGCAAGAAAGAGAAAAGTAGGAAGTCGCACATCATAATGTGTGGAAAGGGATGCAGGTCTCTGATTTAGTCTGTGTATTTGATGAGAGTGAGGAGGAGTTAGGAAAAGAGTGAGAGGATCAAAAAAAGAGTGAGAGAGGGGGGATGTGTGTGTGTGTATTATGGATATTTGTGACTACAGAACCCTTGTACAAGAGAGAGAGGAAAACACATGTTAGGGAAATATATATATATTAGGTCATCCTGTTGCTTGCCAGGAAGAGAGGGGATTGGCCTTTCGAAAAAAATCAAGAAAACCAGAAAAAAAGAAGCTTTAAAAAAAAAAAAGTGGGTCTGTGTATGTGTGTGTGTGTGTGTGGGTCAAGAACCTCAACACAAGTGGGTGGGGGTGGGGTTTCTTTCAACGGGGATATTGGTTTTTTGGGGGGAAGGGTGGGGGGTGAAAAATCGACATTGAGAAATTGATTTCCTATATTATGATTCTACAGGTGGATCAAGTCTGGGGATTTTCGCATAAAAGAAAAAAAAAGGGATGAAAAAAAGGAAAAAAAAATGGTGTTTTCAAAAGGGGGTTTTGAGGGAGGGCAAAAATGACCGAAGAAAAGAAGGGGCGATTTTTTTTTCTTTTTTTTTTCTTTTTCTTTTATATGAGGGTGGGGGATGATGGATTTTGCCTGAAAAGATGAGGTGAGAATTTTTGCCTGTTTATGAGGTGCAAAAAGAAATCAACATAAGAAAAAGGCTTGAAAACAGTGGGCTCGAAAATGAGTGGAACCAAAAAAAAAAAAGGAAAGTGTGTTTGTATGTGTATTGGGGGAAAACTGGAGCTCTCTTCTTTTTTTCCTTGCATTGGTTTTTTTGGTTGTGTTTTTTAAACCAGTGTTTTTTTTTTGTTGTTTTTTTTTTCGTGATGGGAATATGGGTGGTTTGAGATGGTTTCTTTTTTTCTGGAAATACTGAGTTCCAATCCAGAAAAAGAAGAATGATAAAAAAAAATTGAGGTTTTACCAATGAGTTCTTGTATCATTGGCATACACAATGGGTTGCTTTGACCTCGGTGCATATTCCGATAAAAAAAAAGAACAGAAAAAAAGATATACATGGGGGTCGAAAGAGGGGGAAGAAAAATCCGTAAGAAGAGAGAAAAAGGATCAGAAAGTTCTTTTCAGATATGAAAACCAAAGGGCTGATCCTGAAAATCATTTTTTTTTTCTCGGTGGATATTTCTTTTTCTCCCATGATATATATGATGCTATAGATATGATTGGAACTTGCTGCCTAGTCATCGAGTGCTGGAAAAACGTAACCACACGCCTCCCAAGACAATCCTATATTTTTCCACCGAATTCCAGTTTTTTTTGTTTTTTGGACCTACCACAGCTGATCAAAATAGAACAAAGTGAAAGAATCCGATTTGGCTCGATGATGGTTTTTTTTTTCTCCCTTTTTTCTATTTAAAAATGAAAAAATGGGAGGGGTGTTGTTTGAAAAAGAACAGAAAGAGCATTTTGGATTGAAAAACTATATTTTTTGGATCCAAGAACTGGTTATTTTTCTCTAATGGGTTCTTCGACACAAAAGAAAAAACACCTGTGGGGTCATTTAAAAAAAGAAAAAAAATGGGAAAGAAACTGAAGAAAAAAACGAAAACTGAACGCTGAAAAAAAAAAACACGTATGCAAGAAAAAAAAGAAAGATAGATCACTGGTGAGGGTTGGGATTGCAACATTATTTCCAATGAAAGAAAAGAAAAAAGGGTGGGTGGCGTTTGTGTTGAGTGGGGAGGGGGTTTGGGTATTTTTTTTATAGATATGTAAATTGGGGTCCATCAGGAATTCTTTAGGAAAGGAGTGGGTTACCCTTGCCTGCTTTTTTGGATGGGGGGGGTATTTTTTGTTGTTATTTTGCCTCAAAAAAATAGCCAAGGAGTGGGCACCGATTCTGTGGGTTGCTTTCCAAAGCAGTTGCTTTTCGTATTTGTGTGAGATAACGTCTTTCCAGAAAAAAAAGAGAAAAAAATGTCTTTCCAGAAAAGAATGGAAAGAAAAAGAAGGGGGAAAATGATTTCACAAAATGTATGCGTGCGGAAATAGGTTTTATCAAAAATTTCTGGATGTTCGTAAAACGCGATTATTTTTTTCTTCCTTTTTTTTTGCTTGATGTGTGTGTGTTTTGAGACATGCTAAATGAAGAAAAAGGAAAAAAAATTGGGTAAGAGCCCTGCATGCAGGCATATATCGATGGAAAGATTTTTTTTCAAATCATATGTATCACCTGAAAGGTGCTGCCTTGTTAGGACAACCTTGGTGGTAACATTTTGGCACTCCTGAGAGAATTTTTCGCAATTCTTTTTTCTTGTTTCCCTCCTTTTTATGAAGAGGTGAGGAAAAATCAAAAGGGGGAAATCGGGTAGTAAAGGGGGGCATTGAGCGTCGCTGGAGGAACTCGCTTTTTGTTTTCTTTGGGAAGGAGAAAATGCTGGAGGTGTACCTATATAAAAATTGAGGGAGAGGGCGATTCTTAAAAGTGCTGGAGAGTGAGGGAGGGATATTAACTATACACTGCAAAAATCGCTGAAAAAAAGAGGAGAAATATATGCTATATGTTGCGTTTTTTTTTCGTTTTTTGGTGGGTGCATGCCAAAGAAAAAGAGCAGAGGGGGTGAGAATATCGAAGTAAAGAAGAAAGGGGGATTTTTGTTGGGAAGGTGGGGTGGGGTTGGGGGAAAAAAAAAAGAAAAAAAGAAAAAAGAGAAAATGCTTGCGTTTGTACCGTCTTTGCTTGGGGGGGAAAAAGGTTTGAATTCCTGAAATGGGGGTAAAAAAAAAGAATAGAGGGTCTCTTTCTCATTAAAAAAGAAAGGGCGCTTGTTTGATTTATAGTCTGTCTTTGGGGCGAGAAAATTTGAAGGTCGGGGTAAACACAGCCTTTGGTGAGTTTGTAACAAAAGAAAAAAAAAAGGACCGAATGCTGTTGAAAGATATTTGTTTGGGGTCCAGAAATGCCTGAGCACCAAAGTATAAAAAAATTTAATGCTGAAGATTCCATTGGAAGTGAAACAAAACCGTTTACAGTTTTAATACTGAGAAGATCACCTAGTGCATTCCATTTATCTGTTTGGGACTGAAACAAGAGTGGGGGATGTTGTGCTCAGTTTTATCCTGTGGAAAGAAAGATTGGAAACCACCCATCATGTGCAAAACAAGCTTTTTGGTGAGTTCCAGGTGGATATGATGAATTTTTTTCAAGTTGGGTGGGAAATCTCCAGAACCCTATTATCCATCCTGGACAATCACGAGGCACCACATGCACACCAATCGACCCCCACTTGGGGCGCTCGTCTTGGGGGGTCGTAACCCCCCTGAATAAATAAAATAATATAATAATATAATAGAATAAACCTTCTCGCAAGAATTGGGAAGGTTAAATTCAATATCAATATGTTCAATATGTTGTGTTGGAAGTGTGGATGCACTTTGACGGAATAAAACTTGATCGATTGGCATGGGCCTTTTCAAAAGTCTGCAAGTTGAAGAAAGACACCTTTCAAAGTTTCCTGGCCTGTATATATATATGTTTAAACTTCCACCAGATAAAACACACGTTACAATTCTTCCAATTCTTACAAATTTCGTCGTCTATTGACAAAAAGCCTCAACCACTCTTCAAGTGTTGTTGCAGTTAATGTACATAAATTACCCTCAAAACGTGTGCAATCTAATTGAGAAAATGAAAATGCACAGGCAAGCATAAAATTCTGCAATTCCAAACTTTCCAGATTTTTTTTTGCCTGCTGCAGAGTACAAACATTGACAAAATCTGACAACACCAAAAAGAATTAAAAAAAAACTGTGCAGATATTTTTTTTCGCTTGCCGTCGAGAACTGAAATACTGCTGCTGTTCACTTAGATCCAAATAAAAAGTGAGAAGCTGGTGAAATGCATTCATACATACATGCATGCATGCATGCATGCATGAATAATACACAATCAGAAGTTCTTCTTTCAACACTGTCTACAAGTTCTCCAAAAACAAAAACATCCATAAATATTTCAATATTCTAAATTTTTATTTTCTTTTTTTTTTCTGCTGGTCATGACATCACCACCAGAATTTTCTTTTCATTTTTCATTTTTTTTTTTTTTTTTACTTTCTTTTTTCTAGGAAATTTACTGATTTATGACATAAGCCCCCTTGAAACTTCCATTCGCAGTTCTTCTCAAATTTTCTCTCAACCAACCACCCTTTCCCCTGCTCCCCATTTATCGATCGACTCAACCGACCAAATCCAACCGACCAAATCCAACCACCTTTTCCTTTTTTTTTTTTTTTGGCCTCTTGATTTTGCAAGTCTTGCTTTTTTTTCTTTTTTTCCAGAAGGAAGAAATATCTTTCGATGTGGGAACGGCATTTAAGAAAAAACCAGCAAAAAAAAACTGAAAAACGAAACGAAACATAAAAATGGGAGAAATAAATAAAAAAACAACCATCCAGGTGAGTCAGGAAATCGCTTTCAATATTGGTTATGGCGATGTTAATTAACTGCTCAAGGTTCTGGCAATGATAATTAATTGCTCAGTCAGGAAATCGCTTCAGGATTGGTTCTGGCGGCGATAATTAACTCCTCCACTTCGGGCGCCGTTTGGAGGCCAAGGGCATGAATAACGGCTCCTTCGTCGATTTTTTCCACCCCCTCATTACACTTTGTGGCACCAGCAGGTAGTGAGTCTTGAAACCAAGGGTGCGACATAATCCCCTACTCGAAAAAAGAAAAATTGCTGCTCAATATTAAAAAGTAATTAGAAATTAGTAATAATGATAACATTCCCTGCTCGGTGAAAATTAAAAAAAAAAAAAAAACTGCCAAGGATGTGATACGCTTCCCAAACCAACCAAAAAAAAATAATAAATGGAAATCTCTCACTTTTTTTCTTTTTTTTTTTTAAGGCTATTTTGTCGAGTTGTTGATATTTCAAAACAGCATCCGAAAAAAAAACTCACAAAGAATTCACAAATACACGAAACCACGACACATCCCCCCCCCCAAAAAAAAACATCCTGAAAAAAATGCCAGAAATACCACGAAACCAAAAAAAGAATACTTTTTTTTTTTTTTGGTTAAATATAATAACATTTAACCTGTATATTACTAATATACCTGGATATCAATGCGTTGCCGAGGATCGGGCAACAAAATTCTATGCAGCAAATCACGGCAGTCCCCGGATATGTCGATGACTTGCCCTTTCTTGACTTGGAATTCCGGAATTGTTATATTGCCTCGCATCAAACGTAGCATGTGCTGATCAGAATCCCCATCGACATTTCCTTCCATCGAATCTTCGTAAGGATTGCGGCCGTACAGCATCGCAAACAAACACACGCCGCAAGTCCAAATATCCACTTTCTGCACAGCCAACCCAACCCCCCCCCCCAAAAAAAAAAAAAATGGCATCAAGGCGTGAAAAAGAAAAAAAAAAATCAAGAAAAAATCGTTATTCATTACATTACGTCCCAGTACATGATGCGGTTTATCTCTGAAGGCACCCCTCCAATTTGGTTTTTTGCATGCATAAATTCTTGCCCCATGATGATTTTTGATCCACAATATTTGATGGTTGCATTGTGCAAGCGGTGGGAGGTAGAAAAAAAAAGAGTGAGATGTTGCTGAGTTCGCATGCCGAAACAGGCATATTTTGAATGTGAAAGCAAACGATTACTCATTGGTGTCGACTTGAGATCCCGTAAATATGCCAAGCAGCCATGTATCTGTTTTTCACACAAACGTATTTTCGTTGTTTTTTTTTTTGTTGCTTCTCTACCTTTCCACTGTAGGTTTTTTGGCCTTGTAAATGGCGTCCCAGCAAAACTTCTGGAGCTAAATAACATCTCGTCCCCACCACAGTTTGAGGCATCGAATCGAACAGGTCGTGCTGTGAGCAACAAAAAATTCAAAAAAATCATCGAAGGCTGTCACAAAAATTCTTCAGCAGAGAAGCCTCAACAGAATACATGCAAGCGCTAAAAAAAAAAAACACTGAAAAAGACGCATTCATCCATATCCATTCTTTTGCTTTCCTCCTGAACAAAAATTTGGAGCAAAACATTTGCGGGGATTTTCTATTTCTTCTTCTTTTCTTTTTTTTTTGCAATAATTATGATTTGTGCATTTAATTAAAAAAGGGAGGTAGGAGAGGGGGGGGGGGGGAAATTCTAACACCATTGACAGCGATCATTGCACACCTTGCTGAATCCAAAGTCGCATATTTTCAAAATCCTTTGCTTTCCATCCAGCAACAAATTTTCCAACTTGATATCTCGCATCACAACGCCCTGTCGGGAGAAAAAAAAAGTTGTTGAAAATAACTGTCTAAGAAAAATATTTAACCAATGGAGAAAGGACGACAAAAGAGAGTGAAGTAAAAAAAACAGAAAAATACAAAAATACAAAAAATACATACTTAAGTATGTATACCTAAGTATATATGTATACCAAAACATATTTGTACATATATACAAATATATTTGTATATTTAGCAGGGAAAAACAAGTTTGATAATATTAACTACTGTTCCCACCATAAATCTTCACAGACTTCGTTTTTTGGTTGTCAAAACGGCCAAAATATCAGCAAATAAATCTAAAATAATTTTTGATTATTTCGACAGATCTCCCAGCCTCACTCACTCGTTTGTGGCAGTATTCCACCCCGATGATGAGCTGCTGGAAAAACCATCTGGCCACGGTTTCGGACAGGCAGCTTCTTTTGGCAAGGTAAGAATGCATGTCACCCCCTTCAGCAAATTCCATTACGATACACAATGACTGGTCCGTCAAAAACACCTACAGGAACAAAAAACCAAAACTTCTTTAGGATAATTTTTTAAAATAAATTTTATTCGATATGACACTCTGTTGTTATAAAACGCACACACACTGCCTTTTTCAAACATTTTGCACTTTTCTCTTTTCTTTCTAAGAACACATATGAAAATAGAATAAAATTAATTAATTAATTAATTAATTAATTAATTAATTAATTAATTAATTAATTAATAAATAATAAATAATAATAAAGAAAGCAGTATTGGAATTCACAACACCCCTCGTCTGCACAGAGAAGGGTAAAACCAAAAAAAATGACAAGACTGTTGAAATGAAATAATTTTTGTGGAAAAAAAAATTCACCAGAAAATGGATTCACAAAAATAGGCGGAAAAAAAAAAAAAAGGCAGCCAGCTACAAACATGCCACAGTCTCCCTTCCCACCCAAAATAAAATTAAGATAAAACAGAATTAAAAAAAACAAAGTGATTGAGCACATTTCACCTCTTTGAAGGTAATGATGTGTGGATGTCTCAAAGTGCGATGATTCAAAATTTCACGTCTGACATGCTCATCGTCCTGAAATTCCAAAAATCGTTTTTTTCTAAACTTGGGTCAGCTTTCATTGGCAATCACGAGACCACCCCCCCCCCCCCCCCCAAAAAAAAGGGAAAAAAAAGCAATAAGAAAAAAGGGAACATCTATTTTCCAGGTAAATATAGATTTTATTGAATATTTTTGGCACGCAGAACCCCATCATTAAGAAGTTGTGATAATTGAAGGTAGGCATACCAGGTGTCTTCCTCTCTTGATAAATTTGATTGCAACAGTTTCTTTCGTATGAGAATTGAACGCCACACACACTCTCCCAAAAGTTCCTTTGGCTAATTCGGCACCCTGTTAAAAGAATATATGACTTATTTTCTTTAAATTAATATTTATTTATTTCTTCTTCTTTTGAACAAGTATGATGTTGCACTGATAAAAAAAAAGGTGTGCAAACTCGGCAATGAAAAGAATTGAAATTATCAAAATACAATCTGTAAAATTTCACAAACAGATTCATTCAGATTCATTTGTGTTTTTTATTTTTCTCCCGGGGGAAAATAAGAGAGGGAAAAAAATATTCCCCCCTACCCCTCTGAAACAAGCAAAAATGCTGAAACCAAATGAAACCAAAATCAAAAGTGTAAATAAATATATTAAACAAACAATGCCTGGCTCCAAGAAGCTGCTGGGATGACTGATATATTTCTATTATAAAAGAAGCAATAGAAAGTGATCTAGAAAAGACTATATTTCCGTCTGACATGCAAAAATATACCCAGAAAAAGAAGATATATATATCTCTCTATTATATATTTCGCCCCCAAAAGTACAGTTTTTTCCCCTCCCCTCATAGGCTACCAACTAAACCATACTTTACGTAGATGCAACTTCTCTTCGACCTCCAGTCGTCTTTTTTTTTTTCGACAGAAGCGCATTTTTACTTACCACTCTGAATTTGTTTTCTGGCCCAATGGCAGGCCCACCATACAATCTCTCTATTAATCGGGCATCTGTTGCATTTGCTGATGATTGGTATTTCATGTTGTTCCGCATCACCTTTCAAAAAAAGCCAGCTCAACGCTCATAGAAAAAAAATATCATAAAACCACCCTTCCACCTCCCCCAAAAAAATTTAAAATAAAATAAAACATTAATAATATAGGTAAAGAAATTCAATTCAAACAGCACACTATAGGGGGGAAAAACATCCACAAAAATCCTTTTTCTTTGTTATTTTCAACAAAACTCATTGAAATGTAACACAAAGAATGTCGCACACCATTTCAAAAAGCTATGCATTCTCATCCAACCCATATATTTACTGGAGGGAAAAAAAAATCCCACCGAGTACACACTGGAACTTAATTAAAGAATTCTGTCGTCAAAACACAGTTTATCACTTCAACTGTCTTTCTTCTTTTTTCTTCCCATTTTCCCAGTACAACGACAAAAAAAATAAAAATAAATCTCAGTTCTGGACTAAGACTCGGGTCCTGTACTTACTTTCCTCACAAAATTAATAAAACAGCGAGCTTTTTTTGCAATTCCCATCGCCAGTACCTGTGCATGTGCATGCAGGGACGAAAAAAAAACAAAAAAAAAACCAGAAAAACATTAAAATCACCCTTAATCAGTACCAGCATCAAATTTCCTGTTTCTGATCCCAGGCCTATTTCTAAATTCTTATTTGTGCAGGGATTCTGTACAGAATTTTATCCCACTACCCTCCAAGTAATGGGTTGTTTTCAATCTTCTTTTAAATTATATCATATCATATCTTTCTTTTGATTTCTATCTTTTTTTTTTTTTTTTGGGGGGGGGGGGAGCCGAGCCTGGAACTAAGTTAATATATTCCAGCGTGCATGTGCCTGTGCGATAAACATGGAATCGACTACACAGCAGATCGTATGAAATGAGCGGATTCACTTTTCAGGCCACGCATCCCATGGCGCCGCCCAAAGAGGCCAGCACGAAATCTAACCTCAAATCCCAGTACCTCGAACTTTGCAGAAACAAAAAAAAAAAACACCGCAAAAAACGGATGCGTGTTTTTAAACGGGGGCGTTGGCGATTCTGGTTTTCTTGCAAGAGAAAAGCAACAGGACGACAGGGGTTGTTTTTTTCCTGGATCTACACCTACAGAGAAGGAACACAGCTGCCAGCGCTCAAAACCTGCGACGTGACGCATCACTACACCGTTACATTGACGTCCTCAAGTCACTTTTATTTTGTGTGTTTGTGTCCCTTCAGTGCGTTGTCAAAAAACCAGTGGGCAAATCAAATTCTCTTAACCCAGGCACGGGAGTGGATACTCCACGCGCGCTTAAAAGTTGTTTGGTCTTTTTTTCATGCTTGAAATCCTGTTGGAAACTGAAAGTGATGTTGTGCAGTGGCGGATGCTCGTGCTCCAGAACCTGAGGTGGAGTTTCTTCCTGGGGTGTATTGGAGGTTGATCAACGTTGATTCATGAATCGAACAGAAAACTAACACTTTTTTACACTGTAAAGCAGAATGGAAACCCCACGCCCAAAGCACTTCAAAGGCGCTGGCGGCTGCGCTTGGATTGCTGTTGCTCGTGTAAGTAGAAAAAAAAGTCCACAGCTACCCGCGATTGCCGGTCGAGGAGCAGAGCATGAAGGATCCTTCGAGTCCTTTTGAGCTCAATGTTTTTTAAGAAAAGATCATATGACCATGAACATGCATACAGCAAGACGTTTTCAAAAGTGGACAATATTTGTCCGAAATATACTGAGTAGAAATAACATCGATCAAAAATAACCTCGCACCAATATGAAACTCGAGCAAGAATAATGGTGGCACTTGGCATTACATGAGTCACCATTGCTGTGCCAATAATTCACTGTTGTACAATTTATCCTGAAGGGGTGTCACATGGGCAAAAAGCCCACCTGAGAGAATGCCCACTCCATGAAAAGTAAGACAGCATCAAATTATTCCTCCTTTTTTTTTATATGCCCTTTCAAACTTGCAAAGTTCAAAGTTCATCTTCCCCCCACCCCCCTTTGCTCAGAAAGCAGCCCCCCAATCCCTCAGATCACCCCTTTTTTTTTTCAATGAATAATATCAGAAAAGCCCTCAGTCAGCAATTTCTGAGGCTCTTTCTCTATGAGTCCACCTGCCGTGAAAACAACAATTTTGAATCTTTTTTTCTTTTTACCGAGGTTCCGGCCAGGAACCCGACAAAAGTGCAAAAAACATCGAACATTTCTCCCCACCCTTAAAAAAATGAAAACACCTAAAAAACAAAGAAATCAATTAATCGATTGATGCTAATCACACTTGCTGCCCATGGGCTCGTTTGACAGGTCGCCTTTGCTCAGGCACCATCGAAATCTCAACATCGTTCGTGTTGATCATGCCTGGGTTCCCAGCACAGACTCGTTCATTTGCAAGGGCAATCCCTTGGTCAGTCACCCCCAGATGCAACACATCAGGGTTAGCAGTTTTAGACAGTCCGAAGCCATACAATTTTGTATCGGAGTCCATTTTGGAACAATCCATCAGCGGGGATTTGACCTCACGCACGAGCACCGAAAACCAACCATACGCCGTTATAGGGACGAATATCCCAGGTTTTCTGTCTCGAAGCCTCATTGCAAGGGCAAGCAAAGCAAACAGAACGGTGGTGGCCAGTATGGAGAAATACAGAGCCACCACCACGTAGGGAAACCCATATTCGACGGCATCCTCGAAAACCGGGTTGTCTTGCAGCCCCGCTGAATAGGATTTGTGTTTGGCAAGCACCACAGCGATCAAGAGGATGCTGGTGGGGTCCACAGCTGTGCCAGGCATCGGGAAAAGACTGGCTAAACCGGACGCCAGCGCCGCCATGGAGATGTCGCACTGATCATGACACTCCAGGTTGGGATCCTGAATGACTAAGGCCAGCCCTCCACCCGGGAGGGTGGAATCCACCACAACCAGCCGTTTCTCCCCCGCATCGTCTCGTTCGAACCTCACGCAAGCGTGGATTTGCGAAAGACCGTATTTGGAGCAGTGAAACTGCTCGAAGGTTCTGCTGATGGGATGAGGCAGAAAAACCCGCTGTACTTTCAGTCTGAACATGTTCCTCTCCAGGCCAAATTCGATGCCGAGGTCCGGTTTTGATTCATCCAATCCCGTTGCCCCTTGAGGATCATACTGTTGCTTGGCTTCTATAGTTATCGACGTCGATTCTGCTGGACGTCCCACGCAATCCGTCACCAAGACTTCCGATCCGGAGGTGACTACCGCAATACAGCTGGACACGAGCAGTTTCCTCCCTGGTTCCAATTGCACCTGCGAGATATCCCTCCCCGCGCCGTCGCCCACGAGCCTGAATCCGAAAATGCTCTGATTCCACCGCGTCCCCACCATTAGTGTTTCCCAGTTCATTATGGCGCGGGCGGTGTTCAGTTCTGACATAGCCCACGACTCATTCCTGGCGAGCCCATGTTGCAGCTTCTGCCATCCGCGGTCCGAGATGCCCGTCGTAGAATACACTCGTTCCGAGCCCACTTCGACGTCCACGATCGTGTCGCGCACCCCGACATCCAGGAAATTCGCTCCGAAAACCAGCAGCCCGAGGCCTAAAATCGGCAGCGCGTTGCGCAGGATGGGTCGAAATCTCGGCGAACCCCTTCTGTGCAGCAGTTCGCGCAGCACGTCGAGCCCCGACGAAACGGGCAATATGTGGCCCTCTCCATCCTTGATTTTCCGCGCCTTGTAGCGCTTGACGTTGCCTTGTACGACGAAGTATATAACGACGGAGAGGAAACCTGCGAACACCTTGGCGATCAGAAAGGCTTCCCACACGGGGATTATCCCGAGAGACAGCATCTTTGAACTTTCAACTTTCGATTGGAGGAGTGGGAAGCGCACGTTTCGAGCTTTGTTTCGGACTTCTTGGGAACTTCCACAGCAGTAAATCATCTGGCTTGGAGGTACCGGGCGTTGCATCCTGTCGTGTCATTCGAAAACGGACGGTGGGCCACGTGACTCATTGGCACGTGATCGTGTTCATTTGTCTGTGACTCATTTTCATGGTGGAAGGGTTAGTGTGGTGATATTTTTATGGGGGAAATCGCATATCAATCCAACACACTGAAACAAACAAACAAACAAACAAACAATGCTGTGAACTTCTTGCAGTCCACAAACAAAACAAAAACAAAAATCCGATTTCAAAAAGAAAAACGAAACGAACAAGATGGAGAGTCCTTCAGAGTTCATATCATCCAGCACGGATTCAGAGTTCCAGAGAATACATATCCTAAGTATAATTGGAGGGAGGCGGCTGAAAAAACGCCAGCCGCCTTTGGTTAGGGTTGGTTGAATCAACGTGGTTCCGTGTCCATCGATTGAACTTCGTTTTCAAATGGAGAGGTTCGAGACGAATCTCACTCCTTGGACATGTGGCAAAATTAATTTTCACTTGCTGCCATCTTTTTTTGGCCCTTTTACTTCAACCAAGAAACTTTGTGTCTGGCTGTGGGTTATACCGAATTGAACAAATGGCTGGGGCAACCTATACAGAATGGACCAAATCTGCGATTTGCAGCGGAGGAATAATTTCTTTCTGAGCTTTCGTTAGAGTCCCAACAAGACATCAAGTAAAAGTATAACTTGTAATGCTGACCGTGATCGTTGTTTGAGGAAGCGAAGTTGGGGGAATCGTATTGTAATTTTTGATTCTTGCGTCGTGTGTATTGGTACATACGAGCTTTGTGTTTTTGACATTTTTATGCACGCATCTGACAAATTGGATGTGTTGAATTGAGCTGGGGGTATTAACCATAACCAGAACAGAATAAGATTAATAGATGAGGGTCAGAGATAGGACTTTCCGGTTACGGTACCGTAAACCGTACCGTAACCCCACTCCGGTCACTTACGGTTACGGTAGTTACGGTCCGGACCGGAGTGGTTTTCGTGCTCGGAACCGGACCACCGTACCACTCCGTACTGCTCCGGTACCGGACCGTACCGACCGTAACCACCGTACCAACCGTAAACCGTAAATAGTAACCCCCGCAGGGTCCCGAGAACCCAAAGGAACCCAGGGGGATTCGAACCCACGACCTTACAGACTACAGCCTAACGCTTTAGCACTGAACCACACTACTTCACGATGATTTAGGGGCTACCGTAGCTATACCGTACCTGTTCCGTACCGTAAAAACAACATATTACTCCGGTTACGGTACGGAGTTACGGCCGTAATACGGAACCGTAACTCGACCGTAACCGGACCGGACCGTAGCCGGACCAGAATTTTGGCCCAAGTCCTATCTCTGATGAGGGTTATTTGGCAGAACCTGGAAACTGTCTTGATTGAGTCGTCTTGGCTGTAAAAATTGCCTGTTTTGTTTTGTTTCGTCGGAAATTTGTTGCGCTTACGCATCGCTTGCAACACGCTTGCGGCTGTCGCTTGCGCGCAACCTAAAGGGCAAGCGTGCGCTTGCAGTACGATTGCGCGCAAGCAGGATGCAAGCGATTCGCAAGCGTGCTTGCAAATCGCTTGCGCGCAATCATACTGCAAGCACAGCGCAAGCGACATGCAAGCGACGGAAATGCCATCGATATTGTGTGATTGTGATTATGATTTTGGGCAAGCGCTGCGCAAGCGGCGTGCAAGCGGCGTGCAAGCGAAGGGGATAAGGCCCGTGACTCACTTCATATGGACGTTGGGAGTCCACGCGTCGGTCAAAAAAAAGGGCTCTCGGGATTCGAACCCGAGAACAGCGACCAGTGTTCTAGGGTCAGTTGTGTGGCTGATGTGGAATGGAAAAGGGGTTGACTTGGGACAGTTAGGACAGAATGACAGTAACCGGAATGGTGGGATGTGGATTCTTAAGAAGTGGAACTGGGTGAACAAACGCATAATGATTGGGTTGTAAGTCATCGAGTTGGGTTGATCGAATAGTTTCTTTGCCCCATCTAGCCCAGAACTGGTGAAACACCAGCAGCCCCCATTATTTTTCATTTTTCAAACGTTTGTCGATGGAAACACATCAAACTGGAGAACTTGATTCCAATGATAATCCAAATTGTATTTACTCATACTTTTATCATCATCATCCATTTGTTTGAGATCCTAACAGTGCTTGATTCTGCCATGTTTTTTTTGCGGAGAGCTCTGCCATAAGGACCTTACCTTCCCGCACAACATCTGTACAACCTCATGAAGCTTTTTCGAAAATACACAATGAAACAGAGTCCAGTTCCACCTGTTGCGCTTCATTGATTTCTAATCCAACACCCTTTTGCAGCAAAACACTTACCACCTTCAGTTCTCCCTCCAAAGCGGCTACATAAAGAACCGAGTGGCAGTAATAGTTGGTGTTTCAAATATTGCAGCCTTGATTCATCAGATTCCAGACCATTTCGAACGTCCGTTTGGTGTGATCGAAAAACACTCTCCAGGTTTGACAAAAACGATGGAGGTGGAGGCTGCTGCGACGGATCCAGGGGAGAAAGTGGACGAACGGGATGGCACAGGTGGACATCCTACTGTTGGCGATCCCAAGGAGACGGCGGGATGCCCGTCATGATCGATGGAAATGCTCCTGCGGGAGAGGAAAAAGGTGCGAAAGCAGGACTCCAGTCGGGCGTGGAGCTGCACCTAAAGATTTGGATATTGGAATGAAATGTATGCAGGGCTGGAACGTACCTGTGAATATGAAGATGGTGGATGGATATCCAAAAATGATAAAAATACTATATGAATGAATGAATGTTTAATCTGAATTCGGCAAACTTGCCCAACGAAGGCCATCCACAACGAGGTGATTTAGCCCGAGCCCTTCAAAAAAAAAATCCAGGTAGATTTAATCAGTTCCAGAAAAACAAGTTGCATCTAAGGTAAACCTAATAGAAAATCCCTTGTGAAAGTGCCTAGCATCCTGGACAACGAAAACTGCGTAGAAGTTTCATGGGGAAAAAAACAACAACAACAATTAATGCTCGTTGCAAGTAACATGATATTTAGGAAAACATGTCATTGACAACAGGGTTTGCCACATATTTTTGCAGGAGTTTTTGAAACACACAGCAGCTACTGGGGATGGATGCAGCAAATTTCTGTTGGAGGGTCACTGTCCTTTCGGATATCGAAGCAAATTTGGTCACGATTTGGAGGGTTATTTGAAAAAGAAAATGAAAGATTTGCCCGGATGCTGTCCTTTTTCCAAGGCTGCCGAGAAGTGCAAATTCGGTGAGGGGACCAATTGAAATTAAGAAAAAAAAATGCATTTCGCATAAGCTTACTGCTGCAGTTCGCGTTTAAAGAGTGTCCAGAAAAAAGGTCAAACCCATGATTGCTTTTTTTTTTTTTTTAAACAAGAAAATGCCCGACTCTGTTGGAAAACGCCAAAGCGAAAACAACCTGATGCATTCACGTTTTGGGGGATTCTTCTTTGGCTGTTTTTGTTTTTTGCTTTGCTTTCCTTTGCTAAGTGTATATACATCCAAACCTCATGCTGTTGGTGTGTGTGGGGGGTGGCTTTTCCTTCTTTTTTCACCAACAAAGGCTAATTTCGTTCAGGGATGTAGGTGTGACCTGCTGGTGGAGTTCAACGCACGACGGGGGCTCTACGCCAGACTTTCAATTGGATGCAAAATCAGAAAGTGAAAATGAACCCAAGAAAGGGGATTGCGTTGAGAAAAAATCAGACATCTCCATTCCAGAATTTGTTGTTCTGAACGTCCCTGCCAAAATCGAAGAGCCGATCAATGGATTGAAAAAAGACCTGCAAACGAAGCTCAGAAAACAGCAGTATGATTTCTCCAAGGTGATTTTTCGCATGCCCTCGCCGTTTTTGGGACCGTTTCGAACATCCCTTTGTCAAGCCTTTCTGGATTTCCAAAACGAGAGATCCACTACCTGGCCCCACATGCAACATGTTTTTTTTTTCGAACTCACCACCATCAGTTGCAGCCAGTCAAAAACCACAGTTGCGACGTCAATGCACAGGGAAAGTCCGTTGTATTTGTGGGGAGTTGTTCCAGCACAGCAAGAATTCTGCTCAAGTCAGGATGGATGGAAGGGTCAGCGAAAATTCTTTCACCGAGATTCTTTGTCTAGTTTGTGTGTGTGTGTGTGTGTGTTTTTTTGGTTCGAGGTTTGGGGGAATCACTTTCAATTTCAGTAAAAGTTTTCTGCTCCTATTTCTATTCTTTCGCTTGAGAGTAAAGACAACAATGTCAAAATTCTTATGGGATACGTGCGCGTGGGGTTTTGACGTGACGTCTTTTTACTACTTTTGACTGGATGTTGGGTTTTTAGTTGGGTTTTTTTCGTTGGTTTTTTTTCTCTCTCTCCATCTGGAACTATTGATTTTGCAAGCTCACAGACAGAAAACAGTTTTGTTATTTTTAAATTAATTTCTTCATCAGGAAAAAGGACTGCGGTTGATTCGATGGGATTGGGCTAAGTTTGGATATTTTGTCTAGATGGCAGACGGCTTCAACCGATTTAATCCAAGGAAAATTCGTTTTCTACATATACAATTTGTCATTCAACGTTGGTCAAAACCACTTCTCCACAGAACATTCTGGGAGCTGTTCACTCAAATCCCTGGCCAAGAAAAAAAAGAAAAAAAACTAAAAGAAAAAAAACGAGCAGTCTACACAAAACTACTGTTTAGCAAATTGCAAGAAGTACACCTGCTGTGACCGATTAGGTAATAGGTAACTGGCTGTTGGCCAGCAAATGGGGATGCAACAGGAGCCCTGGCAGTAATTGGTTAGTATCCAGACAACCAATATATCTGTATTGGTTCGTATACAGATAGGAATATCTGTAAGGGCTTTTTGTCAGGATGGAACAACGGGGAGGGGAAGAGATCAATTCAACGACATGTGGTGACTTAAGGATTGATCCACCATCTACTTTTTTTTTTCTTTTCCAAAAAAAGAACTTTGGTCAGGAAAACAGCTGTTGCACTTTCAAAAACTGAAGTCTTAAAAAGAACTTAATAACAGGTTCCCCAAGGATAGCAAAATAACTTGACAGCATCTATGTCAATTCCTCGCCAGTTGGTCTTTTTGTGCAAAAATGAAATATTGTCACTATATTATATATCTATATCTATATATATTTGTTTTTGTCTAGAAAAACAAATTTTTGACCACGCTACCACTTACATTTAAAACACGAAAAATCAGCACCCCCCAAATTAAATCAGATCAGGCAATTCTTCTCAATTTGTCTTCTCTTTCCTGGGAGTCTTTTTCCTCCACACCCTCCGGAAAGTGCTCAGCTCTAGCTTCTTTCTGTCGATACAAACAGCAAAACGAAAAACCTGCCTTATTCGCCTTGTTAACCCCGAGACATTTTGTGGGATCCACATTCAAAAACAAAGGAAGAAATTGAAGGAAGCAGAAGAATGATGAAAAAAAAAATAAAAAAATTATTACCAATCTTTCTGCCAACAACTTGGCTTGAATGGTGGAAATCATGATGTTGATTCTGCAGCGTGTCCTCCAGCAAGACACCGCCACAGGAGCTTTTCCAGTCAGACCCCCTTGAAATGAAATGCACAAAAGATTAAAAAAAAATCAACACATAATCATCTCAAAATTCACATATCTAAAGCATACCATGGTCATTCAAAAGATAATCTTTTGCTAGGCAGTTTTCAAGCAAACAATATGGATTTCATAGACAGCAAACATTAAGGATTACTTTTTTTTCCCTCTTCCAGGAAGACGGTCTCTGAAGTTTGAGGAAAATAGGCTAAAATTCAGGGGCAGACGGGATTCCCAGCACACCTTGAGCCTCCGTGGATAAGGGAAATCCCAGAGCTTGTGCATCCGAGGCACGCAACATCAAAATAGCACCTCCATCCTCAAAGTCTTCCAATTGTTCCAGCAGCGCGGCGTCTGAAACAGGAATACTCTCTGCGGAGTTGTGCTTTTCAGAAGCGACCGCATCCTTTTTCTGATCGGTGTCCTCGGGCAGAGGCAAAGACCTTTCCATGAGGAAGCGGATGGCATCGCTGACATTGACATACAGGATCCTCTTGGTTATGTATTTCAGGACGAACGGCAATCCTTCCTGGAAGAATCGGTACTCACACCGAGGGCGGTTTGTGGGCCGCGCGTCACTGGACAGGAGTCGTCACCGAGCGCCAGGAACTTCGCGAAGTGCCTGACGACGTGACCGCCGGTTCGCCCACGTTCGAAATCTTTTGAGGGGACGATCCCCCTGCCCAGGGACGTACGCTGACAGTAGGGGCACGTGGTGAAGGGCACACCGAAGGACCGTGTCCTTGTGCTCATGCCGTTCGAGAAACTGTTGAAACCACAGGCAAAAAGAAAAGATCAAAATTCGACAAGATAAACAAAATTTCGTGCGTGTGTCTAGTAACGCAACAGCCAGAGTTAAAGAAAATTTAATGGTCGCCATCCCAGTTTTTCAGATTTCGTATAAAGCACACACACTCTACAAAAGAAAAAGAAAATAGGGAAAAGACAGGTCTGTTTCCATGGCATTATGCAAAATGCACAAATATACACATATGTATTCTCTTGCCTTTTGTCCGACAGCTTGAATCCTCAAAAACTGGTCCGCTTTCTTCCTCATCAGACGATTGACAGCTTCGCACGTGAAGTACACCCTCCGAGCATGCCCATCCTTGACCATCCGGGAAATCAAATACTTTCCCAAGTCGAAGCCCTCGATCCCGTAAAATTTGGTTACATTCTGAACCAACAGATGACGATCCAGCAAAATTACTGGATCGATTCCTTTAAAGATCTGGGGATAGTCTCCGTCACTGCTCACATTCAAACAAAAAGCAAAACACAACAAAGAAAACACCTTAAAATCTGAGTTATGTAATCGAAACCTCAGAACATCCCCCCCTCTCTTCTTCTCACAGTAATTTCCATAACAGTTCCTGTTTTTTTTTTAGAAGCAGCTTGATGTGATGAATTTAGAGGAAGAAATCGTTATTTTCTGGTTTCTTAGTATCCTCACTTTTGGAACGCCCGCGGTCTGTCCTTGAGAAAACCGTCCATATGTTCACTTGAATCATCAGTTGGCGCTTCTTTTTCACCCTTTTTCCTCCTTTGAGAGCAGCGGAATCGGTCTGGTCGGTGAGAACAACCTGTTCCACCGATATACCCCCATCAACAAAGAAGAATATAAAAATAGAGACAGAAAAAGGGTATATTTTTATATCACATTATAATTACTAAGTATTACTGTTACTATAACACAACAGTACTATTAAAAATTAACAAAAAAAACACGAAGTTCAAGCAAACGATGTGATAACCCAGCCGTTTTGTTTAATGTGTAATTTTTGTTGAAAAAAAAAGCAACAATATCGAGCGAAAGAAAAAAAAAACCAAAGAAACACTTTGGAGGATTCTCACCTTCCCATCTGTGATCTACGGTTGGAAAATCGTAGTCAGGAAGTTCCCTAACCTTCTCCAAGACCGCAATAAACAAGCCTTCCGTGTCTTGGTGATGCGGAAGCACTCGCATACATCTCTCCAGCGGCATTCTGTCAGACTCTCGATTCTTGAAAAGGGATGGGTCTATGACGAGCTTGCTGTCCACTTCAGACCTCAGATGCTCAGCCTCTTTATAGCTTGAAAATTGCCTAAGTAACACCCCCACTTCGGCCTGATTTGGTCTTCAAAAGATGATTCACCCCCAAAAAAAATTGAAGCCAATTCCAGAAAACCGAGAGTATTTCAATGGATTTATTATTATTATTATTATTTTCCCTCGTTGTGACCGCTACACACCTGGTGGAATCGCACACTCTCCACCCATTAATCCCCGGCATTCTCTTCAGGAGTGGAAGAGTGTCCGAGACATCCACCAGCTTCATTGGCCCTTTTGTCCTCCTAAGCACCTCCACGACGACAGCTTCATCCTCGATCGGATTCAGCGAGCACGTAGAATACACCAAACGGCCACCCACCTGGACAATATCACACAACAGCCTTACGAGAAAAGAACCCCCCCCCAAAAAAAAAATATAAGCATAATAATAAATGAATGAATCCACACACCGGAATGACTGAGAATCAACAAATCGAGTTTTCGGAAAAGGGCTGCTTGTCCACCAAACATCACCATGCAAGCATGCCTTAGCAGTTCCACCTATTGAGTATCCAAAAACGTACAGAAGATTAGGTTTCTTTTTTATTCTTTCCCTTTATGAAAATATCTTGCGGGTTATTTGATTGCTCGAAGGGGATGAACACCTTGGCATCCTTTCAGCGTAATTCTCAACTGCTGGATGTGCATGGAATTTCCATTTTCGACAGTCCATTGGGACCAAAGCTCTGGCGATTTTCTCGGCGTTCCGTCGCTCGTGCAGGGAACGTCGCACAAAACCCTATTGAAGCTCAGCACATTCTGCAACCACCAGCAATATGCACTTAGTGTTTTTTTTCTTTCTGTTTTCAACAATAACTAGAATCCGGACAAGCACGGCAAAAACAAAAAGGCGAAAACAGCTAGATCCTCCAATGCTACTACTGGCAGCAACAGGAGCACTGTCTCAAAAGAAATCCGAAAACACAGGAATATCTGGAGGGCTTGCTAGGTCAGGGTCACTTACTCACCCGCTGAAGATTAAGAAAAAAGAAGAGAAAAAGAGAGGAGGGGGGGGGGTCTTTTTTCTTTTTTTTGAGAAAAATGTGGACGCGGATTTGTACCCCAAAGAATAGAACGGCCTCACAACATGTACAAAAAAAAGCGGAAAACAATAGAAATCTAATAGGAATGATAATAGTAATATTATACAAAAATGCACGCTTGCAAGAAAACTGTACTGAAATGAATAAACGTGGCTACCTCATCTTCGATTCTTTTCCTGGTGGGAAACTTCGTGGCATCGTGACTTGTCACCATCATGTTCGGGCTGCACATTTGCTTCATTTTAGCAATGAGCCGATTGCACCTCTTAGAATCCACAACGTTCGCCACCACGAGGCCAGTGGGTGGCACTTGAGGGTCCATGTGAATTTTTTCCCCAACTGTGAATTGTTTGTGAATTTTTCTGGCTTGTAAAATTCATCACAATGACATCATGAACCACCAACCTTACAAAAAAGAAATGTATCTCACCCCCCAAGCACTATTCAAAAAATATCCAGCCTATCAATAGCATCAAAACACCCGTTTGTTGTACTGCAACATCACAGTTGTCTCCATGTAATATTGATTGATTGATTGAGTTGTCTCCACGGTTTCTTCAAATCCTTAGTCTCACAAATTTTTCAAAATTTCACCAACGACCTATCATCCTATTGGGAAAAATGCGAACGATTACCCAAATGTGGATTTTGTGAAGGTCCACCCAAATGTGGATTTTCGCATGAAAAGTTCTCAGGGACATCCCTACTTTTGACATGATGGTCGCAAAGTCAAACCCCCCAAACAACCAGGAGAAAAAAAAATGCAAAAAAATGTACATACTTTTTGACCAAATTAATAGTAGGCCAAACTCTCATTGTAATTCTGCTTGATGCTGCCAGCAAAAAAAAGAAAAAAAGGAAAAGCCCTGTTCAGTTTCCCAGAAAAGGAAAAAAAAAAACACCCTCCTCACATGGAAACTAAAACGGTAACCTGGATATCCCTTTCGCAAAACATGTAAAAAAAAAACACTTTTTTTTCAAGCATATATAGCCAGTCCTAGGGATTCCCCTCGGTAACTTCAAATCAGCCACTGATTTGCCACACAATCACATTTAAAAAAAGCCATGCCACTGTCGGCACGATGCATCTGACCCACTCCACAGAAATCTGTACCCATCAGGATTTGAACCCGAGACCCAACAGGGCAAGGCCCCTACAGTGGAAATATATATTTTTTTTCGAAAATATCCAACAAAACGTTGATTTTGATTCAACCTGAGTGTGTGGCCTTGGAAGGGGATGGGCAGGATCTTTAACCAAGGTTCTTTTCCCTTGCATAACCCACCCAAAAACGCTCTTGATAATTTTTATATGGCTGGTCAACCGTTTTTTCTTTTTGCTCGAAGCTGAACCCCTCTATTGGATGTGATGTAACATAACTACCAACCGAATACAAAAAAAAACTTTGGCTTCACCAAAAAAAAACAAACCAAACAATAATAAGAATGACAAAAATTTTGGAACGAAAAAACTCCCCCTTGGAATTTTTTTTTTTTTTTTTTCGAAATTTTTGGAACTTTGAGAAGCGATCATTTCCTTTTGTTGACTTTTTTTTTTCTTATCACGTTTTTTTTTTTTCCATTTCAAGAAATTTTCACCACTCGATGTTTCACCACTAACTAACAACTCCCTGCCTCGACAGCCTGAGGCTTTTTTTTTCCTTCTTCTTACTGTTTCTCCTACTTTTCTTTCCCGTTTCTCCTTGATTTTTCCTTTTTTTTTTTTTCAATCCTCGCACAATACATCTCCTTCTGGCTCGACAATGGTGGTGTCGATCGGCGGGGGCCTTGATTCGAGAAAGTCCAGCATTTGGGTGAGGTTTTCGATACATTTTCGAACGAGGGTGTCCAGCGGCAAATCATTGAAGTCTCGGCCGAAGGGGTTTTCGATTTCCACCCCTATAGCCTCAATTCCCATGATCGCAAATCCAATCACTATGCAGATGGGAATGACCACCCACCGGAGGTCGTGGATGAGCGCAAAAGGTAACGCCGCCAGCCACAGCACCATGAACGACCTGACAGATTTCACAAGGAAAAACCTTTTTTTTGCTTTTCGAATATCAAAGATTCAGGAAGAAAGCGATGTGAGGATGGTTTTGGAATTTTGACAAAAAATAAAAATTGATGCTCTGCATGCTTTCCACTAGCCTTTTTCCTGGAAAAAAAAAATAAAAAAAATAGGTGCATATTGTACGTATTTCTCACCCACTTTTCTTTTTTATTTTAACCAAAATTGACGCTGTCAAACAAAACATAAGCCCCAGTATTCAAATAAATAAACAAATAAATAAAATTACTAATTGGGCTGAATCACCTCGTCATGGACAGCCTTCGTTGTGCAAGTTTGCCTGATGTAAATTATTCATTCATTCATTCGATATTACCAATATATTAAAACATTGTTTTACTTTATTTTTAGGTGGTGCTTTTGCCCACCTCAGATGAGCTACGTAAGCAAACGGCATTGGAGTTTTCATTATCCTCTCGACACCCGCAATGTAGCTTTGGAAACTGGCCAAATTTTCGTCCAGCATGGTCAATTGAAAGTCTGACAGCAGATTCCTTTTCACGCAAATCCTCAAGATGGTGGTGATTCTCATCAAGACGTACAGGGGCATGTGCTCCGCATTCAAAATGTTGGATATGTCGTTCTGGGTCATTTCAGCCCCGTCCAAAACTGCCGTTGACTTCCGGAGCAAAAAACAATTTCAGAATTTATCAAGTCAATTGGAAAAAAACCAAAAAACAAAAGAGACTGATTCGACTTTACAAAAAATACTTGAATTTTTTTATTTTTACTTTTTTTGTTTGGGGGGGGGGGGGGGGAGAGAGGGGTGTCATCGACAAAAAAAAAAAAAAAAAAGTTAGAACATAAAAATCAGATTCATCCTTCGATTCACAAAGAAAGAAGGAAAAACAAGAGGAAAAAACGATTAGATCACTGTTTGGGTTTTGGATTTTCAACCTTTTCGCCACGGAGATGAGCCGCCAAAATGACCGGAAAGGCCATGGTCCATTGAATCAGCTCCCTGGCGAGATGTTTGTCTGTGATTAGGACGGCAGCCTGCCTTCCTAAGTTTCGACAAGTGCTCATGATGTTTGCCCACAAGTTGCGGCCTTCCCACCACCGATCATAGCTAGAGTTCGTCCGAAAAACCAACAGGAAAAAGAGGGCGCTGCCTGCAACCATCACTCAATTCCTCAACGAGTTGTTTTTTTTGTCTTTTTTTTTGAGGGATGAGAAAACTGCCAACAGCAGGCAGAAATAAAAGGAAAGCAAAAAAAAAAAAGACTTCTAAAGCTGAAACCACTTGACAAATCCTGCCCACAATTCGTGATGCACGGTTCCGCACCATACATATTTCCAGCCATACTTCAATCAACTCAAGAGAAAAACACCTTCCCCCCCCCTCCTTCAGAACCTCATGCCAAAAACAGCCCCAAACCCCCGTTTTTCTACAAGACCTTAATTCCAATCTATCAGAAATTACACACACACACACAACTGCCAAATTCTTTTTCCTGCTCGCGTTACCTATGAATGAAACGGGGACGGTGAGTGATTCTACCAAACAACCCTGCCCTTCGCAATCCACAAACTGCTTTCGAAAACCCAGCATGAGGACGGTAACAATCGCAATGGAGTAAAGATAGTAAGAGAGGAGGGGCACCACAGGCACAGCTCGACCCCTTAGGCTAAACACGGTGATAAACCTGCAAAAACCATTGCATGTACGAAATCAAAATCATCCCACACAACCCACAGCACTCATCTCTTAGCAGGGTGTTCTTCCAACCCCCCCCCCCCCCACAACGAAAAATAGAGGGGTGGGGGGGGAGTGGGCGGCGAGGTATGGAGCGGCATGATTTTTGATTTTTGATTTTTTCTTGCGAAAGAAGGTGTGCAGCAAATTTCAAAGACGATCGATCGACTTTCGCGAGAAGAATCGCGAAAATAACAAAGTTTACGTTCCGCCTCCGGAATTCAACTGGCGGGATCTTTCCCCACGTTATTGACGCGGTTCGACGATCGCGCGCACCAATTTCCGCTCGCGTCGAATCCATTTTTGTCTCGATTCGTAACCAGGAGCTCCACGCCTTCCCCTCCGCGGGGTTTGGAGGAGAATCTGGGCAGCAGCGCTTCGTTCATGGTAGCTCGAAATTGAATTCGCAGGTGGGTGGGGGAAGCGCTGGTGGTTCTGTATGGTCGAGGAACGGGACGTCAAATTAATTGAGGTGTGAATCACGTGCTGAGGTGACGAGTGATCGCCGAAAGACTGTGCTTGACAAGCTTCTTGCTGGTTCAGTACTCAGGAAGCTTTTTTGGGGTGGGTTCTTTTCATGGTGGTTTTCGTTTGTATTTCTCCTGCGTTATGGGGGTGATGGCCTGTTTTCCCCATTCTTGAATGTTGGTTTCAGTGCATGGAACGTGGCCATATGACGACAAGTTTTTGTTTGCGTGTGGGCTGGATGGATCCACGTGATGACGGCGCGCAGAGACTTTCTCTTTTTTTAAAAAAGACCGTCCAACACCAACTGGCCCAGCCTCTTCTTATCCCGGTACACTTTTGGTAAGGGTGCCGCCGCCACCCATGCGCGAGCAGCGATTGCGTCACCCCATGTTGCTTTCCATGTGTGCCATTCGACAGAAAGAACGCACATTGCGCGCGTTTCTGCCTGATCCCGGTTGGACCTTCGGTTTCCCGACCGGTCTAGACCGGTCTCTTAGACTGAGACGGGAAAAAAAACACAAAACAAAAACAAGCCGCTATGTGCTGCTGTGGGTTAGTTTTTGTTTCTCCATCCAAAATTGTGGGTTCTCTATGCCACGTGTGGAATTCGACTGATGGGACGCAGATTGCGCGTGGGGTCTCTGATAAGGAGTGGCACGAAACAGGGCTCAACACATAGTTTTTTTCCAGAAATATCAACGGAAAAAAGGGGTCGGCTGAGCTGGTTCTCTGTTTTTTTCCACCTGTTTTTTTTTTTTTTTTTAATCTTCTTCTCGAGATCGAACCTCAGATTCCTTGTTTGAGAGAACGTAGCACGCTTGGCGAGAGCTCGCCATAAAAAAAAAAGAACACCGTGAATCGCCCGAAAGGTGTCGAATTTTTTGTGATTTCCGGAAAATTATCTGTGGGTTTTCGTTCGCATTTCTGTGAAGATCGCATTTGACATATTTCTCGCTGGCTGGAAGTCATGCATTTGGTTTCGTATTGCCCCTCCGGAGAAACGCCCAGCGTTAAAGACTCGAAACAAAGTCAGCGTAGCGTTTGCAAATGTATATTAAAAAAAAAACATCCAGAAATTTCCTCTCCAATTTTTTTTTGGGGGGGAAGCATGAGACAGGGATGCACTCGAGGTCCATTTCTTGAAAATATCTTTAAACACATTTCCAAGTTCTCTGTCTTTTTGCCAAGGTCTTCTTTCTTTCTTTATTTCTTTCTTTTTTTTGGCTGCCCTTCGTGGAGTTCATTACATGGACGCTATTTTTTTTCTCATTTTTTCATTTTTTTTCAATTTTCTTTTTCTTCTTTTCTGTATACAAGAGAGTCAACAGCAAAGCAGCACATCCTCTCTTGCTTGTTTTGGAGAGGCGGTTGAGGCACTCGAGGACGTCAAAAAAGATCATATTTGCCCCTCTTTCTTTCTCACACTTTTTTTTTCTATATTGTCACACTTTTATCTGTAGAACCTCAAAACAGTGTGACATCACCCCCCCCCCAAAAAAAAAAACCAAAAACCACCACCTCGAAACTCGAAAATATGGACCAGGCAGACCTTGATGTGATCACATCATTGGACGAAAATTCAAAACGCAAAAAAAAAGTTTTTTCCATCAGCTCCTTGAACAGCGATTGGAAAGAAGCGATAGAGGGGGACATAGAAAGGATTGTGGTGGCCAGGGAAAATCTGTCTCAGGTCGAAAATTTTCCCCAAGTGAAAAGACTGACGATTTGGAATAACAAGAGGTCGAGAAATAGCCCCCCAAAAGATGCTGGCAGGAAATCCTCCCTAACGAGAAGAAATGGGAAAAAGAGCATCAGCGGTAGATCGACCGTCCCTGAAGGTTTTGGATGCCTATCGGAATTAAAAATGTTGGAATTCGCTGGAGAAAAGGGTGTGGAAATCGACATGATGCAAGTCGGCCTGCTCACAGGTCTGACTGCCCTCGATTTGAGAGGCTGCGTGGGAATTGATTACAACGCCATGGAAGCGCTGGCCAATCTCAAGGAACTGGAGGTTCTTCTGATGGCTGAAACGGATGCCGGCGATAAATGTCTAGAATTTATTCCCAATTTGACCAACCTGCAAGTCCTCGACATATCGAGGTGCTTTTTCGGCACGTTGGGGATGAGAAGCGTTGGCATGCTGTCCGGTTTACGGAAATTGACCTTGCGAAACAATCACATGACTTACCAAGGACTGGAGGCTCTGGAAGGTCTGACTGAGCTCCAGGATTTGGACCTGCATGGGTGTGAACTGGTCGGGGATGAGGAAATGAAAATCGTGGGGCGATTCTACCAGCTGCGAAGGTTGATGTTGGGGAGGACTCGGGTGGGGGACGATGGCATAAAACACCTGGTTTGCTTGAGGGATTTGGACGAGCTGGAGCTGTGTGGGTGCAAGAGACTGTCCGATGCCGGGCTGATCATTCTGGGTTGGCTCAAGAACTTGGCGAAACTGGACCTGTCATTCACCAAGATAGGGAACGATGGGCTGGAGTATTTGTCTGGATTGGAAGGTCTCCGGAGCTTGGATTTGTTCATGTGTCAGAATGTGAGTGATTTCGGCATGCACATTTTCCACAGTCTGACCAAAATCGAGGAGCTGGTGCTGTCGAGGACTTGTGTGGGGGATGTAGGGTTGGAGCATCTGGCTGGGTTGAAGAGATTGAGGGAGCTGGAGTTGATTGGGTGTGGTGAGGTCGGGAATGAAGGGTTACGGCATTTG
Organism: Bryopsis sp. KO-2023; assembly: GCA_030272585.1. NCBI lineage: Eukaryota > Viridiplantae > Chlorophyta > Ulvophyceae > Bryopsidales > Bryopsidaceae > Bryopsis > Bryopsis sp. KO-2023. Next base: position 1,224,078 of record BSYQ01000005.1, read on the forward strand.
GCAGGTTTGGAGTGTTTGAAAAGAATTGACTTTTACCACACTAAGATCACCGTCGAGGGGAGGGGGGTGCTGAAGAATTACCTCTTCAACGAAACACCCAGTGGGAAAAAATGTTGAAAAAAAAAAGAGGAAGAAACGGATCAGGAAATCTGTATTTTTTTCTTTAAATATAGTGAGGGTCGTGTTAAAGATGAATAAATCAACCTTGTGGGAGGCTTGTTGGAAATTATGAGTGGTTTGATTTTTGTTCGTGAGATGAAATGGAAATGGTTTTTTTATTATTTTGTTGAAGAACTGTTGGGGTGTTTTAAGTCTGAAGCCATCGTGTTTCGCTTTTTTTCTTTTTTTTAGGGGAAGAAAAAGGAAACACCACCTGAATTAAGCTTGGTAAATAAGAGAGGCATCCTGTTTTTGTTTTTTTTTTCCTGATTATTTTTAGAAACATCTTGTACCAGGTTTCAAGGTGTTTTCAAAAATACCTCACGAGAATGGTTCGGCTCAGGAAATTATGCGTAAACAGATGGAGGGTTGCTAAGAAAAAGAAAAAAGAAACATGAGTCAGAAGTGTGGTGGGTTTTTCAATCTGGTTCAGCCATCTGCTCCATTTTGTGGGGTCTTTTTTGTTTTTTTCGTGGAAATATATAGACCTCACAGTTAGAACCGAACGTTAGCATCATCTTGCAGTTACACATGGAAAGACATATTGTATTGTACGGCACTTTGGATTTGATTAAAAAAACAAAAAGGGTGAGGGAAGTTCTTATCCTGAAGATATTATACATTTTGTTCCTTTCCATACATATTGTTTTTTTTGTTTTTTTTTTTCTGCCGCCTCGAGAAATTGGGGGGCCTTTTGTCCTTTTTTTTTCTGGATCGTATCATATCCAACCTTAAAAAAAAAAAAATGGCAATTGTTTTGCCCAGAAAACTTTCCGACCCTGTTGGGAAAAAACAGGCCCCTCCCTGCGATAGGATGGAAAGAAAACAGAGCGTTTTTTTATGTGGGTTTTAAAAAATGGGGGTTGTTTGCATTGCATTTGACGGAAGTCGATGAGTGATGTTTTTCAAAACTAGCTCGGATCTGTGCATTTGATTGTGTGGATGAAAAAAGGGTATTTTGGGTGGAAGGGTGTTTTGTTTTGTTTTTCTCGTGTGAGTCGGGCAAGTGTGGGGTAACCTTAGTGGCTTATTCGTTTGTTTTATTGAATAAGTGTGCTTATAATTTCATTTGGGAAGAAATGCTAGCAGTACTGTTGTGAAATTGTAATGGCATCTTCATGGCATCTTTACATGTAATCTGTTCTTGGTTGGATGCCAGCAGATCAGCTCCAGTCGATGCCCCCGGCAGCGAATTCTTTTTCGTCCATTTTTTAGCAAGTAAATGAAATACGGAAATAGCTGTTGTACTGTCTTCTTTTTTTGTTCGATTTCAGCTAACAAAAAAAAGACCATTAAAATTTCTTTCTGGTTATTCTTATCTCCAGCATGAAATTCCACCAAAGGCTGCAAAAAAACAAAGTTCAAAAGAAGCTCCATGGTTGGGTTACTTACATCGTGTTTAAATTTGTGTTTCTCCGAATATCCAATGATTGCAACATGGCCAAAAGAAGCCATCATCCCCCCCACTGCCAAAATTTTCAGCCAAGCATTGGCTGTTGGACACTATTCATAGTACAGGAGGTTTCTTTTATTAAAATTTATCTATTGATCCCCAAAACCGCTACCACACAACCGACCGTTTGATCGACCCAAATTCATGGGGTCGGCAGCTGTGTGCCAAGATTACTCTTCATTGTACCCAGGGGAGTGTTTATTTGTCTGGAGGAGGTGGTCTTGTGGCGACCCAGTGTAACGCATTCGTAACGCTGTTTCCTTTGTCGTGCGGCCCCTCCATCCGGCTCATTTCCTCCCACGCCCTTTCCTTATCGAACACAGCCATTGCCAATCGAATGAACCCTTTCCACGACGCCTCCACGTTTCTCTGATCAAGTAACCCTCCCAGCACCTCACAGGCTTCTCGCATCCACTCCGGGTCGAACAGCGCTTCGCTTATCGGCGTGAACGGCAGCATTTGAATGCAATAAATATACTCCAAGTTGCTCCCAAACCACGTGCCAAAATCGACCTTCGTCCCCCACAGGATCCCCACCGTTCGGTTCACGTTAAACGGCGGCGGGTAAATACTGGCTGACGACTTCATCTGCCAGTACGTCCGTGCACCGCGGATTTCTATAGACGTCAAGATACGCCCGAACGCAGCGAGTTGCTCGTTTCCCATCGCCAGCCCCAGAAGCCACACTCCATAATACGCGTTGACGGCTTCCGATGACGACTCTTGGTTTTTGTCGTCCTGGAAGCAAAACAAGCCGGATGCCCAGGAATGGCCAGCGAAAAAATCCATGTGTCGCGCCATCGGGAAAAACCCATCGTCTTTGTTCGGGTTGGCGAAGTCCCTTACGACATCCAATATCGGAGCTTGGTTCTCTTCCAACCACTGCGGGTCGGCTTTTCCGATGGCGGCGGCGGCGTAGATGAAATATCCATACTGAAAGTGATGGTCGTTGTACATGCCGTTCCCAAAATCCGCCAGTTTGTCATGGCAACCCTCCCGAGATATGAGACCGCCCCAAAGTTCGTCGTAAACAAGTGGATTTGCGTTCGTTCCCTCCAACCATGGTTTGATGTCCGCCTTCATTCGAGACCTGATCCTCTCGGCGGTTTGAGTTTCCTCCAGCTCGTCGGCGATCAAGGCCAGCCTTGCCATCGCCGCGATCTAATTTCCAAAAGACAAAACAAAAAAGGGATGGTATTACACAATGTGTGGCGCTGTGTTTTTTTCTCCTTTTTTTCGTTTTTTTTTCCCTTTCACATTGGCAAACCTTTCTTTTTCACACCAGGATGGGGGTTGAGCAAGGAAATCATGACAGAGGAATAAATAGTTGTTAGGAGAGAAGCAAACCCTCAACACCAACATAGCAATGGTTGAGAGGGGCCTAAGAATTATGCCACCAATACTCCACCAGGACAAACTCTGGAGAAATACCAGCAATGCATCCATAATAAACCCCCTCATAACACACACTGGTTTTTTCCACTTTCCACTTTCTTGCTAGGTAGGATTTCTTTCAACCAGGAATCAGACCCCAAAGGTCAAAGCACCTCACCCGTTTCCCAAACCAATATGGCCCATGCTCATCGTTTCTCATAAACTCTTCTGCCAGCAAAGCACCCCTGACTGCCCCTCGACTCTCGTCGTCCATTTTCCTCCCAGGAGACCATGTTATGGACGGCAAATCATCCTCCATTTCCCATGTGCTTCCAAGGACCCCTTCAACAATTTCACAGGAAATTTCCAACCCATTTGGACAAAACCAGAATTGCATGCGTCTGAACCCTCCCAAAAGACCATCTTTTTCTTTCTCTATTGGAGTGCCCGCAAACGCCAGTTTTACCAAAGAAACTACGAATCCTCATCTATCAAGGGGCGATTCCTCCATTCACAGATCAGTTGACCTTCTCATGAATTCTCAAATACCTGTCATGCGGCCCTTTATGGTCGAGTAGGAATCCTCCAAAATCAAACGAGCATTTGAAAGCGTTGTCTTGTGGTGTGGCAAGGCCATCATCAGCAAATCGCCACCGCTGCCCCTCATTTCCATCGTTTCAAACACAAACTCCACGGAAGACCTGATGCATGTCTGACACTTCTGAGGGCAGTCGTCAATCAAAATGATGTAGTGTTCTTCCTGTTTTTCTTTTTTGACCTGAGCCATGCCTTTGTTCAGCTCAGCAGTTTTTTCTGCCCAAATTTTGGGTTTTATCATCCAGTGGCACACCATTCAGCTGTTCAAACGTAACTTACCTGTTTTCTTTCTCACTGAGTCTGACATCCCCACCGATGGGGTAGGTATTGTGGTGTTCATCGAATGCATCCAGTGGGCAGTCTTCCGAGGGTAAAATCACGATTCTGATAACTCCAGTGAATGGGGCCGTAGCAACCACTCGCCCAGGATTCGAACTGAAAATTGAAAAAGAAAAACAGAGCAGTAAATGTGATGTTCTGGTTGGGGTGTTGAAAGGAGTCCTCAGGATTTCCTTAATTTACAAGGAGTTCTGCGTAGAAATGGATTAAACATCAAGACCTGTGGACAAACTCCATCAGGGTTTCTTAGAAAATCTAATGTTAAACTGGGTGGTCCGATGCATAATATACGGAGGGGCTGAACCTCTCCGGCGCAGCAGCCCCTTTTTTGGAAATGGCTCAGAGGAAATCCTCTGAATTTGATATCGATTTCTGGGTAAATTCTATTATGGGTCATTTTCAGCCCCAAAAAACATTATTCTCACTTGAATTTGAGCGTCAAGTCCCGAGATGTGTACATAATCCATCGCTGCCCAGTGTTAAATTCGACCAAAAATCGAGACCCTGATATTCCGGCATCTCCGGGTGTGGATATCGCATGTACCGAGCTCAGCATGGGGGTCAATCCACTGAACGTGAAAGTCATGAATGGGCAGCCTTGGACGATGGGGGATTCCATGTAGCCCTGCGTTTTCCCTCGCCAAACCACCGTGAATGATAGAGCATCCGAGCATAACACATTTCTGGACTCGAAACCCTCCTCTGTGCCAATTCTGGAGCAAAAATGGAAACTGGAGTAAAGATCGATCCTCGGACAATGATCGGCCCCCCCCCCTTTTTTTTTCTTCAGCAATTTGATTGATGAAAGGCAATTCTGCCTTTCGAATTTGCCCCTTGCCAAGTTTTTGGGCAATCCAACTTTTTTAAATGCAAGAAATTGACTTTGAAAAAAGCAGCCCCATTTTTCAATAAACGAATGGATGCTTACATTGCCTTGGAGAAAACCGAAATTGAAGCCGATTTTTAATTAACAGGAATGAGTGAGAATGAGTGAGAATGAGTGAAAATGAGTGAGAAGGACTGATTGGAGAGGAAAGCCCAGGTGCAGACTGGAATACCTCAAACTGTCCAGGAAAACCCCGAAAATATTTTTCTCGCTAGGAACGAATGTTGGCAAGCACATCGTCAAACCCTCTCCAGCGACCTTGATATTGTAAGGCAACTGGCCGAGCGTCCAATCGCCCCCTTCCAGACATGCAGGATTCCACCAAGCATTGGTTCTGTAAGGCCTGGAGCAGGCCCCCCACAACGCCTCGCATGGTGTGGTGCAAACGGTGCAGCACTTTGGAAAACTGGGCTCTGTTGCCGGCAAGATGTTTGGGGGAATGGGTGCTGCAGCCATGTCAGCCCTGGAAGGTTAAATTACCATGAAATTCTGGGGCTGCAGTAGATTTTGCCTGGTTGGGAAAAGCTGAACCGAGGTCGAACGTGAGAATGAGGTGCATGCGAGCAGACGGTGTGCATCTGTTTTCCACACCTGGAAAGATTGGCCTTGGCCGCCGAGGTGTCAAGCTCGATAACTATCCTTGCGAAATCGATGCAACGCAAACAAACAGAAAGAAATGCGTTCGTCGTTTTGGCAAAGCCTAGAAACCGTGAAAAACAAGGGGAGGATATGGTGCGTGTGGTTTCGGGGTAACCTGCAACGATTTCTAACGAATCTTGGCCGGCGATCTCCCCCCCCCCCCGCCTCAAAATAGGGTGCACGCGGCGGTATTGTGTGATTTCACCACATCTTCAACCTGTTTCTCAGGCCATCCACCGATCCAATGAACACGGGAACAAACGATTGAAAACAACGAAAAAAAGCTTCATGGAGAAAGAAAGTAGCCAACCAGCACAGAATTCATGGCTGGTGTGGATCTTAAGCCTCCAATCGATTGCATGAACATTCACTGCTGTAAAGACCTCAAATGACTTAAATCTCGACACCACCAAACACAGCACATTTGGAAATTTTTGACAGTGTTCAAGAATTGTACATGTCGATCCAAACTAATCTGCCCCATCGTTACTTGGTGAAAAACATCCATTGTTTTGCCTCCAGAGTGGCCAGTCAAGAATTCATTTTTTCCTATCCACCAATTTCCCAGCCACTGGTTAATTCCAACTGTCGGGGTCACCTCATCAACGGCCACTTAACGTGATGGCCAAGATTGAAAAACACAACTCATGAAATATGAATGAATGCATGCATGCACAAACTTGAAAGTGAGTGATGGATGTTGCTGAGGTCCGATAATGCCACGAGACCGTTTCGCCTTTTCCACATCTTTTTCAATCGGTGGGGTTTGCATGGCTAAAAACACGATATCCCCATATGGATGGGAGGGGGAAAAAAAAAAATTTCCTCCTTGATCTCTATAATGCCGGAACGAATCCTGCAAAAAACACAAAAGCCCCACCGTCACAGGTTTTCCGTAGTGAAAAAACGACACAGGGTTGGACAAATTGCAAATTACGCCTATTCAACCGATCCATTGGAATTCATCTATTAGCACAACGTGAAAAAACCCACATAAAACCACCATGGAAATATTGACAACTGACATTGCAGCACACAGCCCAAGATTGATTTTCAGTTATTTCTTGTTGTTTTGGTCACCTGTTCTTTTTCCTTTTTCGATTACCTGTTTTTCGGAATAACCCTATTCACTTTTTTTCACTAGCTGCTCTGAGTGAAATTTTCCATAAGATGCCTGCTGTCAGTGGCCAGCGACATTAGGAAGTTGGAGGTATCCAGGACTCTTATTGCACAGGCATCATTCTCGTACCACCCCAACATGGTCAGTGCCGTTCTGAACTTGGGGTAATCTCTGTGGAAAAAAAATTCACATGCAGCTCATGCATATATATGAACGAAAAAATGACCGTTTCATCTACATTAGGAAAAACTTGCCGAGCGAAGGCCGTCCACGAGGTGATTTAGCCCAAGCATCTTTAAAAAAAACAAAAATGGTACAGCTGTGTTTCAGGTAGTATTAACACCCCTCCTCCGAAAAAAAACAAAAAAACTAGTAACAATAAAGTAATAATAATAATAATAATAACAATTAAAAAAAAACAATAATCATAATAAAAAAATGCGTTGAGAGAAACATCCCCTATAATTTATTTTATTTTTCACAGTTTTTCTTTTTTTTTTGCCCACCTTTTATCGAGTTTTACCAGGGTGGTCGCATCAGTCAAGTTGGTTTTCAGAATTTGGAAATCGATGGCACCCCCCACTATGCCGAAAACTTGCCTCAAACCCTCTTCTATCATTCTAACGTACAACTCAGGGGAATGCTGAATCTTGGAAGCCCCCAAGCAGCTGCAAAATACCCCCCCCAAAAAAAATAAAAATAAAAATCACACAAGTTTATTTAAAAAAAAAAAAATTAAGTTTGAAAATTGAAAAAAGAAAAAGAAAGCCAGCCATGAAGTGTTAGATACCAGCATTGTTCATTGAGGATATCAATTAGGGTATTAGTAATATATTTCTTTTAAGAATCATTTTTTTTAATGATTTCTTGGGTTGGGGCCATCCTTTCCCCTCGAAAAATCGACACTCACAACTGGAGCTTCATGAATACGTTCGGACAGGGAAGAGTGACAGTGCGCTGTGGAGGCGCCTTTGGAGCGCTGGGGCTGGCCGTCCCAGCTGATTCACCGATTTCTGCCATTTCCATTTCTCTCGCTGCATGTGCTTCGAAGAAGATATCGATTTGCGTTTCGACAAATTTGCGCCAAGGCGGCGTTCGATTGACGAACCATAACTGACACATTGATGTCTTGTCTTTCTGCAAATCAAATCATGATTACACACGAAGAAGCCGGTAGGCTTTCCCGCAAAAAAAAAAGTCGAGAAACCCGTCCAAAAAACACTCAGAATCTCAAAAAAAAATAAAAAAATCTGCAAATTGTTCGGTTCTCTGAATGGATGAGTCATGGCATGGCCTCTTATGCGACCATGTATGCATGCATTAGTCATGCAAGTGTTCGATTTGCTGGGAAATGGTAAAAAGGCAGGCGGCTGGGTTGAATTCCACAGAGGTTCTCTTCACTATCGCAGGTCAAATGACAGTGATTTAAAAAAAATAAAAATTGTGGTGCAGTGGGAGAACACATACGATTCGAGTGTTTTACAAAATGGCCTCCGTTTTATTTTGAAAAACAATCTGTTTACATACAAATTCGCAGAAACAAAAAATTCACAGAATTGCCACGTATTACACCGATTTAGACAGGACCACTGCTACTATGCTGACTAACCACCAGGCACCGGCCAACGAACCCTTCAGACCCCAAAGCTCTTACTAAAAGAAAACTTGGTGTTTTTTGGGTTTTTTTTCCCTACCAATTTTTACCCTCTCCCCCCCAAATGTGGTGTTTTAAGCACGTTCAGAAAAAAAGAAAAAGTAAAAAAAAGAAGATGGTTTTATTTTTCAGCAGCGTTTCTCTGAATTACGTTCATAAGGATGTGTGAAGCCACCTTCCCAGAATCTCCCACTACAAAAACCACAGAAAATTTTGAAAAGAGCAAATTACAGCACTGCAAAAATATATCTAATTTTAAAAAGGGCCAGTGTGGATTTACTTGGTTCTCGGCACAATTTTCTGATGCATTCAATGTCGGCTCATGATCGCCCAGCCCCCAACCAAACAAACGATAAAAATAAAATAAAACTTTGAATGACTGGCATTTTCTTGCACACAATTTGAGTAAAAAAATATATGTTGGTGATGGGGGAATCGACCCATAACCAGCGAGCTTATGCTTCTTTTTTGAAAAGGCAAGGTGATACTCAAAAGAGAAGTATCAATATGGCGTCTTGAAAAACTCTGCCGCTGCTATAATTTTCGTCGACAAAATTCATCTGTTAAAAACAACATGAACAACCCCATGCAGAGTTTTGAGAAGCACCACACTCGGGGCTTGTTTTGGATTTAAAAAAAAACTGCATATAAATAATTACAAAAAAATAATAAAAAAAATGAATAAAAATGAATGAAAAATAAATAAATATTACCTTCCGTGCTGTAGCCGACAGGGCGGGTCTGCACAGGGGTTGATGCAAACTCTCGTCTCAGGATGGGCGTCCCAATGGGCAGAGGAGTTAGCAGCTGTTTCTCGCACCTTCATTCCACATCCAAATAACCTCAATCAATCCAAATTGCACCATCATTTCCCCCCCCCCCCCTCAAAAAAAAAAAAAAAAAGAAAGCCAGAAAAGCCAAAAAATGGAAAATAAGCAATCACTAATTGACCGGGTCTCTGTAATTTACTGCTCTGATCTTCAAAAAAACAAAAACAAAAGTCCAATGTCGTCGAGCCCAAAATATTTGGACAGGAATAGTCCTCATGAAAAAGACTGATTAAGAAAAAAAACACGCTGCAATCGGAATCGGAGACTGTCAAAATTTCCATTTGTGGTGCTTTTTATCGAGCAGCTCACTCTGGTATTGAGGGTTCCCAGGGACCTGGAGTTCTAGCAGGGGTGAGGACCGGCAGGGGCGCAGGCTCTGAAAAAACACACACACACACACACTCACAAAAAATCACATGGTGATTTCCCCCTCCCTCCTTGTGGCATTTTCTCCAATCCTTTTCAAACACCCCTTTCACAAAGGTAACCAGCCTTCAAACTATTTCCTTCTTTTTTTTTGGGGTAGTTTTTGCCAGGAAAAAAAATCTATCAAGGACTGAAAATTTCGTCCTCCCACCATTGGATTGCACGATCCAACCCGTTATCTGAATACATATGTGGGGTAAAATAAAATCATTACTGCAGCTTGGGCTGATTTTCTTGGGAGGAGCTGGGCAGACTTGGAAAGAAAACCACCAGGGGCCACTTCCACTTTTTTTTAACCATATAACGACAAACAAGCTTTTCGTTTTTTTTTCCGCCAGACGTCGTTCATCAGAAAGATTCGCAAAGTGGGCAGGGTTGCCTGGGATGGAGAACAGGCTGCGAGAGAAAAAAGAATTTACTCTACTATTTCGCACTGCTTGCGGAAAGCAAACGAAAACCTAGAGGGTCGACCGAATTCGCACCGGAGAGTTTTGTTCATACCTGAGCGTCGCCGCAGCGGCGTTTGCTGGGCAGGTGGGGCCTGGAGGTGGAAATCCAAAACAGGTTAGAAAAACACGTCAGATCTCCCCGTTTGACAATTCCATCCCACCCCAACGAGAGCACCAAAAAAGATCGAGTGCGAGGTCGAAACGAACACAGGCGTCGCAAGGGCACGGAAAAAACCAGGAAGCTTGATATTGCGCGCAATATCAAGCTTTCTGCCAGCTGGGGGGCAAAGACGTCACGGCATGTCGAAATGGTTGGCAGCATCTCGGAACGCAGATCCAAACGAACGGGGCGAGTGTCGTGCCGACCAAGGAGCAGTGCCGGGATGTGAGGAACCTCACCGTGTGAGAGCCGTCCATCTTAGGTTTGTATCGGACAGGGTGGACCGTTCGACAGTCCTCCATCAGCCCGCGTTGCCTCGCCCTATCCCAAGTATCCCCCCCCTCGTTCATCCTGAGCTCGCCTCCCTTAAGATTCTGTGGAGTGTTCTCCATTTGGGGGGCACGCACCTCGGAAAGGTCGTTTCCTCTGGTTCTTTTCCCTCGTGCTTTGCACGGCTGTCGAGTAAAAGGAAAGAGCAGCGAGCCCGTTTGGTCGGAACGGAGAGAGGCCGGCAGTATGTATTGGGAAGACAGAAACTGGCGATTTGACAATGCAAATTGGCGAGCCCCTGTCATCCCACAGTTAACCTTGTCGAGGTCTGAATTAGTCGTAAGAACTGTACACGGTAAAGTCAGACATACAAACACAGATGTACCTGAACGGTAAACCGACAAACCAGCAAACCGGATTTTACAATCTTAATCGATCTTAATCCAGTCTGGTGATTTTTTTATAACTATTCATTTTTTGGTCCGAGTTCCAGCAAATGGATGGCACTGGACTCCTTTCTCTTTCCAAACAATGGTGTTGTGTGTAAACCGAAGATATATATATAGGCTTCCACACACAGAAGACTAAGCCATGGCTTTTCAAAACATTTCTTTTCTCGACGGCACTGGGCAGTTGTCCAATTTTCATGCCCACACAAAGACCAGAAACCACCACTGCTTTTTTTCATAAGTCAACCAGCTCTGCAGATCCCAGCTAGAACTCCCCAAGCAAAATCGACACCCAAACAAAGATGCACACTACCCCTAACTATTTTTCGCCCAGCTTATGATCCACGTTGTCCTATACTGACCAATCGACCCATACTTCTCACTCTTCCGCGTGAAAAAACACATTCTTTGCACTTTTCTTGTAAAAAGAACCCATCCTTCTCACTCTTTCTCATAAAAGAAAGCATTCTCCTCACTCTTTCTTGTGAAAGCACTTATTCACACGTGCTATTTCCCAACCTCCAGTCACCCAGAGTGCCACAGCTTGGTGCAAACGCTCTTCGCAAGGATCTCTGCTTGCATGTGGGAAAGATCTTGGCAGCCCTTGACGGTGTTGATGACCAGAATCGTGGATGCTGGGCTGGGCGAATCCACCCAGCACCACCCGTTCAGCCCCACAACGATTTCGAATTTCAAACTGCCACCAAGGATGACTAAACATGGATGAGGGGGTTTCGACAGCAACTCACCGGCAAACCTAGTGGAAACCTGAATTCAAAGAGGGCAAAAATAAGCAATTGTCATAAGAACAGGTGTGCATTTTCCAGCTACTCTATATTGATGCCCCCCCCCCCCCGGGGCTGACACCAGTCCACATTTCTTGAACTTTTTGGCTGTCAATACCTAGGATCTCCTTAGGCATTCTCCTATTCTTTTCATGGGGAGGAGTGAGGGGGTGGATGATGGTGTTGTGCGTGGAAGCCGTTCAATTTTTTATTTCTTAATGCTGAGATTTTTGACTGAAGTTCTCCAGGCTCCGAACAGGCAAAAAAATCATGAGAATGCAGATTGGCATGGTCGATCCACATTCCCCCCATAAGAAAACAAACCAAAAAAAACATGACTGATATAGACTCCATTCACGGACTGCACTCGGCCTCTTGGCCATGTGTGAACTAATATGGCAATATTAGTTCAATATTTCAATTCGGAATATGGACTGCGTGTGTGAGCCGACCTCAAATGTGCATCCTCCTTTTAAAACACCCATCCCCCCCGATTTTCCCAGCGAATTCACGCAGGATAGGGTGGGGGCTACGCAGCGGTTCGCTCCGGTGATTCTGGCATAAATGATTTCGCCTCTTTTCAAAGCAGGAATATTTCTTTTGGTGACGTTCTCGAAAGCCGTCACCGGCAGCTCAGCATGGAACGGTCCATTGATGTCTACTTTAAAAGCCTGCCCAATTGGAAAAAAAAGGGCAAAAAATCAAATTCAAACAATTTTTTTGAAGTCCGTGGTGAATGGGGGGGGGGGGGGGGTGCGGCGGGGCAAATTTCTTTTAAACGGTAGGAATGGTCTGAATAGCAGATTAATCAATCAATCAATTACTTAACTTTGTAATTGTGATTTAATTCTTTTTTTCTCGATGGTCGTGAGTGTCTATAAACTGAACCATGCCAGAACATGTCCTTTCCAAAAAAAAGACTGAAAACTGAGTGCAACAGCTTTTTTCTTCTCTCTCTCTCTCTTTTTTTTCTTTTTTTCGCAGGAAAGTTTTTTCTGAGGATTAAATACAGCTGGATGACTAATTGCTGAAGCTGAACCAAAACCTCCTACAAATCCATACCTCCACAACTCTTTCTTTGATGACCCCCAAAACCAATTCATCGACTGCAGGAACATAGCTGAAATCCAAAATCAGTCAAAAACGGACGCTAATAAAAAAAAAACACACACAACAAAAAAACAGACAATCGATATCCCTTTCATGCAGAAATTCAATCAAATTCGAATTTTCTTTCCTTTGATTGAGGAAATTGAGAAGATGCTGAGCAATTTGAATTCTGATCGAGCTGGAATGCACCCGCCCAAAAGAAACACCCACACTCTTTTCTTAAAAAAAAAAAAAAAGACAGTTTTTTTCTTTTTCTTTTTTTTTTACTCACTTTTTTTGATCTCCTTTGATCCATAGTTTTCCTTTTTGAGTTTGTTTAGCCCGGCCCGACTTGGAGGCTAAAACGAACCCCTCCTTCAAAAATACGCCAGCACCGACTCGCACCTCCCCACTGTCTGGCAATTCCAACAGACAATCCCCTGGGCAAACCACCTGCAACACAAATAAGCGATGGAACCCCTATGAGTCATTTGTTTGCCCAAGAAATCCACACAAGGAAAAAAAGGAGGGGGGTGGGGTCAATTGGAAAATGATGTTATTTATCATGCACAAAGCGGAGAGCCCTCGACTTGCTTTGACAGCAGTTTGAAGCATTTTCCAAGCAAAGGTTTGGTGGGGGGGTTCCCTTCTGAATTCTTCATGTTGCTGTTTTGACGTGACGCCCTCCACGATTTTAAAACAATAGAACAAAAATCATGAATGATTTCCTTTCAGCCGGGGGGGTTTCGATGCGTACAAAAACTAGTTACCTGATTCACTGCTGCGCTCTTGACTGGCATATCTGGAAGGGGATGCAAAAATCGGAAACTGGTGAGCGCTGCGTGCTTCCGCGCGCCGATTTTATTGTATTAAAAAAGGACGGCACTCTTACATCACAATATTCGTACGGTTCGGAATCCACACTCCAGCGATCGCGCGATCGTCGCGCGAGCGACCAGTCCGACGCGCTCGCGCGCGCCGTCCGAGGATGACTCACCCACCCAAGGATGACTCATCTGCCCCCTAACGCCCCCTGGCGCGTGTGCCCTCGCGCGCGTTGGCGCGTCTGCAAGGATAAGGGCGAACGCCGAAGGAAAAACAGCTGCGGCGCTCGACGACACTGGGAACAAGTATCATACGCAACCGGAAACGAAACGAAACGAAAAAAGAAGAAGAAGAAGACGAAAAGAAGGAGAGAAGAGGAAGGAAGACAAGGAGTTCGAAGACGTCTGGGAGCATGAGCTCGACCTCGACCTCGACATGATCCCCCTGTTGTCGAGGAACATGGAGTGGGTCTCATTGGTTTGCCTGTGTATTTCGATGTCTTTTTCCTGAGTGGAGCTTTTCCAGTCTATTTTATTCCATTTTATTTTATTCCCTATTTCTTGGATGTATGCTTGCAAATATTTTTGCATTTTAACATTTTGCATTCACAGAGGTTCGGTTCAGAGTTCAGGGACGACTGAATTCCTTCAACCAATCATTGAAGCCAATTCGTTTTTTTGTTCTTGAAAGAGAGGGTATCTGAAATCTGGGGGAGTTGGATGTATTGAATGCTGGTTCAGCTGAAGGATGGGGACAAGTTATATGCTGTTTCCCAGATACACAGGTGATTGATCTTGTAAGAGATGCAGCCATATCAGTTCAAACTCAAGGAGAAATACTGAAAGCGTTTCTTTCCAATCCATAAAATGAAACAAAGAAGAATTTCCACTTCATTGTTTTTGCACTCTATATATCCATATATCGTCTCCAGAATCTCATTGTCTTCAAACCATGAACTTGCAGAAAAGGAGTCTGCGCATTGTTCAAAGGCATCCACATTAATGTTGTTTTTCAACACAGGTCCATACCATACAAAACACTCTCCTCTGAATCTGCCAATCAAACAGTATTGTCCACCCCACTCACTCACCAGGTACAACAAAAAGAATCCAATGGTTTCCTTCTCCTCTCCCCTCCCAACTAAAGAGGCCCACTGAGTTTTTCATTTACACATCAATCTTCTCACCTCTTTCAAATTTTGAAACAAAAAAGAAAAGAAGACCCCTTGATAAAAAGCAAGAGAAAAATCAAAACTTGACCCCCTGGACTACCCAACAAAACCCACCCACACTCCAATCCCTAATCTATAATCAGTTGGTGTCTCCCCCCCCCCTCTCTCTCTCTCTCTCTCTCTCTCTCCAATCAATCTCTAGCTTTCTTTCTCTCTTTTAAAAGGTGTCCCCCCCCCCCCCCCTCTCTCTCTCTCTCTCTCTCTCTCTCTCTCTCCAATCAATCTCTAGCTTTCTTTCTCTCTTTTAAAAACTTCATTCATTCTAAAGATGTATCTAAATCCCTTATCCTTCAGATGTGAGCCCTCGCCATTCTCAATCATAGTATGTTGGGAAAACAGAGAACCAAATAAAACACACCAAAAACAATCTGATGCCTTCCAAAGATGGAACCCTGACGCACCCAATTTCTTCATTTTTTTTTTGGTGAACACACCATGTCTAGAAAAAAAAACCCTCATTCATTGGCTCCTTGCATTTATGGATATCTCGCTGATGATGGCTTGGGATTAGAAACCCCTTGTGTATGGATCAGTCTGACCTGGGCTAGTGCAAAGACAGTTTTAACAATTCTGGCATGATCGGTGCCAATGGATTTGAGTGCGAGGTCCACCCCCAGCCAGGCCCACATCATGGGGCCCAACATCGATAGTGCACTTTTCACCGCTCCGAAACGAGCTGCAGATATTGTCAAACCCCTCTGGCAGCCTAAACAGCAGAGAGAAAACCCAAGTCCTTCGCAGATCTGTTTTTTGATAATCAACTGTATATTTTGTAATTTCACAAGTCAGGCAATGACCTTACCTATCACCCAAATCCAGGGTGATTCCTTCGCTTCCCAACGTTTGGTCGTGCGAATCTTGCGATTCATCACCCCAGCGATGTTCCAACACAACCCAGATTTGTATTCCGGTGGCGTACTCTATCATATCCAAATATCCCAAGGGGAGATCTGTCAAAGCGCGATGCTTTTGGAACAAAAGGCCAACTTGACTCGATCTGTAAGGGCTTTCTTGGTTACTTTTTTGATCGTTTTGCATAGGTTACTGCATGTGCAACCAGTGGACATTCCATAAATGCCATTTCAAACTCTAAGAATAGAAACGTCACTGTTCAATCCACCACGCCATGGCTGACTAAACCCATACTGAAAACACAGTACCCATACACTGGTAGATTAATGCCATCTGTTCCACATTTTAGCCGAGGAACTTTGATCCACACAATCGTCATTTCTTTGTCAGAAAGATTAAAGCACCCCCCCCCCCCTGCCAATATATCTCCGTTGCATTTCTCCGACATATATATGTTTACATTCACATTTTCAGCTGCACCCCACCGTACAAATGGCCTTTACAGGGAGTTTGTGAAACGATGATTTTGCAACAAAAGTTTTGAATTGGAACAGACATGCTTTGCTGAGGGGGGGCTTCTGTTTTGCAATCAGTGGTCACCTCGGCAGCATTGGTGGTGGTGGTGGTGATTCTTTGGCGCTTCACTTGCTCCGGTGGTTCGCTGGGACTGGGAGATGGCCTCCTCTTTCCAGAAGTATTGTTGTTTGTGGTGATCATTGTGGTCTCCGTCACGATCCTGGATTTTTTTGAATTAAGAAAAAAGACATGCTTGATTGCTGGGAAGAAACGAAATGTGAATAGACCTTACCTTCCGATCAAGTCATCCTCACTCTCTTTAAATTCGGTTTCCCTTTGCTTCAAATGTTCAGCCAACCTTGTGTTCTCATCTCGATGCTCCCTTGTCCTGTGGGCAATTCAAAGACTTACTTTTTTTTTTTTCAACATAGAGCTGATTTTTGGGAAATCAGCCGAAAGCAAGGGGTGCGATGTTGGAAAAAGCGACCGATCACTCGAAATAACATGCTAATCAATGAGACAATAATCTTGAGGAAAAACAATGTCTTCGACACTGTAGAACCACCCCAACCATCCGCAAAAAAAACGAAAACATTCGAAGGATCCTCGTTTTAAAAGAAACTGAAGACGAAAAAAAATAAGAACATTTGATAGGTGTTTGGATGTGTTTGTGTTTTCTGGAGGGAAATTTTTCGGGATCCACGTACTTCGCAACTTCCAGCACGAAGCGTTTCCTGTATTCCTCGAAGCTAGATTCTCTGCAAAGACAAAGAACAGAACATTCTGCCAACTGAAATTACTAATTTCAAGATATCATAAACTCCAGCTTGGGATGACGTAAGAACAACACTGACCACATATGGCACGCTCTCTTTTCCCCAAAAAAAAGAGGAGAAAAGAGATGAGGGACTTCAAAACATTGACCACATTTCTTGTCACACCTTTCAAGCAACTCCATCTCCCTTCTCTTCATTTCCTGTTCTTGAGTCACAATACGAGTCTTTTTCTTTTTTTATCGTTTTGTACCTCTCCTGCTCCTCCCTCCAACTGACCAGCCGGCAGGAGCGGCCGTCCACGTCCTTCCAGTGCTCCTCGTTCTTTGCCTAGGCGATCAGCTCAAGCTGGACCTGGATGTCCCTCTACTGAGCATCCTGATCCTCCTCTGTTGCTTGCAGGGAAGCGAACTGCTCCTGAAAAACGAAGCGCAGCAAGACACACACCACACAAATTTAGTCACGATATATCACAGGAAAAACACCTTTTGCAAGACAGGAGGAAACTTGGAAGATCGAAATCCTGTGTTGACCGTAAATGGAGCTCATTGGGGAAATCGAAAGAAAATCCCTGAAATGCATGAAACAAATGGGGAAAAAAACAGAGGCAATGGAGTTTTTGGATTTAGGTGCTGGGTTTTGATTTCTGTGGTTGCCACAGAAACATGGAAAGAGAGCTCTGAAGAGTTCTGAGCCAATTAAGCTTCAGTCACCTTATCTTTCTTCAGCTCCTTCTCAAGCTTGGCCAGGGATTCCTCCTTCTGGGCAGTTTTGGCGACGCGCCCGGTCGATGTCTTGCCCACCACACCTGGAAACGTCCGTGTGCACATACCCATAGCGGGTGCCCATGGAGGACAACGCCTGGGAAGCTCTCACAATTCAAAATTCGTGCAAGTAAAACGATCGTGGACTGTTTCGGTTGCGTTGTCGCCTTCTTTTTTTCAGGATAACCGGAAACAACTTCCATCTTCTTCAATTGCAGGTGCCGTACATCGCGCAGCGCGCACAGTCGCTAGCGACAGTGATACTTGTAGGGAAATGAATTTGAGGGGGGATGAAGCTCGAATTCTCTGTGAGATACTGGTAAGGATCTTGCCCCCAGCGACAGCCAGCGATTTTTTCGCGCGCTTCGCGCGACCATCACATCATGTCAGACATCCGAACGTCTTTTCACCACGATGCTGATGTGTCGCGCGACAAGACCGGTCACACCATCGCTCCACCCCGTGATACGCAACCGGGGCTAGCAATTAATTTTGCCGCCGAATGCTTAATTATGGCGCCGAAGGCTGAATTTTGCCGCCGACCGACTGGCAGCCGCCGGTCTACTTCGCGCTTGTTTAGCCCACTCGCTTGGCGCGCGCCGGTCGCGCTAACCCTAAACCCTAAACCCAATCCCCCCTTTTTTTTCGGTCTGACATACATACGCGGGTCGCCTGTCGACCGACATCGCGACATCGCGTCTCCGAAGGGACGTCTGCCAGTCGGGCGGCGGCAGAATTCAGCATTCGGCGGCAAAGTTCAGCATTTGGCGGTAAAGTTAAGTTTTTGCCCGCAACTGGTACCTTCAGTCCGACATCCCGTTAAAAGTCGCCGGCTGAATATTCAAAAATCACTATTTTGTCTTCTTTCATCACTATTTTAGTCACGATAGCGTCACAGTCCGACAGTCGGCGCGCGCCGGTCTACCTCGCGGTCGCTCGACGCGCGCCGGTCGCGCCGGTCTACCCCGCGCTTGTTTAGCCCACTCGCTTGGTGCGCGCCGGTCGCGCTAACCCTAAACCCAACCCCCCTTTTTTTGTTCGTCGGACATACAGCATCGGAGTGACGGGAGTCGGACTGTGACGCTGTCCTGACCGACCAGGGCGACAGCTCGGAAAATAGTGATGAAAGAAGACAAAATAGTGATTTTTGAATATTTTGCCAAACAGGCTCCAGCATCGCAGCTCCCCCATCGCTGCCTGGCCCTCACACTGTTGCGACGCGACAGCCCTCTCGGAATCAGAGCCAAGCTCCCCTGTCACCAATCCTGCAGCAGCAAAGTCGCGGTGGGTGGAAGCTCTAAAACGACGACGCGAAGGTGGCCGTCGTGGACACAAAAGAGGTGCTCGCTGAGGTTCGAGACAAGAAGTCTCGCGAGTGGCTGGACCGGTTGCCCTTCGGAATAGACGTGGAGGAGCCTGATGAGGATTGTTTGAAAGCAGGTGATTTTGGGTTAGCAAGCTGAGCAAAGATTATATTTTTGGCATGTGGTGAGAAGCAATGCAATTCTGGCTCTGGATGCTAGCACATGGATTTTCGAGTCCAAAAAATTGCAGCCACATGTGATTGGAAAGGGAGGGGGGGGGGGCCTGGATGGATGATAATGGGAAATGTGAGTTGGAGTGGTGCTTGCAGTGGTGAGGTTTGCACGAGCAACTGGGGACTTGAGCTTTTTGTCGGAGGTGGATGTGAGGGTGATCGCCCTTACGAGGAGCCTGGAAAAATCCGTCCATGGGTTGGAGAATATCAAGGGCCTCCCAGAGCAGGTGCAGAAAAAATGTTCTTTTTTTTGCATCATCCGGTCATTTTGAAGTATAATTTCCCACCGTGATCGAGGGCTATAAAACAAGGATGGGTCGATTGAGGTGTTTTTTCATTACGATCAGGTTAAAGTCAAGCGAGCATGTTTCTAAGGGGGCTTCCATTCCAGGCTGGGGCGACGTCCCGAACCCTGAGGATTGGGCAGCGGTGGATTGAACGAAAGGGAAGCTCAAGGCCTGGTGGAGGGGGCCACGACGTCTGGGCAGAGCAGAATATTGAGTACATTAGGAGCCCTCAGTCTGACGGATGCCACCAATACAGAGGGTCAAGATTTGACCGATGGTGAGGGGGAGGAGGGGGAAAACGGGTCCAGCAACCATGAACCAATCATTCCGGAGGGTCGAGACTTGGCTGGGTGTGAGTTTAGAGGAGGAGCCGGCAAAGGGGACTCTGGACGATGGGGTTGGTGCGGTGGATGCGTTGGGGGTGGATGCGAATGGACAGGGGTTTGAAGATGGGGATGATGACTGGCAAGTGGCTAAAAGCAGCAAAAAGAAAAAGGCCGTAGTGGAGAAATCGATGGAGGGGGCTGGCGAGCAGCAGAGTGATGGGGAGGCTGGGGCGGAGGAGGATTTGGAGGAAGCTTCCAAGAGCAGCGTCGGTTGCATTACATCCGACTTCAGCATGCAGAACGTGTTGATCCAGATGGGCTTGAGAGTGGTGACTCCGGATGGAAGGCGAATTAGGGAGGTGAAAAGATGGGCCATCTGGATGCTCTGCTTGCTTCTTTGTGACGAAAGAGGTGGGGATCGATTCTAACACCATGCATCGTGCACCCACCATAGTTAAAAAACCAACCGCTGAGAAAAGGATTCCCAAGTGAATTCACTGAATTTGGCTGAGTGGAGTTTTGACTGATCCGCTTGTTAGCCCCCCTGTTGAGTTTTTCTTCTGGCTTTTCTTGGAGGTCGGTCGAATTTTTTGTGCGAAATGTGGGAAGGCGTCTGTGGAAAGAGTTGAATTCAGGACCGATGCTGATGGCTCCGAGGTTTTCGGTGTGAGAACCAAGCATCGAACGAGAGGAACCAAGTATTCGATTCCTATGCCAAAGGTAGTCGGAATGAGATAGTGAACCTTTTCCAGTGTTTTGAATGTGAATCGTCAGAACAGGGTCATTGATTTCTTCTTTTTCACTGTTTTGGAATGCTATTTTTTGTTTTGCAGCAATGCATTTTTTTTATTTTTTTATTTTTGATATTTTGCAGCAATTCTTTTTCATTTTTCATTTTTCGTTTCTTTTTTTTTTTGGTTTTTTTCTTGGACATTTGAGCATGTGAAAGATGGGTTGATAGAAAATTGAACACCATTCCCGAAGCAAATTTGGTGTTCAAAGGAATAACCTTGCTACAGGACCCTTTCTGGCTGCCCCATTTTCAGATGGATGCTAATGCTTTTTTTTGCACGTTTTCCCCCATTTTTTGTTTGGGTTTGCAATTTCAGGGTGGAAAAAGAAACAAGGATCCCATATTGTCGGAGGATGTCATGAATCAGCGTCTGAAGACTTTCACCACCCCCCGAAAAGAAAAGAAAATGATGGACGCTTTCGCCCCCGAATACGGAACCGACACCTGGCACAAAATGCAGTGGCAAAACAGGGGATCAAAGATTTGCTGCCCAATCGGAAAAACCCCAACGAGCGCAAACATGGGAAGCGAAGGAAATGATCCTATGTTTTTGTTTCTTTTGACAATTGATTTGTGTTTCTGACGAGGTTGGAGGGGGGGGGGGGGGGGGGGCGGGGCAAGGTTGCAGTGCATGGCGGTGGTGGATGGTTTTGATGGCTTGTAGAGTGTTTATGATTCATCTTTCCCCCTTGTAATTCGATAAGGTCAGCATCCTTAATTAATTAAGTTGGTTTGGTAGAATAACCCATTGGTGCATATCTACAATTGACACCTTTCTGTGGTAGATATGTGGTTTTGTGAGAGAGGAAAACGGTTGCTGGTTGGGGGCATCATGACGGTGGGTTCGATTCCCCGGACTGCTTTGCATGGCTTTGAGACAAGGTTGAATAGCCATAGGAAATGTCATGTTTTGGGTTTTGCAAACCCATCGTGATGCATGTTGGTTATTTTGATGACACCTCCTGCTCCATAAAAGGCAAATTTCATCAGTGGGGGTAAAAATACCCACATTAATTTTTTGATTAATTTTTTTTCCAATCTTTTCACAACAGTGCGACTTGCTTTTTGGGGGGTTTTACGGGTAGGGATGGTTGTCAAGCATGTTCGAGGTAGACCGCAGGCCATAGTGGGTTCTGGCATCTCTATATATATACATATGGCTCCCAAGGCTGGATTCAGTTACAGTACCAAGAGTTACAGTACCAAGGGTTACTCGTTGGCTGAGGCTGGAGCGGTGGTCTTAAGAATTGTGTCTATCCAGCCCACACAAACTGGAATTCCAGTTGTTCGAACAACTGTCAATGATCCTGTTGGCGGTGAGCCAAGCGATATAACCCAGGGTGAGAATAACCCACGGATTATCCTGCAAACGAAGAGAATATATTCGTTGAGGGTAAGGGGTGGTTCTCTTGATTGTATTCTTTCGGAAATCCACACATTGGGTCTTGAATCATTGGTCCACACCTCAGCAACTGTAAAGTTTGTAATGGGATCTTTGCTGCATGGCAGCGAGTATTTGACTGGCAGAAGAGCAAGGATTTCTGGCTGCTGATTGTTATGTATCTGCAGGCTCTGTACTTTTGGAGGGAACGATCAACACAAATTTCATCCATCGTTCCATATAGATATATACAAATGAGGAAGCTCCCATTGCTTTTGCTCCTCTCCTGTTCCTTTTCATCCACCCAGAATTTCGGTAAAAAACACCCCTCAGCCGGCGAAGCGTCCAGTCTGGGTGGCTTTTGTGGTGAAGCACTGAAACCATTCACAGGGGGAATCTCTGAAACTGAAAAAAAGCTATCATGTTTTCCACTTCGATTACATAACAAAACATATGTTCGATACAATTCATTGCATCAATTCTTAACGCACACTGTGAAAACTTTGCTTGCTTGAAATTTCTTAAACGAAAATTATCACATCACTCGTTTAGTTCCTGAACGTTCTGGTTTCACAGCTATAGATGCCTTCACCAACAAGCATCCCCACAAACACACACACAAAAAAATACATCAGTATCTTCAATTGGAAATATTCACTGGGTTTGAACAAGAAGAGCACTCGACAGAAGCAAATGATCATAATGTTCGAATATTTTTTCTTACAACAACAAGAACAACAACATAGCAGGTTTAATTCCAAGCCCACCTCAAGCAAGAGCCGATCCACCGTCGCAAAACCTTCTGGCAGGGTGACATGTCTGTTAACCGCCAACACCTCTTTAGAAATCATCATTCAGGGTACTGCTTTGAAAAACAAATCTTTCCGAAAAAACCTCGTGGGATCACGCGAAAAATTTGGTGTTTTTCTCGCTGTAACATGTCGCGGAGCGCTCACCGAAATTCGAAGTGGTTGTCGTAGTATGGTTTGGAATAGAGGAAGTCATCCCATGATGCCATGATATCCACGGCGATCGGCGATCGGCGATGGGGTGGTGGGAACAAGGTCGGCTCCGAGGACGGGAAGTGCGATCACCCGAATCACCACTGTTGCGTGCGCCGGCAAGCAATCCAGCACCTGTTGTACATTCTGCCCCTCCGCTGGGTTTTTGAACGCGGTTGCGGGCCAGAGAGTCCGACAACGATGCGACATCGTGGTCGATCTCTTGGGCCATCTCTTGTGGGTGCAAAGAGGGGCACCCACAAGAGACGCTGCACTTGAGGAGGGTATTCGCAAGGAGGATGTATCGCTGATCATTTTAACTCGAGTGTGACATATTAAAGCAGCCTGTTTGCGAACCCTGCTTAAAAAGCTTTTAATCCTTTCATGTCTGGGACTTGGAGCTGGGGTTTCCGATCGTCGAAGGAAAGAGCGATGGGGACGGAACAGAGGTGTATACGATTGAAGCATCTTTTGGTTTCTGATTTGGCTTGCTGTCGTTGAATCGAAAATCCGTATGTGCGGGTCGGCGTTTCAATCGATCGACAACGATGAGTGGTATCCGCTCCTTCCTCACGAGGAAATCAGAACCATCCAGTCCTAAGCAATCGGGCAGAAATGCCCCCCCTATTTGGTAAACAGACGTAATGTCTTCGACGGGGAGCATCGAGTTAGGGGGTGAGAAAAAAATTGGTTCCCTCTGCACTTTTTTTCTTGTCTCTGATATCTAATAATCCCTTTTCTTTGCTCCATTTGATCTGTGATTTTCTGATTTGCACCAGAAATATTCTCTTGTGTTTTTTTGCGGTGCAGAGGAAAAGGACAACCGTCAACTGGAATCTGAAGCCAAAAGGTGTCTATGCTCTGCATCTCAAAAGAAAACCTCTGTCATCAAATTTGTCATGCGATGATTTTTTGTTCTAATTCAGAAACCTACCAACATCTGGTGACAGAGACCTCGACATTGTGGAGTCCGTGGAGCTGTGATTTTTTTTTCTTCCAGAAAGCGAACAGAAAAAACACACGCAGACATCCCCTCTTGGGATCCCAAATCAAATCAGCAAGTGGTTGTGAATTTGGTCGATTTCCCTGTTTCTGCAATCGACGCCCTCCCCCCCTTTTGGTTTCTTGAATTTTTTTTTTTTTTTTTTTTAGAATAATTTTTGGGGGTCGATGCAAAAGAGTGGTGTTGTTCTGATTAGGTTGAAGGCCAGGCCCTGTTTTGAACGTCGCACGGAAAACCTGAAACCAAGGAGGTGAAAGGGAAATCCCAATCCACAGAGCTGAGGAAGGAATTCCTATCGTACTGGCAAACAGAGCTGTACACATCGTAAGGCTCGAACAGGAAAAAAAACACACACACACATATATTCCAAAGAAGCGTTTCGCTTTTTTGATGTTGGATCCTTGACAAAGCAGTAAAAAAGAAAAATAGATGGGAGGAGGTGGGGGTTGTGCAGGGTACTATGACGAGTACTATTCTCTCTGCTTTGCGTTTCATTTTGCCAGATCAGGACTTCACCTAACGACCCTGAAAGCTCACCCCTTTTTTTTTTTTGGGGGGGGGGGGGGGGGGGGGGGGGGATTTCCGATGTACTTATGGAATTGTGCGGGCTATGTCGAAAGCTGGCTCCTCCATTTTCGGGACATCGCTCACCGACTTGATCGCTTTTCTGTTGACTTTCTTTTCAGCCATGCCTGCTATGCAAGCATTCGGGGTGTACGCAACGCCAGGTGTCCTTTTTGATTTCTTCTTTCAGGTACGGTTTCAGACAGAATTTTATTTTTAATTCTTGCATTGAATTCTGTTAAAATCCCTGTTCGTTTTACACTTGTGCTGGGTTTTTTTTTTTCTAGGCATTGAGATTCTTCCCTGTTTTGTTTTTTCGATTAATGTTTTGTGCTAATGCGCAGAATAATTTATTTATGAATATTAAATATTACATCGACGACGAAATAACAATGCAAATGTATATCTTTTATACTGTATTTGTAGAATGATCAACTGCTTTCTTGTGTCCAAGGAAACACACAATGTCCAATTTTCTTGGTTGCATGTTTGTAAATTGATCAAGTAGCTACAACAGGCATAAAATAATTTTGTAACCATGAACTGGGTGCTTCCAGTTTCTTCCAAATTCAAAACTGGTTTTTGTTTTCGGCATCAACTGGAATTTCTTTTAGATGATTTCCTCAAAAGAGTTTTCCATCTCACTCTTTTGATATTACTTCCTGTGGAGAATCTTCATCTCTTTTGTGGAGTATTCTTTTGGTCACCCTTCATCTCACACTTTTTCCCACATGGATGTCCCATCACTTCATGGATTCATTCACTGCCATTCATCCTAGCCTTCACATATATTAAACCAATTCATGATAGCTTGAATTTCCTTATGATGCGTTTGCTGGTTCAACGATCAAGTGCACAACCCTACCACAGCCTGCAGTTTAATCCATGGGGTTCCCCCACATTTCACAATGATTTTACACCATATAGTACAAATACTTCACAAAACCCCCAAATCCTTTCATTAAGTTTTCCTCTCATGTTATTTTTCTAGTGTTCAGAAGTCTGTCGATGTCGGTTTCATAAACAGAAAGCCTCCCGAAAATTGGACATCCACCTACGGTATGATTTCTCTGATTCAGCACCAGTTTGTTTTCAATAAAGCAATGTAAATCCAAAAGCTTACCAGAGGGTTCTCTCACTTCTATCTCCTGGTGTTTTTTGGTGCCATGTTGAAAGATTAGGTAGTATTGTTGGTTTTCTATTTCTCTGTCAGACTCACTGGGCCAAGCAACATGACAAAAAAGACATGCCCCCCCCCCCAAAAAAAAGAAAAAAAATATTACAAAACCAACAACAAGAAACAAGAACAAGAAACAAGAAGCTTTTCTTTTTCCCAAAACCCTCTCCCCAGTTTTGCTGTTAAAAGTGGTTTTTAACAAGTAGTCTGGGAAAAACTGAAAACGAAAAAAAGGAACAATAAAAAGGACTTCTTTTGCCATTCTTAACCATGCATGCAAATGTATGTCGCTTCGGTCACCACTAATTTTCTTTCTATGGATTTTCCAACCAGGATTGTTTTTCCCTCTCCCTCAGCCTGTTCCAATTCTTGTTTCCACCAGTGTTTTTTTTCACTTTTGCTAAGACAGGGGGGCAGGACCTACTTCATATTTTTTACTTATGTGAAAATTATCCAGATCCAAGAAATGCACAAATTCAAAAGTGAGGAAAAAAAAGGACAGGATCAAAAATTTATTTTTTGTTCCGTATAAGAAAGTACCCCAAATCAAACCCCCTCTGGCTGCGGAGGTCATCCCTGTAAAGAGTTGTGGGAAAAAAAAAGGACAATAGACATACAGCCATCATACAACCCCCCTCCCCTCTTGGGTAATATATAAATGAAAAAAAACAAAGTGCATCATCATCTGTATTTGCAGCCCCTTTTGTTAAACCCATGGAACCCTTCCGGCAAGTCTGTCATAAACCAGGGGTGCGACAGGATCCCCTCCGTGGCGAGTCTTTTCTTAGGGTCAGGGCACAGCAATCCAGCAATCAATATATGGTAATCTTCTGATACTGCGCCCCTCGGTGAGCATGAAGCAATCTTATAAGAAAGATTTTGCAATGGGTCACTCGGGCCAGGGATGTTGAAGTTTCCAGGCAATACAGGTTCTGGGTATTCCCCATAGACCATCACGTGAAGACATACACCGGCAGCAAAGAGGTCCAATGCCTAGCAACAGGCACCACCAAATCAAAACCTTAGCGCAACTCAATAACTACAGTGGATATTTCTACAATCCCACCTCGTGTCATTGTATTGTACTGTACCATATAGGCATAATTTTGGGCCTTTTTCCAGTTGTTTTTTTTTTTTTTTTTTTTTTTCCTGCACAAGGCATATTCCTGACATTTGTTTTTTTGGTATATTTCAATAAAAAAAAGGATCAAGCCCCCGGCCGAAAACGAGAGACATGAACATCTATATTTATTCATGCAAGTTTTTAAAGAGAGCAACCCCTGATGACCAGATTTTAAAATTTCCCGGCGCCTCCTTACCTTTCTCATGCTCAGGGACATCCATGATTCTGAGTGCACTGCAAAAAAAAAAATACATAAAAAAAAAGACTCAAAGCTTCGGCAAACCTGCCTCGCCCATTGCTGAAAGTCACCGGCAAAGGTGTGACGACTGGCGGAGCGCGGCTGTAACATAAAGCCTCCTCAGAATTTCCAGAAACTGATCCCATTCCCCTTCTGGAACCAATCCTTGAGCTTTGTAATAGTGTTCAAACTTCTCGCTCTCTTTGATGATTTGGTCCCACTCTCGCTTTTTATACCCGCTCCCTTTCCGAGGCTCGCGGAATTCTCTCTTCGACGTATGCCTCGAGTGCACAATACCAAGAGATGTTTTTGAAATTAAAAAACAGAGTAAGGTACTACCAAAAACAAGGAGGGAGGAGAAAACAGACCCCCCCCCCCCCCCCCCAAAAAAAAATGGACCTCCACCCAAACCCGCAAACATTCCTCTAGTTCAATCATATTTGTGCCAGAGTGTATTGTGATATTTTCTGTCCGATGGACTCCTTGGTATGGAGAATTCCCATTTTATCCATTGAGCACTCAACTAATACGCCCCACCCACCCACAGCTCTACACGTATGGTTTTGGTTATGGTTTCCTCCCCTTGTTTTGATATGAGTCTTCGTCCAGGGTGGGCTTTTCCGCCTGGACTTCATTTCCTTTTTCATCTGCTGTTCACCTCGCCCATCAATGTATTAAAACAAGCAAGCAGGCTTTTTTGTTTTCAGAAACTGATGTGCTGAGCAAATCCAAGGCCGACCCATTTTGTTCATGCTGGATCCATCGAGCAGCACTGATGAACGCGTGTCGTTTTTACCCAAATTTCACAAATTTTACTCGGTTCTCAGTGGCGGCTGCGCCTCTGCCATAGACATCCTCACCTTCTCAGCCAACCCCCGTTCACATGAGCAAGCAGCAGCCCAAACAACCGCTTCCGAGGCATTGATGTTACAGCGAACGCATCACGTCGTCTCATACTGACGTGACGCCTTTCACTCGATCGACCTGCGGCCCGAAAGTGCAGCCACCCGCAAGCGAGACCATCAGTTATCAGAGGGTCCTGCGATCTGGAGGCGTCGGTTGAGTTGGTGGCGGCTGGTATCAGTGAAGAAACCGAATCGTATCCTGTATGGCCTCGACACGGCGACATCTCGCAACGACCCCTGCAAGTCGCACTTCCCTGCATTTCCCTGTTGTTTCGTTGATCCTTTGTGGACCCTCAGTTGTAGATCATGAGAAAGGGTGGCCTGGTTTCCGCAGGAAGCGCTACGAGGTCGCCTGCAACCCCCTGTCGTGGTTGGAATCACTGACACCTGCCCATGCAATCACGCCACCAACTCATGCTCCGACAAGAGATGGATTTTCTGACCTTGCCTGTACTTTGGATGATCAAGTGTGTGTGTGTGTGTGTGTTTTTTTTCCCCAACTCAGGCTGAAGGTCCTGTGCAAATGGGCCAATTCACCCTTTGCTTGACTGCATATTTTTTTGTTCTGTTATGCACAGTTACCCAGTTCGAATGGCGATCGTGGATTTGGATGATCCCCCTCCTTGGTGGAAACTCCAATCGAAGCACCACTGGAATGCAGATCAAGTCCCAGCGAAAACCGAAACAGATGGTGCAGTGGAGCAGTGATGTCAGACCGATGTTTGTTTGCACAGGGGCTGTGAAATTGCTTACCAACCCTGCGAGTTGTGGGTATGTTGAAAACCCAATCAGCGTCCACTACTGTTATTCTCAGAACGGCGACCTGGAGAAATGCATAGCAGAGGTGATCCCCCATTTGTGGCTTCAGGCCATACCATGTTGTGAGGTTTCTCTAATATATAGCTTGTAGTGTTGGCTTGGGTTATCTTCGATTGGTTGTGTTGCAAGGAAGCTGAGGGCACCTCATCCTTCGAAATCGCTGATGGTTTCGGTCCGTGTGTCACACCCCGAGCATGGGGATTTTTGTTGGTGCGGTCCTGACTGGAAGGCGCTGTGAAAGCACTGCACAGCGTGGAGAAAGGGAGGAGAAGGAGTGCTGTTCGTCGGATGCATGGAATGTGGAGTTCCGAAACCTGGCAGCCAATGTGGGGGCGGCTGTGTTGGATGCAGTGGTAGCAAATTTCTCAGATGTAAGGTTCGTGAGGAAAAGCAGCTGTTCGGAGGGGTTGCCCTTCAGAACTACGCAAATGCAGAATTCGTTGGAAACGCTGGGGTCAGCAATGCTGTCCAACATCGATGCTTGACATAAACTGCAAGGATCTGATGATGTGCTGTGGTTGTCCCACGCCGTTTACCAACTTCCAGAGTTTTCTGTGTCGGGCCCGGAACATGCATTTTCCACAGAGCTTGGAAAGGTCTTTTTTCATGTAAGTCTCCTTCTGTTCCAGATTGAAAGTTGAAAAAAAGTCGAAAGATTGGGGAAAAAAACAAAAAAGTATAAAACTTTTTGTGACTTTTTTTTGTTGTTTTGGCAGTTGCAGTACAGCTCCGTGTGCGTAATGTGTGACAATTTGAGTCGGGCCGCCGGATGCCCTGACAACATTGCAGATATTGTAGAATTGGCTGGGGACCTTGTGTCGAAACTCAGGGTGAGAATCGTACGAAAGTTTCACCAAAGTAAGATTCGACTGTACGGAACTGATGGTTTTCTCGCTGCCTATCATTCTCAATTATATATATTTATTTCGATTCCACCCCATCAATTTTGATTTTTGTTTTTTCCTTCGAGCATCATACATCGCCACAATATCTCCATCAAACCCCTCCAAAATCCATGATTCATTCCACAATGTTGATAAAACATGGAGTGTTTTTCCTACCACCACTGAATCGCCAAATGAATGATATGGGCCGTTTCAGTTTTGTTTGCAATGGTCGTCTTTGCAATGCACGGGGGATTGGAGCGGACGAAACTCACAACGAGCTTTTTGTTGGGCAATCTCGAAATTACGTCGAAGCCGCCGACCCAAGACATAAACCATCGGACTTCTGAAAAAGAACTGTTCGTAGACTTGAGCCTAGAAGTGGAGGGTTGTCGAAACATTTACGAATCGTTGCTGACATCCTGCAAAGTGGAGGAGTTGGAGGGAGCCAATCAAATTCATGTGGAAGGTCATGGCCTCGTGGTACATGGAGGGTTTTTTTCTGTTTTATAAGTGGTGTTGAATTTGTGTCGGTCATCAACTGGGATGCATCAATCAGGGAAACGATTGCCAAACTCTATGATATTGAAAATAACCGTACGCGACTTTTACCCTGTTTTCAACTTCAAGGCATGGCGTCGTTTTTGCTGGCATATGTGTTGATTCTCTTTTTTTTTTTTTCTAAAAATGATTGCAAAAAACCTTTTTGTTTCTTTTTTGCAGGATGGTCGACGATACACTCGCCTGGAGAGATTGCCTCCAGTGTTACGGCTGCACCCGAAACGATTCGCATATGATTCTGAAAGCTCTTCAATCCTTAAGGTTCGTTCCATCAACTTCCACAGCATTTGTAAGGCATTTGTAAGACCAAAATATACAAGATTCGAAACTTCAGAATTGAAACTCTCTTTTATCCACAAAAACTAAATTTAAAATTTTTTCGAAGAAACGTTTGGATAGCCAGCAGACACATTCAACTGCTGTTTTCTGCTTGGGTTTCTTAATTTCCTTGTGTGTTCTTGTCAGACGAGCGGACAAGTTCAGTTTTATCCTGGAAGGCGCCACCCCCTCCACGACGATGCGATATCTGCCGCACAGTGTGGTAGTGCATTTGGGGACTCCTTTGGAGGGATCCTACTGCGTTTATGTGAGAAAGACGCTCGGTGGCAACTGGGTGCAGCTGGATGAGGACAGCATGGCGGAGGAGGAGGAATTACGCTGTGTTTGATGCCCTGGATTTCGAACTGAAAAATCGCATGTTTCGAAGTTTTCAGCTTGGCATCACAAAGCATAGATGTTTGTTTTTCCTGGGATGAATTGGCAGAGGTCAGCAAAGCAATGGCTGGCCCTGCGGAGGGGCACCTGTATGTCGACGTGAATGTGATAACGGAGGAGGATCTGGAAAGGGCATCTCTGGATTTGCATTGCCTCGAAGTTATGGCACCGGACCGGAAAGTCTTTTCGTATCGAATGCACAAACACGAGTCCATCGGAGATGTTCGACGCAAGGTATTTTGACAAGAAAAACATCCGCAGAATTTTGAACAATGAATTATGTCGCATTAGCATCATCGTAAATGGATTGTAACGAGCGCATGAATCCTTCCCCACCCACCCACCCAAAAAATTCAGTCGAAAAGAAACAAAGATCCAAATTCTCTAGGAGTTTTTTTATTCTCTTGTTGTGGATGAGTTTATTTTTAGTAATGTCAAATTAAATGAGTTTGTTTATGCTAGAGATCCGTTTTTTGGTGTGTCTGTCAGCTTTGCAGGGATTTAGGGATATCCCAAGATGCACACAAGCTTTGGCTTTGGTCGAAACGACAAAATCTGATGAGGCTTTCACTGAAAGCCCCGCCAGAAAGCAGGTTGCTTGAGATCAAGAACCCGACCTTCTGAGCAAAAACGGCGAAAGTATTTTGCTGATGTTTCGATCCTTCGAAGGGGACCCTGGAGTTTCTGGGCGAAAGGAGCATTCCACGGTAAAAAGGAATCACATGCCATTGTGTCCAAAAAAGGAGGCAAAACAAGATCACCATAATACAAACATAGTCGGTTGTGTGCGGTCGTCACCTCAACATCCCCCCCCACCAATTGTTTTGTGCTTGCTTTTCCATCGAGGCACAGAGGGGCTGTGTTCATCTTTTTCCTTTCTCTATCGATTTTCTACGCTCTTGTGTGGTGCCTCATTCCTCGAAAAATCTTTCCTGACGCCTGACGCGGAAATCTATGATAAAAATATGTGTATGTATGCATGTATGTATGGTTATGTTATGTTGAGCTTCCAGAGTGAAACTGAACTGCAGACCGTTTCATGACAGAGAGGTACCAAAGAACACGGGGCTCTCGTCTTTTTGCTGTTTTGAGAATGATGGGCTCGTTTTGAAAGAAGATGAACCGAAGGGAAAACGGAACCTGTTATGATCTTTGGAATCCGCTTTTTTTTTTTTTCCAGGCAGGCCAGCTGGTGCTTTGGTGGTTTGAACTGATGCTTTCATGTTCCACAGGACCCTGGTTTTGAGTTTTGAGTGTGGATTGAGGGAGACAGGGACGACCTGTGATTTGCCAGTTTTGAGTTTGTAACTCTAGATTATGTATGGATGTGGATATGTGGCAAAGAGAACAAAGATGATGCGTGCAACTCTGGGCGTTTGCAGCAGTGAATGACCTGATGGATTTCTTGCTTTAGGAGGTGGTGCGACATCAGATTTGACCCAGGAGCTGCATGTAGTTGGATAGGACAGTTTCCCCTGTTCCATCATCATAGGAGCAGTGTTGAGGTCCCAGTGCAGCTGTGTGTATCATATGTTTTGAAAGGAAATTCTGTTGCCCAGTGCGGATATGTGTACCATATCGTTTGAAAGGCCGTTTTGTTATTGATTAGTCATCTTTAGAATTGTGATTCAACAGCTGCTTTCTAAATTCCTTGCAGTGAAAAAATACGGATGCTGGAGGGCATCGAATTCGTTTGTAAACGATTGTGAACTCATTCGTGGTGTTTCAGTATCCGTGTTCCATCAACAAGCCCAAAACAAAAGATCAATCCGGGTGAATTGCACCTCCAGTGGAGAGGTTCTCCGCCAAGGGTCCTTGTTCCCCCCCCAATTTCCCTTTTTTCAGAGACCAACCCATAGTTTGGTTGGAACAGTACTTTCGTACTTTTCACATGCAAGAATGTGAATTCCACGGCACCTAAATGAAACCCAACAAAGCCGATCAGGAGCTTCCAAGCGAACGACGTAATTCCAAACACTATGGGAAAACAGCAACACCAGAACAGAAACATACGTGGAGGGATACTGCCCCAAGACAGCCAACGGCATTCAACGAGCGTTGTCTGAGCAATCAACTGATGTTTGGAAGCCCAATCTGCAGTAGATTTGTGCAAAAACCAAATGATTAACCAAACGGACCCTCACCTCGAACGATATCTGTGAGGCAAACACTCCACAATACAATGAATTTACTCACCCCAGCAACCAGATTTCCACAAGTAATTTCTATCACTATCTAGGTTCAATTGACCATGAAACCCAGCCCTGCATGCAGCTTCCCATGCCAACCAACCTATCTGTTTTTACCCCGTGTTTTTTCAAAATAAGACGAACCCAAAGCCTCGGTTGAACGTGCTATTGACCGCTATCGATGACTCGTTGGCTGGTCCGGGTTGCTACTGGTTTTTTGTCGATGCAATTCGGGTAGTACCATTTCCCATTCGGAACCTTTGCTAGGCCGATACATTCAACATGGATGGCCACTGTGCAGAAAGAAGCCTGAAATCAAAAGCAGAGGGAAACATACATCTATTTTTATATATTGAATTGGAATTATTTTACACACAGCCAAAAGGTCGAGTGCAGCCGACTCAGAAAAAAACAAACAAACAAAATAACACCACCGTGTAATCGCGGTGTCCATATCTAGCTCTCTACCTCAAAGGTAAACGAAGAAGAAACTGATTCGAGAACCAACGGAACAAAAAAAGTAAAAACAGGGAAAAAAAAAAGGAAAGAGTGCAAAAAAGGTGAGGGAGCCGGGATTCAACCCGTGATGTTAACCGATTGTCGAAATCCGCATTGGTCGCCTGATTCGGACGAACCGTGTTAACCAACCGCCTCGTTCAACTAGTCGCTCGCTGCTCTCAAGTACCCCACCACACAAAGTCACATCGTTCGGCCTGCCTCACGTTTTATAACATAACTGAAGGGGTCCTGGAGGATTTCGCGGAACGGGGGCTGCAAGATTTGGACGAAGTTGTTGTTAGGACTCCATTGGCTCCGTATGGTTGAGTTTCTTTCCAGTGAAATCAGTTTTGTCAGGTCGAGTTTCTTTCCACAATTGGCCCCTCTTACTCACAAGACAGTTGACCTGATCAAGTGCATCAGCCATGGAGTTTGT
The DNA here is from genome assembly GCA_030272585.1 of Bryopsis sp. KO-2023. Lineage (NCBI taxonomy): Eukaryota > Viridiplantae > Chlorophyta > Ulvophyceae > Bryopsidales > Bryopsidaceae > Bryopsis > Bryopsis sp. KO-2023. The sequence goes on from BSYQ01000005.1 coordinate 1,258,154, forward strand.
TTTTGCCCCACAGGGTGTTTTTAACTCAATCAAATCCATTTGAAAGCTTTTACAAACCATCAGATCCTCAAAGAGGATTCGATTTGAGCTGTGTGGATGACTGGAATGCACCCATGAATTGCATTGAATCCTTATTCTGTGTTTCTGGAGTGTTTTTTTGGCTGGATTGCTTTTATTATTTTTAGCATTGCTTGGTGTTCTCCCAGACAAGCCATTTGATCAGGCTCTGCTTGCATATGCCATGAGTGGGATACTGAGCAATCGAGAGTTGATGCTAAGTATCATCCAAGCAGATCCCACATCCCAGGTATGTGTGCAATTGTCTGCTTGCGCCTAAATCTAAACTTACTGCAGACAAAAAAAAAGAAAATCTGATAAAGTCAAGCTGCAGCCTTGTGTTTTTGCCCTTCCAGAAAGACAGATTTTCACTGCTTGAGGAATATTTGGCGAAAAGCGTGGTGTTGTGGTTTAAAAAATTAACAAATATCAAAGAATTAATCCTACTTCAACAGCACATTTCAAACTGGAGGCTCGACAAGATAGGATAAAGAAATGGAACACAAGCTCTTCCAAGGTTTTTTCTTTTTGGTTTCACTGAAGAAATTCGGCAGCAGAGCGCTCGTTGATCAGTTTGTGAGGGGGTTCTTGTCGTAATGAATAGAAAGGGAAAAAAGGAATGAGAAACTTGTATAAGCCAATTCTTTCATTCAGCTCCCCCCCCCCCCCCCCGGATTTAAACTGAAACTAACCACAGATACTATGGAGCTGTTCCACAAATTCAGAAAAATATTAAAGGTTCAGCATAGCTGCCCAATCCCAACTTCATTTCCCCATACATAAATGCCAACCAATGCATCTGGAGCCTATCGTTAATTCTTCCTTTTTGGGGTATTGCATTTGTTGAATCCTCACTTTTTCTTTCATATATGTAAATAAATTGGCTAAATCACATCGTTTTGTACGCCCTTCGTTGGGCAAGCTTGCTCAATGTAAATTGAATTCAATTTACATGTTCATGAACATTCAATCAAAATTAAATAGAAAAGAATTCCTTATTATTACCTTAGGCAGTTGATTCTTCCTGTATTTCTTTCTTTTTTTGCAGCTAAGTGCATCTACCACAGGGCGTCGACTCACTTGCGATTCTTGCAGCCCCGTAGACTCCACCGTTTGCGCAAGCTGCTGGGCTCAAGATGTATGCTCCCCCATGTTTTGGTGCCCATGATGTTCAGGGATAAACTAATTTTCCTTCGAGTTTATATCAAAAAAAGAAAAAAAAAGCATGATTTTTTAAATCTTGACGTCTGCTCATCAAGATTCCTCAATTTTGACATTTCTAAATATATATATATATATGTATTTTTTCACCAAAAGCAAATACTTGCCTTCTGTCTGACAGGCAGGGTTTTCAAATTTTATTATTAAAGGGAAAAAAACAAACAAACATTGTTATGCTGATGTTGATGGATTTTCGACCTTTTGGAAGGGGGTCAGTCATCGTTTCATTAGTCATCATTTTGTAGATCATGAGTTGGTATTTCGATGCAATTGGCAACAAATGTCATTGCTTATTGCCAAGAACACTCGTGATTTTCAAAACAGTAAGAATTCAAAACAGTAAGAATTTTCTCGGAAAAACAACAACTGGCTAGATATTTTGCTCCTTTCTGAGGTTGGGGGAGTTGGGGTGGAGGGTATTTTGATATGAAAGGATTTTCAATGAGATATCCATAGACGGGGCGCTCCAGGCACTGGCTGCAACATATTACTAATCCTTGACTCCCTGAAGCAGCGTTGGTCAGTTGAACTTGATTTCAAGGGGAAACAGTAGGTTCGGTGCTTGATGAAAAGCAGCAGTTCTACAAAAGAAGCTCCATCATTTTCTTTTTTTTTTGGGGGGGGGGACCTTACAAAATATGTTGGATCAATGGAATTGGTGCGGCTGTGGGGTTTCATGCATGCTTGGTGTCGAGCCCTTTTCATTCTGTTTCTCCGGGGTCTTTACCAGTGCACCTCCACATAATTTTTAAGCACAAGGGAAAAAATTGTTGATGTGGGAACGACAAGTTATTGGTTACTTGGATCAATGTGGCGGGGGGTTTCGACTTGCTTTACGCTTTGATCGATTGATGTTTGGGATGCAATATTAGAGAAGAACTATTCAGGAAACACACCCATAAAGAAAATCCATGTGATTTAGAGGTGGAGGGTAGTGTAGGCGAAAACCAAAAAAACGTTATGGAATGATTCGATATTGGTATCGAAGTGGAGCCATGATTTCAGTGCTGGGTCTTGCTGCATCAAATAATTCTGATATTCGAGACCAAATCGTGGGATCCTAGTCCATTGTGGGGCCCTTTTGCCCTTTTTTTTCTTGTATTTTTCAAAGAACTTGAGAAAAAGAGAGACGGGCGCGTTCGAAATTCCAATTAATGGTTGGTTCGATTCTCATAATATTTGTTTGTACAAATCATGTTCACTACTCTACTCGTGCCTGGTCTCCGTTTTTCCTCCTTATTTTCTTGCCTTTGCTTCTGAGGTTTATTATATGGGAGAAGTATACCCCCCTCCCTTGGTGAACCTGGTTCTGGATTGTGGCAATTCTGGGGGAGGGAGTGGAGTTTGGATGGATGGCAAATGCTGTCTTTTCCAATGCATTAGATTTGTCAGAGAACCATCCAATCAAAGCCCGAGGAACGCAACGTGCACGGGCGATGACCATTATATACGTATTTTTTTATCTGTGATGCTCGCATCCACTCCTCTCCGATCGAACGTAGACCTGCCAAATCATCCCCTCAGGTCGGCTGAAAACGATTCATCGTAGTCCCAAAGGCTTCGTGAAAGGTGGGCTGAAAACGATTCATCGCAATCCCAAAGGCTTCGTGAAAGGCTGCGTTTATCGTTCGTGCCTTGCTGGTTGAGTTGGTGCAGCTCCAGATTGAGTACAGTAGTGATTTCGATTTATGGTGCCGCCTTGCGCCCCAGCGAAAAAGCTTTGTTCGCTTAAAAAGGCTTGCGCCCTCGGCAAGGCAATCGAATTCTCGCTTTTGAGAGCGTCGTTTCTTTCGAAAGCAGAGTGACTCCTCCTGAAAAATATTTTCATTGGTTGATTTGCTGATTGGTGAATCGTTTTTTCGAATTGAAGGGGGCGGAACCATGAGCGATTGTATTCCGGTCCAATGGGAGTTGCCTAGAGATATCATGGTCGATATTCTACAAAGAATTCCTGTTGTATCGCTTGCCACATGTCGTTGTGTGGCCAAATATTGGCGAGAAGTCACGAATCAGGAGTCTTCCCTGAAAAGGAAAATCGATTTGGAGCGCGCGTGGCTGCATGAACCGGTAGAGCCTATTGTTCATAATCCTCAAACACGGTTTCCCGCATGTTGTTGTGCCATGATGGAGAATTTCATTGCCTTGGGAGGTTATCACGGGCTCAAGGTGTTTGATTTCGGTCGAAAAAAATTTATTTTTGATTGTGAGGAGGTTGGCGTCGTCCGTAGTCTCTCTTTCATGGATGGGATTCTTGTGACCGGGGGTGACAAAGGTCATCTGTGTGGATATATCCCACCCACATGGAAAAAGCTTATCCAAATTCGTATTTCCAATCGTGAAATCTTATCGATTGCGGACCTTGGCGATAATGTGGCTCTTGGGAGTGAATTTGGGGGTCTTCACATTTGGAGAAAAGGGAGCAGGATGATTGAATCTCTTCAAGGCCATAAAGAAAAAATTACTTGTCTCTTGCCCCAACCAAATAATCTTCTGATGAGTGGGTCGATGGATGAGACTATTCGAGTATGGAACCTGCTTGATAATACTTGCCTCAGAGTGATTAGTGGGCAGGAAGGGGGAGCAATCTGTTTGAATGTGTCTGATGGACTTATTGTTTGTGGAGCGTTTGATGGCAACATTCGCTTGTGGGAATGCGAAAGCGGTCAGCATGTCCGAACCTTTCGAGGTCCTATAAATAGTGGGACCTCTGTTTTTGTTAGAGAAGGTCGGATATTCACAGGATCTAATGATGCGATAAAAATATGGGATGTAACGGAGGGGGAGTGTGTGAGGAGTTTTCACTGTTCGAAAAATCTGGACCAAGGTTTCCCGTTAAGGATGGGTTTGTTATGGGTAGATGATGAGAGGTTACTGGCCGTTCGTGGTAATGGGCATATTTGGGAGTGGGATTTTTCCAAGGGAGTCTAAGCATTCTTTTGTTTGATACAATTCTGGTACTCACATGTTCATTGATTGGGAGGTGAAATTTAAAAAGAAGAGTGGCTTTTTTTGGATGGTTCTAGCTTCTTATTCATCAACCAATTATCTCGTGTCTGCTTGTTTCTTTTATATTTCAAGTCACCGTGAATGAAGAGAACATATGCAACTCAGTTTCTTCATACTTAAATATTCGACAGAATTCGTGAAATTGAGTAGCTCTGAACCACCAAATTAGTTTATTGTATGGAAAAAACAGTCGCTGTTCGCTATGAATGCAAAGATGAACCCAAACACAATAACAGGAATCGAAATTCTGGAATCCCATCAGCAACAGGGCTTTTTCTTGGTGGTGCAAACTGGGAGTGGACCGCTTGTGCGACGGACAAACAATAAATTCATCTTCGATTAAATGACTGTAAGTTTCGAGTAAACGCCGGTCCCGTCCACATCAGAAGCGAGTTTTTGGCAAATCGGGTTTGGGTTGAGCACTCCGCTCGTGTGTAGGTGCCATGTCCGCGACTGCCAAGTCCATGGCTGCCATTCAAGAAAAAATTTGGAGTTCCTCTACCAGTGTATTCACTCCTTCCATTAATGTATGCGACTGCCCCTTCCACAAGCGAGGTCTTTGTTGAAGGGTGGAACACATCTATTTTTGTAGAAACACGACGAAAATGGCAGGTGGAACGTTCCACCTGCCGTCAAAATTAAGATGCGAGCAGTTCGGGTAGGGGGGAGGGGGACGACTCGCTCTTGAAAAAAGCTTCCTTGTGGAGCGGCTTGGTCATCGTGGTCTGGTTCTAGTGTTGAGTTTTGGGGTACATGACCTTTTCGTGTCCAAGATGACCGTGGCAGTTCTATACCCGCTGAAGTTGGAACGGACCCGCTGTCTTCAACAAGATGCGTGCGAGTGTTGTCCTTGCCACTTAGACCCGAGTTTTCTGCGGGGGGTTTTCACTCCCTCCCCGTCATACTTTTCTTGCCTTTCCTTGCCTTTTCTTGCCTTTCCTTGCCTTTCCTTGTCTTTCCTTGCTCATTGATTTTCTTTTCATTACTTTTCGGATTAAGTCCGAGACTTTTTGGAGTCTCGGACTGACTCGAGCCAGTTAGCCTGTTGTTTTCGTTTTTGTCTCGCGCAGGTGCGCAAGAAACTGGCTTTCGAGTGGCGCTTTCCCCATTCATACTCTACTCATTTCTCCCCTGGGTTCTACAGTGCCACAACGCGTCTGCTGTTGTTGGTTTAGAAATCGCAAGACGATGACTCTGTGCGAGGTCGTTTGAGTGTTTCATTAGATGATTGTTTTTCCAATGTAATCCTTTCTGTACGGAGTCGCATCTCATTCACTGTGTGTTCCTGTAAATGTCCAGGAGAAACCCGGAAGCAACACTCAGAGGGCATTGGATGGATGGTGTAACGAATCTGCCCTGCAGATCGCTTTTTCTGCTTCAATACACTGAAGACTGCGACCCTGCCAGCCTGCCAGTCTGAACTGCCGTTCTATTGAACGACCATGGGAGAGACACTTGAACCTAGCAAGGTTCAAGGGCGAGATCAGATTCCAAACTAAGGTTAGGTTAAGTTACAAGAATGTCCAAGCCCCAACAACTTATACCGTTTCTTCCAACCCTGATCCAAACTGATCCTAAGCCATAACATCAGTCTGCATCAGTGTTGCAGACCATCAAACTACCAAGTTCCTTTCAGTCCCCTTTCATGACATGCAGCCTCAGACACCTTGCACGGTACTGCGGTCCTGAGTCTGCCACCTAAGACCTTCTAGAACCTTGTGCCTGCCAGCTCTGCAGCCCACGTTCTGCAACGCTGCCAGCACCTGTCTGCCATCAGCAACCCTGTCAGCCCGACTACTCTGCCACTTCGTCAGTCTGCCAATCTGCTGACTACCAGTCCTTTAGTCTGCAGGTCTGAAGGACCTGAACCATTCCTGCTTCTGCAGAATCATAGCAGTCAACCTGCAGCCTAATCTGTCAGCCCAATCACTGCCAGTTCTGCAAGCCTGCAGGTCTGCCTGAATCGCCTTTGATTCTGCCGAATCACTACATTCCTCCCCATCTAGTTGGCAGTAGTCCCTTACTGCCCTAAGAGACTTATAACAACCTTGTCCCTTGGATTTCAAATACCCAAAGGAACTTCTGCCTCAAAGTTCAGTTTGAAAAGTTGCTATCCCATCTTGCCAAACTGCCAAACACCTTTTGGAAGGACTAACCAACTTCTTTTCGAAAAATTTGCAAAATAAAGTATATGCTTCTTTCTCAACATTCTGATGCATACCTCTGAATTGCCTAGAAAACTGCTCAGAAAAATCCCAATAACACAAATAAGAAAACCGAACGAACTTCTCTTTCGGAATTGTAATGTGCTACTGAACAAAATTCAATTCCTTTCTGCAGCCTGTGAACTCAATAGATTTTATTAGAGAATTCAACAGAAAAATAGCAAAAATCTGCTGCAGCTTTTAGAGTCTCAGCAATTCACCTTTCTGCTCAAATATCATTTTCCAATGATGAAAGAAAGACACCAAATATTTTGCAAGTACCAAAATTTCTGAAACTTCATGTTGTCCCATAATTTCAAAAGCAACATTTGCATATTGAAAACCTGCAAACTGCCACTACCACAATCTGCAAATTCTCTGCAACTACTGCCACAGTCTGCAACCCAGCAAACTGGTACTGCCACAATCCAGAACTCTACAAACTGTTGCTGCCAAAATTTGCAACTCAGCAAAATACCACTTTCACAATATGCAAACTGTCTTGGAGTAAAGAAGAAGGTTGAATGACTGAAGTTCTGTCTCCCAAAAGAAGTTTCCAACCTTTTGAAAACCAAGAGATCACCAGTCACTCCAGCAGCTCCTCAGAGTTGAAGCTCCTTGCTGCATACTGAGCTGCCACATGTCTCCACCAAGTTAGCCTTCCGCATAGCAATGAAAAGCGAGCGATAGGATCTTGCAACAACAAGTCTCCAGATGTTCTTCAATGAAGAAGTGAGCTTGCTCCTCAATTTTTCCCTGAAGCATGCTCCCTTCTGTTCCTGCTTCCTCTCTCCTGAGTCATGAATGTTCAGAGTACCTACAGATTGATTGCATTAATTGTTCCCGAGTTCTTCCATGCCTTCTCCGGTTTTCCCATATATGAATCTATACAAACCAGAGTATATGAAAACCCAGAAACTCCACTTGGCCTATCCTGACTTAATGAAATCAACCCTTTCTTTCAACCAACAAGACTTCACTCAGTGACATTTCCTTTTTCTTTTGAACTCTGCTGCTCAAATAAATATCCTACAACTGAGTGCTGAAAGAATCCATACCAATGTACCCTCTGAAATTCAGTAACCTCAAGTGAGCACCAATCCAACTGACTCAATCAATGGTCCTGCAAACTTCTGTAAATTCCAAACCAACTAAATCCACAGCAAAATATGTGTCACGTACCAGAATATTTCAGTCCACCAGAAACACCCTTGCTAGACTGCAAATGTTTTAATTCTGCATCGTCCCAAAGTAGTGAACTATGCCTAGTTGCCTAATCCACTCTGCAAGAATAGTGGAACTGAAAACACATATTTACTGACCACCGAGATATTGCAAACACTATCCATGAATTCCCGTCAGCTCTGGAAGAGTATCACTAACAACCTCTTCCTTTCCTTAGAAACCTTGATGAAAACATGTGTCTCTTTGCAACACCTACTGAAATAAATGCAATTTTGGAAAAACAAAAACGAAACGCATCGGTTCAACCGAGGCCCCCTCCCCATCTGAAATGGAGCTTGTCCTCAAGCAAAACCATGCAACCATGCAAAACCATATCACTGTACCCTCTACAGAAAGTTGAGCTGTTCGGAGCAGCCAAATAACCCCAAACAACTGAACAAACTACTTCAGAAAAACAAGCCTGAAAAACTGAAGGCCTGAAGTTGCTTTGCCAAAGTCAAAAAAATCTGCTGCCCCAGATTGTAACCAAATGTTCAGTTCTCAACCTTTCTGATATAGTTTGTCCACACAAATATACACCAATCATACCACCAAAGATCAAGGCTATTTCTGTTCCATTGATCCGAAAAGAAATAGAAAATAAAGAAAAGACAGAAAATTTTGCAGCCCTGCAAAGGGTACCTGCAGCTATTAGGTTCTGCACCTACAATGTATCAACTGCCCATAACAAATTTCCAGATCACCTGCAAAAATTTTCACAGTCCCTTATGTTTCTTTGTATGTAAAGCTGAACCTGACCATTGAATGTCATAACCTTCAGCTCCTGATCTTTGACACCATGCTATCCATGCATCAAGTTCAAACACTAACCCATTGTGTTTACTAGTACATCGTCATGAAATAAAAGAGCTGCCAACTCATGATACTTCATGCTAACCTCTGCAACAATCTCAAGAAGAAATCCACCTGGAAATCTGAATCCTGAAAATTCGAGAAAACCTCTCTTTTCTTCTCTAACTCTGCGGATTTCCACTGACTCAAACACCAAATCAGAGATAGATCTTCAGAAACTCTTTGTATTTCTTAGAATCTGAAAATCTTTTTTTACTTTTCCTTCTGAGCTTTATATTTCTCACTATTTCTCCATGTAGTCGAAGAAATCAGAAATATACACTTCACGCCTGATTTTCTTTCTTGATCTCCTGAAAATCTGCAGCTCAAACCAGATCTAATGTATCGAATCAAAATAAAGCATTTTCCAGATTTCAGTCACTGCCAATTAAGTCCAAAAGTGACTGCAACAATACCAACTTCTGTCACTGAAAATTGCTATCTCTGATGCAGTTTGACACAACCATATCTTTCACAGGGAACCCTGAATTTCCCTCAGAAAATTTTCAGCTCAACAACCAGTCTATGGACTTGTAAAATAGAAATCAGAGTCCTCCTTTCAAGCAAAAACTGCAACTCCATCTGCAGTCTGAAGTAGAGCCCAAATCTCTCATTTTCAAGCCCTTCAAATGTTGTAATCCTGCCACTGATTTGCCAAACTAATTTCCATATTCAAAATTGAAATGAAAGCTCTTTTGTAGGTTTCTGTATTTGCCCTTTTAATCAGCCATACTCAAGTGGCATCAAATACCAACCTCACAAAGATAAACCTCATAATGCATCAGATATTTTTCTAAACCAATACTCTGATCCTCTTTCCTCTAGAGCTGAGGTCTCTTCACACTCTGCAACTCCTAGAAAAGATCATTGTATTTTCCTTCGACTCAACTACATTCCTTCATCAATCTGAAAAGGTGATATCAGATGCAGTTCACATGTTACTGCATCCACTGAAAATTTCTCTAGCCAATTTCAGAACCCCAGCTAGCTTCCAGTTTATAGGCAAGATGTAGATATTCCAATTCTACATCCCTACCTATCGATATACGATTTTCTCCACGTCACGAAATCACCGACAATAAAAATTCAGTTCCTTCTCAAAACATCAATCGCACGCCGTACACAATCTGCCTGGCATGTATTCTCATTTCAGCCGCACGCCGCACACGGCCTGCCTGGCATGTACACTTCACTTCCATAGAACGAAGTTTGGACTATGTCCTTGAAAGTAGACTTCATTAGGTCTACCCAGCCCATAACTTCTCGCTCACCAAATCAAGTCTGATGTGCCTGCAGAACACCATCAGAATCGACATACACTGAAAAATCATGCAGGTCAGGTGCGACCCCACATGGCCCTACACCCCCTGCCTCCGAGACCTGAGAGGTGGTGGCTCCACTCGGCCGACCAGCCTCCTCATTCCCTGAAACCTCCTTAAAAATTCCAGCAGATGCTACTGCCCTTGCGGCAACACCCACTAATTCATCCACTGACCTACTCGCGAGAGACTCTGCCCCTATCAGAGTACCTGCCAATTCATCCACTGACCTACTTGCGAGAGACTCTGCCTCCATCAGAGTGCTCGCCAATTCATCCACTGACCTACTTGCGAGAGACTCTGCCTCCATCAGAGTGCCCGCCAATTCATCCACTGACCTACTTGCGAGAGACTCTGCCTCCATCAGAGTGCCCGCCAATTCGTTAACTGCGCAGTCTGCAAGTCCCCTGGGGGACCGTCCCCCTCGTCGCCTAGCGGGCCACCTGCAGCACTGCTCACCTTCTCCTCAAGGCCTCCAGAATTTCCTGCACCAGTGTCCCTGCCTGGACCACCACCTGCAGAAATTCCATCCACCAGACTTACTTCTCCGTGTTGCGGCTGCACCGGCACTCCAACTACGGAATGGACTCCGCGCCCATAGGCTACCCTCCCCTGAGGTAACACCCTGTGTGAGTGGCTACGCCGGCCTTCTCACACTCCACTTCTGTCCACCTTCGCCTCTTTTGTCACTCCTGCAAGTCCTCCCTGGACTTCCATCCCTTCAAAACTTGGGGCAACCTCTGCTGCCCTACATGAGTGTGACTCCACACATGCACTACCCCTTCAGATGTAGCTACACATGGCTTCCATCTGCAAGAAATACCTGCAAGTCTTGCTCTCCTTTTCTCACTTCACAACCCATAAGCACCACCTGGTGCTTATCACCTTAAACTCTTTCCTTTGTTTTCTCTTTTCAACTTGTACTCTTCTCGTAAAAAACACCTAACTATAATGTGGCTGCACAAGGATGCAAAATCTGCCACATTTCACTTTCCTTCTTTTTCTTCCTGTTTTTACTTTAACAAATCAGCAAAATACTGAGTGCACCTCTTTCCTTTATCACAACAAACCACTAAGTATATTATGGCAGTCCAAACACAAAAATCTGCCACAGTTTCTTTGTGTAAAGAATGCATGAAAACTTCAGGTGACTCTAGCATATCACTAATATACTTTCTGCTTCCAACAGGATAGAAACTCTTCCAAAATAACTGTCAGAAATATACTCCCTTTGAAAAATCAGCAACCACTCTTCATCCAAATGAAAAAGGAAGAACAGAACTATACCAAACAAGCAAAGAAAACTTCTCTTCTGTTCAGCCATCTGCCCTATAGTCTGCTGCACTTCTTCTATGCCTCAAGAGTACCACTGCTAATTCAATAACTGTCCTCAAATTTTCTGGAAACCTGAATAAACTTCAAGAATGAGACATAACCTGAAAACTTATTTTCCAACACCTCAAAGACAAATAACCAAGAGTGTAACCAGAAATTTCTTTTCTCTAAGACCAAGCTTCTTCAACCAACTCTGCTACCACCAAAGTCTTGTTGAAATAAAACCTAAGTACCGAGAAAATGCTGCCATCTACCAATGAAAATACCCTCCTAATCAATGGGTAGGATGTGGCTGCTTTATCACTTCATCCTCCCCATCTGATTTCTTTTCTCTTTGAAAGACAATCAGTATTTTCAAACAGCTTAATTTCCAGAATTTCCCTAGACTACCTTTGAAAATTCAGTCTCTAACAATACTACCACAATTGAGTATTGTTCCCTTCCAGAAAATTCTCTAATCACTAGCAACTGTTTACTGCTCAATAAGGGGCATCCTTTAACAAAATAACCTGCCCTCATATCAATGTATCCGACTGAAAACTTTCTGCTAGCGGAAAATAGAAGATGTCCTATTTCAGAACACCCATAATAGAAGAAAAGACCAGCTACTGCTGTACCAAACATTTCTTCAATTCACCACTATCACTCAGCCTACTAAAGAAGAGTTCCATGGGCCTATTGGTCCCTTCAAAAATCTACATCTTTTTCTGACCTGCCAAGCAAGGCTGCCACAGAAAAATACCTTGCCAAGACACCTAATATCTGCCCTGCCAACAACAGAAAATGATCTGCCACTGATCTATAAAAAGACTGATATTCTGTCACTTGTCCCACCAAACAACAGAAAATAATCTGCCACTAGTCTATTATAGAACGAAAACTTCATGTCATTGACATTCTTCTGAGAATAACCTGCCACTGGTCTATTCAGAAATCAGAGCAAAATACCATAGGGTTCATCAAGAAAAAGACTAGACAACCCTTCAACAGAAACACAAACACTATACCTCCACCGATCAATAGGAGAACTGAAAGATGCCTTAGCTTTCTGCAAGCAACTCTAAACAAGTTCTGATCTGCAGTTCTTCTTATTTCAAGTTCAGAAACGACTCTGAAAAATTCCCTCAAGCTATTGTGCAATCACTGAAACACCTGTAAATGTTCCCACAATCACAATCAGCCTTAATGTGGCAAGAAACATCCAAAATATGTATGCACAATCACATCAGAGCTGACCTGACCTGCCACTGAAACCAAGAATTTTTCCACTGCAATCTTCCATACTCTGAAATGATGAGTCGACCACTACTGCTCAATCCAACTGAGCCAAGGATAACTCTCCACTAAAGACGCACAAATCCAAGCAAACAAGGAGGAACTTCTGATCAGAAAAATCCGAACTTCTGATCAACAAAGCTGTCAAATATCACCACCAGACTTTTCAAACAATAAATCAAAACTTCCCTGAAAAATCTGCATGGTCTCAAAGACTCTTTCCAGAATTTTCCCCACTAACTTGTGATCAATCAAAGCCTTTCAAAACATCTCCCTCACTTCAGCCTGAAAATTTGACTGCAACTCTGAAATCCTTTATAAAGTGATCAAACATCTTTTCCAGAATGTGTACTGCAATCAAAAGATCATAGATCACCTGATCCTGAAATCAATCTGAAGCTCACTACTTCTAAAGTCACTTCAATCAACCAACGAAATGATCAGATCACTCAAATGTAACCCTGCAAGCACGTAACACTCTTGCACCTCACGTCTGCGCTCAACTTACGCTCAATCTGCGCTCAATCTGCGCTCAACCTGAGTCAGTTAAGCGATGCCTGCATCAGCTGTTCCTTCAATCGACACGCAGTCCCAACATCGTCTGCGAACTTCCATCAAGAGCTGCACAGTTCCATAAACACTGCGCAGTCCCTGCATCCTGCATAGGCTGCCCAGCCTGCATCTGCGCGAAATGTCCCATCGACATTGCAATCCGCTGCACGCAACGTAACTCTGTCGTCTGCAGTGCAATTTCGCATGTGCAGCGCTTTCCTGTGGCTGCTGCGCGTCACATCATCCACTTATGCAGTGCCAACATTCGCTGCGCACTTCCAGCAAAACCTGCGCACGTTCTGTCTGCGACGCAATCCTGCACGCGGTACATTTCCATATTCGCTGCGCAACCTTGTATCAACAGCGTAATTCCACATCTGCGGTACAACTCTGCATCTGCGGCGCAATCCTGGATCTGCTGCGCATTCCTGGATCTGCTGCGCAGTTCTACACCTGCGACGCAATCCTCCAAATGCTGCGCCACCCAACGTCTCCTGCGACGCTGCATAGTCGTGCTGCGCTTGACAATGCTGCGCGCCTGTGTGTAAGCTGCGCTTCTACATACTCCAATGTATTGCCCTGCGCTCTACACATCACTTCTGCGAAATCTGTCTGCCGCAGTGTTCTTACACACACTGCGCCCATTCTACTCCTGACGCTGATTCAGCGACTTTCCTTCACATAGCACACTCGAACACTCCAATGGATAACTGCAATTCTGCAAAGCACTGGCGTTTGTCTGCCTTGCAAACCTCTGCTTTGCACTGTGCTGTGTGCCTGTCAGTGTCCTGCGCCTCTGCGCCTTCTCACTGCGCGCCTGCCGCGCATACTGCTGCCTCTGCAGCCTGCCAGGCTCGTTTGTGATCTTGTCACAAGCCTGCTCCGAAACCAATGTAACGAATCTGCCCTGCAGATCGCTTTTTCTGCTTCAATACACTGAAGACTGCGACCCTGCCAGCCTGCCAGTCTGAACTGCCGTTCTATTGAACGACCATGGGAGAGACACTTGAACCTAGCAAGGTTCAAGGGCGAGATCAGATTCCAAACTAAGGTTAGGTTAAGTTACAAGAATGTCCAAGCCCCAACAACTTATACCGTTTCTTCCAACCCTGATCCAAACTGATCCTAAGCCATAACATCAGTCTGCATCAGTGTTGCAGACCATCAAACTACCAAGTTCCTTTCAGTCCCCTTTCATGACATGCAGCCTCAGACACCTTGCACGGTACTGCGGTCCTGAGTCTGCCACCTAAGACCTTCTAGAACCTTGTGCCTGCCAGCTCTGCAGCCCACGTTCTGCAACGCTGCCAGCACCTGTCTGCCATCAGCAACCCTGTCAGCCCGACTACTCTGCCACTTCGTCAGTCTGCCAATCTGCTGACTACCAGTCCTTTAGTCTGCAGGTCTGAAGGACCTGAACCATTCCTGCTTCTGCAGAATCATAGCAGTCAACCTGCAGCCTAATCTGTCAGCCCAATCACTGCCAGTTCTGCAAGCCTGCAGGTCTGCCTGAATCGCCTTTGATTCTGCCGAATCACTACAGATGGGATGTTTTCTTGTGTAGGAACCAGACTGGAGCTTTAACTATATGATTAACAAAGCCTTTGATTTCAGGTATCACCAACAAAGTGGGGGGGGGGGGGGGGGGGACTGGTCGAGAATACGTTGGGAGCACACAAAGGTATTGCCCAGCAAATAAAAATCAAGACAATTGAGATAATGCATTCATTATCTTAGACCAAGAGCAAGCACAAGCCATTCGCTTTCACGGTGAACATCTGAGGAGGATCCCCTCCATCCTTGATATCATTGAGCAAACCAGAAGATAAGTCCTTGCTACTCTTTCCCAAACATCAATCAGAACAAAAAGGAACCCTCTTCCCACTCCTTTTCCCCCTGCAGAGAAACGAAACTCAACCATGACATAACTAGAAGAGAGAAATAAAAAGGAGTCGATTCTGGGGCATGCTGAGGTAGAAAATTATGTCACAATGAAATGCCTATCATAGGACTGTTAGGTACCCTGTCGTGAAAAGAAATTGTAGAGCCACACGGCAGTACCCAAACGGAGATGATTTTTCCTTCAATAACTAAATGTTTTCCGAGTGCTTCCTTGATTGCACAATCCAGAAAAAGTTTCACAAAGTCCTTGCCCTCTTCTTTACATACCGCTTTCTCCTCCTACAAGGAAGCTCTCAGAGGTCTTACTTCACACCTTTGAAAACCAAATATACATCAAGTTTGGTTGGGAAGTGAGTAGCAGCAGGTTCCAATTCACACAAGGCTTCCTGTTACAGCCAGTCACGATACTTCCTGTAGCCTAGGAGGAGGCCCTGTGATAGGTTTTTCTGAGCAAAAAGCTTTGTTCCAACTCTCTTTTTGGAGTTGTTCTGTGAGGTTATTTGATGACAAAGTTGGTGTTGGCCATGTTCGGGAAAAGCGGGGTTGTACACGACTGCGTGCGAGTTTCTTTTCTCCCTGTGGCCAGGGAGGGGGGCAGGCAAGTGAGCAATGAAAATTTTAAACGGGAGCAATCGCCCGACAAGGGCAGACGAGCAGACGGCCGCACGTACGAGTGTAAGTCTTCAAACTCTTCGCTGCGAAAGCCATTTCATTTCTGGGCTGGTGTTTTTACCCCCCCCCCCCGTTTTTTGCTAGAATTTTACATCGCAGGTGAGCTATCGCCGCTATAAGCCCTCTTCCCGCTACCACTTCTATCTTTACATCATCCATTGACCCTGGAGCTCCGCCAACGTTTGCCTCTGACCATCATCTCCGCGCTTTCTTTTGTTGTGGTTAATGGGACTGAAATTTATTTTTGAATTCGATAAGCCGACTGTGAAAAAAGAAGTTTTTCTGCTGTGTTGGTGTTTCAAATCCTGAAAAAATCAACCAATCGTTGATGATGCCTCAGGCCATCTCTTGTGGGTGCAAAGAGGGGCACCCACAAGAGATTCGTTTTTGTGGCGTCAGAATTGGTCTTTTCGACTCGTGTGTGCGATGTGGAAAATGTAGGGGGAGCTCCACAACGACCGACTGCATTCAGTTCAGTGGTTTGGAATGGTGCCCCGCCGAAGGTGGGTTTTTCGGGATGTGTGAAGCCTCAGGTCCAACAGCAGTCGATAGAGAAGTACAGTCCACCACTATCTCCGACCCAGCGGGGGATCTTGTTGGGGTATGTTTGTTCAACTGGTTCAAATTAAAGCTTTTCAAAATTAAATATATTATATTCATATATAATCAGCCGTGTGATCCGCTGTCCATTCAACCTGGTGTTTTTTTATTCGGTTAGATTTTTCTTGGGTTGAAGCTTTTTCACACATTTCAGTTGAGCCCGGACAGGGGGTTTTTCTGCTAGTACTAATTTTTTTTGTAATGTTACAACATGGTTGATAGCCCGATGGACTTGATGGGGATCTGGATGGAAAGCCGGTCCAGTCAGTGCTGGCTTCAGGAAGTGTGAGTAAAATGCACCATTGACTGCATCTTCCAGAAAACAAACTCCAGTCCCCTGAAAAAATGAACATAATTTTAAGGTATAGTGGGTTCCCCCCCCCCCCAAAAAAACAAAAACAAAAACAAACAAAAACAAAAACAAATTCTGATTGATATTCCCAGGATGCTGGTCTTCCGCTTGCTGGGGGTCCTCCTTGGGATCACAACGAAGCTTATGGAATGTGCTGTGGCTATCCTATTTTTGGGTTCGAGGATGATGGCATAAGCACTGGGGTCAGCGGAGGAAGTGCAATTTTTCCTGAGGGTAAATAACCAAGAATATCTATACACAGACCCCCCCCCCCCCTTCTCGTTCATTGATCGATGGGCAGTGTTTTTAGTCTCATGTTCACCCTGAATCTGTTGCACTCAGGATGGGCGCTTATTTTAATTTGTCTCATTGTTTCATACATAGATTTATGTATGGATGTATCTAGATATTTTACTGACATCTTGTTACTGGGAATCTATCTTGTGGTTTGCAAGATGTCCAGGAGTCGTGATGGGGGAAGGCTTGCGTTCGACCAAGAGCTGGGCAGCACCACCTTTCATCCATGGAAAAAAAATCCTTTTTGAAGAACTGGTGTGGATGGGGCATAATTGTTTGCTTTGATTTTGTTCCTTTTGGGTTTTCGTTTTCTTGGGGATTCGTTTGATCGTGGCAAGGGCCGATGCATACTAGTGTGAGGTTTCTGAGGGATGTATTTCACAACTTGAGAAAATAATTCGTAACATCTCATGTCATCAAATATTCAGTACCAACGAAAGAGCTTGCATTGCGTTCGCTTCTTGTTTGGGTGTTGTCTGCTAAACGCCGACTTTGTCGATTTTCTCAACTTTGGTAAGGTGAAATGTTTTCTGTTTTACTATGTGAAGTAAATACACATTACTTACATTTTAATTTTACTACATTTTAATTTTTGAAACGGATATCGGTTTGTACAATTTTTTGAGCCACTGACGTCCTACCCCCACCAAAAAACGAATCACCAGTCCGAACAGAAACCACTCAGGCTGTTGGAATTTCCAGCTCTGGAAACTAACCTTATATTCTGGGTATTGTTGGCATCTGGATCTATTTCTAATGTTATGATTCCTTGGTGGATGAAATTAGTGCTGTACAGAAGAGAAATGTTTTGTTCCCCACCTGCCTTTGGTTGGAACAGGGGTCGTACTTTCTACATGTAAGAATGTGAATTCAACAGCACCTAAATGAAACCCAACAAAGCTTCCAAACGAACGACGTAATTGTTTTTTTTCGTAAAACCCAGCCCTGCAGCTTCCCTTGCCAATCAACCTATCTGTTTTTACCCAGTGTTTTTTCAAAACAAGACGAGCCCAAAGCCTCAGTTGAACGTGCTATAAAAGCAGAGGGAAACAGACATCTATTTTTATTTTTTGAATAGGAATTATTTTACACACAGCCAAAAGGTCGAGTGCAGCTGACTCAGAAAAAAAAAAAACAACAACAACAAAATAACACCACCGTCCAAATCTAGCTGTCTATCCCCAAAGTAAACGAAGAAGAAACTGATTCGAGAACCAACGGAAAAAAACGCTGACCAGAATAGCATGGGCAATGCCAGAAGGGATCTCTCTATATAAATTTAAGATATTCTGCGACAAAAACCCACTCACAAAGTCCCTCCGGAGTTGCGATGCCTAACTAAGAGGCCCCGTCGTAAAAAAACAGGGAGGGGGCGAGGCAGAGTCGAACTGCCGCTACTCCAACGCCCCATTCGAAACAAAAAAAGTAAACAAAACAGGGAAAAAAAAAAGGAAAGAGTGCAAAAAAGGTGAGGGAGCCGGGATTCAACCCGTGATGTTAACCGATTGTCGAAATCCGCATTGGTCGCCTGATTCGGACGAACCGAGTTAACCAACCGCCTCGTTCAACTAGTCGCTCGCTGCTCTCAAGTACCCCACCCCACAAAGTCACATCCTTCGCTCGTCAAACCGATAATTGCTGGATCAATTAGGAAGTGGAGAAAAAGGGGACGCTGCTTTGCAAGGAGGGTCTTGTTCGCAAGGAGGATGTATTGCTGATCATTTTAACTCGAGTGTGACATATTAAAGCAGCCTGTTTGCGAACCCTGCTTAAAAAGCTTTTAATCCTTTCATGTCTGGGACTTGGAGCTGGGGTTTCCGATCGTCGAAGGAAAGAGCGATGGGGACGGAACAGAGGTGTATACGATTGAAGCATCTTTTGGTTTCTGATTTGGCTTGCTGTCGTTGAATCGAAAATCCGTATGTGCGGGTCGGCGTTTCAATCGATCGACAACGATGAGTGGTATCCGCTCCTTCCTCACGAGGAAATCAGAACCATCCAGTCCTAAGCAATCGGGCAGAAATGCCCCCCCTATTTGGTAAACAGACGTAATGTCTTCGACGGGGAGCATCGAGTTAGGGGGTGAGAAAAAAATTGGTTCCCTCTGCACTTTTTTTCTTGTCTCTGATATCTAATAATCCCTTTTCTTTGCTCCATTTGATCTGTGATTTTCTGATTTGCACCAGAAATATTCTCTTGTGTTTTTTTGCGGTGCAGAGGAAAAGGACAACCGTCAACTGGAATCTGAAGCCAAAAGGTGTCTATGCTCTGCATCTGAAAAGAAAACCTCTGTCATCAAATTTGTCATGCGATGATTTTTTGTTCTAATTCAGAAACCTACCAACATCTGGTGACAGAGACCTCGACATTGTGGAGTCCGTGGAGCTGTGATTTTTTTTTCTTCCAGAATGCGAACAGAAAAAACACACGCAGACATCCCCTCTTGGGATCCCAAATCAAATCAGCAAGTGGTTGTGAATTTGGTCGATTTCCCTGTTTCTGCAACGCTCTCCCGTAAACCCTGGACATCAGCAGATTTGGAAAGGAGCAAAGCCCATGGAGGCACCGTTGCTGGAGAAAACATTTCACAAGAGCAGTGCCTGTGTGTGTGTGTGTTGTGTGTGTGTGTGAGGGATTATGTTTGTGCACAAGAAAAACTATACCTGACGCCCTCCCCCCCTTTTGGTTTCTTGAATTTTTTTTTTTTTTTTTTTAGAATAATTTTTGGGGGTCGATGCAAAAGAGTGGTGTTGTTTTGATTAGGTTGAAGGCCAGGCCCTGTTTTGAACGTCGCACGGAAAACCTGAAACCAAAGAGGTGGAAGGGAAATCCCAATCCACAGAGCTGAGGAAGGAATTCCTATCGTACTGGCAAACAGAGCTGTACACATCGTAAGGCTCGAACAGGAAAAAAAACACACACACACATATATTCCAAAGAAGCGTTTCGCTTTTTTGATGTTGGATCCTTGACAAAGCAGTAAAAAAGAAAAATAGATGGGAGGAGGTGGGGGTTGTGCAGGGTACTATGACGAGTACTATTCTCTCTGCTTTGCGTTTCATTTTGCCAGATCAGGACTTCACCTAACGACCCTGAAAGCTCACCCCTTTTTTTTTTTTTTGGGGGGGGGGGGGGTTGTGGATTGAGGGAGACAGAGGTGACCTGTGATTTGCCAGTTTTGAGTTTGTAACTCTATAAGAGATTATGTATGGATGTGGATGTGTGGCAAAGAGAACAAAGATGATGCGTGCAACTCTGGGCGTTTGCAGCAGTGAATGACCTGATGGATTTCTTGCTTTAAGAGGTGGTGCGACATCAGATTTGACCCAGGAGCTGCATGTAGTCGGATAGGACAGTTTCCCCTGTTCCATCATCATAGGAGCTGTGTTGAGGTCCCAGTGCAGCTGTGTGTATCATATGTTTTGAAAGGAAATTCTGTTGCCCAGTGTGGATATGTGTACCATATTGTTTGAAAGGCCGTTTTGTTATTGATTAGTCATCTTTAGAATTGTGATTCAACAGCTGCTTTCTAAATTCCTTGCAGTGAAAAAATACGGAGGGCATCGAATTCGTTTATAAACGATTGTGAACTCATTCGTGGTGTTTTAGTATCCGTGTTCCATCAAGCCCAAAACAAAAGATCAATCCGGGTGAATTGCACCTCCAGTGGAGAGGTTCTCCGGCAAGGGTCCTTGTTCCCCCCCCAAATTTCCCTTTTTTCAGAGACCAACCCATACTTTGGTTGGAACAGGGGTCGTACTTTTTAGGAGGAGTTCAGCAGTTTCGTTGCTGAAAAAAACTTGAATCAGCCCATCTCAGAGCGGGTACTTCACATTGGATGTTGCGATTCATGAAACGTGCACTGCAAAACGCTTGAAATTTTCCGCACAAGACGCGTTTGTCTTCCTAGCTCTTGTGAATCATTTCTGGCTCCCTCAAGGGAAAGCTTTTCAGCCGATGATCTGGGCGATCATCCAAACAGCCATCCACCACCCAATCAACCGCTGAAGCACGCTGCTGGAAAAGCAAGAACACCCGCAATTACGTTGGCGGACGTCCAAGGGTCCACCGACAGCGACGTTCGCTGGCCGAAAGGAAAAACGGGAAGACATGGGTGCATCAATCACATCCTTACCTTCACAATGTTGGGTAAGAGACGAGGTGACTGGGCGCTCCCAACACCACAATCAGAGTCCGAACTCGTGCAAATCGTTAGCAGGAAGCCAGTCGTTTCCAGGATCCCGCAGTGGTTGTCGCCCTTTGCTGCTCACGCACCGCTTTTCCCGTCAGGTTGGGGGCCTGGTTTCATAAAAACAAGGTTTCGATCGCAACCCCAGGCTCACGTTTAGATCCAGGGGGAGTTTTCAGCACAGTGATTGGCACATTTGAAAGCGCATTGCTCCTGCTTTCTTGCTGCGGAATGAGGGTCTAAGATGGCTGTTTTTTTTACTCGAGTGCAGGATGGCTCGTATGGTGAATTTATTCGTGGTGGCCGCGCTTTTCCTGTTGTGCGTGAGTAGACCAGCTATTGCTGGCGGCGGCAGTGACGACGACGGTGGTAGAGGTGGTAGACGTGCTAGAGCGGATGCAGATGCACTGGCGCTTGTCGTTGCTCCGGATTTCGTCGACGACGTGAACGATCTTGTGGGTCGCCGGTTAGTTCGCCGTCGTCTTGCCGGTCCATCGAAACGAACGCCTGCGCCATGTCCCATAACATTGGCGTCCTGGAGGGGACAAGCGAACCAACCCGGGGTTTAAATTTTGGTGGGGTTGGGCACCATGGCATCAGAAGCCCCTTCAAGCTCTGGAAGAATGAGGAGGTCGGGCGGCCGAGAAGATAATCTGGGGATCAACCACAGATCGAGGGCGAATATTTCCCCAAGTCTTTACCTTCTTTGTCCTCTTAGTTAGACAACAATTAGTGAAACGCAAATATTAGGATAAAGCAATATAGGTTTGATGAGGGTCTGCTCGTTTTTTTCACAGAACCCGATGTATCGGCTGAAGCTGCTCACAGAGGTATTAGGCGTGCAGCTGGAGCGGAATGCGTCGAACCCTGACGTCCTGACGAACAGAGCGTAAGCAAAAATGATGTTTTTTCCTCTTTCTTTCACACTTTGACGACCAAGAGGAAAACGTTGCGAACGCCGATTTTACAGGTCCAGGGTGAATCAGTACGGTCCATCCGACGATGGCACTTCCTTGTCGCCGTTTGCCAGAGATCCGATCGAAGCTGGTAGCCTCGCTGGCGGCGTCCTCAGGTCACACAGGAACGTATGCGGGAGCCCCTTCAAGGTAATCCAAAACGAAAGATTGGATACCAGAAATCCAGTCATATATATATATATATATATATATATATATATATATATATAAAAGCAGTAGAAGCTTCCCTACCATTTTGTGCCCCAACTCGCGCGCGTTTTCGCTGTTTTTATCCGATGGAGGTTGTCGTTCTAAAAACAAAGGTTGCCGGCGAAAACAGTTGCACGCGGCTCCAGCATTGCTTGTGGTCGTCCGGATCGTTCGACCTAAAAAGAAAAGATTGCCGGCCAAAACAATTGCACAAGACTCCAGCACTATATACTGAAGATGTGTTCGTGAACTGATGTCTTGTGAACTTGTTCGATTTTGATTTTTTATAGACGTTGGATGCTCCGGACTTGAAAAACGACTTCTACGTCAATCCAGTCGATTGGTCCTCTTCAGATCTCCTTGCCATCAGCCTTGGGACCACAATTTACTTGTGGAATGCAACGACCCAAGAGGTGGGCAGAGGCACTGTTCTGGCAGTGGTGATGCCTCTTTTATGTTGCTTTTAATCTTGCTTTTTTAGTAATTGCTTCCAGCATAAGCATTTTTTTTTTGTTCTTTCTTTTTGTTTCTGCCACAGGTGTCTCGACTGTGCGACCTTGCTGTTCATCACGATGATGTCAGTTCGGTTGCCTGGAGTCGAAGCAGCGGTTATTTGGCGGTGGGAACTCAACGAGGGCTCATTCAGCTCTGGGATCCAAACGAGAAGAAAAAAATCAGGGACATTGAAGAGCACTGGGTCGGGTTGGGGTCGTTCGATGGGGTCCCCACACTTTGGCGTCGGGAGGTGAAGATACGACCATCAGACTCATGGACATTCGAGCTCTTGGGTCGACAGCGGTGGAACTCAAGAATCATCGATCTGAAGTGTGCGGATTGGAGGTGGGTTCATAGCAAAGGAAAGATATTGTTTTTGTATGTGTGTGATTCTTTTTATTATTATTATTATTGCTAACATTTGATTTTATTTTTTGGGGGGAGAAACAATCAAGATTTATCAAGATTCTAAATTGGCAATTGTGTGGGTATGCAGTGGTCCCCGGACAACATTCTCCTGGCATCTGGGGGAAACGACAACGTGGTCAACGTCTGGGATGTCAGAGGAACCCACCGACCGGAGTGGGTGATCAGTGGACACAACGCTGCTGTCAAAGCGCTGGCCTGGTCCCCACACAACACTCGACGGCTTGCATCTGGAGGAGGACTCAGTGATACCACCATCAGGTCCGCCTTCGTCGCTAAATAAACCTTTGAAACACTATATATATATTAATATGTATATATATATTTTTTTGTTTTTGTTTCGTTTTCAACAGGATTTGGAACGTGTCCTCCCACAAGTGCCTTCACCACAAGGATGCCGGAGCTCAAGTGTGCGGACTGCATTGGTCGAAGAACTGCAATGAAATCGTCAGCACGCATGGATACAACACGAGCTCCATAAAATTGTGGAAGTGTTTATCCAAGCACCATACACCCAATGGTCGAAGTGGGGTGGAAAGCAGAGAGGGGTCAGAAAATATTGACGGCAGTTTGGCAGGAAATAACAGGGTTTGTAGTAAATGCAAGAGAGAATCAAGTGGTACTGATGGTGATGATGTGGAGTCGAGGGGAAACTCTTCTATTGGAAAGGAGGGGTCTGAGGGAAGTGGGGAGAGCTTGAGCAAGAACAGAGTGACCTACGACGACTGCAAGTCAAATCAAGAAGTGGAAAGAAAGAGTGGGAAAGAGCTTGAACCAAAACAATGTGGAGGGCCTGATTCGACTGAAATGGTGGAGGAAAGTATGGAAAAGAAGTTAGATGTGGTCGAAATATTGAAAAATAGGCCGCTTACAGACGCTGATGGGATAATCAGTGCTTTGCTGGCAAGGTGCAGACAGAAAATGAAGTTGGAAGAAGACTTTATTCTGGATGATACCTGGCTGTTTCGGCCCAGAAAAAATGCTCCCAGAAAAACGTTTTGCACAGATTTGATTCCATAAGAAGTCAGGATCTTGATGAGCTCAGCATCAGTTCCATGGGTGATTAGTCAACATAGAAAGTGTAGTACAGAAACGATGAGGAAATACTTAGGGACCACAAAGAGGGTTTGTCTCTGTTCCACTCATACATTTTAGAATTATCAAAATTATGATCAGTTGCTTTGTGTGTTTGGGCCCAGTGGTAGGCATGTGTTAAAACATCTGAGTGATGTTTAGTTGCATCACTTTCGACACAGTTGTTCCGCTGACCTCCTGCCGTGCCGACCAAATAGTCTGTTCCATCGCACATTTCTTTTAGATGATTTCCTCAAAAGAGTTTTCCATCCTACTCTTTTGATATTACTTCCTGTGGAGAATCTTCATCTCTTTTGTGGAGTATTCTTTTGGTCACCCTTCATCTCACACTTTTTCCCACATGGATGTCCCATCACTTCATGGATTCATTCACTGCCATTCATCCTAGCCTTCACATATATTAAACCAATTCATGATAGCTTGAATTTCCTTATGATGCGTTTGCTGGTTCAACGATCAAGTGCACAACCCTACCACAGCCTGCAGTTTAATCCATGGGGTTCCCCCACATTTCACAATGATTTTACACCATATAGTACAAATACTTCACAAAACCCCCAAATCCTTTCATTAAGTTTTCCTCTCATGTTATTTTTCTAGTGTTCAGAAGTCTGTCGATGTCGGTTTCATAAACAGAAAGCCTCCCGAAAATTGGACATCCACCTACGGTATGATTTCTCTGATTCAGCACCATATTGTTTTCAATAAAGCAATGTAAATCCAAAAGCTTACCAGAGGGTTCTCTCACTTCTATCTCCTGGTGTTTTTTGGTGCCATGTTGAAAGATTAGGTAGTATTGTTGGTTTTCTATTTCTCTGTCAGACTCACTGGGCCAAGCAACATGACAAAAAAGACATGCCCCCCCCCCCAAAAAAAAGAAAAAAAATATTACAAAACCAACAACAAGAAACAAGAACAAGAAACAAGAAGCTTTTCTTTTTCCCAAAACCCTCTCCCCAGTTTTGCTGTTAAAAGTGGTTTTTAACAAGTAGTCTGGGAAAAACTGAAAACGAAAAAAAGGAACAATAAAAAGGACTTCTTTTGCCATTCTTAACCATGCATGCAAATGCATGTCGCTTCGGTCACCACTAATTTTCTTTCTATGGATTTTCCAACCAGGATTGTTTTTCCCTCTCCCTCAGCCTGTTCCAATTCTTGTTTCCACCAGTGTTTTTTTTCACTTTTGCTAAGACAGGGGGGCAGGACCTACTTCATATTTTTTACTTATGTGAAAATTATCCAGATCCAAGAAATGCACAAATTCAAAAGTGAGGAAAAAAAAGGACAGGATCAAAAATTTATTTTTTGTTCCGTATAAGAAAGTACCCCAAATCAAACCCCCTCTGGCTGCGGAGGTCATCCCTGTAAAGAGTTGTGGGAAAAAAAAAGGACAATAGACATACAGCCATCATACAACCCCCCTCCCCTCTTGGGTAATATATAAATGAAAAAAAACAAAGTGCATCATCATCTGTATTTGCCGCCCCTTTTGTTAAACCCATGGAACCCTTCCGGCAAGTCTGTCATAAACCAGGGGTGCGACAGGATCCCCTCCGTGGCGAGTCTTTTCTTAGGGTCAGGGCACAGCAATCCAGCAATCAATATATGGTAATCTTCTGATACTGCGCCCCTCGGTGAGCATGAAGCAATCTTATAAGAAAGATTTTGCAATGGGTCACTCGGGCCAGGGATGTTGAAGTTTCCAGGCAATACAGGTTCTGGGTATTCCCCATAGACCATCACGTGAAGACATACACCGGCAGCAAAGAGGTCCAATGCCTAGCAACAGGCACCACCAAATCAAAACCTTAGCGCAACTCAATAACTACAGTGGATATTTCTACAATCCCACCTCGTGTCATTGTATTGTACTGTACCATATAGGCATAATTTTTGTTGTGCTGCTTGACTTTCAGTGGCAGTGAAAGTCTTTCTCAAACCAAAACCTGGAAAGAGAGTGTACCAACGCCTTTTATGAGCGTTGCTAGTACACATGGTAGCAATCACCATACTTGGTGATTGGACCCTGCTACCACCGTGTGGGGACAGATGCAAATGTGTCACGACAGGTGACACACGTGGCGACACACGTGGCGACACATATGTACACGTGGCGACACACAGTGACACACGCGTGTGACGTCATAACATTCCTCCCCCCCAAAGTGTCAGACCTCCTGGTTCTGACTCCACTTGGATAAACACTTATATGCTACAGGGTGCAGAAACCTTAGCAATGGTTTACACACGGTACTTTGACCAAATGTTGAAATCTCTAGGTGCCTTTCAGCGAGCCACTACACCAAAAGTTTCATATCTGGTCAAGATTGAGATTGGAGAAACATCTCAAAGTTTGTGATCCCTTTCACAAAACCAAACCATCTTAAGGGTCAAGACACCTTCTCAAACCCGAGATAAAACCCTTTTCATGGTGAACGCTTTTCCACATTGGCTACCTTGCCTTAGGAAAATAATATCTCACCCGTCGGCATTCACACATATGTGCGGAGATATTTAAATCAAATTTTGCCCATTCAATTTATTTCCCTTCTCTTGAGATCTCCTACTCTGTCAATTGCGCTCTTTCGACCGAAGGCGTTCACTTCGACGGATAACAATTGGCGGAGACAAGTCCGTCGACTTGATTTTGTTTTGGTATTCTTCTACCAATTCCCTAGCATTCTCCATATGCTCTTCGGGTTCCCAAGTATTATGCTCATGTCCATAACCCATCCATTTGCACAAATACTCAGTTTTACGCTTTCGACCTATTCGCCGTACACGATGATCTAAAAGCATTTCAACCTCATATTCCAACTCATCATCGAGTTCCACCGGCGGAGGAGGCTGAACTTTTCCATGCGCCCAATAAGGCTTCAACAAGCTCGCATGAAAAACCGGATGAATTTTAAGATAGTTCGGTAAATCCAACCGAAAAGCTACCTTACCGATTTGATCCGAAATAGTAAAGGGTCCGATCCACTTCGGCATCAGTTTTCGGGATCCTGGATGTTTTAGGCGGATATGCCGTGCATCCAACAACACCTTATCGCCTACTTTCACATCCACAGGACGTCTATGTCGATCAGCATACGCCTTCATCCTTTGACGTGCTGCCTCTAAACACCTTTTCGCCTTCACAATGCTATCTCTTATCGTTGTCGTCATTCTTTGTACAGCTGGCACCGCCATCTGCAGTGACGAGCTCTTTCTACTAGATGCACCTGGCCCGAATCCAGGCATCTGTGCCGTCGTAGCTGTCCAAGGATCACGACCGTAATTAAGGAAAAATGGTGTCTCACCAGTCGCTTCCGACTTGGAGTTATTCATAGCAAACTCGACAACTGGCAACAGTTCAGACCAATCACTGTGGCGTATCCCAACAAAATGTCTTAGGGTGTCTTCTAAGACTTTGTTCATTGCCTCAGTCTGCCCATCAGTGGTGGGATGAAAAGCAGTTGACATAGCCTGACTGATCTTCCAAGTATTACACAATTCCGCAAAGAATCGTGATCTCCACCTGGGATCTCTGTCACTCACCAATGTCCTAGGAAGACCGTGTGAACGGAAGACATGTGATACAAAGAGTCTCGCTGTTTCTGCAGCATCACACTTCGTGTATGTTGCAGCGCATCTCACCATTTTCGTGAGTCGGTCCACGAAAACTAGGATCGCATCATAATGCTCAGCACCTGACTTGGGAAGCTCGACTATCAAGTCCATCGAAACACTCTCCCAACGAGCATCTGGTATCGGTAGAGGTTGCAACGAACCAGGAGGTTTGCCACGTCTCCACTTGTTCCGTTGACAACTATCACAACCTTTGATAAAGGACAATATATCCTTCTCTACCCCTGGCCACCAAAACCACTTCAACAAATTGTGTTTCGTCTTTTTGACACCAAAGTGTCCCGAATACACCGTTGAATGAAAATCTTTTATAATATCCAACCTGAGGCCATCAAAGTTTGGGACAACCACCCGCGTTCCATTCCACCAAAAACCCGAGTCGAAACGACACATTGAAGCAGCGGATTCCAATGTATTGAACCACTCGTCTTTGGCGTACCCCTCAGATAATCGTCGCTGAAGATCGATATTAGGCAAAGGAGAGAGAGCTGGGCCCTCCTCACCAAGGTGACTGAGTCGGCCACGCTTGCTCACCGACTCCAACAAGACACTGATCTGCTGAGAATACCGTACAGGATAGCGCGACAAGGGGTCTGCTACATTCGTCCTGCCTGGCTGGTATTCCCACTTGAATCGGTATCCCTGAAGACACTCAAGCCACCGCACCGCTCTTCGAGACAACGTTACCTGGGAATGGAAAAATGTGTTGGGTTTGTGATCCACGATCACCTTAAACTCCATCACATCCAGATAGCACCTCCACAACTTCAAAGCATGGACAACAGCAAACATTTCTTTGTCTGATATTGACCATCTCAATTGTGCACCATGTAGCATTTTACTTTCAAATGCTATTGGTCGACCTTCTTGAAGTAATATTGCACCAATAGCCCAATCCGAGGCATCGGCAATAACTTCAAAAGGTTTACTGAAATCTGGCATTGCCAAGCAAGGTGCATGGGTCAGGGCTTCCTTAACTGCCACCATTGCTTTCCGACAATCCTCATTCCAGTCCCACTCCTTACTCTTCCTAAGTAAGTTCGTAAGTGGTCCGACCAATTTACTGTATCCTTGAATGAACCGACGGAAGTAATTTGAAAGACCTAAGAAGGATCTCAACTCAGATATATTTTGTGGCTCTGGCCAATCAATGACCTTCTGAGTCTTGCGAGTATCTACCGCAATCCCTTCTTTGCTTATCACGAAGCCAAGATAATGCAATGCATCCTTAAAGAAATCACACTTTGATCTCTTCAAGAAGAGCTTGTGCTCTCTCAAACGATCCATGACCTTTTTGAGATGCATGATGTGGTCTTTCTCATTCCTCGAATACACAAGTATATCATCAAGATAGATAAGGACGTACTTCCCTATCATCCCATGAAATACACGGTTCATCCATGTTTGGAATATCGCTGGTGCATTCGTCAAACCCATCGGTAAGACACGATATTCAAACAATCCAAAGGGCGTCTTGAAAGCTGTTTTAGCCTGGTCCTCAGCTTTGACACGAAGCTGCCAGTAACCAGCTTTCAAATCAAGGGCGGAAAAGTACCTCGCACCTTGTAACTGATCCAACAGATCATCGATACGTGGGATAGGGTATTGATTTTTGACTGTTAACTTATTCAAACCTCTATAGTCCACACACATTCTTTTTGTCCCATCCGGTTTGGGTACAAACAAGACTGGTGCTCCCCATGGACTACACGACGGTTGAATAAGTCCCTTAGCCAACATATCCGATATCTGATCCTCAATTTCCTTACGCTCTCCAGGCGTATAGCGAAATATAGGACGACTCACAGGATTTGCTCCTGGTATCAGATCTATAGAAGCATCGAACTCTCTAGAGGGTGGACACGAGGCCAATTCATTCGCAAACCGATCCTCGTATTCGTCCAATATAGGAGCCAACATGTTCTCCAACGTTTCTTTCTCAACATGATCACCGTGTGCGGATTTTACCACATCCTCTAGTGATCTACGTTCACGAAACAACGCATTAGGAGACCCATGTTCCTCCCCCTCAAGAGGTGGCGTGACCTCACGCACCAAGACAAGGAATGGAGTGATCCGATCATCACGAAGACATCGTTTCACTTGTTTAATGGAAAGAAATGGAGTAATCGTATGAACACAACAATCACTACGATTTCGAGCCGAAATAGTATGATGGATCGTAACTCGACGTCCACGAGTTGACAACAACGAACAACTGTTATGAAGGAAATCCATATGAGCACAATGGTCCTTCAACCAAACATCTCCAAGATAAAGGTCAAAGTGAGGAGCACTGATCACCAAGCACTCTAACTTTTCACGAAGACCTTGTATCCGAAGAGGAACTGTGGTTTTACCAGAACAAGTCAATGGTGTACCATCAGCCATTTGAACAGTTGTATCACTTTGAGCTTGGTATGAGATACCACAAGCCTCACAAAATTGTTGGGAAATATAGGCTGAACCAGCCGCACCCGAATCCAACAATATATGTGTAGGAGTATCAAAGATACGTCCCTCGAAAACCATAGACATAGTCATGATCTCCTTGTCAATTGTGGGTTCCACAATTCGAGGCACAGGAGCATCATAATACACATCAAATGGTTGGGAAAATGGTATCTTACGAGCTCTCTCAAATAAGAATGCCCCTTTCCGATATTGTGCTATCAAGCGCATGCTATCAAACACACGAAAAGCTTTGCGCATCTTATGAGGTACCAAGACACAAGCACTTGTTGTCATTGGTGCTCTTTTCTTACACTCGAAATAGTGCTTCAGGAAAGCATCCATTTGTGCCTTTCCTGGGTTGAGCCACACATGCTCGCCCGACACATCACACGTAAGAAAGTCTTCACAAGATCTTTTACAAGCATCAACCGGAAAACAACCTCCAGAAGAATCGAACGTAAACTTCCGTCCCGTTCTCTCTTCGAGTCTTTCAAGTTCTCGCTTGATCATCTTGCGATGAACACCATGATCCATCTGAGCATTCACCTTCTTTTCATTTCTGCACGAAAATTTCTTTTCGTCAGTAGAAGCATGAATTTTCATTTCCTCATCGATCATTGCATTTGAGGGTTCCACTACCTCATCAATATGCACATGACTCTCGATAGGAGATAAGACATTGATCGCCAAATCGCTCACCTTGCCTTTCCCACCACACTTGTGTGACACATCCCATGGAGCACCACAAGTGAAGCAAAGCTTTTGTGCTATCCTTCTAGCACGCTCCTCCGGGGAAAGCTTTGTGCCGCGAACCGTACCCTTCGCTTTCTTACTAGCGTTCGGGTTCGCTTGCCCACTGGTAAATGATGGTCTAGTCTTTGCTTTCTTTGAAGTCTTGTATCCATACAAGTCTTCCCCACGACCATGAACATTCCCGGATTTATTCTTAATCACAGGGATCCGCTCATCATGGGTTACTCCTTTTGCAAGGACATGATTTCGAAGATCGTTGTAGATCGTCCAAGGTTTCCCATGAACATCTGTCTCGACCGACGACTTCAATGCCGGATGCAAATTATGGAGTAAAAAGAAGCATTTACTCGCTTCATCCATCGGAATACGACGAAGTTTAAACAAATCATCTACGAATCTGACGAATTCATTCGTATTCACTTTGCGCTCAAGGTGATCACGACATGAAATGAGTTTCTTTGTAATGGCATAATCCGATGCCATTTCCCCGAAACTACCGTCACTCATCGTCTCACAGATTTGTTTCCAAGAAACTTCACCTTTTTCCAAGGACTCTGATGACACTCTAGCCGCCAAATGTTTTTGTGCAGCTCTACCGAAAAACGTGGGAGCAACCTTTCCCCATCGTTCTTGGTTGATACCAGCTGCCACAAAGTAGACAGTAAGACTACTCTGGAATTCTTTCCAGGGTATCTTTCCATCATATTTTTCTGGCTTAGCTACTTGAGATGTCATACCACGCGGCCCACCATTATTTTTTAGATTTCCCAATGTCTATCGACTCATCCTCGTCCATTTTATCCTTATCTTTGGAACTTTCAGGGTCAGGTAATTTCATTACCAAATCTGCCAACAGCCCTTCCATTTCTGTAAGCCTTTCTTCTAAATCCTTGGTCTTAGGAGGGGGTTCCACCTCTGCCTCCTTTTCACTGGTATGACTACTCTTGTCATTACCATCCATGGCCAAAGACTCCTACCAGAAAAATTCGAATTACATTGTAAGTGCGTTCAGTGTCACACTGTTCGACGTTTGCCACGACTGACGTCGCGCACAAACCACAGTCGAACTTGAAACGACCTGTTCTGTCACACACTCTGTCGACTTTTGCCACGACTGGCGTCGCGCGAAAGCCACAGGCGAACTTAAAACGACGTGGAGGTTAACGATTTCAAGGTACTCTCACCAAAATAAGAGCCCAATCGCGCCCCTGCAGTTGCCAAGAAGGCACACCGCCGACAAAAGAAAACCGATAGTCGCACCAAAACGAAGTCGCGTTTGGCGCCAGTACCACAGTCGACGAAAAACGACTGTCACCTCGTCAAAACGACGACCACTTTAGGTAAGTACCAAAATCGATTTCAACGCCAACAGGGTAACAAATCGACCTGCGTTACTCTTGTCGTTTCTCACACTTCAGAATTCGAATTCGAATTTGTCATTCCTG
This sequence comes from Bryopsis sp. KO-2023, assembly GCA_030272585.1. NCBI lineage: Eukaryota > Viridiplantae > Chlorophyta > Ulvophyceae > Bryopsidales > Bryopsidaceae > Bryopsis > Bryopsis sp. KO-2023. The sequence continues at coordinate 1,290,675 of BSYQ01000005.1, forward strand.
GCAAAAACTGACGACCCCTGTAGCCTTTTTCGACCCAACTACCGAGCCACCCAACCACCCTCTGGAATAACGTCGAGCTAAGTCGACTAGCTTTAACAAAGCACGTCCAGAGTGCTGGCGACCTCGCAAGAAGTGGTCGAAACCCCAAAGAAAGTCGAGATCTCCACTCTCACACTTTCTGAAAATGGGATCTAAAGCTACAAACGTCAAGCGACCCTACAGAAACCTTTTCCGACACGGGCTAGCTTCTAAACGACTCTATACCACTACCCTTAGGTTCCTTACGACCTCTTTTCACGTCAACCGAACCGGACGACCTCCCACAAACAAATCAAGAAATTCCAAAGGCCCTGTAAGACCCTTCCTCAACTTGGCCGACACGGGCGACCACTCACAACCAACTCGAAACACTTTTTTTAAGGTCCTCTCTGACCTTCTTTCAAGCATACCGTGGCGGACGACCGCTCACCACCAAACGATCCCAAAGAAAAACAAAAATCTCAAAGGTAAGAGTAAGTCACCTTTGCCCCAAAGCGCACACCTTCGCCAAGGGCGTTTCCTTACTCGACAAGAAGCGCTCCCTCCTTGTTGTTCTCCTTATCGTTTCCTTTTCCTTTCCCTTCGCTCCGAAACCAAATGTTGTGCTGCTTGACTTTCAGTGGCAGTGAAAGTCTTTCTCAAACCAAAACCTGGAAAGAGAGTGTACCAACGCCTTTTATGAGCGTTGCTAGTACACATGGTAGCAATCACCATACTTGGTGATTGGACCCTGCTACCACCGTGTGGGGACAGATGCAAATGTGTCACGACAGGTGACACACGTGGCGACACACGTGGCGACACATATGTACACGTGGCGACACACAGTGACACACGCGTGTGACGTCATAACAATTTTGGGCCTTTTTCCAGTTGTTTGTTTTTTTTTTTTTTTTTTCCTGCACAAGGCATATTCCTGACATTTGTTTTTTTGGTATATTTCAATAAAAAAAAGGATCAAGCCCCCGGCCGAAAACGAGAGACATGAACATCTATATTTATTCATGCAAGTTTTTAAAGAGAGCAACCCCTGATGACCAGATTTTAAAATTTCCCGGCGCCTCCTTACCTTTCTCATGCTCAGGGACATCCATGATTCTGAGTGCACTGCAAAAAAAAAAATACATAAAAAAAAAGACTCAAAGCTTCGGCAAACCTGCCTCGCCCATTGCTGAAAGTCACCGGCAAAGGTGTGACGACTGGCGGAGCGCGGCTGTAACATAAAGCCTCCTCAGAATTTCCAGAAACTGATCCCATTCCCCTTCTGGAACCAATCCTTGAGCTTTGTAATAGTGTTCAAACTTCTCGCTCTCTTTGATGATTTGGTCCCACTCTCGCTTTTTATACCCGCTCCCTTTCCGAGGCTCGCGGAATTCTCTCTTCGACGTATGCCTCGAGTGCACAATACCAAGAGATGTTTTTGAAATTAAAAAACAGAGTAAGGTACTACCAAAAACAAGGAGGGAGGAGAAAACAGACCCCCCCCCCCCCCCACCAAAAAAATGGACCTCCACCCAAACCCGCAAACATTCCTCTAGTTCAATCATATTTGTGCCAGAGTGTATTGTGATATTTTCTGTCCGATGGACTCCTTGGTATGGAGAATTCCCATTTTATCCATTGAGCACTCAACTAATACGCCCCACCCACCCACAGCTCTACACGTATGGTTTTGGTTATGGTTTCCTCCCCTTGTTTTGATATGAGTCTTCGTCCAGGGTGGGCTTTTCCGCCTGGACTTCATTTCCTTTTTCATCTGCTGTTCACCTCGCCCATCAATGTATTAAAACAAGCAAGGAGGCTTTTTTGTTTTCAGAAACTGATGTGCTGAGCAAATCCAAGGCCGACCCACAAGCTGAAGCAGCTTCCATGATGGACCCTTCCACAAATTAAGAAAACATTCAGTGGTTTATATATATAATAATCCCCCATGTTTGCGACCCTGGCCCATGTTCGCAAACAGATCTTTTGTTCATGCTGGATCCATCGAGCAGCACTGATGAACGCGTGTCGTTTTTACCCAAATTTCACAAATTTTACTCGGTTCTCAGTGGCGGCTGCGCCTCTGCCATAGACATCCTCACCTTCTCAGCCAACCCCCGTTCACATGAGCAAGCAGCAGCCCAAACAACCGCTTCCGAGGCATTGATGTTACAGCGAATGCATCACGTCGTCTCATACTGACGTGACGCCTTTCACTCGATCGACCTGCGGCCCGAAAGTGCAGCCACCCGCAAGCGAGACCATCAGTTATCAGAGGGTCCTGCGATCTGGAGGCGTCGGTTGAGTTGGTGGCGGCTGGTATCAGTGAAGAAACCGAATCGTATCCTGTATGGCCTCGACACGGCGACATCTCGCAACGACCCCTGCAAGTCGCACTTCCCTGCATTTCCCTGTTGTTTCGTTGATCCTTTGTGGACCCTCAGTTGTAGATCATGAGAAAGGGTGGCCTGGTTTCCGCAGGAAGCGCTACGAGGTCGCCTGCAACCCCCTGTCGTGGTTGGAATCACTGACACCTGCCCATGCAATCACGCCACCAACTCATGCTCCGACAAGAGATGGATTTTCTGACCTTGCCTGTACTTTGGATGATCAAGTGTGTGTGTGTGTGTGTGTGTGTTTTCCCCAACTCAGGCTGAAGGTCCTGTGCAAATGGGCCAATTCACCCTTTGCTTGACTGCATATTTTTTTGTTCTGTTATGCACAGTTACCCAGTTCGAATGGCGATCGTGGATTTGGATGATCCCCCTCCTTGGTGGAAACTCCAATCGAAGCACCACTGGAACGCAGATCAAGTCCCAGCGAAAACCGAAACAGATGGTGCAGTGGAGCAGTGATGTCAGACCGATGTTTGTTTGCACAGGGGCTGTGAAATTGCTTACCAACCCTGCGAGTTGTGGGTATGTTGAAAACCCAATCAGCGTCCACTACTGTTATTCTCAGAACGGCGACCTGGAGAAATGCATAGCAGAGGTGATTTGTGGCTTCAGGCCATACCATGTTGTGAGGTTTCTCTAATATATAGCTTGTAGTGTTGGCTTGGGTTATCTTCGATTGGTTGTGTTGCAAGGAAGCTGAGGGCACCTCATCCTTCGAAATCGCTGATGGTTTCGGTCCGTGTGTCACACCCCGAGCATGGGGATTTTTGTTGGTGCGGTCCTGACTGGAAGGCGCTGTGAAAGCACTGCACAGCGTGGAGAAAGGGAGGAGAAGGAGTGCTGTTCGTCGGATGCATGGAATGTGGAGTTCCGAAACCTGGCAGCCAATGTGGGGGCGGCTGTGTTGGATGCAGTGGTAGCAAATTTCTCAGATGTAAGGTTCGTGAGGAAAAGCAGCTGTTCGGAGGGGTTGCCCTTCAGAACTACGCAAATGCAGAATTCGTTGGAAACGCTGGGGTCAGCAATGCTGTCCAACATCGATGCTTGACATAAACTGCAAGGATCTGATGATGTGCTGTGGTTGTCCCACGCCGTTTACCAACTTCCAGAGTTTTCTGTGTCGGGCCCGGAACATGCATTTTCCACAGAGCTTGGAAAGGTCTTTTTTCATGTAAGTCTCCTTCTGTTCCAGATTGAAAGTTGAAAAAAAGTCGAAAGATTGGGGAAAAAAACAAAAAAGTATAAAACTTTTTGTGACTTTTTTTTGTTGTTTTGGCAGTTGCAGTACAGCTCCGTGTGCGTAATGTGTGACAATTTGAGTCGGGCCGCCGGATGCCCTGACAACATTGCAGATATTGTAGAATTGGCTGGGGACCTTGTGTCGAAACTCAGGGTGAGAATCGTACGAAAGTTTCACCAAAGTAAGATTCGACTGTACGGAACTGATGGTTTTCTCGCTGCCTATCATTCTCAATTATATATATTTATTTCGATTCCACCCCATCAATTTTGATTTTTGTTTTTTCCTTCGAGCATCATACATCGCCACAATATCTCCATCAAACCCCTCCAAAATCCATGATTCATTCCACAATGTTGATAAAACATGGAGTGTTTTTCCTACCACCACTGAATCGCCAAATGAATGATATGGGCCGTTTCAGTTTTGTTTGCAATGGTCGTCTTTGCAATGCACGGGGGACTGGAGCGGACAAAACTCACAACGAGCTTTTTGTTGGGCAATCTCGAAATTACGTCGAAGCCGCCGACCCAAGACATAAACCATCGGACTTCTTAAAAAGAACTGTTCGTAGACTTGAGCCTAGAAGTGGAGGGTTGTCGAAACATTTACGAATCGCTGCTGACATCCTGCAAAGTGGAGGAGTTGGAGGGAGCCAATCAAATTCATGTGGAAGGTCATGGCCTCGTGGTACATGGAGGGTTTTTTTTCTGTTTTATAAGTGGTGTTGAATTTGTGTCGGTCATCAACTGGGATGCATCAATCAGGGAAACGATTGCCAAACTCTATGATATTGAAAATAACCGTACGCGACTTTTACCCTGTTTTCAACTTCAAGGCATGGCGTCGTTTTTGCTGGCATATGTGTTGATTCTCTTTTTTTTTTTCTAAAAATGACTGCAAAAAACCTTTTTGTTTCTTTTTTGCAGGATGGTCGACGATACACTCGTTTGGAGAGATTGCCTCCAGTGTTACGGCTGCACCCGAAACGATTCGCATATGATTCTGAAAGCTCTTCAATCGTTAAGGTTCGTTCCATCAACTTCCACAGCATTTGTAAGGCATTTGTAAGACCAAAATATACAAGATTCGAAACTTCAGAATTCAAACTCTCTTTTATCCACAAAAACTAAATTTAAAAGTTTTTCGAAGAAACGTTTGGATAGCCAGCAGACACATTCAACTGCTGTTTTCTGCTTGGGTTTCTTAATTTCCTTGTGTGTTCTTGTCAGACGAGCGGACAAGTTCAGTTTTATCCTGGAAGGCGCCACCCCCTCCACGACGATGCGATATCTGCCGCACAGTGTGGTAGTGCATTTGGGGACTCCTTTGGAGGGATCCTACTGCGTTTATGTGAGAAAGACGCTCGGTGGCAACTGGGTGCAGCTGGATGAGGACAGCATGGCGGAGGAGGAGGAATTACGCTGTGTTTGATGCCCTGGATTTCGAACTGAAAAATCGCATGTTTCGAAGTTTTCAGCTTGGCATCACAAAGCATAGATGTTTGTTTTTCCTGGGATGAATTGGCAGAGGTCAGCAAAGCAATGGCTGGCCCTGCGGAGGGGCACCTGTATGTCGACGTGAATGTGATAACGGAGGAGGATCTGGAAAGGGCATCTCTGGATTTGCATTGCCTCGAAGTTATGGCACCGGACCGGAAAGTCTTTTCGTATCGAATGCACAAACACGAGTCCATCGGAGATGTTCGACGCAAGGTATTTTGACAAGAAAAACATCCGCAGAATTTTGAACAATGAATTATGTCGCATTAGCATCATCGTAAATGGATTGTAACGAGCGCATGAATCCTTCCCCACCCACCCACCCAAAAAATTCAGTCGAAAAGAAACAAAGATCCAAATTCTCTAGGAGTTTTTTTATTCTCTTGTTGTGGATGAGTTTATTTTTAGTAATGTCAAATTAAATGAGTTTGTTTATGCTAGAGATCCGTTTTTTGGTGTGTCTGTCAGCTTTGCAGGGATTTAGGGATATCCCAAGATGCACACAAGCTTTGGCTTTGGTCGAAACGACAAAATCTGATGAGGCTTTCACTGAAAGCCCCGCCAGAAAGCAGGTTGCTTGAGATCAAGAACCCGACCTTCTGAGCAAAAACGGCGAAAGTATTTTGCTGATGTTTCGATCCTTCGAAGGGGACCCTGGAGTTTCTGGGCGAAAGGAGCATTCCACGGTAAAAAGGAATCACATGCCATTGTGTCCAAAAAAGGAGGCAAAACAAGATCGCCATAATACAAACATAGTCGGTTGTGTGCGGTCGTCACCTCAACATCCCCCCCCCACCAATTGTTTTGTGCTTGCTTTTCCATCGAGGCACAGAGGGGCTGTGTTCATCTTTTTCCTTTCTCTATCGATTTTCTACGCTCTTGTGTGGTGCCTCATTCCTCGAAAAATCTTTCCTGACGCCTGACGCGGAAATCTATGATAAAAATATGTGTATGTATGCATGTATGTATGTATGGTTATGTTATGTTGAGCTTCCAGAGTGAAACTGAACTGCAGACCGTTTCATGACAGAGAGGTACCAAAGAACACGGGGCTCTCGTCTTTTTGCTGTTTTGAGAATGATGGGCTCGTTTTGAAAGAAGATGAACCGAAGGGAAAACGGAACCTGTTATGATCTTTGGAATCCGCTTTTTTTTTTTCCAGGCAGGCCAGCTGGTGCTTTGGTGGTTTGAACTAATGCTTTCATGATCCACAGGACCCTGGTTTTGAGTTTTGAGTGTGGATTGAGGGAGACAGGGACGACCTGTGATTTGCCAGTTTTGAGTTTGTAACTCTAGATTATGTATGGATGTGGATATGTGGCAAAGAAAACAAAGATGATGCGTGCAGCTCTGGGCGTTTGCAGCATTGAATGACCTGATGGATTTCTTGCTTTAGGAGGTGGTGCGACATCAGATTTGACCCAGGAGCTGCATGTAGTTGGATAGGACAGTTTCCCCTGTTCCATCATCATAGGAGCAGTGTTGAGGTCCCAGTGCAGCTGTGTGTATCATATGTTTTGAAAGGAAATTCTGTTGCCCAGTGCGGATATGTGTACCATATTGTTTGAAAGGCCGTTTTGTTATTGATTAGTCATCTTTAGAATTGTGATTCAACAGCTGCTTTCTAAATTCCTTGCAGTGAAAAAATACGGATGCTGGAGGGCATCGAATTCGTTTGTAAACGATTGTGAACTCATTCGTGGTGTTTCAGTATCCGTGTTCCATCAACAAGCCCAAAACAAAAGATCAATCCGGGTGAATTGCACCTCCAGTGGAGAGGTTCTCCGCCAAGGGTCCTTGTTCCCCCCCCAATTTCCCTTTTTTCAGAGACCAACCCATACTTTGGTTGGAACAGTACTTTCGTACTTTTCACATGCAAGAATGTGAATTCCACGGCACCTAAATGAAACCCAACAAAGCCGATCAGGAGCTTCCAAGCGAACGACGTAATTCCAAACACTATGGGAAAACAGCAACACCAGAACAGAAACATACGTGGAGGGATACTGCCCCAAGACAGCCAACGGCATTCAACGAGCGTTGTCTGAGCAATCAACTGATGTTTGGAAGCCCAATCTGCAGTAGATTTGTGCAAAAACCAAATGATTAACCAAACGGACCCTCACCTCGAACGATATCTGTGAGGCAAACACTCCACAATACAATGAATTTACTCACCCCAGCAACCAGATTTCCACAAGTAATTTCTATCACTATCTAGGTTCAATTGACCATGAAACCCAGCCCTGCATGCAGCTTCCCATGCCAACCAACCTATCTGTTTTTACCCCGTGTTTTTTCAAAATAAGACGAACCCAAAGCCTCGGTTGAACGTGCTATTGACCGCTATCGATGACTCGTTGGCTGGTCCGGGTTGCTACTGGTTTTTTGTCGATGCAATTCGGGTAGTACCATTTCCCATTCGGAACCTTTGCTAGGCCGATACATTCAACATGGATGGCCACTGTGCAGGAAGAAGCCTGAAATCAAAAGCAGAGGGAAACATACATCTATTTTTATATATTGAATTGGAATTATTTTACACACAGCCAAAAGGTCGAGTGCAGCCGACTCAGAAAAAAACAAACAAACAAAATAACACCACCGTGTGATCGCGGTGTCCATATCTAGCTCTCTACCTCAAAGGTAAACGAAGAAGAAACTGATTCGAGAACCAACGGAAAAAAACGCTGACCAGAATTGCATGGGTAATGCCAGAAGGGATCTCTCTATATTAATTTATGGTATTATGCGACAAAAACCCACTCACAAAGTCCCTCCGGAGTTGCGATGCCTAACTAAGAGGCCCCGTCCTAAAAAAACAGAGAGGGGGCGAGGCAGAGTCGAACTGCCGCTACTCCAACGCCCCATTCGAAACAAAAAAAGTAAACAAAACAGGAAAAAAAAAGGAAAGAGTGCAAAAAAAGTGAGGGAGCCGGGATTCAACCCGTGATGTTAACCGATTGTCGAAATCCGCATTGGTCGGCCTAATTCGGACGAACCGTGTTAACCAACCGCCTCGTTCAACTAGTCGCTCGCTGCTCTCAAGTACCCCACCACACAAAGTCACATCGTTCGGCCTGCCTCACGTTTTATAACATAACTGAAGGGGTCCTGGAGGATTTCGCGGAACGGGGGCTGCAAGATTTGGACAAAGTTGTTGTTAGGACTCCATTGGCTCCGTATGGTTGAGTCGCTGAGTTCCTTTCGTTTCTCGCAGGAGTCGACTTTTTTTTTTTAACAAGTTGGGATAAGTTTTAGAAAAAGAATAAGCTTCCTGTGACGAATCACATCATTCGGGAGAGCCTGAAGTGGGAAGTGAAGGATCGTCGAGAACTGCATAAGACAACTCCCAAACGTCATGGGAGTGCTGAAGGATTTGGGTCTTGCTATGGCCTGATCCATTGAACGGATCTGTGTGTGCGTTCAGATGGTACAGAAATGTACACACACATTTTGATGTGGATGTACATGCATACATACATTCTGGAAATATCGAAAGGATGTTGTCTTGTGGGGGGGGGGGGGACCTGCCTTCTCTGACTTATGTATTCCGAACACACTTTTGTCGCCTTCTGTCGCCTTCTGTCGCCTCGGCCAAAACGAATTTCAACACGACAATAGCCACAAGATAGATTCCCAGCAGATTGAGTTTCCTTTCTGTTTGTTTCACAGTTTGGGATGGGACAATCAGTATGTTGTTCAAATTTATGCAAAGCCACTTCATGTGAATCAATCGGATCTAGTGGTGGAGGGCGAATCTTAATTTTTTAAGATTTTTAATGAATTTCAAGCCATGCAACTACTTTTTAACTAATTGCAACTCTCCAAAAAAACTCGTGTGTTGCAAATGTCAGAAACAAAAAGATGTGGGGCTAGTTCGGATCCCCACAACATCAATTCAAGATCAATTGCAGAAACAAATTTGATCCTAATCTGATCACCAGATCTTTCTTGGCCTTGGGTTTTTTTCACCAAATTCATGCATGATTGTTGCAAGAACTGCGCACCTGTGGCTGCTTCCTATTCTTCTTCTTCCGACTGCAGTCAAACAGCATTTCTCTCTTTACCTCGTTTGGCACACTCTTCCGTGAGTGAAAGGGAATTGGCAAAGTTTTCCAGACACACTGAGCCGTTCTTCGACAGGTCGCTTTTCCTCTTCGTGCGGAACACAGGCTTCCCAAGTGCCGTTCACGCTCTGACGTTTTTCCACCCCATCGATCTCCACACACTGAGTCATGATTTGACCAGAGCTCACCTGAAAATCATTCGTGCTCATTTAAAATATTGAAAAAACAGATGAGCTGTTGTGATCGAAACATGAACGAACATAGTAAATGCTGTATATCGACAAGAATGCCAATTTTCTTTTTTTTTTTTTACGGCAAAAACAGTCTGCAATAAGAGCGGGAAAAATAAACAAAACATATTTTTAGGCCATGAAAGAAAGAAAACCTACCTTGCGGCTGTAGTCAAAAGGGAAATCACAGAGCTCTCCGGCAACCGTTACTCGTGGAATTACACACTCTTTCAACTCGCCATCCGAATTCTGAGAGGATAGCAGGAAACCCAATCATCAATTTCAAAATAAAGCGGAAAACTCTCCATGTTTCGTAAGAGATAATTTCATGGGGTCAAAAGAAAGTCCTGTGGAACACTGGATGCTGGTTCAAAGAAAAAAATGCACAAAGGAGTATTTCCGACAGCAACAGAGCTGGTATTATGTTCGTCCATCATAGGATTTGATGCTTCCTTTTTTTCACTTGCCTTGCAACTCTCAGTGCCATCCATTTCAACACAGTTGATCATTTTTTCGGCATTGTAATCGAAAGGGAAAGCACGGAACCGTCCAGACACCGTCGGCCGTCATCCTCGATCGACTTGTAAAGAAGTTCTCTCATAACCGGATCGGATCGATCTGATCCAACGCCTCCTGTTGTAGCGACCGCGGCGCGTTGGCGCCAAAAACAATACTGTTGATCAAGTCCAAACGATCGATCTGGACCGCTGGTTGTATCAAAGCACGAAAGAAAATCGCTCGTGATGGGCGTGGCGTTTTTCCCACCACCAAAGCCACCCAACCTTTGCCTCCTCTTCTTCCGCATCCCTCGATCGAAACCACCTATGGATGTTTTGGAGACAGCAAAATAATTTTCGACGAACAAGATGCTATGTTTGCTCGGTCCACCAAAGTCGCTTCCAGCTGCAGGAAGGCTTGGGAAGAATTCAAATACTTTGGGGTTTCGACTCTTGGCAGTGCTGCAAACAAGACGGACGTCCAACGTAAATAGATGGGACCACCATCTTGATCGCACAAACTGGTATTTGAGGACACATTGTGCGGCTTATTTGAGGACCGGGTGAGGACAGTGAGTAAAAACAACACAAAAATGACAGAAAAACCAAGTAGATGTGTCTTTGGACGCAAGGCGACTAACCCCGCACACTTTCATAGCAGTGCGAAAGGAGAGGGCCCTCTCAAAATGCCCCTCGTGCTGGCTGTAACGCTTGCTATCACGTGAAAACTCATCGCCATAATACCCTAGCAACCCAAAAGCGCCCTTGCATATAACAAGACGAGAAAAGTTAGAGGCAAACTGCACAAGCAATTCGAAAAAGGCTCGACACGTCGCCTTGGGACACGCAACTATACTCCGTTGCACTCCCAAGGTGGTGACGTTTTACCTTGACAATCGTCAGTCGACAAAGTATCCACTTAAATCCCAGCCTCAAAACAGACAACAAACACCCAACTCCACCAGCACCTAACATCAAGGTCGTTTCAGCGATCGTTGTTCCCTGACGTTCAACCCCCAACGTCGGGGACGTAGAAACGCAAATGAGTCGGACTCACTTGTTACAACGCGCGCGATACGGACAGAAAAAGCTGTTGGGACCATCGAAATGAAAGGGGCAGTCGCGAAATCAGGCGAAACACCTTTCCTTTCCTTTTTGGTGCTCAGAGATAGCAACGATGTGAGTGGGCAGGGTCGGTTTCCCGCAAAACGGCTGTGTTTGTCTGCGGCTGACTGGATTTAACTTTGTGAAATGAGGACAGGTTGAAGACCTTAAATGAGGACAATGTCCTCGTGTTCTCAAATAAAGTGGCCTGGTATCATACCGTATTCAGTTAAGGTCAGTTGGATTGTACTGATCAGCATGGTTAGAGTTGGTTGTTCAGTTGCAGGAGTTTGACAGTGCGATCATGTGGAGCATAAAGGGAAAATCTTTTATGTGTAATTGTATTCCGTTTGTTAGATCCCAAACCCCCTTGTACGATTTCCTCCGCCCCCAACGATACGACAATCCTTCATGCAGGTCGTTTCGATGCATGAGTCATTGACCAGGCCTCTTTATAATTATATGCTGGCTATTGGGGTAGAAATCAAAAACCCCTTCGGTCGGGACTTCAACGATTTGCCGCTGGACACCCTCGCTCGAAAATGCATCTAGAACCTCGCCCAAATGCTGGACTTTCTCGAATCAAACCACCCATTCGACACCACCCTTGTCGAGCCAGAAGGAGATGTATTGTGCGGGGATTGAAAAAAAAAAGGGAAAAGAAAAGATATGGAGAAATGGGAAAAAAAAAGCCTCAGGCTGTCAAGGCGGGAGGAGTTAGATGGTGTTGAAACATCGAGGGGTGAAAATTTCTTGAAAAAAAACAAAAACAAACGTGATAAGAAAAAAAAAATCAACAAAAAGAAATGATTGCTTCTCAAAGTTCAAAAAATTTCGGAAAAAAAAAAGATCGAAGGGGGAGTTTCCTCGTTCAAATTTTTTGCCATTCTTATTATTGTATGATTCGCTTTTTTGGTGAAACCAAAGTTCTTTTGTATTTGTTTGGTAGTTGTGTTACATCGTATCCAATAGGGGGGTTCAACTCCGAGCAAAAAGAAAAAACGGTGACCTGCCCATATAAAAATGATCAAGAGCGTTTTGGGGGGGATTCTGCAAGGGAAACGAACCTTGGCTTAAAATCCTGGTCCCCTTCCAAGGAACACAGTCAGGTTGAATCAAAATTAACGTTCTGTTGGATATTTTCCTTGTTCAATTTCGGTTTCCACTTTAGGGCCCTTTCCCTGTTGGGTCCCGGGTTCAAATCCTGATGGGTATAGATTTCCGTGGAGTGGGTCAGGCCCATTGTGCCGCCAGTGGCATTGTCTTTTTTTAAATGTGATTTGTGTGGCAAATTAGTGGCTGATTTGAAGTTACGGAGGGGGACCCCAAGGACTGGCTCTATGCTTGAAGAAAAGTATTTTTTTTACATGTTTTGCGAAAGGGATATCCAGGTTACCGTTTCCTCGTGAGGAGGGTGGTGGTTTTTTTTTGCCTTTTCTGGGAAAATAGACATGTCTATCTGTACAGGTTTTTTCTTCTTTTTTTTTTTGCTGGCAGCATCAAGCAGAATTACAATGAGAGTTTGGCCTACTGTTAATTTGCTCAAAAAGTTTGTTTTTTTTTTCTCCTATTCGTTTGGGGGGTTTGTTTTTTGCCCCTCGTTGACTTTGCGATCATGATGTCAAAGAGCCTTGTGGGGTTTTCCTTTTTGAGTGTATTCATTTTTGTTTTTTTGTTCATTTCGTGCACGTTGGCGATTAAAAAACACACGCACAAAAAAAAACACGTGTCACCTGGTTCGTTGGTGGAGAGTGTACACCTCCCCTATGAATTTTCACCGTCAGATGCTTACTTTTAAATGCTGCTAAATAGGCGATATAGACAATCACTCAACCAAAAACATTTCAACCCCCAGCAAAAGGTTAGGAACAAAGAAGAGAAAAAGAAAAACTTAATTTAACCCTGCAGAACGGGCTGCAGGTATCGATTCGACTTGGACAAAGAGGAAAAAACGATTTGGAGGGCTAATGTTGTTTTTTCTTACTTCTCCTGATCTATGGAGACGATTGGTCGCCTTCTCTCTTTTCAAAATTTTTCTGTGGGGAAGAACGGTTGATTTTTGAAAGCTCTGTCAACAAAACTTACCGTTTCATGAAAATCAGTCATTTCATCGAACCAACACCACCCCTAACAGCTGACCGTTTTAGGCCTTACACTCTGTTTTCATACATTTCTCTATATTTCTTAGGACAGTTTTGGCTAAGCCCAAAAACCCTTTCTTATCTTGAAAAAAAAATATAAAAATTGCCATGTATATCTACTTTGTGAGGTCTCTCAATGGCACCCTCAACCTATGAATCCGTTCCTCAGATTTTTGCTCCAATTCCTCTTGTATATCTGCGGGCAGGCTTAGATAGTCCTTTAATCGTCTGTAAGGAACACCACATGGATTTTTATTATTTTTATTTTTATTTCAATTTCACCCGAGACTTTTTTACCTCTGATCCCCCCAGTAAACTTTTTTCTTTTTTCTTTTCTTTTCTTTCCTTCTGTATTTTCTTCTTTTTTGGGGGAAGAAACCTTACATATATGTGAGGAGCAAAAACTCACTTGAAGAGGATAAGTTCAGGTTGTGGTCGAAAAATTGCATAATGCGTCCAACCTCTGCTCATCTTTATTCCCATCTTCCTCCATTCAGCCTTCACCAACAAGCATCCCCACAAACACACACCAAGCTCTTCCTGGCAGCCATCGTCCTCAGGGGGGTTCTCTTCGTCGGCAGCAACTCGTGCGGCCAGTACTCCGCAATCACTTTATGACAAATTAAAAATTTACCGGATTACACAATGAGGTTGGAGACTTGCAGATACACCCCTGCTGTGAGCAGAGGGACCCGGGAAGGCTTGGTAGAACTTGACGTTTTCATCTTATTTTCAAAAAAAAAAAAAAAAAGAGTTAAAAAATAATAAAAATAATTTAAAAAATAATAATAATAATGATAATAACAATAACAATATCAGGAGGCAATGTAACAATTATTAAAACTTTTATTTTAAATAATGATTTCTTTTTTTAATGTCTTGTAATAATTTCTAATTGTTTATAAAATATGTATATTTTTTTTACCCCCAAAAAACCAAAAACGAAAGAGGGGGTTGAGGGAACCAAGTCGAATCAAACGAGAAAAAAAATCCCCTCCCCAATAAGTGACAAATAACACAATTAACTCGACAGGTTGGCACATTTTTTCCATGGTCCAGATCCTGCTGGACGTAATAAATACCTGAAGCCGTGACGACGGTTTTCCCATCGGGCGAAACGCTCATGTACACAATTCGCATCGCACGACCCGGGATCGTGGCGAAACACTCCAATCGGGCGGAACACTTCCACAATTTTATGGAGCTCGTGTTGTATCCATGCGTGCTGACGATTTCATTGCAGTTCTTCGACCAATGCAGTCCGCACACTTGAGCTCCGGCATCCTTGTGGTGAAGGCACTTGTGGGAGGACACGTTCCAAATCCTGTTGAAAACGAAACAAAAACAAAAATATATATATATATGTTATCGCTCGGGAGGACTGACGTCCGCGAGCGACGTCTCCTATCTCGGAAAAGAGTGAGGCGGCGGCGGAACGGTCACACAAAATCGCACGGGTCACAGACTCGGGGTCACACCAACAGATCACTGAAAAGCAAGGTTACATCAAGCGTCCCATCATTTTAACTCCCAGTTCGACTTTCCCGAGGGTGACTAACCACCCGTAACACTCCCACTACCCTGACTCACTCACACTCTCACACACAGGCCCAGACCAAAGCACATTTCCGCTCAGACTCGAACCCAAGACCTCAGTCTCGCAAGTCCTAATCTGGATAATCGAACCACTGTCTTGACTCTGTGCTCTTTCGGTGGTTTCCTCGCTGTAGGTCAGTAGTACCTCCTTGGGAGGATGCTGTCATTCACCGGGGATGCATCTGACGCTTCACAGACGTCAGATGCATGACGCCTTTGACGTCTGACGTCCCTGGACGTCAGCAGCTGGTATCAATTGCCTCCCCCCTGGGGGCAGTTGGTGCCCTCACCAAGTATCTATCAAATGCATCCTTCTGATTCTGTAAAAGTAACTCTGAACTAGGGTGATGCAAATCCCAAGCTCCCTGCACTTCTGAAAGGATAATTAGATCCCCATAAAATCCTTAACCCACAGAAGTTCAGAAAACACTTCACTGCCCTTATGCAACCCATCCCCTAGTCTCTGGGATTCCTGATCCTTCAGCCACAGAATCAAAAGTGCATCTAACTTCTACCTGATCCCAGCTCTCCTCTTATAATCAGCCAGGATCTCTGATGCATTCAATAAATTGTCTTGGGGTTCCCAGGTTGCTTCACTAAGTGGATACCCCTTCCAGACTACTAAAAATCTTCTTTTCCTTCCTGAAAACTTATGTCTTACTACAGCCTCAACTTCAAATTCTTCTTCTCCCTCAGAATCTAATTCTGCTGGAGGTGCCATTACCTCCCTAGGAAACTTAGAACTCTCTTGAAGTTTTCTCAACTTTGATACATGAAATACAGGATGTAATTTCCATCCATCTGGTAACACCAATCTATATGCCACAGATCCCACTGCAGCAGCAATAACAAAAGGCCCTATATATCTTCTTCTGATTTTCACTGGAATATGTTTCAAGACTGATAAATTCAATGTCTTTGTGGAGAGCAACACCTTTTCTCCCACTTGAAACTGTACATCCCTTCTCCTTTTATTTGCTTGCTGCCTCATCTTCTCTTGGGCTGTTTTATATCTGTCCTTGGCATCATTGATGACTTCCTGCATATGAGATATCATCTCTTGTACTGACTCTGCTTCAGCTTGAGCTTTTCCAGCAAGTAAATCCCCTGGCAGTTGTGGATGCACTCCATACATCAAGTAGAAGGGGCTGTATCCAGTTGCAGTATGCACAGCATTATTAGCTGCAAACTCAGCCATCCCTAATCCCTGCATCCAGGTCTCTGGATGATCTTCCACATAGGGTCTTAGAAAGTTTTCTAAGGTCCTGATGCTGACCTCACTTTGTCCATCACTTTGAGGATGGAAGGCTGTAGACATTCTAACTTTAGTGCCCACACACTTCATTAATTCCTGCCAAAATTTACTTGTGAATCTAGTGTCTCTATCACTGATTATCACACTAGGAATCCCATGATTCCTGAAGATGTGATCAAAGAATATCCTTGCATACCCTGGTGCATCTATTGTTTTACTACAGGGTATGAACTTCACCATTTTGGTCAATCTATCAACAAAGACTGCAATGGAATCAAATCCATCAACAGGGGGTAAATCAGTCACTAAATCAGTAGTGATCTGATCCCATTTCTTATCAGCTACTGGAATAGGTTGCAGCAAGCCTTTCTGAGCTCTCAACTCAGGCTTCATTTGCTGGCAAACCTCACATGTCCTGACATATTCCTGGACATCCTTTTTCATATCATTCCAGTAGTATTTCCTGGACATCAGCTCCAGAGTTCTCTCTATCCCTAGATGTCCAGAGATTTGATTATCATGTCCTTCTGTAAGGACTTTCATCCTCAGTTCCTGAGGTACCCATAACTTCATGAGTCCATCTTGAGTTTGATAAATCAACAATCCTGATTCATTAATTCCATAGCCTGGAATTCTCTCCCCATCCAGTATTTGAGTGTAGATGTCCTTGATCTCAACATCTGCTAGTGTTGCTTGTTCCCAGAGTGTAATCTCCTCCATACTAGGTTGTAAGGAGCTCACTACATTCACTTGATTCTCTGCTGGTAGACTTCTTGATAGTGCATCAGCCACTAGATTCAATTTCCCCTGGATGTACTGAATCTTTGGTTTGATGCTGAGGAAATGTCCTGCTCTCAGCCACCTGGCCTGAGGCCTTGACATCATTTTTTGATCCATAAAGTTTGTTAGTGGCTGGTGGTCTGTAAAGACTGTGACTTCTCCTGAGCAGCCCTCTAAATAGTGCCTCCACTGCATCAAGCAGTAGGCTATTCCCAGGAGTTCCCTTTCATACACTGAGTAATTCTGTTCTGATTTGGATAATCTTCTACTGCAAAAGGCTATGGGCTGTAATCCAGAGCCATGATCCTGACAGAGGACTCCTCCAGTTGCTTCCCCAGATGCATCACTAATCACAGTGTAATCTTTCACTGGATTAGGATGGATCAGCACTGGTTTCCCCATCAATGCAGTTTTGAGTGTTTGAAAAGCCTGTTCCTGAGCAGATCCCCACTCCCACATGACATCCTTCTTAGTTAAGTCATGCAGAGGGCCTGCTATCTTTGCAAAGTCTGGGATGAATCTTCTATAGAAGGAAACCATCCCCAGAAAACTCCTGACATCTGTAACTGTCTTTAAGGGCTTCCAATCCCTGATTGCCTTAACTTTCACATCCATTGCTGAGATCCCTTTTTCACTCAACCAAAATCCACAGAAATCTGTTTCCCTTACACAGATTTCACTTTTGGTGGCCTTGGCAAACAGACTATACTTCTGTAGCCTGGCTAAGACTGCTGCTAAATGCTCTACATGCTCAGAGATGCTCTTAGAATAGATTAAGAGATCATCAATGAAGATCAGCACAAAGATATCCAACATATCCTTGAAGATGTCATTAACCATGTTCATATATTGTGCTGGAGCATTAGTAAGTCCAAAAGAAAGGACCTTGAACTGGTAATGTCCAAATCTACTTCTGAAGGCAGTCTTAGGCCTGTCCTCTTCCCTTAGAGGCATCTGCCAGTAGCCTGATCTCAAGTCAATCTTTGTGAAATATTTAGCCCCATGTACCCTGTCAATCATCTCCTCTGGTAAGGGCAGAGGATACCTATTTTTGATGGTTTTCTTATTGAGCCATCTGTAATCCAGGCACATCCTGAGCCCTCCATCTTTCTTAGGGACAAACAGGATGGGTGCCCCAAATGGTGACTGTGATGGTTCTATGAAATCCATCTCCAACAGGTAATCTAACTGTCTTTTAACCTCATCTAACTCAAGAGGAGACAGTTTGTATAGGGGTCTATACATGGGTTCTGTACCCTCCTCCAAATCAATCCTGAATTCATGACCCAGTCTGACAGGAGGTACACCTTTAGGCAAATCCTTTGCAAACACTTTTCTGTACTGAGTCAGTACTTCCTTAATCCTGGGATCCATATCCTCCTGCAGGATTTTCTGTAGATCATCCCCTTCTCTTTGTTCTGGGATTGTTTCTACTCCAGTCTTTGATTCATCCTCTGGCCTGATCACCACCATGATGATGTGTTTAATTTCCCCTTTTTCTATCTGTCTTTTGATTCTGCCACTAGAACAAAAGGAAAGTTCTGTAGCTCCAGTGGGTTTGAGCTGATATTCAGGCATCACTGAGAGTGGTAATTTTACATTCTTTCTGCCCTTGTTTACTGTGATTATTCCTGACTTAAAATCCACTTTGGGATTGTAGTGTATAAGCCAGGGCAATCCCAGCAGGATTGGGTGATTACTGTCTGGAAAGACATCAGCATCAAATGAGAGCTGGATCTTTCCACAGACAAATGGGATGCCATAACATCTCCCTACTGATTTCCTTTCTGTACCATCTAGAAACTTAACAGGAGTTTCTTGTGGTTTGTATTGCAGTCCCAGTTCCTTGACTGCATCCATGCTAATATAGTTAGCAGTGGATCCTGTATCAATGTATGCTGTAGCTTTCTTTGCACCAATAAATCCTGCCAGTTCATATCCTCTATATGCTGCTGCAGCCTGAGCTACTGCAGTCTGAACTGGTTCCTTTCCCTCAACATTTCTTTCCACTCTAGTGGGTAAACTCACAGTGGCCTCTGTTTGTTTATCCACTCTCTTTTGAGACTGCTTTTTCTTTTGAATTAACACTCCTGGAGTGACCCCATCCAGTGTGTATGCTTCCTGTTCTATTGCAATAGGGGCTGCAACCACAGGTGTCTCTTGAACACCATCATTTAGTGAGGCTGGTGTTTTTGTAGTGGGTTCTTTCATTTCAATATCATCTGGAGGCTTAGCTGACCCAACACTAGCCTCCTCTTTTAGTTTCCCTTCTTCAGGGCTTTCTGAGCTTGGGACAGTTTGGGACACTGTCTTACCCCATGCTCTGTGCTTCCACATAGAAAACACTTGAAGGATCCTCCCCTTGAGGGCCTAGATCCCATCTGACCTCTCTGCTGCACAGCCTTAACTGAATTTGCTGCAGGAGGCAGTTGTGATGTTGCAGCAGACATCATTGCTGACATCTGTGTATTTCTCTGTCCAAATCTTCCCCTCCCTCTACCTCTGCCTCTAAAACTGCTAGTAGTGCCACCTCTACTGCCTATAGTTGCAGAGAGTCTTTGGACTGTGAGGATGGCCTTATCTAGATCTCCATCACACAGGGTCATAACCTGTGCTTGCATATTTCTATCTGAGAGCCCATCCACAAAGGCTGCATATCTTTCTTCTTGAGGTAGATTGGGGAGTCTAAACATCAGCTTTCTGAAGAGTCTGATGTAGCCTAAGGCAGTTCCAGTCTGCCTTAGAGTTCTTAATTGTTTTCTGGCAGTCTCTATTAGGGAGACTGGCTCAAAAACATTCCTTAGTTCTTGAGTGAACTCTTGCCAGCTAGCATACTCTGCTTTTTCCTGATTCATGATCTGTATATCCATCAGGTTTAACCAGCTAAGTGCATCTCCCTGGAGATGTGACTGAAAACAGGATAACCAGTCCCTCTCTAAGATGTGTTGATTCTGCAACCATCTCTTCATTCCTAGTATCCATTCTGTTGCAGACATCCTTTCATCTCCTGTGAATTTCTCTGGGGGAGTGAGCTTAATCTGTTTGCTGTAAGGTCTATCAGGACCTTGTCCTGAACCTCCTGATGTACCACTAGGATCTCTATCAGGTGGTCCTCCTCCTGGGGGACCTCCTCCATCACCTCCACCACCATCACCACCATTCCCTGGCCCTGGATGTCCAGAACCAGATGCTCTAGGCATGCCTGGTCTGTCTGGGCCATTTGGTCCATTTGATCCATTTGGATCCCCTGGATTTCCTCCAGGTGCACCACCACTGGGTGCTCTTTGACTTGTTAACTGTTCAAAGGGATTTGGTGGTCTAATTCCCATTCCTGATGGTGCTGGGGTAGTACCTAAAGTAAAGGTAGCTGGAGGTGCTATAGTTACTGCTGGTGGTTGCAGTATAGGGGGTGGTAAACCCATGGACAGTTGTTGTCCTGAAGTGAGGTCTATTAGACCTAAAGAAGAGGGTCCTGGAGGTACTGCTCCAGTACTTGTGGCAGGTATAACTTGCTGTACTGGTGGCTGACCAGATGTTGGGATATCCTGAGTTTGTCCCTCAGTTTCTCCTTCCTCTGTATTCTGTACTGTTTGTGTTGCTTGCATCATATGCACTTGCATCACTTGTGGAGGAATAGGTGTTCTCAGGATTCCATCCTTCATCCAGCCATCAACTGCTTTCTGATATTCTGGATCAGTTAAAGCCCATCTAGTCTCTTCTAGATCTGCTTTCTGTCCTTCAGCATTGTTATACTTGTCCTCAATAGCTGTGGTGGTTTCATCCACTGCTGTAGCTACCATTTTCTGAATGACTGCAGGATAGGAGTCCAATTCTCCTTGCAGTATGCTAGTCATTGTGTTTGTCATACTCTCCCTCTCTTCCATCAGCTGTTTTTGCATTCTTTGCATGTGCTGAGACACTTCATATAATTGGGCATTAATATCTTCCTGTTGTTTCTTTTGAACCAACATCAGTTGCTCCTGTAGAGCTAACTGCTTCTTCTGGAATAGTTCCAGCTCTGTTTGGTTCTTATTTTTCCACTGAGCCATGCCCACAGCATGATCTTTTCCTGTACTTCTCAACTGTTCACCAAGGTCCTTCAGTTGAGTATTTGTATTTGCAGTGAGGCTTTGATAAAAGTCCTTTGCATGTAGCTCCTGAGTCTGCTGTAGTTTTCGACTCTGTTCTTCCAAACTGTGCACTAAGGCTGACTGCAACTCTTCCTTTAGAGTTGACTGATGTAGCTCTGCTTGCTCTCTGTGTGTATAGAGTTCAACCTGGACTTGTTGAACCTGACTCTGCATGGAGGTCAATGATTGCTGGAGGTGGTTGGTTACTGTTCCACCCCAGACCTCAATCTGTCTTTGCATTTCAGTGTGATCAGAACCATTAATCTGTATATTCTGAATTTGCTGGTGCACCATTGGTTGCACTTCTGACCCTTCCATGACTTCGTCGCTTATCGCGACCATGTCGCTTTCTGTAACGACCGGAACCAGAGCCATTCTGGTCGCTTGACTTTCAGTTGACTTTCCAGGCAACGGTTACTGTCAACTGTAGACCGTTGACTTTCGCGCCACGACCTGTCCTTGCCGAACTGTGAACGGATAACCCACGTGCCCTTGCCGTGAGAGTTACTATACGTAATACTACTATACCCCTTCACGTCCGACTCTAACCCTTCGAACCTGAGTACTACAGTTCGCTGACAGCGACGCAGGTTACAGGGTAACCTTTTTCCCAAACGTCCTGTCACACGACTGAACGTTGGCACCCTCTTTTCTCTCTTTTTATGGGTGTGCTTCTTTTCCAACGTTGCTACCACACGTTTTCCTTTTTTCCCGTTCACTGCGTTTGCCTTTTTCCGTTTTCCCACGACCTTACGACTGGCGTTAAGCGCCTCGAACAAACCTGCTGGTCAAACCAGCGGAGAGCTCCAGTCCAGTCGGTTCCTTCGGGCTCCGAAACCAAAAATGTTATCGCTCGGGAGGACTGACGTCCGCGAGCGACGTCTCCTATCTCGGAAAAGAGTGAGGCGGCGGCGGAACGGTCACACAAAATCGCACGGGTCACAGACTCGGGGTCACACCAACAGATCACTGAAAAGCAAGGTTACATCAAGCGTCCCATCATTTTAACTCCCAGTTCGACTTTCCCGAGGGTGACTAACCACCCGTAACACTCCCACTACCCTGACTCACAGCCGCCAGTTCTACTCCTGACTCACTCACACTCTCACACACAGGCCCAGACCAAAGCACGTTTCCGCTCAGACTCGAACCCAAGACCTCAGTCTCGCAAGTCCTAATCTGGATGATCGAACCACTGTCTTGACTCTGTGCTCTTTCGGTGGTTTCCTCGCTGTAGGTCAGTAGTACCTCCTTGGGAGGATGCTGTCATTCACCGGAGATGCATCTGACGCTTCACAGACGTCAGATGCATGACGCCTTTGACGTCTGACGTCCCTGGACGTCAGCAGCTGGTATCAATATACATATTAATATATATATAGTGTTTCAAAGGTTTATTTAGCGACGAAGGCGGACCTGATGGTGGTATCACTGAGTCCTCCTCCAGATGCAAGCCGTCGAGTGTTGTGTGGGGACCAGGCCAGCGCTTTGACAGCAGCGTTGTGTCCACTGATCACCCACTCCGGTCGGTGGGTTCCTCTGACATCCCAGACGTTGACCACGTTGTCGTTTCCCCCAGATGCCAGGAGAATGTTGTCCGGGGACCACTGCATACCCACACAATTGCCAATTTAGAATCTTGATAAATCTTGATTGTTTCTCCCCCCAAAAAATAAAATCAAATGTTAGCAATAATAACAATAATAAAAAGAATCACACACACACAAAAACAATATCTTTCCTTTGCTATGAACCCACCTCCAATCCGCACACTTCAGATCGATGATTCTTGAGTTCCACCGCTGTCGACCCAGGAGCTCGAATGTCCATGAGTCTGATGGTCGTATCTTCACCTCCCGACGCCAAAGTGTGGGGACCCCATCGAACGACCCCAACTCGACCCCAGTGCTCTTCAATGTCCCTGATTTTTTTCTTCTCGTTTGGATCCCAGAGCTGAATGAGCCCTCGTTGAGTTCCCACCGCCAAATAACCGCTGCTTCGACTCCAGGCAACCGAACTGACATCATCGTGATGAACAGCAAGGTCGCACAGTCGAGACACCTGTGGCAGAAACAAAAAGAAAGAACAAAAAAAAAAATGCTTATGCTGGAAGCAATTACTAAAAAAGCAAGATTAAAAGCAACATAAAAGAGGCATCACCATTGCCAGAACAGTGCCTCTGCCCACCTCTTGGGTCGTTGCATTCCACAAGTAAATGGTGGTCCCAAGGCTGATGGCAAGGAGATCTGACGAGGACCAATCGACTGGATTGACGTAGAAGTCGTTTTTCAAGTCCGGAGCATCCAACGTCTATAAAAAATCAAAATCGAACAAGTTCACAAGACATCAGTTCACGAACACATGTTCAGTATATAGTGCTGGAGTCTTGTGCAATTGTTTTGGCCGGCAATCTTTTCTTTTTAGGTCGAACGATCCGGACGACCACAAGCAGTGCTGGAGCCGCGTGCAACTGTTTTCGCCGACAACCTTTGTTTTTAGAACGACAACCTCCATCGGATAAAAACAGCGAAAACGCGCGCGAGTTGGGGCACAAAATGGTAGGGAAGCTTCTACTGCTTTTATATATATATATATATATATATGACTGGATTTCTGGTATCCAATCTTTCGTTTTGGATTACCTTGAAGGGGCTCCCGCATACGTTCCTGTGTGACCTGAGGACGCCGCCAGCGAGGCTACCAGCTTCGATCGGATCTCTGGCAAACGGCGACAAGGAAGTGCCATCGTCGGATGGACCGTACTGATTCACCCTGGACCTGTAAAATCGGCGTTCGCAACGTTTTCCTCTTGGTCGTCAAAGCGTGAAAGAAAGAGGAAAAAACATCATTTTTGCTTACGCTCTGTTCGTCAGGACGTCAGGGTTCGACGCATTCCGCTCCAGCTGCACGCCTAATACCTCTGTGAGCAGCTTCAGCCGATACATTGGGTTCTGTGAAAAAAACGAGCAGACCCTCATCAAACCTACACTCAACTGCAAAACTACAAACGCGATACAAAAAAGCCCAGAATCGAACGACGACAACGACGACATCATCCTTGACACGTCGACGGCGAAAAACGCGTGGGAAGACCGCAGCGTGGTTTTTCGACGACGCATCCAGTGGCGACCGAAACGAAACCCCAGGCGACCTCAAGCCTCGTCCCTACTTTTTAATCTCTTTTTATAGGCGAAACTTTCGCACGGTTCTGGGCATCGAACCCACCTCGCTGGGACGATCGGCCATTCTCTGAAGCACCTCATTAACGGCGAGCTGTCGTTCAGCCCTGGAGCCCCGGCCTTCGAGGTCCCGTCCTTGCAAAGGTATCAAACGATCCGCAAACACTCCATATCGCCGTTTCCATATCGCCCTCAACCATCCTGACCATCCTGCAAAAAAGAAACAAAAAGGTTTTTTGCAGTCATTTTTAGAAAAAAAAAAGAGAGAATCAACACATATGCCAGCAAAAACGATGCCATGCCTTGAAGTTGAAAACAGGGTAAAAGTCGCGTACGGTTATTTTCAATATCACAGAGTTTGGCAATCGTTTCCCTGATTGATGCATCCCAGTTGATGACCGACACAAATTCAACACCACTTATAAAACAGAAAAAAACCCTCCATGTACCACGAGGCCATGACCTTCCACATGAATTTGATTGGCTCCCTCCAACTCCTCCACTTTGCAGGATGTCAGCAACGATTCGTAAATGTTTCGACAACCCTCCACTTCCAGGCTCAAGTCTACGAACAGCTCTATTTCAGAAGTCCGATGGTTTATGTCTTGGGTCGGCGGCTTCGACGTAATTTCGACATTGCCCAACAAAAAGCTCGTTGTGAGTTTCGTCCGCTCCAATCCCCCGTGCATTGCAAAGACGACCATTGCAAACAAAACTGAAACGGCCCATATCATTCATTTGGCGATTCAGTGGTGGTAGGAAAAACACTCCATGTTTTATCAACATTGTGGAATGAATCATGGATTTTGGAGGGGTTTGATGGAGATATTGTGGCGATGTATGATGCTCGAAGGAAAAAACAAAAATCAAAATTGATGGGGTGGAATCGAAATAAATATATATAATTGAGAATGATAGGCAGCGAGAAAACCATCAGTTCCGTACAGTCGAATCTTACTTTGGTGAAACTTTCGTACGATTCTCACCCTGAGTTTCGACACAAGGTCCCCAGCCAATTCTACAATATCTGCAATGTTGTCAGGGCATCCGGCGGCCCGACTCAAATTGTCACACATTACGCACACGGAGCTGTACTGCAACTGCCAAAACAACAAAAAAAAGTCACAAAAAGTTTTATACTTTTTTGTTTTTTTCCCCAATCTTTCGACTTTTTTTCAACTTTCAATCTGGAACAGTAGGAGACTTACATGAAAAAAGACCTTTCCAAGCTCTGTGGAAAATGCATGTTCCGGGCCCGACACAGAAAACTCTGGAAGTTGGTAAACGGCGTGGGACAACCACAGCACATCATCAGATCCTTGCAGTTTATGTCAAGCATCGATGTTGGACAGCATTGCTGACCCCAGCGTTTCCAACGAATTCTGCATTTGCGTAGTTCTGAAGGGCAACCCCTCCGAACAGCTGCTTTTCCTCACGAACCTTACATCTGAGAAATTTGCTACCACTGCATCCAACACAGCCGCCCCCACATTGGCTGCCAGGTTTCGGAACTCCACATTCCATGCATCCGACGAACAGCACTCCTTCTCCTCCCTTTCTCCACGCTGTGCAGTGCTTTCACAGCGCCTTCCAGTCAGGACCGCACCAACAAAAATCCCCATGCTCGGGGTGTGACACACGGACCGAAACCATCAGCGATTTCGAAGGATGAGGTGCCCTCAGCTTCCTTGCAACACAACCAATCGAAGATAACCCAAGCCAACACTACAAGCTATATATTAGAGAAACCTCACAACATGGTATGGCCTGAAGCCACAAATGGGGGATCACCTCTGCTATGCATTTCTCCAGGTCGCCGTTCTGAGAATAACAGTAGTGGACGCTGATTGGGTTTTCAACATACCCACAACTCGCAGGGTTGGTAAGCAATTTCACAGCCCCTGTGCAAACAAACATCGGTCTGACATCACTGCTCCACTGCACCATCTGTTTCGGTTTTCGCTGGGACTTGATCTGCGTTCCAGTGGTGCTTCGATTGGAGTTTCCACCAAGGAGGGGGATCATCCAAATCCACGATCACCATTCGAACTGGGTAACTGTGCATAACAGAACAAAAAAATATGCAGTCAAGCAAAGGGTGAATTGGCCCATTTGCACAGGACCTTCAGCCTGAGTTGGGGAAAACACACACACACACACACACACACACACACACACTTGATCATCCAAAGTACAGGTAAGTAAAGGTCAGAAAATCCATCTCTTGTCGGAGCATGAGTTGGTGGCGTGATTGCATGGGCAGGTGTCAGTGATTCCAACCACGACAGGGGGTTGCAGGCGACCTCGTAGCGCTTTCTGCGGAAACCAGGCCACCCTTTCTCATGATCTACAACTGAGGGTCCACAGATCAACGAAACAACAGGGAAATGCAGGGAAGTGCGACTTGCAGGGGTCGTTGCGAGATGTCGCCGTGTCGAGGCCATACAGGATATGATTCGGTTTCTTCACTGATACCAGCCGCCACCAACTCAACCGACGCCTCCAGATCGCAGGACCCTCTGATAACTGATGGTCTCGCTTGCGGGTGGCTGCACTTTCGGGCCGCAGGTCGATCGAGTGAAAGGCGTCACGTCAGTATGAGACGACGTGATGCATTCGCTGTAACATCAATGCCTCGGAAGCGGTTGTTTGGGCTGCTGCTTGCTCATGTGAACGGGGGTTGGCTGAGAAGGTGAGGATGTCTATGGCAGAGGCGCAGCCGCCACTGAGAACCGAGCATCGCATCGTGAGAAACGTACGTTTGGTGGGCGGGATTACAGGTGAAATTTGGGTAAAAACGACACGCGTTCATCGGTGCTGCTCGATGGATCCAGCAACGGCCGAATTCGCATGTGTTGAACGTCCGTTTGGTGTGATCGAAAAACACTCTCCAGGTTTGGCAAAAACGATGGAGGTGGAGGCTGCTGCGACGGATCCAGGAGAAAGTGGACGAACGGGATGGCACAGGTGGACATCCTATTGTTGGCGATCCCAAGGAGACGGCGGGATGCCCGTCGTGATCGATGGAAATGCTCCTGCGGGAGAGGAAAAAGGTGCGAAAGCAGGACTCCAGTCGGGCGTGGAGCTGCACCTAAAGATTTGGATATTGGAATGAAATGTATGCAGGGCTGGAACGTACCTGTGAATATGAAGATGGTGGATGGATATCCAAAAATGATAAAAATACTATATGAATGAATGAATGTTTAATCTGAATTCGGCAAACTTGCCCAACGAAGGCCATCCACAACGAGGTGATTTAGCCCGAGCCCTTCAGAAAAAAAATCCAGGTAGATTTAATCAGTTCCAGAAAAACCAGTTGCATCTAAGGTAAACCTAATAGAAAATCCCTTGTGAAAGTGCCTAGCATCCTGGACAACGAAAACTGCGTAAAAGTTTCATGGGGGGAAAAAAAAACAACAACAATTAATGCTCGTTGCAAGTAACATGATATTTAGGAAAACATGTCATTGACAGCAGGGTTTGCCACATATTTTTGCAGGAGTTTTTGAAACACACAGCAGCTACTGGGGATGGATGCAGCAAATTTCTGTTGGAGGGTCACTGTCCTTTCGGAGATCGATGCAAATTTGGTCACGATTTGGAGGGTTATTTGAAAAAGAAAATGAAAGATTTGCCCGGATGCTGTCCTTTTTCCAAGGTTGCCGAGAAGTGCAAATTCGGTGAGGGGACCAATTGAAATTAAAAAAAAAAAATGCATTTCGCATAAGCTTACTGCTGCAGTTCGCGTTTAAAGAGTGTCCAGAAAAAAGGTCAAACCCATGATTGCTTTTTTTTTTTTTTTTTTACAAGAAAATGCCCAACTCTGGTGGAAAACGCTAAAGCGAAAACAACCTGATGCATTCAAGTTTTGGGGGATTCTTCTTTGGCTGTTTTTTTTTTGCTTTGCTTTCCTTTGCTAAGTGTATATACATCCAAACCTCATGCTGTTGGTGTGGGGGGGGGGTGGCTTTTCCTTCTTTTTTCACCAACAAAGGCTAATTTCGTTCAGGGATGTAGGTGTGACCTGCCGGTGGAGTTCAACGCAGGACGGGGGCTCTACGCCAGACTTTCAATTGGATGCAAAATCAGAAAGTGAAAATGAACCCAAGAAAGGGGATTGCGATGAGAAAAAATAAGACATCTCCATTCCAGAATTTGTGGTTCTGAACGTCCCTGCCAAAATCGAAGAGCCGATCAATGGATTGAAAAAAGACCTGCAAACGAAGCTCAGAAAACAGCAGTATGATTTCTCCAAGGTGATTTTTTGCATGCCCTCGCCGTTTTTGGGACCGTTTCAAACATCCCTTTGTCAAGCCTTTCTGGATTTCCAAAACGAGAGATCCACTACCTGGCCCCACATGCAACATGTTTTTTTTTTCGAACTCACCACCATCAGTTGCAGCCAGTCAAAAACCACAGTTGCGACGTCAATGCACAGGGAAAGTCCGCTGTATTTGTGGGGAGTTGTTCCAGCACAGCAAGAATTCTGCTCAAGTCAGGATGGATGGAAGGGTCAGCGAAAATTCTTTCACCGAGATTCTTTGTCTAGTTTGTGTGTGTGTGTGTGTTTTTTTGGTTCGAGGTTTGGGGGAATCACTTTCAATTTCAGTAAAAGTTTTCTGCTCCTATTTCTATTCTTTCGCTTGAGAGTAAAGACAACAATGTCAAAATTCTTATGGGATACGTGCGCGTGGGGTTTCGACGTGACGTCTTTTTACTACTTTTGACTGGATGTTGGGTTTTTAGTTGGGTTTTTTTCGTTGGTTTTTTTTCTCTCTCTCCATCTGGAACTATTGATTTTGCAAGCTCACAGACAGAAAACAGTTTTGTTTTTTTTAAATTAATTTCTTCATCAGGAAAAAGGACTGCGGTTGATTCGATGGGATTGGGCTAAGTTTGGATATTTTGTCTAGATGGCAGACGGCTTCAACCTATTAATCCAAGGAAAATTCGTTTTCTACATATACAATTTGTCATTCAACGTTGGTCAAAACCATTTCTCCACAGAACATTCTGGGAGCTGTTCACTCAAATCCCTGGCCAAGAAAAAAAAGAAAAAAAACTAAAAGAAAAAAAACGAGCAGTCTACACAAAACTACTGTTTAGCAAATTGCAAGAAGTACACCTGCTGTGACCGATTAGGTAATAGGTAACTGGCTGTTGGCCAGCAAATGGGGATGCAACAGGAGCCCTGGCAGTAATTGGTTAGTATCCAGACAACCAATATATCTGTATTGGTTCGTATACAGATAGGAATATTTGTAAGGGCTTTTTGTCAGGATGGAACAACGGGGAGGGGAAGAGATCAATTCAACGACATGTGGTGACTTAAGGATTGATCCACCATCTACTTTTTTTTTTCTTTTCCAAAAAAAACATTTGGAACTTTGGTCAGGAAAACAACTGTTGCACTTTCAAAAACTGAAGTCTTAAAAAGAACTTAATAACAGGTTCCCCAAGGATAGCAAAATAACTTGACAGCATCTATGTCAATTCCTCGCCAGTTGGTCTTTTTGTGCAAAAATGAAATATTGTCACTATATTATATATCTATATCTATATATATTTGTTTTTGTCTAGAAAAACAAATTTTTGACCACGTCCCATTCATATGCAATTCCTCACGCTACCACTTACATTTAAAACACGAAAAAAAAAAATCAGCACCCCCCAAATTAAATCAGATCAGGCAATTCTTCTCGATTTGTCTTCTCTTTCCTTGGAGTCTTTTTCCTCCACATCCTCCGGAAAGTGCTCAGCTCTAGCTTCTTTCTGTCGATACAAACAGCAAAACGAAAAACCTGCCTTATTCGCCTTGTTAACCCCGAGACATTTTGTGGGATCCACATTCAAAAACAAAGGAAGAAATTAAAGGAAGCAGAAGAATGATGAAAAAAAAATATATATATATTACCAATCTTTCTGCCAACAACTTGGCTTTAAGGGTGGACATCATGATGTTGATTTTGCCGCGTGTCCTCCAGCAAGACACCGCCACAGGAGCTTTTGCAGTCAGACCCCCTTGAAATGAAATGCACAAAAGATTAAAAAAAAATCAACACATAATCATCTCAAAATTCACATATCTGAAGCATACCATGGTCATTCAAAAGATGATCTTTTGCTAGGCAGTTTTCAAGCAAACAATATGGATTTCATAGACAGCAAACATTATGGATTACTTTTTTTTCCCTCTTCCAGGAAGACGGTCTCTGAAGTTTGAGAAAAATAGGCTAAAATTCAGGGGCAGACGGGATTCCCAGCACACCTTGAGCCTCCGTGGACAAGGGAAATCCCAGAGCTTGTGCATCTGAGTCGCGTAACATCAACACAGCACCTCCGTCGTCAAAGTCTTCCAACTGCTCCAGCAGAGTGGCGTCTGAAACAGGAATACTCTCTGCGGAGTTGTGCTTTTCAGAAGCGACCGCATCCTTTTTCTGATCGGTGTCCTCGGGCAGAGGCAAAGACCTTTCCACGAGGAAGCGGATGGCATCGCTGACATTGACATAAAGAATCCTCTTGGTGATGTATTTCAGGACGAAAGGCAAACCTTCCTGGAAAAATCGGTACTCACACCGAGGGCGGTCTGTGGGCCGCGCGTCCCTGGACAGGAGTCGTCACCGAGCGCCAGGAACTTCGCGAAGTGCCTGACAACGTGGCCGCCGGTTCGCCCACGTTCGAAATCTTCTGAGGGGACGATCCCCCTGCCTAGGGACGTACGCTGACAGTAGGGGCACGTGGTGAAGGGCACACCGAAGGACCGTGTCCTTGTGCTCATGCCGTTCGAGAAGCTGATGAAACCACAGGCAAAAAGAAAAGATCAAAATTCGACAAGATAAACAAAATTTCGTGCGTGTGTCTAGTAACGCAGCAGCCAGAGTTTAAGAAAATTTAATGGCCGCCATCCCAGTTTTTCAGATTTCGTATAAAGCACACACACTCTACAAAAGAAAAAGAAAATAGGGAAAAGACAGGTCTGTTTCCATGGCATTATGCAAAATGCACAAATATACACATATGTATTCTCTTGCCTTTTGTCCGACAGCTTGAATCCTCAAAAACTGGTCCGCTTTCTTCCTCATCAGACGATTGACAGCTTCGCACGTGAAGTACACCCTCCGAGCATGCCCATCCTTGACCATCCGGGAAATCAAATACTTTCCCAGGTCGAAGCCCTCGATCCCGTAAAATTTGGTTACATTCTGAACCAACGGATGACGATCCAGCAAAATTACTGGATCGATTCCTCTAAAGATCTGGGGATAGTCTCCGTCACTGCTCACATTCAAACAAAAAGCAAAACACAACAAAGAAAACACCTCAAAATCTGAGTTATGTAATCGAAACCTCAGAACATCCCCCCCTCTCTTCTTCTCACAGTAATTTCCATAACAGTTTCTGTTTTTTTTTTTTAAGCAGCTTGATGTGATGAATTTAGAGGAAGAAATCGTTATTTTCTGGTTTCTTAGTATCCTCACTTTTGGAATGCCCGCGGTCTGTCCTTGAGAAAACCGTCCATATGTTCACTTGAATCATCAGTTGACGCTTCTTTTTCACCCTTTTTCCTCCT
This sequence comes from Bryopsis sp. KO-2023, assembly GCA_030272585.1. NCBI lineage: Eukaryota > Viridiplantae > Chlorophyta > Ulvophyceae > Bryopsidales > Bryopsidaceae > Bryopsis > Bryopsis sp. KO-2023. Next base: position 1,322,389 of record BSYQ01000005.1, read on the forward strand.
TTGAGAGCAGCGGAATCGGTCTGGTCGGTGAGAACAACCTGTTCCACCGATATACCCCCATCAACAAAGAAGAATATAAAAATAGAGACAGAAAAAGGGTATATTTTTATATCACATTATAATTACTAAGTATTAATGTTACTATAACACAACAGTACTATTAAAAATTAACAAAAAAAACACGAAGTTCAAGCAAACGATGTGATAACCCAACCGTTTTGTTTAATGTGTAATTTTTGTTGAGAAAAAAAAAGAAACAATATCGAGCGAAAGAGTGACAGGATTCTCACCTTCCCATCTGTGATCTACGGTTGAAAAATCGTAGTCAGGAAGATCCCTAACCTTCTCCAAGACCGCAATAAACAAGCCTTCCGTGTCTTGGTGATGCGGAAGCACTCGCATACATCTCTCCAGCGGCATTCTGTCAGACTCTCCATTCTTGAAAAAGGATGGGTCTATGACGAGCTTGCTGTCCACTTTAGACCTCAGATGCTCGGCCTCTTTATAGCTTGAAAATCGCCCAAGTAACACCCCCACTTCGGCCTGATTTGGTCTTCAAAAGATGATTCACCCCCCAAAAAAATTCAAGCCAATACCAGAAAACCGAGAGTATTTCAATGGATTTTATTACTATTATTATTATTTTCCCTCGTTGTGACCGCTACACACCTGGTGGAATCGTACACTCTCCACCCACTAATCCCCGGCATTCTCTTCAGGAGTGGAAGAGTGTCCGAGACATCCACCAGCTCCATTGCCCCTTTTGTCCTCCTAAGCACATCCGCGACGACAGCTTCATCCTCGATCGGATTCAGCGAGCGCGTGGAATACACCAAACGGCCACCCACCTGGACAATATCACACAGCAGCCTTACGAGAAAAGAACCCCCCCCCAAAAAAATATAAGCATAATAATAAATGAATGAATCCACACACCGGAATGACTGAGAATCAACAAATCGAGTTTTCGAAAAAGGGCTGCTTGTCCACCAAACATCACCATGCAATAGCAGTTCCACCTATTGAGTATCCAAAAACGTACAGAAGATTAAGTTTCTTTTTTATTCTTTCCCTTTATGAAAATTTCTTGCGGGTTATTTGATTGCTCGAAGGGGATGAACACCTTGAGGGCTTGGCATCCTTTCAGCGTAATTCTCAACTGCTGGATATGCATGGAATTTCCATTTTCGACAGTCCATTGGTGTCACGACTGGCTGACGGCTGTAACAATTGGGACCAAAGCTCTGGCAATTTTCTCAGCATTCCGTCGCTCGTGCAGGGAACGTCGCACAAAACCCTATCGAAGCTCAGCACATTCTGCAACAACCAGCAATATGCACTTAGTGTTTTTTTTCTTTCTGTTTTCAACAATAATTAGAATCCGGACAAGCACGGCAAAAACAAAAAGGCGAAAACAACTGGATCCTCCAATGCTACTATTGGCAGCAACAGGAGCACTGTCTCAAAAGAAATCCGAAAACACAGGAATATCTGGAGGGCTTGCTAGGTCAGGGTCACTTACTCACCCGCTGAAGATTAAAAAAAAAGAAGAGAAAAAGAGAGGAGGGGGGGGGTCTTTTTTCTTTTTTTTGAGAAAAATGTGGACGCGGATTTGTACCCCAAAGAATAGAACGGCCTCACAACATGTACAAAAAAAAGCGGAAAACAATAGAAATCTAATAGTAATGATAATAGTAATATTATACAAAAATGCACGCTCGCAAGAAAACTGTACTGAAATAAATAAACGTGGCTACCTCATCTTCGATTCTTTTCCTGGTGGGAAACTTCGTGGCATCGTGACTTGTCACCATCATGTTCGGGCTGCACATTTGCTTCATTTTAGAAATGAGCCGATTGCACCTCTTCAAATCCGCAACGTTCGCCACCACGAGGCCAGTGGGTGGCACTTGAGGGTCCATGTGAAGCAGTTCCAGAATTTTAAACGTCTTCCGAGCCATGGGATGCACAAATGTCCAGTATCTAGTCATAGAAGTCGGATGCAGACATCAACACCGATTTTTGAATCATGCGACCAGCTGGAAGAGGCCCAGAATTTTGACGTGACAAAGGATTAGTCACAAACTGTAGGTTCTAAATTCAACCACCAAAGGTGTGCTTCATTAATGGAATCGGCCGTTGCAAATTATACATCGATATGAGGAAAAGACACTGCTTGCATTCAAAACATGTTGATAGAAATGTTGAAAAATACGGGTACGTACACTTTCCATTTTCATCGAATCAGTCACGTGAAATAATAATTTCATGAAAAATTATATTTGATTTTGTATGAGAGGAGTTATAATAATCATTGAATTCTTTCTTTATATATGCGTGCGTGCACTACTTATTTTTTTACTGTTGAATTTATGCTGTTGCATCTGAATGCTTCCTCTTATGAACTTTATATATAGAGAAACTGGAATTCTTTCAATTCACAAGAGAATTTAACCAAAAAAAAAAAGAACAAGAAGCTAGTTTTTTTCTTCCTCACATCATGCTCCGTCTTGACATCCAAAAAGAGAGGTGGTATTATGGATGCAGTGTCTTCTCGACTCATGAGTCCGTCACTTTCTATTTTCAGCAACAGTTCCCCCAGACTGCTTCCCCGCTTCAAATCTTTTTTGGATGCTGGCAAGCTGTAGGCCAAACCTCCAGGATACCAGGTCAGGCACTTGAGACCGATGTTTCCCTGGCCCCCCATATGAAAAGAGTTGAAAAAAAAAGCACAGAAAAAAACAGAAAAATCTCAGCTTCCACCTCCAGCAAAATAGATGATTAAAAAAAATCCATCGCTCCAATTTTTCACATTTCCAATAGCGCACCTCAGGTTTTTCGGAAATCATCTTGTCAATGGTTGCCTTCAAAGCATCGGCACACTTGCCTCGCCCATTAATCCTGACGAAAAGGCAAAGGCCTCCTCATCGCTTCCATGAATTGGTTCCATTCGTTTCTTGGAACCAACTCTTCATCCCAATATATATATTGTTCGAACTGACACAATACACAATACCAAGATTTGTTATTGAAAATAAAAAAGTCAGGTAGTACCAAAAACAAGGAGCCAGCAGAACGGAACAAGGTGAGAAAAAAGGTATCGCAACAGCAAAAACAGCATGACGCGGAGCAAGGTTGGACATACCCGATCGTAACGACCACCTCCACCTCCACCTCTCCCGCCACCTCCATCGCCACGTCTATTGCTCAGGGGGGGCCGACATGGGGGCCGATTCTCCTCCAACCAAAGCCTTGGGAAAAAAAACAAAGAAAAAAAAAAAAAAAAGACTCCCTGTACTGCCCTGCCTGCGAGTGGCGCAAAATCCGTGATACTTTTAGGAATACGCAACCGGAATCCACACTCCAGCGATCGAGTTATCTGGTGGCGATCGCGCCACTCAGCGCCGCCACCAGGCTCGCGCGCGCCGTCTGAGGGTGACTCACCCGTCCGAGGATGACTCAGCTGCCCCCCAACGCCCCCTGGCGCGTGTGCGCCGGCGCGTCTGCAAGGATAAGAGCATCTCCACCGCTGCACTGCAAACGACACTGTAAATTACTAATATACAGTGGCACCCCGAGCACGCAAAAACGACGTGGCACTGTAAAAGTCGACCTACCCCCACCGGCGATACTGTAAACACGTACTGTAAAATAGGTTACGAGTGTTCTGGCTCGCACAGGAGTTGCGCAGGCCGGCGCGCGGAGCGTGGCACCTTATAATAGTGTTTTTTGAGGGAACGCTGTCGTGAAAAGGCATCTCCGAGTATCGGCTGGCCGTTGCGACCGTATGCAAAATATTCTCAATGTTTCGAAAGGACATTCGTGTTCAAAGGGAGCTTGGGAGTCGTGTAAAAACATACTAGGAAGTCAGTTGGGTTCGGTAGTCTCGATAGGCGCAAGGATCTGTCGAAATTCGGGCGTGGGTGGGTGTGGAAACCGCCAAGGGCCAGGACCAAAACGATTCCATGTTGTTAAAAGTTCCGAAAACACAGGTCTTCAGATCTTGACAACCGACAACAGAAAGGGCGGCGTCTTTTTACCCTAGCGAAGTCGTGTTTCCGTCTTTCCCGCCTTCCCGCACTTTTTAGCGTATACGGTAAAACGGCCGGATTTGCAGTTTTCCTTGCGTATTTTGCAGTAGCGCTTACTAATTTGCGATAGCGTTTACAGTTTACAGTGTGCCGGTGGGGGTTCATTTTTCGAAATTACGGCAAAATAGCGTTTACAGTACCGTTTGCAGTATAGCGGTGGAGATGCTCTAAGGGCACATCCACCCGTGTACGCCTCCGCTTCCGCTTCCTGCTGACGCGTAACGCATTAAAAAAATTGGACCCACCGGTCTACGCGTACGCTTACGCAACTCATCCGTATACGCTTCCATCACCCCCAAACACGCTTCCGACAGTTGCGGAAGCGTAGGTACTGGTCGCAAAATTGGAGTCACGTAATCCAAGTCAAATAGACACAAACCTGCACCTCCTTCTAGCTTTCTGGTTATTTTTCACGACGAGCTTGTTTCTAATCGGCACCAGGCCCGCGCAGTACTCTGCAAGGACGAGTTACAGTTCGTGTAGTCGTCGCCGACCAAGCCGTTTGTAGTAGACGACAGGTTTGCGCTGTACCTGCAGCGTGAAGAGTTCGAGTCTCTTCCGTCTATATAAGCAGTGTGATCGAATAGCAGAACACACCTGTCGATACAATACAAGCAAGGAAGCAAGGAGAAAAGCAAGCAAGGAAGGAAGCAAGCAAGCATGGACGGCATCAGGGGCGTTGAGTCCAGGTGAAACAAGAAACTACTGAGGGAGGTATGGTGTTCTATTTGTGAGGTTGAGCCAGAAACAGAAAACATTATTAAAAAAACCCATAAAAAAACCTTAAAAAAAAAAGAATTCTTATCATTGTGATTCTCTTATTTTTCTCCAAACTTTCTGTGGATTTTCTGTTGTTGTTAACAAGTAATGGGTGGGGTTTTATTTTCCAAAAGAAAAACCCAGAATTTCTGTGTTTATGGTGCCGTTAAGAAGTAATGGGTGGGTTTTTTTTTTATTTTCTAAAAGAAAAACCCAGAATTTCTGTGGATTTTCTGTTGTTGTTAACAAGTAATGGGTGGGGTTTTATTTTCCAAAAGAAAAACCCAGAATTTCTGTGTTTATGGTGCCGTTAAGAAGTAATGGGTGGGTTTTTTTTTATTTTCTAAAAGATAAACCCAGAATTTCTGTGGATTTTCTGTTGTTGTTAACAAGTAATGGGTGGGGTTTTATTTTCCAAAAGAAAAACCCAGAATTTCTGTGTTTATGGTGCCGTTAAGAAGTAATGGGTGTTTTTTGTTTTTTTTTCTAAAAGATAAACCCAGAATTTCTGTGGATTTTCTGTTGTTGTTAACAAGTAATGGGTGGGGTTTTATTTTCCAAAAGAAAAACCCAGAATTTCTGTGTTTATGGTGCCGTTAAGAAGTAATGGGTGTTTTTTGTTTTTTTTTCTAAAAGATAAACCCAGAATTTCTGTGGATTTTCTGTTGTTGTTAACAAGTAATGGGTGGGGTTTTATTTTCCAAAAGAAAAACCCAGAATTTCTGTGTTTATGGTGCCGTTAAGAAGTAATGGGTGGGTTTTTTTTTTATTTTCTAAAAGAAAAACCCAGAATTTCTGTGGATTTTCTGTTGTTGTTAACAAGTAATGGGTGGGGTTTTATTTTCCAAAAGAAAAACCCAGAATTTCTGTGTTTATGGTGCCGTTAAGAAGTAATGGGTGGGTTTTTTTTTTATTTTCTAAAAGAAAAACCCAGAATTTCTGTGGATTTTCTGTTGTTGTTAACAAGTAATGGGTGGGGTTTTATTTTCCAAAAGAAAAACCCAGAATTTCTGTGTTTATGGTGCCGTTAAGAAGTAATGGGTGGGTTTTTTTTTATTTTCTAAAAGATAAACCCAGAATTTCTGTGGATTTTCTGTTGTTGTTAACAAGTAATGGGTGGGGTTTTATTTTCCAAAAGAAAAACCCAGAATTTCTGTGTTTATGGTGCCGTTAAGAAGTAATGGTTTTTTTTTTTTAATTTTCTAAAAGATAAACCCAGAATTTCTGTGGATTTTCTGTTGTTGTTAACAAGTAATGGGTGGGGTTTTATTTTCCAAAAGAAAAACCCAGAATTTCTATGTTTATGGTGCCGTTAAGAAGTAATGGGTGGTTTTTTTGTTTTTTTTTAAAAGATAAACCCAGAATTTCTGTGGATTTTCTGTTGTTGTTAACAAGTAATGGGTGGGGTTTGTTCTACTTCGTATGTGACAGGTTGGAAAAAAGAAGAAAGAGAAGAGAAAGGGAACGAAGGAGGAGAAACGATCAAAACGAAGAAGACACAACAATCTTATGTGTGGCTCTCCATACATTGTATTCGGTCGTGCAAGGAAGTCGAGGCGGTTCTCGGATCGGAAAAGCGAAAAATATCGAACGTGGCTACAAGGACGCCTATTCACGGCTCATGACGGATTACTTCATTCCGCAACCCCTCTTCGATGAAGAATCTTTTCGCACAAGGTATAGGGTGCCAAGGGTCACTTTTTTGAGGATTGCCGCGGATTTTCTTCGGGAATACCCGTATTTTCGTCAAAAATCAGACTCTACGGGAAAATTAGGAATACACGGATATGTGAAACTCACGGTTGCTTTCAGGATTATAGCTTATTCAGCACCATTAGATTCCATTGAAGATTCTTACAGGGTTTCTAGTACCGTTGCGTCGGAAGCTTTTAAACGTTTCATATACGGGATTGTTGAGCTTTACGGCACGGAGTTTTTACGTCCCCCCACCCAATCGGAAGTCAAACATGAAATGCAAATTAACGCTAGGCGTGGTATGCCCGGGATGCTAGCGAGTTTGGACTGTACGCATCTCTATTGGAGTGCGTGCCCCACACATTGGGCTGGGCAGTTTTTGGATCGGACAAAAAGAATCTCGATCGTAATCGAAGCCGTATGTTTTTCAAACTTGTTTGTTCCTTTCGTGAACGTGGGCAGCCCTGGGTCGCTCAACGACCTGAATATTTTAGACGGAAGTCCATTTCAAACGGTGATGTTGAATGGGAATGGGAAAAACGCACGGTATAAGGTCAATGCTCAGGAGCATGACATGGCCTATTACCTTGTGGACGGCATATATCCATCATGGGCTTGCTTTGTATCCCCTATCTCCAACCCCACTAGTGCTAAAGAAAAGCACTTCACAACCGTTCAAGAATCTATTAGAAAAGATATCGAGCGATGTTTCGGGGTCTTGAAAAAAAAGTTTAGCATGTTGAGGGAATCATGCCGGTTGACAAGCCTTGAGGACATAAAGAAAATGGTCACCACATGTGTTTTACTACACAATATGGCAATTGTCCATGATTCTTCCGATAGAGACATTGATGATGATTTCGATGTGTCTTTTGCTGTTGACGGAACGGGGGATGCTTTTACAGATTTCTGTAATCTCGTGGAAAGGGTTGAAAACAAAGAAGAGAGTGTCCGAATAAAAAGGAACTTGATGGAATGTTTGTGGGAAAGGAAGGGAAATACTGGGTAGTATTCAGACATAGGGGACGATGGGATTGAGGCGGGACTTTTTTTGTGTTCTTTCGTTTCTGTAATTTTTTTTTGGAACGTTGTATTGTGTGTGCGCATGTTTTGTGTTTGAACATCCAAATTACTAGCACTAGTTCTAACGAAGCTAATGCTATGAGATCTCACGAAACATTGTGAAACAAAACCCGGTACAGTAGACGCCGCTTTATTAACCCCATTCGGGCCACGCCTTTTCGGGCTAATAAAGCGATTGGTTAACAATCCGATGTCCGACATTTCCCCTCTCCTAGACGCGCACGCATTCGAATCAAACTCTAACAACCCGTTAATAGTGGCCTGACGGTTGAAACGCTGTCGAAGAAACTCCATGATCCCATCTTGGGTCGTTCTCGGTGACAGAAAGGTCTTGTCGAGCACAAGTCGCAGGTTATGACGTCCAGAAACAGATACAGAAGTTCGACAGTTACATATTCTGTTGTGAAAAGGGTGAATGAACTGAGGTGGTTTGGGAAATGAACATTATTAAGGGACAGTGGGGGAATAGTACAAACAAATTGGGACATGGGATAAATCACATGACAGTAAGCGCGAAGCGGCACGGCGGTTATGACTGTAAGCCGTGCCGTTTCAGCTGGAGTTTTAGTTGGCGTTTTTGGCGGGGACGACGAAAGGTCGCGCGCCAGAAACTTCTGGTGTTTAAAAAGGCAGAACACAACCCATGTAAACGCACACATTTACAGCGAGTCGTTAGTGAACAGAGCTTGTACTCGAGAGGTGTTCCAACCGTTAAAAGTGAAACGGCGTCGAGTGGACGTCCGTAACGGAAAACAATCACAAAGGGTGTCGACTGACGAGAGACGTCAGTGAAAGATGAGCAGAGTTATGAGAGCAACACAACAATATTCATATGATACCAGCTGCTGACGTCCAGGGACGTCAGACGTCAAAGGCGTCATGCATCTGACGCCTGAGAAGCGTCAGATGCATCCCCGGTGAATGACAGCATCCTCCCAAGGAGGTACTACTGAACTACAGCAAGGAAACCACCGCAAGAGCACAGAGTCAAGACAGTGGTTCGATCAGCCAGATTAGGACTTGCGAGACTGAGGTCTTGTGCTCGAGTCTGAGTGGGAACGTGCTTTGGACTGGGCCTGTGTGTGAGTGTGTGAGTGAGTCAGGAGTAGAACTGGCGGCTGTGAGTCAGGGTAGTGGGAGTGTTACGGGTGGTTAGTCACCCTCGGGAAAGTCGAACTGGGAGTTAAAAGATGGGACGCTTGATGTAACCTTGCTTTTCAGTGATCTGTTTGTGTGACCCCGAGTCTGTGACCCGTGCGATTTTGTGTGACCGTTCCGCCGCCGCCTCACTCTTTCCCGAGATAGGAGACGTCGCTCGCGGACGTCAGTCCTCCCGAGCGATAACATCATATTACAGTGCGTTCATTTTTTCAGCCGTTTCATATTCTCTATGCATGCAATTCATCTTGTTCGACTATTTCGAATTTTCTTTGCACTGCGCATTCTTCGTTCGACCATTCGCGTATGAAATTCGCGAGTGGCGTGGTTAATAAGCCGACGGCCGGGCTAATTAAACGATAGTTCCACCCCCTGAAAATTCCGTTCCTGGCGATTCGGGCTAAGAAAGTGACGGATTTAATTATCCGACGGTTAATAAAGCGGCGTCTACTGTATTACAACAAGAATCATACTCCAAGATCTGCACAACTAGATTATCTTTTCCTTTTTGTTCCCATTATTATTTTCCTCATTAAACAACCTTGTGGTATGAAATGTAATCATAATATTTTCTAATCATTGGGTTCCAAGTCACTCAACCCTCCTTCCCCCACCAAACTCTGTTCATGGGAATCTTGCGCACGAAAACCTCCCACCCCCCCGAATCCCGTCCCAAGAGAATCCTGCGTACCAACACCTCCCACCCCCCCGAATCTCGTCCCAAGAGAATCCTGCGTACCAACACCTCCCACCCCCCCGAATCTCGTCCCAAGAGAATCCTGCGTACCAACACCTCCCACCCCCCCGAATCTCGTCCCAAGAGAATCCTGCGTACCAACACCTCCTACCCCCCTGAATCCTGTCCCAAGAGAATCTTGCGTACCAAAACCTCCCACCCCCCTGAAACCTGTCCCAAGAGAATCCTCCACACCAAACCTTGCTGTCCCGAAGGAATCTTGTGCATGAAATTCTTCCAGCTCCCTGAATCTCAACCCAAGGGAATCATGCGTACCGAACCCTTGTTCCCTCCCAACCCTTAAGTCAACAGCCTCGTGCGTAACCAGCCCCCCCCCACTTTGGCCCCCACCTTCTGCACTTTCAAATCCCATATCAGGTGCACCCAATCCCTCTTCGGTCTCTGCCTCTGCGGTCTCTTCCTCTGCGGAGGCTTCCTTCTCTAATCTATCCATCACCTTTTTTCTCTTCAACAATAAAAATCTTTTTCGCATCGGATCTTTTATTTCATCGATGTCTACCGAGAACAAATCGAGCTCGTATTGCTCGCGCTCTAAGTGTTCCGAATCCTTTCGTGTGTCTTTTATTGTCTTTATCAAATTTGAAAAGTTTTCTTCTATACCCTTCTGTTTTTTGTTTGTTTTTGTGCCGGTTGGCCTCTGAGGAAAATCTTCCACAGGCACTCTCCCCCCACCATTCTCTGCATCATCACTTCCTCCCTCTCCGACCACTTTTCGTTTCCTCACTTGATCATCTTTTCCTCGAATAGAAGCCATCCATTTAGGAGATGCACGCAAAATCTCGTAAGCATGATAAAATGCAAAACCACTGTTCTTCGGATGTCTCCTTTTATACAACTCCAATGCTTTTGCTCTGGAGTCCTGCTCTGATGTTCCCGACTTGTTCAAGCTGTCAACAATAGCCGTCGATCCTACGAATTTTTGGACGTCATGGGATAAAGAAGTCCATTTGGATTGGATGGAACGGATAGTACGGGGGCTCTGTTCCCGATCATACAACTCTTTAATTTTACTCCAGAAATTTTCTGATTTCTGGGAGGTACCAATATCTGCCTCCGAAATATTCAGCCAAGCTCTGCAAAGAGTGCATTCTTCGCTACTACTCCATGCTTTTCTTTTGTTTTCATCCATTTTGCCTAAAAATTTGGATCTCAAAGACCCCCTTCTTCACTATTCAAACAAACAGTGTACTTTTTTGCTCTCTTTTGGCTATCCAACACCCAAGGACCCAACTTATCTTTTCCTTCTAAAGGTGGATCACGGTGGTTCGTCTCGAGAAGCCGAAACTTTCGTTTTCTTTCCAGCGTGCCGTCGTTTCGATGTGCGCGTTGGCCACAGCGCTTCCAGCGAACGATGTTACAGGAGATTCGGCTCAGAACGGTTCGGATTGGGACTGTTGGTGTGACTTGAGAGTCGTGTCACTCCCATTAGTCAAGGAATTCTCGGACGCGTAGGCTGAAGCGTACCACTGGTGGGTGAGACGACTGAAGCACAGTGACAAGTTACGCTTCAGGGTACGCGTCAGCATCGGGAAGCGGAAGCGGAGGCGTACACGGGTGGATGTGCCCTAAGGGCGAACGCGGAAGGGAGGACAGCTGCGGCACTTTTTAACATTTTGCAGGAAATTACTCTGTCAAGTTGGCAAATAGACCACCAGACATGAGAAAATGCTACAATTCTTATTGATCGTATATGATGTATTAATGAAGATAACAAAACTGTCCGCAAGCCAAAGAAAAGAAAAAAAAAACTCCTCCTGATCAAAATTTTGCCACTCTCCCTCTTTTTTCCTTTCACACGTATTAATCATAATCAAAAAAATACCCATAACAGGTCATGAACAAAAATATAACATAAATTTCCTCCTTTTTCTCGTGTTTTGCTTCTTTGCCCCCCCCCCCCCCTGCCCCGTCACACATACAGGCCTCGGCGTATTTCCCCATATGTTACTTGAAAAAAAAACCAAGCCAATATCATCCTCCAACCCATTTCGGAAATGCACGCTCTCTCTCTCTCTCTCTCAAACACACAAGGAAAGCATCAGCCCTACTCCTTGAAGCAAAACATCAACATCCCTTCAAAGGGGGTGGGGTCCAAATCTCCTCCCAACACTTTCTCTTCTCGTTTTCTTCCCTCCAGTCTGTCTCATGCTCTTTCCCCTGTTTTAACCGACGACTCGAGACACCCCCTTTGGCGATTTCTTCTTCTTAGCACCGTTCAGGCTCATTCTCCAGTTGTCGTCTGGAGGGGTGGCCAGTTCGTCTTGATGGGAGGGGATGAATCCTGTGTCGACCTCCCCCTTGATAAAATCCTCACTCCCCAACAGCAGCATGTGATAAGGAGCAGTCGTGGGTACCCCGTCAATGATGCATTCACTCAAAGCACGTCGCATTCGATTGATGGCCTGACGAAAAAAATGGAACGGAAATGAAAAAAATTGTTGCTCCGATTGTTTATAGCTTTTCTTTGCGGGTAAGATATTGTAAAACTCACTAACTGATAAGTAAACTGTCCCCCCCCCCCTCCCTTCCCCCATTTTTTAATTGAAAGATTTCTTTTTTATTTTTCTCGGATTTTAAATATAATTAAAAAACAAACATTTTTTTTACTATCGTTAGATATTTCTTGGGTTTTTCTTTTTCATATATATATATATAATGCTGGAGAAAAGAAATCTAAACATTTCTGATTTTATATGAACAGAGGCAAGAAAAACAAATTTGAAGTAGGAAAAAAAAACAAGGAAGAAAAAAATCAAACGAGACGCGATAAGAAAAAAAACACAGAAACAAAGAAACGCTTTGTCGCAAACCCCCCTTCCCATCCAATACTCCCCCCCCCCCCATGTCTGTCATTCTTTTTTTTTATCGTTTCTTTGTGAACAAAGACAAAACCAGAGGTAAAGACACAACTAGAGGTCAAAAAACCAACCCCCTTTCCCCCCCCCCCCCTTCTTCAAGTTTCTCATCCCAAACAGACCGCCAATCCAATCCAATCCAATACAGAGTAGCAATATTCAGACCCCCTCCCATATCCTAGGAAAAAGTGCATCAGATATCCTTAATGGCTTGCTCCTTTACTGGAGTATGTATATATATATCTATATTCATATAATCACCTCGCCTCGTTGTGGACGGCCTTCGTTGGGCAAGTTTGCCTGATGTAAATTAAGCATTCATGCGTTCATTCATACATCTATGTATATATATATATATATCTCCCACCTGATCTCTATCCTCTGCCCAGACAATCAGCTTTCCAAGCAGGGAATCGTAATGGGGAGGTACCAGGTAGCTGGGGTAGATGTGACTGTCCATTCGAACGTAAGGTCCGCCAGGTGCGAGATAATTTTTGATTCGACCGGGGCTGGGGCGGAAATTCTTGAAAGCATCTTCCGCATTGATTCGGCATTCGATCGAATGTCCCTAACCAAACAGGAAAAAAAAAAATAATATAAAAAATGCGTAAAAAAAAACAATTATGCGATGGATTCAGTCGAGGACAGGATTTTTTTTTAACCAAAAAAAAAGGACAGACAAAAAAGGAGATTAAAAAAGCACAATTTCTTCCATTCCCCCCCCCTCTCCCCTTTCAACAAAAAAAAAAAAAAAAACAGGGGCAGAAATCCAAAAGTGCAAAAAAAAAAAAGGAACTTACTTTGATTGCCAAATCTTCCTGGGAGAAAGACAGCTTGTCCCCCATGGCGACCTTGATTTGCTCTTGAATCAAATCGACGCCGGTGATCATTTCAGTGACTGGGTGCTCCACTTGAATCCTGGTGTTCATTTCCATGAAATAGAATCCATCTTTCTCCCACAAAAACTCGATCGTTCCCACACCGATGTAGTCGATCGATTTCGCGGCCGCCACAGCTGCATCCCCCATGGCTTTCCTAACCTTTTTTGATCGAAAAAACAAATGGGGGGTTACTTGCTGTCAGTTCTTCTGTTTTTCAACCTAATCTGTGTATCACTTGGCTTTAAAAAAGAAAAAAACGGGGGTGTATCTATCTCAGTTTGAGTAATTGGATTTTGACATTAATAATTCGGACAAAAGACACGATGCACTTGCAGCGATACCTCCGAGGTATTAACACATCACTCCCTTTTTTTTCAAAATTTCAAATTATTACTCCCATTATCTTTCTTTGAAAAGGACTCCCTTTTGTTTTACCCTTTCAACTGACACCCCCTTTCTTTCTTTGAAAAGGACTCCCTTTTCTTTTACTTTTCAAAAGACAACCCATTTCTTTCTTTCTTTCTTTCAATTAACCCCCCATTCTTTCCTTCATTCAACTACTCCCCTTTTTTAAAAAAATTCAAAATACTCCCCTGTTTTTTTTTTCTCTCAAATTACTTTTCCTTTTTTTTTTTTTTCTTTTAAATGCTCCCCCATTTTTTATGCTTCAATTCTGTTTTTTTCCTCAATTCCTTTTTCCATCGGCAGTCTTACCTCGGGGGTCAGAGCAGGACTCGGAGCCTCTTCCAGAAGCTTCTGGTTTCTTCTCTGAATGGAGCAATCGCGCTCGAACAGATGCACCACATTTCCATGCCCATCGGCCAGCACCTGGAATTCGATGTGCCGGGGATTCACGATGCATCGCTCAATGTAAACATCTCCGTTTCCGAAAGCAGCCTCTGCCTCCTGCTGAGCTTGTCGCATCAAAGGCAAAAGTTCCTTCTCTTCCATCACCAGTCGCATTCCACGGCCGCCGCCACCTATAATTTTTTTATTTTTTTTTACAGCACCAGTATAATGTCAGCTTTTTTCGGCAGATCAATGATATTTTGATTCTTTTTCTGTTCCTTCAATTTTTTTTCGGATAAAAACACTTGAGGAATTATTTATGGAGCAATTTGTAGAAATGTTTTCCCTCCTCTCTTAGTCTGACTTGCTAAAATTGAAAAAATAGAGATGCAGGATTTTCACATGCATCCTTCAAAAAACAATAATAATTCAAAAATAATAATAATAACGGACAGTGACAGCCAAGGTGAACTTTTGGAAACACTTGAAATAATAAATGCAGAAAATAAACTGCATCGTAGATGGTCGCCGCTTGGTCACCAAGCGGCACTCAGTAACTTTTTCAATTTAATTTTTTAATTTTTACAATTTACTTTAATCGATTTTTGAATTATTAATTTTTTTTCTCAGTCCGCACCAGCAGTAGCCTTGATCATCAAAGGAAAGCCAACTTTCTGTGCAACTTCTTCGCATTCTTTTTCTGAGTGGATCAACCCATCGCTTCCCGGCACCGTGGGGACATTAGCTTTCTGTTCACCAACACAATACATAGTCAGGATATTATTATATTACCTTTTTTTTTTAAACCAAAGAGTATTTTCTTGTAAAAATCCCTGTCGAAAAGAACCCCTAGCATTCAAGGGTAAAACAACCATGTGGTCCCAAAACAGCAATGCCTGTTTGGAATTTCCCTTGCTTCTTCTTTGAGTCAGGTGTTTTGCAACACATCAATGGAAAAGCTACTATTCTTTTCAGGTTCATTCTTGTGCATTTTATTTAATATTATTTTTTTTTTTGGGGGGGGGGGTACTCTCCTCCTTACATCCATAGTGTCACGTGCAGTCGCTTTATCCCCCATCAGCTTGATTTGGTTGGAAGTCGGGCCGATGAAAGTCAACCCATGCTCTTGACACATGTCGACAAAATCAGCATTCTCCGACAAAAAACCATAACCCTACAATCATACACCAAAAATAAAAAAGCTCTTCGTCAATGACTAGGATAACTCCAGTTATTAACAAGGTTATTCACCAGTTCAACCTTGATATTGTGGCAACTGTCCAACAGGAGGAGGTTTTCTCGATGCTTTCGTCCTTTCCTCCATTTGTTTTTGCAGCATACAGGTGTTGATGTTAGTGTTTCCTCTGTAAATCCATAGGATAGCTTTGGAGGTGATGTCTGTTTTCTTCTTGTTGGGGTGGAAATTTTTTGTATGCATCACCGGGTGGACGGCGTCCACTCCGCGACTGAGGGCGGCGGTAAGAATGTTGGGGACCACCAAGTACGACTGACTGCTGGCAGCGTCGCCGATGCAAACAGCTTCGTCGGCCAACTGCACGCACAAACAAGGAAACGATGGGGGTGAGCATTTCTCGAGTTTTATGCCGAACGCGGAGTACCCTGCGGATTGAACCAGTTTCAGGTTTGGTTTTTCTGTTTCGGATACAGGATGGGGAAAAAAAGAAGCATGTGAAAAGAATTTACGCAAAGAGAGTTTCTACGACGCCAACCGCGCACCTTGACGTGGAGACAATCTTTGTCGGCGGTGGAGTACACCGCGACCGACTTGATGCCGAGCTCGCGCAGCGCGCGAATCACGCGCACAGCGATCTCGCCGCGGTTAGCGATGAGAACTTTTTCGAACTTTTTGCAGACTGGGCTGACGACCGCCACAGGGCGCGAGGTCGCCAGCCTGCGACGGTGTGCGACTCTCTGCCCGGCGAAACGGCTCTGGCGACTGGCCGACATCACTCGACGGCCGACAGGGCCCCCGAGGCCCACGTGGCCTCTCGCAACATCCCGACAGAGTCCCCTCTGCATCTCAATTCGACGGTGGCGTAGTTTCTATATTCCAGGGATGCGGGAACGGAACACGTCCGCCAGAGAAAAGAACTCCTCGGTCCCCAAACGTAGAGGGTGGATCTGGGCGTTCGGTTGTGAAACCAAAACGAGTTGCTTCCAGGGCGGACGCTGTCGAAAAGGCGGAAAGTGGAAACAGAAACCGTCCCCAAATGAAAAGAGGGAAAAGCGAGAAAGAACACTGACGAAAGGAAAAAACGCTCCACCAATTGCTCACTTTTTACAGCATCCGAATCGTTCCGACGTGGCGGCGCTTTTTTGGTGGATTTCGGTTTCTGTTTCATCCACCCTTACCTGTTCAGTAAATCTTGCTTTACAACTGGACAGTTTTTTCGTTAGAAAAAATGCTGCGCGGAACGATTGGCGTCGGCGTAAGAAATTACGCTTCCGTTCTATTGGCACGCGATCGATCGATTCCGTTCGGTAAGGGCACCACCACATGTGGTTTCAGTCGGCGAGCGATTTTTTTTTTTCGACTTTGAGGTTGATTATTGAATTTGGTGGGTTAGAAATATGAATCAAATCGAAGGAAACCAAATATATATGTAGTACCAAATGCACTGATAATATATCGAAGCAAAGAATTTACCCATGTCTGAATTTCTCGCAGAATTCACCATCCAAGTTGGAAGTATGATTTTGATTGGAAGGGAGATGTTTAGTGGGGGTTTAATGCTGCAAAAAAAAAGCCATAGGAATTGCTCAAAAACCCGATTTTTTTTCAGTTTTTTTCCTTGGACAGTAGCTGCACATTGAACAGCACAAAGTCCAGAAATATTAGGACATCTTTTTGCGGATGTTCAACAAATCCAACCAGAACCATCTAATGGTTCAATTCATTTTTTTTAAAACTGAAATCACACATGGGGAGCACGTTTCAGGAACAAAAATCAACAAAATAAATAAATAAATAAATAAATAAATAAATAAATAAATAAATAAATAAATAAATAAATAAATAAATAAATAAATAAATAAATAAGATGTAAAAAAAGAGAGAGAGAGACATTTGCATCCCAAAATTAAGGTGAACTTTTCAATTTTGGGGGCGTCTGTTTATTTACTAATTTATTGTCATTATTTTTAACTTTAGGTTGTTTCTAATCTCTGTGGCTTTAAGTTTAATTCTATCCATTTTCTTTCTAATATTTTTTTGCCAGTTTCTTGTTGAATCGTGGTTTTTCGTGTTTTTGTGTCAACTGAAGGATTGCCACCTTGCCAACCCTCTCTATTGCACTGTTCGATTTCCCGAGGCCCGCGGCAGCATGAATTTTCCAAATCGATAGCTGGAATTTCATCCAGAACTCAATGTGCTTCCTCCACAGTGGAAACCCCAACCCAAACACAGACACCAGGTTACAGAATCGAACTCTGTAAAGAATTCTTTGTTTTCTTATCACTGGGGCAGTTTGCAGGGGGAAAACAATGGATGTATATCTATACATATGTATGTATCTTTTGGAATCATGTTGGTCAGAATACAGGGTTTTGATCGAACCAAAAAAAAAAAAGATGTAATGAAAACCTTGACTGTTCGTTGATTGGTCAATCGACAATCATCCTGTCTTAAGCCATCATCAGGAATGGGCATTTTTATCTTTCGATTGCTATTTTTAGCATGTGTCTAGAGTTCTGCATTCAACGAATCTTTTCTTTTTCCTTTCTTTTTTCTATGAATTCAATACCCATACACATTAATTTTATTTCATTCCATTTCATTTTTGTTTCAATTTATCTCACTTGATGGTGTGTGTGTTTGTTTGTTTTTTGACCCAACCTCTCCCGCTCCTCGTTTTTTTCATTGTTTTCTTAATTCTGTGTTGGACAGACAGCTCGACTCCACAAAACGTAGCAGCCGTTTTGAGGGAGCGAGGGTTGGTGGAGTCGATCACCAGCGAGGAAATCGACAAGGCAGCAATGGCCCAATCCTTGAAGGTTTACTGCGGTTTCGACCCCACCGCAGACAGCTTGCATTTGGGAAATCTGCTGGGAATTATTGTTTTGTCCTGGTTTCAGCGGTGTGGCCATGCTCCAGTGGCTTTGATTGGAGGGGCGACAGGAAGAGTGGGGGATCCGTCGGGAAAATCGGCAGAAAGGCCGGTTTTGTCCGATGAGCAAATCGAAGGGAATGTTCAAGGTGGGGTCGGATGGGAGTATATATTTAAAAAAAAAACTGATTAAAAAAATAGGGAATTCAAAAAAGGAATAAAAAAAATAGGAGAACAGAGGAAAAAAAAGGGAAAAAAATAGATTTTTGTTTTTGAAATTAGGGATTTCATGGTATGGCTTCATTGTTTTTTGTTTTTTTATCTTGCTCTATGTTTTGTCGGGTAAATTAAACCTACTTTAAAAGATAGAAAAAAAAATAACAAGATTTAGAAGGATAAAGAGATTTTGAAAAGATTTAAGGAAACAAAAATATATAAAAATAAATTCAAAATGATGAGATAGAAAATTGCTTTTTTTTTTTTAAGATGCATTCATTCTGCTAGTGGATTTACTAATCGATTAATATACAAAAAATGTCTGCGGTTTTGTGCATGTTTTTTTTTTTTTGGTTTTTTTTTCACACTGAAAAAAAAAAAGCTTTCTTTTTTATACTCCCACTCTAAATATCTTCCCTATCATCCACTGCTTCCCACCGACATTGCTTCAATCGTTTCCAATCTTTTTTTTATTAATATATATATTTTTTCCAGGTATCAAGGAGGTTCTTCGGGGCATTTTGGAAAGAAACGCTCCTGAAGGGGCGCCCCCCGTGGCTGTGTTGAATAATTTGGATTGGTTTGGCGGAATGGGTTTTCTTTCCTTCTTGAGGGATGTGGGGAAGTTTGCCAGAGTCGGCACCATGCTGGCCAAGGAGTCGGTAGGTGGGGTTGCTACACAAATGCCAAAATAAATCCCAAAAAATTCACAAATAAATCACAAATAAATCAAAAATAAAACACTGTCACCCGCCATCAAATCAACCTGGTTCTTTTTAAAATAGTAAAGCACTGAAAAAAAGCATCAAAATTACCATTTCGAAAAAGCGACACATTTACTCGCTGAATGATGTTCGCTTTGCCAGGATAGGATAGCCTGTGTGATTTACAACTTTAAGAAACTGAAAAAGTGAAAAAGGTGTTTTTCTCTTACTTTTTATCGAAAAAAGGCATCCCTTTACTTTCAGTGCCGTGCTCTGTGCAAAGTCTGGTTTCTATTTTGTTTTCCCCAAAAATCGAGCTGGGAAACTGATATCAGAAAGACTGGCAGTGTTAAGATGTATGTACGTTTATATCCTGTTTTTGCTTAATTTTGTCAAAAAAGTCCGCACTGAAAAAGTTTTTGAACAAAACTTGTTTTTTTTCTTTTTTCTGTTTTTTTTCATCCCAGGTTAAAACTCGATTGGCCTCGGAAAGCGGAATTTCTTTCACAGAATTTTCTTACCAGCTTCTCCAGGGCTACGATTTTTTTTACCTCTGTCGCAAAGAGGGGGTTCGAGTTCAAGTGGGGGGAAGCGATCAATGGGGAAACATCACAGCCGGAACCGAACTTATTCGAAAACTGTGGAATTCGGAAAAAGACGGCGAAATGCCTACTTCCTTTGGCCTCACGTTTCCTCTTTTGGTGGGTGGAAAAAAATCGAAAGCCAAAAAAAAATAAAATCGAAAGCTATGTTTTTCTCAGCAAAGAGATGCATATGGGTGCTATGCACCATCGAATTCTTCCCAACCCCCCCCCGCCTCCTCTCAATTTGTTAAGATATCTGTACAAGTATATTTTTTTTTTGCTTAATTTTGTCAAAAGAGTGCGCTCTGAAACATTTTTCGAACGAAACTTTGTGTTTTTTTTTTGTGTTTTTTTATAGAGAATTTTGGGTGGAAAATGAGGGAATTCTCTGCATTTCATGTGTGACGTCTGCTTATTAATTTTAATTTCTTTCTTGTTGCTTTTTTTCCTTTCCCCCTGTTTCTTTCAACACGATATTTTTTTTCCTCGACCTTTTTTTTAAAACGATGCTTTCCTATGACTAATACCCCCACGTTCTCCTTGAAACTTTTCCTGTCGACCAAAAAAAAATGAATAAAAAAAATTCTGTGTATTTTTTGTTTGTTTTTTTTGCACTCGACCAATTCTGAATCGACTGATGATTTTGCTGCTGTGGGTTCAGGTCGATTCTGACGGGAAAAAATTCGGCAAATCAGAAGGAGGGGTTCTATGGCTGTCGGCCGATAAGGTTTCCCCTTACAAATTTTATCAGTACCTCTTTGGCACCGCCGACAGCGACATCATTCGATTCATGAAAATTTTGACGTTTTTGCCCATGCAAGAAATCGATCAAATGGAAAAAGACATGAAATCGTCGGGTTATGTGCCGAACACCCTCCAGAAGCGATTAGCCGAAGAAGTGACGAGATATGTCCATGGCGAGGCAGGGCTCCAACAAGCTATCAAAACCACCGAGGTACTTCATATTTTTTCCTCCCCCCGAAAAAAGGAAAAAAAAAGGAAGAAAAAGAAAAGAAAAGAGAATAGAAAGCCCTGCCAGCCATGTTCAATCCAGCCAGCAGGCTGGCTGGATTGAACATTTTCTTCATGCGTGTATCTGGATGCGCTGTTTCGAGAGTGGTTTTCTGGGTTAAGCTGGAGTGATTATATCGGAAAGAAGAAGCGTTTTTCTTTTGAATTGGGAGATTTGGATGGGTGTCTTTTTTATCCTGAAGAAATATTTGATTTGCTTAACTTTTCCATATGGTGTGTGTGTGTTTTTTGGGGGTTAATGATAATGACAGGCATTGAAACCTGGAGCTGACACCAAATTAGATGGGGACGCGCTGGAAGCTATTGCTGGGGATGCCCCTTCTGCAACTCTGCCCAGGGACCAAGTTGCAGGGAAGTCTGTGGTCGATATCATGGTTGCAGTGAAAATGCAACCCAGCAAAAGCGCCGTCCGAAGGTGAAAAAAAGAAAACAAAAAACACTGCCATTCATTTTGAACACAGAAAAAGCATATTAGTCATGTTTTTTTTTATTATTGGAGGCGTTTTTACTCTTTCAGCAAGGTTTTTCCACTGGGTGTTCTTGTCGATGGTTATATAAGTACCTGACACTCGCAGCAACTGTTGGAAAATGATTTAAAACTCGAAGCCGAGGTCCCTGTACAACTTTAATCGTATTTAGTGTGTGTTTTTCAGCAGTCATAGTTACCCCAGTAATAGTGCAGGCCACCCTTATTCATGGAAAACCAAAACGTTAACAAGAACTGTAGATTTCGGAAATAGTGTGGACCACACTATTTTCTGATTTTTTTTTCTGAAATTTCTGCTTTTTACGGAAATTTAGTGTAGGCTACATTAAATTTGATCAAGGATTTGATCAAATAAAATTATAATTTAAAATTAATATTACAGTTTTTTTATTTTTTTTATTTTATATTTTTTTTTGGTGTATTTCTTTTCTGAGAGATACCCTTGGTTTGGTTGTATGTCTGACTCAGACTGATCAAAGGTGGAGGGGTTCGGGTGAACAACGTCCAAGTGAAGGATGAAACTCTCTGCTTGAACGAAACGGACATCATCGATGGCAGGCTGGTTTTGCTGGCCACAGGGAAAAAGAACAAATTGCTTTTGCAGGTCGAATGAAGGAGATAGAGAGAGACAGAGGAAGAAGTTTTGTTGTTTCTGTACGTTTGGGATTCTTTCTATTGGTTTTCATGTGAGGAATGCATTGGGTCGACAGGTTTGTCGTTTTATTTCTTGGGGAAATGGCGCTCCAAACTGACAGAACATGAAGCATTTCAACCACTGTTGTCTGGGCCTTTCTGGTCATGTCAAGTCAAGTTGAAGATATTGTTTGGTTTCGATTTCCACGCAGTTCGAAATTCAGGGTGGAAAAACACCACTCTGTTTTCAAATCTAAAGGATTCTGGTACAAACATGGAAAAAGAAGCTTCATCATCTATTCTGCAAACAGCTCCAAATCCTTTGATGGAAGGGCCATGTCTGAACTTGGGAAGCACCAAATCCTTGGAGGAAGGGGGGGGGGGGCTGTGAACTTCGTTTGTGATCCTTGCATGAATCGTTTCGTCAGCAGAATATTTACTTATATTTTATTCTTTGGGCTGAATTTTGCCTAAAAATTGCCTTCTCTATCCTGAGTGCAGCCAAGGAGCATTGCAAAATGGAAACGAGGTCCCTTGCCAGGTTTGGAGCACAGATTTCCTCCCAATCCACGTCTGACATTTCACCATCAATCCCCTCCCAACCACCCATCCTCAGCATTCCATTATTATTATGACCACCACCTCCATCATTTGCCCTTTGGCATCAGTTCTATTAAACTCCAGGCGGACGCGAGCTAAACGTAGTCTCCTAATAAAACTCAAATCAACTTTCCCCCCAAAAAAAACAGAAAAACACGTTTTGCGCTTTTGTGGTCCGAACTTCTGCAGGACAATACTTTTGGGGCCAGAATCGGCAAAATTAGCCACTAAAAACCAAACACTCAGTGACAGGCATCCATAATTTTCAGTCATGCACGCTCCTGTGGCCAAATTTAAGATTAGAAGTCTGGAGTGGAAGGGGGCGGTGGAATTCCACCACCTCCCTTTTCGTTCCACCTCAGCAAAAACCTTCTTTTGACAACACCAACTATCACTAAGAGCATCCCCACCGCAGACCTCATCCCCATCCTCAGTTCGCGTATGACGGACTTTGTGTTGACGTCATCGGTGGAAAGTGTGAAGTGCATTTCCAGGCGAAAATGAGCAGCCCCACCGCGGACCTCATCCCCACTTCGCGCTTATGTAAAACTCATTTCGGTGAGTCCCACCTCAGTTTGGCTCCCCGAACTGAGGTCGACCTCAGTTCCCCACTTCACTCACGTAAAGGTATTGTCCACCATTTCGTGAGGATCCTTGTCGTTTGCGAGCGTGTTGACGATACGGCCGACGGCACCAGAGACGACCGGAAACACGAGAAACCAGAGCTTACCCGTGTGAGGAGGCTTATCGCCAGGAGACGGAAGAAACGCAGGTGAGTGAACGTGAAATAAAGCTCACAGCGGGTTCTAGGTTGGGTTCGACTCCCAAGTGAGACCACAAACGTCAAGAGGGAAGGAACTCTTGCAGTAAACGTAGTGCTAGCTTCCTCTGAACCATTTGCAGGCGTGAGGGGCAGCCCATCCACAACTCTGGCTTCTGTCAAACTTCCTGGTATCCATCATCGAAAACAGCTTTTTACATTGAATTCAGTCGAAGTAGAAAGACCATCAGCAAGCAGATCGGTTGGGAAGGGCTGTTTTTTTGGCTTGTTTCAAGGGAAAGGATAGGTTATTGCTATGGTTCCCGGGAAGTGAAAAGGGGGAAGGGAGGAGTTGTTTTTTTTCGATTGAATGGAATGGAAGGGTGTTTTTTTTTTGCTAAGCGAAGGGAAAGGGAAGGGCCAGGTTTTTTTTTCAATGGGAAAGGGAAGGGCCAGGGTTTTTGTTGCTTGTTTCAAGGGGAAGGGAATCGCCCAACAGTTTTTTTTCTATGTTTTCAAGTAAGGGAAGGGAGCAAAGTAAAGGAAGGGAAGGGAGCAAAGGCTTCCTTTTCTCTTGTTTCAAGGGAAGGGATAGGCCAGTTTTAATTTTTTGAAGGGGAAAGGGAGGGGGGGGGTTCTCTTTTTTATAAGGGAGAAGGGAAGGACCAGTTTTATTTTATATTTGTTGCAGTAATCTTTCAAGGGAAGGGAGAAGGAAGGGAGAGGAGAAGAGAGGCTTGTTTTCCTTGTTTGAAGAAAGGAAAAAGGAAGTGCCAGAGTGGTTTTTTTTTTGGTTGTTTCAAGGGGAGGGGAACGGCCCATTTTTTTTTTCCTATCTCTGTGAGGGAAGGGAAGCAAGGCCCAGCTTTTTTTTTCTATTTCTGTAAGGGAAGGGAAGCAAGGCCCAGTTTTTTTTTCTCTATTTCTGTAAGGGAAGGGAAGCAAGGCCCAGTTTTTTTTTTCTATTTCTGTAAGGGAAGGGAAGCAAGATGTGAGAAAAAAGCGGTAGTGTTGTGATATGACCAGAGTGGACGGAAAGGAAGGAAAGGCTTATAATAAACGCTATGTGAAGTGGTGTTTTGTGTGTGTGGTAAACCATTCAAAACTATGAAAGGAAGAAAGAAGTCAGAAGTGTTGGTGGTCCCCCAAATTGATAATTGTTTCAAAAATTTTACAAGAGGAGATGCACCTCCCAATTCCTCAACCTACCCCACAATGATGTGGAGGGATACAAGAACTCGCGAGCTCACTTCATTGTGTAACTGATACATTGTAACACACGATATAAAATCAAATTTAAAAACGAAAAGTAACCGACACCAAGCCACTGCCACTGCCACTGCCACTGCCATTGCCATTCACTTTCAACGCTGGACACGCCTCACAGGTGTGAACATGTCAATCACTTTGTCTTGTGATTGAGGCTGGAAGTCTCTTGCTGCCTCTTGTGATATGTTGCTCAATGCTTCCAGATTGAATTGTCCAAAGTTTGTCGCGAAAGGGTTGCGCGGCGGGGTTACCGCACTTTCTGCCCCCCAATTGAAGCTCCCAAACGGTCGAGGGGTTGATTGGCCTTGTGGTTGGGTAACAACATCATCCCCTGCCAAGGACAACCCTAAATTTCAAGAGAAATGTTACTGAAACAAATAAAGGGAAAATAAATTCAATCGATATTTTCGTTCTTTCCTCATTTTTTATTGAAAGAGTTACTGGAAGTAAAAAAACACCCATCCGTTATCTAGAGTTACATATATATACCCGCAGCTGCTTCATTGAAGCTCCCAAAATCGGTTGAGGTTGGTGATTGGATCATGGCATCCACATCACTCGGTCCCTCAGTAACGGCGCCACATTCTTCCTTTGACATATCTGTTGATAACACAACCTTATCATAAGAAAGACTAGAATGGAATGAAACCCCCAATTCCCTATTGTTGTTTGGTACTTGGATGCAACAGGGATTGGTGTAGCGACTTTTACAGAAAATGCAGAATGAGTAATGTACCTTTCTACCTCAGATTCCCTGTTTTGTTTCAGCTCAATACAACACTACCCTTGACCTGAAAAACAACAGCAATCCCTCTATTTGTTATTAAGAGCAGTGTGGCGGGACCCAAGCACATCCTGTCAAACAGAAAAATTTGTCCTTCTGCATGTTTTTCAAAGCAGCGGCACGGCCTATCTCCATCCCCAATCAGTCAAGAACAATTTTTGTTTGATTTATCTTCACAACATCTATTTGCTCACCATTTTTTATTTTTTTTAGTGCCTGAGATCGCGCCAGGGTAAAGAACTCAAACGCTTCTTTGTTATTGATGGACTTTAAGTCCATTGAGAACAAAGAAATTTGTGTGCCCAACTCTAGGGCACGGGCTTTTCTGTCGATGGCGTTGGCGAGGGCACTGAGTGACTTTTGCACTCCTACCTCAGAAACCCTCTCTTAATTTTTTTTTAAATTCCAATCGGCCTGGAATTTATATCGCTGTCCATCGCTTCTTCACTTCTGATTCGCTTGGATGGCTCAGAAAGGGCTTTGAACTTTGGCGTGGTCTTCAATACTTGCCAACAATGCAAGTGTGCAAACGCATGCTGAGTTGAGGTCTTGAAAACATCATGAGCCTTAGCCACAGTGTCTTGGGCATTTGTGCCCGAGACATTCATGCTTTGAACGGTTGAAAACGCACCATTGAACTTTGAGGTTTCTCTTGAAATACGCCCCCATTTAGACTGTAAGCTCTTTGCGCTCCCGCGAAAACCCTCAATTGTTGTTTTTTCCTGAGCCATTCTACCAATTTTTTTGCTGCAACACGAACGTTGAAGACGAACTCAGCGAACGACCTTCTTAGGTTTAGGTTTTTTATGTTCCTTTCACCTCGACGGTCCCTGCAGTGTTCGAGTGGTGTTGCTGGAGGCCTTCCTTGGTGGTCTTGACGCGCTCTGCAAGGATACGAACAATCCACCACCAGTTTCGACGATGTCGCATCAACCAAAGTGAGGAGCAAAGTGCGCTGCGAAATGAGGAAAGTGAGTTCGAGTTCAGACGTCTGAATGGCGGACTCGTGGGGGGTTACTAAACGCGAACTGAGGATGGGGATGAGGTCTGCGGT
This sequence comes from Bryopsis sp. KO-2023, assembly GCA_030272585.1. Classification (NCBI taxonomy): domain Eukaryota; kingdom Viridiplantae; phylum Chlorophyta; class Ulvophyceae; order Bryopsidales; family Bryopsidaceae; genus Bryopsis; species Bryopsis sp. KO-2023. The sequence goes on from BSYQ01000005.1 coordinate 1,348,647, forward strand.
GGGAGGACACCGAGGTAACCTGCGCCTGGTATCATGATACCCGTGATACCCCCGTGATACCCGTGATACCCCCATGATACCCATGATACCCATGATACCCACTGATACCCACGATATTGTCGACGCCCGCCGATACCCCGCGATACCAGCGACAAACGCAGAAACGATTTAATCCCAAGTCGCCGCCGTCAGACAAGCGCACTTCGACACTTTTCGAAGTTTTTCTGTTCGGCTTAGCGACGACTGCGGTGCTTGAAAATGAACGTCTGCTGTCCTGACGCGCGCGCGAACTGATATGAGTGTGCGGCAATGGCGAGGTTTACTCCCACTACTCCTTTTTTTGTTTTCTGTCAGTGTTGCGGATGTCGAACTAATGCGAGTTGGAGTAACGGAAGAACACCGACAGACGGCGGGAAGGGATGGTGGCCTTAGAAAGGAGGTTCGAGTCCTCCTCCCACCAACACCACAGCGAATTCACATTGCCAGCGTAGAGAGAGTTGGTGCTGTTCGAACCTTTTTTTACTTTTTTTCGTTGGTTTCTGTTGCGCCCTATTAGATTTTCTTCTTCTTGAACCTCCTTGCAACGGCCATCATCCCTTCCCGCCGAACCCAGCGCGTCGATGCACGCTGGTCAGTGCGCTCGTTAGCACGGTTGAACGCGCGCGTTTCTCCAGAAGTCGTCGCTAAGCCGAACAGAAAAACTTCGAAAAGTGTCAAAGTGCGCTTGTCTGACGGCGGCGACTTGGGATTAAATCGTTTCTGCGTTTGTCGTTGGTATCGCGGGGTATCGGCGGGCGTCGACAATATCGTGGGTATCAGTGGGTATCATGGGTATCATGGGTGTCATGGGGGTATCACGGGTATCATGGGGGTATCACGGGTATCATGATACCAGGCGCAGGTTACCTTGGAGCCCTGGCGGTGGGGATGCTCTAAAGATATTTTCTTTTCCGTGAAATCATCCATGAAGAATCGAAGAACGACCCTGGGGGACCGAAAAAACCTCAACCTCAATTATATTGCTTTTTTCGAAATAAATCATCCCGCTGGCCGGAGGGACGACAGTGCGTGTTGGAGTCGGGGCTCGACGCAAGGATTCTCTCTTCTCTTGCGGTCGAACGGCTACCCCAATTACGCGCTGCCGCGGCTGGAGGGAAAACATGGATGGTGGTGGTGGTGATGCCCAGGATGTTTCGGTGGGATGGTTCCTGGGGAGGCTGCATATCTTGGAGGAGAGGATGAGGTCCACCGAGCAAGAGATAGCTGAAATGAGGCAGGAGCACGGCTTTCTGCGGAGGTGCCTGAGCAACAGGAGCGCTCGGCGTGGAGGGACACCTGAGGAGAATTTCTCTCTCGTCGACGCGGAGTCGGAAACTTGTGCAAGTTCGACGTGAGTGAGCTCTTACGCGGCCCAACGTCTGTGTTCGTGCGGTTGCGTTGGTCATGTAACATGGACGTGGAGCCCCCCCCCCAGAAACGTTGTGTGTTTGCGTTTTCCTTGCCGTTCTGTGAGCGACATCACCGTAGAACTGGAAAGATTCCCTCCAGCACCAGGACGTTTTTTCGTTCTTAACGTCCCGAGCGACCCTAGGGGCATGCCTTGTCTGAAATATTCGTTCCCGTTTGCCGCGGGCAAGCGAGGACGAGTGATATGTATGCTGTACGAAAACAAAACGGTTAGGGATATGACAAATGGGGCCTCACTCGAATTCGGGCCGCGAAAAACCTCCGCGTTCACGAATTCTCCTTTCCAACTAATTAGACATGCTCCAACTACCTAATGTCTCCAGCAGCCTCCCTGGCTGCAAAACAAGGAAGCAGATCTGCAAGGATTGGCCCCACTCACAGTTGTGGCCACCGTCCGATTCAGATAAATACATCGAATTGAACTGAAATTGTTCTACACAAGGCCAAAAGGCCGAGAAAATATGTTTTCGGGCTGACTCAGAAGTACAGCACTGTGTCATCCCAGTGTTCATATCTAGAAAGGCAAACAAGGAAGAAACTGATTCGAGAACCCCCAGAAAAAAGAAAAAACGCCGACCAGAATTGTATCGGGAATCCCAGGAAATATCCCTTTCCACAGATATATATATATATATTTTTTTAAATTTTTTTCTAATTGTTTTGTGATCAGGGAGAGTAAAGATGTTGACTGCACGGATGCCAAGTGGAGGATATCAGCAGAGCTTTCTGAACTAGTGGCAAAAACTCACACTTCCCAAGTTTTGCGAACGATGAGTGCACCCGAAAACATACCCAGGTCAGCGGAGGGAAAATCCCCAAATCCCCAAGCATGTCAAATTGAAAAGAAAAATCGAGGAAACATGCCTCGATCGAAAAAATCACAGTTGCAGGGAAAATGCTCCCGGTTTTTTTCCACACAGGGTGTCTGACGGTTGGTTGTGTTCGTTTTTTTTTTGGGGGGGGGGGGTTCAGGCCGATGTCGAATGTGTTGCAACATTGCAACAGTGCCCCTCCCAAACTGTATTCTTGGGAAGCCATTGTGGAAAAAGACAGGATTCGGGCGGAGGAAATATCGAAACTCAACCGCAAGTACAGGTGGTTTACCAAAGCAGCGGAGGGGTTCATGGAACGAATGATGAAAGCAAAGCAACACAGGTGAGATAATCTGTCGGAGCATATTTTGCTTATTGGCAGCAAAACACAGTTGGCCATGCACCATCGCTTATTCTCGAAAAAAATGCTCCCATGTGTTTTCTTGCTTGCAAAAGAAGGAATGAAAAGAAACAAAAAATGGAAAAATCGCTGGAGGGATCCTTTTTTTAGCTGATCTTTTTGATTTTTTTCCCCCCTTTTCAGAGAAGCTTCGGAGACCTCGAACTGTGCTGATAACAACAATACAAAGGAAAAAGGCTGGGTGTCGAGTGCAACTGACGGGTATGTCTGACTAAGGTGTTGCACCATGCCAATACATCGTTAGGATATTGTTCCTTATCATTTTCTCTTTGTCAAAACGATTCGAAATCAAGAAATTAATTTTGATTGACTCTAAATTCAATTAATTTTAATAAGTCGGTTGTCGTTATCATCAATGCATATCATCATCATCATTTCTCTGCTTCGAAATCAGCATAAGCATTTAAGCATTTTATTTTTTTACTTTAGTTTAGTTTTAATTTATTTTTAAAGCTATTCCAGATTCCTGTGTAACACCAGCATTGAAATCTCCTTTGAACATTTTTTTTTTTCTCTTTTTTTTTCCCATATTTGATAGGACTATCAACAATTTTTGTTCAACAGTTTTCGGAACCGAAAAAAGAATGGTGGAATTCACGTGTTCAAAATTCATTGGGGAAAAAAGAAAAAAGATGCATCCTCCTAAAATTGAAAAAGATTCCTCTGGAGTATACATGTTATATATTTTTGAACAATATTCTCATTATATTGACAACGGCGGCGCTGATGATTCATATTTTTATATAAGCTCAATATTTCCTGAAGGAGTTCGTTAGAAGAATCCTAGTCTTCTGATCCTTAGATAATTAAAAAAAAAGTAAAAAGTAAAAAAATAAAATAAAAAAATAAAAAAATAGATGTATGTATATATATTTATATTTTTTTTTGACAATTATTTTATTAATAGTATTTTTGACCTGTTGTCCTGGTTTTTTTTGTTTCGGTGCAGTGGGGGCTGTCATCGATTGCCGGAGTTCTCGAAAGCGGCAATGATACAATCGACAAAAAGCCCACCCATCAAACTTCTCAAGGAACAAGATCACAAGCAAGAACCACTCAGGTAATTCTTTTATTTAAAAGAATTTTTAAATAAAATAAAAAAATTTTACTTCGTTTTCCCATATGTTTTCCTGAAGCACTACTTTTAGTGATTTTTTTCCCCCTTTTTCAAACAATCACTGCCAAATTGCAGCAAGGATGACCCAGCCCTGGGAATTTTGTGAGGTGTAGATCAGTGTCTTAATTTGTATAAAAAAATGTATTAAAAGATATTACATAAATGTAATATAGAAAATTACATATATTACATTTATTACATAATTCCAATTACAAAAAAATCGACCCAATATATTAGTAGCCATCCTATGCACACGTAGAGGAAAAAAAATCACGCTTCCCAGCGGCCACCCCCTCCAAGCCTATGCTGGGAATAAAAAAGCAGCAACTATTTTCAATCTTTTTTCAATGAAATCACAGATATTCTGAAAGGTTTGGAACAAACCCAATATGCTCTACTTCATTTTTCCACATTTCGTACGCACCGATCTAAAAAGAAAAAACCCCAAAAAAATCTATGAGCAAGATAAGATATCGTGGGGAAAAAAAGAATAATAAAAATAAAATAAAATAATTAAAAAATAAATAAATATATATATATATATATATATATATATCCTTTTGAAATTGTCGAGTGCTTCCTTCGGTGCAGATCATGGCATGGGTCTAAAATTGACAATGGCAATAAGGTGGAGGACAGCAGAATGAGGTATTTGGCCGATCGATTCCGAATCCACTGGAATGCCACGTTCGCCTCGACAACGCTTATCACTGAAAACTCACAAAGCATGTAAGCAAATCGACCGCTTGGAAATCACCCCATACAATATGCCCCCAGAGAAAAAAACAACAAAAAATAACCGAACATATGTACAGTTGAGGGTTGCTATTGGAGCATGTTTTTTGTTTTTCCTGCTTTTTTTTTCTATTCAGCGATGTGTGTTATTTATTATTATTATTATTATTTTCTCCCATAGATTCAAGCAGCAACCTGATTCTAAAAAAAAAAAAAGGAAGTCGAATGGCCTACTTCGAAATTGATGGTTTCTTTAATTAGGTCATTTTATAATAGTTGATTGTTTCTGACCCCACTCCTGTTTTTTTTGGGGGGGGGGGGTTCACTGTTTTTTTCCCTTTTTTAAAATTAATTTCCATTCCCACAATGCTGGAAAATTAATTTCTGAAAATTCTTCTCACTCATACATTTTCCCTTCCTTTCCCTTCCCTCCATTTTTTTTTTCCCCTTCTTGTCCATTTTTTTTCATTTTTTTTTCAAAAGGGATGGTCAAAATAAATGGTTCTTTCGTTTTACCATATTGTGGCATATGTTTACTCGTTATTTTTTTTTAATCACTTTTTCTTCTTTCTTTATTTAACTTTTTTTTTCTTTTTTTTTTTCCCCTCTGGAACACAGTGGAGCTTCCACCCCCAGGAATATCTGTTCTGAAACATCCGGCCAGCAGCAAAATCAAATCCATCCATTTTTGTCAGAAAAACAGAAAAACTTTACAACCACAGCAATTCAAGCATCAGCAAACACACAACAACACAAGCGAATTTTTTCGCAAGATTTTATTTCGATGGGAAGCGGGGATGGAACGCCTTTTGACGACAAGGTCAGGGCAACGCTGGAATATACGCACATTCTCAAAACAATAAGGGAGAGGGACGGCTGCTTGAAAGCGGACTGATCTCATGCCAGGTGAAAATCTACCCGAGCAAAACGTCCCTCTTTTTTTTTCTTTCTTTTTTCATTCTTTTTTCTGTTCTGAGAAAAAAGGGGAGGGGGGGGAAATTGGAAATTGAAATAAAAACCTCGGGGAGATCTGAGAAAGGGAAGTTGGGTTCAAGGAATAGTACTGGTGGTGCTTCTGATATATTTATTTTTATATTTATCTTGTTTTTATTTTGGTTTTTTTCAATTTTTTTCGATTTGTTTTGTTTGTTAAGGGGGGGGGGGGGGGGGAAGAAGGGTTGATTTCTTTTGCACAAAACAAAAAAAGAAAAAAAGCCAGGAAGGAATAAAGCTGTCAAAGAATGAATCACACAATCGGAAAAAAAAACACTCACAAAGAAAAAAAAAAAAATCAAAATCTCGTTCGCAACTCTCTCTCACAATGCTTTTTTTTAAAACCTATTTCTTTATTTTTTTATTTCATTGTTTGGATATCAATCAACAATTGATGAGCCTGAATTCGCTTTTGTTTCTGTTTTTTTTTTTTGCACAGGGTTTTCAAATGGGATCATGGATAAAATGAAAAGAGGGGTATGAGCAAATGGAGCAAAAAAAAAAAAAAAAAGATTGCCCATATTTGACATAAAAAAGCCATCGCCTTCAACCTTCAATGCATATATTTATATATATATATCTATTTTTGAATGCAAAACTACGAGCACAGACCATCGACAATTGCAATACTTTGTCAAATAATTAAAAATTTTTGGTTGCGCTTTTTTATTTTTAAGTGTTTTTAGAAAAAAAAGAGAGGTATAATGAGGGTGGAGAGAAAATGATGTGATCATCGGCTCAAAATATATATATATATATTTTCTTATCTAATATTTTTTTTTTCAATTTTTTTTTCAAGTATTTTTTCACTATGGATGAAAAAGAATGGTGAGAAGAGAAACAGCAATGGTTTTTTTTTTCCTCCTGTGGTGTTTTTCTTCCTTTCACGTTCGAAAACTTGATGGAAAAGAATTTACACAGAACCTTTTGAAAAGTATATATAATCAACATTGAAAGAGACTGGATGGAGAAAGAAAGGGGGGGGGAGGATACGAATCATGGATGGAAAAAAAATGACTGGTTTTTCGAGGGTAAAAATTGGTTCGTTCGTTTGTTTTTTTTATACATGGAGACTGTGGGGGAAAGTTTTTTTGGGGGGAAGATCACTGCCGAAAAAAAAAAAAAAAAGAAGAAAGGATTGATTAATTTTAATTTGTTTCTTTTTTTTTGGAAAATAAGGGCAGCAAAAAGAAAAAAAAAAAAGAAAAGGAGGTGGGGGATTGGATTTTGAAAAGCGGAAAAAAAATTGTATCATGATTTTTCAACTGTCTGTTATTGTCTGTTTGTACTTGGATCAGCAAAGAAAAAAAAATCCAAAAATAAGCAAAACCATGAAAGGAGAGCTCATTTGTGCATATTTTTTTTTGTACAAATATTTTTACCAAGCTTTGTTCCTTTCTTTTCCATTTTTTTTGTTATTAAGTGTTTTGGACTCAATGATGTGACAGGGTTACTTTTTTTTTGGGGGGGGGAGGGGGGGGGGGCATTTTGAACATATGAAGGCTATTGAAGGGGGTGTTTGGGGTTGACTAATTTTTCCCTCTTTCCAAAAAAGGGAGGCTACATGTGATCGGAAAAAAAAAAGAAAAAAAAAAGTTGTATGCATGATTAATGATTATGTGGGGAAGAAAACAAAAAATACGGGAGAAAAAAAAAAACAAGGGAAAAAAAAACAAAGGAAAAAAAAACAAAAAAACGGTGAGGTCGATATCTCATTTGTTTTTCTTCTTTTGGGTTTTGTCGCCCAGTGGGTTTTGTTTATTTTTTGTCATAGAAAATATGGCAAGTGGGCACAGATGCATTTTTTTTCTTTCGCATGATTTTTGAAGCGACAAGAAATTCATTGCAAAAAAAACATTACACAATAAGTGCTGGAAATCACAATCTGGGAAGAAAAATGGGGCCAAGGGGACTGGAAGATTCTATACAATATCCATATGTAAATTATTGGCAAGAAACAGTGTTGAGATAGAGATAGGGAGGGGGAGTCGAGTTGCCGCTGTTCATTTTTTCCCTTTTTGTTTTTTGCTTCTGGGGAAATATCACAAACCAAAAAAAAAAGACCGGTCCTAAGCCAGTGCTGAAGATTTGCCCACCAAAGCACTGCCAAAAATCTGGACGAATAGTCGACAGAAAATGGAAAGGGGAGGGAAAGACTGGACTATGGTTTTCTGATAACAGAAGAGAAATTTCCTGGAGGCGGAAAAGAAGACAACAAAAAAACACCAAAAAAAAAATCAACGGTGGGCTGGGGTCATTCGTTCCCCTTTCAAAAAAAAATCTATTTCTTTTCCGAAAGCAACTCTGTATCAACTTAACAAAAATGTCCAATTCTTCATTCTTGACGAAAAAACGTTCCATAGGCCAGAGTGTTAAAACCCCTCAAAAATTTGACAGTCATCCCCCAAAACCAACCAGCGCCCAGCATCTTTCCAAATATACCAATGCTCGACACCCAATCCCCCTTCCCCCCCCAAAAAAAAAATTTGACCTAGAAACATCCGTCAATTCCACAGACCATTTCCCAATCGTCCCTAGTCACAGGAACTGCCCAAGTCCCAAGATGGGCGGAATAATTCGCGCATCGAACCACCCCTTTCCCAGCTTTCGGGCTGTCTGGAAAGTCGATGATTGTAACGCTTCCAAGATCATGCCTGCAAAAAAGCACAAATTCAAACAAACTTTTAAAACGAAGATCCTTTTTTGAAAATTCAATTCCACCCTTAATTGTGGTTATTTATTTCTGATTTTTTTTCCTGGAAATTCTGCCGTTCACGGAAATAGTTGTAAACTACACAAAATTCGATTGAGGGTACACCTGATTTATTCCTGGGCTCAAAGAACCGACCGTAATTTGTCAGACATCGGGAATTATTATGTCCCCGACCAATCAACCAATCCATACCAGGTAAAAGAATGAAGTGATGTAATGTAGATGTTATTTATTTTATTTTTCCATAAAATCTCTTTATTTTTTTTTTTATTATTTTTTTTTTGGGGGGGGGAGAGAAAGAAAAAACAAAAGAAATATGTTTCATTTTTCTCAAATTACAAACATATACATATACATATGTTTTTATTTTTATTTTCGTGTGTGTATTCAACTGTTTACTTTCTTTGTGCATGCCTTTGAAAATAAATAAATAATAATAATAATAATAAATATATATATATGTATATGTATATATATATATATTACCTAAAGAGCGACATTGATTCTGCCCCCATGCCTAAGCAATGCCCCAAAATTCCAGACAGCACCATATCGTGCGCTGAAACCACAGCCACTTTGGTCTCCTCCTTTTCAACGAGGTCGGTCAATCGATTCCAGGCAACCCCCATCCTGGCCCAAAATTCCTCCAAGGGCTCCCCCGACTTTGGGAATTCTCCACCCCTCACCTTAAAAAAACAAACATTCACCTTGTTATGTGGTTGTTGTTGCAAAGACCCCGGAGTTTTCCGAAACAGAAATGGCAAAAAAAAAAAGAAAAAAAAAAACACTACAAATTGTGAGGACAACAGCAGGGTGATTGTTAATTTTTTAAAGTGATATTATTAACTTAGCAACCAGTTCGCAACCCTCCTGTAATTATTTAAAAAAAAAGGAAAAAGAAAAAAACTCAGCAAAGACCATCATTGAATGCATCAAGAAAAGAAGATACAGACAAAAGAAAAAAAAAACGCTGAAAAAACCAAACAGAAAAACTGAGGGGACGAAACGAAACTGAATAAAAATCAACAAAGAAAATCAACCAGCCTATTAACACATTTCTGTGAACGGGCTGAACTCGGCCTTTTAGCCGTGTGTAAAATATGCAAAAAAGTAAATTAAATAAATAAATAAATAAATAAATAAATAAATAAATAAATAAATAAATAAATAAATAAACCAATTGACTACCTCAGAGATCGACGACATTTCCCATTCACCCGCTTCCCAAGCCATCAACTCATCCCAAGTTTGTATGGGGGCTGAACTATTTCCAACCAATTCCCGCCCGTTCACCAGTAATTCGGATGTCCTTTTGGCTCGTGCCAAAGGGCTGCTCACCACGACATTAAACTGAATAGCCAAAAACCAAAATTAAGAAACTCAAACTTGCTGAATTCGACACCCTACAAAGATTTTATCCATGAACTCATAACCCCCCCCCCCCTTTTTACTCCCCGCCTCAAGAAAAAAAGAACCAAAAAAAAAGCAAGGAATGCCCTTAGCTTTTAATTTACCTTTTATCCGATGAAAGAAAATGCACAGCACTATCTGAAGAATCGGAAAAAACAGAAACGCATGTGGGTGCGAAAAAAAAACTTTCAAAAAAGAACTTCACAAGAGCATCGGCCTATCTTGAAAGGGTTAACTTCCTTGCAAATTCCACACCACCTACAGAAACCACTGCTGGCCCCGAGGTCAGCTCAAAATCCAGCCAAACCAGCAGAGACAGAGAAAGAAAAAATAATCAAAGAAGGGAAAACACAAACACACACACATACACACAGTTCTCTATGCGTTATTGTTCAATACGTTGAGATCTCGAAGCAGGTCGGCAGTTTTCTCGGTCAGCAGCTCCCCTATTGCTGAGCAAGCCTCGTCCCTTCGCCCGATGACTAATCCAGCTTCTGTGCTTTCCGTTCCTCCATTTCTGACCAGCACCAATCTCGCCTTGGAGGCCCTTCCAGCACCGTCCGGCCGAAACGGAGGGTCAGGAGACTGAAAAAGCAAGAAGAAAAAAAACCCAAAAAGAAAACAAAGGTCATGTTCATGGTTTGATTAATCATTGTCGTCCCAGGATTCTGATTTCAACACAAAATCATCCAGGTGTTGGGGTTTTTTTTACCACACTGTATCTTTTTGAAAATGGCTCCTCAATTTTCTTTTTTTTTTTTTAGTTGAAAGCAAAGGTCTTCGATCTTTATATGACTAGGAAGAAGAACGAGCAAATCCACACAAGGAAAAGTTTTTCAACTATATATATATATAGTTTTTAAGTTTTTTTGGGTGGCTTTTTTTTTTTAATTTCCTCCTCGCACCTGGTTCAGCTTATTGAGTGTCACTCTGGGAGGTCCATCTGATTCATCGCTGGGTTGGAAATCGACCACGGTGGTGGCAGCGTTGCTTTGGAGGAGTCGGCGAAAGTGGGTTGGAGGTAATCCAACCGCCGAACATATCAGTGCCTTTGCACAGGAAAACAACCAGGAAAAACAACCTGAGATGAGTTTCTCAGTCTATCCCCGTTCCATTCTGTTGCAAGACCCTTACAAAAACGGTTCTTTTTTTGGGGTGGGGTGGGGTGGGGGGAAATGGCGTGCAACAGATATGTGGAAATTTGCCAATACAAGGGGGGAAAGAATTATCAAGGTTGTTTTGAGATGTTCCCATATTTGTTGTTTATGACTAGTGCTGAAAGATCCCTGATTTTTTCCGAGATTGAGGAAGCCAGGTGTTGATGATGATATTAATCATCGATTTAATTTAATTTTTAACTTAATTTATTAACAAAGAGAGCCTCTGTTGTTTTCCAACCCCCCCCCAAAAATAAAAAAATAAAAAAATGGAAAATCGAGAAGTCGAAAAATAAATTTTATTTTTCGTCGTTTCTGCTCCACAAACCATACATGTGCTTTTCAATGCATATGGTTTTTAAAAATTCCAAAGAAATGTTTCAATAAAAAATATATAGATATTTTAACAATTGAATTTTTTTGATTTTGTACCTGATTGACAGCATTGTGGGCAACCACCAGCACAGTTGAACATGAATCGTCTGACAGCAAAATATCTCTCCATGCCAAAGACGCTCGATACCAAAGTTCCCTGGTACAAATAATATTGATGTGAGGAGATTGTAAAGGTTATGGAAAAAAAAAACAAGACGAATATAAAATTTTATTAGATTAAAAAAGTTCGAATACATAATATTTAAATTACAAAAAAAAAATGGTTGGGAAAAGAAAAAAAATGAAAATTGACAATGGATCTGGGATGGCTTCATCGAACAAACACAGCATGCGTTTATTATGTGATTTAGTAAACAAAAAAGAACCCTTAAAAAAAGCTGCAAAAAGGAATATAGATCTATAGATGTACATGTGTGTGAGTGTGGTGGTTCTCGATAATGAATATTTAGCTGAATTAATGTTATTATTCTATTTTATTTTTATTTTTATTTATCGTGTTTTTTTTTGTTTTTTGTTTTTTTTGGGGGTGGGGGTCACATTGAGCTCATTTTAACCCAAGTCAAATCCAAAAGGTGCCTCTAAAATTACTAACCCGCTCGACCGAGAGATGCGCGTTTAAAAGGAATACATCTCCTTAAAATATGAATGCATCGGAAAATTGATGGACTGAAATTAATATACAAATGTATCGAAAAATGCATGTGTTTAAATTAAAAAAGGGTTATTCTAAAAAATAAAATTGCAAGAGAGGCTCACCTTTCTCACCTCACAGGTGCATGGCCATCGATTTCGAAATCCCAAGGCTTCTTTTGCCAATCTAGATAAAGGTCTCCGAATTTAGATTTGCCTTCGCCCTTCATCAAGCCCTATTGTGAAATCAATTCAAAATCACAAAAAAAATTAATTAAAAAAAAGATATATATATATTATATATATATATGAGAGAGGCATTCAACAGAAAAAAAATTGAAGAGTTTGGAATTAGTGATTTCCTCCCCCCCCCCCCCCAAAAAAAAGGGCAAGTTGGAAAAGAAAACAGATGTATGAAAATAATAATTCGAACATTAAAAAAAAAATTGGGCCACAAACCTGGAAAGAAAAAAGATCGATTTCCCTGAGCACTGGCATGACTTTTCGAGGGCCCTCTCGATTATTCCACACGATTTCTGCCGTCTCGCTGGCCCTTTGTAAAGGACTATTTATCAGCATATCAAAATTCTCATCTGCTAGCTGATTTTGCAAAAAAAAAAAGAAAAAACAATCAGTTTCTATATCATAAAACAAAAACATAGGCCATACTTTATATCAACTCCTCAATTAATTGTTATAAAAAAAACTTTCGACAGAATCTATTTATGGTCTGAATGACACTACTAAATCCTAATATATATATATATATATATATTCCAAGCGTCAAACCAAAATTAGTCAGTGCTTACGTAATCATTATCAAGACGTCATAAAAGACACTGACGCTTTTCGTCAAAAAACACAATCCTCCCTCATCCTCAAGCACCCTTTCGTTGCGATTTTCAACAACACCGATTTGCGCCACGGCCAGCGAATCTCACCAGTTCCTGCGTGGTCTGTGCCTGGGCTTTTCCTAGCTCCGTCAAGACCGACAGGTCCGAGCATCCTTGAATCCTACCCTCCGCGTTCCACGTGCTTTGGCCGTGCCTCACAATCACGACACGCTTCGCGGTCTTTATCGGTGGCAAGGGCAGCGTGGTCAGATCCCGACGGTCGTCCAGTTCGGTGTATTCGTCAACCCACCCACCCGCAGTGTCCAGTCCAACACCAGCCACGCATCGCATCACAGCGGATTCCCCACGTTTCGCAGATGACTTACACCCTCCTGGAAGCGTCACGCTGGCAGTGTTTGTTGTATTTGGTGGGGGATTGGACGTTTTCCCCCACCCCGATTGACGACGAGGGATGCGTGTCGCTGGCGCTTGCCAAGCGCTCCTGGGTTTTAAAATCTGCCTCTGGAGCAAGGGCAGATTATTCGCTATATTCAGCATCCGGAAAAAAGAAAGATATTATCTGAGGAAGGCTGGAGTTGGAAACACCACCACAAGAAACAGATCCGAAAAGCAACCACGTGAAGCTACTTCTGAGCGTCAGTCTTTAGGCCAGCAGTACAGGTTTGTCGTACCGTACTGTACGACAGTCATGTGGGATATACAAATGTCCAGTATCTGGGCGTAAAGGTTTTTCTTTGCCAGAAACATGCCAGCAACGGGGCTAGTGGGAGGCAAGGTCTTCGCCGCAGACTTCGGTTCGCGACGCTCCCGCGCTTTGGGAAGAGTTGCATCGAATCCCGGACGGCGGGATCTATGCGGCCGTGCCCGACGGACGAGAGGTGGTGCTTCTCGACGGCTAGTTTGCTGTGTCGCGGGTTTGGAGGGGATAAAGCAATATGAAGGCGACCTCAGGGGGCACGAATCCTCAAAGTTTGCGGTGGTGGTTTCGCGGTTTAATGATCTGGTGACGAAAGCCCTTCTGGATGGCGCTGTAGCTGGTCTCACTCGTTTTGGAGTGGAAAAGGAGAATATCGACGTGAGTGCTTTGGATTGATCGCTGATAAAGAAATTCTAGAAGAAGGTCGATAAGAAATATCAGCCACTGGAATGTTTTTGGTACGTAGTCATGTTGCCCATTGATTTTTTTATATTTTCGATTCTCTTCTCAGTGATTAAATTGAATTACGTTAATAAGGGTTAATCAAGTTTGCTTTTGAGTGAAAAGGGGAAAAAATAGGGAAAAAAAAGAAAACAGGAAAAAACAGGAGCAGAAAAATGCCAGACAATGTTGGAATGGGCTAAGCAGGCATCTCGTTTTTTTTGTTTTTTGTTTTTTTTTTTGGGGGGGGGGAGGTTGTTTAATTGATCGACCGTTTTTTGAAGTTGTCTGTTTTATCACTCGAATGTTTTTTTGTTTTTTGTTTTTTTTAAAGGTGGTCTGGGTGCCTGGGAGTTTCGAACTACCATTCATGGCGAAAGCTATGGCAAAATCTGATACATACGAAGCAGTGATTTGCGTCGGGGCCGTGGTAGGAATTTTTTCTAAAATTATTTTTTTACTGATTTTTTCTACCCAGATAAAATACCATTTTTTTTATTTTTTTTTAATCTTGTCTTCATATACCCACTGTTGAACAAAAGCGAAATAGGGTAATGACGCAAAAAAAATAGGGTGGCAGAATCGACCACAGACATTCGTGCATGCAAAAAGCCACTGGTGATTCTCAGCATTTTTTTTTTTTACATTTTTTACATTTTCTACTTTTTCTGACCTATTTTTTATTTTGGTTACTTTTTTTTTTCCCTATGAAACTCGATTTACACATCGATTCTAGATTTCGGTTTCATCCTTTCAATCTTTACGCAATCGACAACGTTCTTTTTTCAATGGCCCAAGCGGTTCAGAATTCTCAGCATCATATCGGGAAGTTTCGTTTTGGGTGAAAAAAAAGCATGTGTCGTTTTTTTTTTTTTTTCCTGTAGATTCGAGGGAGCACCTCTCATTACGACGCCGTGGTCAGCGGAGCGACAAGCGGTGCCATGAGTGCAAGTTTGGATTCGGGTGTGGATATTTCTTGCTGGGTTTTTTTTGGTTTTTATTTTTTCCTAACGGCTTTGGGGAAACCTACGTGTTGCAAAAGTGAACGCATGAGAGCGACCCCCCCCCCAAAAAAAAAGTAAAAAAAAATCTAACTCGAAAAAGAAAAACTGTTGTGTCACTGCTATTTTGAGCAATCCATTGCTGCAAGCATTCCTTTTTCCCCGATCCACTGAAGCAAGATGTTGCTCAACCAAATTGTTGAATATTTTAAAATATATATAAAAAATATATATATATATTTTATATATATATGTATTTTTTTATCATTTTTTTATATGTTGCATGGTAGCGTAAAATCACCTTCTTTGTAAGCGTTTTTTTCGTTTTTTTTCTCACAGGTGTCCCCGTCGTGTTTGGAGTCTTGACATGCGATAATATGGAACAGGTACGCGTGCCTTTCCTTCATTATTATTGCTTTATTTTTCCCCCCATCAATAGACCTCCATTTTGTTTCATTTCACATGCATCGAGCAGTGTATGTTTTCTTTCAATTTTGCTGGCTCAAAAGTGGCCTGCCCTAAATTTGCACAAGAAAATGAAAATGTGGCCCCAAATTCAATGATTCAACTTTAAATGTTTGAAACACAACACTGATTCGTCTCTGTTGGTTGTGAGTTCTGAGGTATGGTCGATTGTTTTATTGGATGTGGCCCGAGCCCTACCAACTGTGGCCCAAAAACTATCTTATAAAAAATTGTTTTCGCCCCGTCGTGGCCCAAAAAACTGCCAGTGAAATTTTTTGGGGGGGGCCACACTGGGCCACAAAAAAAAACACACACTGACATCGACCAAGATGTACAAGATAAAGAAAGGTTTTCTGAGTGGCAGCCATTTCTCTCAGGGAATTTTTTTTTCTAGTTTGCAATGCATGTGTGGGTGTATGCTACCCCCTTCTACCCCATCCGCGATGCCCTACTGAGCACCCAAAAAGATTCATACTTTTATTTATTTGTTTTTAATTCTTTTTTTAAAGAGAAAGAAAGCTGTTCATGTGTGTGTTGTGTGTGTGTTTTTTTTCCCCAGGCGCTGGACCGTGCAGGTGGAAAGCTGGGAAACAAGGGCTACGAATTCGCAATCACTGCTTTAGAAATGAGCAGCACCATCGAACAGTTGAAAGAAGACGAAAAGGCTATCGGTCGATGGGGTAGCGATGTCTGACTTTTTTCTCGTGTTTTTTTTGGGTGCGATTTTGGATAGTTGGCAATGTTTTGATATTCAAGTTTTGGAACGGAATGTAATGAAATGAAATGGTTGTCTTGCAGTGGCATGGTTGGGGGTTGTGTTGGGTCTTTTTTTGGATATCCACGGCAGCCAGGTGGTGAAAATTCATTCAAAACAAGATTTAAGAATTGGCTGGCACAAGAGATCCTTTGGTAAAGTTCGCCCAGCAAAAAATTGAATTAAAAAATATTAATAAAGAAATATGATACGATGGGCATTGGAAAGAGGAGTATTAGAGTCGACCAAACGCATTGCCTCAACAGTACAATATCTCAAAAATACACACCGCCCAGCGGAAAATCCTGAAATTGAAGAACCAAAAAATGGGGAAGGATAATTAATTTTCTTAATCTATAGATTAAGAAAATAAATTTGCAAAACCCCTGAATGGTTGAGAAGTGATTTATGTGATTTATGTTTGTTTTTTGGTTGAGAAGTTACGAGCGGTGTTATGAAAAAACGAACCTCATACTGGCAATACAGCTGAGGGGAGGGGCAGCGCACGGACTCGGCTGCAATCACTGCAGAAAATTAACAGATGAACTTGATCATCAACTTGAACTTGTTTCGTAATACAATCAAAGACGTTTCGCCGATTTCTGCACGGAAATTAATAACGCAGGTGACTAACCCCCGCCCCCCAACTTGTCGTCCGTGTTGGTTGTTTCTTTGGTGGTGGATTTTGTTCGGTCCAGTCTTGTGAGCGCTTTTCCTTCTTTTTACAAAAGAGTTGAAGGGCTGTGCGCCCTGGTGAACACCATCCAATAATAATGCTGGCAAGTGGTGGTGTGGTCACCAAATTACTGTACATACCAAGGGAAAATGCATAATTCTTTCCCTGCACATCTCTTGTAAGCGTGGTTTTTCCATTTTGCTTCAACCTCTTTTTGAACTGAAACTGCATGCATCCTTCCCTCCCATGATATGTATCCAATCAAATTTGCTTTACAAACCGATCACAACAAAATATCCTCAACTGTGTCAATCTTTGTCCAAAAACATATTTTTAGAAAATAAGAATCCTATTTTCTTTCTCTGTTTTTTTTTTCTCTCTCCCATGAGTAAAAAAAGTGTCATTGGAATGGGAAAGCACAGACCAAATCGCTCAACATTGCAACACACTGACGGATGTTCTCTGTCAATCTTCTGAATTTTTTTTTTCAACTCTTCCCACTGAAACAGCCCATCCTCATCAAACCACACACATATGAATAGTCTTGTTTAAAAAGGAAAGACCCTGATGCTCCCCCAAAAAACTTTTCTTTTTTTAATAACCTTTTGCCAACTTGGAATTGCCCCCAAGTGCAGGTTTTTTTTTCCTTGTATATTTTTGTCACAGGTTGGTTACCCTTGTCTCCTCATAAACTCAATTGAATCCAATTATTTCTAGTCTATATTTTTTTTTTCCTTTAATTTTTTTTCTTAGTGAACGCAAGAAATGCAACTTGCGCATGGCATATTCTGTATCTATGAATGAAAAAAACAGATTGAAACTCTCTCATCACCATCACCCCCCACCAATAAAAGTTATCAAGAAAAAGCAAAACAATCTGACATCAAATACCGTAGTTGAAAACAAAACAAAACAACAGACAGCACGAATGCTCTTTTCACATTTTTTTCCCCTTTTTTTCTATGTGGTGGGTGGGAGAAGGCCACCATCTATGACTCTGACCTCCCATGCTTTCAACCCGAAAAATATCCCGTGTGTAAAATGCAATTCTGCAGTCATCCTTCAGTATTATCAACTTGAAATAACTCAGTTCGAAAAAAAAAAGTAACACCCACAGACCCAAGTGTCACAACCCGTAGTTGGTAGATTTAAGGACGGAGTTCATTTTTCCTTAAAATCTCTCTTATTGGTGAAATAAAAAACTCTCAAAGGGCATGCAAGCCTATGTCAAACAAACATTTTAAACATTTTTCTTTGTGTTTTTCTTTTTTAAGGAAATCGTTTGGGATACATCAAAACAGTAAGCACCAGCATTTCTGCTCTATATATGTATTTTCATTTGACAAAAATTAATTTCTACCATCGGCTCTCTCTTTCTTACCACACACACACGAATAGTATTTTTTTCTGTCTATTTCACCACTATTTTTTCGACTTTTTTCATTTTTTTGGTCAGTAGTTCTCCCACCCCCACCTCCTCTTAATCGTTCCACGGACAATCAATGAATCTTTTATTCTCTTTGTGTGTATTGTCCGAGTTACCAGTTTTCACTACTAGCGCTAGTACTGAAAATGACTTCCACGTTCATCATTCCTGATCGTGTGGACCGAACACTCCCAATAATTATAAGGCGTGTGACGGAGCTAGAAAGAACATGGCAGATGTACTGCCACGAAATGTCACAATTATTCCGATGTTAATTCGGATGAACGGAACTCACCAGCTCACACTGATAAACAGTCGTATTACGCGCTGCTCTATGTGAGACCTGGTGGTTCGTACGTTGGGTTCAACTCCCAGCGAGGTCGATGACGTAGGAATAGTTGTATATCGATGTGCTGGAAGATATCGAATAGCTGGCACGCCAACCCATGGCAGCGCAGAGTACTGGGAGTCATACTATAGGCACTGTCAAAACTGTGACATCCGAGGTATGACTCCCATGAAACGTGCAGCTGGGAAAACAAGGAGCCAGCGAAAACACGATGGAATACAGCGCATCGAATATAGCCCACTACGAAATACGATCTTTAAGGTGATCGATACAGCTATAAGTCGGGTCGCTTGTCGACCCTTGCTGTGACGCCGAACTCGCAGCCAACACATGTGCGCTAGCACTAGAACTGGCTGCGAGTATAAAAATAGGGCGAAGTTTTCTAAAGAGAACTAAGTTTCTGAAAACCTCGGCGGTATACCCCCTCGGAAGTTTATTAAAAGTTTACTGAAGCTCTGAATCGGACGTGGAAAAGATTAGCTATCGGATCCGCACGGGAAATCTAATTCGGACGAGGTATAACTTAGATCTATTAATAAACATACCCAAGGATATGTATTACTGTTTTTCTGTGGGATACACCATCCCTTCTCTTTTCTGTAAACATTTTCTTACAAAGTATATATGTGTGTGAGTGTGTGTGTGTGAATAAGAACTCAGAGGAAATCTCTGAAGGTTTCCTCTATCCTTATGATTTCTGGATAAAGAGGTTGATGTTTCTGAAGTGTTTGTGGAGTCAGTTGGGAGACTGAGAGTAAAATAGGCTATTTCTGAACAGCCTTTAATCCTAGATGTCAGAAGAAGGAAAAGTAAGAGTAGAGGGAAGGTGCTGTCCTTCCCTTAGGAGTTTTTGCACTCAGAGGAGCTGCCCTCTCCTCTGAGTGTCTCCTTGTCTTTTGTTGTGTTTCTCCCTTCTCCAGCTCAGTTTCCAGAGTCCCCTTAGGCCATGGTCTCTTAGCGACCACCCTCCAGGGGACTCCACTTTCTGTCTCAGTCTCGGGAGCAAGGCCCTCTTAGCGGGTGTCTCCGTCGACTTTGACTCGTATTGCGTTCAGGTGCCTGGTCTTAGGCCTTTCGTGAGTGGCAGGGTTCGAACTTATGACTGTTGGATTGCGATGTTTTGATTGTGCGACTGGTCTTAGCCGACTTCTTGGGTGACGATAGTCTCAGTGCGTCGCAGTTTAAATACCGAGTTTTTGATATGACATTCAAAGTCGGTGTAGTCCGACTCAGTTGCTGTAGACGGACTCTGCAGCAGTTCGGTGCGACTCTATCTTTAGTCGCGGCGCGAATGAAAAGTTAGTAGTTGCGCCGAATGCGTTTTCTGGATCGTCACAAGGCGTCCCAAGCTTCGCCTTGTTGATGGGACACATGCAGTCGAGGTACGATAAACTTCACGAAGGGGGGAAAACACGGAGCGTTTGTGCGGTTTACTAACGCGCGCGGTTGGTTTCTGTAAAGCTATTTTGGGAGCCGGATGGATGGATGTCCGACGAGTAGCGGTAGTGGCAGTAGCGGACTCAGTAGGTGATAGGGGAGTAGCGATTATGGGGCGACACCCCTCCAGCACCACCAGCCTGCGATTGGCATTGGGATGTTGGATTGCATCAGTTGCAGCGCCACAGGTCCCACAATGTTGTTTCTGGCTTTTGTCGGTGCAGAGAGACTTCGACATTCTCGAAAGAGGTTGCAAAGTAAAGGCAAGGTCAGAAAATACAGACAATCCCGAAAAACCTCAACAAATAAGTTTCAAGAGTTTATGGCATCAGGTCAGTATGGTGCATGATTAGTCATCACCACATGCCAGAAAGTACATCCCTCTTCTTTCTTTGCCATAAAAATGTTGTTTTTATTGGGGGGGGGGGGGGGGTTCCAGGCAAGCAGACAAATCATGGACAGTCCCAAAAACAATAGTGATATAAAACTACCCAGTGGTGGCTCTTTAGAATGCTTACAAACAACAGGTAATAATCAACAGCTCAGCACAAAATCAGTGCATCCATGGAAGGAAACAGCAAATACAATTTATCCAGCAGGATAAATTTGTAGATCTGTTTTTCGAGTTATCTCGGTGGTGGTTGAACGAATGCGATTTGCGATTTCAAGGGAAGCAAAAAAAAAAGCAAACATATGACGTTTCAAAAAAAAAAAAAAAAAACTGCCCAAAAATTCTGAACAAAAAATTCATCTCGGCTGCCATTCTGCCCTCGATCGCTCCAATGCTCAGGCCATCGGAAATCGAGATCCATCTATCCACCACCACGGCTCCATCCCACCTGATCAAACAGAAACCACTCAAAAGACTCGGAATTCCAACAACACAGGCGACCATGAAGTCTTCCTCCACTCTCAGAGAGCTCGCACAATTCCATACATCGGAAATCCTTCTCCCCCCCCCCCCAAAAAAAAAGGGCAAGCTTTCAGGGTCGTTAAGTGAAGTCCTGATCTGGTAAAATGAAACGCAGAGCAGAGAGAATGAAATAACACTTGTCATACTACCCTGCACAACCCCCACCTCCTCCCATCTATTTTTCTTTTTTAATGCTTTCTCAAGGATCCAACAGCAAAAAAGCGAAACAATTCTTTGGAATATATGTGTGTGTGTTTTTTCTCCTGTTCAAGTCTTACGATGTGTACAGCTCTGTTTGCCAGTACGATAGGAAGTCCTTCCTCAGCTCTGTGGATTGAGATTTCCCTTCCACCTCCTTGGTTTCAAACCTTCCATCCGATGTTCAAAACAGGGCATCGACAGCCGTCCAACACCTGGCCTTCAACCTAATCAAAACAACACCACTCTCTTGCATCGACCCCCAAAAATTCTTATCAAAATAAATAAATGAATAATTAAAATTTCAAGAAACCAAGAGGGGGGAGGGCGTCAGATAAAGTTTTTCTGGTGCACAAACATAATCCCTCTTCACACACACAAAAACAAGACAAACCGGGATCACCAGTTATTAGTCAATGATGGGAAAACACCAGTGCTACTCTGTGGCATCAACAAACCCACAGTATATAAAAAAAAGCTAACATTCTGGAAAATTGTGAGTTGACCAGACCTGAGGGCAGCACAGCCATTGGAGGTTCACTGCAAACTCGGACTGAAGCAGTCGCTCCTTTGAGTTGAAGTATTGACTCTCTGGCAAGGGTCCTCCTGGATGAAAACAACACCACCACAATCCCAAAAACTGAACAACAAAAACGCCCAGGAATTCCACACAGAATGACTATGGCCAGGATGTATCCGCCCCCCCTTCCCAGAACCACCACAAGGTTCTGTTGAAATAATAATTTAAAAACACGAAAAGAAACAAAAGTTGGTTACCTCATGGTCCTCAGCAACAGACGATGCTCCGCCTTCGCTCCTTGGACAGACTTGCTCCTCCTCTTCTTCTTGTTCATTTTCTTGCTCCACCGCTTCCCTCTCAGAGCTTGCTTTGTCACTGGGACGCCCATCACCCTCCTTCAGTACTTCGTTTCGTTCCTGCTCTTGTGAAATGTTTTCTCCAGCAACGGTGCCTCCATGGGCTGTGCTCCTTTCCAAATCTGCTGATGTCCAGGGTTTACGGGAGAGCGTTGCAGAAACTGGGAAATCGACCAAATTCACAACCACTTGCTGATTTGATTTGGGATCCCAAGAGGGGATGTCTGCTTATGTTTTTTCTGTTCGCTTTCGGGAAGAAAACAAAAAATCACAGCTCCACGGACTCCACAATGTCGAGGTCTCTGTGTTGATAGGTTTCAAAAATAGAACAAAAAATCATCGCCTGACAAATTTGATGACAGAGGTTTTCTTTTCAGATGCAGAGCATAGACACCTTTTGGCTTCAGATTCCAGTTGACGGTTGTCCTTTTCCTCTGCACCACAAAAAAACACAAGAGAATATTTCTGGTGCAAATCAGAAAATCACAGATGAAATGGAGCATGTTTATAGTGTTATTTTTTATTTTTTTTCATATTTGTTCGACTCAAGGTTGAAGGAGTTGTACCTCTTCTTTGAATGCAGCTTGTGCAATGACTCCATTACGAATCTGGACCTTCAGGCCAGCACCTAAATTTTTGAAAAAAAAAAAAAAAAGGAAAGACAAAAACGCTGACTGAACCAAAAAAGAGCATGGTTTCATGAGGGTCCAGGATATAAATCAGAATTTCAAAAAGATTAATACATTTTTTCCATCGCTGCAAAGATCATGGAATTACCCCATCCCCAATAAACAAAAAAACAAAAAAAGGACCTCCCAGGAGGTGGTCCTGAAGGTGCTTCATATCCTCCATAGAGAGCTCATATTCCACCTCGGTAGTAATAACAGCTCGCATTCTCCTTCAGGAAAGGTATTATTAAATACTACCCATCGTTGTCGATCGATTGAAACGCCGACCCGCACATACGGATGTATGATTCAACGACAGCAAGCCAAATCAGAAACCAAAAGATACTTCAATCGTATACACCTCTGTTCCCTCCCCATCGCTCTCTTTCCTTCGACGATCAGAAACCCCAGCTCCAGGTCCCAGACATGAAAGGATTGAAAGCTTTTTAGGCAGGGTTCGCAAACAGGCTGCTTTAATATGTCGCACTCGAGTGAAAATGATCAGCGACAGATCAGTGTTGCGAATACCCTCCTCAAGTGCTGCGTCCTTTTTCTCCACTTCCTAATTGATCGAGCAATTATCGGTTTGACGAGAGAACGATGCATCGATACATATGTGACTTTGTGGGGTACTTGAGAGCAGCGAGCGACTAGTTGAACGAGTGCGAACATATCAAAGCAAGTAAATACACAACAAGAAGCTCCTATGATTGAACCGGAAACATATATGTGTGCATGCATGCTTTTTCTGACCTTGCGGAAATAGAAGAAAGAAACCAGCAAATCTAAATCACAAACAACACTGGTAAAGTTTTGTCCACAAAAAATGGAGCACATGATTCAGCAAAACCAGCTTCGAACTTACATATCTCTGCATATGACCAAGATTTCTTCTCCTATTTTTTTTTGTTTCCCTCGACCCATCTTTCCATACAGCACCTGCCCCCCCTCCCTCCTTTTGTTTTTTTTTGGCAAATTTCCACATCCAGAGATTGTGGTAATAAGAAACACCAAATACTGCAAAAACTTCAAAAATAAAAATCAATTCTTCCCCCTTTTTTCACCATCCCCCTATGCCTGCCTTTTTTTTTTTTTAACCCAAATGCATTATATGTACACACAATTATACGCAACATCGACGGTGTAATACATCGGCAGCATTTGGAGTTCCAGACAAATTGCTCCATGCAGATTTTTCCAAATTTCATTGATTATTTTTTGCTTTTCCGCTTTTTTGCGTTAGTATCGATTTTTTCTTTTTCTTTTGAAAATCGTCTATCAAAACTAACTCGCTTGGGGGAAAAAAATGACGAAGCACATCCTACCAGCCTCCCAAATTTTTAATATCATGAACTGTTCCAGTTTCATACTGAAAAAAAGCAATTGATTGTTTCTTTCATAATATACAACCTTGAGATTGGCTTCAAGTGCCTGAGGTTGCCCCCGACCCAGTTGCTGCTGATCCTTCACCTCCAATCCTCGTCGAGCCCGCGAAATACGGATGCTTGAGGGCATCGGAAGCCTGCAAATGAACAACCCACACCACCATTTATATGTACAAACTGGCATTGATTAATATTTAATCAACCAATTAGTTTCAAGCATATATCATGCATGTCACCACAGTAACTCGCAGAGATTCTCCCAACATATAATCCAAAAACAAAATTACGAGGGCAAAAAAAGCAGGTTGGGGTAGTGTTTGCTTGAAGTTGAAAATAAAAATGGGGTCGAAAAAGAAAAAATCCTGTCATTGTTTAAAGGTTTAGAAGGTGTTTATAAAGGTTTTCAGATTTTTCCGTTTTCCATTTCTTCAAGCTTACATGAATTCTCTGCGAGGGATCGCAGTGCAGCATTTTCATGAGCAAATCCAATGCATCCTGATCGCCTCTCATGCACTCCTCCATCGTCGTGTTCAATTCTCCTGGTTCAAATTCAGGAAAGTTCATCCTGCAAAAATCCACAAGGAAACAATCATTAAAAAAAGGAAAAGAAACATTTCAGCTCACTCCTGAATTGCTTCAAAAAAATATGTTTCGGAAGGAATTCACAAGATAATGGAGTGTGCCCCGGGTATGTCGAAAACCTCACCACGACGGAAGCTCTGTGACACCTGGCCATATTTCCTCATTCGGCGACCCAAGCATCTGGAATATCGCGAGCAGCTGGGTGAAATAGCACTCCCCTCGGAGCAGAGGCTTCTGTGTGACGGGCAAACAACAAAACATAGAACACATTTACCCCCGTCGAGAAAAAACAAAAATAAATATCAAGCAACTGAAAATAAAATCATCCCAACTCACCCCGAGGAAGAGCTCGGCGAAAATGCAGCCCATACTCCACATGTCGATCTGATAGGTGTATTGCCCCCCTAGAAGAATTTCAGGGGCCATGTACCAGAGCGACATTACCTAATCAAAAGTCAAATCAAACAAATCAAAAAATAAAAACAGAACCCCTCAGAAACACAATTTCACACAGCCAAAAATACACGGAGCCTATATGTCCAGGCCCGTTAAAAAACCGAACAGCCAGGGCTTTTTCAGAAGTAGAAAAAACAAATCACAGTAGTAATGAGGATTTCCGACCGCACAACTCATTAATCAAATTAAGGAGATTAAAAACAATGTGTTTTTTCATGAAAACTTTCAGATGTGCATAAAACAAGTGTATACAAAAGGTGGTGAATTTTCAGCACCATCCAACGCGTACATCAGGAGTTTCAGTGGATTTCATCTTTGGATGGCAAATCAAACTTCCACACGCGTTTAAAAACCGGACAGCCGATTACCCGATTTACAGTACCTCATGTGTGTAGGTCGAAACGGGCACCGTCAGATTCCTCGCCAGACCCATATCTGCAATCCTCACGGTTGGCTTTTCATTCGGTGCGGTTGAAACGAGGATATTCGCCGGTTTGAGATCCCGATGCACGATACAATTTACATGCAGCTTCTCAACTCCGGTCAGCAACTCTTTCATTATGTGCTGCAAACAGAGAGTTCTCTTAAACTCAAAGAGTAAAAGAAAAGGAAAAGCTGGGAAAAGCTGGGAAAAGCTGGTTGAGGTACCTGTATCACTTCCGGATTCAGCCAGTGGGGGATATTCTTGACTCTAAAACACTGCTTGTCAAAAAAAGTTTTTAGGTGGCACAAGTGCTTCTCGAACACCTGGACAGTTCCATCACAACAGGTCGCGCCTCAGTCGAAAAAACAAAACAGGTCGCGCTTCAGTCGAAAAAACAAAACATGCACAGAGGAAAAAAAAGCATAACAGCATCCTCACCAAAAGCACGCTGTGGTCTTCGTCGAAGAAATGGTCTTCGAGCCTGCGACGAAACGAAGACAAGTTAGCCGCGTTCAGTGAAGAGATGAGCGAGAGAGGTTGCCATCGATCCACGCACCTTACAATGTGCTCACTCTCCTCGTTCATCCACTTTAACATGCCGACTTCGCGGATAACAGAAACTGGAATGCCCTCCTCTGGGCAAACCTCGGCCTTGGCTCTCTTCACCGCCACAACCCGCTCCGATGATCTTTCTCTTGATAGAAAGACCTCACCATACGTGCCTTCGCCCAAAAGTTTTCGTTTTCCCAGTGAATAGCGATCCATTTCTTCCGTGGACTGAACTAACACGGACCCAGGGCGTTTTCGAAAAGACACTCACCAACTGCACCCGAGAGCCCGTTTTAAACTCGCACGCACCCCACCCCCTTTCGCCGGTTTTCAAACGCGCCAGAAACTGGATGTCCCACACTGGCTCCCAGGACGGGCATAGCAGGGCTCCGAGGTAACCTGCGCCAGGGATATATATGATACCGCGTGATACCCTCCATATCGTCCATATCGTCTCATTTTTTTCCTTGCCTGGTTTGTAGCACTCGACGAGGGCTGTCTGAACGGCATGCACTGGAACGTTTAGCTCCCTCGTGAAACCTATCGTCGCGGTTTCGGAAGCTGCCGTTCGCCCGCAACGCTTCCCTTGAAGACGTCAGTACGACCCCTTTTTCGAACGTGGTTTGTCCTTCGTTTTGAAGACACAGAAATTCTGTTCGTAGGATCGTGTTAGCGATTCGAGGAGGGGACTTCAGTGCATCTCGTTGGTCTTGTCATTACGTGAGCGTGAGATTTGTATACATGCATTTTAAAACACTGGTTCGCTTTTTGAGAAGGACGGCACTATACAATAGTTAGTCTTGGGTGGTCAGGGTTGAGTCTTTGGTGAAAGAGCACTTAATTTCTTTTTCTGGAAAGAGCATTATTGATATTAGGCTGTGGTCTTCTAATTTTAAGAATATTTTTCGAGGTTGACTTTTTCGTCGGAGAAGTCCCATGTTCGGTATTTTTTTAGTCAAATCAAACGGAATATTCGATTCTTGGATTGCCTTTCTGTCCTTTCGACAAGCTCTCTGCAGAAAAATTTATTGTGCCTTTCGGGCGGGGGTTCATGGTCTTCAGGTAGATTCGGGTCGGTTACAACATCCTCTTGTGGTGCGGGAGTTACGATTCTGCAGGGTATGTGGTTTTGGGGTAGTGGAGGATGAGTTCCATTTTCTTTATGTGTGTCCGGCATATAATTTTTTGCGTATTCGCTGGTCGGAGTTTTTCCGTTGTCGCAATCTTTTCTTTCTCTTCAATAGGGTTGATCAGATTAAGGTTGCACGTATGTTAAAGGATTTTTTTCTCTTACGGAGGGCTGTCTTGTGTATTCGGGAGGGCAATGCTGCGGGTTCTTCTTAAACATAATGCTGCTAGAGTTCCGACTCGGGCTTCCTTGGGTTCGGCGGGCTATGACCTTTATTCGCCCCAGGATTATGTTATTCCAGCTTGGAATAACGGTCTGGTTGATATGGGTGTGGCGGTTGAAATCCCTCAAGGTTATTATGGTCGGTTGGAAATTCGTTCGGGTCTCTGTGCTAGGTTCAAGTTATTTCTGGGTGCTGGGGTTATTGACAGTGACTATAGGGGTTCTTTGATTGCGGTTCTTTTTAACTTCTCCTCTGAAGATTTTTACATTAAAGCGGGTGATAGGGTGGTTCAATTACTTTTGGAAAAAATTGTTACTCCTCAAGTAATTATTGCAGATTCTTTGTCCCTTACGGATCGTGGTTCGGGTAGTTTTGGGTCTACTGGCAGTTAGTGCCTGGTGCTCTGTGTTTTTGTTTTTGGTTCCAAACATTCGTCTGTTCACATTGGTGTACATTTTTCCGCAATAGAAGCTAATTACACAAGTCCGTATTTATGTCCACAATCCATCAACCTCAAACCCAATACTGTATCTACCCTCGATCAAAAGCAAAAGAATCAAACGACAAAGAAGATCGCTCCAAAAAAGCGTTTCCCTGAGGCCGATGTAAAGAAAGAGAGAGCTGCTGCCACGCTCTTTCAACAACAACTGAAACCGGGAGGTCTTGACAAGTCGCCACGGCGCGAGATAAAGAACGAATCAAATAGAAGCTGGGTGACTTCTTCGCGTGTAATTATGTTATGTTATGTAATAGTTGGCAGGCCAAGGAATCCTGTACTGCTAGACGCCCAGTCTTGTCAAGACCACCACATTATTGACAAATTTGTGCAGTGTCGATTCCGGCCAAACTGCTGTTGGCAAATTGGATAGAGAGATTTCTGGGAGTGGGAGTGTTTTGGAGACCTCAATGGGTCTTCTACTGCCCAGAAATATTGGGATCGTTCCTTTCAGTGGAATGATAAACAGACATGAAAAACCACAGACATCTCCGGTAATTTCTCAAGGGACTTCTTATGCCAGACGGGAAAATGGAGTGGGCAGAATTTGTGGCACTAATTCTCGAGCTTGTCGAATGAGTTTGTACCAGAGTTAGGGGCAGGAATGGAAGTTGGAGTTCACCCTTTGGTAGAGAGTACACAGAGACCCTTGTCAGGAAACTAGAGTTGGCTAGTTGGCTGGATGCCCGAGTCCTTTTGGATGAGATGTTGGAGTATATATATATATATACCTATATATAAGTCAGAATTAAAGGATCAACTCCATCGAAAAACATGCCCTCGAAAAATACAAACACCACCCACACCAGGAAAGCGCTCCATCAGACAAAATGAGGGGAGAGCAGGGGCTTGACGCATACTTTCCCGGATATTCTTTTATTCTGGATGGAATCGAAATTGAACTGGAAATAGGGATTTTGTCGCTGTACCTTTTTGGGGTGTCCTTGCTTTTTTTTTCTTTTTTTTTTTTTCTTCTTTTTTTAAAGCCTCAGCGACCCTTTGATCCACAGAAACAAAACTCATTTCTTCTGGTTTACATCCAGCGACAAGACCATCCTCTATTGATTCGTCTCTTCAAGTGTCTGAAAGCCAGTGCTTGCTCAAGAAGGATTTCTTTGTTGGAGCAAAAAATCAAAGGAGTGATTCGTGGTCCTGAATCGTCGGCGCGAATTTGGAGTTGAGAAGGATCGTTCTCATGAGGGAGCGTCATCCCTGATTGGGGCTGTTGGTTAAAGGGGTGCTGGGCGGCGGCTGGCAGGAAAAGTCAGCAAGCACCTCACGCGCGCATTGTATTCAATCCACCAGCCACGTTTGCGAACTCCAGTCAAAAAGGAGTGGAACCGCACAACTTTTTCGCCACTGGATGACAAGAACACAATCCCTCCCAATCCAATCAATCCTATCTCTGAAATGAGACGTCTACCGTCCGCGCCAAGGGTTACACCAGAACCCTTGTGCACACAATCGAGTTGTATTGTGGCGATACAACTACGTATATACATTCGTCTAGACAACAGTTCCACCAACACCGACCTCTTCAAGAGCGGCCAATTCCAAAGAACTCTTGGCTTGTATCCTCGAATCGGCGAACACGCGAACGTGATGGCTGATAGAAAAAGAACTTAAGAAAAAGCCGCAACATGCTTGGAACACGCACCCCCGGATTCAACACAATATATTGTGAGCGGCCACATTCCGCTCTCCACTGGGGGTCCCCTCCCATCGCCTCCAAAGGTGTCTGTACATGGGGATGGGACGCGCGCTTCGCTGTTGCCAGTTATGGGACTGGTGGAGGTTTGACAGGGTCTGAGAAGAAGAGGATTTCAAATCCCCCAAGTTGGGGGCACAGTATTTAGGGTCAGCTGGGGGTGAACATGACATCGGCACTCCCTCGGAAACATGTTCGAGTATACGTTTCTTGGGCCTTGATGCACTGGCGGCTGAGGGATCGGAATTCGGAATTCGTATTAGACGGCGTAACTGTCGCTATCTCAGCAATAGGTATGCGTTTTCGAATCTTGGCTGGCGACTGCAGTGGGTTGGGGCTGTCAATCTGTGTCGAAAAAGAAAACGTTATCAAGGATGCTTGCAGGGTGGTGGTGGTGCTGCTGCTGCTGCTGCGTAGGATTTAACGGAAAAAAAGGGTCGGAGAAGCAAGATGGGGAGAAAACGGAAAGAGTCTGACATAGCTCAGAAAAATAGGGGGCGAACACAGGATGGGCCGCCACAGAAGGGCAGGAAAATTGGTGAACGAAGTATAACCAAGAAAGCCCAGCGAACTTTTGCATTTCCAACTTGGAGAATGATGACAAATGCAACCAGATTTCGACCTTCGTGAGTACAAAAAACTAAAGAAAAAAAAAGGTTAAACAAATAATAAAAAATGATGTTCTTCCAACCGTTTTTTTTTTTTTTTTTTCTGGATGCTTTTTAAGAACCCCTTGATGAGCTCTTGCCGTCGACACATGCATTTCTGATTGAGAAAAACGATATGATCATATTGATATTTTTTTTTCCTGCTCGGAATCACAAACAACGAAAAAAAGGAAAGTCTTGACTGGCCCGACTTTTGCTGTCACGTTATGGGTGAGGTTCATCGCAATTTCGAAATTGAAAAATGGTTTTTGGCTGGCTGCATCTGACAGTTTTGGATTGACTGAAAATTGCAGAGCATGTTCTGCCATCGAGTCGAGTGTGGAAAAAGCTTTGCTGTCGAGAGACTGGCGAAAAGCAGGAGGTTTGCTGAACGCTGTGTTCAATTTTTCGTTCTTGGAAAATGAAGGTGCCGGAGAGTGAGTCTTTCCACTTGCTCACAGAAATCATCAAGGGGAAAAAAAAATCTGCCCATTTTTTCAATAAATATAGCTCAGGGAGAAATAACCTTTGATTTTGATTTTGAATCTCAGGGAGGGGGGGTCGTGTGCGAAGATCGTTGCCACTTTCAAGCCGATTGGTCCTACTCCCCCCCCCCCCCCCCCAAAAAAAAAAAATAAGAATTGAAATCTATATGAGAATAGCTGTTTTTCCTTTACACCCAACTCCGAATGGAGCATGATGTTGCTTTTTTACGTCTGATTTTTTGTTGTGGTGGTGCTAGGGTTATTATGGAAGAGAGGAAATTCCACCGATTTCATAGAGCGTTTCAATTCCTGCTGGAAGTTTTCTTTCATTCCCCAGGAGGGGATGCGATTGTCAAATCGTTGCTGGATCTTGGAATGCGCGAAAAGGTGGGTTGTTTACCAGCAGGGAAAAAAAAAATCCTCCGGTGTTTGACTTCACTGTCTCTGCTACCGAGTGTTTTCAGCTTTTCCTCGTATTGGCTATATCATCGAAACTGCTTTTTTTCCCTTCATGAAAAAAAGCACTTCCATTTTACATTATCTACTTCATTCATAAACGTCATCATTTTCCTTTGCAACATTTATCAGGGTTTTTTTGTTTGTTTGTTTGTTTTTGTTTTTTTTTCTGGAAGAGGCACTTTTTTTCTTGTACTGACTGTCTTTCCATCACATTTAATGAACATCTGGATTCTGGATTCTGTACTGTTGCTTGTTTTCTTACTGTCTCTTTTGATTGTTGCCAGAGGTACCTTCACCGAGTGACTGTCATCGAAACAGAATGCCGGCTTTTGCGCTGTTCCATATTTTGTTGTGAAGGAAAACTCCAAGATGCTGGAGCTTGTGTTCTTGTTGGTAAGGAACAGCTCCGTTTGTTGAAGGGACTCCTGAAAGCAGTGAAACATGGAAAGTGTGGGCATCACACTTCTTACATCAGGTTCGCACCCGCACCCCCCTCTACCCCCCCAAACACCAGCAGATTTTGCGATAAAGACAAAAAAGTGTGATGCGTTTAGTAGGAGGTTTTTGTTTGAGTTGGAATTAAAAAAGACAAAAAGTGGATGTTTTGTTGAACTTTCACTCTTCTTGTTCAAAGGCAGTCGGTCTTTGTTGGAAGTTCTGGTGAAGGTATCGCATCCTCACGACTCCCCATGACAGACATGCCAAACCGTCGCATCAGCTGTAAATATTAACTGGACCTACCCACATTAGGTAGGTCCAGTTAATCTTTCAGCAGTTGATCCATTGACCCAGCTTTTTTTTAGATTTCTTTCAGCATTCTTGAAACATTTCGTTTGTATCGTTTTCTGGTCCAGCGATCGCATCCAGCATACAGTTTTGGAAGACTTTTCTGACATTTCAGTTTGTGGGGTTTTGTTTGTTAGGGGTGCAGTTGCTTATGCAAGATGGGTTTCGAGAGCTCGTGAAATCGGCGGGGGACAGGGAAAAGAATTGAATCCTGTGGGAGCATCCCCAATTGATTTCAAACACTCTGATTGGGTGACTTCAGATATGGAATGCCGTCGACTAGCAAACGAATCGAGAAGTCAACTGGAAAATGCAAAAGATCAGGTGGGAGTGAACGCCACAGCTGAAGAAACATGTGAATGTCTTTTCCTTCACAAAAGTACACTAAAGCCACGCGATATATAAACATATTTACAATCGATGCTTATCATGTCATTTACATAACCAGTTATTTCCTTTTTTGCTTTTTGCCCTGCAGATAAAGGTACCCTCAATGGATTTTTTTTACAAGTTGGCTCATCTTTATGCGGTACAAGGGGAGTGGAATGCTGTTGTTGCTGTGGGTGATCAGGCTTGTAAGAGCCGGCCATTGGATGCAGATTCACATACGTTGTCTGCATGTCTGTCATTGGGGTCCTCCGAAACCAGCCAAGCCAAAGCCCAGGGCTCCTCCGAAACCAGTCAAACCAAAGCCCAGGGCTCCTCTGAAACCAGCCAAACCGAAACCAGTCAAACCAAAGCCCTAGCAACATCCAAATCGCTTGTAGAGGTTTTGAAATGTGATCCTACATGCAAGCAAGCAGCCAGCACATTGGTGGAATGTGCGACAGAGTGGGGAAGCGACTGGAGCGTCAAGGTGGGGCTTTCCTCTCGTCACATAAACAGTTGAATAATGTAGAAAATCGAGGTTGGGAAAAACACAAAACAAGTCCAGCTCATGATTTTCCTTCTCTGATCAAAGAAGGAACACGTTCTCTTTAGCAACTTTTCTAACTTTAAGGAAACTTGCTTCCCAGATTCATAGCTTTTTGCCCATCTTTGAATAGTCATGATGATCTTCCAATCACAATATCTTATCCTGGACGATGTGCTCGATAAAAAAAATCCGACAGCAAAAGGCAAACTTTGCTTTTGTTGTTCGAATTTTTTCCTAGGCATTGGTGGTGGAGGGATTGTTGTATCACCTGGATACATGTCCGCCACGTCCCCAGCACAGGAGGCGACCAGGAATGCAGAATGGCCCTGAAAACGGAATGCAATCCTGGGAAGCATTGTCAGAAACCCTCATCGAGTTTTCGTCCCCTGTTGATGACACAACAGCCGATTGCACCAGAATAGAGCACTGGGTGGGGCATGTGCAAGGTGTACTACGGTCAAGAACGGGTTGGTGGAAGAAGTACATGTTCAAAGTACGGAAGCCATTCATACCCCCAGTCGATTTGGAGAGTAGGGCTGGTGCTGGGTTTCTGGCGAGTGTAGCTGTGTGCTCAGTTTTTGTGCTTGGAGAGGATAATGAATATTGTGAGCAGGCTTGTGAGTTGCTTGTTACAGAGGATTGGCCAAATGAAGTGGAAAGAATAGAGTTGGCCAAGAAGAATGTCGGAATGGAGGCGGTAGTCATGTGATTCTTTTTTTTATTTTTTATTTTGTGTCATTTCTATTTTTGTGGATGAGAGATGATGATTTTTTAGGCAGAACTGGTTTTGGATATTGGAGGATATATTTACCAGTCGTTGCATCCATCGACCAGATCTGATATCCATCCACGCAAAACGCAAATTGAATTCCTAATGTGAAAAAGATTTTCGTCATGTACAATAAAAAGAAGGCATATCATTTCCACCAAAATCCCCATGGCTTCCTTGCCATCGACTCCCACCCTGCCCAGTTTCATTTATTTATTTTTAAAGCCTTTTTACGGCCCTTTGAGCATTTTATTTTTTTTTGTGGGTCGGAAACTAATAAATTAAACGACTCATTTTACCAGGATTCACAGAACTCAGCTTTTGAACACGAATATGACAAAAGTAGAGGCTATGCTGTGGTCGGATACCAGAGCTTCGATGATCTGGTTCTTGTCGTGGTATTGAAATTACTGGACAGAACAGCCATTTTCACAACCACTTTTTTTTTTTAATATATGTAATAATCGTTGTTTTTTTTTTTTGCAACATATGCAACATAAGCAAGAAATGGACTGTATTTTTTATTGTGCGACTGTTTTGGTTTTTTTTTTCTTTGGATGGCCTGTGTTTAAACAGGGCACCAGGTTGAACGTAAGCAAAACATACATGGAGTTGATTTATTCTATCAGCCTCCACCCAGGAGCATTGTGCCCTATGCTGCTAGAGTGAAAATTTCAGAGGGTGGAAGAAAGTAAGAAATTTCGGACACGGTTATTATGTGACTCATACATTTTGTTGGGGAGGGTGAAAACATGGAAAAAAAATAAAAATAAAAAACTATATGCTGTGCGTGTATCTAGTCGACGCACCCATAATTCTTGTCATTTTTTATTTTCATCTATACATTTCCTTATTTTCTGGATCTTAAATTCAAAACGTAGTATTTATTCAACCAACCTGGCTTAAATGACTAAAATGCTGGATATTAGTATTGTCATATATATATATATATATCTTCTTTTTTTTTTTTTTGCAGTGACAGCTATGTTTTGGCAGCAAATGCACATCTCCTGCCATCGAAATATGGATGCATTTGATCCAGGAATTTGATTATTTTCGAAACCTTTACCTGTATGTTTGAAAAAAAAAAGGGCTGAGAAAACGATACAGGAGAGAAGTCACAAAACAGATGATGCAATCAGTTATAATTATATGCAAAATAACAAATCAATGGCGATGCCGGTTAAAAAAGAGTTTGGAAACAAAAGGGGGAAAAAAAAGACTTGGAAAAAAAACGGAGTATCTCCGTTTTCCAAATTTCAGGATTTGGACAGGGATGCAAAATCTGAAATCATGATTTTTTACTTTTTATATTACTCACCCCCCCCCACTCTCCCCCTCAACAAAGGGAAGGGGGGGGGGGTTCAATGGGGAGGTTTCAATCTTTCAAAAAAAGGAATTTCAACATCGGGCTGTTTTTTTATTTTATTTTATTTTTAGTTTGTACAATTTTCGTGAGATAGAGAGAGATCGAATAATCATAAAGGAAAAAAAAAGAAGTGGTGCTTTTTAGGGAAGACAAAAGTAAAGACGATGTTTTTTTCTTTCTTTTTTTTATGTTTAATAAAAAAATCTATGCTTCTATGTTTTGCATATCCAGATCTTGAGGATTTTATCCACAAAAGAAAAAAGAGGAGGGGTTCTGCGTGTTTTGTGTTCTGAAGTAAAGTAGGGCACAAAAAAATTCAAATCTATCTACATATATGTGCAAGATGTTAAAAGAATTTTAAATAATTCTCTTTTGAGGGTCGGCATTTCAATTCTCTTTTTTCTTTCTTTCTTTTAAAGCTTGTGTCAAGCAGAGATTAAAAAAAAAAATCTGAAAATGGTGGGGATACATTTTCACTGATATGGCTGCTTTTTTTCGTTTTGTTTTTTTTCGGATTAGTTCTTTAGTATGTCTTTTGCTATTTAATTTTTATTTTCCCTTTTGTTGGAGGGAAAAAAAGAACGGGTTTTTGAAATATATGAAAAAAAACCTTCTCTGTGTAGGGACTTTACCCCCTGAAAATAAAATAAAATAATAATTTTCGACGGATGCCCTTTATGAGAAATGAAGAAAATGAAAACATTATTTTCTTGGTTTCGCTCAAAAAAAAAAAAAGAGAAAAAGAAGAGGGGGAAAGGGCTAGGAAGAGAGATTGTGCTTGTGTTTTCTTTTTGGAAAAAAAAGGTTGAGGCTTTGTTTAATGGATTATCATCCTTGCTAAAATTTGTATTCGGTTTTGAATATGAAAAAGAAAATTTGCCAATTGCATGATATCGTTTTCTTTGTTTCTTGTCCATTTCATGGCGGAAAACAATTGCCCTGGCCTGGGAATGATCACCAAGGAAGATTTATAGCTTAAGCTAAAATGGTTTTCACTTCATATCAGAGTGTAAAAAAAAAAAGAAAAAAAAAGGGATCAGTGTGTGTGCGTCCCTTCAATCCTAAAAATGAATTCATGGATTCGTTTTTACTGGAGTTTGCTTCCTGATCAAGATTTAAAAAAAAAAAGGTGGTGCAATTCTTAGTAAGGCAATTGATTTTCTGGCATTAGGGACGATATATTCAGCTTGAGAAATGGAATGTGGAAAGAGGTGTTCTTGGATACAGAAAAATCTTGAGGGATAAAAATAGACGGTAAAAAACCCACAGTTGAGAATCGTAGCAAAGGGCATGAGGGATAAAAATAGACGGTAAAAAACCCACAGTTGAGAATCGTAGCAAAGGGCAGTAAAAGAAGGCCGAACTCCCAAAAATGAAAAAAAAAAGCTCATCGTTCAGATCTTGTATGTCGGGGGGGAAATCAGGAATTTTTTTTTTAGGGTTTGAAAGGCTTTTCATGTTTTTTTTTCTCTTTCCTATATTTGCTGCTTTCTTTTCTTTTTGTCAAAGGGCAGCACTTTTTAGAGATTTTGTATTGTTCTTTGAACAAAGTTGAAAGCGGTTGGGGGGGGAGTATTATTATTTTTTAATTATGTACTTTTTTTTTTCCTTCCCCTTTTTTAATAATCCTGGAAAATATTTCCACCACATGCTTTTGATTTGTTTTTGTTTTTTAATATATTCTGGTGGTTTTTAATTTATCATACCACTTTTGGAGTGTAGTTTTTCTTAAAAAACGCAAGAGGTGAATATTCTTGGTCCCTTTTTTTTTGGGGGGGGGGGGAACAAACAAACAAACAACAAAAGAAAAAAATTGATGGTTGTTTTAAGATTTCTATGTTCATTATGTGAGGGTAGATTTTGGTGGGTCGATGATTGAAAGATTGTGTTTCAAAAAAAAATAGGGCATGTAACAATGGACATTGATTTCTTTTTACAGGGAAAAGTTTGCCCATCCATTCTCATTGATCGATCATTTATAGGGTTTGCATCATCCTTTTCTTGAACGAACAAATATAAATTACACTGTGGAGGAGAATTGCCACAATTCCTGAACAATGAAACACTTGGAATCTGGAATCTGGAATTACTATTATTATTAATTTATATACCTATAAGTATGAACCCTCTCAACAACAACGATCTTCTTCCCCCCGCCTCCCCCTTATTCTGCAACCCCTGGCAAAGCCAAACAAGCCCTTCAGTCTCGGCGGATCTGTTTGTTTGTTTGTTTGTCTCGGCGGATCTCGCTTAAATTAAACTGATCGCAATATTATCTCTGGGGTTCGTTTTCCACGTACACATAAGATTCAGGGTTGGGCATTGAGAGCTACTGTTGGCTCCAATTATACTTAGGTTATTGATTATTGACTGAGCTGGTATTCTGTGTAGTTCGCCATGTCATTTGATCCGTAGAGTTCGATGGACTTGAGATCCGCAAGGGCTGGTATTGTTCATACACCGAAAGCCCCTCAAGTGTTAGTTTTCATTTTTTTTACTATATGAATGAATGAATGTTTGATCTGAATTCGGCTAACTTGCCCAACGAAGGCCATCCACAACGAGGTGATTTAGCCCGAGCCCTTCAGAAAAAAAATCCAGGTAGATTTAATAAGTTCCAGAAAAACCAGTTGCATCTAAGGTAAACCTAATAGAAAATCCCTTGTGAAAGTGCCTAGCATCCTGGACAACGAAAACTGCGTAGAAATTTCATGGGGAAAAAAAAAAAACAACAATTAATGCTCGTTGCAAGTAACATGATATTTAGGAAAACATGTCATTGACAGCAGGGTTTGCCACATATTTTTGCAGGAGTTTTTGAAACACACAGCAGCTACTAGGGATGGATGCAGCAAATTTCTGTTGGAGGGTCACTGTCCTTTCGGAGATCGATGCAAATTTGGTCACGATTTGGAGGGTTATTTGAAAAAGAAAATGAAAGATTTGCCCGGATGCTGTCCTTTTTCCAAGGCTACCGAGAAGTACAAATTCGGTGAGGGGACCAATTGAAATTAAAAAAAAAAAATGCATTTCGCATAAGCTTACTGCTGCAGTTCGCGTTTAAAGAGTGTCCAGAAAAAAGGTCAAACCCATGATTGCTTTTTTTTTTTTTTTTTACAAGAAAATGCCCAACTCTGTTGGAAAACGCTAAAGCGAAAACAACCTGATGCATTCAAGTTTTGGGGGATTCTTCTTTGGCTGTTTTTTTTTTTGCTTTGCTTTCCTTTGCTAAGTGTATATACATCCAAACCTCATGCTGTTGGTGTGTGTGGGGGGTGGCTTTTCCTCCTTTTTTCATCAACAAAGGCTAATTTCGTTCAGGGATGTAGGTGTGACCTGCTGGTGGAGTTCAACGCACGGCGGGGGCTCTACGCCAGACTTTCAATTGGATGCAAAATCAGAAAGTGAAAATGAACCCAAGAAAGGGGATTGCGTTGAGAAAAAATCAGACATCTCCATTCCAGAATTTGTTGTTCTAAACGTCCCTGCCAAAATCGAAGAGCCGATCAATGGATTGAAAAAAGACCTGCAAACGAAGCTAAAAAAACAGCAGTATGATTTCTCCAAGGTGATTTTTCGCATGCCCTCGCCGTTTTTGGGACCGTTTCGAACATCCCTTTGTCAAGCCTTTCTGGATTTCCAAAACGAGAGATCCACTACCTGGCCCCACATGCAACATGTTTTTTTTTTTCGAACTCACCACCATCAGTTGCAGCCAGTCAAAAACCACAGTTGCGACGTCAATGCACAGGGAAAGTCCGCTGTATTTGTGGGGAGTTGTTCCAGCACAGCAAGAATTCTGCTCAAGTCAGGATGGATGGAAGGGTCAGCGAAAATTCTTTCACCGAGATTCTTTGTCTAGTTTGTGTGTGTGTGTGTGTGTGTTTTTGGTTCGAGGTTTGGGGGAATCACTTTCAATTTCAGTAAAAGTTTTCTGCTCCTATTTCTATTCTTTCGCTTGAGAGTAAAGACAACAATGTCAAAATTCTTATGGGATACGTGCGCGTGGGGTTTTGACGTGACGTCTTTTTACTACTTTTGACTGGATGTTGGGTTTTTAGTTGGGTTTTTTTCGTTGGTTTTTTTTCTCTCTCTCCATCTGGAACTATTGATTTTGCAAGCTCACAGACAGAAAACAGTTTTGTTTTTTTTAAATTAATTTCTTCATCAGGAAAAAGGACTGCGGTTGATTCGATGGGATTGGGCTAAGTTTGGATATTTTGTCTAGATGGCAGACGGCTTCAACCTATTAATCCAAGGACAATTCGTTTTCTACATATACAATTTGTCATTCAACGTTGGTCAAAACCATTTCTCCACAGAACATTCTGGGAGCTGTTCACTCAAATCCCAAGAAAAAAAAAGAAAAAAAACTAAAAGAAAAAAAACGAGCAGTCTACACAAAACTACTGTTTAGCAAATTGCAAGAAGTACACCTGCTGTGACCGATTAGGTAATAAGTAACTGGCTGTTGGCCAGCAAATGGGGATGCAACAGGAGCCCTGGCAGTAATTGGTTAGTATCCAGACAACCAATATATCTGTATTGGTTCGTATACAGATAGGAATATCTGTAAGGGCTTTTTGTCAGGATGGAACAACGGGGAGGGGAAGAGATCAATTCAACGACATGTGGTGACTTAAGGATTGATCCACCATCTACTTTTTTTTTTCTTTTCCAAAAAAAGAACTTTAGAACTTTGGTCAGGAAAACAGCTGTTGATCAGTTGTACAACTCTCGTGACCAAAATCGCTTGATTTCGGACACGCAAAATCACTGTTTCAGTCATTGCATCAAAAGAGGACTTGAATCGATGTCTTTCGATTTGAAAATTTGGCAGAAGCTGATTCAAGTGTTTTCCTACACGTCGCCAAATGTTTGTGATTTTTGAGTTATTTGGGGGGTGTTTGTTAGGGGCCTAGATTTGTCCCCTCTTTTGTTGGGGGGGGGGAGACAAATCTAGCCTCATCTTTCATCCACTTCCTCAATTAAATTGCACTCAAAAACATGCCCACCACGTTGCGTGCGCCGGCAAGCAATCCAGCACCTGTTGTACATTCCGCCCCTCCGCTGGGTTTTTGAACGCGGTTGTGGGCCAGAGAGTCCGACAGCGATGCGACATCGTGGTCGATCTCTTGGGCCATCTCTTGTGGGTGCAAAGAGGGGCACCCACAAGAGATTCGTTTTTGTGGCGTCAGAATTGGTCTTTTCGACTCGTGTGTGCGATGTGGAAAATGTAGGGGGAGCTCCACAACGACCGACTGCATTCAGTTCAGTGGTTTGGAATGGTGCCCCGCCGAAGGTGGATTTTTCGGGATGTGTGAAGCCTCAGGTCCAACAGCAGTCGATAGAGAAATACAGTCCATCACTATCTCCGACCCAGCGGGGGATCTTGTTGGGGTATGCTTGTTCAACTGGTTCAAATTAAAGCTTTTCAAAATTAAATATATTATATTCATATATAATCAGCCGTGTGATCCACTGTCCATTCAACCTGGTGTTTTTTTATTCGGTTAGATTTTTCTTGGGTTAAAGCTTTTTCACACATTTCAGTTGAGCCCGGACAGGGGGTTTTTCTGCTAGTAGTAATTTTTTTTGTAATGTTACAACATGGTTGATAGCCCGATGGACTTGATGGGGATCTGGATGGAAAGCCGGTCCAGTCAGTGCTGGCTTCAGGAAGTGTGAGTAAAATGCACCATTGACTGCATCTTCCAGAAAACAAACTCCAGTCCCCTGAAAAAATGAACATAATTTTAAGGTATAGTGGGTTTCCCCCCCCCCCTTCCAGCAAATCATAGGTTCATTAATTTTTTGTAATGGTTTCTCTGTACACAGCGGAAAAGTACGCTGAGTGCACCCCATGTGTGGAAATGAGATAAATATATTGTATCTTTTCCTTGATGTATTATTTTTTCGGGGGAGAAATTACATTGAATGTTCCAATATATTGTTCCTAGGTACATCTCGATTTTTGAGTTGGCTTTTGCAACGGGTCTCCAAGAAAACTGGGCTCCGTTCATTGACGAAGCCTCGTTTTCCCCGATGGCTACAGAGGCTCCTTCTATTTCTGCAAGGTCAGAAAAAGCATGCATGCACACATATATGTATCCGGTTTAATCATAGGAGCTTCTCTCCAACATGCAGAACCAATCGCAAAAGAAGCCAAAAAAAATGCCTTATTCCTCGTTTATTCTTTTGCACTGTACGAACCATCAGAATTTCTCAGTTCCCTATTCCTTTTATTTTAATTTTGAAAGATACTACACCTCTTCATTTTGGAGGGGGATGGATTTTTGCATGCATGAGTGCCCCCCCCCCAAAAAAAAAAACAAAAACAAAAAAAACAAAAACAAATTCTGATTGATATTCCCAGGATGCTGGTCTTCCGCTTGCTGGGGGTCCTCCTTGGGATCACAACGAAGCTTATGGAATGTGCTGTGGCTATCCTATTTTTGGGTTCGAGGATGATGGCATAAGCACTGGGGTCAGCGGAGGAAGTGCAATTTTTCCTGAGGGTAAATAACCAAGAATATCTATACACAGACACCCCCCCCCCCCCCTTCTCGTTCATTGATCGATGGGCAGTGTTTTTAGTCTCATGTTCACCCTGAATCTGTTGCACTCAGGATGGGCGCTTATTTTAATTTGTCTCATTGTTTCATACATAGATTTATGTATGGATGTATCAAAATATTTTACTGACATATTGTTACTGGGAATCTATCTTGTGGTTTGCAAGATGTCCAGGAGTCGTGATGGGGGAAGGCTTGCGTTCGACCAAGAGCTGGGCAGCACCACCTTTCATCCATGGAAAAAAAATCCTTTTTGAAGAACTGGTGTGGATGGGGCATAATTGTTTGCTTTGATTTTGTTCCTTTTGGGTTTTCGTTTTCTTGGGGATTCGTTTGATCGTGGCAAGGGCCGATGCATACTAGTGTGAGGTTTCTGAGTGATGTATTTCACAACTTGAGAAAATAATTAGTGCTGTACAGAAGAGAAATGTTTTGTTCCCCACCTGCCTTTGGTTGGAACAGGGGTCGTACTTTCTACACGTAAGAATGTGAATTCAACAGCA
Organism: Bryopsis sp. KO-2023; assembly: GCA_030272585.1. Taxonomy (NCBI): domain Eukaryota; kingdom Viridiplantae; phylum Chlorophyta; class Ulvophyceae; order Bryopsidales; family Bryopsidaceae; genus Bryopsis; species Bryopsis sp. KO-2023. The sequence continues at coordinate 1,390,714 of BSYQ01000005.1, forward strand.
CCTAAATGAAACCCAACAAAGTTTCCAAACGAACGACGTAATTGTTTCTTTTCGTAAAACCCAGCCCTGCAGCTTCCCTTGCCAATCAACCTATCTGTTTTTACCCAGTGTTTTTTCAAAACAAGACGAACCCAAAGCCTCAGTTGAACGTGCTATAAAAGCAGAGGGAAACAGACATCTATTTTTATTTTTTGAATAGGAATTATTTTACACACAGCCAAAAGGTCGAGTGCAGCTGACTCAGAAAAAAACAGCAACAACAAACTAACAAAATAACACCACCGTCCAAATCTAGCTGTCTACCCCCAAAGTAAACGAAGAAGAAACTGATTCGAGAACCAACGGAAAAAAACGCTGACCAGAATAGCATGGGCAATGCCAGAAGGGATCTCTCTATATAAATTTGTGGTATTCTGCGACAAAAACCCACTCACAAAGTCCCTCCGGAGTTGCGATGCCTAACTAAGAGGCCCCGTCGTAAAAAAACAGAGAGGGGGCGAGGCAGAGTCGAACTGCCGCTACTCCAACGCCCCATTCGAAACAAAAAAAGTAAACAAAACAGGGAAAAAAAAAAGGAAAGAGTGCAAAAAAGGTGAGGGAGCCGGGATTCAACCCGTGATGTCAACCGATTGTCGAAATCCGCATTGGTCGCCTGATTCGGACGAACCGTGTTAACCAACCGCCTCGTTCAACTAGTCGCTCGCTGCTCTCAAGTACCCCACCCCACAAAGTCACATCCTTCGCTCGTCAAACCGACAATTGCTCGATCAATTGGGAAGTGGAGAAAAAGGGGACCCTGCTTTGCAAGGAGGGTCTTGTTCGCAAGGAGGATCTGTCGCTGATCATTTTAACTCGAGTGTGACATATTAAAGCAGCCTGTTTGCGAACCCTGCTTAAAAAGCTTTTAATCCTTTCATGTCTGGGACTTGGAGCTGGGGTTTCCGATCGTCGAAGGAAAGAGCGATGGGGACGGAAAAGAGGTGTATACGATTGAAGCATCTTTTGGTTTCTGATCGTTGAATCGAAAATCCGTATGTGCGGGTCGGCGTTTCAATCGATCGACAACGATGAGTGGTATCCGCTCCTTCCTCACGAGGAAATCAGAGGCGTCCAGTCCTAAGCAATTGGGCAGAAATGCCCCCCCTATTTGGTAAACAGACGTAATGTCTTCGACGGGGAGCATCGAGTTAGGGGGTGAGAAAAAAAATTGGTTCCCTCTGCACTTTTTTTCTTGTCTCTGATTTCTAATAATCCCTTTTCTTTGCTCCATTTGATCTGTGATTTTCTGATTTGCACCAGAAATATTCTCTTGTGTTTTTTTGCGGTGCAGAGGAAAAGGACAACCGTCAACTGGAATCTGAAGCCAAAAGGTGTCTATGCTCTGCATCTGAAAAGAAAACCTCTGTCATCAAACTTGTCATGCGATGATTTTTTGTTCTAATTCAGAAACCTACCAACATCTGGTGACAGAGACCTCGACATTGTGGAGTCCGTGGAGCTGTGATTTTTTTTTCTTCCCGAAAGCGAACAGAAAAAACACACGCAGACATCCCCTCTTGGGATCCCAAATCAAATCAGCAAGTGGTTGTGAATTTGGTCGATTTCCCTGTTTCTGCAACGCTCTCCCGTAAACCCTGGACATCAGCAGATTTGGAAAGGAGCAAAGCCCATGGAGGCACCGTTGCTGGAGAAAACATTTCACAAGAGCAGTGCCTGTGTGTGTGTGTGTTGTGTGTGTGTGTGTGAGGGATTATGTTTGTGCACATGTACAAGAAAAACTATACCTGACGCCCTCCCCCCCTTTTGGTTTCTTGATTTTTTTTTTTTTTTTTTTTGAGAATAATTTTTGGGGGTCGATGCAAAAGAGTGGTGTTGTTTTGATTAGGTTGAAGGCCAGGCCCTGTTTTGAACGTCGCACGGAAAACCTGAAACCAAGGAGGTGGAAGGGAAATCCCAATCCACAGAGCTGAGGAAGGAATTCCTATCGTACTGGCAAACAGAGCTGTACACATCGTAAGGCTCGAACAGGAAAAAAAACACACACACACATATATTCCAAAGAAGCGTTTCGCTTTTTTGATGTTGGATCCTTGACAAAGCAGTAAAAAAGAAAAATAGATGGGAGGAGGTGGGGGTTGTGCAGGGTACTATGACGAGTACTATTCTCTCTGCTTTGCGTTTCATTTTGCCAGATCAGGACTTCACCTAACGACCCTGAAAGCTCACCCCTTTTTTTGGGGGGGGGGGGATTTCCGATGTACTTATGGAATTGTGCGGGCTATGTCGAAAGCTGGCTCCTCCATTTTCGGGACATCGCTCACCGACTTGATCGCTTTTCTGTTGACTTTCTTTTCAGCCATGCCTGCTATGCAAGCATTCGGGGTGTACGCAACGCCAGGTGTCCTTTTTGATTTCTTCTTTCAGGTACGGTTTCAGACAGAATTTTATTTTTAATTCTTGCATTGAATTCTGTTAAAATCCCTGTTCGTTTTGCACTTGTGCTGGTTTTTTTTTTTTTTTTTCTAGGCATTGAGATTCTTCCCTGTTTTGTTTCTTCGATTAATGTTTTGTGGTAATGCGCAGAATAATTTATTTATGAATATTAAATAATACATCGACGACGAAATAACAATGCAAATGTATATCTTTTATACTGTATTTGTAGAATGATCAACTGCTTTCTTGTGTCCAAGGAAACACACAATGTCCAATTTTCTTGGTTGCATATTTGTAAATTGATCAAGTAGCTACAACAGGCACAAAATAATTTTGTAACCATGAACTGGGTGCTTCCAGTTTCTTCCAAATTCAAAACTGGTTTTTGTTTTCGGCATCAACTGGAATTTCTTTCTTGCATTTTCCTTACAGGTGACGTTTTTCGTGGCAGCAGCCCCTCTGGAGGCGAGAAGGGAATACCGAATTCGTTTCTCTGGTCTGACTTTCAACATGGTGACCTCCATCGGCACCCGATGGGTGTTGCGGTGGATGACGCCTGTCACATCGCCCACAATTTCCTGATCCAGGAAGGCACCCGAAAAGAGAGAGCCATACAGTTCGTACAGTCCCCGTTTTACAGGGCGATGCCGAAGCGGTGCATGCTGAGGGGCGGGCAAGGGTCGATCCATCTCCTCGGAAGCAGGCTTGATGTGGGTGTTCTGGTCTTGCACAAACTTCGATTGGTTGTAGGAGATCAAAGATTCGATCAAACCCGTTTTTCCATCGAGCAAAAGATACTTTATGGCACCGCAAAAAAAATTACCTAGTTGGTTGATAGCCTCTGGTGCATGCATATAATATATTCATTTGACAGCGGGAAAGCGGGTCAAATTATGAAAATTTGATTCTTTGCACCATCGTTCCACCAAAAGGGATGCAACAATCAGGGGTACCATGGCAGCCCCCGGGCTGGAAAGCAAAAATTAAGGATCAGTTGAATGCATATATATATATATATATATATATTCTCAATGCCGCATAGCCTTGTATTTTACAACCAAAGAAATTTGTTTCGACTGCTTGTTGTTCGCTCTCAGTCCTGTTTTTTTTCTCCTCTTGCTTTTGATTGACAGGCAGAATGTCTCGAGGTATTTCTCTCTTTCTTTTCGAGGTATGTCTTATGAGCGAAATTTTTTTTTTTTTAATTTGTATGGAAGAACGAAAAATTATCCTTGCAAAATAAACATCATGATCGATTTTCCTGCAGAAGCTTCTCTCCAAGGGTGCCGATGTGAATGAAACAGCATCGAAGGAGGGTCATAGCCTACTTCATGTTGCTTCTTTTCAGGATAATAATGCTTCAGACATTGTTGAAATTCTATGGCTGGCAACTCACGGAGAACTGGAGCTGGTTGAGTTTCTCCTGGAGTTTCTCAGGTATTTTGTAGAGGGATTTCTGACCACCTTTGAAATCTAATGCAGTTGATTATATACGCCATCGCGTCTGATTGTTTGTGCGTGAAGTAATGCTTTTGGATGTTGGAGAGAGGGGGTGTTGATAATTTACTTCACATTTATTTGCCAACGGAGAGATTGCTTCTGGTAGAATTAAAAATATGATTGACCACCACCTCCTCTCTGAAAAGTACTGCCGTCATATTTCCATGATTGGCATAGAATAATTTCATTCATTTTTACATTAACATGAAAAATGTGGAAACTTTACAAATGGTAATCCCTGCGATTTCCATTCGACTGCAGAGCATCGAGCAGTCAGAAATAAATTGAAAAAAATTTCAAGGGGGGGGAAGAAAAGAAAAAGAAGTATTAACTGTTTTTCTCGTTTTTTTTTGTGATTTTTTCCTTGCGGGAGAAATATATCAGATTTACACACGAAAGCAGAGAGAGATGGATTATCCTCATGGGTTTTGGAAACATCTTAGGTGGATTTTTGCAAAAAGGGGGGTTTTTAGATACACCAAAACGAGTGTTGATGGGTGTCTTTTTTCTTTCGAAAAAAATAAAAATAAAAAGTCCTCATCTTTTTTGGACTGGGATTACATCGTGAGGATGGAATGGTGGTACAGAAAAAAAATAATAAAAATTATCGTATTTCCGAATATTTCATTTCTCACATACATGCCCCACCGTTTTGTTTTTGGGGGGGGGGGCTGGGTACATGGGAAAAGGGGGGGGGGGGGAAATGTGTATTGGTGGGGATTATCTGACCTAACGGTCAATTTGGGCTTCTGTTTTTGGGAAGGTAAGAGAGATTCGTTACCAAAAGAAAAGAAAAAAGAAAAAAGCTGAAAAAATTGGGAACTGTACCTGGGGAAGTAGAGGGCGGAAAAGTTTTAGTCAAGATTGGTTGCGGGAACTGGTGGGGGGGGTTCTTTTCCACCATTTTTCTGAAGAAACATGTAAGGAAGAAAAAAGAGAGAAGGGTGCAGTCATTTACCAAAAAAAAGAAATTGTACACCCCGTGATTTTGAGAGGAGGGCGGCCAGGAATGGGGACCGACCTTCGGGATGTGTGTTTTTCTGCTTTTTTTGGCTGCATTTTTTCTGCTTTGTTTTGCTTCTGTGTGATTTTTGGATTGAATCTTTTCGATTTGAAAAGAGAAATACACACAAGAATCGAACGAGGCAAAAAAAAAAGGAAAAGAAAACACAACCCCTCGCTCTGTTCAAATTGGGAATTTGGGGAGGTTATGAAGGGTGAGGAAAAAATAGCTGGGCAAGGCATGCGGGTCGTTACGTGACAATATTGTCGGAGTGGATTGCAGTATAAAATACAGTTAGCAAAAGCAAGAAAGGGAATCCTCATTCAATGGACGGAGGAAATTGACCTGGAATGTGTGTTTTCCATAATTTAAAAGAAATACTTCATGACCCATCGCTCTCTGTCGAGAGCTATGGTGACATCGGTCATCAGTTTGCCTTTCCACTCGTGTTGACCATGTGCTAGAGCCACACCCACATCCTAAGGGGAGGAAAACAATGTAATCATTATCATTATCATTAGGGGAGGAAAAATGCATGTGATGCATGCTTGATGCCAACCCCCCACCTCCCCCCACCTCCCCCCACCTCCGCCCCCAAACACACTGTCGAATTCTTGAAACTGGGGTGTTGGATGCTCCAGTGACGGGCGGAAATTCTCGACACGGAGAGGAACAGCGCAACGAATTTGACGCGGTCCATCGAAACGAACGCCTGCGCCATGTCCCATAACATTGGCGTCCTGGAGGGGACAAGCGAACCAACCCGGGGTTTAAATTTTGGTGGGGTTGGGCACCATGGCATCAGAAGCCCCTTCAAGCTCTGGAAGAATGAGGAGGTCGGGCGGCCGAGAAGATAATCTGGGGATCAACCACAGATCGAGGGCGATATGGAAACGGCGATATGGAGTGTTTGCGGATCGTTTGATACCTTTGCAAGGACGGGACCTCGAAGGCCGGGGCTCCAGGGCTGAACGACAGCTCGCCGTTAATGAGGTGCTTCAGAGAATGGCCGATCGTCCCAGCGAGGTGGGTTCGATGCGCAGAACCGTGCGAAAGTTTCGCCTATAAAAAGAGTTTAAAAAGTAGGGACGAGGCTTGAGATCGCCTGGGGTTTCGTTTCGGTCGCCACTGGATGCGTCGTCGAAGGACCACGCTGCGGTCTTCCCACGCGTTTTTCGTCGTCGACGTGTCAAGGATGATGTCGTCGTTGTCGTAGTTCGATTCTGGGCTTTTTTGTATCGCGTTTGTAGTTTTGCAGTTGAGTGTAGGTTTGATGAGGGTCTGCTCGTTTTTTTCACAGAACCCGATGTCGGCTGAAGCTGCTCACAGAGGTATTAGGCGTGCAGCTGGAGCGGAATGCGTCGAACCCTGACGTCCTGACGAACAGAGCGTAAGCAAAAATGATGTTTTTTCCTCTTTCTTTCACGCTTTGACGACCAAGAGGAAAACGTTGCGAACGCCGATTTTACAGGTCCAGGGTGAATCAGTACGGTCCATCCGACGATGGCACTTCCTTGTCGCCGTTTGCCAGAGATCCGATCGAAGCTGGTAGCCTCGCTGGCGGCGTCCTCAGGTCACACAGGAACGTATGCGGGAGCCCCTTCAAGGTAATCCAAAACGAAAGATTGGATACCAGAAATCCAGTCATATATATATATATATATATATATATAAAAGCAGTAGAAGCTTCCCTACCATTTTGTGCCCCAACTCGCGCGCGTTTTCGCTGTTTTTATCCGATGGAGGTTGTAATTATGATTATGATTATCCGATGGAGGTTGTCGTTCTAAAAACAAAGGTTGCCGGCGAAAACAGTTGCACGCGGCTCCAGCACTGCTTGTGGTCGTCCGGATCGTTCGACCTAAAAAGAAAAGATTGCCGGCCAAAACAATTGCACAAGACTCCAGCACTATATACTGAACATGTGTTCGTGAACTGATGTCTTGTGAACTTGTTCGATTTTGATTTTTTATAGACGTTGGATGCTCCGAACTTGAAAAACGACTTCTACGTCAATCCAGTCGATTGGTCCTCTTCGGATCTCCTTGCCATCAGCCTTGGGACCACCATTTACTTGTGGAATGCAACGACCCAAGAGGTGGGCAGAGGCACTGTTCTGGCAATGGTGATGCCTCTTTTATGTTGCTTTTAATCTTGCTTTTTTAGTAATTGCTTCCAGCATAAGCATTTTTTTTTTGTTCTTTCTTTTTGTTTCTGCCACAGGTGTCTCAACTGTGCGACCTTGCTGTTCATCACGATGATGTCAGTTCGGTTGCCTGGAGTCGAAGCAGCGGTTATTTGGCGGTGGGAACTCAACGAGGGCTCATTCAGCTCTGGGATCCGAACGAGAAGAAAAAAATCAGGGACATTGAAGAGCACTGGGGTCGAGTTGGGGTCGTTCGATGGGGTCCCCACACTTTGGCGTCGGGAGGTGAAGATACGATCATCAGACTCATGGACATTCGAGCTCCTGGGTCGACAGCGGTGGAACTCAAGAATCATCGATCTGAAGTGTGCGGATTGGAGGTGGGTTCATAGCAAAGGAAAGATATTGTTTTTGTGTGTGTGTGATTCTTTTTATTATTATTATTATTGCTAAGATTTGATTTTATTTTTTGGGGGGAGAAACAATCAAGATTTATCAAGATTCTAAATTGGTAATTGTGTGGGTATGCAGTGGTCCCCGGACAACATTCTCCTGGCATCTGGGGGAAACGACAACGTGGTCAACGTCTGGGATGTCAGAGGAACCCACCGACCGGAGTGGGTGATCAGTGGACACAACGCTGCTGTCAAAGCGCTGGCCTGGTCCCCACACAACACTCGACAGCTTGCATCTGGAGGAGGACTCAGTGATAGCACCATCAGGTCCGCCTTCGTCGCTAAATAAACCTTTGAAACACTATATATATATTAATATGTATATATATATATTTTTGTTTTTGTTTCGTTTTCAACAGGATTTGGAACGTGTCCTCCCACAAGTGCCTTCACCACAAGGATGCCGGAGCTCAAGTGTGCGGATTGCATTGGTCGAAGAACTGCAATGAAATCGTCAGCACGCATGGATACAACACGAGCTCCATAAAATTGTGGAAGTGTTCCGCCCGATTGGAGTGTTTCGCCACGATCCCGGGTCGTGCGATGCGAATCGTGTACATGAGCGTTTCGCCCGATGGGAAAACCTTCGTCACGGCTTCAGGTATTTATTACGTCCAGCAGAATCTGGACCATGGAAAGAATGTGCCAACCTGTCGAGTTAATTGTGTTATTTGTCACTTATTGGGGAGGGGATTTTTTTTCTCGTTTGATTCGACTTGGTTCCCTCAACCCCTTCTTTCGTTTTTGGTTTCTTGGGGTTAAAAAAAATATACATATTTTACAAACAATTAGAAATTATTACAAGACATTAAAAAAAGAAATCATTATTTAAAATAAAAGTTTTAATAATTGTTACATTGCCTCCTGATATTGTTATTGTTATTATCATTATTATTATTCTTTTTTAAATTATTTTTATTATTTTTTAACTCTTTTTTTTTTGAAATAAGATGAAAACGTCAAGTTCTACCAAGCCTTCCCGGGTCCCTCTGCTCACAGCGGGGATGTATCGGCAAGTCTCCAACCTCATTGTGTAATCCGGTAAATTTTTAATTTGTCATTAAGTGCTCATATGGGGGAAAAAAAAGAGCAGGAAAAATACACATGTAGAAGACGTTTTTGGAGGAAAAAAAACAGCTTTGACTGCTATGCACAAGTTTCAATTAATTCTTAATATAAAAACCAATCAAAAAAATCATCATTGCCCAAATTTTTTCTGTTCAGTATTTGTCAAAAAAGGTCACCAAGTCAACCTTGGTGTCTATTGTCCGAGTTACCAGGTTACTAGCGCTAGTTCTGAACTACTAGCGCTAGTAACAATGTTCAACCCCCTCCACTTTCTCTTTCAAACTTCATATTTTTTCCCAAAATTTTGCAGAGACCTTTTTTATGACTTGAATGTATTGGGAAATAAAAATGAGATCAAAATTCAAACATTAGATCCTAATGCACGCCTCCTATCTCCTTATTACGATTTTGTGTCGCAGAAACAGCGTTTAAAGTCTCTTCCATATTTTTCTTTCCACGACGCTTGGAATGTAGAGTTTGTACCTCGTTTTTAGATCGTGGTTTCAAAAGACCAAAACACATAATGTGACAAAAAATCAAGTAAAAGAAAAGTTTTTCAAGGCTCCTAGTATCTCACTCATGTGGAGGTAATTTTAGCTTGCTGCAGAATTGTCTTGTCTACAACATTATGGCCGGTAGCTGAAAAACTAGATTTTTCGAGCTCATGAGATGCATTGGAGATAAATCCACACCTATCAAGGATTCTCAAGAAAAAAATCCGGCCTCATTTGACGCAATTATCCTCTCGTAATGCTAATCCAAAGTTGATGCGTTTCTCACAGTTCATTTTATCCGAATAATGGGTGTGACCTTATGTACGACCTAATTGTACAAAAACCATAAGATATCAACAAAAAACTTCGTAAAATGAAAATTTTATTAAAAAAGCATCTTAATCTCCAATTCGTTTTATATTTTGGAGGGGCTCTAACAAGTATAGGCTAGAAATCGTGGGCACATAATAAGCATTCATTCCCACCAAAATATATCACTTTGGAGGTAATATATCCCTCTCGAAACATTACACCGAAGATTATGAAGATTAGTCAACATTTATGTGTCCACATGTAGAATAAATTGTTCTAGCGGCAAGAAACGGCAAGAAACTGTCAAAATGCATCAAGTTTGCATTGACCTAATGGGACGCTTTTTACATCAAACGAGGCTGGCTTTTTTTTCTTAGAACCCTCAATAGGTGTGGATTTATCTCCAATGCATCCCATGAGCTCGAAAAATCTAGTTTTTCAGCTACCGGCCATAATGTTGTAGACAAGACAATTCAGCAGAAAAAGCTAAAAATGCACTAACATTGGTGAGAAGCTAAGAGCCTCTCAACTATTTCTTTCCACTTCAGATTTTTTTATGCGATCTATAATTGTCTTGTAAACAATTGTTCAGGAAATGAGATCTAAAATCTTTTTGCCAATAACCGTGGAATGATGAACGTGGAAGCAATTTTCAGTACTAGCGCTAGTAGCGAAAACTGGTAACTCGGACACTATAAGCCACAGTGAAGATGTCAAAATCCTCATACAATATATTTTTAAGGTCTAATTTTTGGAAAATAACCGTCGGAAGAAAAGAATTAACTTTTTTGTTTAAAGAATGATTTGCGGAAAAAAAAGGGAAATATTTGATGGATGAATCAGTTAAAATTTTGAATTTTGATGAAATCGAATTTTGAGTTTTGATGGGGAATGGGAGTGCAGCAAACGGATTTGAGGGAACATAGATATATATATTTTTCGGTCGGGGGAGGGGGGGGGAAGAAACTTTTGAAAATAGAAGCTGGCTGCTAAGATTTCCAAAGCAGCCCTCGAAAGACGAGGTTTGTTACTGCAATCAGTTGGTTCATAGAGGTTGCAGCTAGCTTAAGACTTACATTTCCAGCAGTCAGGGATTTGTTTTCCTCAAATCAGGAAAATCCATCTAGATTCAAAGTTAAGGTTGGACAATAGTGAAAAAGCAAGAGGAGGTGGAGGTGCTGTGAATTTGATGTAGTTCTGACAGGTTTTGATTTAAATTGCTTCTGTTTTGTTTTTTTTCTTTCTTGTTTTGCGTACTGAAAAGCTAGTGTTATTGACTAACATCTGTTCATCCTCAAGCCAGAGTCACATGGGACTGGATCGTGATTGCATTAGAAATCCATCCACATTAACAGCAATTTTTTCCAATTTTTTATTTTATTTTTTTATTTTTATCCCCCCCAGTGGACTTAGGTCTGCAATTCCAGTTTTCACTCTTCCGGAAGCCCAATGTCAATTCTTGTGTTGGTTGTTTCAATGCAGGGCTTCAGAATAATTCTGAGGACCCCTTTCATCGGTAGCAAGTCTTTTGACATCTGGTGGCAGTGAAAGAAGTTGTTTTCCAATCCGGAACTTGGTCGATGGCATCGTTGAGACTGGAAAAGGGGAGGTGGCACTGGCTGATGAATTAGATGGTCTACGTGGGGCAGTTTTTGCCCTGCAAAACTCCTTGCTCATGTTGCTGGAGAATTCAAACCCTTTGCATGAAAAAGATGTGGCGGACATGTGGCAAATTTGCTGCAAATGTTCGGGTAGACATCCTCTGAAACCAGTTTCAATTGAACTTCCAGAATTCAGATGGCCAAGGTACGGCTTTGAATGAAATTTTTGGCTGGAGGAAACCCTGGATCGACACCAAAACATGGTTTTGGATTTTTTTTTTCAAGAGAAAAGCGCAGATACATTGAGGGAATCTGAACAGGAAGAAGAAATGAATTCACTCGAACAAATCGCAAAGTGAGGGAAATTCCTGGCTATGAGTGTGTGGTTCACATCGGAAAAATTTCCCTTTCACTGTAATGCGGGTGAAGTGAAAGGAAAGCTGTTCAAAAAAATATCAATTTGATAAGGAAATATCAGCCAGCAGTTTGGGCATTTTTTTTCTCCTCTGCAGTGCAACAGTAGAAGCTTCAGAAAGAAGTAGATCACCATTAGATGCTGTTGGTCGAAGTTTCCAAGGTATTTTTTTTTTTAGTGATTTTTTTTAGTCTGATCGATCAAGTGCCAAGAGATGAAAAAGCTGCTACTCAGCGATGTGCTTTTTTTCCGAAGGTAAAAAATTTCATAATGATTGTGTCACCATTTTTAAAACACACCCAAAAATGGACCCGCAAGCGAAATTTTTAAGCAACAGGTTTAATGATGATGGTCAAATCATCAATCTTTTTGTTTGTTATATTTACATTCATAATTGAAATTTCTCGAATTCGTGGAACGCACCGATATCGATTCATTTTCATTGTGATTTTTTTTTTCAACTCATCCAACAGATGGGAAGGCTTCACGCAGAGCTGAATGGTTTCAAACTTCTGAAGCTTGCTTGGGCAAAGCTAGGAGGGATGCGGTCGGGCTGGAGGAGATTGTCAGCGAATGGTCGATGCCAGAAAAGCAGCAAAGTTAATATTTAACCTTGCTTTTCGAAATGTTTGAGGAGTCCACGTCGGCTGCTTGGAAAAGCGAAAGAAAGGTAGTAGGGCTAATTTCTTGCTGAACATTTTTGACATCGGTGAGGTCCAGATTGTATTGAGGGGGGAAGCAGCTCGAGTATGATTGCGAGGCTTTTTTTTTCTTTTCTACGTTGAGTTTCGCAGAATTTTTGTTCTTGAAAGCAACAGGAAGAATTTTGGGAGGGACTACTGTTCGACTAATGCATTTCCCCCAAAATTGCTACAGAAAAATTTACAGAACTAGAAAATGAAATACGACATTCCATTGTTCATCATTGCTTCAGGTCCGGAAATCATAGGAAATTTTAGGAAATTTTCCATACAATCCAATTTTTACCATTCGTTTTTACTTCTAATAATTGATTGAATTTTCTTAAATTTTTTGCTTAATTTTCCTGAAAACATTGGCAGGCATTGGCGTGCAACACTCTTTCGCGATGGAAGGGCTGGGCTGGAGATGCACGAGTGAAAACCTCGACTGCAGGATGGATGTGTTTGAAATTGGCAAAACTTTTGTTGAAACCATTGCCTTCCATCCGAATGCATCGCTTTCTTAACTGATGCCTACGAATTTCTGAAGAAAATCAAACCAAGGCAATAGATATTGATGTGAAAAAGACTGAAACACAGGTGAGTGAGAGTTTTCTTCTTGTTTGAATTTTTTTTCTTCTTCTTGTTTTCTCATTTGGAAAATCAAGGTACTTTTTTATTATCTCAGATTGGGCTGGCGTTTCCTCTACAATACTTTGTATCAAGATCATAAACTTCCAAGTTTGTGTGTTTTTAAATGCAAGTGAAATAATGAAAACTTCTTTTTTTTACTGAGAAAAAGGTGTATTTACAGGTATTACTAAAATTGGCTGAGACTCATTGGAAAGAAGGGGAGGGGGGGTGCGCATTGAGACGTGTGAAGGCAATACACAAGGAAGGGCTTCTTCCCAAAACTGGAATCCACTCAAAATTGCTCTTGGTCCAGTCACGATTTACATTGCAAAAAATCGACGAAGGAAAAACAGACAAAGACAAAGACGCAACAGGAAGGTCAGTGCAGGTTAATTTAGGTTGAAAAAAAATAAAATTAAATATGTACATATCCTTTCTTTTTCTTTTTCGTTCTTATGCAGCTTTTTCTCATTCCCACAAGGCGGAAGGGGGGTACCGCCGACGCCGTCGCCGACACCGTCGTTCGTGACAAGCGCGTCGGCGACGTCACCAGGAGCGTCGGCGACGGAAATATGATGTGATTGTCACATCGGTTGGTGCAGTCACAGCGTCGCCGTCAAGTGTCATTCGTCGGCGACGCTGCGTCGGTGACGGAGGCGTCGCCGACGGCATCGTTTAGGGCGTCGCCGTCGAGTGTCATTCGTCGGCGACGCTGCGTCGGTGACGGGCGCGTCGCCGACGGCGTCGTTTATGGCGTCGCCGTCAGGTGTCATTCGTCGGCGACGCTGCGTCGGTGACGGGCGCGTCGCCGACGGCATCGTTATGGCGTCGTTGAATGGTGAACCCATCCCAACCAGATTTGATTGTACAAATCATGTTAATTTTTAACGTCAAGTGTGACCCCGACACCAAACCCAACAGCGCAATCGCATCAACCCCTTTCGCCGCTCTGGGAAATTCGACGCGGTGCGCGCGTGTGCGTCTTTCTGCGCTGTTGGAACAAGGAAAGGAGGGAAAGTGGAAAGTGAAGGGAAGTGGTAACGGCGGCGGTGCGGTGGCGGTGGTGTTTGCCAGCATTTTGGCCGAAGCTTGTGAACCCCTGTAAGGCTTCATTCCTGTTGTCTCCCTGTAAGGCTTCATTCCTGTTGTCTCTTGAAGACATTTTCCTTCGTGTTTCAAAGTTCGTGGATAGTTCGGGGCCTTCCCTTTCCTTTCCTTTGCTTCGTTTTTTTCTGACAGAAGACCTGTGTGTCTTGACAGGAGGCTGAGCTGCACAAATTTGTGGAGAGGCTGAATAAAGAGGGCCGGCTCAATTTCGACTCAGGGAAAGAGAAAGGAGGAGAGTTTGGTGAGGGTTATGTGACTTGCAAACTGTAAGTGATGCTTTTTAAGCTCGTATGCTGTTTTACCTTTGTTTTTCTTTAAAAATGCGAAGAAGTGGTACGTGTGAAGTCGGCTGGAACTCGTCAGTGACGGGTCGGCACCGCCATTCCAAAAGCGAACATCGCGTTCGAATAAATTTGACACATGTAGTTGTAAATAGAGATCCCAGCACACAATTGTGGTTTGCAAACATAATCACAAGATCCGATTGGAAACTAGGGTTAGGTTGACTTGGAACATCCTGAGCTGTGATTTCGAATGGCAGCAGGGTTTGAAGCAAGTATTTTAATGCTGTTGGGTTTAGGCCTCGAGTTTCTGGTGGATTTGTGGGGGGATCTCTGGAATTGATCAGGTTGAACCCCCAACACACTTTCCATCTGCAAGCAATCATCAGTGTGCGAATGCACACTGTCCAACATAGCTTTGTTTTTTCCTGGCGGATAGTTAGCAACAGACCCCCATTTGTGGGAGGGAGGAAGCGACGACCAGCCCACAACAACGTTAACTGTGTTGTTCGTGTTACTGAAATTTTGCTGGTGTCCAGATGCATATTCATATGGGGCCTTCTGTTTGTTGCTATCAGTTTTATTTTTGTATATTCTTCTGTGTCTAGGAGAGTGAAGGTTCTGATTTTTTTTAATCTTTTATTTGTGTATGTGTGTGTTTTCTGTCGAAAAGGGGTAAAGTTGTTGATTTGGTTTTGCATTTTGCAGGTGCTTAATGACCATGGTCTTTTGGACGCCAAGGAGGAAGCAAAAGAGAAAGTCAAGACTGTCTGAAGTCCCCCCAAAAAATCCTTCAAGAAATATCGCAAATCACAGAAGTAATTCTGCGTGTATCTCCAAGAAAGACGTAGTTGAATGCGGTCTGTCAGAGTATGAAGGTGAGAACTTGAAAAAAACATGACTGGCCTATGCAATCGCACATCCAAACAGGTGAAAGAAGGCAGGACTGTTGGTATGGAATTATTCACAGTTTTGCAAAGGTTCTTGACCCAACAGAAAACATCGAATTAAAGAAAAAGCAAATGCAAGGGTGGTGATTGATGTTGGTAAAATGTTCTGTTGGTTTTTAGGGTTTCAGGGATGGTTTTGAGGGGAATATGCACGATGCGAACGGAGGAAATCGATTGGATGTACAGAGGGGGTGCTGGAAGCCTTTTTCCGGAGGTGACAAACATTTTTAAATCTGCCCTAAGTAATGTGTCCAGGTGGCTTCTGTTCTTTTGTTCACAGACAAGAGGCAGGTGTTTTTGAAAGAATCAAAACTTGACATGGACCGACCAGGATTTAAAACCTCAGCCACACCCGAATACGTCAAATTTCCTGTCAGACCTGCTCTATATCACCTTGCTCATGACTGTTTTCGTTCACTTTTTTTTGCATCTGCATGATGTCCAAATAATTGCTTTTGACACGGACAGGGCTGGGCTTAATTTTTATCCATTCTTTCCGACTCAGAGAAAGAGGATCCACTTGCTTCCTATTACAAGCGGCTGACATCGCCTGACTTAGACACTGTGGAGAGAGCGGTAAGTAAAAACCACAAAAACGTCTTTCTTGGCGTAGTTTTTTTTTTATTTTTCAAGAGAGACAGTCATTAGACCAAAGCTCTGTGTAATCACATGCAGGCAAATCGATGGAGGCGATGGGAAATGACCGTCATGTTTTCTGGGAAATGCATAGTGAAGGCCGGAGAAATTTTCAATGCGGCTTGGGAACCCATCGCATCCATTATGAAAAAAAGGGGCGGTGAAAAGAAGCCCGATAAAAAAGACGACGATGCCGATGGTGGGAAACCTAAACCCACGAGGTCGATTTCTCATGCGCAGCCTTTGCTGGAATGCCACTATTCCATTAATGGTGCATTTTTGGATGAGCCTCTGATTGCTGGGGTGGATAGGTACGACAGTGCATGGTATCTGAATGTTTTCAGAGAAAGCTTTAAAACTTCCCTCCCAGAAGCCCTACGACGAAACGTACTGCCATGACTGAAAGCTTGATGTGGTCTGTTCACTGCATGCAGCAGTGCGCACAAGTGAGGATGCCTCTTAATTTCTGTGCTTTTTTTCTCCCCATTTGATGGTGTGTTTCTGTGGATTTAGGATTCGTGACATTCCATGCATCGGGGTGCAAGGGCGGCTGGATTTTGTCCGTTTGAGTTCTCCACAACATTATCGCACGTACTCGTTTTTTTGCTGGATAACCACGGCGTGGTTACCACGCTTATCGAGTGGGTGATTACATTTTGGGCCAGGCGATGGAGGCTGGGGAAACAGTCACTTTTAACGGGATGACCTTGGATAGGAACGAAATCGACCTGGAGTACCTCCACCAAAACATGCAAAGGTCCTCAGGACAGGGAGGAGCTCTGGGTCTTGACAAATAACCAAAATACCACTGATGTTGTATATGTACATCTGAATATACAAAAACATATGTATATATGGGGGGCGTGGAAAACCCTTATCGTGGTGTTATGATTGAAAAGATGCTGCCCAACGAAGCCATCTTGGCTTGAGGGTGAAATGCATGAATTGAATATACGGGGAAAAAACTTCATAAGAATTTTACATTTCTCGGAAAACTATAGCACTTATTTCTCGTTTTGCGATTCTTGATCTTATAGGGAATACATTTTTTTTCTTCTTTTTCTGACATTTTTGATGTCGAGTAGTATTATAGGGGTTTCTGGAGCATAATCAAGCTGCCCGTGACAGGGTGTTTCTTTTTTTAGTTGGCGGGCTTTTTTTTCACCCCCGTTCCCTTCCAAAACCCAAAGAGTTTGGGTTGGGATAGTGTTTTGGGAAGTTTCTGAAATACCGAGGGGGTTTTGTAATAATTGTGCTTTTTTCTTTTTCTTTTTTGTGATGGATAGGAGGGGAGAATTGATTTCTTTCCTGTCTGTCTGTATTAATCAACCACACTGATTCGTTGTTTTTTCTTTGTTCAAGACACAGACACCAGCATTTGGCATAGTCTTTTCGAGGGAGTTTTTCTTCTTTGTGTTACTAATGATACTGACACATGGGGTGGTTTTCTTTTTTTTTAACATTCTGAAGTTGTTGCAAGAACTTTGAAAAAAAAAAGAAGAGGTCGCATGGCCAGTCTATTTGTTGTTTACAGTTGGGGGCAAGATCGAGTGCCTTTGGGGAAAAAAAGGTACATATATTGAATCAACAAAAAAAGAAAAAAAGAAATTCAAGAAGTGACTCCGAGAGGGTCAACCATAGTTTTCTTAGAAGAAATCCATTTGGAGTATGATTGCAGGCGCATCTGCAATAGCAGATCCGGGATCGACACCTGGAATCATCAATCGAATCATCAATCAAATCCTCAATCTATTCCCCCAAATTCATCAATTCCACATCCAGAAAACAGGTTTCAGTGGCACCCACCGACACCGTCACCGACGTCATTGTCGCCGACACACCGTCGTTATGACGTCGGCGACGCGTCGGTCACACTTTTCAGGCAGCGTCGCCGACGTGACGTCGGTGACGCTGGTGACGTCGGCGACACCAGCGTCGCCGACGTTTTCGTCTTGCGAACGACGTTTCGTCGGCGACGCTGTGTCGGCGACGGCGTCGGCGACGTCACTGAAACCGTCGGCGACGCTACTGAAACCGTCGGCGATGCCGTCGCCGACGCCGTCGGCGACACAGCGTCGCCGACGAAACGTCGTTCGCAAGACGAAAACGTCGGCGAAAGAGCGTCGGCGACGCGTCGGCGACGGCGTCGGCGGTACCTCCCTTCCGCCTTGTGTCCTACAACAAAAAATAAAAGTGAAAAGTCACAGTCCCCTGCAAGCTGTTTCACTTGCCAACAATTGACACTCAAAACGCACCAATATTTCACACCAAACCAAAATATTATTTCTCTGTGGAGCTAGTTTTCCTAAATTCATTTATGTATTGATTTTCCTTTTACTTTTTGTAAAAGACGATTTTTTTTGTACCAATCGAAAGCACGACATTTTTTTGTTATTTGATAGGAATTTCATGAATTGCGTTCGATTGCTGGTGGAAGTGTGTGGCGATGAAAAAAATTGTCAAAGGAGCATCTCTGTATGCTATAAAAAAAACCCAGGGAAAAGAAGCTCAAATTATTACCGATATAGTGACCCTGCTTTTCGACCCATCTCCTGACACGAAGGTGACAAATTCCTAATGAAAAAATTATAATAATGGAAAAAATAGACAAAATAAATGCCTAAATGATGCATTAACGTTTGCTGTGGCTTTTTTTAAATGCTGAATAAAGGCTTGAAACATGTTGCTCCTATTTCTTAACTCCACGATTAAATTTTTCAAATCCAAGTATTTTTTGTTTTCAATGTTTTCTAGGGGTCGCTGAAAGCTGAAAAATGCGAATCGCTTGAACGGGTGGCCTTGGAAATCGTGGGAGATGAATTCGTTTTGTCTTGTATTCTGCAGGTGAGAAATTTTAAGCTGCAATTCTAACACATAATAAGCTAATTTCTTTTTTTTGAAAACCAGGGTAAACAAAACCAAGAAATGAATTTTTTTTAAAGAACACATGCATAAAAAAAGGAAAAACACCTACCAATACTTCCCCAAAAGTTCAGGAAATGGAGAAAGAAGAAAGGAAAACAATAGATTCCCATCTTCTCAGGTCACTGCCTGCATTGCTGAAACAGATTGAAGTTTCAGCCTGGCGAAAGTCAATTTTCGATTTGCTGCGGCATCGGGGCTCCAGCAAGCTTTTTTCGAAAACTTTTTCTGAGGCACGCTCAGTTTTGATCGTCGCCTTGATGTATTCCCCCTCCGAAACCAAATCCAAAACAGCCAGGTTGCTTTCCCTCAGCAACACATACATGGGGGATTTCGAAAAGGCTGAGAATTTCGTGCACATGACTGAAATCGGGGATCCGAAATCTGTTCTGACAGCTATGGTTCGCCTGAAAATGCTTCTGGCAAAATCTGACGAGGATGCGGCTTCAATAGAAATCGATGGCTTGCCTGGTTGCCAGGATTTCCACCATACATACCTAGAGGTGATAAAAAAAAAAAAAAACCTTTCAAGCGAAGGAGAGTTGAACCCACTGACTGCATGTCAGACTGCTAATCAGCAGATTGAAAACCAATGCAAACAATGGTAAGGTGGCTTTTTGTTCTATTGAAAAAGCAGACGGCTTATGAAGAAGTTG
The DNA here is from genome assembly GCA_030272585.1 of Bryopsis sp. KO-2023. Lineage (NCBI taxonomy): Eukaryota > Viridiplantae > Chlorophyta > Ulvophyceae > Bryopsidales > Bryopsidaceae > Bryopsis > Bryopsis sp. KO-2023. Next base: position 1,410,009 of record BSYQ01000005.1, read on the forward strand.
TTGCCCATCAATATCCAAAACTGGCAAAGCAAGCCGTTTTGCTCCTGAGGTCATCTGCGAAAAGGTGCTTCCCAGTCTGACTTGGCAGTCCCTGCGTCAGTCACGTTTCAAAGAACGATTTCTGCGATGCTGGCAAGCAATGGGATCAATAGCAGTCAGAAAAATTTGGAAAAAAATTGCAAAGGCAACCAGGCTTGATCATCCACCATGGGCAATCGGTGTTGGAAAGACTTCATGCTGTTTGAAAAGATGCGTTCTTTGGGAAAGACTCGGTAATTTTTGTTTCAATTTCAACCAATGCTTTGTTTTCCCTCAACAAAATCAAGTTTTTTTTTTTGCATTTTGCATATATCTACTTTTTTAGATTTGTTTTTTTTACAAGTAATGTCCAACAATACAAAAAAGAGTTGTGTTCAATTTAAAATGATGTTCCTTTTTTTTCTTTATTCACATTTTTTTTTCCTGTGCTTTTTTGTCTGTCATCAGATTTTTCCTCAGCACCCAATGGAATCTATATTCTTTCTTACGTAATTACTGTGGAAGAATCGGAGACGCTCACATATTATTTGTTCACTCTTTTTTTTGCTGTTGTTTCTTTTTCCCAGTCTGAAAAAAAAATACGCACTATTTTGTTGATCTGTATACTTTTTCTGCAGGTCGTTTCTCAGAAAAGGGTGTGTTGGTTTGGGGATATTTGCACAAGGCTGGGGCATGTTGCATTGTTTGAAAAAGATTGGGAAAACGCTCTTGTTTTGACACAAGGTGCTATAAGATTTTACTCATTGCTGGAGCCGAAAACCAGCAAAGGATATTCGCAAAAGAAAAAGGTCAGTTTTTGCTGTTTTTTTTTCCAAGCCCTAACATAAAGCATTGAAAAACGAAAAAAAAATCTGAATCGAACATTTCTGTTGTGCTTCGAAGCTGTGTGGAGTAGAAGATCAAATCTAAATTTTGCATTTTCGATTTTATTAATATGTGTGCAGGTTTGCTTTGAAGCGACCATTTGCTGCTTGTTGAAAATACATAATGCTAACCCGACGAAAGAAGCTTTGCTAGCAATGGCAAAGAAAATGATATCTCAACTCAGAAAGGTAGGGCTCAGGCTTTTTCTGTTCTTACTCTTTTTCTTTCATGAAAACAAAACTGGTCAGAAGTACCACCATGATTTTATTGTTCTTTATTATATTAAAGAAAAAAAGTGAGAAGTTTTGAAATCGTTTTTATGCTATGTTTAGAAGAATAGTGAATGAATATTTGACTTCAAGTAATGCAGATGGATGATTTTGGGGAGCTTGATGGCGAAAGCGTGCCAATTTGGAACTGGTCAGTCCAATCGACGCCTTTTCCTCCTCCTTCAATTTTTTTTTGTTTAATTGCTTCAGAGAGGAAATCAAAAATTTGTATGAATCCTATTTCAACATAACAAGAATAAAAAAGAAACATTACTTCTTTTTTCCCATCAGAAAAAAGGGCATTATTTTCAGTGAACAAATTGAAATACAGATCAAACTCTTTCCTTATTGTTGGAACCAAAAGCAAGAAGTGGTGAGCTACAGTAAAACATGAAAACGACACTTTTGTTTCTGGGTGGTCAGGAATTTGAGCTGCTTTGTTGAATGCAAGATGCGAAGGGAGCCGAACAAATTGCGAAAACTATTCTCAAAATATCAGAAAAGGGAACAAGCCCCATCAATCTCGCTCGGATGGCGCAAAGCTGCACCCACTTGCAAGTTCAAAACGAATCGATGCAAAGAATATGCTGCGAAATTTCGAAGCTTTAAAGAATATGCTGCGAAATTTCGAAGAAAGAATCTGTTGATTACTCCAACAAGGTAACCAAAATGAATCCATCCTATTTTTAGAAACTCTAGGAACAACACGTATGGACAAGAATGGAGCTCTGCCAATCTGATGAGTTTATTGGTGGCGTGTTTGGCACGAGGTGCAACAAAATGCTATGGTTTGTTTTTATCTCTGTATGATTCATATTTTTCTCCACAGGTTGCAATGAGCAGTGTTTTATCAGCAAAAGATGACCAATCAAAAATTGATGCCATCAAAAGAGTGATTCAAAAAACCAAGACTTGCAGCTCTACTATGGATTTGAGCCCACTGGCTGCGATGGCAGACATAAGAGCCGGAGTCCTGACAAAAAGAGGTTTGATGGTTTTAGCCAATGAGTACTTTTTTGTTGCCGAGCAAATTACATCCCTTGATGCTACAGCTAGCTGTGAAATTCTGCACGAGTTGAGCCAGCAAGGGCAAGATGGACAGAGTGGTAAGACGAGGAGTCAAATTTCGACCAGAGCAGGTCAAGCTGCAAGCACTGGGAAAGCGGAGGTAGAAAAAGTGGAGGGGGGTGGGGTTTCTTGTGATAAGAGTGGAAGCAATCGAGTCAGACTGGTGGAGCCTGGTAACACTATGCAGGAGGAAGGACTGGTAATAATGAGTCGAGTTGAAACAGGAAACCTCAAAGGACAGGGGTCGGTTAAATCGAAAAAAATGAAATCAAATTTACCTGGATTTATCCAGGCTCCATACACCCAATGATCGAAGTGGCGTGGAAAGCAGAGATGAGTCAGAAAATAGTGATGGCAGTTTGGAAGGAAAGAACAGGGTTTGTAGTGTTGGCAGTAAATGCAAAAGAGAATCAAGTGCTACTGATGGTGATGTTGTGGAGTCGAGGGGAAACTCTTCTGTTAGAAAGGAGGGGTCTGAGGGAAGTGGGGAGATCTTGAGCAAGGATGGGATGACCTACGACTGCATGTCTAATCAAGAAGTGGAAGGAAAGAGTGAGAAAGAGCTTGAACCAAAACAATGTGCGGGCAGTCTTGGTTCTTGCCTTGCTGTTGTTTATTGGTTGACATACTGTTTATTGGTTTACCCGGTTACACCAACAGGGTAATCGTTTCAGCACATTGTTACGCAACAATCAGATGATTCAACAAGCCATGTGGAATGCACGTTCAAACAAATAACAATAAACATCACTAGACTCACCTTGGCTGACATGATTCATGATTCTTCGGCGGCCCGTGCGCCGCCGGCTCTAAATGTGTCTAATGACTAAGTTGTCTGATATCTGGGAGGCACACTTTGTTCACTGCCAATATTCAGAGCAAGCGAATCTGATCGAAATTGGCTTCGGGCAGAGCTGGGCGACCCCCAACACACGGTGCACAACGTACCGTACCGAAATGTGACAGTTTTTCTTTGTGGTAGTGGAAGTGTAGGTTCAATGGGGTTCGAACTCGTGATCTCCGGATCGCAAGTCACATTGTTTCTATCCGACCGCTCGGCTAAGTGGTAGTTGTTGACGGTTATTTGGTTAACTGACCGATCATAGTGGGACATTGTGTGACTGTGTATGAAAGAGTCAGAAGTGATTCCGAGGAGGATTCGAACCTCCGCCGCAATTGTAAATGGACGCAACCAGACTGACCGGTCCGCACTACAAGAGTAGTGTGGTGGTGGACTCGGTGTTCGTTCGTAAATCTTTTTGTCTATATCCCCGTGTCCTTACAGTGATGTCAGACCGATGTTTGTTTGCACAGGGGCTGTGAAATTGCTCACCAACCCTGCGAGTTGTGGGTATGTTGAAAACCCAATCAGCGTCCACTACTGTTATTCTCAGAACGGCGACCTGGAGAAATGCATAGCAGAGGTGATCCCCCATTTGTGGCTTCAGGCCATACCATGTTGTGAGGTTTCTCTACTATATAGCTTGTAGTGTTGGCTTGGGTTATCTTCGATTGGTTGTGTTGCATGGTGTGCCAATGAAGCACACCTGCTGAATTTGTCTTTGATCCGTTAGGTGACCAACACTCCGTGGGGCGAACGAACCAGTTTCTTGTTCAATCCTGATGGAAAGACGGTTCCGAAGTCGCTATGCACGTGTCTCCATTCATGAACATGCAGAACGTGTGGAAGCTGAGGGCACCTCATCCTTCGAAATCGCTGATGGTTTCGGTCCGTGTGTCACACCCCGAGCATGGGGATTTTTGTTGGTGCGGTCCTGACTGGAAGGCGCTGTGAAAGCACTGCACAGCGTGGAGAAAGGGAGGAGAAGGAGTGCTGTTCGTCGGATGCATGGAATGTGGAGTTCCGAAACCTGGCAGCCAATGTGGGGGCGGCTGTGTTGGATGCAATGGTAGAAAATTTCTCAGATGTAAGGTTCGTGAGGAAAAGCAGCTGTTCGGAGGGGTTGCCCTTCAGAACTACGCAAATGCAGAATTCGTTGGAAACGCTGGGGTCAGCAATGCTGTCCAACATCGATGCTTGACATAAACTGCAAGGATCTGATGATGTGCTGTGGTTGTCCCACGCCGTTTACCAACTTCCAGAGTTTTCTGTGTCGGGCCCGGAACATGCATTCTCCACAGAGCTTGGAAAGGTCTTTTTTCATGTAAGTCTCCTTCTGTTCCAGATTGAAAGTTGAAAAAAAGTCGAAAGATTGGGGGAAAAAAACAAAAAAGTATAAAACTTTTTGTGACTTTTTTTTGTTGTTTTGGCAGTTGCAGTACAGCTCCGTGTGCGTAATGTGTGACAATTTGAGTCGGGCCGCCGGATGCCCTGACAACATTGCAGATATTGTAGAATTGGCTGGGGACCTTGTGTCGAAACTCAGGGTGAGAATCGTACGAAAGTTTCACCAAAGTAAGATTCGACTGGACGGAACTGATGGTTTTCTCGCTGCCTATCATTCTCAATTATATATATTTATTTCGATTCCACCCCATCAATTTTGATTTTTGTTTTTTCCTTCGAGCATCATACATCGCCACAATATCTCCATCAAACCCCTCCAAAATCCATGATTTATTCCACAATGTTGATAAAACATGGAGTGTTTTTCCTACCACCACTGAATCGCCAAATGAATGATATGATATGGGCAATGGTCGTCTTTGCAATGCACGGGGGACTGGAGCGGACGAAACTCACAACGAGCTTTTTGTTGGGCAATGTCGAAATTACGTCAAAGCCGCCGACCCAAGACATAAACCATCGGACTTCTGAAAAAGAGCTGTTCGTAGACTTGAGCCTGGAAGTGGAGGGTTGTCGAAACATTTACGAATGGTTGCTGACATCCTGCAAAGTGGAGGAGTTGGAGGGAGCCAATCAAATTCATGTGGAAGGTCATGGCCTCGTGGTACATGGAGGGTTTTTTTCTGTTTTATAAGTGGTGTTGAATTTGTGTCGGTCATACGACGATACACTCGCCTGGAGAGATTGCCTCCAGTGTTACGGCTGCACCCGAAACGATTCGCATATGATTCTGAAAGCTCTTCAATCGTTAAGGTTCGTTCCATCAACTTCCACAGCATTTGTAAGGCCTTGGGACCAAAATATACAAGATTCGAAACTTCAGAATTGAAACTCTCTTTTATCCACAAAAACTAAATTTAAAAGTTTTTCGAAGAAACGTTTGGATAGCCAGCAGACACATTCAACTGCTGTTTTCTGCTTGGGTTTCTTAATTTCCTTGTGTGTTCTTGTCAGACGAGCGGACAAGTTCAGTTTTATCCTACGATAGACCTTGAAGCTCGCATGAAGGATTTGATGGTGGAAGGCGCCACCCCCTCCACGACGATGCGATATCTGCCGCACAGTGTGGTAGTGCATTTGGGGACTCCTTTGGAGGGATCCTACTGCGTTTATGTGAGCAAGGTATTTTGACAAAAAAAACATCCGCAGAATTTTGAACAATGAATTATGTCGCATTAGCATCATCGTAAATGGATTGTAACGAGCGCATGAATCCTTCCCCACCCACCCACTCACCCACCCAAAAAATTCAGTCGAAAAGAAACAAAGATCCAAATTCTCTAGGAGTTTTTTTATTTTCTTGTTGTGGATGAGTTTATTTTTAGTAATGTTAAATTAAATGAGTTTGTTTATGCTAGAGATCCGTTTCTTGATGTGTGTCAGCTTTGCAGGGATTTAGGGATATGTGGCAAAGAGAACAAAGATGATGCGTGCAACTCGGGGCGTTTGCAGCAGTGAATGACCTGATGGATTTCTTGCTTTAGGAGGTGGTGCGACATCAGATTTGACCCAGGAGCTGCATGTAGTTGGATAGGACAGTTTCCCCTGTTCCATCATCATAGGAGCTGTGTTGAGGTCCCAGTGCAGCTGTGTGTATCATATGTTTTGAAAGGAAATTCTGTTGCCCAGTGCGGATATGTGTACCATATTGTTTGAAAGGCCGTTTTGTTATTGATTAGTCATCTTTAGAATTGTGATTCAACAGCTGCTTTCTAAATTCCTTGCAGTGAAAAAATACGGATGCTGGAGGGCATCGAATTCGTTTATAAACGATTGTGAACTCATTCGTGGTGTTTTAGTATCCGTGTTCCATCAACAAGCCCAAAACTTAAGATCAATCCGGGTGAATTGCACCTCCAGTGGAGAGGTTCTCTGCCAAGGGTCCTTGTTCCCCCCCCAATTTTTCTTCTTTCAGAGACCAACCCATACTTTGGTTGGAACAGGGGTCGTACTTTTTACATGTAAGAATGTGAATTCCACGGCACCTAAATGAAACCCAACAAAGCTGATCAGGAGCTTCCAAGCGAACGACGTAATTCCAAACACTATGGGAAAACAGCAACACCAGAACAGAAACATACGTGGAGGGATACTGCCCCAAGACAACCAACGGCATTCAACGAGCGTTGTCTGAGCAATCAACTGATGTTTGGAAGCCCAATCTGCAGTAGATTTGTGCAAAAACCAAATGATTAACCAAATGGACCCTCACCTCGAACGATGTCTGTGAGGCAAACACTCCACAATGCAATGAATTTACTCACCCCAGCAACCAGATTTCCACAAGTAATTTCTATCACTATCTAGGTTCAATTGACCATGAAACCCAGCCCTGCATGCAGCTTCCCATGCCAACCAACCTATCTGTTTTTACCCCGTGTTTTTTCAAAATAAGACGAACCCAAAGCCTCGGTTGAACGTGCTATTGACCGCTATCGATGACTCGTTGGCTGGTCCGGGTTGCTACTGGTTTTTTGTCGATGCAATTCGGGTAGTACCATTTCCCATTCGGAACCTTTGCTAGGCCGATACATTCAACATGCATGGCCACTGTGCAGGAAGAAGCCTGAAATCAAAAGCAGAGGGAAACATACATCTATTTTTATATATTGAATTGGAATTATTTTACACACAGCCAAAAGGTCGAGTGCAGCCGACTTAGAAAAAAACAAACAAACAAAATAACACCACCGTGTAATCGCGGTGTCCATATCTAGCTCTCTACCTCAAAGGTGAACTAAGAAGAAACTGATTCGAGAACCAACGGAAAAAAACGCTGACCAGAATTGCATGGGTAATGCCAGAAGGGATCTCTCTATATTAATTTATGGTATTATGCGACAAAAACCCACTCACAAAGTCCCTCCGGGCGCCCCCAAGAGTTGCGATGCCTAACTAAGAGGCCCCGTCCTAAAAAAACAGAGAGGGGGCGAGGCAGAGTCGAACTGCCGCTCCTCCAACGCCCCATTCCAAACAAAAAAAGTAAACAAAACAGGGAAAAAAAAAGGAAAGAGTGCAAAAAAAGTGAGGGAGCCGGGATTCAACCCGTGATGTTAACCGATTGTCGAAATCCGCATTGGTCGGCCTGATTCGGACGAACCGTGTTAACCAACCGCCTCGTTCAACTAGTTGCTCGCTGCTCTCAAGTACCCCACCACACAAAGTCACATCGTTCGGCCTGCCTCACGTTTTATAACATAACTGAAGGGGTCCTGGAGGATTTCGCGGAACGGGGGCTGCAAGATTTGGACAAAGTTGTTGTTAGGACTTCATTGGCTCCGTATGGTTGAGTCGCTGAGTTCCTTTCGTTTCTCGCAGGAGTCGACTTTTTTTTTTTAACAAGTTGGGATAAGTTTTAGAAAAAGAATAAGCTTCCTGTGACGAATCACATCATTCGGGAGAGCCTGAAGTGGGAAGTGAAGGATCGTCGAGAACTGCATAAGACAACTCCCAAACGTCATGGGAGTGCTGAAGGATTTGGGTCTTGCTATGGCCTGATCCATTGAACGCATCTGTGTGTGCGTTCAGATGGTACAGAAATGTACACACACATTTTGATGTGGATGTACATGCATACATACATTCTGGAAATATCGAAAGGATGTTGTCTTGTGGGGGGGGGGGACCTGCCTTCTCTGAACTATGTATTCCGAACACACTTTTGTCACCTTCTGTCGCCTCGGCCAAAACGAATTTCAACACGACAATAGCCACAAGATAGATTCCCAGCAGATTGAGTTTCCTTTCTGTTTGTTTCACAGTTTGGGATGGGACAATCAGTATGGTGTTCAAATTTATGCAAAGCCACTTCATGTGAATCGATCGGATGTAGTGGTGGAGGGCGAATCTTAATTTTTTAAGATTTTTAAAGAATTTCAAGCCATGCAACTACTTTTTAACTAATTGCAACTCTCCAAAAAAACTCGTGTGTTGCAAATTTTTGTTTTCTTCCCGATATGAATCAAACTTTTGATGTCTGTTTTCAAGCAATGGAAGAAAACAATTTTAAAGATAGCAGTTAAAATCGGTGTTTCATGACAAGGATTTTCCAACATCAACAACACTTGGTGTTGAATTGATACGTATGTATTTAGTTTTGTTTTTGAGTTTCATTTGTATTGAATTGCATGTTGCCGTTCTGTTCAGGCAAATACGACAGGTGCTGACAGTGGCACTACCACAGAAGAATGCACCCCCCCCCCCCGTTGTATCCGATGAGCCTTTCAATGGTAAGAAAAAAATGCACAGTATTTTTTGCATCGGAACGCATAAATGGGGAGATGAATATATATGTGTGCACTGTCTGCTGTGCTTGAAATATTGCAGAAGAGCTGGACAACGAAAAATTTTCGTTTGGAATCACTAATAAAGAATCACTATCTATGAAAAAAATTCCAAAAAACTAGGGTGCATTCTAAAGTTCAATAGAACGTTTTCCCGCTTTCTCACTTGCGAACTGGATTTTTTTTTTTTTTTCAATTGCTGATATTAAGACCTATTCTATTCTTCGATCCATCATTACACTTCCAAGCTTTTTTCCTAAAGAAAAAAAAAAATAAAAATCTTTTTTTGATTTGTCAAAATCAAATTCTTATCACTATTTATTTTATTTTTTTTAGGTACTACCCCCTGCGATATCGCCCAAGGCTGCCCTTCGCTCATTTTCACGGCGAATTTCTTCCTCTGAGGTTTTCTTGTAAGTGTCTTGCACATCAGGATCGTCCTCAGGGGGGTTCTCTTCGTCGGCAGCAACTCGTGCGGCCAGTACTCCGCAATCAACTGCAAAGCACAAAAAACGTCACCCACGCACACGACACATGCAACGCCGCACAGACAACTCTCAGCCCCGCGCAGAAGACCTTACCTTGTTGAGCCACCCGAATTCCTTCTCGTTCTGGTACCGCCTGTGATCTTTGCCACCTCTCCTTTTAATCGTCACCAGGTCGTTGTCCTGGGTGCCCAAAATTTGCTTCACCATCGGCTTCTTTATTCTTTCCGAAAAAACCTCGTGGGATCACGCGAAAAATTTGGTGTTTTTCTCGCTGTAACATGTCGCGGAGCGCTCACCGAAATTCGAAGTGCTTATCGTAATATGGTTAGGAATACAAGAAGTCATCCTGGGGATCCCATGCTGCCATGATGTCCTGACGGGAAGTGCGATGGGCGATCGGCGATGGGGTGGTGGGAACAAGGTCGGCTCCGAGGACGGGAAGTGCGATCACCCGAATCACCACTGTTGCGCCGGGGCGTGGTTCTCTCAAATCAGTTAGCGCACTTGAAAAATAGCAAAAAAAATGCCCAGCACGGCGACAACAGGCACGAATTTTTGGCGAAAAATCGACGATTCAGACGATTTTTCGCCTGAATTAAGTCACGATTCGTCGATTACTCACAATTTACGGAGGCAATCGGAACGAAACTTTGATGGTGGCTGTGCAATGTTTTTACCATACAGTTAAAATTTCGAGGCGTTTCAGAAAGTGGTTGCCTAAAACTTTGGGATAAAAAAATACTCTCTTATTGGTCACTTTTTGGTCACGAGAGTTGCACAACCACTCTGTTGCACTTTCAAAAACTGAAGTCTTAAAAAGAACTTAATACAGGTTCCCCAAGGATAGCTAAATAACTTGACAGCATCTATGTCAATTCCTCGCCAGTTGGTCTTTTTGTGCAAAAATGAAATATTGTCACTATATTATATATCTATAGGCCTAGGTTAGGGTCGGTCACCTCAGAGTACGATTGTACTACAGAGGTTACAAGAAGGGCGCTAGAGGTCTGGACGTTCTTTATTCTTTAAGTTTATTCCCTTCAAGTGTGTCTGTGAGTGTGTGTGCGACCGGGCCCCAAAAGCCCGACCAACAGCCCGTTAAACAGTGTGTATCCCACGACACTGTAACAGCTTCTTTTTCACCCTTTTTCCTCCTTTGAGAGCGGCGGAATCGGTCTAGTCGGTGAGAACAACCTGTTCCACCAATATACCCCCGTCAACAAAGAAGAATAAAAAAATAGAGACAGAAAAAGGGTATATTTCTATATTACATTATAATTACTAAGTATTACCATTACTATAACACAACAGTACTACTATTAAAAATTAACAAGAAAAACACGAAGTTCAAACAAACGATGTGATAACCCAGCCGTTTTGTTTAATGGGTAATTTTTGTTGAAAAAAAAAAAAAAACAATATCAAGCGAAAGAAGAAAAAAAACAAAGAAACTTTGGAGGATTCTCACCTTCCCATCTGTGATCTACTTAGGAGAAGACACGCGTGAGTCCTAGTTTTCGGAGAATGGAGGTCGCTCCTCGGCTAAATCCACCAAATCTCGATTTGTAAAGCTCAAAGGACGGCTCTCGACGAGACCTATCCGTGGGTATTTCTCCCGAGTCCATCGGAGCCGTGGTTGGGGAGTTATGGCTCCGCAAGTCCATCGGAGCCGTGGTTGGGGAGTTATGGCTCCGCAAGTGGTTTACCAAAAGCGGGAAGCACGCGTACGCGCTAGCCCCAAGGCCACGACCCAAGGAATGGCAAAAGAGTTCCTCCCTTTCCCCATCCCCAATCATTGATCACTTCGTTGGGCCTTTTTGACGGCTAACGTTGAGCCTCTCGTCTTGCCAGCGCGATGGGTCGAGCTGGCCGCAGACGACGGTCTCGGACGAGGAGCTGGGGGCCCTCGTCTTTCCCCCGCCGAGCCCAACCACCGCAACCGTTTCCCGTTTTCCGATTTTCCGATTTCCGATTTTCCGATTTTCCGATTTCCGATAGCCCGTACGCGTGCTGGGGCGGCACATCCATTAAAACGCGGGTGTCCTAAGGTGAGCTCATCGAGAACGGAAATCTCGTGTAGAGGAAAAGGCCAAAAGCTCGCTTGATTCTGATTTTCAGTACGAATACGAATTGCGAAAGCACGGCCTATCGATCCTTTAGCACTCCGAATTCGAGGCTAGAGGTGTCAGAAAAGTTACCACAGGGATAACTGGCTTGTGGCAGCCAAGCGTTCATAGCGACGTCGCTTTTTGATCCTTCGATGTCGGCTCTTCCTATCATGCGCTCGCAGAAGTGTGCAAGTGTGCGATTGTTCACCGCTCAAAACATCCAAATGACCTCGGCTTTGGGCGGTGGTTAGGTCTCGTCGGGAGCTTTCCCCCGGTTTTTTCGGAGCCGCAATCGGGTCACTAGGCGAGGAGCTAGAGCGTTTCTAGGAAACCGCGACACGCGCGCGCTTTCCCACGAACGCCCGAAAACGGTTTTGGCCATAGCTCCCCAACCACGGCTCCTACGAGCGCGGGAGAGGTACCTACGGACAGGTCTCGTCGAGAAGCGTCCAACAAAAGAAAAGGGGGAGGCGTTTGGGTGGGGGGTCGAGGAGTTATGGCCCCCCAAACGGGTTTCGCGATATCTCGCCAACCACTCATCCAAATGACCTCGGATTTGGGCGGTGGCTAGGTCTCGTCGAGAGCTACCTCTACCACTTTTCAGATCGAGATTTGGTGGAGTAGCCGAGGAGCGACAGCGTTTGGGCGAGGTGGTATCCGTCTCGTGGTGTCCGTCTCGTGGCAGCGTTGGCGTAGAGCATGTTCCACGACGTCGAGGAGGGAAGGGGCCGATCCGAGGGACCGATACCTCTTCCACACCTCAAGGAACGTGAAACACGCGTCTATTGAGTGCCTTTGTCCAAAACAACAACCGGAAAAAAATCAACCCAAAAATCAACCCGCGCGCGCTCGAACACCCCCCCCCCCCAAGTATAGGCGCGCCACGCCGCCCCTCACCCCCCGTAAATGCACCCCATTTTCGCTAGCCTGCAAAATGCGGAAAAGTTTCTAAGGCATTTTGGGCATTCTGGGGGCGCAGTTCCCCTATTGCGGCGCGCGAAACGAGGTCGCTCCTCGGTCTCTTGACCAAATCACGATTTTAAAACGGGGTTGGACGCCTTATCTTCCCACCTATCCAACGCGCCCACTCCCAACCCAATCCGAAGCCCCGATCGAAAGTTATCGGTGAAAAACCGGGCGCGTCTCCACCCAGAATCCCCTAGGGCTGCACGCGAAACGAGGTCGCTCCTGGGCTACTTCTCCAAATCTGGATTTTCAAACGGCTATGGACGACGCTTGCCGAGACCTATCCGTGGGTACGTCTTCTGACTCAATCGGAGCTTTGGTTGGGGAGTTATGGCCGATACCGTGCCGGGGGGGGCTCGATTGTGGGCCTACGTGAGGCCTAGTTTTCGGAGAAATGAGGTCGCTCTTCGGCTACTACTCCAAATCTGGATTTCTAAACGTCTATGGACGGCGCTTGGAAAGACCTATCCGTGGGTACCTGTTCCGACTCAATCGGAGCTCTGGTTGGGGAGTTATGGCCGATACCGTGCCGGGGGGCTCGATTGTGGGCCTACGTGAGGACTAGTTTTCGGAGAAATGAGGTCGCTCTTCGGCTACTACTCCAAATCTGGATTTTTAAACGTCTATGAACGGCGCTTGAAAAGACCTATCCGTGGGTACCTCTCCCGACTCAATCGGACCTCTGGTTGGGGAGTTATGGCTGATACCGGGTCGGGTGCTAACGCGTGAGGCCTTGTAAGGGAGGCCCGATTATCTGCGAAACGCTGTCGCTCCTCGGTTACTTCACCAAATCTCGATTTCTAAACGTCTATGGCTTTGTCTCAACAAGACCTATCCGTCGGTGCCTCTCCCGACTCAATCCGATCCGTGGTTGGGGAGTTATGGCCGATAACGTGTCGGGTGCTAACGCGTGAGGATCTGTAAGGGAGTCCCGATTATCTGCGAAACGCTGTCGCTCCTCGGCTACTTCACCAAATCTCGATTTCTAAAGTGCTATGGCTTCGTCTCGACGAGACGTATCCGTGGATACCTCTCCCGAGTCCATCGGAGCCGTGGTTGGGGAGTTATGGCTCCGCAAGTGGTTTACCAAAAGCAGGAAGCACGCGTACGCGCTAGCCCCAAGGCCACGACCCAAGGAATGGCAAAAGAGTTCGTCCCTTTCCCCATCCCCAATCATTGATCACTTCGTTGGGCCTTTTTGACGGCTAACTCCGAGCCTCTCGTCTTGCCTGTGCGATCACTATGGCGGTCGGAACGGGAGTGCAGGGTCCGCTCGGGGATCCTTTTGTGTCTTTCGGGGTTCGAACCCTCGACCACTGGCGCTTAGACCTTATGGACTACAACCCTGCGAACCGGACGAGATCGGTTCGCAGTGTATGTATTCGAGGAGATTCCACATCCCACGATAATATGGTCGCTCCCAACCTTATATACCCCCGGAACCAACGAAGTCACAACACTTGAACCTCCATAACTTCCCCGTTGGTTACACGATCGGCCCCAAACAAAAACCGAAGGGCTCCACTCACCGAGGCCCTTGCTCACATGCCCTCTCCCACAATCGACCCCATCCAAAACATCTAAACCCCAAACCCCAAACCCCAAACCCCAAACCCTAAACCCCAAACCCTAAACCCTAAACCCTAAACCTTAAAACCCTAAAACCCCAAACCCTAAACCCTAAACCCTAAAACCATTCTCACCCGCTCGGAACAAGGTCGCTCCTACGTGAGGCCTCTTTTTCGGAGAAATGAGGTCGCTCCTCGGCAACTCCACCAAATCTCGATTTCCAAAACCCAATGGACGTGTCTTAAAGAGAGCTACCCACGGGTTTTGATCGGAAGTCAATCGGAGGTGTGGTTGAGGAGTTATGGTCAATAAGGTGTTGGGTGCTTAGGAGAAGGCACGCGTGAGTCCTAGTTTTCGGAGAATGGAGGTCGCTCCTCGGCTACTCCACCAAATCTGGATTTCTAAAGCTCAAAGGACGGCTCTCGTCGAGACCTATCCGTGGGCACCTCTCCCGAGTCGATCGGAGCCGTGGTTGAGGAGTTATGGTCAATAAGGTGTTGGGTGCTTAGGAGAAGGCACGCGTGAGTCCTAGTTTTCGGAGAATAGAGGTCGCTCCTCGGCTACTCCACCAAATCTCGATTTCTAAAGCTCAAAGGACGGCTCTCGACGAGACCTATCCGTGGGTGCCTCTCCCGAGTTCATCGGAGCCGTGGTTGGGGAGTTATAGTCCAAACCGTGTCGAGTGCTTGCGGAAGAGCACGCGTGTCACGACTGGCTGGACGGCTGTAACAACGCGAGAGGCCTAGTCTCCCACCCCCATAACTCGCTCCATAGTTTTCCGATCGGCCTCAAACAAAAACCATAGTGTTCCACTCGTCGAGGCCCACCCACACAAGTTTTTTGACGAAAACGGCAACGTTGATTTTGGAGCGGCAAGCTAGCAATAGCTACCAGCTTTGAGCCATTGCCCTTGTTGTGCATGCAACACACGGAGCATCGACGGATCCTTGCTATGTCTCATAGCGTTCGTCGTGTTCATACAACAAGCCAATCGCAATCGCCTGTAGAACGCGGCAAGCTAGCAATAGCTGCCAGCTATGAGCCATTGCCGTTGTTGTGTATGCAACACACGGAGGATACGGAGAGCGTTTCGTCGTGTTCACGCATCAAGTTAAACGCAATAGCCTGTAAATGCGGCAAGCTAGCCATAGCTACCAGCTTTGAGCCATTGTGCTTGTTGTGCATGCAACACACGGAGCACACGGAGCACGCATCAAGTTGAACGCAATCGCCTGTAAATGCGGCAAGCTAGCAATAGCTACCAGCTTTGAGCCATTGCCCTTGTTGTGCATGCAACACACGGAGCATCGACGGATCCTTGCTATGTCTCACGGTCGGAAACTCGTAGTCAGGCAGTTCCCTAACCTTCTCCAAGACCGCAATAAACAAACCTCCTGTGTCTTGGTGATGCGGAAGCACTCGCATACATCTCTCCAGCGGCATTCTGTCAAACTCTCCATTCTTGAAAAAGGATGGGTCTATGACGAGCTTGCTGTCCACTTCAGACCTCAGATGCTCAGCCACTTTATAGCTTGAAAAATGCCTAAGTAACACCCCCACTTCGGTCTGATTTGGTCTTCAAAAGATGATTCACCCCCCAAAAAAATTCAAGCCAATACCAGAAAACCGAGAGTATTTCAATGGATTTTTTTTATTATTATTATTTTCCCTCGTTGTGACCGCTACACACCTGGTGGAATCGCACACTCTCCACCCATTAATCCCCGGCATTCTCTTCAGGAGTGGAAGAGTGTCCGAGACATCCACCAGCTTCATTGCCCCTTTTGTCCTCCTAAGCACCTCCGCGACGACAACTTCATCCTCGATCGGATTCAGCGAGCACGTAGAATACACCAAACGGCCACCCACCTGGACAATATCACACAGCAGCCTTACGAGAAAAGAACCCCCCCCCAAAAAAAAATATAAGCATAATAATAAATGAATGAATCCACACACCGGAAAACAAATCGAGTTTTCGAAAAAGGGCTGCTTGTCCACCAAACATCACCATGCAAGCATGCCTTAGCAGTTCCACCTATTGAGTATCCAAAAACGTACAGAAGATTAGGTTTCTTTTTTATTCTTTCCCTTTATGAAAATTTCTTGCGGGTTATTTGATTGCTCGAAGGGGATGAACACCTTGAGGGCTTGGCATCCTTTCAGCGTAATTCTCAACTGCTGGATGTGCATGGAATTTCCATTTTAGACAATCCATTGGGACCAAAGCTCTGGCGATTTTCTCAGCGTTCCGTCGCTCGTGCAGGGAACGTCGCACAAAACCCTATCGAAGCTCAGCACATTCTGCAACAACCAGCAATATGCACTTAGTGTTTTTTTTCTTTCTGTTTTCAACAATAATTAGAATCCGGACAAGCACGGCAAAAACAAAAAGGCAAAAATAGCTGGATCCTCCAATGCTACTACTGGCAACAACAGGAGCACTGTCTCAAAAGAAATCCGAAAACACAGGAATATCTGGAGGGCTTGCTAGGTCAGGGTCACTTACTCACCCGCTGAAGATTAAGAAAAAAGAAGAGAAAAAGAGAGGAGAGGGGGGGGTCTTTTTTCTTTTTTTTGAGAAAAATGTGGACGCGGATTTGTACCCCAAAGAATAGAACGGCCTCACAACATGTACAAAGAAAAGCGGAAAACAATAGAAATCTAATAGTAATGATAATAGTGATACCAGCTGCTGACGTCCAGGGACGTCAGACGTCAAAGGCGTCATGCATCTGACGTCTGTGAAGCGTCAGATGCATCCCCGGTGAATGACAGCATCCTCCCAAGGAGGTACTACCGTAAGTTGCTGAATAGAAGCCCGCGGCAAATACAAGCCCGGTGCAAATAGTGGTCCCCTGTCAGACCGCGACGCGACATGGCATAAGCCCGGTGCAAATACAAGCCCGGTCCACCTGCTCGCAAAATCAATCGATTAAAAAATTTAAACGAAAAGTCTCCTGGTCCTATTTCGCTATTTCGCTGCGACCCATCACCACCCTCGAAAAAAGCTTGCCACCAGTTTGGTCGCCCATTTCATGACGGCCACAAAAGAACCCGAGCGGTTGCGCGGCTGCGCAGCTGCGCGGCTACGTGGCTAAGCAAAGTGGGAAAACTTGTGGCTGGCTGCCCTTTCACGATGACCACGAAAAACGCTGGTCGTTGAACGACTTCCCAAAAGGCCAAGAAAAACTCGTGGCTGTGCCTTGCCACACTTCTCACCACAAGAATCGTTCTTGGCTATCGCGTTCCCACCTTCCTGCTCTACAAACCAATAAAATATGCCTTGCTAAAACCGAAACAACTCTTTCTGGCCACTTGCGCACCTTGCACCTTGACGCGCGACTTACTCGCACAAGCTAAGAAACTCTGATTCGTTATGGAATCGACACGAAAGGAACGCCAAGACCAAGAGTCGTCAACACAACGTTTGGTGGAAGCAGCCACAGAAAAAAAAGCGCGAAAGTCTATTCCCTTGCGTGTTAAGGCCGCGGCTGGACGAGAATATAGGGATGCTCCAAGGGGAAAAAAGGGAAAAGTGTTGGAGAAGTACAAGTCTTTTTTTAACGATGAACGGAGCATTCGAAGGCATGCGAAACGCGTGGAAGAGTACGAGGAAAATATCAAACAAGGGGGGAAGTCCCGAGTTAAAGGTGGTGGTTCAAAAGGATTAGTCCCAAAGCTATTAAAGAGAGCGATTGCAGATCACATTGATGTTGCCAGACAGGAAGGAACTCCAGTTTCGTTTCGTTGGATAAAAAGAAAAGCAATAAAACTTGTGACGCTCATGAAAGAGGAATTAGTGTTGGAAATTCAAGACGCTAACGTTTTTCAAGCGCTTGTGAATTTCAAATTCCCGAATTGGTGGATCAGTCGATTTCTCCGACATCATGGCTTTAGTGTTCGTCAACGAACACACGTGGGGACCAACCCGCCAGAGCACTACAACGAGATTATCAAAGTGTTCTTGCAAAGCTTGAAAGAAAAGTGTGCCAGCCTGGGGGTTCAAGACAAAGACATCGACCAAGTCTTGTTAAACTTGGACGAGACAGGAATTCAAGTGGGCGACGGATACAAACGCACTGTGGACAGGGTCGGAAAAAGAACAATACATGTGAAGACTACGAAAAACAGCAAGGATCGGGTTACTGTGGGATTGTTGTGCTCCGCAACCGGAAAAAAGTATCCGCCTTGCATAATATTCAAGGGAAAAAAAGGAGCCAGAATCCACAAAGCGATGAAAGCTTTGGAGAAGGAGTATGCGGGAAAGGTTATTATCCAAGTAAATGCAAATGGTTGGATGACGGAGGAATTTTTGTGCGAATACTTGCGGGCGGTTTTCAAGAGTCGTCTTCCTGGGACTCTTTCATTTGGGCCGCGACAAAAATTGATGTTAACCATGGATAATTTCTCCGCACACAGCGGGGAGGCTTGTTCGAAACTTTTGAAGGACATTGATATCGAACCGATATTCTTTCCCCCGAACTGCACGGGATACATCCAGCCTTTGGACGTTGGAGTGAACAAGAGTTTCAAAGCCACATTTGTCGACAAACTCACTACGTTTTTGTTAGACAATGATGCGAACCCATCACGAGAGATGATCGTGGAGTGGATCGTCTCGACTTGGAACGAGTTTGATCCACAAATCATACGGAATGCCTTTCGACATTGCTTATTCAATCCAAATGGGATTGACACCAGTATTATGCCAAATGCACTCAGGAGTGTATTGGACGCTGATCCAATCTCGGCGATCCAAGAGTCGCTTGAAAGGTTGAAAGTCACGGAGAATACTTCGGTGGAAGAAGCGGATGTTGGTTCGTTGGATGGAAGTTCAGATGGTGTTGAAGAAGACTGGGAAAATTATTTGGATGACGTGTTGGAAATTGTTTGATTTGAAACAGTTGTAAGAATTAATAAAATACAGATTCGATTATCTCTCTTGCAGTGCAAATCGATGTGCTATAAGCCCAGTGCAATTAGTAGCCCTGTTGCAAATAGTAGTCCCCTATCCTTGACGCGGTGCAATGCTATAAGCCCGGGCTTCTATTCAGCAACTTACGGTACTGAACTACAAGGAGGAAACCACCGTAAGAGCACAGAGTCAAGACAGTGGTTCGATCAATCAGATTAGGACTTGCGAGACTGAGGTTCCGGGTTCGAGTCTGAGTGGGAACGTGCTTTGGTCTGGACCTGTGTGTGAGTGTGTGAGTGAGTCAGGAGTAGAACTGGCGGCTGTGAGTCAGGGTAGTGGGAGTGTTACGGGTGGTTAGTCACCCTCGGGAAAGTTGAACTGGGAGTTGAAATGATGGGACGCTTGATGTAACCTTGCTTTTCAGTGATCTGTGGTGTGACCCCGAGTCTGTGACCCGTGCGATTTTTGTGTGACCGTTCCGCCGCCGCCTCACTCTTTTCCGAGATAGGAGACGTCGCTCGCGGACGTTAGTCCTCCCGAGCGATAACATTTTTGGTTTCGGAGCCCGAAGGAACCGACTGGACTGGAGCTCTCCGCTGGTTTGACCAGCAGGTTTGTTCGAGGCGCTTAACGCCAGTCGTAAGGTCGTGGGAAAACGGAAAAAGGCAAACGCAGTGAACGGGAAAAAAAAGGAAAACGTGTGGTAGCAACGTTGGAAAAGAAGCACACCCATAAAAAGAGAGAAAAGAGGGTGCCAACGTTCAGTCGTGTGACAGGACGTTGGGGAAAAAGGTTACCCTGTAACCTGCGTCGCTGTCAGCGAACTGTAGTACTCAGGTTCGAAGGGTTAGAGTCGGACGTGAAGGGGTATAGTAGTATTACGTATAGTAACTCTCACGGCAAGGGCACGTGGGTTATCCGTTCACAGTTCGGTAAGGACAGGTCGTGGCGCGAAAGTCAACGGTCTACAGTTGACAGTAACCGTTGCCTGGAAAGTCAACTGAAAGTCAAGCGACCAGAATGGCTCTGGTTCCGGTCGTTACAGAAAGCGACATGGTCGCGATAAGTGACGAAGTCATGGAAGGGTCAGAAGTGCAACCAATGGTGCACCAGCAAATTCAGAATATACAGATTAACGGTTCTGATCACACTGAAATGCAAAGACAGATTGAGGTCTGGGGTGGAACAGTAACCAACCACCTCCAGCAATCATTGACCTCCATGCAGAATCAGGTTCAACAAGTCCAGGTTGAACTCTATACACACAGAGAGCAAGCAGAGCTACATCAGTCAACTCTAAAGGAAGAGTTGCAGTCAGCTTTAGTGCACAGTTTGGAAGAACAGAGTCGAAAACTACAGCAGACGCAGGAGCTACATGCAAAGGACTTTTATCAAAGCCTCACTGCAAATACAAACACTCAACTGAAGGACCTTGGTGAACAGTTGAGAAGTACAGGAAAAGATCATGCTGTGGGCATGGCTCAGTGGAAAAATAAGAACCAAACAGAGCTGGAACTATTCCAGAAGAAGCAGTTAGCTCTTCAGGAGCAACTGATGTTGGTTCAAAAGAAACAACAGGAAGATATTAATGCCCAATTATATGAAGTGTCTCAGCACATGCAAAGAATGCAAAAACAGTTGATGGAAGAGAGGGAGAGTATGACAAACACAATGACTAGCATACTGCAAGGAGAATTGGACTCCTATCCTGCAGTCATTCAGAAAATGGTAGCTACAGCAGTGGATGAAACCACCACAGCTATTGAGGACAAGTATAACAATGCTGAAGGACAGAAAGCAGATCTAGAAGAGACTAGATGGGCTTTAACTGATCCAGAATATCAGAAAGCAGTTGATGGCTGGATGAAAGATGGAATCCTGAGAACACCTATTCCTCCACAAGTGATGCAAGTGCATATGATGCAAGCAACACAAACAGTACAGAATACAGAGGAAGGAGAAACTGAGGGACAAACTCAGGATATCCCAACATCTGGTCAGCCACCAGTACAGCAAGTTATACCTGCCACAAGTACTGGAGCAGTACCTCCAGGACCCTCTTCTTCAGGTCTAATAGACCTCACTTCAGGACAACAACTGTCCATGGGTTTACCACCCCCTCTACTGCAACCACCAGCAGTAACTATAGCACCTCCAGCTACCTTTACTGTAGGCACTACCCCAGCACCATCAGGAATGGGAATTCGACCACCAAATCCCTTTGAACAGTTAACAAGTCAAAGAGCATCCAGTGGTGGTGCACCTGGAGGAAATCCAGGGGATCCAAATGGATCAAATGGACCAAATGGCCCAGACAGACCAGGCATGCCTAGAGCATCTGGTTCTGGACATCCAGGGCCAGGGAATGGTGGTGATGGTGGTGGAGGTGATGGAGGAGGTCCCCCAGGAGGAGGACCACCTGATAGAGATTCTAGTGGTACATCAGGAGGTTCAGGACAAGGTCCTGATAGACCTTACAGCAAACAGATTAAGCTCACTCCCCCAGAGAAATTCACTGGAGATGAAAGGATATCTGCAACAGAGTGGATATTGGGAATAAAAAGATGGTTGCAGAATCAGCACATCTTAGAGAGAGACTGGTTATCCTGTTTTCAGTCACATCTCCAAGGAGATGCACTTAGCTGGTTAAACCTGATGGATATACAGATCATGAATCAGGAAAAAGCAGAGTATGCTAGCTGGCAAGAGTTCACTCAAGAACTAAGGAATGTTTTTGAGCCAGTCTCCCTAATAGAGACTGCCAGAAAACAATTAAGAACTCTAAGGCAGACTGGAACTGCCTTAGGCTACATCAGACTCTTTAGAAAACTGATGTTTAGACTCCCCAACCTGCCTCAGGAAGAAAGGTATGCTGCCTTTGTGGATGGGCTAGCAGATAGGAATATGCAAGCACAGGTTATGACCCTGTGTGATGGGGATCTGGATAAGGCCATCCTCACAGTCCAAAGACTCTCTGCCACTATAGGCAGTAGAGGTGGCACTACTAGCAGCTTTAGAGGCAGAGGTAGAGGGAGGGGAAGATTTGGACAGAGAAATACACAGATGTCAGCAATGATGTCTGCTGCAACATCACAACTGCCTCCTGCAGCAAATTCAGTTAAGGCTGTGCAGCAGAGAGGTCAGATGGGATCTAGGCCCTCAAGGGGAGGATCCTTCAAGTGTTTTCTATGTGGAAGCACAGAGCATGGGGTGAGACAGTGTCCCAAACTGTCCCAAGCTCAGAAAGCCCTGAAGAAGGGAAACTAAAAGAGGAGGCTAGTGTTGGGTCAGCTAAGCCTCCAGATGATATTGAAATGAAAGAACCCACTACAAAAACACCAGCCTCACTAAATGATGGTGTTCAAGAGACACCTGTGGTTGCAGCCCCTATTGCAACAGAACAGGAAGCATACACACTGGATGGGGTCACTCCAGGAGTGTTAATTCAAAAGAAAAAGCAGTCTCAAAAGAGAGTGGATAAACAAACAGAGGCCACTGTGAGTTTACCCACTAGAGTGGAAAGAAATGTTGAGGGAAAGGAACCAGTTCAGACTGCAGTAGCTCAGGCTACAGCAGCATATAGAGGATATGAACTGGCAGGATTTATTGGTGCAAAGAAAGCTACAGCATACATTGATACAGGATCCACTGCTAATTATATTAGCATGGATGCAGTCAAGGAACTGGGACTGCAATACAAACCACAAGAAACTCCTGTTAAGTTTCTAGATGGTACAGAAAGGAAATCAGTGGGGAGATGTTATGGCATCCCATTTGTCTGTGGAAAGATCCAGCTCTCATTTGATGCTGATGTCTTTCCAGACAGTAATCACCCAATTCTGCTGGGATTGCCCTGGCTTATACACTACAATCCCAAAGTGGATTTTAAGTCAGGAATAATCACAGTCAACAAGGGCAGAAAGAGTGTAAAATTACCACTCTCAGTGATGCCTGAATATCAGCTCAAACCTACTGGAGCTATAGAACTTTCCTTTTGTTCTAGTGGCAGAATCAAAAGACAGATAGAAAAAGGGGAAATCAAACACATCATCATGGTGGTGATCAGGCCAGAGGATGAATCAAAGACTGGAGTAGAAACAATCCCAGAACAAAGGGAAGGGGATGATCTACAGAAAATCCTGCAGGAGGATATGGATCCCAGGATTAAGGAAGTACTGACTCAGTACAGAAAAGTATTTGCAAAAGATTTGCCTAAGGGTGTACCTCCTGTCAGACTGGGTCATGAATTCAGGATTGATCTGGAGGAGGGTACAGAACCCATGTATAGACCATTATACAAACTGTCTCCTCTTGAGTTAGATGAGGTTAAAAGAGAGTTAGATTACCTGTTGGAGATGGATTTCATAGAACCATCACAATCACCATTTGGGGCACCAATCCTGTTTGTCCCTAAGAAAGATGGAGGGCTCAGGATGTGCCTGGATTACAGATGGCTCAATAAGAAAACCATCAAAAATAGATACCCTCTGCCCTTACCAGAGGAGATGATAGACAGGGTACATGGGGCAAAATATTTCACTAAGATTGACCTGAGATCAGGCTACTGGCAGATGCCTCTAAGGGAGGAGGATAGGCCTAAGACTGCCTTCAGAAGCAGATTTGGACATTATCAGTTCAAAGTGCTTTCCTTTGGACTTACTAATGCTCCAGCACAATATATGAACATGGTGAATGATATCTTCAAGGATATGTTGGATTTATTTGTGCTGATTTTCATTGATGACCTTCTGATCTATTCCAGAAGCATCTCTGAGCATGTAGAGCATCTGGCAGCAGTCTTAGCCAGGCTACAGAAGTATAGTCTATTTGCAAAGGCCACCAAAAGTGAAATCTGTGTAAGGGAAACAGATTTCTGTGGATTTTGGTTAAGTAAAAAGGGGATCTCAGCAATGGATGTGAAAGTTAAGGCAATCAGGGATTGGAAGCCCTTAAAGACAGTTACAGATGTCAGGAGTTTTCTAGGGATGGTTTCCTTCTATAGGAGATTCATCCCAGACTTTGCAAAGATAGCAGGCCCTCTGCATGACTTAACTAAGAAGGATGTTATGTGGGAGTGGGGATCTGCTCAGGAACAAGCTTTTCAATCACTCAAAACTGCATTGATGGGGAAATCAGTTCTGATCCATCCTAATCCAGTGAAAGATTACACTGTGATTAGTGATGCATCTGGGGAAGCAACTGGAGGAGTCCTCTGTCAGGATCATGGCTCTGGATTACAGCCCATAGCCTTTTGCAGTAGAAGATTATCAAAGTCAGAACAGAACTACTCAGTCTATGAAAGGGAATTACTAGGGATAGCCTACTGTTTGATGCAGTGGAGACATTATTTAGAAGGCTGCCCAGGACTGGTTACAGTCTTTACTGATCATCAGCCTTTAACTAATTTCATGGATCAAAAGATGATGTCAAGGCCTCAGGCCAGATGGCTGAGAGCAGGACATTTCCTCAGCATCAAACCAAAGATTCAGTACATCCAGGGGAAACTGAATCTGGTTGCTGATGCACTATCAAGAAGTCTTCCAGCAGAGCAGGAACTCAAAGTAGTGAGTTCATTACAACCCAGCACAGAAGAAATCACACTGTGGGAGCAAGCAACACTAGCGGATGTTGAGATCAAAGACATCTACAATCAAGTACTGAATGGGGAGAGAATTCCAGGCCATGGAATTAATGAATCAGGATTATTGATTTATCAAACTCAGGATGGACTCATGAAGTTATGGGTACCTCAGGAACTGAGGATGAAAGTCCTTACAGAAGGACATGATAATCAAATCTCTGGACATCTGGGGATAGAGAGAACTCTGGAGCTGATGTCCAGGAAATACTACTGGAATAATATGAAAAAGGATGTCCAGGAATATGTCAGGACATGTGAGGTTTGCCAGCAAATGAAGCCTGAGTTAAGAGCTCAGAAGGGATTGCTGCAACCTATTCCAGTAGCTGATAAGAAATGGGATCAGATCACTACTGATTTAGTGACTGATTTACCCCCTGTTGATGGATTTGATTCAATTGCAGTGTTTGTTGATAGATTGACTAAGATGGTAAAGTTCATACCCTGCAGTAAAACAATAGATGCACCTGGGTATGCAAGGATATTCTTTGATCATATCTTCAGGAATCATGGGATTCCCAGTGTGATAATCAGTGATAGGGACACTAGATTTGCTAGTAAATTTTGGCAGGAATTAATGAGATGTGTGGGGACTAAAGTAAGGATGTCCACAGCCTTCCATCCTCAAACAGATGGACAAAGTGAAGTCAGCATTAGAACACTAGAAAATTTCCTTAGACCCTATGTGGAAGAGCATCCAGAGACATGGATACAGGGACTAGGGATGGCTGAATTTGCAGCCAATAATGCTGTCCACACATCTACAGGATACAGCCCCTTCTACTTGATGTATGGGGTGCATCCTCAGCTGCCAGGAGATCTACTGGCTGGAAAAGCTCAAGCTGAAGCAGAATCAGTGCAAGAGATGATATCTCATATGCAGGAAGTCATCAATGATGCCAAGGACAGATATAAAACAGCCCAAGAGAAGATGAGGCAGCAAACAAATAAAAGGAGAAGGGATGTACAGTTTCAAGTGGGAGAAAAGGTGTTGCTCTCCACAAAAACATTGAATTTATCAGTCTTGAAACATATTCCAGTGAAAATCAGAAGAAGATATATAGGGCCTTTTGTTATTGCTGCTGCAGTGGGGTCTGTGGCATATAGATTGGTGTTACCAGATGGATGGAAATTACATCCTGTATTTCATGTATCAAAGTTAAGAAAACTTCAGGAGAGTTCAAAGTTTCCTAGGGAGGTAATGGCACCTCCCGCAGAATTAGATTCTGAGGGAGAAGAAGAATTTGAAGTTGAGGCTGTAGTAAGACATAAGTTTTCAGGAAGGAAAAGAAGATTTTTAGTAGTCTGGAAGGGGTATCCACTTAGTGAAGCAACTTGGGAACCCCAAGACAATTTATTGAATGCATCAGAGATCCTAGCTGATTATAAGAGGAGAGCTGGGATCAGGTAGAAGTTAGATGCACTTTTGATTCTGTGGCTGAAGGATCAAGAATCCCAGTGACTAGGGGATGGGTTGCATAAGGGCAGTGAAGTGTTTTCTGAACTTCTGTGGGTTAAGGATTTTATGGGGATCTAATTATCCTTTCAGAAGTGCAGGGAGCTTGGGATTTGCATCACCCTAGTTCAGAGTTACTTTTACAGAATCAGAAGGATGCATTTGATGGATACTTGGTGAGGGCACCAACTGCCCCCAGGGGGGAGGCAATTGATACCAGCTGCTGACGTCCAGGGACGTCTGACGTCAAAGGCGTCATGCATCTGACGTCTGTGAAGCGTCAGATGCATCCCCGGTGAATGACAGCATCCTCCCAAGGAGGTACTACTGAACTACAGCGAGGAAACCACCGTAAGAGCACAGAGTCAAGACAGTGGTTCGATCAATCAGATTAGGACTTGTGAGACTGAGGTTCCGGGTTCGAGTCTGAGTGGGAACGTGCTTTGGTCTGGACCTGTGTGTGAGTGTGTGAGTGAGTCAGGAGTAGAACTGGCGGCTGTGAGTCAGGGTAGTTGGAGTGTTACGGGTGGTTAGTCACCCTCGGGAAAGTCGAACTGGGAGTTGAAATGATGGGACGCTTGATGTAACCTTGCTTTTCAGTGATCTGTGGTGTGACCCCGAGTCTGTGACCCGTGCGATTTTTGTGTGACCGTTCCGCCGCCGCCTCACTCTTTTCCGAGATAGGAGACGTCGCTCGCGGACGTCAGTCCTCCCGAGCGATAACAAATAGTAATATTATACAAAAATGCACGCTTGCAAGAAAACTGTACTGAAATGAATAAACGTGGCTACCTCATCTTCGATTCTTTTCCTGGTGGAAAACTTCGTGACATCGTGACTTGTCACCATCATGTTCGGGCTGCACATTTGCTTCATTTTAGCAATGAGCCGATTGCACCTCTTAGAATCCACAACGTTCGCCACCACGAGGCCAGTGGCACTTGAGGGTCTATGTGAATTTTTTCCCCAACTGTGAATTGTTTGTGAACTTTTCTGGCTTGTAAAATTCATCACAATGACATCATGAACCACCAACCTTACAAAAAAGAAATGTATCTCACCCCCCAAGCACTATTCAAAAAATATCCAGCCTATCAACAGCATCAAAACACCCGTTTGTTGTACTGCAACATCACAATTGTCTCCATGTAATATTGATTGATTGATTGAGTTGTCTCCACGGTTTCTTCAAATCATTAGTCTCACAAATTTTTCAAAATTTCACCAGCGACCTATCATCCTATTGGGAAAAATGCGAACGATTACCCAAATGTGGATTTTGTGAAGGTCCACCCAAATGTGGATTTTCGCGTGAAAAGTTCTCAGGGACATCCCTACTTGCAAGTGTGGGAAAAAACTAAATTTTGCAGCCAAAAGTGTGCCACCAGAAGTCTGACAATTGACCACCGAAACAAACAACCAATTCAAGGAAGAATCAGTGGGGAGAGTGCTGCTCTCTTTTGCTGTGGGTTAGTAATTACTGATTGATTGATTGAATTCAAGGAAGAAAAAGCCCCCTGATTAATTACTGTCCCAAATTTTCACTTTTGAGGTACATTGAACCCATTTTGCTGGCAGCTTCCGTTTGTACTGGGGAGTGACGCTGAGAAAGTGTGGGCCAGAGTATTGAGAGGCCAATACACCCGCTTGCGACTGCGAAAATTTCTAGTGCTGCTTGTGTAGAAATCTTTGGCGAAACGATAAACCCAGCACAGGCACTGTAAGTAGATCTCCTCCGCCTTGGAGACTGGACAACGAAACGCTTGGGCGAGGTGAGATCTGTTTCCTCTTTTCGCTTCGAGAAGATATCGATCGATGCGCTCGTCGTTGTCCGAACTTTGCCGTGACGTTGAAAGTCGTACGGTGGGATCCTTTTTCGTTTCGGTTGGGGGATCTCCCGCTGGTTGAGAAAATTTATGGCCACCAAGGGAAAAGGTTTTCGTGTCCAGTAATAGATAAGCCCGTTGTCCAACGAACGCGCGACAGTGTCCCGCATCTGCGCTGCTGTTCGGTTTTTGGTCTACTTCAGCACACGCTGTTGATTACTCACCTTTATTAGTGCTCCAGAGGGCTCCGTTTGGTGGCTAGCTCACTTGCGTTTGTGGGCGAAAAGGGACGGATTGCCGACAAGATCCGCGGCCTTGTTTCGAAAAATAGCTGGCTGGTTGCCAGGTATGGTCGCCCGAGCGCTGCGCCTCACCCGTCGCGACTCGCCAACTTGATTGCGTTTTTCGGAGTCGTTTTCTGCATCTTCTCGTTAGTTTTCTCGCCAGCGTCTTCTCGCGGTCACTTCGCATTATCCCCATAATATTGCTGTCGATGTCCATTTGTTTTTCTTCGAACCATCCTTTTCGTGTTTCTCAATTTTGTTTTTAACCCAGCTCCAATACACGCAGGGCGAATCAGCGCTTCCCGGCCCACCGGACGCAGGATAGACGTCGACTGGCTCTTTTTTTCTAATTCTGAGTATACTTCTTCCCCGTATTTCCCCCACCTTGGGGGCAAATTCAGAAGAAGAAGAAGAAAAACTCTTCGCCAATCCTCCACTTCTGAGTTTTTTTGGGCACAATGTTGGGGAGGCCGGCCACTCCACCCACCACGCCACCCTCGGCAACTTACCACAACATGTCCCCTTGCCCCGCCTTCCGCAATCTCGGGCCCGAGCTTCTCGCGGGCGTGATTTTCACATGCACTGACGACTCCTTTGACGACTGTCTGAAAGCGGGGGTTTTCGGGCTGCCCAGAAATCATTTCCAATATGTGCAATATGTTCGGCCCAGCATGGTGTTGTTTCTGTTCAACTTCAACACCAGAGAGCTCCACGGAATCTTCAGGGCAGTCACTCAAGGAAAACTGGATGGGAGGCCGGGTGGGGTAGACTCTCACTGGGCATCAAACTTCCCTGCTCAGGTGTGGCTTTTTTTTCCTTTTTTCTTTTTTTCTGGTTGTTTTTTATTTTGCATCGCGTATTTTCTCTTTTTTTTGTTGGTTTGTATTTTGTCATCGAGCCTTTACACGACCATCCATTCGAAAAAAAAAGAAAAGAAAAAAAAAACCTTGACAGGATTGAATAATCAAAAGGGTTGTGGTCAAGGTTGAGAAGAAGCAAAAAGCTATATATCTCGGCAAGAAGCCCCACCGATAAAAACTTTTATGAATAAAAGATGCAAATAGAAATAATTGCTCGCCGCCATGTTCGATTGGCTTATTCCAAGAAAAATGCCAACTGTCAAAGGAGGCAGAAAAAAACATGGGAAAAAAAAAAAACATTTCATCATTATATATATATATATATATGTTCTCTCTGTTCTGTTTGCTTCGATTGCTCATGGGGTGTGGAACAGCAGTGCTTTTTTTTTAACTTCTTCCTATTGTAGCATCGGCTTTATCCAATTCTGGACCATTTTTTCAATATTCCCCCCTTGGATAACCCCGTCTCATCAAACCGCAGGAAAAATAATGGTTTGAGTTTTTGGATATGACAGGTGTATGTCGACACTTCGGATCGTTATCCTCCGCTGCCAGAAGCTGCTTTCAAGTTGGCCATCATCGATAACTACCACAGCACCAGCTCGTCTCAGTTTGCTTTCGAATTGGATACAGAACAGGTTTGTATCCAACCCCCCCCCCTCTTTGAATCCCCTGGATCCATCTGATTTTTTGTTTGTTTTTTCCCCTTCTCTTTGTTAATGTACTGCATTGAGGCTGGAAATCGCACGTTTTTTTAAGCCTGTGCATTATGTGAAACAAGCGGTATATCAGCCTAAACCCCTATCTCAGCGAAACCCCTTAACCACATTCGATGGCCTGCTGCCTAGCTCATTTTTCGTTGTTCGAATCATCTTTTCGCCGGATATGTTTTGACTTTTCCCGACATGAACCCTTGCTACCAGGTGGCCAGGATTTCCGAACTTTTCAAAAAATTCAGCAGCGCGACTCGGGTCAGTCGATCGCCGCAACTCACACCCTTGGTGCAGAGCCCTACCCTGCCAGTGCAAGGCAATGAGTTCACCTTCAACGACGGTGTGCTGGGAAATCGCTCCCCCAGCGGCAGTAACATTTGGGACGCTTTGAGTCCTTCAGCCTGGGGTTTGAACGAAGTCAACCCTTCGAATCTCCAGGCCGGACTTCCCGAAATCAACCATTCGAATTTGCAGGGCGGCCTCTCCGACATCAACCCTTCCACCCTCCAAGCCTTGGAAGCTGCTGCGTTGGTCAATCAAGTGAACGCCGCTCAGCAAGTCGCAGCATTGAATGCACAGTTGGCTCCGGATCTTTCCCCGGATTTCGCAAGGGGCTATGGCAGATTTTCCACGGCAAGGAGGTCCCCTCCTCCCGTGGGAAATGTGTTTCAGGTGTGTGAAAACTGAGAAGAAAAAACCTTATATGTCGAATGGGGTTTTTGGGCAAGAGGGTGGGTGCCGGTGAATTTTTTGTTTTTTGAATGAAAGGCATCACCAAATGAAAAGAAAAGCAAGTACTCTAGTCAATTAAACATTTTGCAACCCAATATAGCTTCTGCAGGCAACAAGAAGAAAAAAAAACTTGCGAAATGGCCACATTTCAGGGACTGTTTGTTCCATTTTATGTTTTTTTGGGAAGCCCTTTCAAGGGCTATGAATGAATCCCGAACAACGCCAAGTCATTTAAAAAAAAAGGAAAACAAAATTCAAGTGTCAAAGTTGCGGATGACACACATTCATGTATATATTTTTAAACCAACAATTTCTTTTTTCTGAAACAATTTGGAGAAACTCTGGGTGTCTTAATTTTCTGGAAATTTTTTCAGGCAACCAGCACCCCCGTGCATGATAACTCACCGTATGCCAGCAATCTGGAGGTTGCAGGCCTTGCTTTGAACGCTTTGGCCCAATCCCCCATGCATGCCGACACCTCACCGGTTGCTAATCAATTATGGGCGACGTTAGGCGGCGGCAGCTTGTCGCCTGTGATGGCTTCCACTCCAAACGTAAAAAAAAAAACCCTGTTTTTCTTACCTCATTTTTTTGTTGAAAAAAAAATAACTCTTGAAGTATTTCAGTTTCATATTTCTTAGAAACTGAAATCATGTCGGCCGAAACTCTTTTTGAGCATTTTCTTTTTCTGGGTGCTTTGAACAAGGGGATATGAAAAGTCGAATTCCACGATTTGAGTTGATATGGCTGGAAGGACTGTTTGTGTTTCAGACGACAATCTTGGATCATAGCTCTGATCAAATTCCCATGCTGTCCAAAAATAGGTCGGGACACCAAGTCGGAGCACAACCCCCACGGGTGTGTGGGGCCAGCAAACAATTTGGAGTGCCAGACCTGGAGACCCGTTCGGAGGTCTGTCATGGAGCTCCAGCCAAGTCGATGCAGTCCAACCCGGTGCAGGAACCCCGACAGAAACAACCATGGGTGTCGGCTTCCAAGACCCTGTTGCAGCATTAGCGGCCATCTCATCGATCAATCCTGAACCCACTGTCCCTTCCATTGGGGCAATCGAGTCAGAAATGGACCGAAGGGGTTGGGGTTCTCTGCTGGATGGCTCCGGCATGGGGCTGGTCGAATTGCGAGGAGCGGAGGAGGGCAATCAGCAGGTCGCTGCTGCGAATGCCGATCAACTGGTTACTTTCGGGAGTCTGGTGGCGAACGGGGAGCAGATCGAGGCATTGAACGAAATGAACGGCGGTGAAGAGAGGGAGGAGAACGGGGGCGAAGGAGGTAACCCGCCGCTCGATGGGGGTGCGGTGGAAACCGAAGAGTACTTTGCGATCGGGGGGGCCAAGGAGGGCTGGCAGAACGAAAAGGATTTGATCACGCACGGCTGGTCGCAGCCCCTGCCTGATGCTGCCATCAGTAAAGATACGGACGACGAGGAGGAGCCCCCCATCGAAGACAGAATGCTGGAAAGGATTTCGTCCCTCCCCAGGATTAAGACTGGCCGGGCATCGGTGGATTACACAGCAATGGTCGAGGAGGCGCTCCGTCAACAGGCGAACGGAGTGACGGAGGATAAGAGTGTGGATCCTTCTGGGAGGGAGGGGCTGCCTGGTGAGGCACAGCACAGTGGGGTAGTGGGGGGAAGCGGGGCTGAGGTTGCGAGGCCATCTGGGTTTCCACCGGCGGGAAAACAGCGTCGTGCTGTGGGATCCAGCGTGGATGCGTTGAGGAGAGTGGATGTTCCGGACTTGGTTCGACCGAATGTTGCTGGGGGTGGTCGAGAAAGGGGGACAGAAAAGCTGCAGGGAGAAAATAAAGAAGGGGGCGATGGTTCGAGGGAACCCCCTGGAGGGACGAACAGACTCCACTCAGGTTGGTGAGAATGTTTTGAAAGAGTAGATCTTTAGAAAAATCAAAAAAAAAGAAGAGGGGGGGGGGGGGAATTATTGGCTGGATGATTTTCAATCAAATTGGCCATATTTGATAGATAGCAGGGGGGGAGGGGGAAAATCAAGTATATATTCATGGGGTGATAAATTGCCAGGCAAATACGGAGGTCTGTCCCCTTTCCCCCCGGTGTTTTTTCTCGTCGCCAGGCATATTTTTCCAAATTCTGAATATGATGTTTGGACGTGGTTACGCAGGGGAGCGATCGACAGCACCGGAAGCACCGAAATTAGTTGGGGGGGTGGAGATGTACAAGAATGCGATCGACAGTCTGTCTAGCGTGGTGCGAAGCTTGAAAGCCGAGAATGCAGAGCTGCGAAAAGACAGGGACTCCATCAAGGTCAGTCGAGGGGTGGGGAGGGGAGGGGAGGGGAGGGGAAAGCAATGAAAATGACAGGAAAATGAAAACAGGAAAATGAAAACGAAATCAAGTAAACAGTGGGAAAGGCTGGCGAAACTCAACGGCGACAATTTTTAATTTTTTTTCAGGAGTGGCCTTTGAGAATATTAATTTTTTGTTTAATCGAGAATCTTCTCTTAATTTTGTAGGTCCAACTCGAACGCTCCCAAATGCGCCTCTTTTTGATGAGGGACCAGGAAGTCAACAGCAACGGCGGCATGGCCTCCGCAAATAACCACATGTCTGACCTGGAAGCTGCAGAGGGAGGGAGTTCTCCCACCGCGGCGGCCCCCCCTCCCCTGGAGCCTCAGCAACCCCCACATGACCTTTGGGTGATGGGTGGCATCGGGAGCAGGAAGAGAGTGTGTAGACAAATGGAGGTGTTTCAGCCGGACAGGAATGAATGGTTTGATGGTCCAAAATTGCCGATGGGGCTCTGTTACGGAGCTGCAGTTGCGCATGGACCGTATGTTTTCGTCTTGGGGGGAGTGGATACTGAGAAGCCACACAAGGAACGTGCCAACATGTGGAACATTAACCTGAAAACTGGTGAGTTGTGTGTGGACTTTCAGCTGCACTTTTTTTTTTTTCAACTTTTTTTTTTCCTTAATTTTTTATTCAGATGCATTGTGGATCAAAGGTCTCGCGACGAAAACCCTTAATTCTTGTTTCGTTTTGCGCTTGATGGAAGTGCAATAGGTTGTTTTTCTTTTTCTTCTTCTTAAATTGAAATTGGAAAAAAGGTTATTAATCGGAAAGCATTGGCAACGAGGTATCATCCAAACTCTACATTTTTCCTCCTCTTCTGTGTTTTTTTTATTATTATTTTTTTAAAAAGTTAATAAGTAAATGTTTTCTTCTTCTTAAATTCCGTTTTTTTTTCTGTTTTGAAAAAAACAACAAAAAAAAACAGGAATCAACTACGAATCCCCTTCGATGATGACTCATCGGACGAAGCTGGGGGCTGCGGAAATCGGGGGCAAAATTTATGCCATCGGCGGCTGCGGAACTGGCCGGACTCTCCGAACCGTCGAAATTTATGACCCCATGCACGATTGCTGGTTCCCTGGCCTCCCTTTGAACCACGCTCGAAGAGCTTTCGGAACCGCAGTGGTGGATGGATCCATCTACGTGGTGGGGGGAATCTCCAAAAATACTGTTGTTGACACGGTGGAAATGCTGGACCCCAGGGAGGGGAAATGGCAGGTGGTCGGGGAGCTGTCCGAATCCAGGGGGGCGCTGGCGTGCGCTCCGATCCGAGGGAATTTGTTGGTCATGGGGGGTTACAATGATGGAAATGTGCTGAAAACGGTGGAAATGCTGGATGTGAGGTGAGTCGGGGGGCCGTTTTCTCTTCTAGAATCAGTTGGAAATGACCTCGTTCATAGATCATGAAGCGTTTTTGTGAAAAAAAATCGTGGACAAAACAGTATGTGTGGGGGTGTGGAGATATATGTATATATATATACATATACATATTTTTTATTTATTTTTTGCATATATGCATTCCTTTCGAAAGAGCTTTGCTTCTTTTTTTTTTCTTCGCCTGTTGGTTTTAACACTGGGCATGATGAGGGGCCACCGCCCGTGACGCATGTATACATATTTATGTGTTTTTTAATGATGGAATGCGAAAAAAAACGGCAGGGCAAGAAGCAGTGTTGCCGTCCCGAATATGAGGCAAGGCCGGAGCTACTGCACAGCCACCACGATCGGGGGCGAAATTTTTGTGGTGGGGGGTCGAGTCAGCGTGGACGATAATAACGAAGAACTGGCAGAGATGGAGCGGTTCGACATCGAGGAAATGGCTTGGAAAGATAGGGCTGTCGCTGGGCAGCTGGGCACCAGGGCGTTTCACGCAGCTTGTGCGGTCAAACGAGAGGCTTGAGAATTTTTAGGGAAGGCAAAAAAAAATTACAAATTAAAAGAGTGGGGAAATTGTTTGTTTGCCTGGAGAGTGGAGGTGGCAGGGTTTTTTGGGGGTTTTTTTTAACCTTGGGAAATTTGTCTGGTTGCCTTTTTTTTCTTTTTTCGTTTTTTACGCACATGTTTTTAAGCATGGATTTGGGTATTACTTCGTCGGCGTTTTTTGTTTCTTTCTTTCCTTTTGTTTTTTTCATTCCTTTTTTTTTTCCTTTAACAAAGTTCTTTTGTTCGACGTTTTGTCATTTTGTTTTGGCGAAGTACCATTTTTTTTAAATACCGCTTT
Source organism: Bryopsis sp. KO-2023 (assembly GCA_030272585.1). NCBI lineage: Eukaryota > Viridiplantae > Chlorophyta > Ulvophyceae > Bryopsidales > Bryopsidaceae > Bryopsis > Bryopsis sp. KO-2023. The sequence continues at coordinate 1,444,963 of BSYQ01000005.1, forward strand.
TGGGGGTATTTTTTTTTTGTTTTTTTCCGTCAACAGTTATTATATCGTGCACAAGGTGGAGCTTGAAAAAAAAAAAAAAGGGATTGAAACAAAATAACCCCATATAACGATGCATAGGTTTTGGTTTTTTTTTCAAAATTTGAAAGGGAAAGGAAAGACAAGCAGCAGCCACGCATTGTCAATGTGTGGGGGAATATAGCTTTTGAAAAAAAAGGGGGGAAAGGGAAAAAGGAAAAGACTGGGGGAGGTGGTAAAAAGAAAAATGGAAAACAGGAGGTCCCTCATGGAAAAATGAAAAAGGGGAAAAAAAAAAAAAAGAGAAAATGGAAAACAAAAGGTTCCGCATGGAAAAGCGAAAGCAAGGAAAAAAGGAAAAAGAAAATTAAAAAAAGATATAAAGAAGGGGAAGGAAGAAAAAAAGAGTTGATTCCTTTTTTTGTTTTTGTTTTTGACAAAGAATTGGGAATGTGTTGCAAGCAGGGGAAAAAAAAAAGTCAAAACTCTCTCTCCACCCTAAAAAGAAAAAGCAAAAAAAAAAAAAAGAACTTTTGAAACATTTTTTCCTGTGGCCTTTTTTTTTTTCTTTTTGCAGGTAAATCAAATCACTTCTGTTTCTTTTTTAGAATTTATTTTTTCTTGTTGGAAGATAACTACAAAGAGCTGGAAGAAGAAAAATTAAAAGGGAAAAAAAATAGGACCTCTTTCACGAGTTGGTCGATGGATTTCTTCAACACACGTTCGCTTTTTTTTTCTGCTTATTATTAACGACAAGAGAGAGAGAGAGAGGGGGGGGGGGGGGGGTAAAGGAAAAAAATAAGAAAAAAAAAGAGGGAAAAAAAAACTGAGAGGGAAATCAGTAAACACAAGGTCAATGTTTGAGGATAGGGGGAAAATTAAAAGGAGTGAGCCCATAAAAAAAATTGGAGAAAACAGGGGGAATTTTTGGGGGAATTTTGGGGGGAGGTGGGGGCGGAAGGTCTAAAAATGGAAGGGTAAAAGGATTTTGGTAGTGTTTTGATGGGGTTCCGGGGGGGGGAAGGACGGAGGGGTGGTCATGGTGAGTGTGTGCTTTCTTTGCCTGTGATTTCCTTTGGAAAATCTTTTTGTGGAAAAAATGAACAATTTTGCAGGAGGGGGAGCAAAAAAAGCCAGCTAGGTCCAAAAAGGACACCACCATTGTGGGGGATTGGGTTCCAAGGTTTTTCTTAAAAGGAAATTGGGAGAATTTCGGGGAAAGGTCAACCCGATGAATTGTGTGCTGGGTGGCTTTCCTTTTTCCTTTTTTTTTTCTGATTTTTTCTCCGAACTGGGAAGAATTGAAAAAAAAACAAATAAGCCCATCTCCGGAGTCTTGGTTAGATAACCAATAACCGATATGTTTTGTGGGAATGTTAGGTTTATTTCTTCCTCCCCGATGAAAGCGAAAGGGTCGAAATAATTTTGTTGCTGTCGAGAAATTCAGGGGCAAAATCTTCAGCGACAAAGTTTGAATAGGGAAATCAGTTGTGGCAGAGAAAAAAAAAACGAAAAGAGAACATCGAACCAGGTTTATATTGTCCTTTGTTACATTTGGGGGTGGAGGGCTTCAGGGGTTTTATTTTGGGGAGCGGTCGAAAAACATCAAAGTGGGGTGTATGAGTTGGCTAGTGGTTCAGATATTCTTTTTTATATGCCTTTCAGTTTTCTACCTTTTTTTCTGGGGTTTTTTTATTCCGTTTTTTTTTTTTTTTCTTTGAACTTTTTTTCTGTTCTTTTTTTTTTTTTGCTTTTGTGATTTTTTTTTCTTTTATGATTTTTTTTTTCTTTTACATCGTTGTTTCTTCCTTTTTCATTTGTTTTCTTTTTCTTTTCTTTTTTTTTTATTTTGGTCGTGACGCATTCAGAGAGGAGACCGACGTGGTCTTTTTAAAAAAAAAAAAAAAAAAAAAAAAAAGAGGAAAGAACAATTGGGTAGAAAAAATTATGAATTTGTTGGAGGTTTTTTTTTTTGAATGCGTGGAAGGCGATGAAAAGAAGGGAAAAAGAAGGAAAAAATATATTTCTCTGTTCAGCGTCACTGGTTTGTTTATATACATCATTCCATGATATGAAACAGTAAGTCATGTGTCAGGAAGAGCTTAATTTCCCAGCCACCTATGTCTCACCACCAGGACCTTGCGAATCGAACAAGTTCTATTGTGGTTTTGACAAGGCATGTCTGCATGTATCACCCATTGTTCAATCGACAGATCAGGAAGGACTACAGAAACTCGATGCAGAGATCAAAACATATTGCGGAAATTCACCACCAGACGCCACCAACACCACTGTGAAAAATGCTGCGAAAAATTCCCGAAGGGAGGTTGGCATTGAACCAGCTGTTGATGAAGCCACCTTGTTTTTGTAATTTGATGTTTGTTTGTTTTTTTTGCGAACATCTGAACTGCCGATTGACCCGCCGTGCGTTGCCTGCCCGGACGACTTTACTTGTTGAGGACCGTCTAGTCCCGTTCCTCGGCCCCAATGGAACCCGACGTCACGGCCGCTGGGGAGTCGAACCCCATGCACGACCACCACCAGTTTATCACTGAGGTCGACCGTTTTATCACGTCACTCTCTTCCACTCAGTGTTGTGACATCATCAACGCGTTCCCTGGCGCCCTCAAGGTCCTCGGCACTGCGCGACAGACCCTGCGCTTCGCCCTCGTCTCCAGCCGCATCTCCCTGGCCGAGGTTCGGGACATCACGATCTCCAAGGATTTTCCCCAGCCACGTGAAGATGTTGCCATGGCAGACCAGGCCATGCTGGATGCGGATGCGTACTCTGAGATCTCGGTGGAATCCCACGGCGCTCCTGCTTGGAACTCAGCTGACTGGGTTCGCCCCAACCCCTACACCCACACTCACGGCACTCCTCCTACCCAGCCCACCCCCACCTCTCCCCCTCCTCTTACCTCTTCTGCTGCCCCACCTCTCCCTCCTCCCACCACCACTACCTCACCTCCCTCTCCCCACCCACCCTCACCACCCTCACCACCCTCCCTCACCACCATCTGCCACCACCAACGTTCCCTCCTCTCCAAAGCTTCAGCTGCCCTCACCCACCTGCTCACAGCCCCCTCCTCTCCCCAATCCCACACCCAGGCCACCTCCACCCTTGCCCTCCTTGATGCCTTCCTCCTCGGCAATGCCTCTGCCCAGGCTGTCGCTCCATCTCCCCCCGGACCCCCCACCACCAACCCCGCCACCACCTCCCCACCCTCTCTCTTGAACAAGCAAGATTTTCCCTCCCTCACCTCTGCCCAGCGCACCCGCACCTACTCCGCTGCCGTTTCCCGGTTGGCGTCTACTGTTGTTGGTTCCCCCTCTCCTCTCTCTCCCACTCAGGTCAAACACCGTTTGACGGAGGCCGTCTCCTCTCTCCCTCCCTCCCCTCCCCCATTCCGATGGGACCCTGCGTGCACCCTCCACCTCACTCCTACCACCTGGCCCACCTGGAAGCATGTCCCTCCCCTCCCATTTGGCACCCAGCTGGCCACCGCCCTCCGCCAGGCTCTCCCCACCCTCTCCTTCCAGATTAAGTGCATTGCTCGCACTCAGACTGGGGGTTTCCGGGTTCTTTTCTCCCAGCCTGACCCTCTGACCCACCTCCCACCTGACCTCTCCCTCCCCCTCCCTGATTTTGGCACCTGGCGCAAGCCCCTCCCCCGTACTTACTCCGGCTCCTTCGTGCTCCACCGTGTCGACCCTATCCTTGAGGAAGCTGATCTCCTCGCTGCCCTCCAGGAATCCCCCCTCTTCACCTCCACCACCCCCATTCGTCTCTTTCGTATCCCTAAGGCCGGGATCAAAGCCTCGGACTGCACCCTCCCTTCCCACCGCTCCGGCTCTGTTGTGGTGCAGACCACGGCTGAGGTGGCCCTCAAGGCCCTTCTGACCGGCCGTTTCACTATTGGCTTCTCCCTCTGTCCGGTGGCTCCTGACCGTCGTGCCCGCCGTGTTTGCTCCCTGTGCACCCGTCCTGGCCACTCCATTACCTCCTGCCGTTCCCAAGCTGCCCTTGCTCTCCGGTCCTCCCTTCAACTCCGGGATGATCAGCCCCTTACCCATTCTCTCCTTCCCTCCTCCACCTAGATGTCGGCCCCGCGCCCCCCGCCCTCCTCTGCCCCCACCTCCCTCCGGCCCCAATACACCTGCCCAGTCCCCACCTGTACTACTAAACCCTCCCGTCCCTGGGTTACCCTTCCCTCGCTCCACAAGCATCTCAATGTCCATCATCTCCATGAAGTCGCCGCCATCCCTCCTTCCTATTTCCAGCGCTACAACCGGCACCTCTGTCCCCAATGTCGCACTATCCATACCATTGGTCGCACCTGCTCTTCCCGGCCCACTGTTGCTCCTGGCCCCACGCCTGTTGCTTCCTCCCCCTCTCAGTTGGGCCCCGGCCCACCTGCAGCTGCTGGTGGTGGTCCTTCCCCCTCCGATTCCCCTCCTCCCTTGGCCTTCCCCCCGGATGTTTCCACCATTCCCTGGTCTGCTCTCCTCTCCAGTCCTAAACGCACGTTAAAACGTGTGCCCAGGAAATCCCGCCGCATCTGGTCCCAAGCCCTCCACACCACGGTCTCCCACTTCTGTTCCTCCCCGTCCGACAATTCCCTGAAGCTCCTGTTCCTCCTGAGTCGTTGTGTCCTATCGGTTCCCACCCAACGGGCTCCCTCCCTCCACCATACTATGGATCTGATCGATCTTCCAAAACTAAGGTAATATTAGGTCACAGCAGTAATCCGACATCATAACTGCGTCCTAGAACCGATTTTAGCAATGATCGGTTTTTTTTTTTTTTTTTTTCATTTTTGGCTGATCGGTGATCGTGATCGTGATCGGCCGATCAAATGTTGATCGTGCTCTTGATCGTCCGATCACATGTTGATCGTGATCGTGATCGGTTCGCCGATCACCGATCTGATCGGTTGTTCCGATCACGATCCCGATCACGATCAAGCGCCGCGACCTGTCGGCACTTCATCGGCTGACCTTGATCGGTGTGATCGTGATCGGCCGATCGTGATCGGACCTGCATCCGATCATGATCGGTATTGATCATTTGATCGATGAATTGATCGGTCTCGCGAAAATGCCGACAAGTCGCCACCCGCAGGTGTTTCTGAGGTGGAAGGATTCGAACCGGGTACCTAACGGATTAGAAGCATACTCACTAACGCTTGGACCACTCGAAGCCACGGTTTGTAGGTCATCCGTGTCATTATATACGTGATCTGTCAGTCCGACAAACTGAGGTATATAATGACACGGATGACCTAGTGACCGTGGCTCCGAGTGGTCCAAGCGTTAATGCGTCTGTCTCTAGTCTGTTAGGTCCCAGGTTCGAATCCCTGCACCCCAGAAACACCTGCGGGTGGTGATTTCTCGGCATTTGTGATGGACCGATCAATTGACCGATCATGATCCGATCTAATCGGCATCTCCGATCCCGATCTCGATCCCGATCAAGCGCCGCGACCTGTCGGCACTTGATCGGCCGACGTTGATCGGTTTGATCGTGATCGGCCGATCAAAGTTGGCCGATTAAATCGGTCAGCCGATCAGATTGGTGATCGGCCGATCTCCATCGATGATCGGCCAAACCGATTTGATCGGCGATCGATCTGATCGGAAAAACCCGATCACGATTTAATCGGTCGGACCGATCAATCCACGACCGATTAGATCGTGATCGGATCCATAGTATGCCCTCCACCGGTTTAGGTCCAATGCTGCTGCTGTTACCCAATCGTGCCAGTCCTGGCTGGCTGGTGACATTCTGCCCCTGTGGCACCGTTTTCTGGCCTCTTCCCCCACTTCCCCTCCCACTCAGACCCCATCCTCCCGGGCCTTATCCCTCATCCGTGATGGCCGGCTCTCCAAAGCCTGCCAGGCCCTCACTTCTCCTGGATTGCACCCCCTCTCCCCTGAAGTTCTGGCTGAACTTCGTTCCAAACACCCCTCTGCCCCCCTTCCTACGCAGTCTACCATTTCTGGCCCTACCTCCTTCCCCACCATTTCCTCTGCTCCTCTCCCTCCTGGCCCCTCCACTGCCCCCTCTGCTGTGGCCCCAGTTCTGGCTGCTGCTCCCCCCGGTGTTTCCCATGCCCCTCTCCCTCCCGGCCCCCCACCCGCCCCCTCTGCTGTGGCCCCAGTTCTGGCTGCTGCTCCCTATGGTGTTTCCACCGTCCCTCTCCCTCCCGGCCCCCCACCCGCCCCCTCTGCTGTGGCCCCAGTTCTGGCTGCTGCTCCCCCCGGTGTTTCCCATGCCCCTCTCCCTCCCGGCCCCCCACCAACCCCCTCTGCTGTGGCCCCCGTTCTGGCTGCTGCCCCCTCCGATGTTCCCCCCTCCGGTCCTGACCCTGCTCCTGTGGTTTTTCCCCCGGCGTTGGTCTTTGCTTGCCTCTCCAGTTTTCCCCGGGGTTCTGCTCCTGGTCCTTCTGCTCTCCGCCCTGAGCATCTCCAGGATGCCCTCCACCACTCGGCCTCACACCTTGCGGCCCAAGTCTCCTCTTCACTCCTCCGGCTCGTTCACTTGCTGGCGGCTGGCTCCCTCCCTCCCTCCTTGATGGCTCGCTTCACCTGTGCCTCCCTTATTCCCCTGAAGAAAAAAGGCCCGGGGGTGCGTCCCATCGCGGTGGGGGATGTGTTCCGGCGCTGGGTCTCGAAGTGTTTCGCTGCTCATTTCAAAGAAGATATCGTTAATTCGCTGGGGACACACCAAATGGGTGTTTCTACCTCTAATGGCTCGGGCCTGATTCTTCACGGTGCACGCCACTACATTTCGGAATTCGGGGGGGACTCGGGGTATGTGGCAGTTCAAATCGACATGACGAACGCTTTTAATCTGGTGGCTCGCCAGAGTTTTCTCGATGGTGTGGCAGGCCAGATACCTTCTCTCTACCCGTGGATTTGGGCTACCTATGGGGGCCCTTCGGACCTTGTGTGTGGCGATCACCTCGTCTCGAGCCAGGCTGGGGCGCAGCAGGGGGACCCACTCGCCCCCTTCCTTTTCTCTCTCTCCCTTTCCCTCCTCCTCCACTCCATTCGCTCCCCTACCTCCTCCCTCCTCGACCTCTGGTACCTTGATGATGGCTTGCTCCTGGGCCGTGTGGACGACGTGGCCGCTTTTTTGGACCTCCTCCTCCTCAAGGGCCCAGCCTTCGGTATCCATGTGAATCTGGCGAAATGTAGGGCCTTCTGGCCTACCCCTTCCACTTCCTCTTCCCTTCCCCTCCCTCCTGGCATTCCAACTGCCTATGGCGCCTCTTATGGGGCTGATCTCCTGGGCTGTCCTGTGGGCACCCCCACCTATATTGCTGACTTTTTTGTTTCTCACCAGGCCAAACTTACCTCCCTTTATGAAGCCCTCCCTTTGCTGGAGCACTCTCAGTCCGCCTATGCCCTGCTTCGGGCGTCCCTTGGCGCGTGCCGCTGGGTCCATCTCCTTCGCGGCACTCCTACTCATGACGTCCCTGGTCTGGGGGCCATTCTGGAGGACATCGACAGTACTATCCGGCGGGCTTTCGAAAGCCTCATAGGCCTTCCCACCCCGGACCTGGCGTGGAGACAAGCCACGCTACCTATTTCCCAAGGCGGTTGCGGCATGCTGGAGCCCTCCTCTCTCGGCCCTGTAGCCTTTTTCGCCTCCCTCCATTCTGTACGACATTCCATTGCTCCACTGACGGGGCTTTCGTTTGATGCTGCGACCCCGAGCTGGGTTTCAGCCTGTGGGCAAACCGACGCTTTATTGCCGCCCCAGGTTGTTACTCCCCTCGACTGGTTTGCTGCTGACGACAACCAAGCTTCTCAGAAGACCCTTTCTCACGCGGCCCATACTATCTCCCACGCCCGCCTCCTGGACGACCTTTCGGCCACCTCCCTGCGCGACGCTGCGCGTTTACGCAGTGCAGCGCAACCTCACGCAGGAGCGTGTTTGCTTGCCCTTCCTAATTCCACTTTCGGCACGGAATTAACGAACCTCGAATTCCAGGTGATTATGGGATGGCGACTTGGCTTACCGCTGTTACGGGATCACCCCATTTGTCCGACCTGTGGAGCTCCGAGTGACCCTGACGGGGATCATGCTGTCACGTGTTCTCATGGGCCCTCGCGGAACCGACGCCACAATGCTACCCGTGACGCTCTCTTCAGCCTGATCCAGAGCGCCGCTCTTGATCCTCGCCGTGAAGTACATGTCGACGCCTCCATGGCCCGTCCAGCGGACATCTACATCCCCCATGGCCCTCGGGGTCGTCCTCTGGCCATTGATATTACGGTTGTTCATCCCATGGTGAGCAACAACCTTCCCCGAGCTTCTCGCCGTGGAGGCATTGGTTTTGAGGTGGCTTTGAGCCGGAAAAAACGAGCTATGGAACTCTGTCACCGAGCGGGTTGTGATTTCTTAGTTTGTGGGGTTGAGTCTTTTGGTGGCTTCTCGCCAGAGATGGCTGATTTTTTGTCTTTCTTGGCTGACTTTGTTCAGATTCGGGAAGGGGTTCCCCGTGGCAGGTTGATTGAACGTTTCTGGATGCATCTGTCTGTTTTTTTTCACCGAGCACAAGCTCACATGGTGCTCGAACGCCGACCGGGTGGCCATGCTTTGTCGGATTTCTTAGAGACTGGTTGATCTTTTTTGGGGGTGGGGTGGGACACTGATTGTGGGACATTAACCATGGAACATCGGACCATGTAACTTCAATGTTTGTTTGTTTGTTTGTTTTTGGCGCATGACTCAACGAAATCCTGCAATAAAAGGAGTGTGTCGGCAATGCCGACTCGGCATAAGACTAGCTCCACCACCACCACCACCACAATATGGATGCACAGAGATGTCTGGAGAGGACCTGCGCGTTTTGATACGGGGGATGGAAGTGCATCAAGCTCCTCTTTTTTGTATTGTGTTGTCAATGCTAGTTCCACTGGCGTCAGAAGTCGTCAATGCCATGTGTTCGATACAATGGTTCACTCTCTCATATATATATATATATATTTATATTTATTATTATTTTAGCTATCACTATTTTTTTAATTTTTTTTCGTTCACTCTAACCGTCGTTTCCACAATTTTTGTGGTTTCAACAATTGTTTGTTTCTCTTCGAACAGAAAATATGTTTTAGGATCTACTCTTTTTTTTCTTGATGAAAATTGTAAGGAAAAAGCAACCATCATTTTTTGATTCAAAATTCTGAGATCGCTCAGAATTCTTTTTCAACAAAAGAAGGCTTTTTGCACCCCTATTTTGTACATGTGTAGAATAGCCCTGAAGGTTAAGCCTTTCAGGCTCAGTCTGACTCAAAAATAGTCCAATAAAAAAATATTGCACTGTCTCCTACGTCACATCAATTTTACACCCAAACAAGTCAACTGACAGAAAATGAATCACCCTGCATTCTGACAGAAACTCTCCTGTCTGCTCATACGTCTGACCTCACAAGTAAACATCGTGAATCAAAACTGGGCCGACAACACATGATCATTGGAGTTTTTCTTTCAGTGGGGAAAAAAAAAAGCCCCAGAATTTGTTAGTAATCCCTGACCTGAGGGAGGTATTTTTTTATTCTTTTTGATGAATCAATGTTGGTTCTTGAATGATCTGTGCAGTCTTCGACAGCTGTGTTTTTTCTTTACTTTCAACAGGAAATGAATAATTGGCTGGTGTTGTCGCCCTGAACTTTGAACAAAATGCATGAAGGGTTGACTGTATTGGTATAAAATGGGATCAGGTGTTTTGCATACTTCACAAACAGTTCCACACAACTTGTGATAGCGGGACCAAACAATATCTTTAACTTTACTTGCCTTTAACTTGACGAATACAAAAAAAAATAAAAAATAAATCCCATTTTTGTACACAAAACCACGCAGGACTTTTTTTTTTGAGAAGGGAGGTGTAATAAAACTCGAGCGCAGACTTATCTCAACGCGAACAAACGTTCGCTGTCTCTTGTTTACAAGTTTCCCCTGTCGAACTTTATACCTTCCCACGACTAATCGAAACTGTCCACAAGATTCCCTCACTATCGCACTACCCCACGTTACACAGCACCACTTCCTTTCGTCCACTACTGCCTCATTTCAGTCATCTACCGCTTTGGCGCTCACACGCTTCTTTTGTGCTAAACTCCTTTTTCGTCCCTTTTCTCATATCGAATCAATCGATCATGGTGCACTAAGCCTTTCAGCAGTGCATCTTTAGGTGTTGCCAATAAAAAAATCCCAGACCCATAATCACTGACTATTTTAAATGGGCCTTTCCAGCGACCTGCAAATTTGCTATTCTTTTGACCTCGTTCGTTTTTAAGTAAAACAGCCATACCCAATCGAAACTCCTTTCTCTGCGACCCGCGTTTTGTAGCATCATAATACGACCGCATTTTCGACTGCGCCTTAGTCATTTGTTGATTCGCCAGTATACGATTGTCTTCCAATCGCGAAAGCCTGAGAACTGTTGAAGTACTTTCCTGCTGTTCCAAAATCTCTTGGGTGACTGCATCATCCATCCAGTCTCGCGGCTTGAACCCATACATGACTTCAAAAGGAGTCATCTGCGTAGTAGCATTGCGCTGTGTGCGTATCCCGTAAAGCACACGTTCCAAATGATTCACCCACTCATGCCCTTGTCATTCTTCAGTGCATTCATAATCGTCTGGTTCATTCGCTCGACACACCCATTTGTTTTAGGCGAATAAGCTGAAATTTCCAGCCGCCCTATTCCATGGTCACCTAAATATGCTTGGACCTGTTCACTCACAAATGCTGGCGCATTGTCTGTAATAATGCGCCTGGGCGTTCCAAAACGAAATCGAAGAGTGTCCAAAAATGCACAGATCGTCTTACTGTCCGCCAGCTCCACTCCTTTAGCTTCTGGCCATCGCGTGGCATAGTAGATCGCCACGAGAATATACCGACAGCCACCACTTTGGGAATTCCGCTGTGGGAGCGATTTTGAGACAACGCTGGCACTCTTCACAGGAGTCGACATACTGCTTGATGTCGCGATGCATTCCATCCCAAACATAGCGAGCAGCGAGTCGTTCCTCAGTTAAAGCACGATTACTATGTCCCAGATCATCATGTGCTTTCTTTAACAGAGCAGGGGCGTATTGCTTAGGAATCATCAAACGCCAGGTGCCGACTTTGGACAATTTGAGCAAACGACCCTCCTGAATACGAAATTGCGGGCGAACCTCTTCCACTCGAGTATCCAACAGCCATCCGTCCACCTCATTAGTGGTCAGCAAACGCCACACAGGACCGGTATACGCATCAGTCAACAGCGAAGCCAGCCATGGCGTAGGAATAGGAGAAGGCGAAGTCAAATCCACTGCAGCCGCATCATGAGAAGCGGCAGAACGCTTTCCTGCGAAATACTCATAGCGCGACAGCACATCGGCCAGGATATTGTGCGCACCAGCAATGTGCTCCACAGAAAAAGGACAGATACACAAAGATTGTATATCATCCAGTCGCCGTAAGACAAACGGCGAATGATTCTCAGGATTAAAAATCCCAAGAACAGCTTTATTATCGGTGAAAACCGAAAAAGGACGGTCGACTAAAAAAGGCTGAAAGGCAGCCACTGCTTTGCAAAAACCATCTAATTCTGCATGATTGCTAGAGGACCACGAACGGGAGTTTATCGAACTCCAAAACTGAATGATTCGGTCGCCCTGTAGTAAGACAGCCCCATGCCCAACACTGGAAGAGTCTAGAAAAATTTTCATCGGCTCCTGAGAGGCGTGGTCAAAAAAATCTAAGCCCCAGAGTTTATTAGTCAACGAAGAAACCAACGACTGCCACAAAGAACGAAAATCATCAGTTTGAAAAGCCACTGGATCAGCCGACCGAAAACACTTCAGTGGCGCAACTGTGCGATGCAAAAACGGATGAAAACTCGCTAACCCATTCATCAACCCAAAGAAACCGCGCAAATCAAATTTGTTTTGAGGAATAGGAAGATCCTCGATTTTATTAAGCGTTTGAGGATCCATTTTGAAACCAGTGGAACTCACATGCACGCCAAGAAAAAAGATAGAAGAACTAAAAAACTCACACTTTTCGAGTTGGAGACTCCAGCCATCCTTGTGGAGTTCATCCAGTAAAATGTCCAGCGCGACGCGATGCGTCGCCAAATCGTCAGTGGCTAACGCCAGGTCGTCAACATAGGCATGCAGTTCGACTCCTGGCGGTAGCTTGGTGCGCACTTTTGCCAAAGTAAAGTGCATAGCACGCATATAGTAATGCATGCTATTTTGATAGCCCTCTTTTAGCCTTGTCATCACATAATTTTGACCCCCGAACTCAAAACCAAAATATGTGGCTATTCCATCAGAAATAGGAATGCACATAAAGGCAGAGGCAATGTCTAGCTGTGAAAAGACTTTCTTTTTTTGCATTCGTTTCAAAATAGCCCCTCTATCCAGTGGAGGTGAATAAACTTGCTTAATGCTAGCATTAAGCATCCTGAAATCAAAACAAACCCGCAGTTTTTTACTGCGGGGTTTAGGAACGACGACTAAAGGAGTCATCACCTTAGGTGTAAAAGACACCTTCTTTACCAGCCCCAAGCTAACCCATTCTGCCACTTCACGTTTCACTACTTCAAAAAAACGCCCAGTCAAATCTCTTTGGCGAAAGTTAGAAAAAGAATCCGAGGAAATAAAAGGCATGTCCTCAACTGTCTCCTTATTAAATTTCCCGATGGGCTGTGAAAAGAGCTCAGCATATTTTTCTTGAATGTGTGATAATAGCAAACTCTTCACACCCATTTCTGAGTCTTTCTTTCCATCATTTATTGCTCCATTAAACGCACCGAATGCGTTTACTGTCCTGATGAGCTAATTGAATTTGAAATCGAAAATCACCCACCGACAATCCAACCACAGCAGTGCGACTGCCAACGTGAACTGCCCTGCTCGAAGCATTGAAAACCGTTACCTTAAGAGGTTTTCCCGCTTCCCATAGCGACGATGATGTGAGGAGGCCGATAGGCATGCGTCCAGAGTCGAAAACAGGGATACTGCGGTCTGCACGAAACGGCAGTATGAAAGTTCGCGAGGCCTTCGATGCGATCACGAAAGAACGACCCACTGGAATAAAAACATTCTCGCCTCGCTGCACTGGTTCCACCACTCCTCTTTCTGTAGCCTGGATCGTAACTGTCGTGGGTGCAACCTCCTTTGCCTCGACGCCTTTGGTACATGTGTTTTCTCCTCGAACAGCCAAACACTGCACTGCCGTTTGTCGGCTCATCTCGATTAAACCTTTCGCTGGATTAATCCTGCACTCAAATCGCTTTAATAAGTCGTTGCCCACCAGCAGATCATGCGAAACCTCATCACAAACCATGAACTCGTGCAACATGGTTTTCTTTCCCAGGGTCACGTGCATCTCCGTAACTCCTTTCGCCTGCAGCGTTGTTTGGTTAAAACAGCGTATAGCTGAGCGCGCCATGTCAACTTTCAGCTCAGACCCAGCTCGATTCAAGGTGCGAGAGGAGATAATCGATATCGATGCGCCAGTGTCGACCAGTCCATTCATCGTAACACGATCATTCAAAACCACTGGGCAGTATAACAGCGAGCTTGCGAAATTGATGCCTGCCTTGTCCATCTCGTCAGCGATGGCGACATTCACTATTTCACCTTCCTCTGCCGTAGGATCTTCTTCAGCGAAAATATCGTCCTCAAAATACTCGTCAACTTTGTCATCCTTCGTGGCGTCGTCAGTATCCACGTGAAATATCCCAGGCTGTTTGTCACCACGACCTCCTTTGAAACGCTGACGAGTGAATGGGCGTGCCTTTTCCCCTCCTTCTCCAGTACCTTGGCTTTTCACGAGATAGGTCAAAAACGAACGAAAGCGTTTATCTCGTTTCGCGAAATCAGCAACATAGTGTTTGAGCGTGGAAATAGGCACACGTCTCAGCGTATCCACATGCGACGAAGTTCCTTCCAAAGCCGAAACACTTCCCTTACTCAACTCCAGAGCGTCGATCTCCATAGCATCCTCGACCCCTTTATCACTCAAATTTCCAGCGAGTAACCAATCCGTTCTTCTGCGAACGACCTGGATGACTTGGTCGAGACTCGTCTACAGGATATCATATCCCGCTAATGTATTTCGAACATCCGTTGGCAGTTTGTTTAGTAACAACTGCAGCTTTCTCGATGGAGCCACATGAGGATATTCGTCACAGACAGTCTTGAACCTGCTCGTAAACGCCAACAGGGACTCCCCTTTTTCTTTCTTCAACGACAAGATCCTTTGTTCCGGACTGAGAATACTCTCCGTTGGAAGGAGATTGTTTAGATTCGCTTTGATAGAATCCCAGCACGCAGTCTCTATGCGTTCCTCGTCAGTAAGTCGAATCCTTCGCTCTGGATTGTCTGGGTCCTGAATAAACCACTCTGTAGCCTTCAGCGCATTAGTGATCATTTTGTAGATTGCGCGTCCTTCATGTGTGGTCGGCGCAACGTGCTTAAGAATGACACGTGCTCTCTCCGTGGTCTCTTCCTCTGTGACCTCGGCATACGGGACGAGCCAGTCTGCCGTCTCCCTTGTCCATTTCGTCACTCTCTGTATCTTTTCAACGTCAGCCATGTCGTGCCTGCGGTCCTTCCTAGGACGCGATATGTCCGGAAAAAAAAGGTGTTCGTCAGTTTCAAACCAAGGCGTGTTACGCCACTTAGCTTGCTTGTCGAGGTCTGTCACACTCGACGTGTCTGAGGTAGCACGTCTTTGTGCCAAGTCGTGAGAGTGCGTATCTGCGTCCTCGCTGGTTCGCTGTCCTTTTGCGGTTGCAAACGAACTATCACTGAAGGATAGTTCGAGGTCGAGCTCTTCGAGTTCAACGCCTAAGCGAGCCAGCGTGCGAACTTTAAACGACTGAATAGACCGAGTAAAGCTCCGAAACCATGTAATAAAACTCGAGCGCAGACTTATCTCAACGCGAACAAACGTTCGCTGTCTCTTGTTTACAAGTTTCCCCTGTCGAACTTTATACCTTCCCACGACTAATCGAAACTGTCCACAAGATTCCCTCACTATCGCACTACCCCACGTTACACAGCACCACTTCCTTTCGTCCACTACTGCCTCATTTCAGTCATCTACCGCTTTGGCGCTCACAGAGGGTTCCCCCCCCCCCCCTTCTGGTTGGAGTTTGAGTAAATGAGAATTTCTGTGAAAAAAATTCTTGGTAATTTCCAAACCCTTTTCTGCAGAGTAGAAAAAAAAGTAAGGAGAACAAATATTTTGGATTGAGCAATATAAACTCATATGTATCATTTGTTGTTTCTTTCTTTTTTTATTATTTTTAACGAAAAAGTCGGATTTTTTGTCTAAGTGTTTTTTTTTGTTTTTTTCAAGTCTGTTTCTCTTTCTCAAAAGCACTTGTCATCAAATTTGGATTTTCTTCTATTCTCTTGAAACTTTTTTTTCTTCTTCTTTTTTTTTCTACATTGAGGTCCGACGGAGAGAAAATGTTTTACCAACACTTCAAAACGGCACCAGTTCATTGATGGTGTTTTTCCACCTTGTCTTGATATTAGGAGTTGTGGAAATGAGTAATTCAGGTGGGCAGTGTAGTTTGTGAAGTTCAGACTCTTGATTGTGCCAAGATTCTTCTTTACAATTTGTTGAATCCACAACATCGCCACCAAAACCACCCCCCCACACGAACAATTCTTTAAAGAAAAATAAAAAAATGGTCGAACCATATCGACCTTACACACTCAGTTCCAGCTCCTCAAATATCGTTCAGTACTTTTTAACACAGTTCGCCAACTAAACACATCTCCGAAGCACTCCCTCTTCAACCAAACTTCAATAACTGAACATAACCCGACAGCTGCCGATGCAACCCCGAAAACAGCTTTCCACAAACTTCACAATCATCCAGCGTTTTGTTCTGCAAGCGAACAATTCTTCATTCGACTTCTCTTTTCTGTTTTTTTTTCCGTTTTCTTTTACCTGTTTCCCACCCCCCAAAGTTTTTTTTCTCTTCTCCTTGCAACTGTTGTCATTCTTTCTCCCCCCCCCCCTTCTTTCTTTGTTTTCTCCTCGTTCATTAACCCAATAAATCATGGCTGAAAAGGCACTGATTTATTCAACGCAAATCCTGACTAAACCACCACCCAACGTTTTTTTTGGAATTGATCTCTTACTTTCTTGCGCCGACTTTCTTGGTGGTTTTAACCTTTTCCTTCCCCCACCCCCCCCTCCCCAACTTCAAATTAATGAATCACCAGAACTTAAAATAAAGATTAAAAAAATTATACAGAATTAAAAAAAAAAGAAAAAAAAAATGCTTCCCAGTATTTTGAGGAAAAAAAAAAACACAACAAGTTCGCAGTATATTTGAAAAAGGAACGAAAAAGACAACGGAGCCTTTCAGGGTTTGAATGAGGGCGCGCGTTTTCCTGGGTTGGTGGCTTCGTAAAGACTGCGAACAAAATAGTCTTTGTAAGGATCCTCTTCCCTCTTCTTTTGCAAATACTCAATTCCACCTTCCACTTCAGCTTTCACCTGCAACAACAAAAAAAATAGATAGAAAAAACGATTCAATCGACCATTTACCCTTCCGTAAATTTTCAGGATTATACTCCCCGGTGTTCAAAAAGTCAAATCGACAAGCAGTGTAGTCAAGGATCCGTTTCTATCTTCCTCTTGAAGAAGAAACTCGAAAAAGCAACCTCAAAAAAAGCCCCCCCAGAAAAAAAAATCTAAAAATGGAGCCTCCAACAAAGCATCACCTCTTTGTAGATTTCATTGCATTTTTCTCTGTCGTCATAGTCTTCCTTGGACAATTCGATGGGCTTCTGCATGAGAAAATAAAACCGCGACGGGATAGTATTCACAGTAACCGGCTGAAAAAACAAAAACAGAAACTTTTAGACAAAATCAAAAGGAAATTGGCATAAAAAACACGTATTGGCAATGGGTGTTACAATGACCTTTTTAAAACCTGTTGGCACGCAAAACAATAAAAAAGCAACAACAAATTTCGCTCCTTCAATCCCCTGACCTGGCCTTCCTCCTCCCCCCCCCCCCCCCCAACACACGGACGCATAAATATTGCATTCGTCAGCTTCCCACTTCCTCTCTGATTTGAAGCTTAAAATAGAAAATAAAAACCTGTGTCATGTGTCATTATTATTTGGAGAGTGGATGGGATAGATTGAGGTCAGACCCGCAATAAATTACACCCTTTGGGGGAACCCCTCCCCTAACTTTTTGGCTTTTCGAATCCAGAAATTTTTTCCACTTCAGTAGGTCGCTGTGGATGTACATCTTTTGTTACCCTTTTTTGGGGACCTGTTTCAAGTCTCAATTAATGAGTCTTCTTCTGTCTTTCTCTCTTTTTCTTTCTTTCAACTTTATATATTTACATTTTTTTTTTTGGGGGGGGGAGTGCGGTTGTGTTGAAACCATGAAAAAGAAGAAGACGAACAGCTTTTTTTTTATTTTTAGGTGGCAAACCTTAAGCATCTCTCCGTCGATTCCCACATCCCCGGTCAGCCCTTTCCTGGCTTTTTGCACGTATTTCCTGAGTTGATCTTGCACGTAATCTCCGAAAATTGGAGTCTTTTTGGCATCCTCTGCATCGAACACGATTTCCATCCCATCCTCCAGACCGATGGCGGCCAAAGGAATAATGGCCGCTCCAAATTTCGCAGCCATTCTGACGAACTCAGATTGCTCCGGCCAAAACAGCTTGTACTTCTCACCCTTCAATTTGTAGGCCTGCAAAACCAGGGTTTCGATGCAGGGAGTAAGCCATTTGCCGGAAAAAAAAAAAAGCAAAAAAAAAACAAATTGAAGGAAATCAACTTGCATAAACGAAAGAAAAGGTCAGGATGGAGAGGGAGGAGCGATTGTTCGGCTTGCCAGCCGAGGTCTAATTTCAGTAAAGAAGAAATCGACTTCTATCCCCAACGATTTGTTTTTATTTTATTTTTTTTTGGGGGGGGGGAGATTCACAGCAAGAGAATGTTTTTTTCATTAAAACAAGACAGAATTCCCAAAAACAAAACACAGATTTTTTCGCAAAGATTCTGAAGCGGTTGATTTCCTATTTTTTTAATTTCCTTTTTAGGTTTAGATTTTGTTCGACACCTCTCGAACTCCTCCCGGATACAGAAGCACGTTTTCACCACCGCTGAGCAGCTGATGGAAATTCTTCCCAGTGACTCGAACCGCTCCATAGGTAGTCACACGCCTGGTGATGCCTCCCAATCGCGCGGGGTCGCTGGTAGGGCCAGGTGTAAAAGGCCCCAAATTAAACCCCTCGTAAAATTCCGGAAGCACCACCTGAAAAAAAAGAAGATAAAACTCTCAGAACCCTATTGTTTTCAGTTTCTTGTTTTCGGGGGGGAGGGGGGGGGGGGGGGGGATATTCAACACCAAAAAAGCTGCAATTTTTTCCCTGTTTCGGAGAAGCATCAAACCACCACCAACTTTTTAAAAGAGGGTGGTGCATTGACCTTAGGATCGATGGTTTCGATGACTGACCTGGGTGAGCAGAGGGTGTGCGAGGCTCCTGAATATCATGTCGGTTTCCTGGATGAGGTCCCCCGCGAACAGAAACGTATCAAGTCCCAGAGTTTGATGGTTCCCCACAAAAAGCAAAGGTCGATCCTTGGGAAGTCCGCCGAAACCCTTCACAACGCTGGACAGGGAAAAAAAAGGGGGGGGGGGAGGAAAGCAATGGAAATTGAGGTGGAAAAAAGAAAACAATCAAGCTGTATCATTATCAAATACCCGAGCCGTATTTATTTTCCGATCCTTCCCCCACCCTGCGCGGATGCGGGAAGGTAATATGATAATAATAATATATTATCTGAGTAGTGGGGCCTTTCCACTTATTTCCATATTTTGATTTTTTCGATTTTGTTTTTTGCTTCCATGCAGCCTCATGCAATACGATTTGAAAACCGAGACAAAAATATGTGTAAAAATAAAAGGGAGGGGGGGGGGGAGGGGAGGACCCACAGGGGCATCTTTCAATTATGGTTAGCTTCGAGGAAAAACAAAAACACGAAAATACACACATACACAAAGCACCCCTGCAAACTTTTTTAAGAAGCTTTTTTAAGGAACAAAGGCCTGGAATGGTGCCCTGCAAATCCCATCATAATCGAAATTAAAATCAATCGATTAACTCTACTCTTTAATAAAAAAATAATCGAATGACTTTCTTAAAATTGAAATTGGTTTTTTTTAATTGTTCCAAACTATTTAATCAATTATTTCTTTTAATCAAATGGAAATGTAATAACAGCATACAGCGTCATTGTTACACTCACGTTCCGTCTTCCAAAGTGGAAAAATTGACCGGACTGACGGGCTGTCTGACGCTTTCGAAAGGCTTCAGGAGTTCTTCATACAGTTCGATCTTGCTGGGCATCTCGATGGGACCTTTTGCCGATCCGAAGTTGTTGATCATGTCCCTCTTCTTGCCAGGTTTTGGGGGGCATGACAGCACACGCTTCGTGACATAGAAGCCCTCTTTCTGGGTTTTCGAAAGAGTTGGAATGTACCGATGTCAGACAGGCAATCAAAACCTCGACAAGGCCTGCATGGTTCCATAATAAAGATGGTTCGCTTTTCTCTACCACATATATGTTGTGTATGTATATACATACATACATATATATATATATATATATATATATATGTATGCTTTTTCCAAATTATCAATCTTGTTTTTTTATAGGAGAGAAAACATGCATGTTGAAAACAATTATTCATTAATTACTACCTCTTCTATTATTATTATTGTTATACTACTTTTTCACTCCCCTTTGTTTTGTTTTGTTTTTTACCTTCATGATTTCGATGAGATCGACTCCGGCCTCTTGCAAAAGGACGTGACTACGCTGAGGCAAGACAACTGTTCGAGCCCTGGGGAGGGATTTCTGCAGACGCTCTGCTTCTTTTGCCGACGGCAGTAGCCAGTCCCCTTCCCCAACGACCACCAGGCACCGTTGCTGAACCTGTGGGTTTTTTTTTCAACAAGGGATGTCGGGTCCATGTCAGAATTACTGATCACGATACATAGCCTGACCATTTCTCTTTTTAAGTACTACTGGTGTGGCCTATTTCTTTCACATGCGCGCTTGACTAGGAGAGGAAACTTCAACACAAAGAAGATCAATCGCCAATTCGTTGTTTGAGGAATTTTTTTCTTTTTTTTGGGAAGGGGGGGGGGAGGAAACTCACATCCAAGATAATTTTGTCGAAACGCTCCACGCCCTGTTGCATCAGCGTCAACCTCCATTGGAGCAGGTCCCGGTCGAACAAATCCCCAAGGAAGTCGAGGGTGCCGAACATTTGACCAGCCGTCTACAAAATACAAAAAAACGAATCA
Organism: Bryopsis sp. KO-2023; assembly: GCA_030272585.1. Taxonomy (NCBI): domain Eukaryota; kingdom Viridiplantae; phylum Chlorophyta; class Ulvophyceae; order Bryopsidales; family Bryopsidaceae; genus Bryopsis; species Bryopsis sp. KO-2023. Next base: position 1,465,359 of record BSYQ01000005.1, read on the forward strand.
GTCCTCAGCGCCTCCCATCGCTCAACCGCCAGTGAATTGCTGTGGATCAAACAGAAAAAGAATAACAGTGCGGGAATGAAGGCCCCACCTTGATGAACTGCTCAACCACCACTTCAGTCGGAGCTATCAAGTCCACGTTTCTGAGCAGAAGCTGGATAGGGTTGCCGACAATGGGTGCAATTGCGAAAGGCAACAAAGAATAGACCTCGTTCGGGAGCTGAGGCAGGAGCGGTGCAATGACTGGCAGAAAGGAGTCTTTATAGCTGGTTGCAGGGTTCACCAACACAACTCTGTCCACCAAATCTCTGCAAAAAAAAATCGACCAAAATGGCAAAAGCAATCATTTTTAGGCAAAATATACCCAAGGAAAATCCTCACTAAGTACGATTCATGGGCTGATTTAATTTGTCTGTGTGTGGCAAAATATATCCTCATTTTTGGTTTTCTCTCTTTTTCTTACTTGCACTCGGCCGCCACCACCAAAGCCAGCAACCCCCCGAACGATTCGCCAAGAAGATAGAGAGGTCGTCCTTCCGCTCGTGGATGGAGGCTGTTCTTAAGATATTCCTGCCCCCCAAAAAGCACACAGCAACGGTTTCCACTCTCTTCTTTCTATTCCATGGTATGCTAGACCCCCTTCCCCCCCTTTTCTTTAGAAGTCGAAGAGGTCGAAAAAGTGCAAACAGGGATGAGTAAACAGAAGATATCTATGCATATGCATAGATATTATTTTGTATAATTCTCATTTCCAGTGAAAATGGCACCATTTGCATCCTTACAGTTAATATTTTTGTCTTGAGTAAACACACCATATCTTTTCTTTTTTCCCTTTTAATGAAAGAAACAAGAATCCCCAAACCTTGACGATTTGGACGAGACCATCAAAGTCAGTTCGATCAGCGGCAGGAATCGTGAGTGCTTCGAAATCGAAACCCTGCACTAGAGAAGGAAACTGCCTGGAAGCTGCCAGCCCGGTGCCGTCTTCCCCAGGCAAATACAGCATAACAGGAAGTTCGCTGGTTTTAATATTTGGCGGGGAATAGGCAAGATAAGGCCTTTCGAACCTCGGTCCTGAATCTGTGGAAAGAAAGAAAGGGAAAAGAAACACAGGGCTGAGAAACATGCATGCAACAATTTCTGTTGCTGCCGGGAGATTCACGATCGCACAGCTTTTTCAATTTTTTTTTCCAGCGAAAATCAGAATAAGTTGAAGAGGCTGCTGCACATCCCCGAAAAAACCAAGCTAGTTTCCCAATATTTTATTTTTGTTTGCCCGAGTTATAGATATTACCGGTTGTCAATAGATCATTCAACGACTCCTGAGTGGGTCCTGCATTGCCCATCACTGTGATTCGAGGTTTTCCAATCTGGATCTTGGCATTTTCGGCTCCATTTCCATTTTCAGCCCCATTTTCGGTTCCATTTCCGGCTCCATTTCCGTTTCCGTTGACCGAATTCCTGGAAAGGCTCTCCGAAGACCTGGAAACATTTTCGGCAATGGGGGCTTCTTCGGCTTTTCCTACAGATAATGAAGGGAAAAATGTGTGTTAAAAAAACATGCCAAAAACAATTCATTCTCGTACCTTTCGGCCTCCGTGTTTGCGAATTCTTTCAATTCTTCAAAATGATTATGTGATCGGGATGGAAGCCGAAGCTACTTGCCCCCCCCCTCCCCAACCAAAAATAAATCATTAAATAAAAAGAAAAGAAAGAGAGAAAGTGCGCTGGAGTGACAGACCCAGAAGCCCTCCCCCCTCCAAAGCATCATGATGAAAAAAGGAAGGGGGGAATTGTAGAACTATTGGGACTACTACCAGATCATCCAACAAGAAATTGGCCTGGCAGAAAAAAACTACTGTAATATTGCAACCAATCGTCCACAATTCCTTTAATTGGGAGTACAAACATCCATCCACCGAAATGAGGGCACTACATGACGATCTTTTTTTAATTTGGGAAAGGGGGGGGGGAGTGTGAAAGGGAAATTTTTGTAAAACTGAATCGAATCGATCAATTAAAATATTTTCTACTGCAAGGATATAAGACATTGTCTAAATATTACTGCGATTTGGATATCTGCTTTTTGTTGTACAGCGGGTTCGAAAACATTGTCAGACAGATTATCCCGCAAAAACTGCGTTAAAATCACCAAAGCATCGCTAAACGACGAACCGGTCTGCCATGCTGCTGTGAAAATAGCGTTCGGGACCGCACTACGAATTCCGATTCACGCCACGCTATCCACGTTGTCGTAAAGAAAAAAGGGCAAAACAGCCGTGTTCTAGCGTCTCTATTTTCTTTTGAGCATCCCCCGGAGCGCATATGTTGGATAGGTCTCGTGGGCTTTGCACGTCGTTGCGTTACGGTAGAATAATGGATTTCGGAGTAACGCTTTTTACAGTAACGCTCTTCGAGCCAACCACACCACCCACGCCACCGCCCAAGTCGGGACTGGCGAAAGTGCAGATCCAGCATTCCACACGACAAGAAAGCTGGCGTTCCTTTCACAATTTCAAAACTTGCTTGCTGCGAGACAACTTATCCAGATCGTAAAGCCAAAACACGCGACACGACCCTCCCTCCCCTCCTGTTCAGGGGGAAAAAAACGCTCAAACGCGCGCAACGTCCTTTCCGTGACGGAGAGTACAGATTCAACCACGCCGCACCAGTACTCGCTCCAGCAAGGCGTCGAGATCTCGGAATTCTTCCGAAACTTGCTCTTCTTACGGGATGGATCCCGGCGCCGGGTGTCGCAACGAAACGATGACACTGCATTCGAAGTTCGGGAGGAAACCCTGCCACCGGAAAATAACGATTGGCTATTCAGTCGTTCGTTTTTTTGGGTTAGCGTTGGGATACACCAGTGCAAGAATAATGGCCGTTTGGGAAAAAGCAAAGATCTTGCTGCCTTGCGTTCTACAGCCGCATACGATTACGGGATCGATTAGCGATTACGGGATGTGGCTGTATGGCAGTCAGGAGGTCGTGTCCGACATGGCAAAGCATTCTTTTCATGCACTTTTCACTACGGTTCTACTCGCCCTCAAAATCAACAACCAAAGTGAAAGCAGTCCGTTTGCGTGTTGCGTTCCTGCAAAATTTGGAGTGACTACCGTATGATTCCTTTGGCCGCCATCGGTCTGGAGGACGGACTTGAATTATTGAAAACTTATGAGGATTGTCTGAAAACCAGCAAGCCAGCATTTCCATCTGGTCAAAATGAGTCGGGCAACCAGCATTTTAATCTGTGTGAAAATGTCGGTGAAGGCCTTTTGCTGACAAACAAACAAACATCAAATTAGGCCTTTTGCTGACCCCCCCCCCCCCTGTTCTGGAGATGGAAGGGGTGCAATGCATTTATCGAACTACGGGTCAACCTTCTCCACGTTCTTGCTTTGTGGAGGTTTGTCCTCACAACCAGCGAAACAAAGAAAAAATGCCTCCAGTTCCCTTCCCTTGCTGTGCTGTTTTAAATGTTCCACACATGATTCAACTGAGTGGAAAGTTTTCACTGTTGTAATTTATGTTTGTTTGTTTCACTGTTGCACACAAATCGAGATAATCTGTTTTGAATATGCAACTATGCAATACCAATATGGTGTTTCATTGAACAATTGACAAAAAACCAAACCAAAAATTGACAAAACAGCTCTTGGGGGATCTATGCCTGGACTGTTGATTTGTTGAGTCAGACCGACCGATGGGGCTTCGACTATAAATAAAAATAAACGAATAAAAAATCATAAAAATGGAAAGAGAAAAAAATAACTGTTCCCGGTGAAACATAATCTATTTCGACATTTCAAGCACCAGCAAAACACGAACAACGAGCATTTCTTTTTACATCGTGGAGGAGATACCCTTCTCCCGATACAATGTTCCATAAATAGATACCATTGAAAAAGTCCAAAGCCAGAAAATATTCACCTAAGAAATAGAAAAGAATTAAGCAATACAATAAAATGGCAGGACTTGCAAAAGTCTGACCAGCAGACTAAAGGACGTATGTCCTCCAAACCTGTAAAAAATATCCCGTTTGTCTGACCAGCAGACCTCCAAGAAACACACATATGAATGCCGATTGCACCCAGAAACAAGAAATCTCCAAAGAGGACTTTTATACCACAGGAGTAAAACAACAGATATTTATGAACCCCCCCCCCCCCAAAAAAAAAGAAAAGAAACTATCACTTGCATTATTGTTTTCTCCAAACACCCACCGACAGCAATTTGCCAATGGAGTTATCAAAAAAAGAATTATTTCTAGCTATTTTAATACCATTGCCAAAATTCAGCTCAGCACTGGTACATTTTTCAATCCACCCCCCTTGAACAAAAAAGAAAATCCAAAACACAAGGCCATTATATTATCACCTATTTGATCAATAAAGAATCGGAACAGTTCAGTCTTTGACAACAGCCTTTTTCGAGATGATTCTTTCTTCCTGTCGCCTATCTGAGGTAAAAAAAATCAACTGGGTGCGTATTTTTCCCTAGACCGTTTCGTAAGGCTTCGGACCAAAATAACCAAGCAACACAGGGAGCACCACCAGTCCATGCCAAACCCCCACCACCACAATACAGAAGAACATTTTGAAAAAGGTCTGGAAGATGTAATGAGTGGCAGATCCCATTATGACGATAGCTAGCCACGTCGTGCATGCCCCGGAAAACACCTCTCCTCCGATTTGATGGAGGGCTTTTGCAGATCGTTGCTTTCGGCTGCCTTGATTAGTCATGAACGCATGGGCTATGTGTGCTGAGTAATCCACGGCAATGCCAACGGCAAGGACTATATTGACGCTGGTGACCGTGTTGAATGTCAGACCTACGTACCACATGAAACCTGGAACGAAGATCCTCCATCAGTGATTCTCTTTGCCAAATCCTATTCCACAGGAAATTTGATTAAATAAATCTGCTTTTACTTGGTCGGCGCCACGGAGCCTTTCAGATATGCAGCGGTAGTGTGGGGTAACAAATCACGATTAAATTCGCAACCAACTGGTAGGAGACAGTTCCCCAAAAAGAACATTCAAATCCAATTTTGCATCCGAGTGTGTGTTTTCTTTTTGCTAAAGATGGATCAAACCACCCGTAAGTTGAAAAAAAAAAAAATGTCGAAACATCGGAAGATGCCCTCACCAAACAAAACGACGTCGGTAAGCGCGACCATGCCCACCACGCACAGCGCCGCCACGTAATCCGCCAACAGCACAAGCGTTATGACCAGCACCGCCGTCCCCGCCATGATCACGTTCCACAGCGTTTCTCTTGTTATGACCTTGTACCCGTCGTAAAACAGAAACGTGTAATGGTAACCGATCGCCTGCAGCGACGGTGCCGCCAGCTTCGCCGTGTTTCGAATCCCATCCACCAAGTTGATCGCGTAAGCGCCGTTTATCACGTCCTTGGTGAAACCGTCGATTCGGGAAGAAACAATGCTCGAAAAGTCGCCGTTGAACTTGACGTTGGCGTAATATGCTCTGCCGCTTGCCGACGTGAGAAACTCGCGTGTCCACTGAACGAAAGACGTCGAATTTGGGGGAAGCCCATAGGCAAGATCATGCACATGCGGCGATTCGGGCAGCCACTCAAGGAATTCTTCGTACCTGTCGGTGGAACATACATTGATCAACTCTCCGCGTTGAAAACAGCCAAGCATGAGCGTAGCGTTTGAGGGTAAGTCTGAAAATCGCACCATGTTTCGATTCTCGGGATGGGTGCGACATGCGGTTCCATCCGGAGAGCCTCCCCCAGTGCCAGCAATTCATTTTGATGGTCGAAATAGGACACTCCATCCACGGGCTCCTTCGTGTAAATGCTGAAAGAAACTTGGTTTCCTGCATAGTATTTGGACTCCACCAAAAAGCTTTCCTTCAGCCAGGAGCCCTCCGGAGTGAACCAATCTCGGTAACGAAAATCCATGTAGACGTTCGTGCAGCCGTAGATGGCGGCGGCCACCAACATCAACTCGATTGACAGGACTCCCATGCTCCCCAGTGGATGCAACGATACTCGAGGCAGCCACTCGCCAATCATTCTGTGAAAGGAACATTACCAACCAGGGTTAAATCTTAAAACCGTACCTGTCATGAACACATGTTTGAAAACACCACCGTTTTACGTCAAAAAAAAGTAGAAAAATTGTAATATGCTTCTTTTATATATATATATATAAAAAAAAGCTTTGATGGGGCAATTTATCTTTCATTTAATGACGGGAAAAGAACGCCTGTCGATTAACCCTATCCAGGAAAAAAAATTGCATCTTTCCCCAGATAAGAATCCAGGATTTGAAGTCACGTGTGAACATGAAATTCAAAAAACTCCAGCCAGGATTCGATTGGGTAGGCGAAAGAAATCATACCTGGTGGTAAAAGATGGCTTGTCCTCATCAAACTGCCCCCGTCCGAAAATTTTGCCCCTTCCCATACCCTTTTTCTCAATTTTGGGCAAACTTTTCTCCTTAGTTTGCATTTCTTTGTTGCCACCTTCCATCTCGACCCCACTCAACACCAAGCCAGTACTGAGCGGGGGAAGCTCCTTGGCAGAATCGTCCGTAAAGACTGCTAAATCTTTATTCCGTTCGTTGGGGGCGTCATGGAATTTTGGATCCTTCGATTGCATGTCTTGATTTGGCTTGGATGATTCAGGACGGCTTCCCAAACCAAAAAAGGGGCACCCGAGTTTTGCCCTGACTTCACGGCGTGAATCGAGTGCAAGAAAAGCCAGGAAGAAAGTAATCTGTGCAAAAAGAAGGCAGGGGGGGGGAAGTCAGACATGGCAGCATTGGCATTTGTAGCTTGTGTCTTTCGTTTCAAATTGAGGGATTTTCGCATGTGGTGTTGGAAATCTGACATGCTGTGACATTACATTACAGAAAATATTGAATCATGCTGTTTCATCCTTGAAACCAATTGATAGTAAAATTATTTATATATAAAAAAAAATTAAAGGGGGGTGTTTTGGGTTGCGTCAAAAAAACAATTGGTTGAGCAGCCAGTGACCCCAGTTTTCGAATCTTGACATATTTTTCTCTGCATTTTGACCAAAAAAAACTAAATAAAATTTCCTTTTTTCTTCATTTTATTTAATTTTTGGATGGATTGCAACTTCCATCCAAAAATCATCTCACCTGAAACAAGAAATCAAACAGAATTCCAAACACTGCAAAAATGCAGAAACCTTTCAAGGCGGGCAGTTGGGTGTAGACCCCCACGCAGAAAGCAATCAAATCCGTAAAAGATGTCACAAAAATGGACGCCCCCGCATGCCGCATGGTTTCCCCAATTCTATCCTCCACGGAGCCTGCTTTGTTCGATTTTGAGTAGGCCCCCACAATAACAAAGGTATCATCCACTCCGAGTCCCAACAGCAAAAATGGCAGCGTTTGAACCACAGGGTTGAAAGGAACAATCAAGACAGCCAGCCCAAAGGATGTAACGATGGAAAATAGCACTGGAAGAACAAGCAATCAACATGACTTCTTTGAGAGACTGTTACAATCAATGCTTTGACGAAAAAGGGCATTCAGGTTATGGATCCAATTGGAGTGAAGGATTGAGAAAGGGGGGGGAGGAGGAGGAGGAGAAGGAGGGGGGGGGGGGGGGGGGGGGGGGGGAAATATGCATGGCTGATCGTTGCTTAAATACAGAAGCGTATTGAATCGGCCAACATCTGCCACTTTCAGATTCAAACTTGAAGAGAATACGGAAAAGTGACGTTACGCAAGTTCATATTCCAAAAAGAGGAAGGAGGACCACTCACCCACCCGAAAACACGCTAAAAATAGCAAGTTGAGACTTGATGTGGACCGGGCTGTTTCGAAATAGAACCACATGGGTGTAAGCCACAATCAGACCGTAGCCGATCGTGAGAATCTTGATGTCGCTTTTGATGGCTTTGTTGGATTCCTGGTCCACCGCTCTATAATTAGAAACAAAGCCTTGCATCGTCGAGCTGCTCCACAGTTGTCTGACTATGGACACCAGTTTGAAATCCCAAGCACGTGCTCGAGGGTCGACAGTTTCCCCATTTATTTCTTGCTGCAATGAATTGAAAAACAAAACAAAAACTAAAACTAAAACTAAAAAAAACACAAGGGTATGCAAAAAAGGCTTCGTTAGAAGCTGTTGCGGGTGAATCTTTCGGTTGAAAAATGGAGGTTGATATTCCAGAACGACGCAAAAAAAAAAAAAAAAAAAAAATGGAAGCAAATTCTTTGTCTTAAGCTACTTTGATTGATTTCTTTCATTGAGCGAACGTCAGTCTTACCAGCTCATACTTGAGGTCCACGGCAATCAGAAAAACCTGTGCAGCATTTATTTTGCCATCGGCAGTCTTTTTCGTCCCACCCATAACAAAATCTTTGTTCACTGGGATGCCATACTGAGTCGAGATGTCTAAAAAACAAAAACCACAGCGGAAATTTGAACAAAATCGGAAAAAAAGTAGTTTTTTTTTTCCTCGGTGGTGGCCCCATTATCATTTTCATAGCACACCAAGTACATTGGCTTTCCTCCACAATGCCATACAATCGAACAAAAAAAAACAAAAAACACTGTTTCGGACCCACTGCTTTTCCATTCTCACTTATAATTGGGTTTTGCTGGACCCAGCAATAAGATCAGTTGCAAGTCTCAACGGAAAAAAGCAAAGCAACCAATCCAAACACACCGGAAGAAGCAAATCAACAGTTTTTGATTGTTTTGATTGTTTTTTTTCTGAGGAGTATAAAAAGTGAGAAAATAAAAGATGGCTGTGAAACAATATATACATTTTTTTCTGAGGAGTATAAAAAGAAAGAAAATAAAAGATGGCAGTGAAACCAAATCAACCTGAGTTAATAGTGGCCAACACATCATCATCGGCCAGGAGAGCTGCTCGTGAGTTGTTCCATGCATCCAAAATACTTTCGGTCTAGGGAAAAAAAAACCAAAAAACAAGTTGATTCTCAACATGAGTGTTCAGAATGGCATGGGTGCTCTTTCTTATGGAAAAAGAAAAAAAAAAGCGCAAGAAATTGGGTCAAGTGGTGAAAATTGAAACTGCGTTAAGCTCACCCCTTGATAGACTTCATGATATTTTCTTTTTTCATGATCTTTTCTTTTGTCATGATTTTTTCTTTTTTCATGATTTTTTTCTTTTTTCATGATTTTTTTCTTTTTTCATGATTTTTTTTCTTTTTTTTATGATTTTTCTCTCTTTTCATGATTTTTCTCTCTTTTTTCTGTACCTTACAGGGGCCCCCTTTGACCGGGCGGAAGCACACTTTGCCATACGTGATCCTTTCCCCATCATATTCGGCAGCACATTCTTCGATAGCTTGGTGGAGCTCCATGAGGTCCAACAGGTTTGATTTAGCTGCTGCTTGTGAGGAAAGCAAATTCGGGTCTTGACCCTCTGCAGCCGTCACCATCACTCGATTCTGAAAATGAAAAATGAATGGTTTTGGGGTCAAGATTATTTTTTGGGCTGTATGCAAATTCATGGAATGGTCAACACACTTTCAAGATATCGAAATCAATGATTCCTCTAAACGAAATGAATTTTTAGGGGTTGTATTTGTTGATGGTCATGCTATGGATTGATTAGGATATATTTTCCACATTCAGTATCGATTGCTGTTTTAAAACAGCAGCCCAGTCCAGGGAATGTGTTGCATCCAAAACTGTCAATAAAAACTAGCTTTTGTGGCGAAATTAGGCAAACGCAGGGGGTCAGTTGACATTCAAACTGGTTTGCGAGGAAGGATATGTACCTGCACTGGCGGAAATCCATACAAATCTTCAACATACTTCCTGTCGACAAACGATTGGGCATTTTTGGGGGTGTAGAGCTGATCGCCATCCACCTCTTGGTGGAATTTAAACCAAAGAAGCAGGGCTCCTCCAACGGCAAAAACCAGGGACAAGAAAATAACCCAAACTGGATTTCTGGCCACAAATCGACCCTCCAACTCCAAACCCCTTGCAATACCTTCCAAGATGAAAAACCATTTCAGTGATTGTTCTGCAGAGTATGATCTTCTGGGAAAAGCAAGGGAGCTGGAATAAGACATATACTTCTTTTACAGGTGGGTGGGGAGATTTTTGGTAGATCATAATTTGGATGTTACAGTTTGGAGCCGCCGCCATCGCACCCGTCGCGATTCTATTCTTGATTTCTGTCAACGCATGCGGTTTTCCGGTCAAGGTGCCGACCGTGCCGCGCTGATCGGGGTCATTGGTGGGCTCTTCCTTCGCCGGGGAATTCGGAATCGATACGGGCAGATCGCCAGCGCGTTCGCTCGTGACCATACGATGGATTCAGCGACGTTCTGCACCGAACGAAAGCGGGGAAGAGGGATGGGGAAGGTTAGTGCGAGGGCCCCCAACGTTTCCCGTTCGACACGTGACGTCGATGTCCAAGGCCCCTTGCGAACGGCATCACTGTCGCGTCAAATTTCCATTCCGACGGCGACGTGGTACCAATCGGGGGCGAATGGGCGTGTCAGAGAAGAGGGTTCTTGGACGTGACGATTGCCACCCCCCCCCCAAACCCCCTTGAAGTTTTTGCTTTCGCGCATTTTCTTGCAAGTCTTTCTTTAAGAAAGCCTGGGAACGGAAATCGAGAAAAAACACAATCGAAAGGCGACCGAGAATCGTTCGCCGGCACACCGGTGAATTTTTCCGTTAGGAGCACCATTCGAGGCGCGAATTTCCCGCCGGCCAATCGTGAGGGCTCGAATTTCAGGTAAGACTTGCGGCGCATGGAAAAAACGAAAAAGAGAGTTTTTTGTTTCGGTTCGTGGAATGCATGGAGCTTATTGGGACGCCATGAAAATGCGCTGCCTGTGGAATATGGACGGAAGCTAAAGACCGAGGTGTTTGAGCGCCATCCCATGTCGAATCAGCGTAGGAGGAAATACGTAGTTTCTCGTCGTAGTGACGGGGGGGGGGATACAGCGAAAAAAAAATTTGAAGAGGGGCGGGGGGGGCGTTGGTGTGCGTGTGGAGACCCCGGTCCGGTGTTAAATCAACGCGCTCCACGAATGGTTTTCCATGGATCGATTCATTCAGCCCACGCGGGCTGTTTCTTAAATTTTCATTAAGGTTTTCTCATTTAAGAGAGGGGAGGGACACAGCAGGCTTCCCCCTCCTGATCCTGTTTGCTCCATTTTGATATTATCGATGCAGTCTTTCGATCGAATTGGGAAAAAACTGCCAGCATTCGAAAAACGATTTGTCATGGATATGCATCCATCCATGAAAATGTTTTTGGCCTATTGGTCGATCCATAAATAGATTCTATTCAGAATCTATGCGAAAGTCTCGAAAAGGACCCTGCCTGCCTGTTGACTTTTTTTTCTCTACATGGATGGTTGGTTTTACCTGATTTTTATTTTCCCCTCTGTATGTACAGCATTATGCAAGACACCATGGGGGAGGCGGAAGCCGCAACTGACATGAACCAGACCTACTTCCCAGCATTCGACACTCTGGTGGCAGCCGCCGGGGTGGATGAGCTCCTGGCTGCCAGGGAAAAGGCCAGTCCAAAGAAGGATGAAAGTGGAGATGAATCTAGGCAATTCAGAGCTGACCAGTTGCATGGGAAAAACTTGGAACCAGAAGCACCAGGGAGCTGGAGGTTGACTTTCGGTGGGGGCTCGATCGCCACCGAAATGACGGCCGCATGCAAAGGCAGGGAAACCACTGTGTTGACCCCACTCAAAAAAGTCAGGCCTCCTGGCATGAAAGCTGAAGAGAGCCCCTTCGGCAGGGGGAGTAGGAGGAGGGGGGTCAGAACTCTGGGGGCTAGAACTGTCTCCCAGGCTGCCATAGACCGACGAAAAATCAAGGATTTGGAAGCTGGCGAGGATGTGATGGCACCTGGGGGGTTTGCTGAGAATCGAGTGAAAAAGCGGGCAGGAGAGGATGGACTGGAGTGGGAGGAGGAGGAAGTGAATGGAAACTTGCCGAAAAGAACCGCCCTGATGGCGTACAGAGGGGACAAGGGGGAAGATGAGATGGAGCTGGAAGGAGATGGCACAGAAGAAGATGCTGATTGGAAGCCCCAATCCAGGCCGAGGTCGATGGGGGACCGAAAGCTGAGGAGGAGATCTGATTCGCTGCAGCTTTTGCCTGTGGATGATGGGGCAGCTGGCAGGCGAAGGAGGGGAAGACCACCAGGTTCAGGCAATAGGAAACCCATGGAGCCCCAAAGGGTGGGGCCTGATGGGACGAAGCAGTTCAATCTCAGGTCGGCTAGATTCACGGGGGTGTACCGCACTCCAGCTGGACGGTGGAGGGCCCAGTTTTGCCATCGTGGGCAGGTGGTTCAGCTTGGGATGTACGACAACGAGGATGCAGCTGCAAGGCGGTGGGACATGGAGGCCATTCGCTTGCGTGGCACCAGCACCCAGCTGAACTTCACCTTTTTAAAGCCGGTGTATTTGAAACAACTGGAGAGGGCTGAGAAGTACAATGTGGGATACGACGTCGACCTGAGTGATCAAATGCTGTTGGATGCTGCGAGTGCTGAAGATGGCATGGAAACCACCACGGTTGCGATCGAGGATTTCGCTGGTGCTCTGGCTCAGTTGAACGTCCCTGGAGACCAAGCCAGGGATCCCCGGAGGAGACCGTCCCCGGAGATTGCTGATGGAACGGCCACCATCAGTGCCTCCCCTGTCCCCCTGCTCCCAAGTATGTCAGGTGGAGAGGTTATGGATGGGGATGAGGGGCATGCCAGTGACCCTTGGGCAGCCTTGGTTTCAGCTGCTGTCCCTGACAGCTTGGAGGGCACCAAGGTGGTGCCAGAAACGGTGCTCGGTCAGGTGAAGACCATGCTGGAAGGGATCGTCAAGGCAGCCGACAAAGACATCCAAATGACGAGCTCCCGGATGACTAATGCATCTCAGATCATTCACTACGGGGAGTGCATGAGGCGTGAGGCTGAAGTGTGTTTGGATCTGTACAACGCCCGTCGGGATGCTGCATCCAAGTTGCTGGACAAGTTTGAGGTGGTGCTGACTACTTCTGGAGGGGACGAGAGAGCTCCTGATCAAAACACCTCTAATACCAACTGATGGGGTGGTTTTTTCCACCCAGTTTGTTTTTTTTTGAGAGGAGAGGGGGGGGGGGGGAGAAAAAAGAGAAGGAATTCTCGTGTATTATGTTGCATGTTGTGGTGCATTTGCTAGGATCGCTCGACCGGAAGCTTCTTGTTTTCTGGGTTTCCTTTGTTGTTTTTGCAGTGAGGGTTTTTTTTTTCCGTTGGGGAGGGGGGTTTGATCATTTTTCTGCATGGAGAAATTGCCGATGAAAGGAAACGGACATTGTGTTTTTCTACTACGGGCACAAATATTGTTGCGGAGTTTTTTTTCTTTAGGATGATGCAGATGGGATGTACGATCCGCTTGTTGGAAGTGCAGACGTGTTTTGGAACTTTTTTTCTTTATGTTTTACAGAATTTTGAGGTGGTAAAATGTTGTTTGAGCGAAAAACAAAGCTGGGTGAAACGACATCTCACCCAACGATCCCAAGCAAGTACGTCATGCTGCGCAGACTCAACGATTTTTTTTTTTTGAAAGATTGAGCTGGACACGATACAATAGAACAGCCTTCACGATTTTAAGCTTTTTTGGAGCCGCTCCTTCGCAGGCAATCCTTCCTGAAATTTTTCTTTTGTTTCACCTTGGGGGGCTTCTTTGTGTGGAATCGTCATCTTATTTTATTTCTCCTGAACTCACACAGAGTCAGTCCTGTGTGTCACCGCCCGACATAAGCACACATCATCTTGCACCATCCATTAGATCAGCGGGATCAATATTCCAGTGACAGGATGGTGTCGTATTTTGCTCAGCGACGAAGTTCTTGTTTTGGCAACAGATGGCCTTTCCCTGTGAATCTTGGAAGTGGGCAGCGATTCCTGTTGCATTTTCGAAACGCCAAAAAAATGAAGAAACTTTGGCAGTCCAGCAACATCCAGACATCGTTCCGCGACACCGTTTCGGGGTTTTCGGATAGCGCCGCGCGATACGTTAAACAAAACGCACTCTTTACACAGGGCAAGGACAAGGAGGAGCAACAGTTTCTGAGGCAGGTCGAAGAATATCGGGGATGTCGGGAGATCGTGTGGCTTTTTCACATCAAATCGAGCAGAAATTCTCAACAGCGAAAAGAAACTGCCTGGGCTTCTGCACATGTGAAATTGATTGATCGATTGAAAACAAAGCAAAAATCGGATGGAGCACAGGACCCTCGAAATCAACATTTTTCAACCTCAATGCATCCCTTTTCTCAGAAGGTCGATCAGATGGCAGCCAGAAAACAGTTGCCCTATTTTTCGGGGGGGGGGGGGGGGGGGGGGGGGGGGGGGGTTAAATCTATTTATTTTTATTCTTCATTTCCGATTCGGGAAAAATTGCGGAAGGTAATAAGAAGATAATAAGAATAAGAAGAATATTACTTAGTGAGTAATTGAGTCTGACAGGTCATCGATTGGGGTTGTTTTGAAGGCTTCCTTTGGACAGCGCACGGAAGTTGAGGTGGTACGATAAGGGCGACGTGAATCAACTGGTGAAAGTGCATGCAAGGGAACGGCAAGATCTGGAGGATGTTAATGATGCGCTCCGAGATGTAAGCCACAGCCCCCCCCCTCCTCCCCACCCAGTGTTTTTTTTGAAAATAACGCATTGTGTGCCAATGATATTCCTCCTTGTTGCTTGTGCATGGGCGGTTTTCTTCCAATTAAAAAAAAAAAAAACGAAAGGAGAGGAGAGGAGAGTGCTTTTGTAGCAGAATTATTATTATACGATGCTTCAACCAACAGTGTTTGTTTCTTTGGAAAAGTCAGTTAAGCAGGGTGTGTTTTTTCCCCCCTTCCCACACCCAGGCCCCCAACAAAATCAAAAAACGGAAAAACTTGGAAAAAAACGACAAAATAAGCAGCGATGAGTTTGTGGTGATAGTGGTCCTCTACAATTTTTTTAAATGAATAAATCTCCTTTTTTCCCCTATTTATGCTACAGATCTTGGTCGAATCTGGCCTGCCACGTGAAAAAGTGGATATAGAGGTTTTGCACAAGCTGAGCCAAATCGACAGTGAAAGGGCAAGCGAAGATGGGGTCAAGGCGGTCCTTTTCGTTTCGTTGAACGATGAGTTGGATGCCCTGAAAGGAAGATGCGCTGCCCTGGAAAATCGACTTGATCGGGAAGCCTGGTGGGTTATAAATATACAAAAGGAGGTGAAACGGTTGTGCTTTGAAATAGATATATATTGGACGAGGAGGGGAGGGGGGGAGGGATAGATGTATATAAGTATATATCCTAGATCATCTCATCAATTGATCTGTTGAGAAGACAGACAGACTGGAAGTCATTTTTTTCTTCCCTAATTCGAGTACGCAGAAAAAAAAAAACTGGAAAAAAACTGGAAAAAAAAAGAAAAAATGGCGTGGAAACTGATAGCATGAATGTAAGCTGGCTGCTGTTTAACTGAGTGATTCTGGGGTGTCCCCTCCCCGCCCGCCCCCCCCCCCCCCCCAACAGATCGTTTCATTACGAAAAATCCTGTGCATTCCACCATCTCTGAAGTTGCTTTTTGCTGCGATGCATGCAGCAGTCCAAGTTTTGGCCAAGATTTGGTCAAGCTGAATTTGAATGTAGAGGGAGGGCGTGTGCATGTGGAGCTGATGTTCGAGCAGAAGCCTCGTAGCAACACAAAAACTGTTGTTGATTTTGAAAACTTTGAAGAAGCTGCCGAGAAATTGATATCTTCTCTGCAAGAGGAAACCTCCAAGTGAGGCTTCCAAGCAACACACTCGAAAAGGCACTAGGAGGGTTCATCCAAAGTGTTTTTATTTTTAATTTAATTTGATTTTTTTAAGGGGTGTGTGTGGGGGGGGAGGGGGGAGTCGGGACTGTTGAGTTTTTTTTTTTTTCCCTTCGAAATTTTGAGTATGTAGTTCCATCTGTTTTTTTAGATTTATGAGATTTTTTGAAAAAGAAATGAAGGTTGAATTTCAGTTCTTGTGTGCATGTGTGTGTGCTTTTTTGAAATTTTGATGGGTTTATTGTGGAAATCTTGCAGATCTGCAGAAGAGGATGGAAACGGCGAAGTTTCTGAAAGAATTCAAGACCTTACGAGGCAGGTGGGGGGGCTGTCCTGTCGAAAAAAAATACGAACAAAATATCCTTTAAAAATAGAAAATCTTGCTTTTTTTCTGAAGTATATCCAGTGGAGCCTTCCACTATTTCCAGCTTTTTTTTTAAAGCAAGATTTTCCAAAGAAAGCCGCTTTTGAACGGCGAAGAAATGATTGACCCAACACCGAAGCAGGGTTTTTTTAAATTTTAAAGTGCAACAAAAATAGGCAAGCTATTATTTCTTCTATTTTGATTTTTTTTTGCCGTCCTGGTGGAAGATGTTGCGATGATTCCACTTTTTCTGGTTCTTTTTTATCTCACTTTTTGTGGAAAGGAAAATACAGGCAGTCAACCTATTGGGAAAATTTCCAAGGCTTAATATTTTCCCTTCTCTTTTTTTTTGTCCCCCTGATGTATAACTTTCATTTTAGTTAAAATAATAGACTTAAAGAAAAATAATAAATATTTTATTTTTTTCTGGATGGTGGATATATTCGTTGAATGAAGTGCTGTTGTGAATGTCGTGCAGCTGGTGGAAATTTCGACCTCCCTGAAATCAACAGAGGAGCTCCGGGACAGCCTGGAAGCAGCCCGCAAAGAAAACAGCAGACTAGAAACGGCCTGCAAAGAAATGAGGTAAAAAAATTAACCCAAGAAAAAAAAAAGCAAAACAGAGCTCAAATGCAAACATCACCCGAAAACGCATTTCCATAAACAGGCTGCACTCGACCCTTTTGGTCGTGTGTAGAACAATTTCACTGCAAAAAATGTTCCTTTTTTTTGTTTTTTTTCAAATTTATTCACATCTCAGATCCGATTTGAAGTCCAAAACAAACATCGGATGAAGGGGCATCTTTTTGGACCAGTTCGAGGCAAAAGGATGGCCGTGCGCATCAGGAGCCCTCCGAATTGCTGGCGAAAGCTCAGGATATGTGTGCCGCTGCGGAAGAGAGGGCCAGATCATCCCAACGACGGGCGGAGCGTGCGGAACTCAGGGCCACCAAAGCCGAACACTCCGAAAGGGAAGCTCGACGGGATGTGCAGGATGCTTTCACTTTGCTGGAAGAGGCGGGGGCACAGAGCAAACTGAAAGGGGAACAGGAGCAGGTGTGATATATATATATATATATATATATGTCTTTTTTTCTTTTTTTTTTTAGAGCATTACTTGAAAAAAAATAAAAAAATATCAGAGTGTTCGATTATATGAGGGAATGTGCAGAAGCGTTGAAGCTGGGTTGATCACTGGCTGTTGCAATTTCCCGATTGTTTTGAAAATGTTGGCAGGCTGCTGAAAGTGAGTGCAAGCGGTTGGAAGCTTTGGTCGCAAGTTTTGAAACGGAGCGGGCGGAGCAAGTGTTGAGGTCGCAACACTATGAATCTAGATTGGCTGACCTTTCAACACAGGTGCGTTCTTTTTCGCTTTTTTTTCTGACAGATGAGCAGCTGCGTGGCCTAGATCCATATCCATGCGTTCTGTTTTTATCCTTGGAGTTGGTTTGTGCAATATTAGGCATATCAATGATGCCAAAACGTTGCGTTTTTTTTGTTTCTTTTTTTAAGAACTGGCATGGTTCGATTTCGACATTCACCAAATGATGTGCGGCATTTTCATTTGGATCTTTGAATTGGATGCTTTGCCCTGTTGCTGGTTCAGTTATTTTGACGCCAAAATATGTGGGGTTTTTTGGAGTTCAGTTGGAGGAAGCACAGGAGGGGCTATCCGAAAGGGACGAACTCGCTTTTCGTGTAACCACCCTGGAGGAAACAAATCGAGATTTAAAATCTGCTGCAGAAATGAGCGATCACTACAGGTGCAGTAGTTGAAGCAATATAATAATATATAATAATATAAAAAATTTCCAGTCACTTGGGCAAAACTTCTTCCTTTTTTGAATGGGCTAGAATCAGGGTGGACAACCCTAGCATTAATTTTTTTGCGGAAAGGATCCTCAACCCTGAAATCAATGAGCCGAGTACCGGGGTTTTTATTTTATTTTATATATTATTAAAATCGCCTCTTTTTTTTTAAAGTCGGTTTGTTTCGTCAGGCAGCTCGTGAGGGAACTCGAACAATCGGGGTCCAAATCTGAGGAAAATTTGATATCTACTGCAAGAACTGTCACATTGATGGAAAAGAAACTGAAGGCATCGGAGTCAGACTCCAGACGATTTAAGGTGGCATCGGAAAAAAACAACCCTGCATTAACCAACAGAAAAAAAGTGCCTTTTTTTGGGGGGGGGGGGGGATTGCAGTTGAAATATTGAATTAAGGATGTCCAGTGAAATTTGGTTTTTTAACTGAAGAAAATGGATCTGTACTTTCCCAGGCCAAAGCAGATAGTCTGGAGGAGAAATACAGAAAGTTGCAAGAATCTGTGGATGCCGAGGTTACCTCCAGGATGGAGGCCGCCTCTGCCGATGAATCTAGGTTTGTTCGAACGGTTAGATTCAGAGTGCTGTGGCATGCTATTTTTTTTTTGTCTGCAGCAAAAGAATAGCACACAGGAATCCCCTATTAGCCAGTACTCGAGGTTGAAAACTAAACAGAAAAGAAAAGCCGTCATATTCTGATTGGGGGTGGAGGATGCGCCATTTGGTTTGGCACTGGAACTCTACGAAACGAACTTTGTTTCTGGAGAAAAAGACATTTAAAACAAGTTTTCATTTGATTGATTTTAATGCCAAACCTAGCTGTAGGCTGCAACAAACAGTAAGATGCGTGAGTGTAAACTTCAGTTCGCAAAAGAAAAGGAAAAAAAAAAAAAAGAGGGTGCAAAAACGTTACTTTGGACCGGTGCAAGAAATAGCAACAGGAAAAAAGAAGAGCCTCTGTCGTTCCCCAATTCACGTTTGTATTTTTTTTTTTCGTTAAATAAAAAATGTTTTTTTGGAATGCTTCAGATCGCCTGGGGCGGCCCAAGATGAATTGGACAAGCTTCAAGAAAAGTTACGAAGCCAATGGGAAGCCCTTGAAGCTGCACAATGCAAAACTGAGGAAGTCCGTGCTGACTACACTCAACTCCTGAAAGAAAAGGTTGGTTTTGTGGTGTCGGTCGACTATCCAGCCAACAGATATGAGTGAAATTCAGCGTCTTTTGTTCATTTTTTCCATTCGGGAATTTGAAGATCTGTGGAAAAAACATGCCTCAGGGGGTGGGAGGAGGGGAGGGTGCTTTTCCAGCTAGCAGGGAAAATTTCATTCCGTTTTTTTTTGCTTCTGGGGGTGGGGGTTTCAGCCAAAGGGTCCATGTTTTCTCGGTTTGATATTTTCCTTGCTTGGATGTTTTGGCAGGAGGATCTGTTCGTTCGGGTATGTGAGTTAGAGGAAAGGGTGGCTTTCGGGGACCGAGAAAAAACATCGTTGGTTTCCCAAGTCAATAAACAGTTGGCTGCATGCCGGAAGGAGCTAGCGGAATCCAGGCTGGTGGTTTCGGAACTGGAAAGCGAACGCCACGATATTCTCAAAAGTCTGAAAACGCAAACCTCAAGGTCTTCGTACGGTGAGCCTCGAGAATGGCATCTTTTTCATAACTGGTGCCAAAAATCGAAAGGAACTTTTTTTCTTCCAGTGAATTTTTGCTGTGGTGAGTTCCCAACTCTGTACAAGCCAAGCTCAATTTTCTCACCTTCTAACCACCGCTTTCTGAAGACGAGTGTTTTTTTGTTTTGTTTTTTGTTTCTCAGGTGCTCTCATGGATTCTCGAGGAAGCGGGAGCTTTCACGATGTCAGTCATGGGAACGGTGACTTGAAAAGGGCCGAGCTGACTGGCATCGACACCCTATACCTGAAAAACGTTCTGTTCAAATTCATCGAAGTGACTGCTCAGGGCAAGACGAAGGAAAGGGATGCTCTCCTCCCTGCCGTTGCCACCGTTCTTGAGGCCTCCCCCCAAGAGTTCAAAGCTTTGAAAGCTGCCCTAGGAATGGCATCAGCAGATTCCAAGCCGTCCATCCTCTCCATGCAGTTTTGGGGGAACAAGAAATAAGGAAGCAGCCAAATGGCATCTCCATAGATTTTGTGTTTGTGTGTTTATACGGGTGTGTTTTCTTTCTCCTCTTGCCCCCCCCCCCTTTTGAACTACAGTCGAGGTGATTTGCCAGGTCATTTCTGTTTGGAGGATCAAAAGGTTTCGTTTTTTTATTTCTGGGGTGTTTTTCGAGATCGGTTGGGGACACAATAAAAAAAATCAGGAATGGGGGAAAACAAAATTGAAAACGTTGGCTAGATAGAGCGAGCGAAAAAGAAAGAAAAGGAACAGAAGGAGCGAACAAGGGCATGGGCAGGAGATTTTGTTTTGATTTTGTTTAATTTTGGTTTCGGTTTCGGTTTGATCGGATGGGTTCGGTCATGATTTCTTTCATCTTTTTTTTTTTTGGTTTTGAAATTCCCAGAATTCTCTGTGGGCAAATCTTTACTAAATTTACCTGAGTTCGTTCCTGGGAGGATGTTTTGGGCAGCTGTTGATTTTCAAACTGAAGACGGTGGGAAGCATTACATTGTTTCAAAAATAACAATAATATCGCAAGCGTTTTCATCATGAGTTGAAATGAATCCAGCAACCGCCCTTCAAGGAAAATAAGCATCCAAAACTCAATCAATGCACATGGTTTATTATATTACCACAGTGGAGAAAATCCCTCTGGAACGAACCCTCAGGTTTCTGTCAGTGAAACAAAAGCCCAATATCGATTTCACTCCTCAAATTCTTAATTTTCCACGTGGAAATGCCACGTGGAGATATATTCCCTGGACACCCTTCCTCTTCCAGTGAACTAATCCTGCTTGGCCTTAGCTCTTCCCCAAACGATCTATAATTCTTGGGCTGGTCGATTCCAACGCTGACAAAAAACAAACAAACGCACAACTGAATAGCCAATTGTTATTTTCCGGTGGCAGAGTTTTCCCCCAAACACCAGAATGCAGTGCCAACGTTTCGTCGCGACACCCGGTGCCCGGGTGCATCCCATAGGGAGGACAAGTTTCGGAAGAGTTCCGAGACCTCGATGGCTTGCTGGAGCGAGTGCTGGTGGGTCGTGGTTGAATCTGGACGTCACTCTCCGTCACGGAAAGGGCGGTGCGCGCGTTTGAGCGTTTTTTTTTTTTGGTTCAGAGGGGCGTTGGGGGCGGGGGGGAGTTGCTGTTCGTGGCTGGTGTTGGTGGATTGTTGCCATTTTGGTGGATGAATGGATGTTTGTACTCCCAATTAAAGGAATTGTGGACGATTGGTTGCAATATTACAGTAGTTTTTTGCCAGGCCAATTTCTTGTTGGATGATCTGGTAGTAGTCCCAATAGTTCTACAATTTCCCCCCTTCCCTTTTTTTTTCCTGATGCTTTGGAGGGGGGAGGGCTTCTGGGTCTGGAATGACAGACGCAGAAGCTGTACTTCCAGCGTACTTTCTCTTTTTCTTTTCATTTCTTTTCTTTTCAATTTTTTTTTTTTTTTTTGGGGGGGGGGGTGATGGTAAAAAGTAGCTTCCATACCGATCTCATAATTGTTTCGTAAACAAAATAAATAAAAAAATTCAAACACCGGCTTCCGAATAGTGAGGTTGACAGGTACAAGAATGAACGGTTTTTGGCATTATATTTTAAAACAATTTTTTCCTGTTCTCTATTTCTGTAGACACAGCCGAAGAAGCCCCCATCGGCGAAAATGTTTCCAGGTCTTTGGAGAGCCTTTCCAGGAATAAGGTCAACGGAAACGGAAATGGAGCCGAAAATGGGACCGAGATTGGAAAACCTCGAATCACTGTGTTGGGCAATGCAGTACCCACTCAGGAGTCGTTGAATGATCTATTGACAACCGGTAATATCTGTTACTCAGGCAAACAAAAATATAATATGGGGAAACCAGCTTGTGTGTTTTCGGGGATGTGCAGCATCCTGTTCAACCTATTCTGCTTTTCGTTGGGAAAAGAAAAAATGAAAAAACTGTGTGATCGTGAATCTCCCGGCAGCAACAGAAATTGTTGCATGCATGTTTCTCAACCCTGTTTTTTTTCTCCCGTCCTTTCTTTCCACAGATTCAGGACCGAGGTTCGACAGGCCTTACGTTGCCGATTCCCCGGCAGATATTAAAACCAGCGAACTTCCTGTTATGCTGTACTTGCCTGGGGAAGACGGCACCGGGCTGACAGCTTCCAGGCAGTTTCCTTCTCTAGTGCAGCGTTTCGATTTCGAAGCAATGACGATTCCTGCCGCCGACCGAACAGACTTTGATGGCCTTGTGAAGATTGTCAAGGTTGGAGGATCCTCGTTTCTTTCATTAAAAAAAAAGGGAAAAAAGAAAAGATATGGTGTGTTTACTCAAGAAAAAATAGTAACTGTAAGGATGCAAATGGTGCCATTTTCACTGGAAATAAGAATTATACAAAATATTATCTATGCATATGCATAGATATCTTCTGTTTACTCATCCCTGTTTGCACTTTTTCCTCTTTTTCCTCTGTTTCCTCTTTTATTTCCAAAGAAAAAGGGAAAGGGGGTCTAGCACACCATGGAATTCTCGAAGAGAGTGGAAACCATTGCTGTGTGCTTTTTGTGGTGGTAGGAATATCTTAAAAACAGCCTCCATCCACGAGCGGAAGGACGGCCTGTCTATCTTCTTGGCGAATCGTTCGGGGGGTTGCTAGCTTTGGTGGTGGCGGCCGAGTGCAAGTAAGAAAAAACGAGAGAACCAAAAATGGGGATATGTTTTGCCACACACATACGAATGAAATTAGCCCATGAATCGTGCTTAGCGACAATATTTCTCGGGTGTCTTTTTTTCCTGAAGATGATTGCTTTTGCCATTTTCGTCGATTTTTTTCTTGCAGAGATTTGGTGGACAGAGTCGTTTTGGTGAACCCTGCAACCAGCTATAAAGACTCTTTTCTGCCAGTCATTGCACCGCTCCTGCCTCAGCTCCCGAACGAGGTCTATTCTTTGTTGCCTTTCGCAATTGCACCCATTGTCGGCAATCCTATCCAGCTTCTGCTCAGAAACGTGGACCTGTCAGCTCCACCTGATGTGTTGGTTGGGCAGTTTCTCGAGGTGGGGGCTTGATTCATACTGTTTTTCTTTTCCGCCTGATCGTATGCACGGGCGATTGAGCGATGGGAGGCGCTGAGGACTGATTCATTTCTTTTGTGTGTTCTAGACGGCTGGTCAAATGTTTGGCACCCTCGACTTTCTCGGGGATTTGTTCGACCGGGACCTACTCCAATGGAGGTTGACTTTGATGCAACAGGGTGTGGAGCGTTTCGACAAAATTATCTTGGATGTGAGTGTACTCCCCCCCCCCCCGCAAACAAAAAAAAGGGATAAAACTGCTCGTTAAATAACAAACCGGCGATTGCTCTTCTCCGTCTTGAAATTTCCTCACTGCTTTGGAAACAAAAATGGTCAGGTTATGGATTGTAAAGGCATTCCTATTACTAATTCTGACATGGACCTGACATCCCTTGTTGAAAAAAAAACAACAGGTTCAGCAACGGTGCCTGGTGATTGGTGGGGAAGAGGACTGGCTGCTGCCATCGGCAAAAGAAGCAGACCGTCTGGAGAAATCCCTCCCCAGGGGTCGAAAAATTCTCTTGCCTCAGCGCAGCCATGTCCTTTTGCAAGAGGCCGGAATCGATCTCATAAAAATCATGAAGGTGAAAAAAAAATATAAAAAAAATATCAAGGGGAGTGAAGGGGGAAAAAAAAGGGCAGATATTAATAGTAAAACAATAAAATAAGCAAATAATAATTAATTAATGATAAGAGAATAACAACATGCGTTTCTCTTCAATGAAAACAATGTTACTGATTTTTAAAAAGCATTCAGATCTCTACATAGACATACATAAAATACATATGAGAGTGTCTAGAGACGCGAACCATCTTTATTATGGAATCATGCAGGCCTTATTGAAGTTTTCATTCTCTGTCTGACATCGGTACATTCCAACTCTTTTCAAAAAACCAGGAAGAGGGCTTCTATGTCACGGAGCGAGTGCTGTCTTGCCCCCCAAAACCTGGCAAGAAGAGAAACATGATCAACAATTTCGGATCGGCAAAGGGTCCCATCGAGTTGCCCACCAAAATCGAATTGAGCAAAGCTTATGAAGCTTTCCAAAACATCAGGCAGCCCGTCAGTCCAGTCTACTATTCCACTGCGGCGGACGGAACGTGAGTGTGGTGATGACCCTGTATGTTTTTTTTTTAATTATGGTTGGATTTGCAGGGCACCATTCCAGGCCTTTAGTTCTAGTTTTTTGTAGTTTTTTAGGGATGGCTGTGTGTGTGTGTGTGTTTGGGGGGGGGGGTATAATTATAATAATAATAATTATTATTATAATAGTAATGTATTTCACTATTATTCGAAGCTTAAAATAATTGTGGGGTGTGGTCCCCCCCCCTTTTCTAATTTATTGGTAGACACATAAGTTTCAATTTTTGTTTCGTATTGCATGTGGCTGGAAGGGGGGAAAAAAAATGGAAAAAGAATTAAAAGGATTGAGAATGCCCCACTCCTCAGATAATACATTGTATTATCTTCAGGGTGGGGGAAGGATTGCCACTGTAAACACGGTTGGGTATTTTACAAAGTGATGCAGCTTGATTGTTTTCTTTTTTCAATCTCGATTTCTGTTGCTTACCTCCCCCCCCTTTTTTTTTTCCCCTGTCCAGCGTTGTGAAAGGTTTCGGTGGACTTCCCAAGGATCGACCTTTGCTTTTCGTGGGAAACCATCAAACTCTGGGACTCGATACGTTTCTTTTTGTGGGGGATATCCTGCAGCAACACAATATGATGGTCAGAGGCCTCGCCCATCCTCTGTTTGCCCAGGTCAGTGCATGACATCATCAAAATTGAAGTTAATTTTTTCAATTTTTGTTTTGTACTCGGCGTTTGCCTGTGTAACTACTTTTTTTTAAAAGAAAGTTTTGCCATTAAGCTGCCTAAGTACTAGATTCAAAAACTAGTGCCTTTGCATGTCGCTTCCAAGATTTGGTTGTGGTGGTGGGTTGTTTTTCCGAGCACAGTTTTTTGGGACCCCCACCCAACCCCCCCCCCCAAAAAAAAAGGAAAAAAAAAAGGAAAACAGACTGAAACCAATCTATATATAGATGATGACTTCTGTATTTATGCTGCTGCTTTTTCCTCTCCTTTTTCTTTGAGCGTTCCAAGAATTTTCGTTTTTTTTCAGGTTGTGCTTCCGGAGTATTTCAACGAGTTCGATTTGGGACCTTTCACGCCTGGCCCTGCCAGCGACCCCTTAATTTTGGGAATTGTCGGCAGGCTTTTGACCACCTATGGAGCGGTTCCTGTCAGTGGGAAGAATTTCCATCAGCTGCTCAGCGGTGGTGAAAACGTGCTTCTGTATCCGGGGGGAGTTCGAGAGGTGTCGAACAAAATCTGAAAGGAAATTGAAAAACAGGAAATCAAACGATTCACAATCTTTGCGAAAAAAATCTGTGTTTTGTTTTCGGAATTCCCTCTTGTTTTATTGAGTAAACCTTATCTTTTGCTCTGAACCCCCCCCCCCCCCAAAAAAAAAAAAAAAAAAAATCCGGTGGGAGCTGTTTTTTTTGTTTTTTAATTATATTAGCCCTCGGTCGGCAAGCCGAACAATTGCTCCTCGCTCTCCATCTTGATTTTTTTTCCTTTCGTTTGTGTGGTTCAATTTCCTTCAACTTTGTTTTTTTCGACGAATGCCTTACTCCCTGCATCAAAACCCTGTTTTTGTAGGCCTACAAATTGAAGGATGAGAAGTACCAGCTGTTTTGGCCAGAGCAATCTGAATTCGTCAGAATGGCTGCGAAATTTGGAGCAACCATTGTTCCTTTGGCCGCCATCGGTCAGGAGGACGCCATTGAAATTCTGTTCGATGGAGAGGATGCCAAAAAGGCTCCAATTTTCGGAGATTACGTGAAAGAACAACTCGACAAATATGTGCCCAAAGCCAGGAAAGGGCTAACCGGGGATGTTGGAATCGACGGAGCGATGATTCAGGTTTGCCGAAAGCTGTCCTTCTTCTTGTTCATCATTTCAACCCCCCCCCCCAAAAAAAAAAAATGAAAAATGAAAAATGAAAAAAAATATGGAAAAAAATGGAAAAAAAAAGAAAAAAAAGAAAAAAGGAGAGGGGGGGGGGGGGCATAGAGTGTAATTTATTGCGGATCTGACGTCAATCTAGCCCATCCACTGTTTAAAAATTATGTCTCATTCACAGATTTTAGAGGACATGATGTGCTTTGAATGAGAGAGGGAGTGGGGAGCTGTCGAATCCAATGAATATTTTTTCTGGAGGGAAGGCCAGGTTAGGGAATTGAAGGGTTTGTTTGCTTTTTTTTTTTTCAGCCGGTCACCGTGCCGACCATCCCGCAGCGGTTCTATTATATTATGCAGAAGCCCATCGAATTGTCCAAGGAAGACTACGACGACAGAGAAAAATGCGATGAAATCTACAAAGAGGTAACAGATCCTCGAGGGCTTCCGATCAACACAAAAAGTGTACTCAAAATTGACGTTTATTAACAAAAAAAAATCTGCTTTTTTTAGATATTCTGGGGGCTTTTTCCAACTTTGCCTTTCGAGTTTCTTGTTCAAGAGAAGAGAGGAAGAAAGAAACGGATCCTTAACTACACTGCTTGCCGTTTTTACTTTTTCAACACCGGGGAGTAATCCTGAAAATTTATGGAAGGCATATATATATATATATATATTTATTTCTCTTTAAATATTATTAAAAATAACATTATTGAATGTCATTTTTTCTATCTGCAGGTGAAGGCTCAAGTGGAAGGTGGAATTGAGTATTTGCAAAAGAAGAGGGAAGAGGATCCTTACAAAGACTTTTTCGCTCGTAGTCTTTACGAGGCCACCCAGGCCGGAAAGCAAGCTCCCTCATTCAAACCCTGAAAAGGCCTCTTTGCCTTTCTTCTTTCTAGTCTTTTCAAATACTGGGAATGTTTTTTTTTTTTTTTTTTTCTTACAAAATATTGGGAATGTTTCTTTTCTTAAAATTTACTTGCTATTCGTGTTGTACCATTTTTTTTTTATTGATTCTTTTAAGAAGTGCTGGGGATTCATTTGGAGGGGGGGGGGTTGAAAATCACCAAAAAAGTCAGCGCAAGGTAATGGATCTTGCCCAAGGGGGGGGGAATTTGAAAACATGTTGGGAGGTGGTTTAGTCAGGATTTGCGGTTACAACAAAACGATCAATCGTTCCTTTCGAGCCATGATTTGTTGGGTTTATTTATGAGGAGAGGAGGGAAAAAAGAAATGTGGGGGAAAGAAAAGAGATGCAAGGATTGGAGTGAAGATTTGTTCGCATGTACAGAACAAAACGCTGGATGATTGTGAAGTTGTAATTGGATTGGGGTGGATGTCTTTTGGACATGGTTGCCTGTGAGGAGTTAAAACCCCAGTACTTCATTGATGGTGTTTGACCATCGAAACTTGTCTAGTTGTTCGGGATGAAGTCGGAATCGAGGTTGGGCATGGCTGACTTTCAAGTGAACCAATATATATATATATATATATATATATGTGCCAACCAATCAATGATGCGAGGGAACCCTGAAATCTCCTTTCTTTTCTGTTCTGTGTTTCGAAAACTCACCTCAAAATGAAGCACAGAATTACCAATAAAAAGCTGACGGTGGCTCAGACTTTGGGCGCACAAGCATTCCAAGCACAACTTCATTTTTGAAATGTTTGCCCCCACCTCGTGGAGTTTGCAACTCAGCTAAGTTTCATCATGGCTGGCATAAAACCTTTGTGTGTGTGTGAGTTCCTTTTGGGTGGTGACGGCATCTTTTTGCGGGAGTGTATGTAACTATTGGTGACAATAACTGTTCTTTTCCTTTCTTCTGCCGAACGTAATCTGATCGCTTGCAGCAAGATCGAGGGTGGTTTCGCTTCTTTCCCCTCAACGCGACGTTGCTCCATTCTGAGAGGAGTTTTTCAAAAAAAATAAACCAAAAAGGGATTCCGATATCAAGCACCAACGGGGTCAAAAACGCGCCGTCGAATAAGCAGTGTTTTTCCGCGTATCAATCACCGCACCTCTGAAAAACGAACAGTCCACATGCGTGAATTGGGAAACGGCTTAACGTCGATTCCATGAGCGCATTGTCATCTTTACGCATTCTTTGTGTGCAAAGAAAAAAAAGTCACAGCAAGCAGTTTTCGTCACGTGCGCCAGACAAAACGAGGGCCAGGCTCGCTGGGTCAGGAGCACGACGCCATGGACAAAAGCAGAGACGTCGCTGGTAGAGTCGCGGTCGTGACTGGCGGGACATCCGGGATTGGGTTCGCCGTCTGCGTCGCTTTCGCAAAGCTGGGGTGCAGAGTTCTCTTCACTGGCAGGTGGAAAGATAAGGGCGAGAAGGTTGCGGTTGACATCGTGGCGGCGGCGAAATGCCCTGCCGAAAACGTCACTTTTTTCCAAGGAGACGTTTCTGAGGAGAAGAACGCAATTGCGATGATCAACGCCGCGGTGTCTGCTTTTGGAAAGCTGGACTTTCTCATCAACAACGCGGGAATCGGCGAGCAAGCCCACTCCCTCACAGAAGTCACTTCTGAAGAGTTCACAAGAATCATGCAGGTATGAAGAAGCGACGAGGACTTGTGTTTGTTCCGTCTGATATTTCGCGTGGAAATTTGTCCGACTGGCGCGCACGCAAACTCCAAATCCTCCTGTTAGACGGAATATCCGTGCATTACGGACGAGGCGGATTCGCGGGCGGAGTTTCAACGACACCGTCAGGTTGCTTGATATAAACCGCTCACTGGCTCCTCTGAAGTTCTTTGGAGCCGATTTGGTTCAAACATTCAAACAGTCTTTGCATGGCTTCTCTGTGGGCGCATTTAGGTAGTGGTTGTGCCATCTCATTCCAACTTCCTTTTCGTTGCAAGGTGAACGTCTTCGGCACGTTCTACTGCATGAAGCATGGAGTGATCCAGATGAAGGCTCAAGGTCCCCCAGAAAAGGGCATCTACGCTGTCGTGAATATGTCCAGTGTGGCTGGCGTCGTGTCGTTCCACAGCCGTATCGCGTACACGACATCGAAGCACGCGCTTATCGGCATGACAAAAACAGCCGCCAAAGAGTTAGCGAAGGATAAGATAAACGTCAACGCCATCTGTCCAGGCCTCGTGGAGACCCCTATGACGAGCTCCGTTCCAGAAGAGGACGCGGCGGAGCTTTTCAGAAAGCAAGAGATCGGGCGGATGGGAAGTTGCGAGGAGATAGCGGACGCCGTTTTGTTTGCATGCACAAATTCATTCATGATGGGGCACTCGCTGATTGTTGACGGCACTTGGGTTTGCTGAATTCCCAAGTATAGTTAGGGGCATGAGTACGCCTGGAGCGTATAATTGATTCATTGGATGGTTGTTGGATTCATTGCACCGCAGTCCTGTACATTGTTGAAATTGTTGGACATTGGTTGCGACAGGGGCCAGTGGCCCCTCAGGATCTGAGTAAGAGGTATTATACTTAGGATATGTAACGAACAGTCGAACAAATACGTGGGAGTGTGTCAAAACGAGGTCCACTTGAACAAAATGAGAGGGCAGAATGGAGATCCCTTCCATAGCGGCCTACTCAAGTGTAAACTGATTCCTGATTTCTGATTCCTGAGATCCCTTTACACAATGTGCCTGCCAAACTTTTTTTTCTCTCAGAAAAAGTTGGAAAGAGTGTCGACACTCTGGGACAGGCCAAGATTCGGATTCGAATACATGTACCAGTCGGCAGTTCGACCTGGAGGGGGTGATTTTGTTTTTTCTTTTTGAATGACAATCAGTGTTTGTAGATACGGACCGGTGTAATAAAAGTTCGACCTGGAGGGAAAGAAGGAATGTTGGAAGTGAAGCATTGATTCGAGTCTTCCCAGAGAGGATATCCAGAGTCGGACATCCGGAGTCGTGCGTTACATCAACATTATAACTAGAGTCGTGCGTTACGTGCACGTGCAGACGATACACGAGAGGCGACGTCCCACGGGAACCAAGAAAATAAGTTGCCACCCTTTTCGTCACTCCTCACGCCGCGCGTTGGTATAGCGAACGACGGACGCAGGTTATCGCAGATCTTTTCTTTTTCCGAGCGAGGTTTGGACGGGAGCTGTGGGCGCTGAAGACAGATTATGGGAAACATTTGCGGTGGACGAACGAAGGAAAAAAAGCAAATGTTTCAGACGCGAACGTCTTCTTCTGATAGCGTCCAGTTCATAGGACCCAACCGGCGATACAGAGTGGTGCTTACAATACTTCTAAACGGTGTTAAGCAAAATCTTCCCTTTTTTCATTTTTTTTCTCTTTTTCAAAAAAAGAACCCTCTGGGAAAATATATTGACGGCCAAATATGGAGAGATCGCTTTCTATATAGTGCACTGGGTTTTTTTGGGGGGTTTATTGGTTGCAACCATTGTAATTTATGCATATATTTTCTGTTTATTTTTGGCATCGATGCAAAAAAATTTGCTATTGAATTTTAGTGGCTTTTTTTTTTTCAATCATTAATTTGGAAACTCACATCCAGGATGGTCAAGTTGGGAGGGGTAATTTTGGAAGTGTGTGTAAATGCCATGACATGGTCGCAAATGAATCTGTGGCAATCAAGTTTATTCAGAGAGGCAACGATCTGGTAAGTACGTTCATGCATGCATGCTGTTTTTGTTTTTTTTTCCTTTTCCTCTAGAGATGTCTGTTTTTTATGGTAAAGCAGGGATGAGCTACCACTGAAACTTTTTTCCTCTCTGATTCTGTTCACCTGTTTTTCGAACGTCGAGGTGACTTCCCAAATCAAATCCAAAAAAAGAATCTTACCTGGTAAAGAAGCGCTCAAACAGCCAATCTTTTGTTTTTAATTTTTTTTAAATAAATCTGACAAGAAACAGGGGACGTTTAAGGTTGATGTATTACAGTTCGAGCAGATCCATTGACGTCCAATATAAATAAGAAAGAAAATAATCCTATTCAGTTTGGCGTTTTTTGTTTTTTTGTGTTTTTTTTCCCCACGAGACTTGACTGTTTTTTTTTGTTTTTTGTAGGACGCTGTTTATGTATCCCGAGAAATTTTGAACCACAGAATACTGTGTCATCCCCATGTTGTGAATTTTAAGGGGGTAAGGATTAATATCTATTTTTTTTTAAGATCTCTATATTGGTTTTGCTGTGATTATCTGAAAACTTTTAATGGAGTTCAGATTTTCTCAACTTGTTTCCAAGGTTTTTTTTTCTTCACAGATATTTCGACCTTGTTTTCAACGGTGTTTTTTTTCGTATCCTTTTTTATATGAACATTTCAGCCCCTTGCTTTTGTACCATTTTTTTTTTCCCTGCACAATCCGTCACACCTCCGAAAAAATAAATTAAAAAAAAAATAAATCACAAAAGGGAATATCAACAACAGAAAAACAATTTCTGTATACATTTTGGTTTCGTAGTTTTTGTTTCCGTTGCCTTTTTGACTTCCTATGATTTCCATTTTTTTAATTGAAAAAAGAAAAATGGGTGTGGATGTTTGGGGGGGGGAGACTTCAGTGTTCTTATACACTTTTTAATATCCTTTTTTTTTTTCCCATGTAAGGTTTTCGTCTCGAATACACATCTATGCATTGTAATGAATTTTGTCGAAGGAGGAACGTTGAGGCAACATGTGAAAGACAGAGGATGTCTAAAAGAGGATTGGGCGAGGTGGTTTTTTCAACAACTGATTATTGCTGTTGAATACTGTCACAGAAAGGTATACATTCACGAAAAGTGTGACCACATCTCGAAGTTTCTCACTCTTTCTGACATCTCAAAGTTTCTCACTCTTTCTGACATCTCAAAGTTTCTCACTCTTTCTGCTGTTTTGTTGGTTTCG
The DNA here is from genome assembly GCA_030272585.1 of Bryopsis sp. KO-2023. Classification (NCBI taxonomy): domain Eukaryota; kingdom Viridiplantae; phylum Chlorophyta; class Ulvophyceae; order Bryopsidales; family Bryopsidaceae; genus Bryopsis; species Bryopsis sp. KO-2023. Next base: position 1,497,342 of record BSYQ01000005.1, read on the forward strand.
TTGAGGCGGTTTGTGCAGACTAGAACATATCTTCGAAGGAATTGTACATATAAATTCCTGTTTTTTTTATTTTTTTTTATTTATAGAAAGTAATGCAAAGAAAAATAGATGGTTGTTTTCCTCATAAAAACCAGTCTGACCTGAAAATTTGAGATGAACAATGTCCTCACCACGGAAAGAGAGAAATTGTCACTCTTTTTCCACTCGAAATAAAAAGAGTGACCTCTTTCCTCTCTCTCTTCACTGCTTCAAGTTTCCTTCTTTGGTTGACTTTTTTTGTTTTTTTTTGGGGGGGGGGGCTGAATTCATAGAATGTTGTTATGCGGGATATCAAGCTGGAGAACATCCTTTTGGACAAAGACCAAACCCTCATCAAACTCTGCGATTTCGGTTTCAGCAAGGTAATGTCAACAACATTTAAATTAAATATGTGCTAAATGAGATGTCCGGGGGCTGCCAAAAAAAAAAGCCTTCATTGTCACTACAATCAGTGCATGTCATACATCACGAAAACTTTTTTTTTTTCAAGTTTTTCCAGTCTGTTTAAAAACAACCATCATTCTTACAGTTTTAAAAATCCTTCAGCATTCCATAGGTTTTCAATTTGTTTTCAGTTCTTGAGCGAATCATTTTGACGGGTGGCAAAAGTCAAGTCCTGGCCAAACCATATTCTTTTTTATATTTTATATATATATATATATGTATTTTTTTTTAGCACAAGGGGTGGATTCTATTTTGAATCTGGTTATTTTCTAACCATCCTGTTGACGCTGTGCCGCCCCCCCCCCCCCCCCCTCCCCCTTTTTGGCATGCTACAAAAAACCAGAATCGATATAGCATCCCCCCTAAGGCTTACTTTCCGAAGAATTGAAAAAATGTCCAGCATGAATGTTTTTGCAAAGCACACAGGATCAAAAAGATGCTTTTTTTTTGTCTGTATGGTCGATTCAGAATGCCGTTATGCATACCAAGCCAAATACAAAACTAGGCACTCCTTCTTATCTGGCGCCGGAAATCCTGATGTCTGAAAAGCAATACGACGGAGAGGTGGGTGCCCCATTTGCTTGGGGGCTGGGGTGAGAAAGAAAGCATCTTCTACCCCCCACCCCCGATTAGTAATAATAGAATAACAATGATAATGGTAAACATGCCTCGTTCGGAATTTGAAAGGAGATGTAAAAGGGTTCCATGTTTTTAAACGCATTTTATCAAAGGCTGAAAGATTATGGATGAGTCAAGTTGGTGCTTTCTTCCAAAAAACCAAAATTTCTGATTTCCCCCCCCCCCCCCCCTCTCTTTACAACCCTGCACGATGCAACCCTGTTCTAACCCAAGACGCACCCTTCAACACACGTATTGTTTCGATCGATGTATGAATGTCCCCATCGATGGATCGTCATTGAATGATGCTTGGAATGCAGAAAGTGGATATCTGGACGTGTGGGGTCACCCTCTACCACATGTTGTTCGGCTCCGGCCCCATTCCCACAGCGAAAGCGGGTGGTCGGCCCTTGACCACCACAGAAATGCTGGAAAGGATCACGAAAGAAGAAATCGAAATCCCAACGCACCAGCAGCGGCCGGGGCGGAGGGCCAAAGAAGTGTCGGCGGAGTGTCGAGACTTGCTGTCGAAATTGCTGGTGAAATCCCCGGCAGGCAGGATCGCCCTGCCAGAAATCAAACAGCACCCCTGGTTCATGCACGAGTTGCCGGAGGGGTCGCTGGAGTATAACACGGGGACTGAGAGTGTGGACGTCCCTGTGGCCAGAAATTTGCAAAGCGAAGAGGAAATTGTCAGATTAGTTCGGCAGGCGGCCAGCCATAGTCAATGAAAGTTTGATTTTTTGGGGGAGGGGGAGATCAGTAGGGCTGGGAATATTGTTTTGAGTGAATTCAGGAAGGTGCATCGAAGACCATCAACCCGTGGTGGTCTTTTTTGCCAATCTGTTTGTGATTATATTGTACTTGATGCTGTGGTGGTGTGTGGATATGCGTTGAATATGTTTCTTTTACAGGATGTGGGGGCAGTGATGGGGATTGGCGAGAAAGCATTGTTCTCGAGGTGTAACTTGATTTGTAATTTGAAGTTGAAATGGTTGTTTTTCTTGTGAAACAAAGAAGGAATGATTTTTTTTGACCCGATCTTAAATGCTTTTCCCCTTGTCACACACACACTGCTGGTCTTTCCCTCGAGTAGTACAAGCCACCACCAACTGTTCAAAACTCAAAATTGAAAATTGGTGGCAAGGAAGGGTATGTCATGGTCAAAGCTCAGATCGCCCAGGTCCCATCCACCACAACGGCATGCCCCATCATGAATGAATTTGTGCATGCAAACAAAACAGCATCCGCCGTCTCCTCACAAGTTCCCATCCGCCCGATCTCTTGCCTCCTGAAAATGTCCGCCACCACCTCCTCCGCCAACGGCTCCACGGCAGGAGTCTTGACGAGCCCTGGGCAGATGGCATTGATGTTTATCTTGTCCTTCGCCACTTCTTTGGCGGCCGTTCTCGTCATGCCGATGATGGCGTGCTTCGAGGTGGCGTATGACAGACGGCCAGGGTAGGATGTGACACCGATCGCGCTGGACATATTGACGACAGCGTAGATGCCCTTTTCTGGGGGACCTTGCACCTTCATCTGGATCACTCCATGCTTCATGCAGTAGAACGTGCCGAAGACGTTCACCTGCGTCGACCCACGCGCGAACAAAGTGTCCGAATTTGCATACCAAAAGAAAAGTTATGGAGCTTGTACGCTTGGCCCCACCATCAGATAACGCACACCACCAGAAAATTCCAACCAACTGCTCTATCAAAGCCGTGCCGAAAACTGCGGGAATTCAGGGATCGGTGCGTTCGTCAGTCGGTCGTAGCGCACACCTGCATCACTTTGGCGAAGTCTTCAGAAGTGATTTCTGTGAAAGGCCCGCCAGACTCGGCGATTCCAGCGTTGTTGATGAGAAAGTCCAGCTTTCCGTAAGCAGACACCGCGGCGTTGATCATGGCAATGGCGTTCTTCTCCTCAGAAACGTCACCTTGAAAAAAAGTGATGCTCTCCGCAGGGCACCCCGCCGCCGCCACAATATCGACCTGAGCTTTTTCTCCCCTCTCTTTCGACCTGCCTGTGAATAGGACTTTGCACCTCAGCTTTGCGAAGGTGACGCAGATGGCGAACCCGATCCCGTATGTTCCGCCAGTCACAACCGCAACTCTCCCAGCAATGTCCTTGCTGTCTTCCATGATGCGCTGATCGTTTCGAGATAGGCCTGGGCAGTTGATTCAGAAAATCCCCGTCGTGAGAAAACCCACGATATACTACCCTCAACCCTCAACTCATACCCCCCTTTTGTGTGACCACGCCGTTCGCATGGCAGACATGGCGCTTATGACCGACGTATGGATTTTTTCGACGTTTGTCTGGAAAATTTCGACGTTCGTCTGGAAAATTTAGTTTTTCCCGGTTCGGAGTCACATCAGTCGCTGTCAGACCCGACGTGAGTCGGAGTAACAGTGTCGGAGTTATGAGCATGAACCGAAAAACCTCGCGGAGGTGCCTGAGTTGTAGCAAAGCCCAAAACTGATGTTGAAAAGAATAAGGGTCAGGTACATATCAATCTGGTATGCATGTGCATAGGTCCAGAATTGAACAGAAGAACAACCCCCTTCTCGCAATATCAAACCATCCCCAAAGGCTCAATCATCAAAAAAGGTCAACAAAGGCCAAAAAATACACCATTTGGTCCTGACTCTATTTGTCCCCCCCCCCCCCCCCCCCTCCCCACAAGCACTCCAAAGCAATGAGAAAAATCCTCCGTACAATAAACCTTGTCAACCCATCCAAAAAACCCACTTCATTGATTTAAGCAAAAAAATAAGGAAAAAAAAGATGACTAAACTCTTTCTTGTGGTGGCGGCTCTGAGCTCCCCAACGTTTCCAGAGGCAGATTCCTACTGGGCAGATTTTTCATTCCCTCGACGACCCGGCTGTTCACCCTCGAGGTGTTTCGAATTCTGGTGCTTATGTTGGTTGTGTAATAATCCACCAAAACGGCTATTTTCGTAACCCAAGACACCCGGGCATCATAATCGTGCATCGACAGTCTGGTAATCCAACAAGGCCTGTCGCACTCCGAGTCTGCACCACCTTCCTCTGCCAGAAACTTGATCTTTTCGTCCAGTGCGACATGCAAACCTCCCCACAGCCGGAGCAGCATCAGCAAGAAATAAGCCCCGTTCGACAAAACCACAAACACCGCCATTGTGATTTTCCCCCCCTCGGAGGTGTTGTGGTCGTTGAATACCACCCCCGAGTAAAAAGTGATTGCAGACATCAAAATCGAAAGGGCCTCCAGGTGGTTCAAGGTCATGATTTCCATCAGCATCCATTTCGAAAGGAAACCCCCGCACTTCTTGGTGCGTATGTCACGATACGGCCTGAACAGCAGCTGGAAAAACAGCGCAAGGAAAAGAATCCCTAGAGCCAACACCGCCTGAAGATTGGGGCCCAAGTGGTATGCATACACCACCGCCCCCCCGATCAACACTTTCCTCAACGTCACGAATGCCTCCCAGTATATGGTGTAGAATTCGGTGTGGTAAGCGAAAAAGCTCAACCCGTACCGCGGGTTACTTCCGGATTCTCGATTGTGGTGGGTGCGGTACGTGCGGTACAGAAAACCGTACCGCGACAGAAACGCCTCATCGTTGACCTTGTCCCGGTTCCAAGCCAGCAGTACAACTATAAAAACGATGAAGCCAAAGGTAAAGGAGCACAACCCGATAAGTCCAAACACCCCCGTCGCGGTGTGATCACCTTGGAAGCACCTTAAATCCGTATCCTCCGCCCAAACCCTCCCTCGGATCGCCACCGTGAAATTCCCATGAGGATTCTTTGCCGAATAATCCTCGGGGTCATCCAAACGCAGGCAATTGACGGTTCGCAGCAAATCCTCCGTGACTGGGTTATATGCGAAAAAGGCTAGAGCGATCGACATGACGGTTACGTATTTTCCGATGTCGTTGGCGTTACGCATTCTCCTGTAACGCATGGTCAGCCAGATTCCACCGATGAGGGATAGATAGAGAATCCACATGAGCACCGGAAACATGATCCGCAGCCACAGGGCCAGCACCGACTTCGGGATGCTGTAATTCCCGAGGAAAACACAGTCCAGAGGGAAATGAGTGGAGCCGTTGGAAATGCCAGTGACCGACTCTGGATCACCCCGAAAAGAAAACACAAACACACACAAAATTTCACGATTGGGGCGCCTCTCCATTTTGATTCAAAAGTGGTCTGCACAAGCTTGCGTTGCAGTCGGTTAAAGAAAAAGAAGAGGAAAAGGATCTGCCACTGAGTTTTCCTTTTCGCTGAGCGCTTCCGGGATTTCTATTTTTTTCGGAGGTTGTTTGTTTTTTTTTGACGTTTTTATCTTGTGATTGGTATGGCTTTTTCTACAAGAAATGCTTGCATGTGCATGTATGTTGCTAAATGAAACAAACCTTGCCATCTGAGGAAAAGCTTGACCACTCGATTCCAGGATGCATTGATGGAAACAGCCAGACTCGTGACTTGCAAGTAGTTGACGAAAATCTGCAGATCCATCCAACCCCTCAATAAAAAAACAAAGTTGAAAATAATGAAAATAAAAACAAGCAGGGAATTCATTACAAAAAAAGGCGGTTCTCCATCTGACCTAACCCCCCCAAAAAAACAAAAAACAAAAAACAAAAAACGCTGGACGTTCAACAAAAGCTTTTGAAGCAATACATTTCACAGTCTGCACATCTATTTATATAAAACCTTTTTCAACACGAAAATTTTCATTGAGATTGCTACGAAAGCAAGAAAAATCACCTTTCCGGTTTCTGTCAAGCTTTCAAAGGCTTCTACATAATCGGGGATAAATTCATCTGGAGCAACATCGGCACCGCTGCCGGTGGAACGTAGCAAAGGCGGCGAAACAGGTCCACCTATTTGAAAACACCACCAGAAATATAATTGGGCTCCGGTTTACCTTTTCTTTCAGCACATGCTTTCAATCAGGCTTGAATGATTTTTTTGTTTTTCCATTTCCCTATTTTTTTTCCATTTCCCTATCTCCAGTTCTGGAGATATTGAGGAATTCCAGTTTGGCAGCTTTCTGGTTGAATGGGGACTGGTTGCGGTTGAAAACCCCTTCAACTTCCAAAACAAAAAACAAAAGAAAAAACAAGCACCGACCGGATTTTGAAAGAGCTTCTACTACTATGAATTCCAGGACCGCTTTTTTTTCCAGAAAAAAAAAAAAAGTTCGATACGTTTTGGATACCAAACGCCGTTCCCTTCAGCAGCATTCGATCGAACATCCAACCCCTCCCTACCCGTTATCCCGGTCGCCGTTTCTTGAGGGGGTCGGCCCTTTCGCGACATAGCCACTTTTCGAGACTGACCGATTGCTCCTTTCAGGAAATCTCGATTGGCTGACAGACTGACTGCGATCTCGAAAAGGATCACTACGAAGGACCAAACCAGCACGGTGGCAGTCACCCATCCGATCTTGGATCGGCTTTGACATTTGGTGCATTCACCTCCGACCAAATGACCGTAGCCATCCTCGCACGATCCACACAGAACTCCCCTGTAACCCTTCAAAAAGACAAAAAAAAAATCAATCGAACAAACAAACAAACAAAGTTTTTGGATCGATGCGTGTGGTAAAACAGGTGGAGCCCTCGATGATGTCAATCTTTTCAAAACGACAGTTCGCTGATTTTCGAACGATGGCTGTTGGGGGGCACTTGGGCGACTGTCAGTCAATTAAGGGTTAAAAAACAAAAAAAGTTCAAAGAAAAAGAGAAAAAATAGCATCTCGGGTAATACCTCGGCACATTGCTCATAATCTTTTTCGGCCACCATATCATTGCTCGGCTTCAATTGTGTCGGATCCTCGTAGAATTCGAGAAGGTTTTCACCACGATTGGGATAACGGCAGGCTGCCGAAACCAGGCACTCGTGGAATTGAGGCGAGAATGGGGTCGAATGCCAATACCCCCCTCTCGGAACTAAAGCAGCACCCCCGTTGCAAATCGCATTCTTCTCGCACTCCTGGCACCCCGCCTCCGGAATAAAACTGAAACACAGCAAAAGAGCAACCCATAAGTCTTCGTTTCTTTTAAAAAAAGAAGGATGACTAATCCCCCCCCCCCCCCACACACACACAAACAGAAAAAAAGGAAAAACTTGGACAAAAGAAACGACTGAACCACAAACCCAAACACGGAAAAGCGTAGAAATTGGAAAGAAAATCAATGGAGTCCTTGAACAGACCTGTACTCATCCACCCCACAAGCACGGCACTCCTTGAAATCCTTGCCCTCCTCTTCCCCTGGGTAGCAGTCTCGAATTTCGAAGCTGGTGTTGGTCGATGGCAATCCGATCGCCGAAAAAATCACCTCGTGTTTCGTGTGCTCCCCCAAAACGTCGGTCGAATTGACCGTCACAATTCCTTTCTCCGCTTTGTACGTTTGCTGACCCCTCAGCACATTCGATGGGGTGCTGAGTGTTACATCGGCCTCTGCCCGATCCAAACAATCGATCAAAAATTCGATCGGTGGGGTGGTGGATGGTCGAAACATGTACAGCAAACCCTTGACCCTTTGAGCCCTGCAGTGTGTCGACGGAATCAAACCTTGAATCCTCCACTTCAACAGGAGTTGTGCTTTTCGAGGGCTGTGCATTGGACACACACACCCCGGCACCCCACCTGTTTTCTTCCACCCCCTCATTTCCCCCCTGAATGAATAAAAAACAATCACCGAAATCCCCAGAACATACCGCTTTCTTTGAGGCCTCCCGCCACCGTCTGATTGAACGCATCCACTACCCTGAGCGTGATTCCATTGCTCGGATCCTCATCGAACGACAAGCTTCCTCCGGACGTTTGTTTCATTTTGGGCAAGGCTTCTGGCCACAGCAACTCCAACGCAACTCCTCCGGAAGCTATTTGAGGTCCAAACACCCCATCGTTGCTCTGGCAAAAACCAGGCAAACAATTTTTTCACTTCACCTTTTTTTTTTGGCCTTTCACACTCCCCGCATTACTGTTGACCTGTGATTGCAAGGTAGAAGGATGGCATCCTATCTAGGGCGACAAAAAATCTAGAATATGTCTATATATATACATACATTTGTTATTATTTATTCTTTGGAAAAAAAAGGAAAAACAGGGTGATATGTTTTTCCCTTTTTTTTGGGGGGGGGGGGACTGATTACTTTCCGGAAGGAACCCCCACCACCACCACCAACAGGGCTGAGCACTGGTCAAAACAAGTAAACACACAGATATCCGTACAGCCAGCTCTTCCAGACATGGGCTCCGAACAAACCCACCAAAACTGAGTTATCGGTAATCCGAATGCAGTGCTCCTCCTGTTTGCCTTCCTTCCAGGCCTTCAACAAAGTCATGGAATCCCCACCGACGAGGTTTCCAAAACTGGTGATTCCATCGCCCCTGCATTTGACCGCACAGGAGCTTGGGCTGGAAACGAACAAACCGCCCCCTCCATGGAGCGCCACGTTTTCTGTTATGTTGGCCGTTTCGATTCGGAAGCTTCGACAGGGGTCGGCCGTCGGGGTTGGCAAGCTTCCAGGGCACTCTGCATCTAGTTTCCATCCGGCCGTATCGATTGCAGCAAATAAACCACCTTCGTAGAAACCACCCTTATGATTATACCGACCTCCGGAGGCAGACATACCACACACATAACACACCCCCCCCCCAAAAAAAAAAAAAAAATCGAGTTTTATTTTGTTTGAACGAAAGCATGTGTGCGATCACCCGAAAGGGCAAAAAAATGGAAAAAAAATAATAATATGGGGTAATATTGGTTCCATTGAATCACACTACTTCCACAGTCATTCTATTTTCTTATTTTATTTTCTTCCTTGGGAAAAAACCAGATTTTCCAGCATTTAACCCCTCTTTGGCGGCTTACCTCCCACCCCAGCCTTGTTTTTCCTTAGGTTGACCCTGAAGAAAATCACATTGACTATGGCAGCCGGAGGGACTTCATTCAGAACCAGGCAAATCGCTCCGCCGCCAGCGATTCCACAAGAATTCGACAAACTCCCATCAGGCTGGACCCCAGCCCGATCATAAGGTCCTCGAAGCGTTTCTGTGCCGACATCCACATTGTTTTGGGTGTTTTTACCCTGTTTGGTAGTCTTCTTTTTGGGGTTTTTTTGGTCCGCAGCCACATCTGCTTGCTTGAGTTTCCTGAGGGAGCCTGACAGGAGGTCTTCTGAGGTCGATTTCGTTTCGGCTAGAAAATCGTCCAATTCGACGGCCTCGTTTCCGACAAAATCGGTGTCCTCGACCTGGAGTGGAAAAGGAATTTCACATGTGCTTCCCCCGACAAGGAATAAACACAGTGATTTTTTTGTTTTTGTTTTTTCTTTAGGGGGAGGGGGGGAGTTGAGACGATGGGGCCTGTCCTCCATCAATCACATTGCAGTTTAAATTCAAAACAATGGCGGTCTCTGTAGAATAGGCTGATTTCACGTCTTTTGGTGGACCTTACCACCCTCATTGCAAAAAACACTGCTTTCGAATCAGCACAACGAAAAATCTCTTTTTTTTTATCTATATGTATATGATGGACGTTTAATTTACATTAGGCAAACTTGCCCAACAAAGGCCGTCTACGACAAGGTGATTTAGCCCATCTATATGTATATATAAATACATCTATATATATATATACACATATCATATGAAAGGAGGTTTAATCCATAATTCTCACGCTCAAGACGTTCTGCCTCAAACTCCGGGCAAGGACGAAGAGAGCCCCTCCGGCGACGGCCGTGTTTTTCTTGAAAACGCTGGGCTGATTTATTTCCATGAACTGCACGGGCGTCTGGAGGGTGACCTTCCCTATGCTGTCCAAATAGACCCCTCCCCCTTGCAAAGCGGTGTTGTTTTCGAACAGATAATTGGCAAGGGTGACCTCGCCGATTCCATCCAGAAGGGCCAGGCCTCCCCCGTTTCTTGTCGCAACGTTGTTGATAAAATGGGGGCCTTGAAAAAGGACGATACCTGTCGGGAAAAAAAAAAAAAAAGCATCGGAACTAGAGAGAATGTAAGTGAGGGAATGGCAAAAAAACCGAAACGTCACAAGGTCGATGAAACCCACATCCAGCGATTCAACGCAATAAAGGAGCAAAAAACTGTGCAGGGTGTGCTTCTTTGTTTTCGTTTTTATATATTACCTGCCTAAATCCATAACAATTACCAAGATTCTATTTATAATTTATAATTTTATTTTTTTATAATTTTATTTTTATTTTATTTTTTTTTTGGGGGGGGGGATTGCTGACGAAAAGCTCACCACAAAAAACGCAAGAAATTCCACCACCATCCACTGCGATGTTGTTTCCAAAAACCGAGTTTGAGTTTCCGACGATGGTCTGACCCTCGACCCCGGGTCCCACAATTTGCATGTCGGCATTGTTGGTGATCAGCATTCCCCCTCCGACTTCCGCCTTACAATTTGTCACGTTGGAGTTTACCCAATCCACGAACCCATTCCTCACCATTACTCCACCTCCCGCTTTTTTCGCAACGTTCCCATCGAAAGTGCAGCCATTGAATGAAGTCTAGGAAAAAGGGAAAAAAAAAGGAGGGGAAAGAAACCACAGAAAACACACACATTGATCGAAAATCTGGAGGGATTTACAACCATTACACAGCAACAACAACAAAATTTGAAATTTTGAATTAAAAAAAAAAAATCATGAGAATACTTGTCAGAATGCAAAACATACAGAGAGGATTTGCCAAGGCCTTTCCCAAACAAGATTTTTTGAAAAAAACGATGCCAAAATAAAGCCTTTATTTTATCAATAGGGGGGTGGGTGGGGAGGGCATCTTTTATGCATGACGCAAATGTTCGATCAAGTCAGGCCTCTATTCAAAAACATATATACATGCATGAAGGGTATCTGTTCGACATCCACCTTAGTTTGATCGGAGGTGACGAGGTGCATCCCACCCCCCAACGCCGCCCGGCTGTTGGTAACCCTGCATCCCCCCAGAGCAACTTGCAGTCCATCGCTGCCGATGAACATGTAAATCGACCCCCCCTGCAGAAACTCATCCTTTCTCGCAGGTTCATTTGACCTCCTTTCCCCCACGTATCTCGCCTCGTTCCGATCGAACACCGATGTCACAATTTGCACAGCCCCCGTCGAAACGGTGAAGTCGGAAACTAACGCCAGAGCCCCTCCCACAGAAGCAACGTTTTCCTCGAATGTGCTGCTTTGAATCAAGACAAATTTGACGTTTTTAAATTTCACCGCTCCACCTTGCCCACCACCGAAATCGAACCCAAAGTATGGAGAAGATTCCAGGGGCTTCCCCGAAGCCCCGCCATCCGGCTCAAATCCTGGCGTCCCTCTGATCACTTGATTGCCTTTGAAATTACAATCTGAAATTCTGACGGCGGTCCCCCCATCCGAGGTCGACTGGCCGCGGGTAGCAATCGCCCCTCCCGAGTCCTTGGCCGTGTTTTCACTGAACCTCGAGTTTTCGACTTCCAGCACACCATCCCCCATGGATATTGCTCCCCCCTGGTCCCCGACGTTTCTTGAAAATACACAGTTTGTGACTTTTGCCCTAACTCCATTGCCGATGGTCAGGGGCCCGCGGTTTCGGGCCGAGACGTCATTATCCGTGAAATGGACGTCTGAAAACAGAATTCCTGAGATGAGGATTTCGGCCACCTGGGGCGTTGCTGGGGCTGTCACCGAAACCACTGCTGGGACATCCTGGCACCCCTTGAATTCCACATTCTCGATGGTCACATTGGAAGCACTGTGATCAACCACACCGTTCTTGTCAGTCAGAGGGGCTTTGACTCCCACGTTTACTCCCATTAACGAACAGTAAATGAAATAATAAATCTATGTATATGTATGTACCTTCAATTATTACTAAGTAATTTTTTTTTGTTCTGGGGGGAAACACAGTGTCTACAGGGTTGCCCTCTACATGTCCAGTCTTTGAAGGTGTCACACAAATCAGGGTCCAAAACTTAGTCCAAAAAAGAGTGAGGTGTTTTGTTTCACTTGTATCACAGACAGGGGACAAAATTTTTTTTTGGAAAAAAAAATTCTTGCCAGAAACTGAAAGTGTGACAGGCTACCACAGAAAGTGTAACCGGAAGGGACAGCTGAGAATGCCCCAGTAGACACAAACACACACTTTTTTCAACACAAACACGAGTGGAAACCTGATAGTGATCGCAGGGGAAGCCTTTGGGCAAGTGATTGTTGGTCTCGACTTCGAGGCCAGACCGCGGATGGTTACCCCATCTTTGTCTATATTTAGAGGTTCGGTGAGAGTGAGCTTTTTGAAGTCGAAGTCGATAGTCTGTTCCGACTTCAAGTCCTTGAACACAGCTTTCGCGGATTTTGCGTCATCCACAGTTACGACTGACGACTGGAGGAGCTCACGGCCAGCACCCCCTGGATTCGAAACAACATACAACAATTGTCCCCACGGTGTGAAACTCAAACCTCTGCTTGAGCTGCAGCGTGCAGAAGCACACAAGGTTGAGATGCGGCCACAGTAGTTTCCTTGCCGAAAACGCCTAAAGGTGTAACGTACCCGCAGTCTCGAGCGCAAGAACCCCTACGTCAGGTGGCAAACACACGGCCACGGCCAGCAGCAAACTGCACAAACACGAAAGCTTGTGAGGCGGCATCGTCAGCCTTGCGCTTATTCACGAGCTGGTCTCGCTCGCTGGAAGATGGCCTTCCTAACTCCAGCTAAGAGTAACGAAAGTGTTGTACGATCGACTCTCCTCCATGCTCGTCCTGCAGAGTTCGTCTCGGCTGCTCTGGTCCAGACGAAGGGAGAGCGCTGGCCGCACATTTTTCGTAAAGGAATTCACGGCTTTCCTGGAGCCCACCAACCAACGGATGGTCGCAGAGCTATGTATGTCAGAAACAAAACGATTTATGACCACCAGATCGAATCCTGCAGGTCGAAGCACGGAAACCGCAAAGCCCAGCCCTCTGTCGTAGAGGCTGCTCATCTGTCGTACACCTACCGTACGACCGGGCCCATTTCACCCTTCCCCCGCACTTTCTCAGGTTTTCAAATTTGGGGGAGGAATCTGCGTTGGGACACTATTTGTTGAGTGTCGAGCCAAAGAGGTGCCAAAAGCAAATCACTGCTTCGAGTGTTGCGGCCAAAGAAAGAGACTATTTCCTCGGTTGTGGAGAGCGGTAAGGCCAACTTCGAAAAAGAAAAAAGAAAAAAAGCTAATAATGGATAGGAAGGCGTCTGGATCGCGCGTGGGGGGAGCGAATGGAGCTTGCGTGTCGATCACAGCCTCATCTTGGAACGGAGGAATCCTCCGCTAAGTCACCATCGGATACACGAAGGGGGACGAACGTATTCCGACGTTAAGAATCGCACCCCCACAACCATCGGAGAGACGCCTGCATCCCGTGGGATGAGGGTCCATGAGTTTCCGCTGGCGAAGGCGTTCAACGCCGTTGCGAAAAGCGAGGAGATAGCGCGTTCCAACATTTCCCCACAAGAAAAAACCTGAAAAAGATTGAGAAACGAAGTTCAATGTGTAGAATTTTTGTTCTAGCTCCAGATCACTCTCTCGCTCTCTCTATCTCTCTCTTCTCTCTCTCTCTCTCTGTTTGTGGTGGGATGATGTCTGGTGGAAGCGAGTCTTTCTCTGTGGAGGTGGAAAGGACTTGGAGCGTTCTGGGTTCTGGATCTGGAGCGACTTTTGATGTATGGAATGATGTTTCTGATGCCCTTTTATTAAAAGCAAATTTTCAACCCAACCCAAAAAAAAAAGAAAAGGAAAAAACATGGGGGGGGGGATGGAGATGATTTATGAAACGAAAAGAAAAGGAAAACTGGGATAAGGCAAAAAAGGGGTCGGAACGGCTTTTTAATATTCAGTAGCGAAGGGAAAAAAAATTATATATATATATCTATATATATTCTTGTTTTTCTTGAGGTTGAGTCAGAAAAAGAAAAAGAATTAAGAAAAAAAAATCTTGACCGGAACAGAGCAGGATAAGGCAGGTTTTGATTGCGTGTGCTTGGTGGGTTGAGTCATCATAACATAGTTAGAAAACGCTGGCGCGCGCGTGCTGATCCTTTCGCTTGTGCTGTTTTTCATGCAGTTCCAGGGTTCGTTGAGAGTCAATGAGTGGGAGGATCATATACGTGGGAAATCTGCCCCTGGATATCAGGGAATATGAGCTGGAGGATCTGTTCTTCAAGTATGGCAAAATCGTAAACATAGATCTCAAACTTCCGCCCAGGCCCCCAGGATTCGCCTTTGTGGAATTCGAAGACTCCAGGGATGCTATGGATGCTGTGAAAGGAAGGGATCGATACGAAGCCTTCGGAGAGCAATTGAGAGTGGGTGGTTTGCAATCGAACCCCTGTTCCTGTGTATAGAAATGATATATTGTTTCATCTTCCACATTCCATCTTTACTTTTCTGAAAGGATCCCCCCCCCCCCCCCCCCCCCGAAAAAAAAGCAAAAAAACCTGCACGCACAAAACCAATGATTCTGAATTATAAAGAAGTGCTGATGGAGGGAGATTCAAGGAAGGCATTCACTGATTTGGCATTGAAACGATTTGGTGGATCTGCTCAGGTCGAGATTTCTCATGGAGGCGGCCGCCGCGGAACGATGCCGGTGCGCCTGTTGGAAGAGCCTCATCAGTAGCATTCATTCCAAAGCAATCATTTTTCTGACCCCTTGAAAAAATATCCACACAGCTTTGATGACTTCAACAGAAATCCCTTATTTTTTTTGAAGTAGCATGGCGCCGTCATCTATTTTTCTTGACCAAGATACTTGCAATTGTGTTTCGAAAAAGAGTGACAGTGGCGGTCAATAAAATTGCCCCGGCCTGATGGGTTATTGGGTTGGGTATCATCTGGCAGATGGATGCATACAGAGGCGATGGGAGAGGAGGGCATCGCAGCAGTCGGGGTGCAGCCTCGTATGGGGTTTCAAGGAGGACCGATTACAGGATCATTGTCACAGGATTGCCGAACTCTTGCTCTTGGCAGGATTTGAAGGATCACATGAGGAAAGGAGGAGAAGTCACTTTTACTCAGGTCAGCACATCCAACATGCACATCTACATGCATATCTAACATGCATATCCGTCATGCACATCTTCATGCACATCTACATGCACATCCAACATGCACATTCGCATGCACATTTGGCATGTACATGTTGATGTGCATGTGCATGTGCATGCATCTCTTCTCCTTCAGTTGTCACTCCGATCGTTTTATTGATGAGGCTGACTGAGTGCCTTTCGCCCTACCAGGTCATGAGAGATCGCGATGGAATGATTGGTCTCGTGGATTATGCAACTTATGATGACATGAGGCATGCAATCAGGAGGCTGGATGATACAGAGTTCAGAAACCCGTTTGACAAGGGATACATCAGAGTGCGGGAAGATCGAGATAGGAATGGTGGGAGGAGATCGCGTTCATACAGCCCGGCTAGAAGTCGAAGTAGGAGCAGGAGTAGAAGCAGAAGTCGCAGCCGCAGTCAGAGCAGGTGAGGCAACAGTGGTTTTTTTTTTTGCTGTCTGAAGCAAGTGGGTGACTGTCGTGGATAACGATTTCTCAATTGTTTTGGCTGGGTTTTTTGCATCGTTTACTTTTGGCATATATTTCGTGAAAAGAAGATGCTTGCAGCTGAAATATTACGCGTGTGTGTGTGTGTGTGTGTGTGTGTGTGCTTGTCTTTTCAGGCAAAAAAAGTGGTCGAGGTCGCCTTCCAAGAGGAAATCAGCATCCCTTCCGAGCCGCTCTCGATCAAGGTCCAGATCTGGAAGCTTCCAGAAGGTGAGTTCCATCATTCGATTCTCGCGAGCAAATTTCCCCCCAATCTCAAATTTGCGCTATTTCTTGTCAAGAAAACAATGAAAACGGGGTGAAGTAGCTGCCCAGTCTTGGTACTTTACACCCAAAATGGTCTAGATGGTGGGCATCACTGCACGGGAAGCTTCTGTCAAGGAGCGGCGATCAATGAGGTTGGCTTGGGTGTTCTTGCACAGGTTAAGGAGGAATTCAATTCCCCTGTATCTCCAGCAATGGTCAAACAGGAGGTTGCCTCCCCAGAGAGGCCAGCCACATCTGCTTCCCCCAAAAAGAGCCCATCCATGAGTTTTTCCAAGTAGATCAACATAGATCAATGCAAGCCAAAAAAGAAAAGAATGCCAGGCATTTAACCAAAGAAGAAGAAAACTTGCTTCCACAGCGCTGGTGGTATTTAGAATTGGAAGAAATGGCTGAAAGGAAAAACCATGCACATATTGACAGAAGTTCGATGCATGGATGGAGAGTCTTTTTTTGTGGAGATGTTTCGTTTGGATTTTATGACAAGGAGGGTTTGCTGGTTGGGCATTCTTATGGCGGTGGTGGTGGGTTTTCTTTTTTCGTTTGTTTTGGTGGTGGTGGAGGGAGGGTGCTTGTGTTTTCTGATCAAGTAGGTTATGAGACTAGAACACATGACTGTAACATTTTTTTTCATAAAATCTTCCTGGAGCAGTGGATTTTTGCTTTTAGTGTGTTCGGACCTCATCACGGACGGCAATGGCAAAAACCCACTTGTGCTGGGATGAGGCAGACATGGTGCAGATTTGCTGCAAATGGAACTCACCAGTTGACTGTGTTGGCTGTGTAGACTGCAGTGGGGATCCCTCTTTTTCGGTCTCGATGCAGTTACTCAACAAATCAACATACAAAATAGAAAATAGAAAAAGAGGATGCCTCATTCCTGATGCTTGATGCATCAACCCTGAAGCATAATTGAAACATGCTTGAGGAAGGAGAAGCAGAATTGTGCATGGCCGAAGGATGGCATCCATGTCAGGTTGGGCTGGCCCAAGAAGAGAGGGGTTGATTGGCCATTTCGTACCGTTTTTTTTTTTCCGATCACTGGACAAAATTTCTATATTCCAGCAAGGCGTTGCAACTCATGATGCGACGGCACGCCGAAGACAACGTTGCAACGCAACGCTTGTATGAGGGATCAATCAATCAGTCGTTGCTTATTAACGGCCGTTAATTGCCGTTGCCGTTGCCGTTCCGTTGTCGTTAAGGAAAATCGGCCTGGCGCACAACTCTGATGGCGCCCCATTCTCTGTCTGAGGTACTGAGGCGCTGGGCGGAGTTGAGGGTTCAGCGGCTGGTGGCACTCCAGGTTCAGACACAGTTTCGGAAGGCTCCCCCGGCTGTGGCTCCCCCTACTGGGGCTCTCCTGGCTGAGGTATGTTGGGTGAGGTCTCTTCTGGCAGCTGCAAGCCCTCACCGGGGGCATCTCCAGGCTCAGGTGCACCAGGTAGCAGTGGGTTGCTCAGAGGGTTGATTATCTGGCTGGAATGCAGTCATTGACGCGTCCTGCCCTGGAAGTCTTCCTGGCCTCTTACGTAACCCGCTCCGTGCAGAATGATGAGTTATTTGAATGATAAGACTGTATCAAAATCAGACCTGGGCCCGACCGGACCGGCAGCGAAAAACCGGTCCGGTCCGGTCCAACCTGTCCATGGACCGGCTGACCTGTCCGGTCCTGTCCGGTCCAACGAAAAAACGCCGGTCCTTGCAAGACCGGACAGGTTGTGACCTGTCCGGTCCTGTCCACTCCGGTCCAGTCAACCTCGGAAATCTGCAGAAATCTGGACCGGTTTTCTGACAGATTTTCCGTTTTTAGACAGGTCACACCCACATTTCGCCTTTATTAGACCGGCGATGTGACCTGTCTAAAACCGGAACGACCCTGTCTTGACAGGGTTGTTCTCCTGTTTTAGACCGGCTCCAGGTCGGTCTGGACAGGTGGGCTGCCTGTCCAGACCGACCTGGAGCCTGTCTAGAACAGGTCGCACAATTAAGCACTTTTAACGTGCTAATTGTGTATCAATCGATTGGGAACTGATTCAATTGATTAAAGAACGAAGTATTATTTATTATATGCATTTTTATTGCATGAATGACGTGAGCCAAGCCCACCAGCCACCGACTAGAGGGAGTCGGTCGACTCAAGGAGGATTCGAACCCGGGTTGGCTAAGCCCGAGTCGAAGACACTATCGCTAGTGGACCCCACCACAGGGACGCTCAAAAGGGGGTCGTTACTTTTAAGTACCCGTTTAATTTTCCAAAATTAAACGGGTACTTAAAAGTAACGACCCCCTTGTGAGCGTCCCTGTGGTGGGGTCCACTAGCGATAGTGTCTTCGACTCGGGCTTAGCCAACCCGGGTTCGAATCCTCCTTGAGTCGACCGACTCCCTCTAGTCGGTGGTTGGTGGGCTTGGCTCACGTCATTCATGCATTAAAAATGTATATAATAAATAATACTTTGTTCTTTAATCCATTGAATCAGTTCTCAGTCGATTAACACATTAAAAAGTGCTTAATTGTGTGACCTGTTCTAGACAGGTGCCAGGTCGGTCTGGACAGGCGGCCCACCTGTCCAGACCGACTTGGAGTCGGTCTAAAACAGGTCATATTGGGCGTCACATCGGTCTAAAACAGGGTCACACCGGTCTAAAACAGGTCACACGAGTATGACCGTACTAGACAGGCGACAACCTGTCTGGAAAGGTCAAATCCGGTCCAGAAAGGTCAAATCCGGTCTAGAAAAGGTGGCCTTTACTAGACCGGATTTGACCTTTCTTGGACCGGATTTGACCTTTCCAGACCGGATTTGACCTGTCTAAGAAAGGTCAAATCCGGTCCAGAAACTGGTTGCCGGTCCGGTCCGGTCCGGTCCAACGGGTCGGCGCCCAGGTCTGATCAAAATCTTACAAAAACCTGT
The DNA here is from genome assembly GCA_030272585.1 of Bryopsis sp. KO-2023. Lineage (NCBI taxonomy): Eukaryota > Viridiplantae > Chlorophyta > Ulvophyceae > Bryopsidales > Bryopsidaceae > Bryopsis > Bryopsis sp. KO-2023. Next base: position 1,516,214 of record BSYQ01000005.1, read on the forward strand.
TTGCTTGCCCACAACTAATACTTCCCAATCCAGCCTGACAGTAACCAAACTCTAACTGTCATCCTTCCTGACTTCGCACAATCCTAACCCTCCCAACTAAGTCATACAGTCACTTCTCTCCTACAGGCCTCCCCCACGATGCTTAATCGTGCCCTCACGATTGCCTTTAAAACCCACAGTCCAACATCTTTTCGAAAAACTACACCATTCCCAAACTTTTCCTTCCCTCTGTTTTGCCCATTCCAGAAAATATTGTTCACTGACATCATATCATCCCTCACAGAGTTCGTAAACACCAACCCATAAAAACCCTTTGCCCTCATCTTCTTTCCAATCCATTCCATCGCTCAAAAAAAAAACTACCACGCAATCCCATTCTCCACTCAAACATTACTCGCACAAAAAAAACAGTTTGAAAAGTGCCTTACTTCAGCGTTTTTATTTGCCAATCGGCAAACAACTTACCCTGAACACGTACCGCTCCTCGCTCTCCAACCCAGTCCACCTCGTATGGCCCTCGCCAGTAGACCTCCACCTTGCTCCTGTGTTTTGGATCAGTCAATACCATGACGTGATCGCCTTGCCGAATATGATCCTTGCCTCCACACGCACTATTGCGTGCCCACTGGTCCCTTTTTTTCGCCCATGACGTCCAGCGCATGATCCCGAATCAATCCCAAGCAGCCCAATTCTTTCCTCACCTCCATCACTGGAACTACAACTCCACTTTCTGCCATCCAGCAAACTCCTCCTGGATCCCACAGACTGATTCGAAGTCTCCCACTGCTTGTGTCGTTTTGCTGAGGCCCTTTGTGCGCATCCTCCTTCATTCTTGGTCGTAGCATGCACGCATTTCCATCCCATTTGATGTCAAAAGGTTCAATTGTCCTTGGAAGAACAGAAGCGTCCTTTCCTGTAGAGGGTCACGTTGTTGATGAGAGGGAGTGGTCGTGAGAGAGAGAGGTGGTCGGGGTCACAAGCTCTATCGAGCGTCAATGTCTTACACAGGTCAAAATACGGTCCTCGATACAATCCCAATAGTGCCCTTTATCCTAACTCTATGTCGGACACCGAGAAAGTCAATCACGTGGCTCTAACTAGCCCGATAATCAGTAACCCGACTACAATCCCCTCCACCTCACCGACTAAACTCCAGTCAGGCGAGTGAGGTCACATCTATCAAAATCCAAAAGAGCAACTCAAGATCGTATCCCAAAAATCAGTCCAAAGTCCGTCAAAGTCCAAATCCGAATCAATCCGAGAATAGAGGGAAAAACGTCCCACTATCCCTTTCTCTCAAGCGAGCCAATCCAAAAAGCAAAGCTCAGTTCATCTCATTCTAACCCACTCAAGTTCGAATCCAGCCCAAGTCAATTCAATAAACAGTCAATCAATCAATGTCCCACTGACTCCCAACTAGCAAATGAACAGTTCACAGCCAGCACTCTAGCAAACTCCCCTCCAGAAACATAATCAAATCATTCAAAGTCCAGGAAGTGCTAGGGAGTACAGAAAAATCAAAACACAGGAATCCAGTCCCTAGAATTCCAAATGTTCCAGTAAAAATAAGAAATCCCCAGTCAATAAACAATCAGGTCATTCAGGTTCCAAAACACTAGCCTCTTCCCAGGCTACCCAAATTCGATTTCCTTTTTACTTCCTTTTCGAATCTTCTTTTCTAAAAACTTCCACTTCGACTTCGATCGGTTTCCAGCGACTTACCCAAAGCAGTCTGCGGTCGCCTAGCGGTAGTACCCATCACGCAATCCGATAACCGCCCCCTCGCGATCCGTCAGTCTGTAGGTATTCCGGTCGTTCTTCGCCTCGATCGTCGTAAAGTCGTCACCACCAATCACGTCCGCCCCCGAAGGATAGCTTCTTCCTTCGTAGGCTGGAGTCCGACCAGTTGGTGGTATGCCGCCACCCTTTCTGACGCGTTAACCAAGTGCTTCCACGGCTCCCAGGAATCGTGTTCGATTCCATAGCCGACCCAGCGAATCAGATATCTCCTCGTCACCTTCCGTCCACGTTTCGTTTCCTTGTGATCCAGCACCCTCTCGACTTCGTATTCGAGTTCCTCTTCATTAATCACCGGTGCTGGCGGCTCTGGCTCAGGTCGTCGAAAGTCTGACGACTCCTTAAATCTCCGCAATCTCACAATATGGAAAACGTCGTGAATTTTCCACGTCTCCGGTAACTTCAGCTTATACGCAACCTGTCCGACTCTTGCGACAACTTCAAACGGTCCCACGAAACGTGGTCCGAGCTTCGGCGAAATCCCGCTGCCAGCAAATGACAGATTCTGGGTCGTCAACAAAACTCGTTCTCCAACCGCGAACTCTTCTTCACGTCGCGACTTGTCGGCATACTTCCGTTGCCTCTCCTGAGCTTGTTTCCACAGTTGTTTAGCCAAATCCAAGTCATTCTTCATATTCGACAGAATGTCGTGCACGCCGCGAATCTCGCTCTCGACGCGTCGACCTCCGATAAGCGCCATCGGCACTAACGGGTGCTCCCCTGAGTTCAAATAGAAGGGCGTGTGACCTGTCGACGTATGCTTTCCATTGTTGTACGCGAACTCGGCGGCCGGCAATCTCTCGTCCCAGTCGCGCCGTCGTGCGTCGACATAACAGCGTAGCGTCTCCTCTAACACGCGGTTCATCCTCTCCGTTTGTCCGTCGGTCTGCGGGTGGAACGCCGAACTCATCTTCAAAGACGTCCCACTCAACTCCATTAGTCGTCGCCAGAATGCTGAGACGAATCGACTGTCGCGGTCCGACACCAAACTCGTCGGCATCCCGTGGTGTCGCCACACCTCTCTGAAGAATATGTCTGCCAAATCCCTGGCAGACGCGCTCGTCGACGTCGGTATGAAGTGCGTCATTTTGCTCAGCCGGTCGACGAACACCACAATCGCCGAATGTCCTCGTTCCGTTTCTGGAAGCTGCACGATCAAGTCGAGACTGACCGACTCCCAGCGTCGTTCCGGTATCGGAAGCGGCTGTAACTTCCCAGCTGGAAGCTTCGCTTCTGCCTTAGATTTCTGGCATTTAGGACATGTTCTGCAATATTCAGCCACATCCTTATCCAATCTTCTCCAGTAAAAATATCTCTTGATTAGATCAAGAGTCCTTTCTCTGCCCTTGTGGCCTGCCACGGCTGAGTCATGTGCCTCTTTCAGGACATCATGTCTGATGGATGTGGGGATGACTAATTGCCCAGTATTCTTCATGAGAATTCCTTCCTGTAACTTGCATTGTTTGATGACATTTGCATCCTGTTTTTCCAGGAGTTCCTTGATGTTGATGCAATATCCATCCTTTCCTTGCTCAGTTCTGATCTTTTCTCTTGGTATCTTCACTTGTTCCACTTGACTTCTTGTCAACACATTCAGGGATGGGGCTCCTCCATCCATAGTTTGATTCTGTGCCATGTTTGCCTCCATTCTGCAACTGTCTGCATCATTTACCAGTCGCTGTCCAAGTGGTCTTAACTTCTCAGGGATCCCATCAGATTCCTCTCCAGAAGACCAACATTTCAACTCAGTTGCTTGTGGATTAATCCTCACTTCTTTCTTGGACTTTCCCTCACTCTTAGGTGGTTTTAGAGCTGCCACTGGACCTTCATTCAACTCATCAGTCGAAATTCCAGTCTCTACTGGTTTGCCTGTGCCAGGGGTGTTTTCTTCCTCTTCCCCTCCACTTCCTTTGTTCTTTTGTTCCAGTGGTAGCCCCGAAGGCTTCCTTACACCTGTGCTATCTCCAGCACCAGATGTTTCCAGCAGTTTGTTTATTTCAGTCTGTGATAGCATATCCCCAGTTTGCTTCTCAATCAGACTCCCTTGTTCAGTTTGGTTGATATTTGGTTTTGGTTCTCTGTTGGGTGTTTGGAGAGAACTAAGTCCCCCCTCCTGTTCCATTGTTTTCTGATTCTGTAGTCCTTTTTCTGCCTGTTTTCCTTGGTGGTCATTCGACTCATTCGCCTTCAGTAATGTTCTGTTTTCCGCTTCTGCAACTTTTCGACCAACACATTCGCTTCTCCACGTCTCAATTACTTTGCCTGACGACTTCTGTTGGGCTGACGACTCCTCATCCCCTCCTGAACTCAATCCAGAACTCCGATTGGGTTGAGGACACCTACTCAAGGCGTCGGCCACAACGTTGTCCGTCCCTTTTATGTGCACAGTGTCGAAGTCGAACGGTGCTAGGAACTGCGTCCATCGCACCTGTCTCCGAGTCAATCCTTTTTGAGTGTCGAGCCAAACCAAACTCGCATTATCTGTTCTCAACACGAAGTGCCGCCCCTCCAGATATGTGCGCCATTTCTTAAGGCAGTGCACAATCGCAAGGAGCTCCTGCTCGTGAACAGGATAGTTCTGTTCGGCCTCCGTAAACTTGTGTGACTCAAAACAAATAGGGTGTAACCCTTTTTCCGTTCGCTGCATTAGAACACCACCGATGCCAGCTTGCGACGCATCTGTCGCCACCACCACTGGAAGTTCGTCGTCGAAGTGCTTCAGCACTGGCGTCGTTGTCATAGCCGTTTTTAAAGACTCGAAAGCCTGCCGCTCCAGCCGTCCCCAATTCCAACCATTGTGTTTTTTCGTTAGATTTGTCAAAGGGGCAGCGAGCACCGAAAAGTTCCTGACGAACCTTCGGTAAAACGAACACAGTCCTAAAAAACTGCGAACGTCGTGTACAGACTTCGGCGTCGGCCATTCTTTTATCGACTTAACTTTTTCCGCCGTGGGGTAAGTTCCATCCCGTTCCAGCCACGTTCCCAGAAACTCGACGCCGCTCTTTCCGAACTCACACTTACTGCACTTTGCATACAGTCCCTGCTCCTCCAGCTTCTCCAGCACCAGACGCACGTGGTCGGCGTGCGAGTCGGCATCCTTACTGAAAATCAGCACGTCGTCTAGAAACACTAGAACGAAATTGTCGAGGTAGGGGCGGAGGGTGTCGTTCATCAGCCGCATGAAATAGGCCGGTGCGTCTGCAAACCCGAACGGCATCACTAACCACTCGAAGTGGCCGTAACGAGTTCGGAACGCCGACTTGTGGATGTGTTCGTTCTTGATGCGGACCTGCCAGTAACCGCTCCTTAAGTCTATTTTCGTGAACCAGCGCGCTCCTTCCACTTGGTCCACCATTTCGTCCATTCGTGGGAGCGAATATTTCGAGCGGAGTGTTTGTTTGTTAAGCATCCTGTAGTCGATGCAAAAACGAAGAGTCCCGTCTGCTTTTGGCGCGAACAGGACGGGAGCTCCGTATGGACTATGTGAAGGCCTTATCATTCCGTGGTTGAGAAGGTAGTCGAGTTGCTTTCGCAGTTCCTTGAGTTCAGCCGGGCTTAACCGGTAGATCGGTCGTGAGACCGGTTGCGCCCCTTCCTGCTCGTTAATCTCAAAGTCGAATTTTCGGTGGGGTGGAAGCTTCGTCGGTAAGTCGTCGGGGAACCGATCTGCATGACGACGAAGCACTGCCTTGAGTTTTTCCAGTTCCTCTGGCAGTTTGTCAATCATAGCTTCCAGTTTCGAATCCACTTTCACACTTCCAGTTCTGGGCACTCCCATTGGATTCTCCTTTATTCGATTTGGCTTAGCTTGGTTAGGAGTCTCAACGTTCGTGACAGAATCGGCTTGAGTTCCACTTGGTCCATCAATTCTGTCCCCCAGTTTATTCGTTGATCTGGTGTGGTCTGTGTTCGATTCCTTCCTTTGGTTCACTTTCTCAGTTCCTCCAGATTTCCCGATATCTGTGTTCAGTTTCGTTTCCAGTTCTGTAGCTTCCTTTTTGTGAGTCGCAGTTCCTTTCGACTTGTCTTGTCTTTCAGCAATCGACTTCTCATTCAGCAGTTCAGCCATTCTCAATTCTCCTCCGGTTCTTATGCCTCCACATTCCTCCGAATTTTTCCACTCCATGAAATCCTCCGAATCATCATTATCTCCGACATCATGAATCCACAGCGAAAACACCTCATCGCGACCTCTGCGCATGATCTTCGACATTTGTTTCGCCGAAATCAGATTCAAATTCCGCGCACTGTGGCCACCTCCAGCATCATCGCCGTAGTACCCCTGTAACTCCAAATCCTTCTTTCCAGGACGACAGATTTTCAGTTTGTGTGATACCCAGTCGATTTTAGGGTTCACATCTGATAACCAACTTTTCCCAAAGATAACATCATGTATCAATTCAGCCAGGACCAAAAATTTCCTTCGAATTCGATAAGGTCCGAACCGAATCGTCGTCGTGCATGATCCGACAACATTCGCAACCGAATCGTCCGCTAATGTCACAGGTCGATGCTTTTTGAATGCATCGATGTTTAATCCCAACCGTTTTACCAACCGTTCTGATATGAATTCCGTCGACGCTCCGCTATCGACCAGAACTCGCACTGCTGCATGGCCCAGCGAGCCGTGTAGTTTCAGCAGGGATGTCTTGGATCCCACTCCGGTCACCCTTAGATCCTCCACTGTCGGCTCCTTTCCGTCGCACGATGCTCCTGCGCTCTGCGATGCTTCATCCTCGCCATCGCTTCCCCTGAAATCCCTCCCTGGATTTCTCGAAATCACCTCTGATTCCGACTGACGATCACCAGCCTGATGCACGCCAACTGGTTCCTGAGGCATCGTGGCGCATGGACTCGCCTTCGCCTTGGTCTGCCCCTCAGGTCGATCATCGAGCGCACCCGCATTCGTGGACGCCGCATCGTCCTCTGCATGCTCGACATGCATTTTCCCTGACCTGACGCCTGTGACGTCCGTCACACCATTGTCACTCTCCGTTCCAGAGCTCGTGCTTTTGTTTTCTGACAGTTCCGACTGGTGTAACTTCCTCGCCTGGCGTCTGCCAGTCCTACGAGAAGCTCGTCCCACCGTCGTTTGTTGATCTCTGCGTTTCACACTTTTCGCAGCATCTGTCAGACGTCGCGACTCTTTCACGATCTCGCTCAACTGTTCCAGCAACGTTTTCTGTCCTTTAAGGAGTTCGTTCATGTTCTTTTCAACCGTTCCAACACGGTGTTTCAAACCTCTGCACCGACCATCGCCGTTCGACAGTTTCTGGCGGTCGTTGCGTCTGTTTCGATCGAACTTCTCCTCCTCATATCGTTTCACTTTATGTCCGAGGTTTCTGCTAGCCATGGTCCCAGTTGTACAGTTGAGCGTGACGTCTCTCTGTGATTCCTCGTTCCTTATCCGATCGTTCCTCGTTGAGAGGTTAAAGCTCCGAAACCATTGTAGAGGGTCACGTTGTTGATGAGAGGGAGTGGTCGTGAGAGAGAGAGGTGGTCGGGGTCACAAGCTCTATCGAGCGTCAATGTCTTACACAGGTCAAAATACGGTCCTCGATACAATCCCAATAGTGCCCTTTATCCTAACTCTATGTCGGACACCGAGAAAGTCAATCACGTGGCTCTAACTAGCCCGATAATCAGTAACCCGACTACATTTCCCAGTCCAGGATCCCAAAGTCGCGAACCACACCCTTCAAGGACGTCACCATCGACCGACTTCACTGCCATTCCTTCGCCTTTCTTGCTCCTGTGAATCAATTCCTCGAACGCACCTCGATTCTCGTCAGAATGGACGTTAGGAAACATCCGTGGAATTTCAAGGAACCCATTCTCCCCAGTATTGCACTGCGCAAAACGGGCTTCGCTCTGTCTTTGGTTAAATTTCGATAGGTCGTCATCAGCTTCAGCAATGACCCTCTCAGCTGCACTGGTATCTTTTTTTTCGTGGGCATCGCCAGAACAGGGTATGGCATTGCACTTTTCCTCAGGAACATCGTTTAGCTCAACAGCGATCCTGTCCTTGGGCTCATCCTTTACCAAATGCTCCTTTAGCTCAACAACACAGCCAACCTCTTCCCTGTCGCTGTTGTCATTGTTGCCGTCCACAAGCTCGACTACGGAACTTCCATTTCCCCCCAAAACAACGCGCTGCTCAGAGAGTCCCACTGCACTTTGATTACCCCTCTTTTCCTCAGTATCTTCATCGTCAAACTCCGATACCATACTATCACCCTCAACCATTTCCTTCTTACTTTCAAGCATATTGTTGCCAACGCTATCAGTTTCAGCCGTTTGCTGGTGCTCTGTCGATTCGGCAGGTATGGTGTCGACAGGGTTTCCATGCTCCACAGGAAACACACTCGAGTCTGAGATCACCCTTTCCATCTCGGTTATCTCTTTCTTTTCAGCACCATGCGATTGAATGTTGACAACCTCTGTTCCTGTTTCAGTCTCGTTCGGAATATAGCATATAATAGCCCGTGGAGCCATTGCTACATTTTGCCTCGCCTTCCGATCAATCACGCCCTTGATAAACTCAGCGAACAGGTCGTTAAGTTCTTGATTGGCAGCAAAGGCATCTGCTTCGGTTAGAATCAGTTCATCAGCATCGTCACAAGCATCGATATGCTCTTGGAAAAACTCCCCCCAACCATTCACTAGCTCTTCTAGCGAGCAATCCAACCGTTCGGCGGCTGAGCGCAATGCCTCAAAGATAATTGCTTCAATTTCTGATGCCTCGTCCATGCTGTCCTTGCTCACGACTGAGTTGGAGCACTAGCCGAGCAATTGCACGTCCATAAGAGAGAGAGCGAATAATGGGTTGGAGAGGAGCGGTAGTGTCAGGGAGCTGTCGACAATACGTCGAAAAACAAAGCAATTCCAAATCAATGCACTGCCTGCCCACAATGCAAATAAAAACACCGGTCCAAATTGCCGGTCTGTCCGGTTTAACACTTCAAAACCTTTTTTGACCCAGCTTCTCTTTCCGTTCGAAAAACGCTAGCTGCGCGTCACTGGTCGATAATATTTTTCACAGAGATCAATTCAATCAAGCCCGTTTTCCCAGCACAGCGTGGTGCGAAAGCTTTTCCTCGAAGGTATCGAAGACGAAGTCCGCCGACGGTTTGCTGCTTGACCACGTCGTTGTGGCGTCGGCCAAAGATATCACAAGGTAGTCAAAAAATAGAAGAATCGGAGATCAATATTCAATTCAAAAGGCCGTCAGAGCAAAGCAACTCTGCTTCCCTTCTTGGCCACCAACTGAATGATAAGACTGTATCAAAATCTTACAAAAACCTGTTTGCTTGCCCACAACTAATACTTCCCAATCCAGCCTGACAGTAACCAAACTCTAACTGTCATCCTTCCTGACTTCGCACAATCCTAACCCTCCCAACTAAGTCATACAGTCACTTCTCTCCTACATTATTCGAACATCGGCACCCTGAAAAATAGTAATTGGATTACAAACTGATCTACATTTTTATCAACGGTGCAGAAATCCCTCGAATTTTGTAGCAAAGGGCTGCGCAGAATATAGCAACAACACGATTAGAAATCTCGTGACCTCTCGACAGAGGGTGCTCCGACTGATCCCGCGAAATGGTTGGGGTGGGGGGGCCTCCCTCGACCACGGGCGGCGTTGTCTTCAAAGGCATCGTGTCAACGGCGGGGTGGATGGCGGTGTCTTCCGCTTTGATTTTGTGCAGCAAACGAGCCTTTGACGACGGGTTCAGATTCCCAGCGACGCTGACAGCCATCAACCAACTGGCGTGCGTGGCGGGAGGGCTAGCGCTGGGAAAATTCGGAGTATTGCCCCTCAGGGAGCCACCGCCTCTGAAATACATCGCGTCGAGGATTTTCCCGCTAGCCCTAACCAACGCTATAACGATGGTTACTGGAAACGGGGCGTATTTACACCTTTCCGTGTCTTTCATTCAAATGCTGAAGGCGTTCACTCCAGCAGTAACAATGGTGGTTTCCGTCTTGATGGGGCTCGAAAAGACGTCATTCATGTTGGTGACGTCTATGGGGCTGGTGGCGGCGGGCGGCGTGGGTGCCACTCTCATAGAATCGGGCACCCCATCCTTTCACATGGAAGGCTTTTTGTTGTTCTTGGCATCTTCGATTGCTGAGGCAGTGAGGGTGGATATTGCTCAAATCCTGTTGGGGTCGAATCGATTGAATGTGGGGGAGGTTCTGGTTTACCAAGGGCTTCCTGGAGCAGTTATGCTGGCAAGCTTTGCGTTGTTTACGGAAGCCAACGGACTTCGCAACGGGGGGATGGCTCTGGTCGCTGCGAAACCCTTGTTTTATGGGGTGACTTTTTCGATGAGTTTCCTGGTTCAGCTCTTTGCGTTTCTGGCAATAAAATATACCTCTTCTTTGACGCTGAAAGTGGGGTCTTGCTTCAAGAATTCGGCGTTGATTTGGTGGGGGGCGAAAGGAGGGGAGCATGTGACTCTGGGGCAAGTGTTGAGTTATCTGGTTTCACTTTTAGGATTTTTTCTCTATGCGGGTGCCAGAAGAATAAAAAATTCGAAGAGCCCCCCTGAGGGAAAAACTGGCGTCAAAGATTCCGGTGTAGAAATTGAGGGAGGGAAAAAACAAAAACAGGATGACAAACATGACTAATCAAAAATATGACTAATCAGAATTTGGTTGTGATACTCATGGGTGGGCTTTTAGGGAGGGGGGGGGGGGTCCCCAATCTTTAATTGCCTGCTGATCTTTCATTCAATTTTTTTGGAGGCTCCATGTCTGACTATTTTTGCCAAGGTGCTGTAGGTCGAGGCTTATTTTTCGAAGTGTTGATTTTTAGGGTTGGGTTACTTAACAAGGGTTTTTGCCGTCGAAAATTTTCAACTTCAAAAAGAGAGAAAAAGAAATAATTGCATTCTTTTGCCATAGAAGCATCGATGGGGGGGTTTGTGACATTTTTTTTTTCCCTTTTTGTTGGGGATGTAGTTGAGGTGTTGAATAGACTTGTAAAGAAAACACGAACCATCAAATTTTTTGCTTCAGACATCATATCAGTTTGTCACTTTGCAGGCTTAAAAAAAAATTCAGTGGGTTTTGCCTGCATTTGTTGGGCTAATCCAAGATGCTTGGCTGGCTTTAAGATAGAATAAGGATAATACCCCAAGAGAAGAAAAAAAATGTAGTGAAATGACTGACATCCATCCATACATCCATGTCAGACCCTAGTGTTCTTGATTTTGATGATTGGCTGAAACACACCATATATATATCATATATGTATATTATGGATCTGTTGAAGTCACACTTTTACAGCAAAAAATACGACCCCTGTTCCAACCAGAGCCCCTTGAAACACCGCAACCAAAAGTCTCAACTGTACAAACTGCACAAGAACTATCCAACTGACTTAGTCCTTTTCACAATTGGGTATTCAGGGACGAATGGATATTATTGCTATGTCGATTGTAAATGTTTTTTCAAGCAACATATCAGTGTTTCTGTTCGTTGGCAAAGATTGTATACTATGAATCGGAATCTCAAAAAGAATAGCTGCTGAAGTGAATTTCAATAAGCCATGTATAGCTGAAAACATCGCCAGTGGCGATTCGCCACCCAAAGTTGAGGAACCTAATGAACAATCGTTTCAATGTGTCGTCCTGGGGTCTCCAAAAGTCTCCCCAGGTGAAAAACTTTTACATTTACTTTGATTTTTGGATCACAAATCATTGCAAACGAGAAGGAAAAGATGCCTTTTTTTTCCCATGTCGTTCTCGCAAAATTATTGTTTCAGTGAGGTGGTTCTGCTGAACCCTGAAATTCAGCCAAGGGCACTCCCCTGAAAGTGGCGGAAAAATTCAGGTCAGAGGGTGAGGTTATTCAGCGATTCGTCACTTAGTGGTGCAACGACATTCCTTTAAACTAGGCCATCCACCAGTTCGTCTGGCTTGCCAGGTTGTGCTTTACTTTATTCTTTCAGTACATTTCAATAGCATGTCCAGTGGACTTCCCACTCCTTGCACTTTTACTGCTCAAGAAAATTACAAAGTCCCAATCCTGTCCACTGCAAATCCCACTTCATTTCTGAGCTACTCTGAAAAACCCCTCGTTCCTAAACTGGTATCACCACGCCTTAGCACCTCTTTTTTCTCCAAGAACTCTTTCCTTCCTTCTACTCTCACCCGGGAGGGAGGGCCGGGTGTTGAAAACGACAAGGCTCTTGTCGAAAAAAAGACTAACTCCTCTTGGTTCCAGAACTGGTTTTGTTTCCTGCAATTCACAACAGCTTACTCAGCCTCCCTCATCTGGCTCATCAGCCTCCTTTAACCTGTCTGAACATCCATTACATGGATGTTCCAGACGACACTTAAACTAGGCCATCCACCAGTTCGTCTGGCTTGCCAGGTTGTGCTTTACTTTATTCTTTCAGTACATTTCAATAGCATGTCCAGTGGACTTCCCACTCCTTGCACTTTTACTGCTCAAGAAAATTACAAAGTCCCAATCCTGTCCACTGCAAATCCCACTTCATTTCTGAGCTACTCTGAAAAACCCCTCGTTCCTAAACTGGTATCACCACGCCTTAGCACCTCTTTTTTCTCCAAGAACTCTTTCCTTCCTTCTACTCTCACCCGGGAGGGAGGGCCGGGTGTTGAAAACGACAAGGCTCTTGTCGAAAAAAAGACTAACTCCTCTTGGTTCCAGAACTGGTTTTGTTTCCTGCAATTCACAACAGCTTACTCAGCCTCCCTCATCTGGCTCATCAGCCTCCTTTAACCTGTCTGAACATCCATTACATGGATGTTCCAGACGACACTTAAACTAGGCCATCCACCAGTTCGTCTGGCTTGCCAGGTTGTGCTTTACTTTATTCTTTCAGTACATTTCAATAGCATGTCCAGTGGACTTCCCACTCCTTGCACTTTTACTGCTCAAGAAAATTACAAAGTCCCAATCCTGTCCACTGCAAATCCCACTTCATTTCTGAGCTACTCTGAAAAACCCCTCGTTCCTAAACTGGTATCACCACGCCTTAGCACCTCTTTTTTCTCCAAGAACTCTTTCCTTCCTTCTACTCTCACCCGTCCAGCATGCTAGGAGATGCTTTTAGGAGGTTGTAGCGTGGAGGGGAGTGTTCAAGAAGGAGGTGCAGGGCGAAATTAGGTGCTGCCCAGGACGCGGGCGACTTCGCGCGTGTGGTCCCATACGTGGGAGTCGCTTGGGAGGAGATAACGAAACACGGCGTCCGAACGCCAGCGGCCGTGTTCCTGGATGTAGCAACGGAATTTGTTTGGAAGCCATAAGCGTCGCCCCCCCTTTTCGTAAACTGTGGGTGGAAAACGAACTGGCTGAGGACCCAAAACAGAAACGCGCAGACTCGTCCAACCGCTGACGAAACACGCGCGGTGTGATGGCCGTGTCCAGTCGTGTCGCCATGGGAAATAATAATGACGACTTGTTCGTCGACCAAATCTCCCTCAACAGCCTATCGGGGCATACCCCTGCGCAGGACGTGGGAAGGCGACTGATCTTCACCCATGCGCCGGGTTAGGTACGGCGGTGACTCGGGACATCACCAGCGAACGGGCAGCATCCTTGCCCTCGACTCCTTTAGCTTTCTCACGGTCCTCCTTAGTTAAGCCTTGAGGTAAGGCGACCACGGTTGCATTCTTCAGGTTCGCGGAGTGGGACTGGAGTAGTATCTCGCGGGCGAGAGTGACGCTTCCCAGAAGCACCTCCTTGTCAAAGCCCTCGTCGTTCTGCGCCCCTTGCATCGCACGGTCGAGTTCCACCAAGATGGCCGCCCCTGGACCGAAATACATCGAGCCTAGCAGAGGGAGGAGGGAATCCGTGGCTTGGGACTTAGCGAGGCTGGTCAGGCGGTCGGACAAAGAAGCTTGCCCCGCGGCTATGGACTCGACGGCAGAAAGCAATCTGTCGAGCCGAGCGTCTTGATCTCCGTGACTGTCCCCCATGGTGTGCGGACTGGTTGGGGGCGCGAGAGCGAAGGACTTGAAGTAAGGCCAGTAAGAAGTGAGGGGTTACTGTTCGACGAAGTCAACGCTGCAGTGCAACGCTACACGGCGGACGTCACGCGGCCTGCTGGTGCGCGACGATGAGTGGAAGGCGTCGAGTCGTCGAGACGTCGAGGTGCGCCTGTAAGGAAAGGGTCGCCCAAAACGGCGGGACGGAAAAAACCACGTGCCAATCTGTGCCTGGGCTCTGGCACCAGAGTGGTGGCGGTGGGCGGAGAGGCGCTACCCGGGCAGGGGGTTTGTGTGAGAGCGCGTTGTGACTAACTCCGATAGGGAGGATCGGTGTAATCGGGAACAGGTGGCGGGGGCCGACACTGTGGTGTATGAGGGTGTGTTGAAAACAAAGAAGGCGTCACCCTCGAGGGGTGAGAACGCCGCGACTGAATCCCCTGTGGGGGACCGTGGTAACCGCACAATGGGGTGTACGAGTCTCAAGCCACGAGGGCTGTGTTGAGGACTCGGCGACTAAATCCCTGCTTAAGGAACCGTGGTAGTCGCACTGACGGGGAACGACGGCGATCGCAAGGGCACGGGGCACGATGGACTGGCAGGGCGGGACCGGCTGCGACGCTCGAGCGGAGTTGGAGGGCCGGGATGGAGCGACCAATCGTGGAGTGGGCGGGCGACGGGAATGGGGACGAGGACGGTCGGCTACGGCTACGGCTACGGCTACGGAAAGATCCCCAAAAAAACCTCGAGCGAGGTGCTGGGGAAGGAAGGAAAATAGAGGTGAACCCCAATCGTCAGCAACTGAGAGTTGAAAACGACAAGGCTCTTGTCGAAAAAAAGACTAACTCCTCTTGGTTCCAGAACTGGTTTTGTTTCCTGCAATTCACAACAGCTTACTCAGCCTCCCTCATCTGGCTCATCAGCCTCCTTTAACCTGTCTGAACATCCATTACATGGATGTTCCAGACGACACCTTCTTCTTGACCTGTCATCCTTTTCTGAACACGAGTGTTTACCACCATGGACGCCAGCAAGGATATTAGCGGGAGAGTTGCGATCGTCACTGGCGGGACGTCGGGGCTCGGGCTGGGGATATGTATCAAGTTCGCTAAGCTGGGCTGCAAAGTGGCCTTCACCGGAAGATCCCAAGAAAAAGGCGACAAAGCCAAAGGAGAAATCATCGAGGGAGCGGGGTGCCCACCGGAAAACTTGCTGTTCATCTGTGCAGACGTCGCGGAAGAAAACAACGCGAAAGTGATGGTGGAAACGACCGTTTCGGAATTCGGGAAACTGGACTTTCTGATCAACAACGCTGGGGTCACCGGCAAGCCTGCCACGCTCGTGGAGTCGACTGCGGAGGACTTTGCCCGTGTTATGCAGGTTCGAAGAATGAAAAAGGCCAGCGAGACGGGGAAACGACCTGGCTTCCTTTTTTTTTTTCGCGGCTGATTCCGTTCTCTGGAGCGCAGATTGGTAGCGGTTTGTCGATTTTGAAGCATATCTGAGTATCCTGTGTGTTGCGGTGGAAAACGAATGAAAAACGTTTTGATTTTTTGTGTGTGAATGTGTTTTCTCAGTACGTGAACCCCAAATCGTGATTTTTTAAATCGTTTAAAAATGTGATTTTTTCTTCCTTTTTTTTTGGGGGGGGGGGGGGGGGAGTTACAGAAGCTGTCGGTGCAGTCCTGGTGCAAACTGAAGGACCACATATACAAATGACTGATCTGTTTTTTTTTTTTTCCCACAGATCAACGTTTTGGGCATGTTCTTCTGTATGAAATACGGCATCGCCCAACTGCAGTCCCAGCCGAAATTGGAGAAGGGTTGTTACGCAGTGGTGAACATATCCAGCGTTGCTGGCATGATACCTTTCCCCTCCCAGGCTGCATATTGTGCATCCAAGCACGCGGTGATCGGACTCACCCGAACCGCTGCGAAAGAAGTCGCCAAGGATAATATCAAAGTGAACTCTGTCTGTCCTGGGCTCATTCAGACATCCGTGTCTGACGAGGTCTTTTCGAAAGAGGCCCTCGAACAAGTTTTCCAGATGCAAGCTATCGGACGATTGGGTCAACCGGAGGAAATCGCTGATGCTGTGTTCGTTGCATGTACCTCCCCTTTCATGATGGGGCATTCTTTCGTCGTGGACGGCGGATGGACGTGCTATTGAGTGCCTCCATTAATTCATCTGCGTTTTTTGTTTCTTTACTTGGTTTCCTGATCTGGGATTTGATGAGGTCAAAGAATCTGAGGCAGTGGAAATTGAGCTATCGAATCGTTATTCAGTTTGAGCAGTCGGTGCTTCCGACAAAGATTTTGTTATTTCCCTTTTTGACATGTGAACATTTGGTATAGTTTTTTTTTCCCTATCATTTTTGTTGTATCGATTCTGAGAGCACGTCGAGCAAAATGCGAATTTTCGTAGCTTCCTTGACTGCTGGAACAAAGCTTAAATCTTGGGCAGCAGGTATGTTGCCAATTGTAATTGTAAACTTTTTTTCGGAGTATTCTATCCCTCCACAGACACTGGTTTGTTCGACTTTGTGTAGACCCCCACAATAACGAAGGTATCGTCCAAAAAGTGTGCACAGTTCTGGCCAAAGGATCAAATGTGATTTCTAGATCAAATTAGCTATCTGCTATGCAAGAATAAATTTTCGCCGAATTCTGTTCAGCCGTCTTTTGTTTTCGCCAAAGTTGAGGTGTTGGATCCGAATATACACAAGTTCGGGTAGGCAGTATGGCGGCGGTCTGTGGGGCGAGGTATGAAATTCATACTATGAATTCGTGAGGTTTCAACCCTGCATCGGAGCTGGACCTGTAGTGTATTTCCAACGTTGGTGTTGAGTTGGGAAACTTGACATGTCTCAACTCGCCAAAAATTGCGTCAGACAGGAGGAACACGTGATTTCATTTTCAAAAAGCCACAAGATATGATGCAGTCCATGAGAGCGCCTTCACAAAAAAAAACTATCACCACTACAAAAAATTAATTGACACTTACCACTTGGTCAACAACTAACCAAATCCATCCAAAAATGATTCTTTTTTCCTTTTCCTGCCAACCGAACAAACCCACTCAAGATTGACTCTGTATTCTTTTTGTTTTTTTCCGACTGGAAACCTTGGGGAAATTTTTTTACATCCCCAAAGTTCAACCAGCAGCATCCAACCAAATCCACGCATGCGTGCATGCACTTTTTTCACTGAAAACCCCCATAGATATCATCGAAATCCAATTTTGTGTTCTTGAACACATATACTAACACACCTACCCCAGAATGTCCCCCTATGTTCAATTTTTATGCCTACCACCACCCCTTCTTCAAATTTCTAATCGTTCAAGGGCTCGATATCGGTTAATTCATAATTTTTCTTTTTTTTAAATCAGGCTCTCTATAATCATCAAAAATCATGCACCATCCCCCCCAATAAAATAAAATCGACTGCCACTTGTACCTACTACTTTTTTTCAACCACCCTTCAGTTTTTCTGTTTCTTTTCTGATTTCCCTGTTCCAAACACGCAAAAAAAAGCATACAAAAAAATTGACACCAAATTCAGCAGCAATTTCTATGCTAAGAGTTTTTTGTTTTTTTTTTTCATTTTTGAAAATGTGCTTCTATGTTTGTCATCGTTCCGCTCCATTTTTTCCTATTTTCCCTGTTCAATTTTCTGTTCCAGTGTTTCTTGTTTTGCTTTGTTTTTCCCCTTGGTTGATCGTTTCTTCTCTTTGAGTCCGATTATTTGTGGGTTTCTTTTTTCCTTTTTTTTTTGGGGGGGGGGGGGACTGTACATACAGTGATTCAACACCAGAAAAAAGGCTTGCATGCAGTTGAAGGCCAGCAGTGGGCACACACCCAAGAATTGGCTGGAGTGCAGGCATCGCATGTCAATTTTCTTTTCCTACCTCCAGGGGGTAGCAACTGCACACACACACACATAGTCCCAATTCCAGAATAAGCAAAAAAAGGGAAAAATATACATATATATATATTATTTTTATTTATTTTTTTTGTTTTTGGGGGGGGGTTTGTTGTCACGAAACCACTATAATATTTTTTTTCTTCGTTTCTCAAATTTCATCTTTTTTTTCAAAGAAAAGGCAATCGCAATTCGTACTCAGGTTGGAAAATAGAAACACACGTGAAAAAGAACTCGAAAATAAAATCTAAATTTTTTGTTAAGGAATCTAAGTTTTTTTTTAATGCATGTTTGCAATTCAGCAAAATCTTTCTGAGTGTGGAGCATATCCATGGCACCAAATTCACAGTACATACGTCTTTGGCTGGATCAGCAGCTATGATTTTAAACATGAGCTTCTTGTCGCTAAGAATTCCTGTCAGTTTTTCCTCCAAATCCCATATATCGTTCTTTTCCAGCCATTGATCATATCCTACATATCAGAAGAAGAAAAACCGTCGAAAACCACAGGGTACATCAGCAATATGTAAACTTAGATAATGAAGGCATTAATTTAAGGTATTTTCACAAGTCCAGTGTTTCTCTGGTTTACAAAAAAAATTAATTTTCTCTTAATAGGTGCACACCTTGCACTCATCATTTCTTTTTCGTTTGTCAAAGCGCTGTTTTACACTCCCCCCCCCCCCAAAAAAAAAACAAAAACCAAACAGGAAAAACAGAAAAAAACAGAAAAAGGGAAAAAAAGAGCTTATATGATTTAACTATATGAATATCCATGCAAAAATCAGGAACTCCTCATACCAGGTTGAGATGTAGCTCCGATCATAACCTTAGCCAGCCTTCGTTGATTTTGCCCCGACAGGGATGCTTTGGCAATCGCTTTCAGCGTCACCACATCTCCATCCCTCCTCCGGTCCTCCGTTTTTCTCAAAAACTCGCTCCTTTCGTTTTCAGGAAAAGTCAACCCAATTGCCAAAGCTTCCACATCCGCCGACCTCATCAAAATCCTTGCCGCCCCGGGCACCCAAGCATTTCTTATCTCTTGATTCAGCCGCTTAGAAACCTCCGTTCCTTCGTGGCGTCTTTTTTCTGGGGTTTGTTTTTTGGGGGGGTTGTAGTTTTTGGAGTGTTTTGGACCCTGGGGATTCCATGAGTCATCACCGGAAGGAGTTTGGAACCAGCTGGGTCTGTGCTGAGATGCAAAAGCACCTGTTTGGCCCGATAGAAATTTTTGACGACCTGTCCAGCCCTGGCCTGGTACACAGCAAGATTTATTTATGGTGCAATACTTTTTTTTCACAAAGAAAACAGAAATTCATATTGAAGGGGGTCTGGAAACTTCAACCCCGTCTACAAAAAGTGTGTTTTCATTTTCTTCCTGTCAGAAAGAAAAGGGAAAAGAAAGAAGGATTCGGAAGAATGCGAAAGATATGGGGTCCTCAGGTAGGGAAAAATTCAGGAAAGATGTGTGTAAGAAAAAAAAAAAAAAGCTTGAAAGAATTTACGAATTAAACAGAAAAAATAGATAGGTTTTTGTATATTTCTTTTCATTTTTTAGTAAAACGTTCCCACTCCAGAAAAAAGAGTGATATTTTGAAAGCCCTTTCAACAAATCCATCTCAACAAATTTCCTTCAAGTTTTCAAGTCCTCTCAGATCGATTCGTTTTTTTTCTTCTTTTCCCCAGAAAACGCTGGAATTATTCTTTCGTGCAGAATGGCTGGTTTCAAAAACGCTAATTTCTTGTCTTCGATAGGCTAGCCCTATGCAGGGCAGCGTTGCTTTCAGCGAATTCCAGCAAATTCTACCTTGGCCGCCGACGGGCAGGACCCAATGCCCATAAACAAGAAAAAATATCGAAACGGCGTAAAAAGCCATTATTCGGATGTCTCCGCGTTTTTTTTTTCTTTCTTTCAAATCTGTTTACAGACGATCTTCTCAAAGTTTTTTTTTTTTACTGAAAACCTCAAGCGAACGAGAAGCAATCAAAGAACGGACAGCACGTTCCGTCATACGAGGTTTTTCGTGAGGAGGGGGGGTGAGGAATGGTGCGAAACGCTAAATTTCAAGGGAAAAAACGCCTGCACGTTTCATAATCATAATCATAATCATAATTACAACCCACAGCAAAAGAGAGCCATCACCCTCTATGATGCTGGAACAAAGACAAAAAGGAAAGAAAAGAAAGAGAAAAAACAAAAAAAAAAAAAAAAAAAACAAAAACAAAACAAAAACCTTAGGATTGTAAACCTGCTGAACGTATTGAAGCCATTTTGCTGATAATTAAAGCTAATTTGCCCGATGGCACCCTACTAAAAAGATCCTTGGGATTAGCCCATCGAAAAACATCTGAATGCAAAGAACGAAAGGAAGAATAAAAAGGACATTCAAAAAGAAAATGCCGTTCATCTTCCACCGCGGACCGACACAACCGACAAATCCTGTTTTCCCTTGGTACACCATTATATCGTCCCACTTCCACTTCCAAGAAATGAATACCACAACGAAAACGAGTAAAGAAAACCCGAAGAGAAGTTGGTTTTAAAGCCTGCACGTTTCGATTCTCCCCAGAGAAACGTTTCTGTAACGGCCATGCCGTCCAGCAGCACAAAATAGGTGCATCAATCGATCAGCAAAAAACCACTGGTTACAAATTTCAAACAAAACAAATATTTTCTCAAGAATTTCACGAGTTCCATATTAAAAAAAAACCTACCAAACCAAAAAGAACTTTTTTTTTGTGCCATCCCTTCAACAAATACCAGTGACCGACTTGGCCGCCGGAAAAGAAAGGGCTGGTGAAAAAGTTTTGCATCCTATTCACTTCCTAAGCCTATGTTCAAAACAAATCACGGTTCCTTCCCATCCCACAATATTTTGCAAAATTAATTGCAGTTCCGCAAAATAGTTCAATGCTGAGTTTTGAAAAAAGAAGAAAAATTTGCCTCTCTTCAGCATACCATCTTGGCATTGTTATTGAATAACAATGACTAACAAACGCAACGAAAGGAGGCCATTGCTTGCCACCCAGGATGCAAAAATGTTGCAGTGGCTCGACGGCCGTAACAAAAAACCACTAGGAAAGCGGGGGCAGAAAACCGCCTATGGCTCACACCATTTCACAGCCAAGTCGGTCGACTTTGCCTGTGTGTTTATTATTGCTGGCATAACGCCTTCCCGCACCGCCGCACGCCCAACCCATTCAGAGTTCATCATCCCTTCCAACGCTCGCAGCACCATCTTGGCCGTCGGCCTGTTCGACGAATCGAATTCCACGCAACTCCAGATGAGCGTCGAAAGCTCCAACGGGTGGTGGTCCGCGATAGGCCATCTCTGTTCGCAAGGGCAATCCAGCACAGCTTGAATGGAAAGCGGCTCCACTTCACTGACCGTTGGAAACACCCTAGATATGAGGTTCTCTCCCGTCAGGATTTCCCACATCAATATCCCAAGGGAAAAGATGTCGACCTTCCCGCTGGCGATGAGCGAAAAGTAAGGGCACCATGCAATCTCCGGGGCCATATACTGTTTAGTCCCCGCGTATTTCGCGGTGGCGTAGGTGCTATGTTTGATTTGGGAGCATCCAAAATCGGCAAGTTTTATCTGAAGAGGAAACACCTCGTCCACGACCTTCACGAGCACGTTTTCGGGCTTCAGGTCGTAATGCGACACGTTGTGTGCGTGTAAGTGCTCCAAACCCGCCGCGATGTCCCTGAATATGCGCAGGATTATTCTGTACGTCCAAGTTTCCCACGGCGTTCGGCCAGTGATGATCTCACGCAAGCTGACGTCCATTAATTCCTCCACTATGAAGAATTCATCGATACACACCCCAGGGGCGCCACAATCCCCCAACCGCCCTCCAAAGCATCGAATCACGTTAGGATGGAGAGGTATCCTTTCAAAAATCTCGATTTCCGCTTTGAACGTGTCCACAACAATGTCTGGGTCCTGGCCCGGGGGAAGCTTAGCGATTTTCACGGCGACGTCATGCTTTTTGCCTGCGGCGTCGACGAATTGTCCCTTTTCGACACACCCGAACCGCCCGCTGTCAATGACCTTGCGCGATGTGCACGATCGAGTGGCACGCAAGCTTCTAGAAATGGCGGGGGAAACCTTGCTTACAGGGACGGGCGCGGGTCCACACTGTTCGAAGGGGGATCTCAGCTTCTGCGACCCCTTTGATTTTTTCCCTTCAGAGCTGGACCGCAGCCTAGCACGGTAAAAGAAACACTAAGCGATGTGCCCGACCAAACCTTGGGCAAAGCTGTTATGCATTCCCCAGCGTCTGCTCCACAAGATTTTCGAGTTTCGCACAAGAAATGATCAGGGCTCCGTGAGGCAATACTCATGAAATCACACAAGGTTTGTACCAAAACATTGATATTTAAGCTCCCTAGCGGAGAAACGTCCAAGACACGTGATTGCGCCTCACGAGTCAGACTTACATATTGTCCGCGTCTTCGATGAGCAGCCAAGGCTCGGGGGGAGGAGACGCGGGAAAGCATTTCCTCCAGTTTTGCTTCACGAGGCACACGATGGGTGACACGAAAGCCAGACCCACGAAAACGATCAGGCACCAGTTCTTCATCGCCACAGTTGCGACATCATTTTCATCCTGGCTCGTGTACATACACAACGCCTTTCTTGATCTAGACCATACATATAGATGAATGTGTAGTTCCTCAAAATATGGGTGGAGTGCCGATGATTGAGCTGTTCAGAAAAATTTAACATCGTGCATCAAACCATTGACAGTAAACCAACCAGCTGACTTCCCACATCAGTTACGGGTGATATGTATGATTATTCCAGAAAAAACCCTTTCGAAATTGATTGAAACTCAGGATTATCAACTGGTTTCACAAATAAGCACAATTTGATTCAGATGTTAACTGTGAGAAATTCAAAGAAAAGTTGGAGATTGCCAGAAGTGAGCTTCCCACCTCTTACAAAGTTTTCCAGTGATTTTCTTTTCTTTTTCTTTTTTACTCAAAGAGATAGGATGGTTACCATGGGGGTAAATTCAATCATTTTTTTTTCAAAGTCTACGACCTGAATATTCTTTCTTTAAAGAAAGAAAATTTTCACAAGGACCACAGTCTGACTCAGATGGGATTATGCTAAGCATTGAATTTTTTAATTAAGGCACTTGTAACTTGTAACAGGAGAATGTTGAACGCAAAAGATTATCTACACCATAAAATCACATGCACTTTGAGAAGTAGCCACCTCAGAAGGCTCAGTTTGAAGAAGCTGCCTTTGCAATCCATCATAGATTGCACCTTTATTCATTGCACCTGAACAAACAAATGTGGGGAATGCCCTTCTTTAAAGTACATGATTTTACATAAAAACAGAACAACGCGATTGCAAGATTAAAAAAAAAAGAGAGTGTAATAAAAGTATTGAACAGGCAAATGTGGGAAAGATAATGGATTTTCTTGGTAAGAAAATCAAGCTTTAAAGCTAAATTTACCTCTGGCTCCCTGGAGTGTAAATTTGGGAATGTAGTTACATTACTTTGGAAGCATAAGCTACAGTTCCAGCAACGAACCAAGCAATGCTACAGGAAAATGCACCCTTCATGAATATTGATCAATCCTACCTCCGATATATTCATGACGCAAAGCTTTCTTGCTCGCCGCCTGCGCTCCATTTCCACAAACCCACCAAATAATCAAAATTCTGGCGAGTGCGGATCCTGCACAAAGTAAATGCCACATTACTACTCCTTTCCGACTGAGTTATAGCGCACGCACCAGCATCGTCCGCGAAAAAAACTTGTCTTTCAGACGTTATCAGCCGAACTATAAACATGCTCATGAATGATCGTGTGACAGGGGTTTTAGGATCTTACTTGGGTTTCGGCTCCTCAAGTTCGCCCCATTGGGGAGGTCATGCAACTCGTCGGAGCACGCCGATGTTCTGAAAACGGAAGTCTTTTGGATCGTGCCTGACCCTTCGTCTTGCTTGTCGCTGTGACTCTTTATTATGCTTCCGTCAACCCGCATGCTGCGCAGCATTCTGGGGGCAGGAAAAATCCGTTCAGAAGCAATATAGATGAATAAAAGATGCATTTGGGCCATGCACTCGCCAAAAAACCGCTTTTGGATTCACTGAACTTCCCATTCGAAAGTTACACGTTACACACAATCGTTTCCCAGTAGTTTCCTCTCAAATCCAAACGGAAAAAACACAAGCACGTTTTGGGAAGTGGCCCAACCTTTGCCCGAATATGAAATGCTTGAAACGGAGGCGTCAAATACGGAATGCGCGAACCTGGAGTTTTCGGAAGCGGTGCAAGGAAGTTCGGCGTCCTGATTCAATCTCCGCGGAAACCGATATGCATTCGACCCGCGTTGAGGTGGGGTGCGCCGCAACAGGAACAGCCTGTTAATTGGTGAACGTGCGGCTTTATCCGGAAGGGAAAACTGAAGGTAAGTTCCCCTCTGGCTCTACCCCGTTTCTTGTTTCACCAACGAAATGGAGCAGTTAAGTGTGAACTCGAGACAGACGTGGTCTTTTTTAGGGATGAGTAGCCCTGTGGAACTGCGAAGTTCATGCTGAAAATGACAAAGTAGGGAATGCGATAGAGCAACTAAGAGTGAAATGGATGTGGAACACACAAAAACTGGACTTCCAACACTCGTACGAGTCCGCGAAAAGTACGGGTGTGGAATTCGGAGTTTAGGAATTCGATTCCCGCAAAGGAGAACTTCATCTTGTGGCACTTATATTCCAAGTTGGAGAAAACGGGTGCAACGTGTGCGAGATGGCAGAAGTTCGGGTCGAAACGAACTGCCCATGACCAATCAACAAACAAATATGATTACATGCGAAGATGCCGCTTGGCATCTATCCCACGACCGACCCACCTGCCAAGTAGCCCTCGATTGTGACAAGTTTAAGTTGTCAAGGGCCCAGCAGGCTGGTTGATCGTGCCTCCCATATCCAGTACTTCCTGACCTACCTCGGATTGTGCCACCGTCTAGACTCCAGAAACTCATATCTCGTACCCTCTCAACCTGAGTGACTGGCAATCTTAAGATTAGTAAGCTTGCTAAGACTCTGATTTCAACAAATGAAGAGCCGGGCTGCATGTAGTTATGTAATTATGTTTGGTTGTTTGTCTTCAAAAAGGTCCCTTTGTGTTGGGAACATCTCTGTGTTTTTCTGTCATCAGTTTACAAATTTGAGTTTTTTTTGAAAAAAAAAAATAATCTTGGAGGAAATGGGAACACGATGCAAAGATGAAGTATAATTAATATCATCGATATTGATATTATAAATACAATATTGATCGATTGATTGATACAAAGATGGCAAAACGATGGTACAGAACTCCAGCCATGAAGGGCAGACACCACTCTTGTTTTTGACTATGCTGATTACAAGTCTTGCAGAAAAAAATTCTGAATAAACACACAAAAGAACATGAAACAATAATAGCTGTTCAAAATGCAGCCACTCCAAACAACGAAATTTTCTCACCCAGTTGTCTCAAAAGAAGCCCCCTCCCCTCCCCCCCAAAAAAAAGAAAAAGAAAGAAAATCTGTTGTTCCTGACAGAAAAGAGGAAAAGCTGAGTCCAATTCTGTCTGGATCTAGACCTCCTCACTCTCGCTTGCCACTTGGTCCAGCAAAGTAGGCAAAGTTCTGTCGAATAACCAATAAACCAAGGCAGAAGTATTAGCGATATAAACCGCTAAGTTTGACGATGATCTGTTTATCCCTTCAGCCTGTCTACATGCCAAAAACTGACATTCACAACATTCAAAAAAATTTAATCCCCTAACTTATCTGGAACATGCACTTTTAAATCCCATAATCGAAATTGGCCACATGCGAAGTCATTTATTTTCACACTTTCATGCCTCATTTCACAGAACAGCAATTTTGAAAGCATAATTTTGATACATAATGCTTATTGATCAATAATTTCGTGGCAAGATTTGAAGTCATTTGCTCCACTTTTCCATAAACCTGGCTGCTTTCGGACAGCATTTGTCTAATGTGCAAAAGAAGTCCTTTACATAAAAAAGAGAAATAAAGACATACTTTTTTCGGTGTGCTCTTTTTTTTTAAAACCAATGCATTTCTTTTGCACATTAGACACAGTCTTGTTTCTGAGAGAAAAAAAAAACAATCACCCACACAACTGCTGCCCAGCATGCATGCCTTTTACTTTCAGTTCCGAAAAGGGTTGAGCCATGTGGAACAAAATTTGAAAACAAACGAGAAGCACCACCATCTTCGCAATACTAGTATATAGATCAGAAAAGTCTTTTTCAATTTTTTTTTTTGCTAATTTTCTGTACGCCCACCTGTCTGCTCAAAAAGCGGCGGCTGGAGGAATCCACTCCAGGGGTTTCACTTCGTTACAACGGTCGTCAATTTCTCGATCAAGTCGCTCCTCCACGGCATCAGCGTTTTCGCAACCGGGGGCGGGGTTTTTCGGTCCATACACCTCGAGCAAGTAGCAGTCGTCTTCCTGGCGAAAGACCTCGTCCATTGCCTCAGAGGGGCAATCGGTTTCGATCATAACCCTGCAGAAATCCTTCATATCCACTCCTCCCACAATATTGTCTGGCGGCGCACAGAAAACGTTTCTCACCACCCTTACAAAACAGATATTTCCAGCACTTTCCCCCACTGCAAAACACCTGCAAAGACCCTTACAAAACAGATATTTCCAGCACTTTCCCTCAGTGCAAAACATCTGCAAACGCTTACTCTTGAGGCTCGATGGCGGCGCCGCCGGCGGCGACCGGGGCGGG
Organism: Bryopsis sp. KO-2023; assembly: GCA_030272585.1. Lineage (NCBI taxonomy): Eukaryota > Viridiplantae > Chlorophyta > Ulvophyceae > Bryopsidales > Bryopsidaceae > Bryopsis > Bryopsis sp. KO-2023. The sequence goes on from BSYQ01000005.1 coordinate 1,542,682, forward strand.
GGTGTCTGAGGCAGGAAAGGAGAGGCAGGCGGATTGGGAGCGCCGCACAGATTCACGACGACCTCACACGCCTCCTTTTTTACTTCGACCGCTGCGGTTTTCCCCAGCAACTCGCACTTTTTTATGTACTCGATGAACGACTCTGCAAATTCATCGCCATAATACGTGCCTCTCTTTCGGAATCGGAATGAGCGTACAAACTACGTGAAATGATGCGCTTTCTGCCCACCTGCAGCCCCCAGGCGGACACTCGCCAGCACCAAAACAAACAAGGTTGCTCTACACGTGGCTGCCATGTTTTGTGATCGGAACTGCGGGCAAAGGTAGAGGGGGAACCGCGCGGTGGAGGTCTGGTTACGATCGCAGGTGCGTTTCTTGTACCAAGCACGTACATTGGATTGAATTGGGTATGACAGACAGGGGGTGGCATCTCAGAGAAACACGGATTCGACCTGGCGGCGGGTCCAGGCATGACAGACGGACATACTCCCCACTCTGGCGTTCTGCGGCTGCCTTGGCTTTGGGGCCCACTAAAAATCGTTGAAAAAAATGTTTACCTCCACGAAAGTCCCTCAATCTTGCACAAAGCAACGACGGTTTTCCCCTACGTCCACTGCATCATAAGCTTTCAACTTGAGCACAGCAGATGGGCAACCCGCTGCCTTTCACCCCCCACCTCAACCCCAGTCGGACGCCATGCAATGCGACGCAACGTCAGACTCGTGGTGTGGAAATCAGCTGTCTTTTGCTCGCGTATTTGTGCAGTTGTTATTTGATGCACGAATATCAATATTGGTAGGGTATGGAAAAGGGGTGAGTGAGCGTTACGAAAGATATGGTCGCCTTGCAAGAAAGTCTCAGCTCGATATATTTCAGTCTTCATTTTTGTCCCCAAAAAAGGGCGTGTTTCTGGCTTTCTGTTTTGGTTTCGGGCGTTTTGCTTCTAACGCCATGACTAAAAAAATCTTCATTCACATTTTTTTCTGAAAGTTTTTTTCTCCCCATGATTCCAGCCACTCCGCACCAAAGGTCCGACTCTTAGGAACCAAATATTAAAAATCCGGGCCAGTGATTTTTTCAAGGCCATTTCTACTCCCGGTTGTCGCTGATTTTGTTGAAGTTAGCGGAAAAAAAAAAGAAAACCTCCAATGCTGAACGTGCAGTTTCGCAACCAATCCCGGCCACAGTTTCGTTTCTTATTCCCTCAAATGAGAAAACATTGTAGAAATATATATATATAGAAATTTCCCCTCGAGACGGGGGGTGGGGTCCGCAAAGCAACCAACTGTTCACCAAATAATTTTTTGCTGAATTTTGGGGGGCCGACAATGAAAATCAACCCCCATGCAACGTCGAAATGAAAACCACGGAGTCCCCCTCCTTCACTTCGCACTCCAGCGTGCCTCTGCGTCGATCAAAAAAGCAAAAAAAAACCAGCAAAAAACAAGTGAATGGTGACTTCTTCTCAAACTCAAAAGAGCCATATGCTGCGAAGAAAACTGACGAATTCATAGGTAACAGAAAGATGCGCAATTGATTTTTTATGAAGGAAAAAAAAAATAAAAATTGTTTCTTTCGATATTGCGGTGGATTATGGAGTGTAAAAAAAAAGCAGCAAGGTCTTCTCAGAAATTTGTTTTGGCAGCCCTTACAGGAGTTCCCAGTCGCAATCATTCACCAACACCAAGATCCCAGGCCGCCTTCACAAAAAAAACCAGAAACGAATATATGTAAATTAATTAAATAATCAATGAATGCTCATATCACAATTAATACATGGGATTTTTCCTCCACAACTTGATGCATTTGAAAAAAAAAACATATAAAAATAAAATAAAAATATAAAATAAATATAACTGTTTTTAAATATATAAAAATAAAAAATAAATATATATGTTTTAAATATGAAAAAGAAAATTCGCTGTGCTACCATGGAGGAGCCAACACAAAAGATGAAACAAAAATATTTTCTGACAAGAAAAGGTAAGCATGCATTCAAAGAAAGGAAACAGAAAGAAACCAACACCCCACAAAGCAACTTGAAGCACCAAAAAAAGACATGCTGTAAATCTGAATGTAGTGTTAATGTGTGAAAACCTTTTCTTCGTTTGATTCTTCAACCAAAAATAATATAAAAAAATACTCTGCAACCTACACGGAATCTCCTTTCATAAACAGCTCCGGTCTGTCTGACAGCAGATTATCCCTCGTCCAAACTAGCAGATTTCCCACTGTCAACTGAAGCACAAGCAGTTTTGTAGGAATAAAAACAAAAAAAATACCAAAAAAACCTGTCATTCACCCTCAAAACACCAAACTGAATATAGAAAGGAATGATGTCAAAAACAACAGGGGCATTCAAAATATATATATATATTTTTTTTTTGGGGGGGGGGGGGGGGGGGGTTGGTGGGTTTTTGAGGGGATTTTTGGGGGTAACCGCTTGTGTCGTACTTGTTCGGAAGGTACGTCTACGTCGACCTCTTTCCGATTGTCGAACAGAAGCTCCAGCCCTCCACTGATTGACGCAATCCGAGTGAGGGAAAACTATGCATTCACCGAAAAAGGGAAAACTCCAAGCGACAAAAAGGAGCGGGACCCCCTACCTAAACTCCAGCTTGAGTTTTGTCATGTTTCGACCGCCACTCTGCTCTGGATGGTATGAACGGCGAAATTACGATTTGATGCCAAGATTTGTCTAGAACTATTTATAGTACTGATGACTAATCCTGACGTAAGTGGAGGCGTCGTCATCACATTTCAATTTTTTCCAAACAAACATGAATTACATTGTGGAGGAGAAGCACATTTCATTTCATTTCAACAATACATGGAAATTTGATCAAAATCATAAGCACTGTGTGGTGTGATCATTCTGTGTCAAAAGATCTTTTTGACATGGAAAGATATTGTTTTTTTACAGTGTGGAGAAAACAAAAAAAAGCTTTGCTGAGTGGGGAAGTGCTGTTTAAAATGATCAAACTGAATGATCTGGCCAAAGAATCTCGTTTTGGGGAATTCAAATAAACATCAAATCACATTGGGACATTCCGAAGTGTTTCAAGTGAGGTCATCAGTTCAAATCCTCGATTAGAGAGCAGTGGAAAAAAAAACCCTGAATAAATAGGAAACAAAATAGGATAGAATAGAATAAAACAAAATAAATTGAATAAAAATAGAATAAATTTCATGAATAGCTCATTGATTGAGACTTGAAACAGGCCACAGGTGTTACAGCCATAGCAACTTACTGGAACTATAAACAAATTTCAGATTCCAGATTCCAGATTCCAAGTGTTTCATTATTCAGGAAAAGGATAATGCAAACCCTAGAAATGATTGATCAATGAGAATGGATGGGCAAACTGCTCGCTGTAAAAGGAAATCAATGTTCATTTTTACATGCCCTATTTTTTTTTTAAAACACACTCTTTCCATCATCGACCCACGAATCTCTATCCTCATATAATGAACATGGAAATCTTAAAACAGCCAACCATCAATTTTTTCTTTTTTTTGTTGTTTGTTTGTCCTTTCCCCCTGAAAAAAAGGGACCAAAACTATTCACCTCTTGCGTTTTTTTTTTGAAATAAAAAACTAACACTCCAGAAGTGCTATGATAAATTAAAAACCACCAGAATATATATTTAAAAAAAAAATCAAAAGCCTGCGGTGGAAATGTTATCCGGGATTATCAAAAAAGGGGAAGGAAAAAAAAAAGTATTTGATTAAAAAAAAAAAATTCTCCTCTCTTTTTGAATTCTTTGTTTGTTTTTTCCCCTCTTTTTTTTCCCCCTAAATAAATCCTCGCCAACTTTTTGATATCCTGTTCATATCCTCAGGTTCCCCCAAACCAAGATTTTACCCCAACTTTTTTTTTTGATTCTTCAAAAAAATATTTTGGAGGTTTTCTTGTTTTGTTTTTTTTTGGTTTTTAATAAATCCACTTGCACATCTAGAATAATGGACAACCCTTTTGCAAAGGGCTCCATATTAATTAAATCGACTAATGAAATCTAACAGAATGAAAAAGAATTAAAAAAAAAAGGGGGGCAAAAAAAAACATCGGCAATGATTCCTTGCTCCGTATAATATATATATAAATCTTTTTTTTTTTCACCCTACTTTTTTCCTTCCTTTTCACAGAAAGATTTTTTCAACTTCTTTCCCTTTTTGTTTTTCTTTCGCTACATTTGTTCAAATTAGAAATTAGAAATAACAGCAACGTTCCGTTTTTAAAATTTAACCAAAAAAAAAAAACGACCTAAAAACCCCCAATCCCAAACTCTCCGTGAAATCCCTCTTCATTTTTTCTGCCCCTTTTTAAAACCAATCTTGCTGAAACTTTTTTTTTGTTCAAACGAAATCCCTAACAGCTTCACAGTTCCTTTTTTTTTTTTTTCCTTTTCCTTCCTTGTCATTGTGTCATTTCCAGATCCTTCCTATTTTCATATCGCCCGAAAATCTTCAAATCGTGTTTTATAATAAAAATTCCTTCCCCTGAAATTCACCCATTTATCATCTCAAAAGCAATTCTAAGAGGATTCCTACCCACCATCATCAAACGACCCCTTTTCACTTTCTGGGTTTTTTTTCCTCCCTCCCCCCTGCCCTTTGGAAAAAAAAAGCAGCAAACAGAGGAACGAGAAAAAAAATCCATGAAAAGCGATTCAAAACCCTCCAAAAATTCCTGATTTCCGCCCCCCCCCCCCCCCCCCCCCCCCCCCCCCCCCCCGGGACATACAAGATCTGAATGATGAGCTTCTTTTTTTTCCCTTTTTTGGGAGTTCGGCTTTCTTCTAGTGTCCTTTGCTACGATTCTCGACTGTGGGTTTTTTTACGATTCTCAACTGTGGGTTTTTTACCGTCTATTTCCCCCCCCCACTCAGGATTTTCCTGTATCCAAGAACGCCTCTTTCCACATTCCATTTCTCAAGTTGAATATATCGTCCCTAATGCCAGAAAATTAATGGCCTTACTACGAATTTCACCACCTTTTTTTTAATGTCCAAAACTTGATCAGGAAGCAATAATAACTCCAGCAGCAAAAAAAAATCCATGAATTCATTTTTTGGACTGAAGGCGCACACGCACTGAATCCTTTTTTTTTTTTTTCACTCTGATATGAAGTGAAAACCTAAATTTTTACTGTAAAAGGGAGGATTTGATTATAGCTTGGGCTATAAATCTTCCTTGGTGATCATTCTCAGGCAGGGGCATTTTTTTTTCCACCATGAAATGGACAAAAAAACAAAGAAAACGATATCATGCAATTGGCAAATTTTCTTTTTCATATTCAAAACCGAATACAAATTTTAGCAAGGACGATAATCCATTGAACGAAGCCTCTGAACCTTTTTTTTTGAAAAAATAAAAAAACAAGCACAATACTCTCTTCCTAGCCCTTTCCCCCTCTTCTTTTCTTTTTTTCGGAGCGAAACCAAGAAAATATTGTTTTCATTTTCTTCATTTCTCATAAAGGGCATCCGTCCAAAATTCCTTTCCAAGGAGAGCTTGTTCTTCAATTTTTTTTTTCTTTTCCAGAATATTATCGTGGATTTTTCACTCCAGCTAGAGGCATCCAGTCCATCCTTCATGACTAAAGGCAGAAAATATATATGTACGTACATATATATTTTTAACAACCAATCCACACTCTCTTCCCCACAAAAAAAGAAAGAAATAAAAGGAAAAAAATTGAAAGAAAGAAAATTTCACAATCTCACGAAAAGAACATTTTTTTTTATTTTTTTTGGGATATGCACAACACCACATTTCTTTTTTTTTTTCTTTTTTTTCCCTTCTTTCTAGGGGGTAAAGTCCCTATCGACGTCCACACAGACAAGGTTTTTTTCATATATTTCAAAAACCCGTTCTTTTTTTCCCTCCAACAACAGGAAAAAATATAAATCAAATAGCAAAAGACATAGAACCAAGAACTAATCCGAAAAAAGCAAAAGTAAAAATAAAGCATCCATCAGTGAAAATATATCTCCACCATTCTCAGAATTTTATCTCTGCTTGACACAAGCTTGAAAAAACAAAAAAAAAACGAGAATTGAAAAGCCGACCCTCGAAATTCTCTTTCAATATCTTGCACACCAATATATTTTTTGAGAGAGATTTGATCTCTTTTTTTTTTTGCCCTACTTCACTTTAAAACACAAAACACGCAGAACCCCTCTTTTTTTTTGTGGATAAAATCCTCAAGATCTGGAAAATGGATTATATAGAAGCAGAAATGTTTTTTAAAACATAAAAAAAAGGAAAGAAAAAAAAAAACATCGTCTCTACTTTTGTCTTCCCTAAAAAGCACCATTTCTTTTTTTTTCCCTTTATGATTATTCGATCTCTCCCTGTCTCACGAAAATTGTACAAACTAAAAAAAAGAAAAAGAAAAAAACAGCCCAATGTTGAAATCCCTTTTTTTTTTCAGATTGAAACCTCCCCATTTAACCCCCCCCCTTCCCTTTGTTGAGGGGGAGAGGGGGTGGGGGGGGTTGAGTAATACAAAAAGTAAAAATCCATGATTTCAGATTTTGCATCCCTATCCAAATCCTGAAATTTTGAAAACAGAGATACTCTTTCTTTTTTTCCAGGTCTTTTTTCCCCCCTTTTTTTTCCAAAAACATCTAAATTAAAAAAAAACGACAAAAGAAATAAAATCAACATCGAACGACAAGACATGACGTGAATTAACGTAGTATATATAGAGAAAAAAAAACCAACCCTAAGTTTAAAAACCAACCCTAAGTTTAAAAAACCTGCATTATATGTATGTGGATAACTCCTATATCCATATATATATAAATCAACCCATTATTCCGACAACCATCGTCTTGGTCTAAATAATATATATAATACGTCAACAAGATCTGTCTTTTTCTTTTTTTTTCTTTTTTTTTTTAAATCATAGAAATTTGTCTCCTCTTTTTTTAACTGGCATTGCCATTGATTTGTTATTCTACATTATAATTATATAACTGATTGCATCATCTGTTCTGTGACTTTTCTCTCTCCTGTATCGTTTTCTCAACCCTTTTTTTTCCAAACATACAGGTCAATTTTTTGAAAATATCCAGATTCAAAAGCAGCCATATTTTGATGGCAGGAGATGTGCATTTGCCGCCAAAACAAAGCTGTCACTGCAAAAAAACAAACAAGAAAGACATATGTATATATATTTATAAATATGACAAAATTGATATCCAGCATTTTAGTCATTTAATCCAAGCTAAATAAATACTATGTTTTGAATGTTAAGATCCAGAAAATAAGGATATGTATTAAAAACAGTAACCATGTTCGAAATTTCTTACTTTCCATCCTTTGAAATTTTCAATCCAGCAGCATAGGGCACAATGCTCCTGGGTGGTGGCTGATAGCAGAAATCAACTCCATATATGTTTTGCTTACGTTCAACCTGGTGCCCTGCAAACATAGACCATCCAAAATCAGTCACACAATAAAAAATACAGTCCATTTCTTGCTTATGTTGCATATGTTGGAAAAAAAAAACAATTATTATTATTATTATTTTGCATTCCAACAGGTTCCATTTTTCTTTTAAAAGAAGCAACTACAATATGCTCAGGTTTCAATTGACACATTTTTAACATCTCAATCTACATTTCAACGCTTTTTTTTTGTCTTCAGTTTGGCGAAAAGTGAAACAAACATACCACTGAATTGGCCTTCTGCCAGCTGCTTGTAGCGAGTCACAGCAGCACAGATGATTTGAAGGGCTGTCACGACAGACGGAATTGGACCCTACCAAAACCCCAAGGCAAAAAGAAATTTAAGAAAATCATTATAATACAAAAAAAGTCCACATATATCAAGCCGAAAAAAGCTTTTTTGCTTTCAAGGTCGTATTTTTTTCCCATCCTGCATCGAGCAAGTGGGGAAAAAGATACAAAAATGAAAAAAAAAATAAAAAAATAAATAAAACACAGCCTTTTGTTGATACTGAACGGACAGCTCACCTCGATGTAGAACAACCTAGATTTCTTGTTTTCGACAACTTCAGTGTAGGAATAGATAGAAGCACCAGTTTTGGAAATCAGACTTCTGACGCTTTCACCAGATGGCCCTGATATGAAACGAAAAAAATAAAAATAAAAATTCAGTTCAGAAGTAGCCCTTGGAAAAAAAATGTTTTAGAAAAAAATTATTAAAAAAAATGTATAGAAAATCTGAAAACACACATATGAATTAGTCAGCATTTGAAAGTGCAAATTTTCCTCCCCGTCTGACTCACCAATAACAAACCCAGCAACAAGAAGGGTCAGCTGCACTAGGATGGCACTGCATCACCAATGGAAGGAAAAAACACACCATCAGTGGCAAAACAAAATTTCAACTTTAGCTGTCTTCCCTGACAGACATATATATATATATATGTGTGTGCAACAGATCGATTCGATCGAAGCAGCAATGCAATCATGGGAAAAGAGAAAAAAAGAAAAAGCAGATGCCTTGAGAATTAGCTTGTACCTTTCATTCACCACCATGGTGGCAATAATTCCTTGGTGAACATCCTCTGTCCCTTCGCCGCTTTTTCTTGGGCCTGTCAGGCAAAAAAACAACAAAATTTAATGTCCATTGTACTGCACTGTACTGTATTGTACTGTACTGCCTGCTGTGCGATTTTTCTGGTCAAAACGTGACGATGATGGGGGTAGGCGGGTGGAAAGTCTTGTCATGAATTACCACTGGGCATGATGAATTTTAAGATCTCGCCGTTGAGCGCTGGGGAGCCGCCTCCAAACGCCGATTTGCCCGCCGCCGCGGAGGGGGGCACGGGCAAATGAACGATATTCTGGGTGGGCTGTACGCCAATTCTGCCGAGGCCTAGGCTATGGAATTTCGCAGCATCCCCGGCAAGGCCACCCCTACGCAACGGAAACAACAAACGACGGTGTTCCATGATCATGTCAAATTCCGCCGCCTCTTAAGAGGCCCAACAGAGAAAGATCAAAGCGCGAACACTCACGTCTTTTTCTGGCTGGCATGACCGATGCCAGCCAGTCCCACTCCAGTCGCCGCCACGAGGCAATTGTGGTATGCGCGATTTTCAACGCCCGCTCCCGAAAATCGAGGGGTGCCCAGCCCAACGAAGGATGGAACATTCTGCGTTTCGGTCAAGACGCCAACGCCAACCTGCGGATCGAAAACATGGTCAGTCAACCATCAAATCCAGCCAAAATTCATCCCCAACAAGGTCGCCGCCGAGCGCTCGACAGCACCCTTGTCGGAGCAGCCCGCTGGGGGCTTCCCCAGCGTCCTGACGTGACGTGACGCACCCAGTACGGGCCAACCAGCGATCCAAACAACGAAGGAAAACAGAAGGGGGGAAACGGCAAGAATGGGCAAACCTTTGATCTGGCGCTCTCGTTTCCGACCTCGACATTCACAGGGGTCGAATTCACGCGACGGTGGTAACCTTGGCGGATCGGCCCCGCTCCCGCAACATCAAAACTCAACGCTCGATTCAAATTTCCAGGGATGCACGGCTCCCCATTATTCTGATGATGGGCCGGCGGGGTGCCGAACCCATCAAACTGCTGCGACAAGTTGCAATTCGCCCCAATCCCCCCCAGACCGTATGTTTGTCTGGCCCAATAGTCGCTGCTATTTCTCCTATGTGCTGCCATACTTGATAACGTGTGTTTTCTAAAAATCACCTCCCCGTTTTTTTTTCCCCTTTTTTTTTCTTCCGAATGCAACACGGTTCTGTTTTCAACACAGGAAGGTTGATCCCGCCGATGGTCGACGAAATAGTTACGCTTTGCTGTGGTTAAAAAGGCGCTTTTCCCTGAAGCTCCCCAGTTTCTGTATCACTCCAAGTCGAGTATTGTCACTGGGTTTCGAATGACGGTCATGGGGGGTTGATGGACTGCGACAGGATTCTGGCTTCGTCCCGTATTGGAGGCTGATGGGAGGGTGGCCATCTTCCCTCCCCAGACAAGGCTGTCAAAACCATCATCCGGGGAGCCCAGCGGTTGAGTTTTTTGCGCTCGCCAAGCCAACACAGCGGGTTGGATGGAGAGATTGAAGCAGCATCTTTGCCTTCTTTTGATATTAAACTTGGCAGGATTTATTGTGAACAAGGGGGTGGGGAAGCTCTGGAGGGGTGCATGAACAAGCCCTGAAGATCACTGACAGTCCACACCCTGACAAAAATTTTCCCAGGGAGTGGGTTTACTGTAAAGTAGAAAGATCCACCTTCAACCTGAGGAAACTGGTCAAATCTTTAAAAAAACACCAAACCAAACCAAAAAAAAACACAAACCACTCCTGTATACTGCAGCTGTTGAACTGAGGGTGGATGAAATAGAGAGGTGGAGGAGGCTTGATACATGATCAAGCCGGGCGGCATCTTCGCATGTCATCCTCTGTGTGCGTTTATTTGAAACATTAATCATACTTCGATTGATCTATGATGTCCACTAATTGAAATCATTCATTTAGTGAACTCATTCATTGAGTGAACCGCCCATGAGCTCTCCCACGGAGCATTTGTTCTGGACATCATTTCTGGGTCCGAAGGAGAGATTCTGCTGCAAGGCTGGACGAACCTTTGACACATTTCGAGCACCATGCAGGAAATAATCGAAGGAAGCACAAACGAAGCTGAGTCCGACTTCATATTCGATACCGCGCATCAGGTGAGATCTTTCGACCAGGGTCGTCACGGTGACGCCTTTCCGCGGGGTCGGGAAAATACACGCAAAGCGATGTGGGATATCTCTAGTCATCCTGATCTATGCTTACAATAAAAGGGGAAAAAAAAGCTGGAGGTTCGGTTGGAATTTGAACAGGTACGCGAACTGCAAGCCCAAAATGCACGGCTTCTGACGGTTCTGGAAGGAAAAGAGAATGAGCTGTGTAATCTGAGGTGCGTTCCGCCCTACGATAAACGCGCGCGATTGGAAAAACACTCGGTAAATGGAAAGATGTTCGCTGACTGTGTGACGCTCGACGAGCGAAGGATTCTTTTTCGAGGCGTTTTCCCTGTGTTAGATGAAAGACGTCACATGTCCACGCACAAAAAATCAAAATTGAAAATTCGATCCGCAGGGAACCTTTGTGTTGTATCGTTCTTTCCCCTGGAAGCGTTCACTGACACCCGTACGAGCACTCTACCCTCTTTGTACCAGCAAATATGGATTTGTTTGTTTGCATATATATATCAAGTGTAAAAAACCACAAGTGAGCTGAAAAAAGGTTGTGTTTCTTACAAGGGGGATTGTCGACGCAACCGCCGAAGCGGCGGCCCATGACGCTCCCACAAAAAAAGTTCTTGAACTTGCCAAAAAGGTGCGAACGATCATATTTTTCTTCACCGAACGTCAGCTCCCATTCAAATTCCGACCAGAAGTCGCTGCGTTTCTTTTTTATGTGGTTTTGACATACTGCTGTGGGGTACAGAATCGCAACCTTCAGCTAGCGTTGCAGAATGAGCGGCAAAAAATTTCTCAATTGCGCCAGAAATTGGAGGACGCTAAGGGACCAAATATTTCCCATGACGGCATCGACGCAGAGGTCAGCCTTCTTTGAATAAATTTTTATCCGCTATTCCACACGCAAAGGGAACAGTGTCGCTACAGTATATATTGTATCGCTCGCTATATATCCAGATATGGGAAACTACCGTCACGGTGTGTTTAAACCTGGATTGAACTTCGCTGTTTGCCTGTGGGTTATAGGGTGTTGAAGAGATCGCGCGGGAAATTGTAAAGGAGGCGGCTGAGAATGCAGATAGGGCTGAAAAGGAAGCCAGCGCCTGGCGGGAAAAGTACAGTCAAGCGACCAACAGAGTGTCCCAGGCTGAACAAAAGGTGTGAACCACACATCCTTTTCCTCAACCCTGGTCTAAACTGTGTTGTGATTGAATGGGCTTCTCACAAACTGGTTTCTCGACACAGCCAGGCGTATACCCTCGAAATCGAAGTCAAGAAACTCCAAAGGGCGCTGCAGCGAGAAGTCGGAGAGGATATCAGTCTGACCGAAATTCTGGACAATGAATCTGATTGGAGAGGCCGGGCCCAAAAGATAATCGCACTTCAAGACAAGCTAAAGGAAATGAGGGCGGCGCAGGTCTACCAACATATTCACAGACTTCTGTTGCTGCCAGAATAAATAAGCCAACGCCAGCTCCTTTTTCTTTCTTGTGGTGGTCGATTGCCGATCAAAAAGCGGTTTTGACACCCCGTTTTTCCGACCACAGGGCATCCCAAATCATGCAGGGGTTTCTTCCAGTCGAAAGAATTTGGAGCGCATGGCGAGGGATAGGCGCGACGAAGTGGACGCGCTCAATGCTGAACTGAAACGAGCGCAAGAAGACCTCAAGTTGGAGAGGCAAAATTCCGAGAAAGCCGTCTGCCGCCGAAAAGTTATGGAGCGAGAGGTTAGATCTGATAAGCAGGGTGCAAACCCGATTCTGATTTTTTTTTTCTGTCGTTGCTATATTGTTGAGAAGAAAGATACAAAAATATGCAACACACCTCGCACTACTGAATGCAAGAAAAACAATAAGCTTCTGCGCATGCAGTGGTTATATATTCTGTATGCGAGAATCCCCACGTTAACATTTCTGTAGTCAACATGAACAGCCGCCTCACAGCTCTGACTTCAACAGTTCCAGTTTTTTTGCCCCTCTTGCTATAATAACCTCGCCTGAAATTGAACTTTTCAGGTGCGAGGGATGAAAGACAAGCTGTCGATTTTGCTGGAGAAAACTACCAACGACGATAAACTCGTTGCAGCCCTCAAAGGAGAACTCGGCGTTTTTCAGAAAAAACCAAAATCCACGGCTCAGAACAGGTGACTTTTCTTTTCACCGGTTGAGCATCCCCCACGAACTCCAATCGAATTAGCGTTATGCTTAGGTTCGTCCAACCCCCCCCCCCCCACACACACACTTCATTTTATTTCATTCCAATTTTCATTTTTTTTTGTGTGTGTTGAGCTGCTGGATGAAGGTTGTGGTAAAATGAAATTTTGGCACAAAATATATATATATATTTGTTATATATATATATATAACTGTGCAGGGAAGAGGTGTGGGATTTGCAACGTCTCTGTGAAAAGAGGGAAGCTCAGATAAAGAAGCAGGAACAAATCATTCTCGAACTGGCTAGCCGCGTCAATCCAAGCGAAAACGAGCCAAAAAATAGTTCTCCTCAAAACCGGCCGAAAGAAGCGGCACAATGATGTGGAGGTCTCTACTGGCTGCTTCTTATGTAAAATATGGAAAGGTGCTTCGTAAATTTCAAGTGATTTTCCATTTGGACCCTTTTTTTCGCTTGATTGCGGATCTTTCTGTTCTGTTGTTTCCCTTTGGTGTAGATATATATATTTTTTTTGCACAGAAGCATGTCTGATTGTTTTTCTCAAGGCGTTTATGATTTCCAAACACAAAGACGCCACCAGGAAACTTGAACCCACACAGCAGCTGTGAGCTGTCTATATATATATTCGACTCTTTTTCAATTATTTTTAGTGCAAGGCGGCAGATGATTCCCTAATCCAAGAAACAAAACGAATGTATGCAAGCCTCCGTACCATTTCTAACCTCAAAATTTGAGTGTTGAAATCACCAAGTGCTCCATTTCTAACCTCAAATTTGAGTGTTGAATCACCAAGTGCTCCTTTTTTAGGAAAAAACAAACAAACAAGAAGAGGTTGATCTCATTCAAAACTCACTCTACTTTTACTGGCTAAAAGGAAAACAGAGAAGAAAAAAATACATATCTGAACAGCTCTCCATATTAGCCTTCAAACAGGCACAGGAAAAAAACCCGACAAGGGAATTCAAATTTCAATTTCTAGCACGACCACTCATACAATATCAAAACCTCTAGTTACAACGAAATGCCCCTTTTTGATTCCCCGTTCCAATTCAGACCCTCACTTAAAGCAATAAAACTTTCACTTTTTCGATCGGCTCATTGCTTCCCTTTTTCTCTAAGGCTGACGAGCTCGGCACAGTCGTTTTCCACAGTCGTTTCTTTTTCATTTTTTTAAATTCTTTTATTACTTTGATTTATTCATTACTGGGAATTTTTTTTCCAAGGGGGAACACGCTCAAAAATAAAATCGGCCTTTGAAAGAAAATTAGAGAGGAAAAAACAGCATATTAGCACGAGGGTAATATTTATAGTTAAAAAAAATAAGAAGAAGAAGATCAACCCAAGACGAGCTGAATCGATTGTCAAACAAAGCCAAAATTTTCTTTTTTTCTCGTTTTCTCTATTTTTTTTTTCTTTTTCCGTTCCCCCTTCGAGCAAAAAAAAAAACGAAAGATATGGAAATCTGTTGCTGGAACTATTTTTCTTTAACAAAAAAAACACATTTCGGTCAGCCTCCCTTCGGCCTCTTGTTTTTTTTTCTTTTTCCCTAAGGGGGTGGGGCTGGGGAAGTTTCAGCACTGGAAAAGAAAAACACTATAACCCCCCCCCCCAAAAAAAAAACAACAAAACAAAACAACAGAGAAATGTGCTAGAAGAATTTTCGAAACGAAGTGTTCCAACTGCCCCCTTGCCGTCTGCTGTTTGCTCTGTTTCTTTTTCTTGGCTTTTGATTCGAACCCTGTTTTCTTTGTCGTTGCTTGGGTCGCGGGTTTTTTGTGAATTTCTTCTTGTGCTGGTCAGAATCATCGGTCCCATTGACAGGCTGCAAACAAAACAGCAAAAAACCGATTTAAAAAAAAAAACAAAACCCAAAAAACGATTTTCCTAGCAACTTTCAAGTTTTTTTCTCCTTTGTTTTTTTGGTCAATTATTTCAAAAAATCGAGGTGGAAAGCCCCAACTGATAAACCACCGAGAAAACCTGAAAACAACCATGTTGGAAACACATTTTTTTCAATTATTATAATAATTTTTTTTTTTTTTGGGGGGGGGGGGAGTGGGGAAATTGGGAGGGAGAGGACTTGATTTCTTGATTATTGTTTTTCACCTTGCTTTCGAGTTGCGCGACGATTTCTTCAGCTTTCGCTGCAACTTCTGGGTCGACCGTATCCACGGCTGCTTGTTGGTGTTTGATCGCATGCTTCTTGGAGCCCTCCGTAATGTTAACCGCCGCCTTGGCAGCTTCCGCCAAAGTGCTCAATGTGTTTGGGTCAGATTCCACATTATCCACACCCTCCGCTTTGTTTTTGATCTGTTTTTTTTTTTTTTTTTTTTAATAAATAAAAAAAAAAGTCACAAAAAGAAAGGCAGGAGAAGTGTTAACGAGTGTTAAGAGGAACGATCACGGAAAATTTTGCAGAATGGGGACCTTCGTTTATTCTTGAGCGGAAGGCCTATGACTGACATGCATCCACGGAGCTGTAAGCCTTGATTGTAATAAACACTGGCAAAAAAATTGAATTTGAAATGGAATTTAGTTTATATTTATTTTATATTTATATATTTTATATTATTTTTGTTTCTTTTTTTTTTAATTCCATTTTTCATGTGAATTTACCCCTGATATTTGCTGAATGACGGCTTCTGCTTGCTCCTTCCCATCGTCATCATCCCGGTCGCTATTTTTAGAAACGCCCATATCCTCTGTTTGATCAGCCTCGAGCAGCTCCTCCTCCGCAGCCCCAAATTGCAAAATAGCATCTATTAAGTTGAAAAAAAAATAAAAAAAATCCTTAACTGAACGGAAAAAAAAAAAAAAGAGTCGGAAGAAAAAGGGCTGACCAATCGTATTGGACGTAAAGTTTTTATTTTCGACGGCATTTTCCCATTCAGAAGTAAATAGATGATATAATTTTCCAGTAACGAAAAAAAAAAAAAAGAAGTAAAGACTGCATTTTGAATTGTTTAAAAAACAACTAAATATAAATCCATATCCACAGCTATCCATATATATATCTATATATACTTTTTTATTTTTTCCCTGTTTTCTTGGGGGAGGGTAGAGGGGGGCGGTCAGCAAGCATACAATGTGGTGATGTGCTATTTATAGCGAAAACCCGTCGTAAGAAAATCCGGAATGAAAAAATAAAAATAAATAAATACCTTTCTCTTCTTTGGTTTGCAACAGGGCTTCTTGGAAAGCCCAAGTTTTTGTCGGGTTTTCCTTCCTGTCAGTCACCACCGTCGACAAAACATCCAGCACCTCCGAAGTTTGATTGGTGGCCGCTTGATGCAAAGCCTCATTAGTCATTTGCAACGCCAATGCCGAGGAGGCCGTGGCATTCACTGCTCTATACATAGCACCCACCGCTTCTTTTTTCAACTGCAAATGTACAGCAAAAAAACAAACAAAAAAAACACATGTTGAAATCGATGGGTCGAACTTTTTGTCAACGGACTTTTTTAAAACAGATCAACACAAATTTAGGGCTACTTTTACAGAACCCTCACACCTACAGCTTTTACCAAACAGTGTTTAGCAATTTTTTGCACGATTTTTTTCTGGATGAAAAGAAATTCCACTTATTTTATTAATTTTTAATTATTTTTTCGCTAAAATAGAGTATTTTCTATTATTTTTTTCAGCGGAAAAGAAACACCAAAAAAAGCCTTATCACCTGGGCATCCCCAGCACCCCGTTCTTTCGCTGCTGCTATGACTTCCTCCACTTCTGTCAGGATTTTGAGCGTTTCTTTGATGGCCACCATCGCACCCTGGACTTCTGCTTTTAGTTGAGTGAGTGTGGCTTCGGAAGAAGTTTCCCCCTCGTTCGTTTTGATCGACACCCCCAACGCTGTTTTGAGCTCTTCCACAATATCTCCTATTTGCCTGTGTAAAAAACAGAAAGAAAACAAGAATGACAGTCAAAAAAACAGTCACAAAAAATCAAACCGTGCTGAGCCATCGGCGCACGTTGCGCTGATCCGATCGGGGACAGTCCATCCACTTGCGTTCCATTCGAAAAAAAAAAACACACATTTCTATTTTTTTTTTTAACGCTTAGTCATAACAAAAGGATGAGGGGGCACTGCAAGTTCAAGAACCAAGTTGGAAAATCTGAAAAAAGGTCGCAAAAAAACACCACATCCAAGCACATTCCTCAGAAATTGCCATGCATCAAAAACAAAGGTTGCGGATGCTTACTTGCCAACAAGATCGTCCTCTGCACTTCCATCAACCTTCGTATCGTTGTGACTCTGTTACACAAAAAAAACCCAAACACACACAGGTAAATCAGCGTTTCTTGCTTATGCTTTCACATCAATGTCCATTTCCTCACGGTCAGTCATACCAGCCCCTCCCTCCCGCCCCGATGCAACAAAGAGTGACCTCAGCCTGTAGTCAGACACTCTGCAGGGATACGCACATCACAGGTATACATATTATGACTAATATAATCAACCATCCATCGACTGATCGACTTTCATTCCAGACTGACCCTGGCCGCCTCCACCAACCGATCGCCTTTTTTGTGTTTTTTTCCAAAAAGATGAACCAGTTACAGAAAGGCCATCGGCACAACAACTGACAGCGGAGTCATAGAAACCCAAAAATTCTTTTTACCTTGATTTGTTCTAGCCCAGCGTCCAAGTCATCCTTGATGCCGGAAAGAGTGACCAGCGTTCCCCTCAAATGCGCCCTCACAGCATTCAGATTGTCGATCACTCCATCTAAAATCGACATGCGAAAAAACACACACACATTTGCCAACAAAAACAACCCATCAGGGAAGGAAAAGCAAGATCCGGACTTCGATTGCAGCCATGCAGTCACTCCTATATATAAAAATATAGATAGATAAAATAGTTAAAAAAGTATATGTATGTATACATATATATATTTCTGAAAAGAGGGGATGTGGAATGCAGTCACTGATCAATCGTTCAGAAAGGAAAAAAAAGAAGCAATCATCGGCAAGAATGAAAAAAAAACGTCGCAATCCCCCATAGATGTTGTGTGGCGGGACGATCGACGTCTGATTGCTGTTGCTGATGTGGATGGACTGTATATATATTTTATATAGTATATATATAAAAAGTAATACATATAGCTGCACCTAGAGTTTTCCTCTCTTCTCGCTCCTGATGGTGCTGCTCGAATTTCTTGGCGACATCCCACACAGCCACCGGCTTGCGTTCCTCCTCCGTCGAAATCGTCGCATTCAAAACTGCAGCTGTGTCCTGGATGGCTTGCAAAGATGCCGCAGCATCCCCTTGAACGCCCCCTGTAACAGCCCCCCGAACAAATATTAAACAGCGATTTTTGGAGGATGGGTGTTGTTGCTCCTTTGGTTTTCTGGACGTTCCACTGGCGACGAGCAGTCCATATTTGGAAAAGTATTAAAAAAATTAAAAATTAGGAAAATTACTGAAGGTTTTACTGTTCTTCCAGAATTTTGGAATTTTTTTTTGTCGAGATAAAAGCTAATTATTTTGTGTTTTTGATTTGTTTTTTTCGAGGAGCACAGAGTTCTCTGACAGAATGCCACTTCAGTTTTGGCATTCCGTTCACTGTCATTTAAAAAAAAAAGGAGGAGAAAGGGGGGGAGGGGGAAAGGGGGGGGATCTGCTGTTCTCACCGAGGTTGGCTGTTGCATTATGAACGACATCCACTGTGATGGAAACATCCTTGGCTTTCTTTTCGACTGCGGAGGCTTCTTCGACGTTTTTTCCCCTTTCCACCAGTTCTTGAGCCAACTGCACCACTTCGTTCTCCTCGTGAACAGCCCCTGTGTACCAAAAAAAAAAAGAAAAGAAAAAACAAACACGATTGGAATTCCTTCGATTTGCTCGCAGCTGCGACGATGCCATAATCGGATAAGTTTTTTTCAGGAAGCTTCCGTTTTTTTGTTCAGGTTAATTAAAACATCGTCTGTTTTTTTTAATTGCTTTTCCAAATTATAACAAATTCATCGTGACTGCCCGCCCTTCATGTCATTTCTTGTTCCCGATGTCTGAGCATATTTTTCAATTTCTGGTGTTTTTTCCTTTTTTTTTTCCCTGACAAACACACGTACGGAGAGTGGCTGTTGTGCAAATGGCCCCTGCAGAAACCCCAAAGAGCAACAGCAAGACTGCTTTCCTCCTCCTCCAAATCCATTGTGATGAAGTTCTGTCTGTGTACAACACTCATGCTGTTAGATGGGATCGGGTATGGAAAAAAGGAGGTCAAAAAAAAGGGGGAAAGAAAAGGAAAGGGGAGGTTTATTCTCCGATCGCAAGAAAAATTATCGATTTCTTTAAGGAATGCTCATTTTACTTTTAGCACAATAACATCATCTCACCTTGCTATTTGATTAAAAAAATACAAATCTGAGCGAAATGAACAGTGCCCTCCCCCCCCCCCCCAAAAAAAAAAAAAGAAAGGAAAAAGGAAGAAAAGGATGATTCTCACCACTTTTTTTTAATGTGCGACCCAACCCCCCCCCAAAAAAAAAAGAAAAGAAAAAAAAAAAAAAAGCTATTTTCTAGAAGGAGTATAGCACCGATCCATTCTTCTTTTTTGTGTTTTGTCTTTACCTGCCAATTTAGATTGCGAACCATGTGACATGTTCGTAACTTTGAGATAAATTAGGCTTGGCATTATATATGCCAAAAGAACGCCGGTCGTCGCTCCGTTCAACCCCAGAATGAAACCTACGTTCGGCAAAATCATGGCCAACCCACAGGAGAGACCTATCCAAAAATTTAACACAATTTAACAATTTAAAATTTAATTTCCGTACAAATTGCAGCGTCTCGCCTTTTTTTTTTTTTTTCAAGTTCGAAAAAATTATCTTGCTCAGTGTTATCTTCATGCAACATATATCCATATATGTATATATTCTAGCAGAAATGAAAAAAAAAGGGAAAAAGAACCCTGTGAATATGATTGATTCAACACGTGGGGATTTTTTTTTCCCCTTTCTTGAAAAAAAAAAAAAAAAAGAAAAACAACAACAAACAACAAAACAAACAAACAAAACTTAAAACACTCACCGACGATGCAGCAAGAAATGAGCCTTTTGTGGGTTTCCAATCCACAGCTTTTCCCATCCCTGCCCCCGAAAAAGTGGCTGGTCATTGGGACCAGCAGGCTGTGAGTGGGAAGGATGACTAAAGGCACTGTGCCCAGGATGTTCAATCCGTAGCCCACTTTCAGCATGCGTTCGTACACCCCCCTCATCCCCACCAACTCCAACGAACCCAAGCTTCTGAGAATATCGCCACTTATCCTGCAATGGCAACGAACCCAGACCTGAACACACATATCAAAAGCATCCTTTCAATTTCACCGCTGTGCTTGTTGTATGGGTTCATTTCATTTTTTTCGTTTTCATTTTGCCCCTTCTTTTGCCTCCCGACGGCCGGGGAAGAAAAAAAAAATCGATTTGATAAAAAAATAAAAAATAATAAACTTTGTTCATAAATAAATAAATAAATTCATACAAATTTGGTTGGTCATTCTTATTCATTTACTTTTTAGTAATTATTGTTTTATTTGGGTAAAAAAAAAACACATCAATTTCTTGAAGGCTTGCTCAGCGACACCAGTTTCCTGGAGGTGAAAAGTTGTGCCCGGAATTTTTTTTTCAACCTGATCCAATTCTTCTTTCCCCTTTGCTGACTAAAAAAAAAGCTTCGAAAAAAACCCTTTTCCTTTAAGAAGGAAAAGAAGAACGAACGAAAGAAAGAAAGAAAATAAGGTGGTGGAAAATAGCAAGACCTCCAGAAATTGCATTTCTTCCCCAAAAAAATTGAAAAAAAAAATCGATCCATCAGGTCAGGGGTGCAAAGATGCATGAATTCTATGTGGTGCTCCTGTTGCTGTTCAATTTACCTTTGTCCATAAGCCATGTAGCCTCCGAACCCCACAGCCATATATACAAGACAGCAAACGAGCATCGCCTTTGGGGGGAAAAACACACACACCACCACAAAATGCTTGTCAATCCTTCAGGGGGGTTTTTGGCATTTATTTAGCCTGTATCACATTTCTGTGAGCAGGCCTGCACTCGGCAAATCCTTGTGACATTTCCATATCAGAAAAATACCAACATGATCATTATAACAATATTTATTACTACAAAAAAAAATCACACACAAAATATATATATATACATATATATGTATATATATTCACAAGGGTTTTCTACTAGGTTTTACACACTATTTTTAGATGCAACTGTGGAGGGTTTTCTAGAGCTGACTTTATTGAGCTGGATTCTTACTAAGGGCAGGGCTAAATCACCTCATTGTGGACGGCCTTTGTTGGGCAAGTTTGCCTAATGTAAATTAAACATTCAATGATTCATATACATACACAGATAAGATTATTATTGAGGGGAAAACTCACTTGCGAAACGGCCTGGGACATTTTCTTAGAAGAGGGAGCCCGAAGCAGTGCGTACACAGGGAATAAGATTGTGTGAATGGTGAATCCATAAGCCATTACAGGAAAAGCAACCAAAATGCCTTTCGAATTCCACATTACAATTTTTCCTGCAAACAAGAAACCAAGAAACCAAGAAACCAAATTCAAATATCTCTTTATTTATTTATTTGCTTATTTATTTATTTATTCATTATCTTTTTTTTTAACATAAAGAAACAAAGATGAAAAAAGAAAAATCTCCACTCAGTGTTGAAAAAAAGGAGCAAAAAAATTCATCGAACATTGAACGAATTTTGATTCGAGTGTTGAAACTTTGAAGCTTTTTTTTTTTAAGAATAAAAAAAAGGATGCACCGACATGTGAAAAAAAAACGGGGGAGTGAATTTTTCTGAAACACTGAAAGAAACCAGCTATTTTGAGATAAAGATTAAAATAAAAAAATGGCGATCAACCACTGGCCTGAATCAACGACAGTGCAAAAAAAAGCTTTAAAAAAAATAAAAGTAATGGCACTTACATATTCACGGGTGATTTTTTTGAAGTAATTTTTGATTTTTTTTTAAATTAATTTTTTAAATTTTCTTTTAATTAATTTCGAATGCAGGTATATATACCTGCAGAGGGGGATGGAGTCAGGCCCCAAATAAGCACCAGAAAAGCGAAAAGGAAAATGAAGCCCACAGTGAAAGTTGAAACGCAGGCCATGGAGCTAGCATCTTGAATGAACAGGGCCATCGGCAAAATTCCGAACAAAGTGACAGCTGCGAAAAAAAATTGAAAAAATTGAAAAAAATTAACAAATTCTTTCTTTTCTTTTCTTTTCTTTTCTTTTCTTTTCTTTTCTTTTCTTTTCTTTTCTTTTCTTTTCTTTTCTTTTCTTTTCTTTTTTTTTTTTTGAGGATTTTACCGACCACGACCGAAACAAAACAGGCCCCCCCCTCCTTCCCGCTATATTCACCTCATCATTGAAAATTGAAAACTGGAAAAAAAATATGATAAAAACAAGGTGCAAAAAAGGTGTGCAAAAAAAAGAAAAAGAAAGAAAAGTCCAAAAGAAAAAGCACCCCCCCTACATCGATACATTCCCTCACCGATAATAACGCTGTTTCTGGAAGGCTCCGCCCCGGGGGGGACCACAGTGCCGGCGACCGACGACAAAACGTCAGCTATGACGTTCAAATAAGCCACCATCGCCCCCAGGTTCAATATCAAAATGGAGAATCGAACGGCCCTTTGACCGGTTTTCCCGAATGCGTAGGCAGCCAAATCTTCGAACGTTTTTTTCCCACTCAATTGGCTGCTGATGAGCAGCAGTTGGATGGAAAACAGGCAGATGAGCAAGATACAGAATATTATGACGCTGCCCAGCAGGGCTCCACATTCTTTGAAGGCAAAAGGGTAGCCCAGAACGCCCACCCCCAATATTCCATTGACCAGATGAAACACTGCTTCCGTGGAGCCAATACCCTCCATGGCAGCTCCCTGCGAAGAAAATTAATAATAACAAAAAAAATACAAATTTGAAAGAAATTGATGTTTACGAGTGGGGCACAAAATTAAAGGAAAACGAAAGGAAAGGAAAAGAAAGAGGAAAAGGAAAAAAGCGTTTATGCATCTTTCATCAGATGTACATGTGTAAATATTATTTTTATTTTATTTTTTTGGTTGACATTAGGGGAAATCTCTTAGTTCTGCACACAAAACATTGATAGACTGGGGGAGGGCAGAAAAAAAAAGGAAGCTGCTGCTTTTCTATATCATCTATCTATGCATTTAAACCTCGCTAATAAATTTACGAAGTAAATAAATAATAACGAAAAGCAAGTATATAAAACCATGATTTCACAAATCACTTTCGATTTGTTCAACGATTCTAGCATGCTTGTAAACGATTTTTCTGTGTGGAAAAGTCTTTCCAAAACAGTTCATATGCATTTCAATTCTTTTTTACAATTTCCCAGAAACTGTACAGAAAAGATGCAGCAGAGATATGGCCCCTCCATATTTTTCCAAACATGTATGTATTTTTTTTGTGCTGTTTTATTTTCTGCTCAAGCGGGATTTTTCCAAAGCAACGCATAAGAATTCCAAGCATTTTTTATTTTATACGAAATTTTATTCAAAATAGTCCCCACACACTTGGAAGAATACATTTAAGAACCAAAAAAAAAATCGTGAAATTTTTTTCTGAAACGCTTTTTGTTTTGACACAATTTTTTTTTTCCTTCTTTTCTTTACCATGCATGAAATCGTGTTATGGAGGTAAAAAAAAAAAAAAAATCTGATGATTACGATATTCTCACATCATTAAATATTATCATATCAAAGCATCCCTCGAACAAAGCATTTTAAAAAAATTGACTAATCATTTCCACAGGAAAAAAAACCAAAACACAAAAATAGTTCCAACTTCAAACTTTTTTTTTTACCTTGGACCTGGGCGACGCCCCCTCAAAGTATCCTGAAGCATAAACCAAGAACCTTTTTTTTCATTCCATTCACTAGACGTCCCCACAAATGGACACGAACACCCGTTTCCATTTCTAATTTTATTTCCCACCACAAAAACCCAAACCTGCATCCCCACACATCCAAAACGCGCAAAAAAAAACATCAAGGGATGTCAAAAAGTACGAACCTGCGTCGAAAGAAGAGCGTGAGCGATCCCCACCAGGTCGCCGCATACCGGGAGGAGCCCGGTTAGTTTGCGTTTCCAGAGTGTTAGTTTTCGCCTCCAAAAAAAAAAACCCGCCAGTTGATCGGCTGTACAACTTTTTTTTTTCTGTTGGTATCGAGACGAGCAAAAAGTGGTGGAGGTGGTCGCTGGATTTTGTTTCCCAAGGGGGGACCAGAAATTGCACATCAGTTGGGATGCCGTTTCAGCGACTTCAAATCGCAGTCTGTCAGTCTGACAGGATGACGAGCGGTTGTACGTGATAGCAGGGGTGGTTTTTCTTTCGGCTGCCAATTAATTTTGCCGCCGAATGCTGAATTTTGCCCCGTCTGACAGTCGGCGCGCGCCGGTCTATCTCGCGGTCGCTCGGCCGCGCGCCGGTTCTCCGGTCTACCCCGCGCTTAGTTAGCCCACTCGCTTGGCGCGCGCCAGTCGCGCTAACCCTACACCCTACACCCTAAACCCAACCCCCCTTTTTTTCGGTCTGACATACACACGCGGGTCGCCTGTCGACCGACATGCGACATCGCGTCATCAAAGGGATGTCTGTCAGTCGGGCGGCGGCAAAATTCAGCATTTGGCGGTAAAATTAAGTTTTTGCCTTTTCTTTTTCAGATCGTGTCTGTTTTTTTGTAGCAAGGGGCCAAATATCTTTTTGCTGAGTGTGAAATATAAGTTGTTTCCTGGTGGTTCGTTTTTCAACACCCCTGTTTCTATATACCGCAGATTGGCTAATTTTTGCGTTCGACTAATTTTTGGGATCGGAAAAAATCGCAAAAATTAGTGTCTTAAAAACTAACTCACCGCAAACAATGAGCGCGCGCGGAAATTCCACCAACGCAAACAAAGAGGCTGCTTTTCTGGCGTTTAAAGGGTTGGAGTTGTTGTACTTGGGATTTGATTTCATGAATGGGCTACGAGCACCGATTGAACGGGCTTTGCTTTAACCTTGCTTTTGGTTTTTTTTGGTGTGTAGACAACAGGTACCGACCTGTTTTTAAAAACTTCAAAACTTCAAATTTGAAAAGGCAATTATTTGTGCGTAGCTCTTTTTTCTGCAAAGGCCTAAATTTTATGTTTGCGACTTCATCGAATCGCAAAAGTTAGTCTCCTTAACAAATAAACACGCTACAGTTAATGCGCGCAAAAATTAGCCTACTACGGTATTTGCATTGACATTCCATTAGTAGTGTGGAGTAATATTTAAAGTGCAAAAGAAACATGCAAAAAAAAATGGTTCCTTTCTTTCTTTCTTCCCCACAACCCCCAATGGAGTACAAAAAAAGCCCAGAAAGATGAGGTTCTTTTTTGTCTGCTTGTACAAAAAAAACCCAGAAAGATGAGGTTCTTTTTTGTCTGCTTGTGTGCCAATGTGTGCCTGGAGTTTTTGTGGATGGAGTGTAGCTGAATGAACTGCTGTGTGGGAAATGTTGTTTTGTTCTTGTGGTAGATCTAGAGTGGATTGGGGTTAGAAAAAAAAAAACAGTCTGGATGATGAACTAATGTTTTGGAAGACTGGTTGTAAAAATTGCGTGTCAAATGAAGATGTTCCGAGAAGCTGGACGAAATCGACAACAGCAGTAACCAGCCGTTCGTGGACGGAGCCGGCCTGAAAAAACGCCTGCCACCTTTTGTTAGGGTTGGTTCTATGTCCGACATGAGCCATAAGCCATATCTTTTATAAGAAAAGCCCTCTCTCTTAGGCACACTTCAGGCGTACATGTCCCTGGCAATTGGTTGGGGCGAATGGTTTCGACGAAATCGTTGGATGGATCCAAAACACAGCTCGAAACGAATTCCCGCGACGGATATATGTCTTGGAAGAGGGGAATGAGGCCATGGCCAGCCACAGGTGCAAACAAAACATAACACGCCGCCAGAGCCTCCATCTTATCATCCGCACCCACTGAGGTGACCGCAGGTTCAAATCGACTGGACTGCGGAAAAGCTCAACGAGGGGATTCCATTTTTGGCGTCCATATTTAATCGCTTCTGTTCGGCTGACGCCTGCTTGCCTGCCATCCTTCGTCGTATCGGGTGTAATCGCAATCGCAACCCTAGACGCTAGCTCTCGCGCTTGCTTGTGTGGGGTCTTACATGGCGACCGGTGTTGATGCTGGAAGGACAGTGGCAACGCTCAAAATCGTGGTATCTGTGGATGATTCAGACTGTCCACCTCCAAGCACCAATGCGATTGTCCAGGGGGCGAACGGCGGCGGTGGCGGCGGCGGCGGCAGCGGTGGCCGTGGTGGTAACAGGCAGAAGCCGTCATTTCTGAGAGGCCTTAGCGCAAGAATCGATGGAGGTTGGTTTTTCGCGATTCGGTATGATCCGATTCATTTTTCTGGGGTTCGCGTTTCGTCGCGATATGAGTGGAGCAGACGCTCGATTTGCGTCACGCATGTAATGGTAGTAACGGTAGGGAATCCAGGAACGCATAAGGTCACATGCAACTTTTCACCGGGGTAAAGAATTAAAGATTCATTTTGGGGTCAATACATCTCAATCCACCCCAAACGTCCAAAAAGACACAAGATTCAGTGGGGTTGATTGTTGTGCTAGGTATCAGTGAATTCTTCAGGAAGGAGGGGGCGTTCGTTACTAGAAACCCTTGGACTGTGATATTCCTGACTTCGTTGCTGGCGGCTGTGGGTTCGCTTCCGTTGATCGATTATGGGTTCCCTGGAAAAGGCCCCTTTCCTTTCGTTCAAGAGTTGGACAAAGACCGCCTATATTCACCCATATCGGCCCCAGCCTTGAAAGACAGGGAATATGTGGAAAAAGTCTATGGCGATGATGTGCTGCTGGTAGGCACAAAGTATATATATTTTTTACAGCAAATGTGTCAAATCCTTTGCTGCGCCATTTTCAGGGTTGTTTTTTTATGTCTGCAAAGAGTTAGGGTTTGGCAAAAACAACCCTGAAAATACTGGTGGTCAAAAAGCAACTGATTTTTATGTTGGAGCCATTCTCTTTTTGTTCTAGAAAGGACTCCATGAAAAAAAAAGTGAATCAAGAAAAATCCATAAATATCTGAGAGTGCTCAAATCCTGTTTTTTGCTAAAAAAAGTTGAGAAAAACTGGTGATTTTGTTTTGTTTTCTCATTGTTTCTGTAGACTTCCGTTTTTATGGTGGCCAAGAACCCTGAGGGTGGCAATGTTTTGTCGAAATCGCACCTTCTCGAGTTAATGGACCTATGGGAAATCATTGCTGGTTTGGAGGTCAATTACGAAGGGGTCACTTATGGCTGGGAAGACGTCTGTTCGAAATCCAAACTCATTACCCTAGACAAATATACAGCCTGCAAGGTAAAAAATCCAAAATAGCTGAATTGTGCTGAAAGACGAAAAGGAAAAGGAAAGCAGCACGCAAGGTTTATTTACAACCAACAGAACAGGGGAAAAAAAATAAAAAAATGTTTCTGCAAAGTTTCCCCCGAATAAAATTGTTATCAATGTTTTGGATCCTTGGCACGTTTTTTTTCTTTCTTTTTCCCTTTTTTTCTGAACTATCTTAAAGTGTTTCACCCATTTGATATGCAGGCTTTCAGCATTTTGGATGCCTGGAATTTGGACAGGACATCTCTGCTCAACGACCCCGATGTTCTTGAAACGATCACCAGGAAAACTGTGAATGGCACTCAGGAAGGTGCAGGTTTGGCCGCCGCTTTTTCGGGGGCAATAAACGCTGCTGGCTCCCCCTTGTTTCGAGGATTGTTGCTAGGCAGCAAAGGAATCGAGTATGGCCCTGATGGGAGGTTGACTGAAGCTTCTGCATTCAGAATTTCCCTCTTCAAGAAAACCAACAAGGTATCTTTCGGACTGCTCAAGCCGACTTTATTTTTCTGTTTCGAAAAAATCCAGCTTTGTGTATGTTGTGTTTTTGACTGTAATGTCTTACTTAATTCTTTTTGTTCTTTTTCTGATAGGTGGAGCTTGATGGGAAATTTTTTGACCCTGTTGAGTTTGCATGGGAAAATGCTGTAGTGGAGGTGGTGCACGGCTGGGAGGGGCCGCTTTTGAAAGGATATGTGGGGAGCTTCAATCAAGTGGATGAAGTTTCGGAACGGGAGGTGACCAGGGAAACCTTTTGGGTCATTTTGAGTTACTCTTTGGTGGTCTTGGTCAGTCATATGGTGCTGTTCAGGAACAGCAGAGCTTTCTGCAAGATGCATCTCACATTCGTCAGCATTGTTGCAAGTAAGTTGTAAAACTCCCCCCCAAAAAAATTAAAAATTAAAAAAATAATAATAACAATACTAAATAAAATGAATTGAAATGAAATAATCCAGAAAGTATTTGTATTATTAATGATAATGATAATTATAATAATAATATTAACGTGAGAACACCAAGTTGGACAAAAAAGATTCCATTTCAGTTATCTTATTATTATTATTATTATAATTATTTTTTTTTTTGGGGGGGGGGTTGTATTTTTATTTTTATTTTTTCTTTTCTGTAAGAAAAATCGACAGTTGCACAGTACAACCCACACGTCCACAACATTTCTTCCTCAGGTTTCACGGCTCAAAATTTCCATGACTAACAGAGACCTTTTTTTTCTTTTTCCTCCGTGCTTCAGTCACGATTGCAATCGCGAGCAGCCATGGTATAGTTAACCTGCTGGGGGTGCCTTACAATCTGGTGGTCAGAACCGTCCCCTTTTTGCTGGTGGGTTTGGGAATGGACGACACTTTCGTTATCATGGGGGCTTATTCCATGGTCCCCCACGATTTGCCTTTGGAGCAGAGAATTGCTGAAACCATGAAACAAGCTGGATCGAGCATCATGGTGACGAGCGTCACTGATTTCGTGGCTTTCACCGTTGGGACGTTTGCAACCATCCCAGCAGTTCAGGTTTTCTGCTTGTATGCCTCCGTTGGAGTGCTTTTCGATTTTTTGTTTCAGGTATGAGAATTTTTCGGGTTGGTCGATTCTCAGCGTTGATGCACATTCTCCTTGGTGGGATTTTTTCCCACTGAATTTTTCCATCAAGTCCTAACCTTTTCCTTTCCCCCCCCCCTTAGGTTACTTTTTTTGTTGCATTCGTGGTGCTGGATGCCAAACGCGAGGCGAGGGCTAACAAAGGGGTTCGCTTTTTTGGACTGGGGAAACAAATCGAGAAAAAAAGCTTCCAAACGGATAGCTCCGGAGGATCTCCACCCCAGGTTAAGGACATCACAAGAATGTCGACTAATAAACAAATGCCAGGGGGTGCCGAGAAATTCGTTGGAAATAATAGCTATCCCAAGTGGTTCGGCAAAGGTCAATTTGACCCGGCAGCTCCTTCCCTGAGCAGGAGGTGAGATTCGATATATCGACCCCAAAAAGGATAAAATTCCAGGGCTTCTCTCAATTGTCAATTTCTGAACCCCTCTCCCCCCCCAAACAAAGTCCAACATTGAAATGAGCAATGCACAGGAAAATGAGACGAAAACGATATTGGTTGAATGGCCATGGGGATCGAAAAGGTTTATTTGATTTTTTGGCAGGGTCATTGGAGAGATTTTGCCCAGTTTGACACTCAGCTCAATGGGGAAAATCGTCGTCATTTTGATCGAATTGGCAACCCTGGGGCTGGCCATTTATGGGTGCACCCAGGTCTACACGGATTTCCGCTACTTTGAATGGTTCACACCGAAGGGCTCCTCTCTGGAGCGAGCGGTGCAGATCGAAGACACCTATTTTCAAGGCGAGCAATTTCCATTCAGCATCTACACCAAGGAGGCCGTGGATGGAAGGGACTATTTTTACCACCAGGAAGAACTTTCCAGATTGAGTGCGGCAGTGGTGAACTCTCCATATATTAGCAAGGAGCCCATTCCGGCGAGCTCTTGGTGGGTTGGTTGGAAACAGTGAAAAAGACAGGAAATCATGCTTTGGATAGAAAAGTTGAAGAGCTGTGTTGGCTGTTGGTGAAACGATTGAATGCACGTGTTGGCGGCGCCGCCGCCGCCGCCTTGAGTTGAAATTTCATCTGGGAACAGTGGACGATATCTTTCGACCTGGATGCCAGAAACGAGGTACACGAATGTGTCTTAATCGAATTTCCTTGCATGCGCCTAGGTATGACAATTTCCTGACGTGGAGCAGAGCGTTCAAAAGCGGGCAAGTGGACGCGAACGGGCTGGCTCCGAACGCCACCATTTTCAACGAATGGGTGAAAGAGTTTCTGGACACCAGGGGGCACATATTTCTGGACGCCGTCGTTTTCAGCGAAGATGGTTCGAGAATCGTCAGCTCGCGGATGGTCGTCTTCACCAGAGCGGTCGAGGCCATGGGGGAGCTCTTGGACGATGTCGACATAATACGGACATCTGTGGGGGAGGCGGCGCCGAATCTGGAGGCGTTCGCGTATGGATTCGCCTTCCCGTTTTTGGACAGCTTCAGAACTGTGACGTCGGAGACGATCAACAATGTTATCAGCGCGGCGGCGGCGGTTTTCTTTATTTGTTTGTTTATTCTGGCGGATTTTGTGACGACTGCCTGCGTGGTGCTGATGATCGCATTGACCGACGTCTTCCTGTTCGGTGAGTTGCCACAGAACCGCTATTCGCTGGCCGCTGATTCTCAGGATTGACATGCAGCGTACGCTTGACCTAGTGGTCGCAATCAGCATAAAGACATGAAAAGTACCGAGTTGCAAAACAGATGGACTCATCATTGTGTTTTTTTGGTGGGATTTTTCAGGGTTCATGCATTTCGGTGGGCTGCAATTCAACATCGTCACTTCCATCAATATCATTCTGGCGGTGGGCATCGCCGTGGATTACTCATCCCACATCGCCCATTCCTTTTTGGTGGCCACCGGAACTCGGGAAGAGAGAGCCCAAAAAGCACTCTACCACATCGGGGGCGAAGTGTTTTCTGGAGCGTTCACCACATGGGTGGCAGTCCTCGGCTTGGGGTTTGCATCCCACTACATTTTCACCGTGTTTTTCAAAATGTTTTTTGTCATTGTGGTGGCTGGGTTGTGGCATGGGCTGATTGTGCTGCCTGTGGTGCTGAGTTTGGTAGGATCCAGCTCGTATCGAGATTGAGGGGGGGGGAGGGTAAAAAGTAACCCACCTCCGGCAGGTCTACTCAGGTGTGTTGCAGGAAAGATTATTCGATAATGAGGGCAGTTAGGAAGTCCCTTTTTTTTTCAATGGAGCAGGAATCTCCGTGAGCTAATAAAAAGAAGTGTTTAGTTTTTTCGCCAAGGTCGGACTCAAAACGGACCGTTGGGGTTGTCGGGTTTTTTTCTTGTTTTGCCCTTGATATTCTTTGGGAAAGAGAAGTGAGGGGGGGTGATCGACCAAGGGGGGGAGGAAAATCACTCTTTCGCTCGATGTTGTGGTTTTTTTATTATTTTTTTTGGGGGGTGGTGGCTTCTTTACATAATCTGTGAATATGTGGAAATAAATCATATTCATATTCAAGCACCGGAGAACTGATGTCATTTCAATAAACTTGGTTTTTGAAATTTCAAGGACAGTTTTGTGATGTTGGCCATCAAGAAAAAATGTACATCAAAGAAGACTAGAGAAATAACTCCGTGGCCTGATTGTTGTTGATAGATGCCGGGCGGCATCTTCGCGTGTAATTATGTTCAAACATATAAATTTGTTTCTTGTTGAAAGATTCACCTCTGATTAGAAATTACCTTTTCTCCTTCACATTGGGAGTTTGTTGATTTGATTCGATTCAATAAGAAAGAATGGTGAAAAACATCCAGCAATACCTTCAATCATAAATGCCACTCATACTACAATGTGCTGAATAGCGGAGGGTTTCAATTTCCCAAAGTCTCCTGACGATGGAAAACCACCCAAAAAGCAAACATGGGAAAGTGTCCAATTTTTAGTTTTCCTCATGGTCTGACTGTCTCTGAGAGGATGCAGAATGGCGAGGGGTTGAGTTGGGATGAAGAGGCAGCCACTTTGGCCGGTTACCTACACAAGGGTCCATAATTATTATCGAATTGAGAAGAGGTCGTTGGTTTGGTTATGTAATCTCAGCCCTTCCACAAAATGGTGCTGAGTGTCTGCTCAAACGAGTAAATTTAACATTTGATTGACTTTCAAAGGGAATGGATTGAGGATATATCATTGATGTAATATCACTCTTCAAAAAAAAGAGTTGAAAAAGGGTGAAGAAAAAAAGTGTGACATTGTACCGTCCAAACAAAACAGTCTTAGCAACAGCAAAAAAAAGCATCTCTCAACCTCCCTTTTCCTTCCTCTGCTATTTTTGGACGGACCGACTAATCATGACTACCTCGTAAACAGACAGAGATTCCCTGTGTAAATTTTGCCCCCTCTGAAATCTCCACTCCCAATACATAAGCAGATATCCTATTTATCTTTGCTATAGTTGATCCTCGATGGCTGCCCAGTCCAAAAACGACCAATTCATCGATCAGTCATGGTTGCTTCGCCCGAGCCGCCGGCGGCTGACTGAGAATGAGGAGGACAAACTTTGCACTACCTCTCTTTTAAAAGCATGGGAACAAGCTCCTCCCTCACTCTCAACATAAACTAACCTACCTGCATGTACACTACAAACCACCCCTGGACGATGGGTTCTTGATGCATTCCTGAAGAATCTGCAGTGGAAAAAGAGAGCTCGATCAGAAATCACCCATAAACTTTCCAAAAGGACAGGAGGCACTCGCCAGCTACTCATTTCAAGAAAGAAAATAAATAACTACAAGTGAATAATTTTTGCTGTTTGGAGAAGACAGCGAAGAGGTGCTTCTAAACGAATAAATAAATAAATATGAGTAAATAATTTTTTGTTTATACTATGTGCATAACTACACACAAATAGACAGATATACCCCCCCCCCTTTTCTTTTGCAATTTTGCTTCAGACCTTTGAGAAAAGAGGGGAGGAGCATTTTATTGAAACTCAAATCAAATAATTCTGGGTAAATGAATTCATTTATTCGAGCAAAACATCACTCTGAACAAATAACACCCAGCGCACATCCATTACTTGCGCAGCGGATGGTGATGGCAAATATATTAATAAATAAATAAAAAATAATAATAATAATAAAAAAATGCTGAGATTGCAAATCCTCGAAATATATATATATATATTTGCTTTTTGGAAAAAGTGCACAATCTTCCAGCCTCTCTGGGATATATAGATTTTTTTAAAGAAAAAGACATCATGGTGGATGCAATACATTATTTCCCCTCACCTGCTCTATCTGGTTGTATGCTGGTTTTCCCCTGGTGCCAACAATTTGCTTCCTCCATGCAACCAGCGCCACCGATTTTTGACACTGGCTTTCCAAAAGAGAGGACCGCACTTCCTTCACAAGAATCTGCAAAGAAAAAAAAATACATTTCCATGGCAAAGCGATAAAGCCTCTGTTTTTTCTCAAGTGCTTGTTGACCCTTGGATGTGATATGCATATTTTTAGAAAATAAATAAATAATTGAGAATCCTGTCTATTTTTTTCTTGGCACGAAATACAGCCCAATTGTTTTAGAGGGTTGTCATAACTATTGCATATCAAGCAAATGGTTTAGGATAATGTATTTAAATTAAAAAAAAAAATTAAAATTGATCGGTCCACATGGTGAAAGCAAAGCTTTCATGTTGTTTTTTTTTCCAATGAAAGGGGCAAGCGTAAAGAAGTCGAAATCATTTTCCCCCCTTGAAAAAAAATTAAAATATTAAAAAAATTCACCTTGACAATCTCAGCATGTCCTTTTTCGCAAGCTTTCATCAGGGCAGTGTTCCCCTGACTGTCTTGTGCCTCGACATCAGCACCTCTGTTCACAAGTGCCTGAAAATTAAGTTTGGGTTCATATCAGATTTACAGATTTACATATTCCTCAATAAAAAATAAAGTAAAAGAAAATCTGAAAAGATCCTGAATGGTACAGCAACTTTGGGTTAATACCACAAAGACACAAAAACGACAGAAAAAATAAAATAATGTATATATGTATATATATGTATTTCCCAAAAATAATAGAAAAATACACGATAAAGTAAGAATTTTCTATGTCAGACCATTGCAGATGGCATTTAATGGGCAAGTTTGCCTGGTGCAAATTTAACATTCATTCATTCATTCGCGTATACACATTTTTGATTTTGGGCAAGAGAGGTATCAGCGTTCGACACTTGAGCTCCTGAGTTTTGGGAATTCTCTTGCCTTGTGTAAAACTCCACTTGAAAAAAAAAAAGAAAATCTTGTAAGATGAAAAATTCTGAAGGCAAAAATAGGTTTGGCCCCCTATAATGGAGTATCGAAGGTTTGATGAAACAAAAGCAAATTGGAATTAAAAAAATAAAAAAATAAAAAATGGAAATGATGAGATTATAAGTTGTTTTTCTTTTTTAAAAGTACCTTCACGATATTTTCTTTACCCAAATAAGCTGCTTCAATTAAAGGAGTGAATCCGAGCGACGCCCTCCCCTCTATGTAGGCCCCCTTATCCAGCAGATCCTGAAATTCAAAATTCAAATCAAATTCGTTTTTTGTAAGGAGGGGGGGGGGGGGGGGGGCAAGAGATTATATGTGTTTAACAAAAAACTCTTAGGATGCAATTTAAGAGTCCTAAATTGTATTATTTATTAATAATAATAATTCTTATTTTACACTCTTTTTTTGCGATTTTCTTTTTTTGCCAAATTGAATAATTCATGACTCAATGCGAAAAAGTAAAGAAAAAAAAAGCTTTCGAAAAGGATATGTAGGGGTGTTACAAGAAAAAAATGAAAGTCAAGAATTCTGACAGAAAAGAGCCAAACCATCAATTTTTCGACAGAAAAAAAAATCAAAAAGCCAAGAAAAACAAGCCTTGGCAATTTGAACCTGAAAACAAAATGCACTTTCCCATTCCAAAAGTATCAAAACAAGCTGTCTAGTTTAAGGAGCCTTTTTTTCCCTCTCTGTTGAAAGCGTGCTGAATTATAATTTTCCAAAAAAAAAAAAAAACACAGGAAAAAATACCTGAACGAGAGTCAGATTGCCACCCGAAACGGCGGCACATAATGGTGTCGTAGAAACTCCTTCTTTCCTTTCGAGATTGGCACCTTTTGAAATCAGCATCTGAAAAAACCAAAAAAAACACAAAAAAAAGCATGCAACACTGCTGGGAAAACGATGTTCCAGAATTCCACGAAAAGCAGCTAAAAATTCATATCTATATGTATATATCCTGTCTTTTTTTTCCCCTACACTCCTTTCTAGAGCAACGAACAATCTCAAAAAAGTGTTCATATATTGATATCGACCTCCATTGCAGCATCTCACCTCGGCGGTTTCATGTCTGCCGCCACGACAGGCTCTGATCAAAGCAGTGCACCCGTACTCATCCCTGCCATCGATGTCAACACCCCATTCAAGAAATTCCTGGTGGCACGATCGACAGACATACACCAATGGTTGGATGCCTGTGGAAACTCTGGAGTGCAAACCACCCAGAAATGATACTAATGAACAGTTTTTCGAGGTTTTTCGAGGAAAAACGTCGGAATAACAGCGCTCTTTATTATCGCTTTACTTAATCAAGCTGGTGGCAGGATCTCGAAACGAAACAATCGATTTTTTGATATTTTTTGTTTTTTTTACATGTCGGCCAATAATAGTGACAGTTGATGATCAACTGATAATTGAAGCACCAAATTCTGCTACACCCTTCATCGTATATATTATCGTTTTTTTTTTTCGTAAACGCCAGAAATTTACCAAAAAACAGAAAATAGTGTGGGGCACACCATTTCTGAAATCTATTTTACACTTCCTGTTAATGTTTTTGGTTTTTCGATGAATCAGTGTGGCCTGCACTATTACTGGGGTAACTCTATTAAAAGACCCACACTAATAAAATACGAATAGAGGGTGTAGCTGCCACTCACTGCGACAGCGGTGGTGTCGCCATTTTTTGCAGCTTGGATCATGTCCCGTGAAAAGTCCTGTCAAAAAATAACATAAAAAAAAAAGGTTTGCTTTCAGAAAACCCACTGTAACACGTCAATCAATTCAAAAAAAAAAAAAGTGTACCAGAAAGATACAAAAAAAACATAAGTGAAAAGTGTGAAAAAAAAGTGAGTGGAACTTGCCCTTGAGAACGGAATACACTCCTGAAAAACAACTCATATCGATTGATCGTTTCTTTTATTTTGTTTTCTTACCCTTGGAATCTGAGGCAGCCCGTAACATATTTCAGAAATATAAATTTCCACCTCGTCCACATCCTTGCCTATGATTTTCAGATCTAATTATATCTATTATTACTAGTATATTAATCATTAGAATCTGCTTGTTTGGCTAAACACACTGTACCGCTGCCTCGTTGATCGGAGCACTGCTGGACTGATCTGCTGATCCTCCTGCCCCACCCGTCTCTTTTTTTTCACCATCATCCTAGCCAGCGACAAAAAAAAAAAGACATCAAGAAAACGAAAAAAAAAAATCTTTCAACAAAACAATAATAATAACGATCAAAACAACAGTCCTTCCCTTTTCCAAAAAAAAAAAAAAACAACAACGAAAAACGGCCAGAACTCCTCCAGAAAGGGGGATATCCCACATGACTCATTTGCATGGTGGACGGGGTATGTGTGTGTGTTTTTTGTTTTTAATCATTCTTAAAATTAATTTCAGATTGAATGCGAAAGAAGTGTTTTTTCTTTTTCAAAAAAAGCCATACCAATTCAACCCAGTCGGTTTCCAATTTCCATGCTTCGATTTTCTGTTTGATTTCATCGTTCGCAACGAGGGTGACTTCTTCCAAATGCTGGCCAGTGATCGGACATCGTTTGTGCCCTCTTTCAAAAAACCACTCCTCGGCGAAACTTTTTTCAATCGGTGTTTCGACCGGGGACTCCTTTACGGTGACTGGTTCATTCATTATGGTTCCGGTCAATGGGCAAAACGTCCAATCGGGGGGGTCCAGCGTCAATCGAACAGCCACTTCCAACAGCATCTCGTTGAACAGCCTGGCACGCTCATCCTTCTCGGTTATGCCCTTTCTGATTTCTTGGTTGAGAAATTTGAACAATGCTGGGAGGTTCCCCTTTAAAAATTCCAAAAAAAAAAATCAAGACCCATCCCAAGCACCTTTTTTTTCAGGTTTCTGTTTGGTTTTTTTTTTTTTCCATTCTTTACGAAACGAAGCATATATACGGACTCTGGAACATGATATTTAAAAAAAAAAAAAAACACGTCACAGAAATGCTGGCATGTCGGCGAAAAAGAAACACCAAAATAGACAAATGACATGTGTAAAAAATACCTGCTTGTTATCTTTTAACCATTTTCATTATTATTATTTTTTTAGCCCGGGTTGATCATTGCCCACAGCTTTTTTGAAACTATAAACTCATAGATTAACTTCACTATTCGACAGTATGGTATCTTTTCACTTTTTATTTTTTACTTCTAAATAGTCTTACCTCGCAGTCATCAGCATCGTAAAATTTTGCTATGTTGAGCATGAAATCTTGTTTTGCCTCATCCCTCGTGACCACTCCGTTCATTAATCTGTCTATTGTCTGGATTTAAAAAAAATAAGAAACATAAAAAAAAATTGGATTTTTAATTTGCAAATACAGTTGGGTTTGTGTTAGCTTCCCATCGGAGAGGCAAAAAAAACACTGTGTAAAAAAAAAACACACGTATGGGAGGGTGCCAATATTGTTTTCCATTTAGCCCAATTAAAAAATACATATTTTTATTAAATAGAAATTGGATTGGGGAAAGGGGGGGGGGGGCGACTTTGGAGATGGGGAAAATATCAGATGTCTGACTCAGCCTTTTTTTTTTCAAACTTTTGTGAGATGGGCTGCACTCGGAAAATCTTTACCTTGAATATGAAACATTTCAATATGAAAACACATTATTTTTGCAAAATAATTAAAAATAAATAAGTAATATTCCTAAATACTTTTTTTTTTCATGTTCATGCATGTATATATAAACCCACATAACCATTTCCAAAAAAAATCAAACCAATGTTTTTTTTTTCTTTCTAAAAAATTACATATCTCTTTTTTCTTTTTCTTTCAAGAAAATTAAATATATTTTTTCCTTTTTTCTTCTAAAAAAAAATTATGTGAAAGACTCACTTTGCTGAGTTGAATCCAAACGGCTTGATCTTTGGAGGAAACCTCGCTCCGAAAAGTGACTTCTTTGCTTTCCTGTTCCAGGAGACTCAAACTTTTTTTGAAGGATGCTGCTTTCGATTGAGATCTCGATGAATCGTTCTTGGCCGCAAGAAAACTATTCGTCGTGTTGAGGGCTGCACTAGAAAATATCACCATCAATAAGACAAAAAAACCACACGTTTTTTTTTTTTTTTAAATTAAATTATTTGTAGTTGTCTGACTACGGGGACGGCTTATATTCATTAAAAAATTGTGGAAAGGGCTGATTCAGTTGGGTAGTTGCTGTGCAGTTTGTACAGTTTTTTCTTTTTCAAAACGAAAAGAAAAAAAGCAGCCATTCCTTAATTTAATAAAAAAAAATGTCTGTCACGGATAAAATCGCCACATCAATTCTCATTGAAAAAAAAAAAAAAAGGCATCAAAAAGTGGTGCCAGAAAATGCAATATCTCACACACCTGTCAGCAGCAAATTCAGATGTCCCATGGACTCCTTGAATTCACCATTGTATTTGTCAGCAAACAGAAACTGCTGTAGTGGCGACATTGATCCCGCTTTCCTCACCAACACTTCAGCGAATTCCAGTTCGCGTTCCAGCTGGGCCAGAAACGTGAAAGCGCTCGGAGAAACGCCCTCGTCCGTGTAGAACTCGATCATTTCCTTCGCAATCATCGTCAGGCCGTACACCGTAGTACCCAGCATTTCGCATGATCGCTGGTTGCTCCTCGCGGTTTCGGCCGTCTCGTGAATTCTGAACCCGATATCGACCAACGTGATTATCGTTTCCATCCTGCGAGCGAAAAGCAAGCAGGAACCAGGATTCGATCATAGATCTCCCTCGTTTTCTTCTCACGATTGAATCGGCAGCAGAGAATTGGCCTAACGGACCTTCGCTGGGGACCGCGAGCGCCGCCCCAAGC
Organism: Bryopsis sp. KO-2023; assembly: GCA_030272585.1. NCBI lineage: Eukaryota > Viridiplantae > Chlorophyta > Ulvophyceae > Bryopsidales > Bryopsidaceae > Bryopsis > Bryopsis sp. KO-2023. Next base: position 1,581,684 of record BSYQ01000005.1, read on the forward strand.
AAACTCCCCGCGATTCAACTCTTTCGAGGTTATTTTTTTTCCCGCTCACCCAATCAGCTTTTCGCTTTCGCAAAAGAAGAAACGATTGCCTCGCCACGTCCCGACCTCGTTGAAAGTTTTCGGGTGAAACGAAAAGGTGTGGGAAAAAGAGTGGCGCTCCACCTGGAGGGAAGTCCCCTCCATCCATTACGATCGAACAAACCATCACTACAAACGCTCACAGCCCTGTGACGCGACTGTGAAAGCAAACAAACGAGCAATGGATAATCCACCGTCAGGCTGAAGTGAATGTGGGATGCGGGAGCATGTTGGTGGTTGTGTGGTTGGAAAAGATCATCCACCGAAAGTGCCAGCGACTTTTTTTTCAGATTTTCCTGGTTGGGTTGGAGTGGAAAGAGCGCAAACCGACGTTTTGAGCGATGACTGGTGAGCGTTACGGCGTTACGTCCAGTACCACAAGCGTTTTTCCTCCATGACGGATATGGAAGAGCTCAATCGATGAGGATGTTATGGACAATTGCACACCACAGAAAAGGAAAGACCCCCCCCCTCCCAGGAATTAAAAAAGAAAAAACATAGCTTTCAAAACCCACTATGCAAATACAGTATCGATCCGTACAAGTGTCAATATTACATCAACCTCAGTCATGCTACTTTACCATTCCACGGACCCCCCCCCCCCCTCCCCCCCAAAAAAAACAAAAAAAGGCACAAAAAAAAGGGAAAAATAAGGCAGTCTGCTAATCCCTGGTTCATGTAGTTTTCTTCCCAGCCCATGTCCCATGCAAATGATTCAACACCCCTGCCAACTGTTCGGGGTCCTCCCATGTTACGACCGATGGGCAGCTCTGGTCAAAATGATTATTTTCGCTGTCTTCAGTTCCGGACCCCCCTGCAGCTCGTGAATTGACGGATTCCCCGTTTGAGGGCGAAAATGGGCGATCGCTTGCTGTTTGAATGGGAAAGCCGTCGGTTGTCAATTTCTGGAGCAGCGGGGTCATCTTCTTCTTTCCTGTTTTAGGGGAAAAAAAAAGAAGTGAATAAGTGAAAGCGTTTAAAGAAAAAAAAATCAATTTTAGGGCAATTGCTTGGATGTGGGTAAAAGGGGGTTCAGCTCATTATTGTTGGAGAGCATTTGCAGACGTGAGGTCCATCCACTGTCAGACGATTTCAAATTTATGTATGATGGTAAAGTAAAATAAAACGAAAATTGACATTAAAACAAATAATAAACAAATAATAAATGAATACATTTATATGTGTGTGTGTGTGTGTTTGCACCTGGGTATGAAGTTCTTGCCAAAACAAAATCTGAAGGTCCAAGTTTTGTGCTAGGACAATAATCGCCTCCTCCATCCCCAACGTAAATGACAGAATCGTATTTCTGTCCCAGCAACAAGCCTTCCATTATCTGTAAAACACCCAACACCAAATATGCACCGCCGCTTTTTTCAAAGGCAAAAATATAATTAAAAAGAAACCCGCCGGGATGGGGAAAACCTTCCAACAGAAATATGACCCAGGCCCCATTAAAAAAAAAATCCATGACTGAATAGTTTTTTTTTTTCTTGGCCCCATCTTATCGTAATTTTTTTTTCGTTTGATACTTTCCACGCTCCATTATTCGTTAATTTTGTTTTTTTGGTTTTCGTTTTTTTCGATTAATTTAAAGAAAGAACGAGTTTTCGTAACAGTTTTAAAAAGAGGCTACCAAAAAAACCCAGCAAACAATGGGAGGGAATAAAAAAGCAACTGACCTGTCCTTTACATAAATTTGACGGGCAATTTTCACAAAAATGTGACTCCGTGTGGTGGGGTCCAACTCTCAGAGCACCGTTCTCGAAACTCCCAGGATTTGTGAATATCTCCTTGAAACAGCTCTAAAAAAACACATTCCGTACAATTAGACTAAAAAAATGCATCAGCTATCTGAGATCACTGAAAATTTTGGCAAACAAGTTTTCTTGCAACTTTTGACAATTGATACCTGGTTTTCATGCGATCGAGGGATTACATAAAAGGTGAAAAACCGAAGTTTCTTGATAAGACGTAATTGCAAGAAAGAAAGAAAGAAAGAAATCCGAAAAAGAGTGAGGGAGAGGGGATAGGTCCACCGATCTCTTGGACCGTGGGAATTCTTTTATTTTTTGAAAGAAATCAAAAACAGAAAGCGTTTGAACTTCGAGTTAAAAAAAAAATAAAAAAAATAGAAGTAAATGTTTGAAAATGGTTAGCAGGGGACTCAGATTATTATTAGTACCATTATCAATATTACAAAAAGTTTGCAAGCAATTTCATTTTTTTTTCTTACAAAAAAGAATGGGGAAAAAGGGGGAGAATAATTCTGCGAGCTGTGGAGCAGATGCTTGCCTTCAAATCATGAAACGTCAATATCTCCTCGATGAACACCGAATTTGCATCGCTGACGATGACCATCTCCACGTTTTCCAGACAGCCCAATTCCTTCAAGCCCTATTTACAAAAAAATATAGAAAACATCTCCTTCCAGAAATAACCATGCATACAAAAGAAAAAAAAACCTTTTGAATTATTTTTTGGGGGTGGGCTAGTCTTGTTTTCCGTGCAAGATTTAATCCATACACGGAAGACTATTTCATGGTGGCAAACAAGCAACCATAAAATAAAGTTCTTTTTTTTTTAGGGGGGGGGGGGGATTCGATTTGATTTAAAAACTAAAAAGTTTTTTTTCCCTGGCGTACCTTGGCAATTCCTGGATGAAGAGGAACGGTGTGAGAAGCCTTCCGTATGTCAGACTCAGTCACTCCTTTTTCTTGATGTGCATGCAAAAAAGTTTGATCCATCAATTCCGTCCATCCTGGGCATTCTCCTCTCAACCTGCACATTGAAAAACAAAATCTCATTGGCTGCTCTTTTTTTACTTTCCGGAGATGCAGGGAGGGTAGTCTTTTTTTCTTCTTCTCTTTTTTTTTTTGGGGGGGGGGGGGGGGAGTGCGATGTCGATGTCGACCAATGACAGAAACCCCTTTCGGCGGTCCAACCACCTACGGAAAAATCGGAAAAATCGGGCTCTTCATGTGGAGAAAAAATGATGTTTCTTTCGATTTCAAAAAACGCACCTGGCGAAAATATCGGAAGCCCCCACTTTGTCGATCACCCATGGATCGCTGTTTGCGTCGACCAGCGACCAGTCGAAATCCCAAACGAAAAGGACTCGTTTCATCTGTGATCGGAAGGCAGGTCGTGAGAAAAAAATCGGCAGCTTGACTAACTTTTTCTGCTATTTTCGCTCAAACTGACGTTCGGTTTTTGTAAAAGAATCCTAGATACATGCAGTTTTCGGGAAAAGTGTCGGGCACTGCAGATAGATGTTGGAAGTATGGAAAATTTCCATTGGAAAGACTAATGGCGGTGAGCGTTGTCGCAACTGCCGCCTCCCCGCCGCCACGATTTTTTGCAACCAAAAAAAAAATCTGCATCCCCCTGCTGAAAAAAGATTTCTATAATATTTCTGTTTTTTTTTTGTTTTTTTTTTAAAGCAAGACAAAGAAAAAATATATCTCCACCATTTTTGTTTTCACCCTCAGCAGTCAATTTCATGGATTCGATATATCACCTTTTTCAAAATTTTGTGCTTGAATATCTGGACGATGTGCACCGGATTGATGAGATGGTCGCCTTCCATTACGGAAAGCGTGCGCCAGCAAAAACCTTGCGAACTGCACGCATGCAGGAAATCGATGGTCTCCTCCCTCGGAGGAAATGCAAAAACCACCTAAGAAAAACACACTTATCCGCACACACATACATGGATTCTGCTATGTAACATCTCTGTATTGCGCAGGTCGGTAAACCCCGGAAAATCTGCATAAAACAAGGTTTTGATTTTCGGGCAAAGTGCACACCTATCTAAACAAGTGGTGAACACTACAGATACCATTTTTCTTTTTTCAAAAATCTATATATACAAATATACATATATGCATATCTATGCTGAAATCCTGATGCAGCCTGTCCGCTGAAAATAAGTAACAGATTTTGCCACTTCAAATGAGTAATAAGGTCGACCAGATCATCCTGTAAACACTCGACGGTGTCGTTATTTGGCAATCACATGGGTTGGTGAATAATTCTGTCCCGCTCTGCTTTCAGAATTCAGAAACATCGAGTTTGTCAAAATCTTTGCCAGAAACTTCATGCTGGGACGGTGCTGGTGGTGGTGGTGTCATTCAAAAGTCCAGTTATTGGAGACTAGATCTGTTTCGACTGCACTGGCAAGGGCGTTCCCACCATGGCTTTCTTGCAAGCGCTGAAAGTCCTGATCAATGGAAGGTAGTGTTTTGGATCGTAGCAGATGTCACAGCCCAGCACAAAATCGAAAGATCCTTTACGGAAAATCGGATCGGTTGGGAAAGGCCGGTCCCACATCAAAACTCGAATGGAAGCTCTCGACGTGCCACCTGCATCAGGTCACCCTCCAGGGATTTTTGTACTGCTTTTGCAGAATACGTTCACCAGACTCGAAAAATCGAAACGAAATACAGCAGACAATCACATCTCAAAAACTCAAAAAATAAGATGGCGTTTAAAAAAAAAAATACCGAAAAAAAAATTAACGATGGTGTCACCCCCTTGCCTCGTTTCTCTCTCAAAATTTTTTTTCCAAAATTTTCTTCAATGTTGCGTTTCAGCAGGGGAAGCATTTGCGGCTGATCCGTGAAAACCACTTTCGCACCCCTCAGCAGAAACGCCTGATCACCAAACCAATCCTTTCATTCGGGGCACATGTCAAAAATCGTAAAACACTTATGGAGGCCTACCGGACATCAACTTCTTGAACAAGTTTCAGCAAAAGAGATTCGCTTTCCGAAAAGATGCACCGTTCACTGCACGGCAATAGACATGCATCATGATGCATTGCATGCATTGCATCTCGGAAATTCTTCATCAAGATGTGACCTAATATCAGCATCCAACATGGACAAGATTTCTTTCATCACTGATTCTGCAGCACAAACTGGTGAGGAGATTTTCAGGCTTTCCAGATGTAATGGCATTGGCACATGAAAGCCACCTGTCCTGGAACCCCGAGCCCAGCCCCCAGCTCCAAAATTCGTTTCCTTCGGAACAAGGCATCAGGAAATCTTGCAAAATATCTGACGACCTCCTGTCCCGACGTCCAGAGTTGATTCCCGATGCAATAGCCGTACAGATGGGCTGGGTCAGACAGAACCACCAAAGACTCGTCTCGATTCACAGGAATCTCGTATCGATACAACCCCTCGTTCGTTTCGTGAGGAGTTTCCGATGATTTCGTCACGTGCCGTCTTTTTGGGGGCGGGGAGGTCATGGCTCGATCTCTTTGCTTGGGTGCATGTGCCAGGAGGCCAACAGCGTGAAAACAACGGACCGCATGTGATTTAGCGAGGAGCGGCATAGGAGGCGTCAGCTCTTGAACTTGTATGAGCTTCGTCCGAAAGGTAGCTTACTCTGCGCCACGTGATCATCACGATGTGACGGCTGCCACATTGGAGCGCCTGTTTGTTGATTTTTTCTGCATCCTGGCTGTGTCGTGTTTTCTGGAAAAAAAAATCTGTTTTTCGAGCAGGTGCTTTTGGTGAATCGGGAAGAATTGTGAGCTCAGGAAAATACCAGGGTGGCTTATCATGTTCAGCTAGGCAGATGCAGGTTCAATGTTGGGACATTCAGTCAGACTCAAAAAAGTTGGCTTAAAAACACTGTTTGGTGGAAAATTGCTCCTCCTCAAACCTGTTGTTGGTCACCACAAACAGAATAACCTTTTTGTTTTTTGTCTGTCGTTTATTTTACTTTTTGCTTTGCTCCGCGAACATTCAAAAGACAGCACACAGCTTTCAACACATTCCATCTACAATCAGATTTGTTTCGACTGGAATGTTCCAGTATGAGACAGTAGGAAGAAAGGGCTTCACTTACAATAACATCTCTCTCTCTTTCTCAACCTTTATTTGTCAATAAGAAAGAAAACAATTCCCAAACGACACCAAGAAACAAGAAGAAACTAAATAAGAAAAGCCAATAAAAACCAAATGCACAAGAATAGAAAACTTCATTTGAACAGATCGACTTCTCAGGGGTTCTTTCAGAAAACTCCATTCACATGAGCAACATTTGAACGTACAGCACGGCTCCTTGCGAAAAAAGAGTCAATTTTCCCCCAAAACCCGCAAACAAGTGCATTCACAGAGGTGTTACTTTCCTTCCCCTTTTCTCATTGCTTTAGCACCCCATGGAAAACAGTAAAAAAGAAGATTCATATAATAGACTGTGCTGTGTCGCAGAATTAAAAAAAATTATGTTCCACAAAACAAAACACCGATTCCTCGATTCCTCCATTTCAACCTCGCATGGTTGAAACCTGGCAAATGCCACCTTGCAACTGCCAAGATCAGGCAAATGTCCAAGAGCAGGTTATTGAAAGCTGGAGGCCTCCACACCCTATCCTACTTCTAGAACAGGAAAGGAATCATTATTGGACCAAATCATTAACTCCTTAATATTAGAAAAGAACACGATTCAATAGCCACGCCCACAATCCAAACAAAGCCCTTTTTGTCCCGCTGCCGCCGCCTCCGCCTCCGCCACTCTGTCGAATGAGCCTCGCAAGCGATAACGACACCACCCCGCCGTTTCATCGGTTTTAGAATGGAGGGTACTGCGTTCCAGCTCCGGCAAGACGACGGCGAGCTAACCGGCGACCCACAAGATCGTTCACGTCGTCGACGAAATCCGGAGCAACGACAAGCGCCAGTGCATCTGCATCCGCTCTAGCACGCCTACCACCCCTACCACCGTCGTCGTCACTGCCGCCGCCAGCAATAGCTGGTCTACTCACGCACAACAGGAAAAGCGCAGCCACCACGAAGAAATTCACCATACGAGCCATCCTGCACTCAAGTAAAAGAAACAGCCATCTTAGACCCTCATTCCGCAGCAAGAAAGCAGGAGCAATGCGCTTTCAAATGTGCCAATCACTGTGCTGAAAACTCCCCCTGGATCTAAACGTGAGCCTGGGGTTGCGATCGAAACCTTGTTTTTATGAAACCAGGCCCCCAACCTGACGGGAAAAGCGGTGCGTGAGCAGCAAAGGGCGACAACCACTGTGGGATCCTGGAAACGACGGGCTTCCTGCTAACGATTTGCACGAGTTCGGACTCTGATTGTGGTGTTGGGAAGCGCCTAGTCACCTCGTCTCTGACCCAACATTGTGAAGGTAAGGATGTGATTGATGCACCCATGTCTTCCCGTTTTTCCTTTCGGCCAGCGAACGTCGCTGTCGGTGGACCCTTGGACGTCCGCCAACGTAATTGCGGCTGTTTTTGCTTTTCCAGCACCGTGCTTCAGCGGTCGATTGGGTGGTGGATGGCTGTTTGGATGATCGCCCAGATCATCGGCTGAAAAGCTTTCCCTTGAGGGAGCCAGAAACGATTCACAAGAGCTAGGAAGACAAACGCGTCTTGTGCGGAAAATTTCAAGCGTTTTGCAGTGCACGTTTCATGAATCGCAACATCCAATGTGAAGTAGTCGCATTGAGATGGGCTGATTCAAGTTTTTTTCAGCAACGAAACTGCTGAACTCCTCCTAAAAAGTACGACCCCTGTTCCAACCAAAGTATGGGTTGGTCTCTGAAAAAAGGGAAATTGGGGGGGGGAACAAGGACCCTTGCCGGAGAACCTCTCCACTGGAGGTGCAATTCACCCGGATTGATCTTTTGTTTTGGGCTTGTTGATGGAACACGAATACTAAAACACCACGAATGAGTTCACAATCGTTTATAAACGAATTCGATGCCCTCCAGCATCCGTATTTTTCCACTGCAAGGAATTTAGAAAGCAGCTGTTGAATCACAATTCTAAAGATGACTAATCAATAACAAAACGGCCTTTCAAACAATATGGTACACATATCCGCACTGGGCAACAGAATTTCCTTTCAAAACATATGATACACACAGCTGCACTGGGACCTCAACACAGCTCCTATGATGATGGAACAGGGGAAACTGTCCTATCCAACTACATGCAGCTCCTGGGTCAAATCTGATGTCGCACCACCTCTTAAAGCAAGAAATCCATCAGGTCATTCATTGCTGCAAACGCCTAGAGTTACACGCATCATCTTTGTTCTCTTTGCCACACATCCACATCCATACATAATCTCTTATAGAGTTACAAACTCAAAACTGGCAAATCACAGGTCACCCCTGTCTCCCTCAATCCACAACCCCCCCCCCCCCAAAAAAAAGGGGTGAGCTTTCAGGGTCGTTAGGTGAAGTCCTGATCTGGCAAAATGAAACGCAACGCAGAGAGAATAGTACTCGTCATAGTACCCTGCACAACCCCCACCTCCTCCCATCTATTTTTCTTTTTTACTGCTTTGTCAAGGATCCAACAGCAAAAAAGCGAAACGCTTCTTTGGAATATATGTGTGTGTGTGTTTTTTTCCTGTTCGAGCCTTACGATGTGTACAGCTCTGTTTGCCAGTACGATATGAATTCCTTCCTCAGCTTTAGATGTGGATTGGGATTTCCCTTCCACCTCCTTGGTTTCAGGTTTTCCGTGCGACGTTCAAAACAGGGCCTGGCCTTCAACCTAATCAAAACAACACCACTCTTTTGCATCGACCCCCAAAAATTATTCTCAAAAAAAAAAAAAAAAAAAATTCAAGAAACCAAAAGGGGGGGGGGGGGGAGGGCGTCAGGTATAGTTTTTCTTGTGCACAAACATAATCCCTCACACACACACAACACACACACACACAGGCACTGCTCTTGTGAAATGTTTTCTCCAGCAACGGTGCCTCCATGGGCTTTGCTCCTTTCCAAATCTGCCGATGTCCAGGGTTTACGGGAGAGCGTTGCAGAAACAGGGAAATCGACCAAATTCACCACCACTTGCTGATTTGATTTGGGATCCCAAGAGGGGATGTCTGCGTGTGTTTTTTCTGTTCGCTTTCGGGAAGAAAAAAAAATCACAGCTCCACGGACTCCACAATGTCGAGGTCTCTGTCACCAGATGTTGATAGGTTTCTGAATTAGAACAAAAAATCATCGCATGACAAATTTGATGACAGAGGTTTTCTTTTCAGATGCAGAGCATAGACACCTTTTGGCTTCAGATTCCAGTTGACGGTTGTCCTTTTCCTCTGCACCGCAAAAAAACACAAGAGAATATTTCTGGTGCAAATCAGAAAATCACAGATCAAATGGAGCAAAGAAAAGGGATTATTAGATATCAGAGACAACAATATCTAAGTGCAGAGGGAACCAACAATTTTTTTTCTCGCACCCTAACTCGATGCTCCCCGTCGAAGACATTACGTCTGTTTACCAAATAGGGGGGGCATTTCTGCCCAATTGCTTAGGACTGGACTGGACTGATTTCCTCGTGAGGAAGGAGCGGATACCACTCATCGTTGTCGATCGATTGAAACGCCGACCCGCACATACGGATTTTCGATTCAACGACAGCAAGCCAAATCAGAAACCAAAAGATGCTTCAATCGTATACACCTCTGTTCCGTCCCCATCGCTCTTTCCTTCGACGATCGGAAACCCCAGCTCCAAGTCCCAGACATGAAAGGATTAAAAGCTTTTTAAGCAGGGTTCGCAAACAGGCTGCTTTAATATGTCACACTCGAGTTAAAATGATCAGCGACAGATCCTCCTTGCGAACAAGACCCTCCTTGCGAACAAGACCCTCCTCAAGTGCAGCGTCCCCTTTTTCTCCACTTCCTAATTGATCGAGTAATTATCGGTTTGACGAGCGAAGGATGTGACTTTGTGGGGTGGGGTACTTGAGAGCAGCGAGTACCGAAGTTCACGAGTGAGTGTTGAGGGGTGGTAAACATGGTTCGTCCAAGTCATGCGACCGATGCGGATTTCGACAATCGGTTGCCATTAGGGTTGAATCCCGGCTCGCTCACGCGTTTTTTTGCATTTTTTTTTTTCTGTTTTGTTTACTTTTTTTGTTTGGAATGGGGCGTTGGAGGAGCGGCAGTTCGACTCTGCCTCGCCCCCTCTCTGTTTTTTTAGGACGGGGCCTCTTACTTAGGCATCGCAACTCTTGGGGGCACCCGGAGGGACTTTGTGAGTGGGTTTTTGTCGCAGAATACCATAAATTAATATAGAGAGATCCCTTCTGGCATTACCCATGCAATTCTGATCAGCGTTTTTCCTGTTGGTTCTCGAATCAATTTCTTCTGAGTCGGCTGCACTCGACCTTTTGGCTGTGTGTAAAATAATTCCAATTCAATATATAAAAATAGATGTATGTTTCCCTCTGCTTTTGATTTCAGGCTTCTTCCTGCACAGTGGCCATGCATGTTGAATGTATCGGCCTAGCAAAGGTTCCGAATGGGAAATGGTACTACTCGAATTGCATCGACAAAAAACCAGTAGCAATCCGGACCAGCCAACGAGTCATCGATAGCGGTCAATAGCACGTTCAACCGAGGCTTTGGGTTCGTCTTATTTTGAAAAAAACACGGGGTAAAAACAGATAGGTTGGTTGGTGTTGTGAAAAGGGCAATTAATGGAAAAAAGGATGAGGAATGTTGTCAATATGAGTAGTGGAAGTAGGGACATTTATCAAGGGAAAAGGGAGGGATTCGAACAGAAACAGTGAACGAATATGAACAGTCAGATGTTAGCGTAACGTAACGGCGCAGCAATTATAACTGTAAGCTGCGCCGTTTCAGCTGACGTCTCAGTGAAGGAGTTTTGGCGGGGACGACGAACGGTCGCACGCCAGAAACTCGCAAATAGTGAAAAGGGCAAAGTTGTATCCTTGTAAACGAACACATTTACAGCGAGTCGCTAGTGAACAAAGCTTGTACTCGAGAGGTGTTCCAACCGTTAAGAGTGAAACGGCGTCGAGTGGACGTTCGTAACGGAAAAACAATCACACAGAGTGTCGACTGACGAGAGACGTCAGTGAAGTGCGAGATAAGATGAGCGGAGTTAAGAGAGTAACACAACATGGTTTCGGAGCCGAAGTTCTGATTCTGGGGTATCGTCCCTGTGACGAGCGTGAGCACTCTGTCGAAAACAATCCCAGGAGCGAGTCCAAGTCGAGCCTTTGCGCTTGAAGTTCGACCTCACCCCCGACGTTTCCTATTTCTGGAAGGACGTCCACAGTGGCGCTTTCACACTTTTCCTCGCCAGAAAACGAGTGACAGGAACGTACCGCAACGCTTGGTGGGCGTTGCGAGCGAGGAGATCGGTGCGCTATGCGAGTGTTACGTCGTTTGCTTTTGAACGGTACTTGATGGGACGTATGGGAGTCCCTCGTTCAATTTGACGAGATGAGAGTCGCTCGGCTGAGGACGGAAGCAGTAAGACCTGGAGTAACAATGGACGTGAGCGCGCGCGCGTCACATCGGCAGTTTCCTACCACTGAAACGACACCTGACACCAAGAGTCGACCAGATATCACAGTCCCCGCCAGAGAAGAGCTTGGGACGTCAAGAGTGATGCGACTGGGCGGGTGGGCGTTGGGAGTTTGAAAACTGACCGACAGAGACGTTTTTTGACGACCTGGAATCGACGTATCAACGTAGTCGTGGCCTGAGCGACGCAGGACAAAGAAGTCAGGTTTGGGGTCGAGAGTGGAGTGGAATTATGATGCGGTACAATGTGGGCTTATTTTTTCCATGCATGGATTTATGGGGTCTTTGTTTTTGGAATGGTCCATCATTGTGTTTTGCGACCTTTTTGGTTTTTCTGAAGTTATCACAAAGAGGAACTGTGAACCTTGGGAGTTTTTTTGAATTTCGGTTATTTTTTCTTTCGGGGTTTTTCGTTCTTTTTTTCGGAGCTCTACAGTTCCAGGTGGGTGGGCCCATGTTGAGTAATTGATCGATTTGGTTGAAATCGTGTGGCGTTTCGCGTGTGGCGTTTCGCATGCTTGACAGAAACTGGGGAAAGCATATAACGAAACTTTGTGGAACTTTGGACAACTCTTCGTGTAAAAGCGTTTAGTTCACAACAGTTGGCATGGGAAGCTGCATGCAGGGCTGGGTTTCATGGTCAATTGAACCTAGATAGTGATAGAAATTAATTGTGGAAATCTGGTTGCTGGGGTGAGTAAATTCATTGTATCGTGGAGTGTTTGCCTCACAGATATCGTTCGAGGTGAGGGTCCATTTGGTTAATCATTTGGTTTTTGCACAAATCTACTGCAGATTGGGCTTCCAAACATCAGTTGATTGCTCAGACAACGCTCGTTGAATGCCGTTGGCTGTCTTGGGGCAGTATCCCTCCACGTATGTTTCTGGTGTTGCTGTTTTCCCATAGTGTTTGGAATTACGCATTTTTCCGCAATAGAAGCTAATTACACAAATCCGTACTTATGTCCACAATCCATCAACCTCAAACCCAATACTGTGTCTACCCTCGATCAAAAGCAAAAGAATCAGACGACAAAGAAGATCGCTCCAAAAAAGCGTTACCCTGAGGCCGATGTAAAGAAAGAGAGAGCTGTTGCCACGCTCTTTCAACAACAACTGAAACCGGAAGGTCTTGACAAGCCGCAACTGCGCGAGATAAACAACGAATCAAATGACCACCGTCCGAAGAAAACCCGCCAAAAGACTCGGCCGCAAAACAGATAAAAGCTGGGTGGCTTCTTCGCGTGTAATTATGTTATGTTATGTTTGGAATTACGTCGTTCGCTTGGAAGCTCCTGATCGGCTTTGTTGGGTTTCATTTAGGTGCCGTGGGATTCACATGTAAAAAGTACGACCCCTGTTCCAACCAAAGTATGGGTTGGTCTCTGAAAAAAGGGAAATTGGGGGGGGGAACAAGGACCCTTGCCGGAGAACCTCTCCACTGGAGGTGCAATTCACCCGGATTGATCTTTTGTTTTGGGCTTGTTGATGGAACACGAATACTAAAACACCACGAATGAGTTCACAATCGTTTATAAACGAATTCGATGCCCTCCAGCATCCGTATTTTTCCACTGCAAGGAATTTAGAAAGCAGCTGTTGAATCACAATTCTAAAGATGACTAATCAATAACAAAACGGCCTTTCAAACAATATGGTACACATATCCGCACTGGGCAACAGAATTTCCTTTCAAAACATATGATACACACAGCTGCACTGGGACCTCAACACAGCTCCTATGATGATGGAACAGGGGAAACTGTCCTATCCAACTACATGCAGCTCCTGGGTCAAATCTGATGTCGCACCCATACTATGGACGTGATCGGAAATGATCGGCCGTCCATTTTCGATGTCAGGACAGGTCGTTTCACTGATCTGACCTGACACGATCTCGTTCCACATGATTCTAAAAATGATCGGTTTTTTTTTTTTTTTTTTTACCGATCATGATCGATGATCGTGATCGTGATCGGCCGATTAAAACCTGATCGATGATCGTGGTCGGCCGATCAAAGCCTGATCGTGATCGGGATCGGGCTTCCGATTATCGATCTGATCGGCAGCTCCGATCACGACCACGATCACGATCAAGCGTCGCGACCTGTCGGCACGTGATCGGTCGATCAAGATCGGTGAAACGCCGATTGATCGGCCGTTGATCCGATCAGCTCCGACCATGATCGGCCATGGATCAATTGATCGGAATTAAATTTAAGATTCCGATCATGATCGGTCCCATAATCAATTGATCGGTCAATTGATCGGTTTACGAAAATGCCCACAAGTCACCACCCGAAGGTGTTTCTGGAGGTGTAAGGATTCGAACCTAGGACCTCACTAACTGGAATCAAGCAAATCAACGCTTAGACCACTCTGAGCTACGGTTAGAGTGTGCTCCGTGTCATTATATACCTGATCAGTCAGTCCGACAAACTGAGGTATATAATAACACGGAGGACCTAATGATCGTGGCACAGAGTGGTCCAAGCGTTGATTTGCTTGATTCCAGTCAGTGAGGTCCTAGGTTCGAGTCCTTACACCTCCAGAAACACCTTCGGGTGGTGACTTGTGGGCATTTTCGTAAACCGATCAATTGATCGATCAATTGATTATGGGACCGATCATGATCGGAATCAATTGATCATGATACCGATCTGATCGGATAATACGATCCCGATCACGATCTCGATCAAGCGTCGGACCCCGTCGGCACCTGATCGGCAGTTTTTGATCGGCCGACCACGATCAGGCCGATCAAAAACTGCCGATCAGGTGGGGCGACCGATCTGATCGATGATCGGCCGATCCTGATCGATGATCGGCCCTGGCAGGTCTGATCGGCGACCGATCAGATCGGTGATCGGCCGATCACGATCATGATCGGTCTCCCGGTTGATCGGAGACCGATCTGATCGTGATCGGATCCATAGTATGGTCGCACCACCTCTTAAAGCAAGAAATCCATCAGGTCATTCATTGCTGCAAACGCCTAGAGTTACACGCATCATCTTTGTTCTCTTTGCCACACATCCACATCCATACATAATCTCTTATAGAGTTACAAACTCAAAACTGGCAAATCACAGGTCACCCCTGTCTCCCTCAATCCACAACCCCCCCCCCCCAAAAAAAAAGGGGTGAGCTTTCAGGGTCGTTAGGTGAAGTCCTGATCTGGCAAAATGAAACGCAACGCAGAGAGAATAGTACTCGTCATAGTACCCTGCACAACCCCCACCTCCTCCCATCTATTTTTCTTTTTTACTGCTTTGTCAAGGATCCAACAGCAAAAAAGCGAAACGCTTCTTTGGAATATATGTGTGTGTGTGTTTTTTTCCTGTTCGAGCCTTACGATGTGTACAGCTCTGTTTGCCAGTACGATATGAATTCCTTCCTCAGCTTTAGATGTGGATTGGGATTTCCCTTCCACCTCCTTGGTTTCAGGTTTTCCGTGCGACGTTCAAAACAGGGCCTGGCCTTCAACCTAATCAAAACAACACCACTCTTTTGCATCGACCCCCAAAAATTATTCTCAAAAAAAAAAAAAAAAAAATTCAAGAAACCAAAAGGGGGGGGGGGGGGAGGGCGTCAGGTATAGTTTTTCTTGTGCACAAACATAATCCCTCACACACACACAACACACACACACACAGGCACTGCTCTTGTGAAATGTTTTCTCCAGCAACGGTGCCTCCATGGGCTTTGCTCCTTTCCAAATCTGCCGATGTCCAGGGTTTACGGGAGAGCGTTGCAGAAACAGGGAAATCGACCAAATTCACCACCACTTGCTGATTTGATTTGGGATCCCAAGAGGGGATGTCTGCGTGTGTTTTTTCTGTTCGCTTTCGGGAAGAAAAAAAAATCACAGCTCCACGGACTCCACAATGTCGAGGTCTCTGTCACCAGATGTTGATAGGTTTCTGAATTAGAACAAAAAATCATCGCATGACAAATTTGATGACAGAGGTTTTCTTTTCAGATGCAGAGCATAGACACCTTTTGGCTTCAGATTCCAGTTGACGGTTGTCCTTTTCCTCTGCACCGCAAAAAAACACAAGAGAATATTTCTGGTGCAAATCAGAAAATCACAGATCAAATGGAGCAAAGAAAAGGGATTATTAGATATCAGAGACAACAATATCTAAGTGCAGAGGGAACCAACAATTTTTTTTCTCGCACCCTAACTCGATGCTCCCCGTCGAAGACATTACGTCTGTTTACCAAATAGGGGGGGCATTTCTGCCCAATTGCTTAGGACTGGACTGGACTGATTTCCTCGTGAGGAAGGAGCGGATACCACTCATCGTTGTCGATCGATTGAAACGCCGACCCGCACATACGGATTTTCGATTCAACGACAGCAAGCCAAATCAGAAACCAAAAGATGCTTCAATCGTATACACCTCTGTTCCGTCCCCATCGCTCTTTCCTTCGACGATCGGAAACCCCAGCTCCAAGTCCCAGACATGAAAGGATTAAAAGCTTTTTAAGCAGGGTTCGCAAACAGGCTGCTTTAATATGTCACACTCGAGTTAAAATGATCAGCGACAGATCCTCCTTGCGAACAAGACCCTCCTTGCGAACAAGACCCTCCTCAAGTGCAGCGTCCCCTTTTTCTCCACTTCCTAATTGATCGAGTAATTATCGGTTTGACGAGCGAAGGATGTGACTTTGTGGGGTGGGGTACTTGAGAGCAGCGAGTACCGAAGTTCACGAGTGAGTGTTGAGGGGTGGTAAACATGGTTCGTCCAAGTCATGCGACCGATGCGGATTTCGACAATCGGTTGCCATTAGGGTTGAATCCCGGCTCGCTCACGCGTTTTTTTGCATTTTTTTTTTTCTGTTTTGTTTACTTTTTTTGTTTGGAATGGGGCGTTGGAGGAGCGGCAGTTCGACTCTGCCTCGCCCCCTCTCTGTTTTTTTAGGACGGGGCCTCTTACTTAGGCATCGCAACTCTTGGGGGCACCCGGAGGGACTTTGTGAGTGGGTTTTTGTCGCAGAATACCATAAATTAATATAGAGAGATCCCTTCTGGCATTACCCATGCAATTCTGATCAGCGTTTTTCCTGTTGGTTCTCGAATCAATTTCTTCTGAGTCGGCTGCACTCGACCTTTTGGCTGTGTGTAAAATAATTCCAATTCAATATATAAAAATAGATGTATGTTTCCCTCTGCTTTTGATTTCAGGCTTCTTCCTGCACAGTGGCCATGCATGTTGAATGTATCGGCCTAGCAAAGGTTCCGAATGGGAAATGGTACTACTCGAATTGCATCGACAAAAAACCAGTAGCAATCCGGACCAGCCAACGAGTCATCGATAGCGGTCAATAGCACGTTCAACCGAGGCTTTGGGTTCGTCTTATTTTGAAAAAAACACGGGGTAAAAACAGATAGGTTGGTTGGTGTTGTGAAAAGGGCAATTAATGGAAAAAAGGATGAGGAATGTTGTCAATATGAGTAGTGGAAGTAGGGACATTTATCAAGGGAAAAGGGAGGGATTCGAACAGAAACAGTGAACGAATATGAACAGTCAGATGTTAGCGTAACGTAACGGCGCAGCAATTATAACTGTAAGCTGCGCCGTTTCAGCTGACGTCTCAGTGAAGGAGTTTTGGCGGGGACGACGAACGGTCGCACGCCAGAAACTCGCAAATAGTGAAAAGGGCAAAGTTGTATCCTTGTAAACGAACACATTTACAGCGAGTCGCTAGTGAACAAAGCTTGTACTCGAGAGGTGTTCCAACCGTTAAGAGTGAAACGGCGTCGAGTGGACGTTCGTAACGGAAAAACAATCACACAGAGTGTCGACTGACGAGAGACGTCAGTGAAGTGCGAGATAAGATGAGCGGAGTTAAGAGAGTAACACAACATGGTTTCGGAGCCGAAGTTCTGATTCTGGGGTATCGTCCCTGTGACGAGCGTGAGCACTCTGTCGAAAACAATCCCAGGAGCGAGTCCAAGTCGAGCCTTTGCGCTTGAAGTTCGACCTCACCCCCGACGTTTCCTATTTCTGGAAGGACGTCCACAGTGGCGCTTTCACACTTTTCCTCGCCAGAAAACGAGTGACAGGAACGTACCGCAACGCTTGGTGGGCGTTGCGAGCGAGGAGATCGGTGCGCTATGCGAGTGTTACGTCGTTTGCTTTTGAACGGTACTTGATGGGACGTATGGGAGTCCCTCGTTCAATTTGACGAGATGAGAGTCGCTCGGCTGAGGACGGAAGCAGTAAGACCTGGAGTAACAATGGACGTGAGCGCGCGCGCGTCACATCGGCAGTTTCCTACCACTGAAACGACACCTGACACCAAGAGTCGACCAGATATCACAGTCCCCGCCAGAGAAGAGCTTGGGACGTCAAGAGTGATGCGACTGGGCGGGTGGGCGTTGGGAGTTTGAAAACTGACCGACAGAGACGTTTTTTGACGACCTGGAATCGACGTATCAACGTAGTCGTGGCCTGAGCGACGCAGGACAAAGAAGTCAGGTTTGGGGTCGAGAGTGGAGTGGAATTATGATGCGGTACAATGTGGGCTTATTTTTTCCATGCATGGATTTATGGGGTCTTTGTTTTTGGAATGGTCCATCATTGTGTTTTGCGACCTTTTTGGTTTTTCTGAAGTTATCACAAAGAGGAACTGTGAACCTTGGGAGTTTTTTTGAATTTCGGTTATTTTTTCTTTCGGGGTTTTTCGTTCTTTTTTTCGGAGCTCTACAGTTCCAGGTGGGTGGGCCCATGTTGAGTAATTGATCGATTTGGTTGAAATCGTGTGGCGTTTCGCGTGTGGCGTTTCGCATGCTTGACAGAAACTGGGGAAAGCATATAACGAAACTTTGTGGAACTTTGGACAACTCTTCGTGTAAAAGCGTTTAGTTCACAACAGTTGGCATGGGAAGCTGCATGCAGGGCTGGGTTTCATGGTCAATTGAACCTAGATAGTGATAGAAATTAATTGTGGAAATCTGGTTGCTGGGGTGAGTAAATTCATTGTATCGTGGAGTGTTTGCCTCACAGATATCGTTCGAGGTGAGGGTCCATTTGGTTAATCATTTGGTTTTTGCACAAATCTACTGCAGATTGGGCTTCCAAACATCAGTTGATTGCTCAGACAACGCTCGTTGAATGCCGTTGGCTGTCTTGGGGCAGTATCCCTCCACGTATGTTTCTGGTGTTGCTGTTTTCCCATAGTGTTTGGAATTACGCATTTTTCCGCAATAGAAGCTAATTACACAAATCCGTACTTATGTCCACAATCCATCAACCTCAAACCCAATACTGTGTCTACCCTCGATCAAAAGCAAAAGAATCAGACGACAAAGAAGATCGCTCCAAAAAAGCGTTACCCTGAGGCCGATGTAAAGAAAGAGAGAGCTGTTGCCACGCTCTTTCAACAACAACTGAAACCGGAAGGTCTTGACAAGCCGCAACTGCGCGAGATAAACAACGAATCAAATGACCACCGTCCGAAGAAAACCCGCCAAAAGACTCGGCCGCAAAACAGATAAAAGCTGGGTGGCTTCTTCGCGTGTAATTATGTTATGTTATGTTTGGAATTACGTCGTTCGCTTGGAAGCTCCTGATCGGCTTTGTTGGGTTTCATTTAGGTGCCGTGGGATTCACATGTAAAAAGTACGACCCCTGTTCCAACCAAAGTATGGGTTGGTCTCTGAAAAAAGGGAAATTGGGGGGGGGAACAAGGACCCTTGCCGGAGAACCTCTCCACTGGAGGTGCAATTCACCCGGATTGATCTTTTGTTTTGGGCTTGTTGATGGAACACGAATACTAAAACACCACGAATGAGTTCACAATCGTTTATAAACGAATTCGATGCCCTCCAGCATCCGTATTTTTCCACTGCAAGGAATTTAGAAAGCAGCTGTTGAATCACAATTCTAAAGATGACTAATCAATAACAAAACGGCCTTTCAAACAATATGGTACACATATCCGCACTGGGCAACAGAATTTCCTTTCAAAACATATGATACACACAGCTGCACTGGGACCTCAACACAGCTCCTATGATGATGGAACAGGGGAAACTGTCCTATCCAACTACATGCAGCTCCTGGGTCAAATCTGATGTCGCACCCATACTATGGACGTGATCGGAAATGATCGGCCGTCCATTTTCGATGTCAGGACAGGTCGTTTCACTGATCTGACCTGACACGATCTCGTTCCACATGATTCTAAAAATGATCGGTTTTTTTTTTTTTTTTTTTACCGATCATGATCGATGATCGTGATCGTGATCGGCCGATTAAAACCTGATCGATGATCGTGGTCGGCCGATCAAAGCCTGATCGTGATCGGGATCGGGCTTCCGATTATCGATCTGATCGGCAGCTCCGATCACGACCACGATCACGATCAAGCGTCGCGACCTGTCGGCACGTGATCGGTCGATCAAGATCGGTGAAACGCCGATTGATCGGCCGTTGATCCGATCAGCTCCGACCATGATCGGCCATGGATCAATTGATCGGAATTAAATTTAAGATTCCGATCATGATCGGTCCCATAATCAATTGATCGGTCAATTGATCGGTTTACGAAAATGCCCACAAGTCACCACCCGAAGGTGTTTCTGGAGGTGTAAGGATTCGAACCTAGGACCTCACTAACTGGAATCAAGCAAATCAACGCTTAGACCACTCTGAGCTACGGTTAGAGTGTGCTCCGTGTCATTATATACCTGATCAGTCAGTCCGACAAACTGAGGTATATAATAACACGGAGGACCTAATGATCGTGGCACAGAGTGGTCCAAGCGTTGATTTGCTTGATTCCAGTCAGTGAGGTCCTAGGTTCGAGTCCTTACACCTCCAGAAACACCTTCGGGTGGTGACTTGTGGGCATTTTCGTAAACCGATCAATTGATCGATCAATTGATTATGGGACCGATCATGATCGGAATCAATTGATCATGATACCGATCTGATCGGATAATACGATCCCGATCACGATCTCGATCAAGCGTCGGACCCCGTCGGCACCTGATCGGCAGTTTTTGATCGGCCGACCACGATCAGGCCGATCAAAAACTGCCGATCAGGTGGGGCGACCGATCTGATCGATGATCGGCCGATCCTGATCGATGATCGGCCCTGGCAGGTCTGATCGGCGACCGATCAGATCGGTGATCGGCCGATCACGATCATGATCGGTCTCCCGGTTGATCGGAGACCGATCTGATCGTGATCGGATCCATAGTATGGTCGCACCACCTCTTAAAGCAAGAAATCCATCAGGTCATTCATTGCTGCAAACGCCTAGAGTTACACGCATCATCTTTGTTCTCTTTGCCACACATCCACATCCATACATAATCTCTTATAGAGTTACAAACTCAAAACTGGCAAATCACAGGTCACCCCTGTCTCCCTCAATCCACAACCCCCCCCCCCAAAAAAAAAGGGGTGAGCTTTCAGGGTCGTTAGGTGAAGTCCTGATCTGGCAAAATGAAACGCAACGCAGAGAGAATAGTACTCGTCATAGTACCCTGCACAACCCCCACCTCCTCCCATCTATTTTTCTTTTTTACTGCTTTGTCAAGGATCCAACAGCAAAAAAGCGAAACGCTTCTTTGGAATATATGTGTGTGTGTGTTTTTTTCCTGTTCGAGCCTTACGATGTGTACAGCTCTGTTTGCCAGTACGATATGAATTCCTTCCTCAGCTTTAGATGTGGATTGGGATTTCCCTTCCACCTCCTTGGTTTCAGGTTTTCCGTGCGACGTTCAAAACAGGGCCTGGCCTTCAACCTAATCAAAACAACACCACTCTTTTGCATCGACCCCCAAAAATTATTCTCAAAAAAAAAAATAAAAAAATTCAAGAAACCAAAAGGGGGGGGGGGGGGAGGGCGTCAGGTATAGTTTTTCTTGTGCACAAACATAATCCCTCACACACACACAACACACACACACACAGGCACTGCTCTTGTGAAATGTTTTCTCCAGCAACGGTGCCTCCATGGGCTTTGCTCCTTTCCAAATCTGCCGATGTCCAGGGTTTACGGGAGAGCGTTGCAGAAACAGGGAAATCGACCAAATTCACCACCACTTGCTGATTTGATTTGGGATCCCAAGAGGGGATGTCTGCGTGTGTTTTTTCTGTTCGCTTTCGGGAAGAAAAAAAAATCACAGCTCCACGGACTCCACAATGTCGAGGTCTCTGTCACCAGATGTTGATAGGTTTCTGAATTAGAACAAAAAATCATCGCATGACAAATTTGATGACAGAGGTTTTCTTTTCAGATGCAGAGCATAGACACCTTTTGGCTTCAGATTCCAGTTGACGGTTGTCCTTTTCCTCTGCACCGCAAAAAAACACAAGAGAATATTTCTGGTGCAAATCAGAAAATCACAGATCAAATGGAGCAAAGAAAAGGGATTATTAGATATCAGAGACAACAATATCTAAGTGCAGAGGGAACCAACAATTTTTTTTCTCGCACCCTAACTCGATGCTCCCCGTCGAAGACATTACGTCTGTTTACCAAATAGGGGGGGCATTTCTGCCCAATTGCTTAGGACTGGACTGGACTGATTTCCTCGTGAGGAAGGAGCGGATACCACTCATCGTTGTCGATCGATTGAAACGCCGACCCGCACATACGGATTTTCGATTCAACGACAGCAAGCCAAATCAGAAACCAAAAGATGCTTCAATCGTATACACCTCTGTTCCGTCCCCATCGCTCTTTCCTTCGACGATCGGAAACCCCAGCTCCAAGTCCCAGACATGAAAGGATTAAATGCTTTTTAAGCAGGGTTCGCAAACAGGCTGCTTTAATATGTCACACTCGAGTTAAAATGATCAGCGACAGATCCTCCTTGCGAATACCCTCCTCAAGTGCAGCGTCCCCTTTTTCTCCACTTCCTAATTGATCGAGCAATTATCGGTTTGACGAGCGAAGGATGTGACTTTGTGGGGTGGGGTACTTGAGAGCAGCGAGTACCGAAGTTCACGAGTGAGTGTTGAGGGGTGGTAAACATGGTTCGTCCAAGTCATGCGACCGATGCGGATTTCGACAATCGGTTGCCATTAGGGTTGAATCCTGGCTCGCTCACGCGTTTTTTTGCATTTTTTTTTTTCTGTTTTGTTTACTTTTTTTGTTTGGAATGGGGCGTTGGAGGAGCGGCAGTTCGACTCTGCCTCGCCCCCTCTCTGTTTTTTTAGGACGGGGCCTCTTACTTAGGCATCGCAACTCTTGGGGGCACCCGGAGGGACTTTGTGAGTGGGTTTTTGTCGCAGAATACCATAAATTAATATAGAGAGATCCCTTCTGGCATTACCCATGCAATTCTGATCAGCGTTTTTCCTGTTGGTTCTCGAATCAATTTCTTCTGAGTCGGCTGCACTCGACCTTTTGGCTGTGTGTAAAATAATTCCAATTCAATATATAAAAATAGATGTATGTTTCCCTCTGCTTTTGATTTCAGGCTTCTTCCTGCACAGTGGCCATGCATGTTGAATGTATCGGCCTAGCAAAGGTTCCGAATGGGAAATGGTACTACTCGAATTGCATCGACAAAAAACCAGTAGCAATCCGGACCAGCCAACGAGTCATCGATAGCGGTCAATAGCACGTTCAACCGAGGCTTTGGGTTCGTCTTATTTTGAAAAAAACACGGGGTAAAAACAGATAGGTTGGTTGGCATGGGAAGCTGCATGCAGGGCTGGGTTTCATGGTCAATTGAACCTAGATAGTGATAGAAATTAATTGTGGAAATCTGGTTGCTGGGGTGAGTAAATTCATTGTATCGTGGAGTGTTTGCCTCACAGATATCGTTCGAGGTGAGGGTCCATTTGGTTAATCATTTGGTTTTTGCACAAATCTACTGCAGATTGGGCTTCCAAACATCAGTGTGACGGGTCGTTCTGGGTGCGAGGTGTGGTGGTGTGAGTCAGTGAGTGGAGGTCAGGTTTTTACAACGTTGTTCTTTTTCCAAGTCAAAATCGGTCTCCCAAAAATACACAGTTCCAGTAGAAATACCCACATCCGGGTTCGTCTAGTCGGTCGTACACCTAAGTTCCTCAGTCCGACTACAATCCCCTCCACATCACGGCTGAAAACACCCGTCAAGCACGTGATGTCACTACCCGGACGTCTCAACTCAACACAGTAATCAATCGTTGTCCCAACTGTCAAATGTCAAATCAACTTAACCCTTTCTACTAACCCAGGTTCACTCTCTCCATCGAGTACTAGTAATCACGAGTTCTCACAAATAACACCCCTGGTTCACTCAAAATCATAGTCACTTAGTCCACCTGAGATCAATTCCCATTATCAGCAAAGTATACAGCCATAAGACCATGGCTCAGTCTAAACTCAGTTAGCAACAATAAACACAACAGCCAAGAGACTAATACTCCACCAATCAGAAGTAAAGCCCAGGCTGATTCACAGTCAAAACAATAGATACTCCCCTCCAAACTAACCATCTGGGGAGTCCTCCACAAAATTCAAAAATAAAGAATGTCAATTTCCCCTTTTTCCAGATCAGACTTCATTTCCCTTTTCTGTTGTGATTCAGAATCGAAATTCAAAATCAAACTTCCATTAATCTCTTTTCGGACAATCGAATCTTACCCTGCAGTAAGCGCCAGCCTGACGGTAATTCTCATCACTCTCTCCCGTAACCGCCCCCTCACTTAGCGACGAACTGTGGATTACTCGCGATTTCGATTTCCGTCCGATTTCGATCAATCGTCACCATTTCATTGAATTAGCCGCCGAAGGTCAGCTTCCTCCTTCGTAGGCTGGATACCAACGAGTTGATGGTATGCCAAAACTGTCTCCGCTGCGTTCGTTAAATGGATCCATGGTTCCCATGAATCATGTTCCGATCCAAACCCCTTCCA
The DNA here is from genome assembly GCA_030272585.1 of Bryopsis sp. KO-2023. Classification (NCBI taxonomy): domain Eukaryota; kingdom Viridiplantae; phylum Chlorophyta; class Ulvophyceae; order Bryopsidales; family Bryopsidaceae; genus Bryopsis; species Bryopsis sp. KO-2023. The sequence continues at coordinate 1,605,968 of BSYQ01000005.1, forward strand.
GCGAACCAGATATCGTCGTTTCACAGATCTCCCACGACGAGTCTCCCTGTGATCGAGGATTCTTTCCACCTCGTATTCCAATTGTCCTTCGTTGGTCACTGGTGCTGGCGGCTCTGGATTCGGCCTTATGAAATCCTCTGATTCTTTGTATCGACGCATCCTGACGACATGAAAGACGTCATGGATGTTCCACGTTTCCGGCAACTCCAGTCTGTAAGCAACCTTCCCCAGCCGAGCAAGAACCTTGAATGGTCCTACAAACTTTGGACCCAGTTTCGGCGAAATTCCACTTCCAGCGAACGATAGATTTTCGGTCGATAGTAAAACCCTATCGCCGATTTTGAACTCCTCTTCACGTCGAGACTTGTCCGCATATCTCTTCTGTCTCTCCTGTGCTCGCTTCAACAACATCTTCGCTGAATCCAGGTCGTTCCTCATATTTCCCAAAATGTCATGCACTCCCCGAATCTCACTTTCGATTTCACGCTTCCCGATTAACGCCAGCGGAACCAATGGATGTTCTCCGGTGTTGAGATAGAACGGCGAATGGCCCGTCGAGCTGTGTTTACCGTTATTGTATGCGAATTCCGCCGCCGGAAGCCTCTCGTCCCAATCGCGACGCCTGGCATCAACATAGCATCGTAGGGTTTCCTCCAGAACGCGATTCATGCGTTCCGTTTGTCCGTCCGTTTGCGGATGAAACGCTGAGCTTAGCTTCAGCTCGGTTCCACTCAACTCCATCAATCGACGCCAAAACGCAGAAACGAACCTGCTATCACGGTCGGATACCAAATTCGATGGCATCCCGTGATGTCGCCAAACTTCCCTGAAGAATATCTCCGCCAGATCCTTTGCAGTCGCGGTCGTCACAGTCGGCACAAAGTGCGACATCTTACTCAAACGGTCGACGAACACCACAATCGCCGTGTTTCCTTTCTCAGTTTCCGGCAATTGCACGATGAGATCCAAGCTGACGGATTCCCAGCGACGATTTGGTATCGGCATTGGCTGTAATTTCCCAGCCGGAACTTTCGCCTCGGATTTCGCCTTCTGACACTTCGGACATGTTCTACAGTAGTCATTCACATCCTTGTCCATTCTCCTCCAGAAATAGTATCTTTTGATGAGGTCAAGTGTTCGATCTCTGCCCTTGTGTCCAGCCACATCAGAGTCATGTGCCTCCTTTAAAACATCTTGTCTGATTGATGTGGGGATCACAATCTGGCCTGATTTTCTCTTGATCAGCTTTCCATCCATTGTAAATTCCTTGCAGACATTTGGATCTGATTTCTTCAGCAGTTTCCTTATGTTGCCACAGTATGCATCTGTTTCTTGTGCCTTTTCCAGTTTTTCTGGTGTAATTGTTTTCTGTTGTACTTGGCTCCTTGTTAGAGCATTTGCAGTTTCAGTTTTAGCTCCTCCTTTTTCCATACTCTGTCTCCTCTCTCCTCCCAGGCTGTCAACGTCATTTACCAGCCTTGTGCCCAGTGGTCTGTAACTCTCAGGAGCTCCATCAGAGTCATCTCCTGAAGACCACCTGTTTGGATCCTTTTCTTTGGGCATTTCATTTTTGATTTCAGGTTCCATAAGACCACTTCCTACAGTAGTCCGAAATCTCACATCCTTTTTCTTTTGATGTGATTGTACTTCTGGAGTAGCATCCCCTTGCTCCCCTCCAGTCTGTAATTCTCTGGAAACCTTGGAGAGTTCCTGTGATTCCCTGTCCTTCATAACATTGGAATCATTGTTTGGCAGTGTTTTATTTGTCGTTTCATTCAATCCTGTGATTCCACATTCTAAATTCGCATGTTGCATTGATTCCGCCTTTGCATTCCATGCGTCGTCGTGATTCCCAGTTCCCGATTTCGTCATTGATGCATGGCTGGTCGATTCCTTTTTGATTTTGTGAGCTGACGACCCCTGATCCCCTCCTTGACCCAATCCATTACTCCGATTTGGTTGGGGACATCGACTGAGGGCGTCAGCCACCACATTATCTTTACCTTTGATGTGGATAGTATCGAAATCAAATGGCGCTAGGAACTGAGTCCATCGCACCTGTCGTCGAGTTAATCCCTTCTGGGAATCCAACCAGACCAAACTTGCATTATCAGTTCTCAATGTGAAATGACGACCTTCCAAATACGTCCGCCATTTCTTCAGACAATGCACAATGGCGAGTAATTCCTGCTCATGAACAGGATAGTTCGATTCGGCCTCTGTAAACTTATGCGATTCGAAAGCGATGGGATGCAATCCCGATTCACCTCGCTGCATCAACACCCCTCCGATTCCTTCCTGCGAAGCATCTGTCGCCACCACCACCGGCAGCTTATCATCGAAATGCCTCAGAACAGGGGCAGATGTCATCGCGATCTTTAATTTCTCAAACGCATCCTTCTCTCGCCGTCCCCAGAGCCAGGGTTTTCCAGATTTCGTGAGGTTCGATAATGGGGCAGCCACCACCGAAAAATTCCTCACGAATCGCCTGTAAAACGAGCATAATCCCAAGAAGCTGCGGATGTCATGAACATTCGCTGGCTGCGGCCACGATCGAATGGCATCAATTTTATTCGCCATCGGATATGTGCCATCCTTTTCCATCCACGTTCCTAAGAACTCCACGCCAGACTTCCCGAATTCGCATTTGCTTGCCTTTGCATATAATTTCTGCTCCTGTAGCTTTTCGAGCACCATCCGAACATGCTCGGCATGGGATTCTGCATCTCGGCTGAAAATTAAAACATCATCCAGGAAAACCAAAACGAATCGATCCAAAAACGGTCGCAGCGTGTCGTTCATAAGCCGCATAAAGTAAGCCGGCGCATCCGAGAATCCAAAAGGCATTACGAGCCATTCAAAATGGCCGTAGCGGGTTCGAAATGCAGATTTCCGCACATGTGCATCCTTAATCCTAACCTGCCAGTAGCCGCTCCGTAAGTCGATTTTCGTAAAGTATCGAGCTCCTTCCACCTGATCAGCCATTTCGTCCATCCTGGGCAACGAATATCTTGAACGCACCGTCTGTTTGTTGAGCATGCGGTAATCGATGCACATGCGCAACGATCCATCTGATTTCGCAGCAAAAATCACCGGCGCTCCATACGGACTGTGCGACGGCCGTATCATGTTGTGCGACAGCAAATAATCAAGCTGTGCGCGCACTTCCTTGAGCTCAATTGGACCGAGTTTGTAGATCGGACGTGAGACCGGTTTGGAATCCGGCTGCTCGGTGATTTCGAAATCGTGCATGCGACGAGGAGGTAGCTTCTTTGGTAGATCCTCGGGAAATCTCTTTGCATGTTGACGTAACACCTCCTTCAGTCCACTTAGTTCCTCTGGGATGTCATCGATCATTCCATGCAGTTTTGGGTCGACTGTAACATCACTCTCGTCATAGTCTGTCCCAGAGTTCGCTTTTCCAACTTCGTCCTTTGTTTTGTCTTTTCTCGACTCTGGATGCGAATCTGGTTGTGACATGACCTCCTTATTTCTCTGGGTGGCATTCAGTTCCATCCCATGTTGTGATGTTCCAGTCAGTTCTTGTTGTTGTTTCCCTTGGAAGTCTCCATTCAGCAGTTCCATTATTGTAATCTCCCCTTCACTCTCACAGTCCTTTCCTTCAGTTTGCAGTTCCCATTCAGGTAGCTCTGAGTTTGATTCAGTTGATGGCTTGATCCATAGAGCAAACAGTTGCTCCTCATTTGCTCTGATCAGTTTTGATAGTTGCTTGGCTGATAGGAGATTTAATCTCCTTCCACAGTTCTTGGTTTCTGGGTGGTCACCATAATGACCTTGCAGCACCAAATCTGGCTTGCCCATTCTGTTGATCGTCACTTTATGCGTAATCCAATCGATTTTTGGATTTTCGTCAGTTAGCCACGACTTTCCGAAAATCATGTCATGCATTAGCTCTTTCAGCACCAGAAATTTTCTTTTCGTTCTGTACTTTCCGAATCGAACAGTTGTCATGCAGGTCCCAATCACATGGGCCTTTGAATCATCAGCCAGCGAAACTGGCTTTGCATTCTTATCCGGTCGGTACCTCAATCCCAACCGTTTCACCAAGCTTTCTGAAACGAAATCAGTCGAAGCCCCGCTGTCGACCAACACTGTAACTGCCTCGTGAGACAGCGAGCCGCGCAACCTCAACAGGGTGGATCGACTTCCCACTCCTGATGCTGTCAATTCCTCTGCGTTCGACTCCTTTTCCCCGGTCGACCCAACCACACTCCCCTCTTCGTCGGCATCCATTTGGAAATCAACATCCGATTTCCCAGGAACCGCATTTCCGACGTCTGTGTGACAACCTTCAGCCTGACGTTCGCCAACTGAATCCTGAGGCCTCATGGCGTATGAACTCGTCTCCGCCTCATTCTGCCCCCCAGGGTGGTCATCGAGCGTGGTCGGCGTCGCCGACTCTTTCTTTTCCGACATGCATGCATCCCGCATGCCGACGTCCTTCATTTCTGGCATGACGTCCTCATCCTCCGACGCCAAACTTCCTTCACCATTTCCGTCACCAACCACCGCGTCGTCTTCCTTATTCGACGTCGAACTGTGTACCTTCTTTGCGATCTGTCTTCCCTGCCGTCGGGATACTTTCCCAACTGTCGGCGGTGATCCTGTTTTCTGGTTACACAATCTGTTTGACGCCAAACCTCGGAACTCTTTTAGAACCTCGTTAATTCCTCCGACAAGACTTTTCTGGCTTCCCAGCAGTTCAACAATAGCATTTTCCACCGTCGATAACCGATCACGGACACTTCCGCGTTTCCTGTTACTGTGATCGTTCGAACTTTCCTTTGCTGATCCAGATCGCGCGTCACCTGACTGCGCTTTTTGTTTGCGTTGTCTTGTCGTCATAGTTCTGTTCCGAGGAAAGACTTTGACGTGCCCCTCGACCCGTTTCCTTCCCAGTGATCGCTACCTCGTGTGAGGTGCCTGCTCCGAAACCATTGTGACGGGTCGTTCTGGGTGCGAGGTGTGGTGGTGTGAGTCAGTGAGTGGAGGTCAGGTTTTTACAACGTTGTTCTTTTTCCAAGTCAAAATCGGTCTCCCAAAAATACACAGTTCCAGTAGAAATACCCACATCCGGGTTCGTCTAGTCGGTCGTACACCTAAGTTCCTCAGTCCGACTACAATCAGTTGATTGCTCAGCAGAGATAGGACTTGGGCCGATTTTTTGGTCCGGCTCCGGTCCGGTCCGGTTACGGTCGGGTTACGGTCACCGTACTACGGCCGTAACTCCGTACCGTAACCGGAGTAATATGCTGTTTTTACGGTACGGAACAGGTACGGTATAGCTACGGCAGGCCCTAAATCATCGTGAAGTAGTGTGGTTCAGTGTTAAAGCGTTAGGTTGCAGTCTGTAGGGTCGCAGGTTCGAATCCCCCTGGGTTCTTTTGGAATCGCGGGACCCTGCGGGGGTCACTTTCTACGGTTTACGGTTGGTACGGCCGTTACGGTCATTACGGTCCGGTACGGAGCGGTACGGAGCGGTACGGAGCTACGGTTACGGCCGTAAAAGTACGATTTTCCGACGAAAATTGTACTCCGGTTACGGTCCGGTTACGGCGTTACGGTACGGTTACGGTGACCGTAACCGTAAAGTCCTATCACTGTTGCTCAGACAACGCTCGTTGAATGCCGTTGGCTGTCTTGGGGCAGTATCCCTCCACGTATGTTTCTGGTGTTGCTGTTTTCCCATAGTGTTTGGAATTACGCATTTTTCCGCAATAGAAGCTAATTACACAAATCCGTACTTATGTCCACAATCCATCAACCTCAAACCCAATACTGTGTCTACCCTCGATCAAAAGCAAAAGAATCAAACGACAAAGAAGATCGCTCCAAAAAAGCGTTACCCTGAGGCCGATGTAAAGAAAGAGAGAGCTGTTGCCACGCTCTTTCAACAACAACTGAAACCGGAAGGTCTTGCAACAAGCCGCAACAAGCCGCAACTGCGCGAGATAAAGAACGAATCAAATGACCACCGTCCGAAGAAAACCCGCCAAAAGACTCGGCCGCAAAACAGATAAAAGCTGGGTGGCTTCTTCGCGTGTAATTATGTTATGTTATGTTTGGAATTACGTCGTTCGCTTGGAAGCTCCTGATCGGCTTTGTTGGGTTTCATTTAGGTGCCGTGGGATTCACATGTAAAAAGTACGACCCCTGTTCCAACCAAAGTATGGGTTGGTCTCTGAAAAAAGGGAAATTGGGGGGGGGAACAAGGACCCTTGCCGGAGAACCTCTCCACTGGAGGTGCAATTCACCCGGATTGATCTTTTGTTTTGGGCTTGTTGATGGAACACGAATACTAAAACACCACGAATGAGTTCACAATCGTTTATAAACGAATTCGATGCCCTCCAGCATCCGTATTTTTCCACTGCAAGGAATTTAGAAAGCAGCTGTTGAATCACAATTCTAAAGATGACTAATCAATAACAAAACGGCCTTTCAAACAATATGGTACACATATCCGCACTGGGCAACAGAATTTCCTTTCAAAACATATGATACACACAGCTGCACTGGGACCTCAACACAGCTCCTATGATGATGGAACAGGGGAAACTGTCCTATCCAACTACTCATGCAGCTCCTGGGTCAAATCTGATGTCGCACCACCTCTTAAAGCAAGAAATCCATCAGGTCATTCTCTGATTACACGCATCATCTTTGTTCTCTTTGCCACACATCCACATCCATACATAATCTCTTATAGAGTTACAAACTCAAAACTGGCAAATCACAGGTCACCCCTGTCTCCCTCAATCCACAACCCCCCCCCCCCCAAAAAAAAGGGGTGAGCTTTCAGGGTCGTTAGGTGAAGTCCTGATCTGGCAAAATGAAACGCAACGCAGAGAGAATAGTACTCGTCATAGTACCCTGCACAACCCCCACCTCCTCCCATCTATTTTTCTTTTTTACTGCTTTGTCAAGGATCCAACAGCAAAAAAGCGAAACGCTTCTTTGGAATATATGTGTGTGTGTGTTTTTTTCCTGTTCGAGCCTTACGATGTGTACAGCTCTGTTTGCCAGTACGATATGAATTCCTTCCTCAGCTTTAGATGTGGATTGGGATTTCCCTTCCACCTCCTTGGTTTCAGGTTTTCCGTGCGACGTTCAAAACAGGGCCTGGCCTTCAACCTAATCAAAACAACACCACTCTTTTGCATCGACCCCCAAAAATTATTCTCAAAAAAAAAAATAAAAAAATTCAAGAAACCAAAAGGGGGGGGGGGGGGAGGGCGTCAGGTATAGTTTTTCTTGTGCACAAACATAATCCCTCACACACACACAACACACACACACACAGGCACTGCTCTTGTGAAATGTTTTCTCCAGCAACGGTGCCTCCATGGGCTTTGCTCCTTTCCAAATCTGCCGATGTCCAGGGTTTACGGGAGAGCGTTGCAGAAACAGGGAAATCGACCAAATTCACCACCACTTGCTGATTTGATTTGGGATCCCAAGAGGGGATGTCTGCGTGTGTTTTTTCTGTTCGCTTTCGGGAAGAAAAAAAAATCACAGCTCCACGGACTCCACAATGTCGAGGTCTCTGTCACCAGATGTTGATAGGTTTCTGAATTAGAACAAAAAATCATCGCATGACAAATTTGATGACAGAGGTTTTCTTTTCAGATGCAGAGCATAGACACCTTTTGGCTTCAGATTCCAGTTGACGGTTGTCCTTTTCCTCTGCACCGCAAAAAAACACAAGAGAATATTTCTGGTGCAAATCAGAAAATCACAGATCAAATGGAGCAAAGAAAAGGGATTATTAGATATCAGAGACAACAATATCTAAGTGCAGAGGGAACCAACAATTTTTTTTCTCGCACCCTAACTCGATGCTCCCCGTCGAAGACATTACGTCTGTTTACCAAATAGGGGGGGCATTTCTGCCCAATTGCTTAGGACTGGACTGGACTGATTTCCTCGTGAGGAAGGAGCGGATACCACTCATCGTTGTCGATCGATTGAAACGCCGACCCGCACATACGGATTTTCGATTCAACGACAGCAAGCCAAATCAGAAACCAAAAGATGCTTCAATCGTATACACCTCTGTTCCGTCCCCATCGCTCTTTCCTTCGACGATCGGAAACCCCAGCTCCAAGTCCCAGACATGAAAGGATTAAATGCTTTTTAAGCAGGGTTCGCAAACAGGCTGCTTTAATATGTCACACTCGAGTTAAAATGATCAGCGACAGATCCTCCTTGCGAACAAGACCCTCCTCAAGTGCAGCGTCCCCTTTTTCTCCACTTCCTAATTGATCGAGCAATTATCGGTTTGACGAGCGAAGGATGTGACTTTGTGGGGTGGGGTACTTGAGAGCAGCGAGTACCGAAGTTCACGAGTGAGTGTTGAGGGGTGGTAAACATGGTTCGTCTAAGTCATGCGACCGATGCGGATTTCGACAATCGGTTGCCATTAGGGTTGAATCCCGGCTCGCTCACGCGTTTTTTTGCATTTTTTTTTTTCTGTTTTGTTTACTTTTTTTGTTTGGAATGGGGCGTTGGAGGAGCGGCAGTTCGACTCTGCCTCGCCCCCTCTCTGTTTTTTTAGGACGGGGCCTCTTACTTAGGCATCGCAACTCTTGGGGGCACCCGGAGGGACTTTGTGAGTGGGTTTTTGTCGCAGAATACCATAAATTAATATAGAGAGATCCCTTCTGGCATTACCCATGCAATTCTGATCAGCGTTTTTCCTGTTGGTTCTCGAATCAATTTCTTCTGAGTCGGCTGCACTCGACCTTTTGGCTGTGTGTAAAATAATTCCAATTCAATATATAAAAATAGATGTATGTTTCCCTCTGCTTTTGATTTCAGGCTTCTTCCTGCACAGTGGCCATGCATGTTGAATGTATCGGCCTAGCAAAGGTTCCGAATGGGAAATGGTACTACTCGAATTGCATCGACAAAAAACCAGTAGCAATCCGGACCAGCCAACGAGTCATCGATAGCGGTCAATAGCACGTTCAACCGAGGCTTTGGGTTCGTCTTATTTTGAAAAAAACACGGGGTAAAAACAGATAGGTTGGTTGGCATGGGAAGCTGCATGCAGGGCTGGGTTTCATGGTCAATTGAACCTAGATAGTGATAGAAATTAATTGTGGAAATCTGGTTGCTGGGGTGAGTAAATTCATTGTATCGTGGAGTGTTTGCCTCACAGATATCGTTCGAGGTGAGGGTCCATTTGGTTAATCATTTGGTTTTTGCACAAATCTACTGCAGATTGGGCTTCCAAACATCAGTTGATTGCTCAGACAACGCTCGTTGAATGCCGTTGGCTGTCTTGGGGCAGTATCCCTCCACGTATGTTTCTGGTGTTGCTGTTTTCCCATAGTGTTTGGAATTACGCATTTTTCCGCAATAGAAGCTAATTACACAAATCCGTACTTATGTCCACAATCCATCAACCTCAAACCCAATACTGTGTCTACCCTCGATCAAAAGCAAAAGAATCAAACGACAAAGAAGATCGCTCCAAAAAAGCGTTACCCTGAGGCCGATGTAAAGAAAGAGAGAGCTGTTGCCACGCTCTTTCAACAACAACTGAAACCGGAAGGTCTTGCAACAAGCCGCAACAAGCCGCAACTGCGCGAGATAAAGAACGAATCAAATGACCACCGTCCGAAGAAAACCCGCCAAAAGACTCGGCCGCAAAACAGATAAAAGCTGGGTGGCTTCTTCGCGTGTAATTATGTTATGTTATGTTTGGAATTACGTCGTTCGCTTGGAAGCTCCTGATCGGCTTTGTTGGGTTTCATTTAGGTGCCGTGGGATTCACATGTAAAAAGTACGACCCCTGTTCCAACCAAAGTATGGGTTGGTCTCTGAAAAAAGGGAAATTGGGGGGGGGAACAAGGACCCTTGCCGGAGAACCTCTCCACTGGAGGTGCAATTCACCCGGATTGATCTTTTGTTTTGGGCTTGTTGATGGAACACGAATACTAAAACACCACGAATGAGTTCACAATCGTTTATAAACGAATTCGATGCCCTCCAGCATCCGTATTTTTCCACTGCAAGGAATTTAGAAAGCAGCTGTTGAATCACAATTCTAAAGATGACTAATCAATAACAAAACGGCCTTTCAAACAATATGGTACACATATCCGTACTGGGCAACAGAATTTCCTTTCAAAACATATGATACACACAGCTGCACTGGGACCTCAACACAGCTCCTATGATGATGGAACAGGGGAAACTGTCCTATCCAACTACATGCAGCTCCTGGGTCAAATCTGATGTCGCACCACCTCTTAAAGCAAGAAATCCATCAGGTCATTCATTGCTGCAAACGCCTAGAGTTACACGCATCATCTTTGTTCTCTTTGCCACACATCCACATCCATACATAATCTCTTATAGAGTTACAAACTCAAAACTGGCAAATCACAGGTCACCCCTGTCTCCCTCAATCCACAACCCCCCCCCCCAAAAAAAAGGGGTGAGCTTTCAGGGTCGTTAGGTGAAGTCCTGATCTGGCAAAATGAAACGCAACGCAGAGAGAATAGTACTCGTCATAGTACCCTGCACAACCCCCACCTCCTCCCATCTATTTTTCTTTTTTACTGCTTTGTCAAGGATCCAACAGCAAAAAAGCGAAACGCTTCTTTGGAATATATGTGTGTGTGTGTTTTTTTCCTGTTCGAGCCTTACGATGTGTACAGCTCTGTTTGCCAGTACGATATGAATTCCTTCCTCAGCTTTAGATGTGGATTGGGATTTCCCTTCCACCTCCTTGGTTTCAGGTTTTCCGTGCGACGTTCAAAACAGGGCCTGGCCTTCAACCTAATCAAAACAACACCACTCTTTTGCATCGACCCCCAAAAATTATTCTCAAAAAAAAAAAAAAAAAAATTCAAGAAACCAAAAGGGGGGGGGGGGGAGGGCGTCAGGTATAGTTTTTCTTGTGCACAAACATAATCCCTCACACACACACAACACACACACACACAGGCACTGCTCTTGTGAAATGTTTTCTCCAGCAACGGTGCCTCCATGGGCTTTGCTCCTTTCCAAATCTGCCGATGTCCAGGGTTTACGGGAGAGCGTTGCAGAAACAGGGAAATCGACCAAATTCACCACCACTTGCTGATTTGATTTGGGATCCCAAGAGGGGATGTCTGCGTGTGTTTTTTCTGTTCGCTTTCGGGAAGAAAAAAAAATCACAGCTCCACGGACTCCACAATGTCGAGGTCTCTGTCACCAGATGTTGATAGGTTTCTGAATTAGAACAAAAAATCATCGCATGACAAATTTGATGACAGAGGTTTTCTTTTCAGATGCAGAGCATAGACACCTTTTGGCTTCAGATTCCAGTTGACGGTTGTCCTTTTCCTCTGCACCGCAAAAAAACACAAGAGAATATTTCTGGTGCAAATCAGAAAATCACAGATCAAATGGAGCAAAGAAAAGGGATTATTAGATATCAGAGACAACAATATCTAAGTGCAGAGGGAACCAACAATTTTTTTTCTCGCACCCTAACTCGATGCTCCCCGTCGAAGACATTACGTCTGTTTACCAAATAGGGGGGGCATTTCTGCCCAATTGCTTAGGACTGGACTGGACTGATTTCCTCGTGAGGAAGGAGCGGATACCACTCATCGTTGTCGATCGATTGAAACGCCGACCCGCACATACGGATTTTCGATTCAACGACAGCAAGCCAAATCAGAAACCAAAAGATGCTTCAATCGTATACACCTCTGTTCCGTCCCCATCGCTCTTTCCTTCGACGATCGGAAACCCCAGCTCCAAGTCCCAGACATGAAAGGATTAAAAGCTTTTTAAGCAGGGTTCGCAAACAGGCTGCTTTAATATGTCACACTCGAGTTAAAATGATCAGCGACAGATCCTCCTTGCGAACAAGACCCTCCTTGCGAACAAGACCCTCCTTGCAAAGCAGCGTCCCCTTTTTCTCCACTTCCTAATTGATCGAGCAATTATCGGTTTGACGAGCGAAGGATGTGACTTTGTGGGGTGGGGTACTTGAGAGCAGCGAGTACCGAAGTTCACGAGTGAGTGTTGAGGGGTGGTAAACATGGTTCGTCCAAGTCATGCGACCGATGCGGATTTCGACAATCGGTTGCCACTAGGGGGTTGAATCCCGGCTCGCTCACGCGTTTTTTTGCATTTTTTTTTCCCTGTTTTGTTTACTTTTTTTGTTTGGAATGGGGCGTTGGAGGAGCGGCAGTTCGACTCTGCCTCGCCCCCTCTCTGTTTTTTTAGGACGGGGCCTCTTACTTAGGCATCGCAACTCTTGGGGGCACCCGGAGGGACTTTGTGAGTGGGTTTTTGTCGCATAATACCATAAATTAATATAGAGAGATCCCTTTTGGCATTACCCATGCAATTCTGATCAGCGTTTTTCCTGTTGGTTCTCGAATCAATTTCTTCTGAGTCGGCTGCACTCGGCCTTTTGGCTGTGTGTAAAATAATTCCAATTCAATATATAAAAATAGATGTATGTTTCCCTCTGCTTTTGATTTCAGGCTTCTTCCTGCACAGTGGCCATGCATGTTGAATGTATCGGCCTAGCAAAGGTTCCGAATGGGAAATGGTACTACCCGAATTGCATCGACAAAAAACTAGTAGCAATCCGGACCAGCCAACGAGTCATCGATAGCGATCAATAGCACGTTCAACCGAGGCTTTGGGTTCGTCTTATTTTGAAAAAACACGGGGTAAAAACAGATAGGTTGGTTGGCATGGGAAGCTGCATGCAGGGCTGGGTTTCATGGTCAATTGAACCTAGATAGTGATAGAAATTAATTGTGGAAATCTGGTTGCTGGGGTGAGTAAATTCATTGTATCGTGGAGTGTTTGCCTCACAGATATCGTTCGAGGTGAGGGTCCATTTGGTTAATCATTTGGTTTTTGCACAAATCTACTGCAGATTGGGCTTCCAAACATCAGTGTGACGGGTCGTTCTGGGTGCGAGGTGTGGTGGTGTGAGTCAGTGAGTGGAGGTCAGGTTTTTACAACGTTGTTCTTTTTCCAAGTCAAAATCGGTCTCCCAAAAATACACAGTTCCAGTAGAAATACCCACATCCGGGTTCGTCTAGTCGGTCGTACACCTAAGTTCCTCAGTCCGACTACAATCAGTTGATTGCTCAGCAGAGATAGGACTTGGGCCGATTTTTTGGTCCGGCTCCGGTCCGGTCCGGTTACGGTCGGGTTACGGTCACCGTACTACGGCCGTAACTCCGTACCGTAACCGGAGTAATATGCTGTTTTTACGGTACGGAACAGGTACGGTATAGCTACGGCAGGCCCTAAATCATCGTGAAGTAGTGTGGTTCAGTGTTAAAGCGTTAGGTTGCAGTCTGTAGGGTCGCAGGTTCGAATCCCCCTGGGTTCTTTTGGAATCGCGGGACCCTGCGGGGGTCACTTTCTACGGTTTACGGTTGGTACGGCCGTTACGGTCATTACGGTCCGGTACGGAGCGGTACGGAGCGGTACGGAGCTACGGTTACGGCCGTAAAAGTACGATTTTCCGACGAAAATTGTACTCCGGTTACGGTCCGGTTACGGCGTTACGGTACGGTTACGGTGACCGTAACCGTAAAGTCCTATCACTGTTGCTCAGACAACGCTCGTTGAATGCCGTTGGCTGTCTTGGGGCAGTATCCCTCCACGTATGTTTCTGGTGTTGCTGTTTTCCCATAGTGTTTGGAATTACGCATTTTTCCGCAATAGAAGCTAATTACACAAATCCGTACTTATGTCCACAATCCATCAACCTCAAACCCAATACTGTGTCTACCCTCGATCAAAAGCAAAAGAATCAAACGACAAAGAAGATCGCTCCAAAAAAGCGTTACCCTGAGGCCGATGTAAAGAAAGAGAGAGCTGTTGCCACGCTCTTTCAACAACAACTGAAACCGGAAGGTCTTGCAACAAGCCGCAACAAGCCGCAACTGCGCGAGATAAAGAACGAATCAAATGACCACCGTCCGAAGAAAACCCGCCAAAAGACTCGGCCGCAAAACAGATAAAAGCTGGGTGGCTTCTTCGCGTGTAATTATGTTATGTTATGTTTGGAATTACGTCGTTCGCTTGGAAGCTCCTGATCGGCTTTGTTGGGTTTCATTTAGGTGCCGTGGGATTCACATGTAAAAAGTACGACCCCTGTTCCAACCAAAGTATGGGTTGGTCTCTGAAAAAAGGGAAATTGGGGGGGGGAACAAGGACCCTTGCCGGAGAACCTCTCCACTGGAGGTGCAATTCACCCGGATTGATCTTTTGTTTTGGGCTTGTTGATGGAACACGAATACTAAAACACCACGAATGAGTTCACAATCGTTTATAAACGAATTCGATGCCCTCCAGCATCCGTATTTTTCCACTGCAAGGAATTTAGAAAGCAGCTGTTGAATCACAATTCTAAAGATGACTAATCAATAACAAAACGGCCTTTCAAACAATATGGTACACATATCCGCACTGGGCAACAGAATTTCCTTTCAAAACATATGATACACACAGCTGCACTGGGACCTCAACACAGCTCCTATGATGATGGAACAGGGGAAACTGTCCTATCCAACTACTCATGCAGCTCCTGGGTCAAATCTGATGTCGCACCACCTCTTAAAGCAAGAAATCCATCAGGTCATTCTCTGATTACACGCATCATCTTTGTTCTCTTTGCCACACATCCACATCCATACATAATCTCTTATAGAGTTACAAACTCAAAACTGGCAAATCACAGGTCACCCCTGTCTCCCTCAATCCACAACCCCCCCCCCCCCAAAAAAAAGGGGTGAGCTTTCAGGGTCGTTAGGTGAAGTCCTGATCTGGCAAAATGAAACGCAACGCAGAGAGAATAGTACTCGTCATAGTACCCTGCACAACCCCCACCTCCTCCCATCTATTTTTCTTTTTTACTGCTTTGTCAAGGATCCAACAGCAAAAAAGCGAAACGCTTCTTTGGAATATATGTGTGTGTGTGTTTTTTTCCTGTTCGAGCCTTACGATGTGTACAGCTCTGTTTGCCAGTACGATATGAATTCCTTCCTCAGCTTTAGATGTGGATTGGGATTTCCCTTCCACCTCCTTGGTTTCAGGTTTTCCGTGCGACGTTCAAAACAGGGCCTGGCCTTCAACCTAATCAAAACAACACCACTCTTTTGCATCGACCCCCAAAAATTATTCTCAAAAAAAAAAATAAAAAAATTCAAGAAACCAAAAGGGGGGGGGGGGGGAGGGCGTCAGGTATAGTTTTTCTTGTGCACAAACATAATCCCTCACACACACACAACACACACACACACAGGCACTGCTCTTGTGAAATGTTTTCTCCAGCAACGGTGCCTCCATGGGCTTTGCTCCTTTCCAAATCTGCCGATGTCCAGGGTTTACGGGAGAGCGTTGCAGAAACAGGGAAATCGACCAAATTCACCACCACTTGCTGATTTGATTTGGGATCCCAAGAGGGGATGTCTGCGTGTGTTTTTTCTGTTCGCTTTCGGGAAGAAAAAAAAATCACAGCTCCACGGACTCCACAATGTCGAGGTCTCTGTCACCAGATGTTGATAGGTTTCTGAATTAGAACAAAAAATCATCGCATGACAAATTTGATGACAGAGGTTTTCTTTTCAGATGCAGAGCATAGACACCTTTTGGCTTCAGATTCCAGTTGACGGTTGTCCTTTTCCTCTGCACCGCAAAAAAACACAAGAGAATATTTCTGGTGCAAATCAGAAAATCACAGATCAAATGGAGCAAAGAAAAGGGATTATTAGATATCAGAGACAACAATATCTAAGTGCAGAGGGAACCAACAATTTTTTTTCTCGCACCCTAACTCGATGCTCCCCGTCGAAGACATTACGTCTGTTTACCAAATAGGGGGGGCATTTCTGCCCAATTGCTTAGGACTGGACTGGACTGATTTCCTCGTGAGGAAGGAGCGGATACCACTCATCGTTGTCGATCGATTGAAACGCCGACCCGCACATACGGATTTTCGATTCAACGACAGCAAGCCAAATCAGAAACCAAAAGATGCTTCAATCGTATACACCTCTGTTCCGTCCCCATCGCTCTTTCCTTCGACGATCGGAAACCCCAGCTCCAAGTCCCAGACATGAAAGGATTAAATGCTTTTTAAGCAGGGTTCGCAAACAGGCTGCTTTAATATGTCACACTCGAGTTAAAATGATCAGCGACAGATCCTCCTTGCGAACAAGACCCTCCTCAAGTGCAGCGTCCCCTTTTTCTCCACTTCCTAATTGATCGAGCAATTATCGGTTTGACGAGCGAAGGATGTGACTTTGTGGGGTGGGGTACTTGAGAGCAGCGAGTACCGAAGTTCACGAGTGAGTGTTGAGGGGTGGTAAACATGGTTCGTCTAAGTCATGCGACCGATGCGGATTTCGACAATCGGTTGCCATTAGGGTTGAATCCCGGCTCGCTCACGCGTTTTTTTGCATTTTTTTTTTTCTGTTTTGTTTACTTTTTTTGTTTGGAATGGGGCGTTGGAGGAGCGGCAGTTCGACTCTGCCTCGCCCCCTCTCTGTTTTTTTAGGACGGGGCCTCTTACTTAGGCATCGCAACTCTTGGGGGCACCCGGAGGGACTTTGTGAGTGGGTTTTTGTCGCAGAATACCATAAATTAATATAGAGAGATCCCTTCTGGCATTACCCATGCAATTCTGATCAGCGTTTTTCCTGTTGGTTCTCGAATCAATTTCTTCTGAGTCGGCTGCACTCGACCTTTTGGCTGTGTGTAAAATAATTCCAATTCAATATATAAAAATAGATGTATGTTTCCCTCTGCTTTTGATTTCAGGCTTCTTCCTGCACAGTGGCCATGCATGTTGAATGTATCGGCCTAGCAAAGGTTCCGAATGGGAAATGGTACTACTCGAATTGCATCGACAAAAAACCAGTAGCAATCCGGACCAGCCAACGAGTCATCGATAGCGGTCAATAGCACGTTCAACCGAGGCTTTGGGTTCGTCTTATTTTGAAAAAAACACGGGGTAAAAACAGATAGGTTGGTTGGCATGGGAAGCTGCATGCAGGGCTGGGTTTCATGGTCAATTGAACCTAGATAGTGATAGAAATTAATTGTGGAAATCTGGTTGCTGGGGTGAGTAAATTCATTGTATCGTGGAGTGTTTGCCTCACAGATATCGTTCGAGGTGAGGGTCCATTTGGTTAATCATTTGGTTTTTGCACAAATCTACTGCAGATTGGGCTTCCAAACATCAGTTGATTGCTCAGACAACGCTCGTTGAATGCCGTTGGCTGTCTTGGGGCAGTATCCCTCCACGTATGTTTCTGGTGTTGCTGTTTTCCCATAGTGTTTGGAATTACGCATTTTTCCGCAATAGAAGCTAATTACACAAATCCGTACTTATGTCCACAATCCATCAACCTCAAACCCAATACTGTGTCTACCCTCGATCAAAAGCAAAAGAATCAAACGACAAAGAAGATCGCTCCAAAAAAGCGTTACCCTGAGGCCGATGTAAAGAAAGAGAGAGCTGTTGCCACGCTCTTTCAACAACAACTGAAACCGGAAGGTCTTGCAACAAGCCGCAACAAGCCGCAACTGCGCGAGATAAAGAACGAATCAAATGACCACCGTCCGAAGAAAACCCGCCAAAAGACTCGGCCGCAAAACAGATAAAAGCTGGGTGGCTTCTTCGCGTGTAATTATGTTATGTTATGTTTGGAATTACGTCGTTCGCTTGGAAGCTCCTGATCGGCTTTGTTGGGTTTCATTTAGGTGCCGTGGGATTCACATGTAAAAAGTACGACCCCTGTTCCAACCAAAGTATGGGTTGGTCTCTGAAAAAAGGGAAATTGGGGGGGGGAACAAGGACCCTTGCCGGAGAACCTCTCCACTGGAGGTGCAATTCACCCGGATTGATCTTTTGTTTTGGGCTTGTTGATGGAACACGAATACTAAAACACCACGAATGAGTTCACAATCGTTTATAAACGAATTCGATGCCCTCCAGCATCCGTATTTTTCCACTGCAAGGAATTTAGAAAGCAGCTGTTGAATCACAATTCTAAAGATGACTAATCAATAACAAAACGGCCTTTCAAACAATATGGTACACATATCCGTACTGGGCAACAGAATTTCCTTTCAAAACATATGATACACACAGCTGCACTGGGACCTCAACACAGCTCCTATGATGATGGAACAGGGGAAACTGTCCTATCCAACTACATGCAGCTCCTGGGTCAAATCTGATGTCGCACCACCTCTTAAAGCAAGAAATCCATCAGGTCATTCATTGCTGCAAACGCCTAGAGTTACACGCATCATCTTTGTTCTCTTTGCCACACATCCACATCCATACATAATCTCTTATAGAGTTACAAACTCAAAACTGGCAAATCACAGGTCACCCCTGTCTCCCTCAATCCACAACCCCCCCCCCCAAACAAAAGGGGTGAGCTTTCAGGGTCGTTAGGTGAAGTCCTGATCTGGCAAAATGAAACGCAACGCAGAGAGAATAGTACTCGTCATAGTACCCTGCACAACCCCCACCTCCTCCCATCTATTTTTCTTTTTTACTGCTTTGTCAAGGATCCAACAGCAAAAAAGCGAAACGCTTCTTTGGAATATATGTGTGTGTGTGTTTTTTTCCTGTTCGAGCCTTACGATGTGTACAGCTCTGTTTGCCAGTACGATATGAATTCCTTCCTCAGCTTTAGATGTGGATTGGGATTTCCCTTCCACCTCCTTGGTTTCAGGTTTTCCGTGCGACGTTCAAAACAGGGCCTGGCCTTCAACCTAATCAAAACAACACCACTCTTTTGCATCGACCCCCAAAAATTATTCTCAAAAAAAAAAAAAAAAAAATTCAAGAAACCAAAAGGGGGGGGGGGGGGAGGGCGTCAGGTATAGTTTTTCTTGTGCACAAACATAATCCCTCACACACACACAACACACACACACACAGGCACTGCTCTTGTGAAATGTTTTCTCCAGCAACGGTGCCTCCATGGGCTTTGCTCCTTTCCAAATCTGCCGATGTCCAGGGTTTACGGGAGAGCGTTGCAGAAACAGGGAAATCGACCAAATTCACCACCACTTGCTGATTTGATTTGGGATCCCAAGAGGGGATGTCTGCGTGTGTTTTTTCTGTTCGCTTTCGGGAAGAAAAAAAAATCACAGCTCCACGGACTCCACAATGTCGAGGTCTCTGTCACCAGATGTTGATAGGTTTCTGAATTAGAACAAAAAATCATCGCATGACAAATTTGATGACAGAGGTTTTCTTTTCAGATGCAGAGCATAGACACCTTTTGGCTTCAGATTCCAGTTGACGGTTGTCCTTTTCCTCTGCACCGCAAAAAAACACAAGAGAATATTTCTGGTGCAAATCAGAAAATCACAGATCAAATGGAGCAAAGAAAAGGGATTATTAGATATCAGAGACAACAATATCTAAGTGCAGAGGGAACCAACAATTTTTTTTCTCGCACCCTAACTCGATGCTCCCCGTCGAAGACATTACGTCTGTTTACCAAATAGGGGGGGCATTTCTGCCCAATTGCTTAGGACTGGACTGGACTGATTTCCTCGTGAGGAAGGAGCGGATACCACTCATCGTTGTCGATCGATTGAAACGCCGACCCGCACATACGGATTTTCGATTCAACGACAGCAAGCCAAATCAGAAACCAAAAGATGCTTCAATCGTATACACCTCTGTTCCGTCCCCATCGCTCTTTCCTTCGACGATCGGAAACCCCAGCTCCAAGTCCCAGACATGAAAGGATTAAAAGCTTTTTAAGCAGGGTTCGCAAACAGGCTGCTTTAATATGTCACACTCGAGTTAAAATGATCAGCGACAGATCCTCCTTGCGAACAAGACCCTCCTTGCGAACAAGACCCTCCTTGCAAAGCAGCGTCCCCTTTTTCTCCACTTCCTAATTGATCGAGCAATTATCGGTTTGACGAGCGAAGGATGTGACTTTGTGGGGTGGGGTACTTGAGAGCAGCGAGTACCGAAGTTCACGAGTGAGTGTTGAGGGGTGGTAAACATGGTTCGTCCAAGTCATGCGACCGATGCGGATTTCGACAATCGGTTGCCACTAGGGGGTTGAATCCCGGCTCGCTCACGCGTTTTTTTGCATTTTTTTTTCCCTGTTTTGTTTACTTTTTTTGTTTGGAATGGGGCGTTGGAGGAGCGGCAGTTCGACTCTGCCTCGCCCCCTCTCTGTTTTTTTAGGACGGGGCCTCTTACTTAGGCATCGCAACTCTTGGGGGCACCCGGAGGGACTTTGTGAGTGGGTTTTTGTCGCATAATACCATAAATTAATATAGAGAGATCCCTTTTGGCATTACCCATGCAATTCTGATCAGCGTTTTTCCTGTTGGTTCTCGAATCAATTTCTTCTGAGTCGGCTGCACTCGGCCTTTTGGCTGTGTGTAAAATAATTCCAATTCAATATATAAAAATAGATGTATGTTTCCCTCTGCTTTTGATTTCAGGCTTCTTCCTGCACAGTGGCCATGCATGTTGAATGTATCGGCCTAGCAAAGGTTCCGAATGGGAAATGGTACTACCCGAATTGCATCGACAAAAAACTAGTAGCAATCCGGACCAGCCAACGAGTCATCGATAGCGATCAATAGCACGTTCAACCGAGGCTTTGGGTTCGTCTTATTTTGAAAAAACACGGGGTAAAAACAGATAGGTTGGTTGGCATGGGAAGCTGCATGCAGGGCTGGGTTTCATGGTCAATTGAACCTAGATAGTGATAGAAATTAATTGTGGAAATCTGGTTGCTGGGGTGAGTAAATTCATTGTATCGTGGAGTGTTTGCCTCACAGATATCGTTCGAGGTGAGGGTCCATTTGGTTAATCATTTGGTTTTTGCACAAATCTACTGCAGATTGGGCTTCCAAACATCAGTTGATTGCTCAGACAACGCTCGTTGAATGCCGTTGGCTGTCTTGGGGCAGTATCCCTCCACGTATGTTTCTGGTGTTGCTGTTTTCCCATAGTGTTTGGAATTACGCATTTTTCCGCAATAGAAGCTAATTACACAAATCCGTACTTATGTCCACAATCCATCAACCTCAAACCCAATACTGTGTCTACCCTCGATCAAAAGCAAAAGAATCAAACGACAAAGAAGATCGCTCCAAAAAAGCGTTACCCTGAGGCCGATGTAAAGAAAGAGAGAGCTGTTGCCACGCTCTTTCAACAACAACTGAAACCGGAAGGTCTTGCAACAAGCCGCAACAAGCCGCAACTGCGCGAGATAAAGAACGAATCAAATGACCACCGTCCGAAGAAAACCCGCCAAAAGACTCGGCCGCAAAACAGATAAAAGCTGGGTGGCTTCTTCGCGTGTAATTATGTTATGTTATGTTTGGAATTACGTCGTTCGCTTGGAAGCTCCTGATCGGCTTTGTTGGGTTTCATTTAGGTGCCGTGGGATTCACATGTAAAAAGTACGACCCCTGTTCCAACCAAAGTATGGGTTGGTCTCTGAAAAAAGGGAAATTGGGGGGGGGAACAAGGACCCTTGCCGGAGAACCTCTCCACTGGAGGTGCAATTCACCCGGATTGATCTTTTGTTTTGGGCTTGTTGATGGAACACGAATACTAAAACACCACGAATGAGTTCACAATCGTTTATAAACGAATTCGATGCCCTCCAGCATCCGTATTTTTCCACTGCAAGGAATTTAGAAAGCAGCTGTTGAATCACAATTCTAAAGATGACTAATCAATAACAAAACGGCCTTTCAAACAATATGGTACACATATCCGTACTGGGCAACAGAATTTCCTTTCAAAACATATGATACACACAGCTGCACTGGGACCTCAACACAGCTCCTATGATGATGGAACAGGGGAAACTGTCCTATCCAACTACATGCAGCTCCTGGGTCAAATCTGATGTCGCACCACCTCTTAAAGCAAGAAATCCATCAGGTCATTCATTGCTGCAAACGCCTAGAGTTACACGCATCATCTTTGTTCTCTTTGCCACACATCCACATCCATACATAATCTCTTATAGAGTTACAAACTCAAAACTGGCAAATCACAGGTCACCCCTGTCTCCCTCAATCCACAACCCCCCCCCCCAAAAAAAAAGGGGTGAGCTTTCAGGGTCGTTAGGTGAAGTCCTGATCTGGCAAAATGAAACGCAACGCAGAGAGAATAGTACTCGTCATAGTACCCTGCACAACCCCCACCTCCTCCCATCTATTTTTCTTTTTTACTGCTTTGTCAAGGATCCAACAGCAAAAAAGCGAAACGCTTCTTTGGAATATATGTGTGTGTGTGTTTTTTTCCTGTTCGAGCCTTACGATGTGTACAGCTCTGTTTGCCAGTACGATATGAATTCCTTCCTCAGCTTTAGATGTGGATTGGGATTTCCCTTCCACCTCCTTGGTTTCAGGTTTTCCGTGCGACGTTCAAAACAGGGCCTGGCCTTCAACCTAATCAAAACAACACCACTCTTTTGCATCGACCCCCAAAAATTATTCTCAAAAAAAAAAAAAAAAAAATTCAAGAAACCAAAAGGGGGGGGGGGGGGAGGGCGTCAGGTATAGTTTTTCTTGTGCACAAACATAATCCCTCACACACACACAACACACACACACACAGGCACTGCTCTTGTGAAATGTTTTCTCCAGCAACGGTGCCTCCATGGGCTTTGCTCCTTTCCAAATCTGCCGATGTCCAGGGTTTACGGGAGAGCGTTGCAGAAACAGGGAAATCGACCAAATTCACCACCACTTGCTGATTTGATTTGGGATCCCAAGAGGGGATGTCTGCGTGTGTTTTTTCTGTTCGCTTTCGGGAAGAAAAAAAAATCACAGCTCCACGGACTCCACAATGTCGAGGTCTCTGTCACCAGATGTTGATAGGTTTCTGAATTAGAACAAAAAATCATCGCATGACAAATTTGATGACAGAGGTTTTCTTTTCAGATGCAGAGCATAGACACCTTTTGGCTTCAGATTCCAGTTGACGGTTGTCCTTTTCCTCTGCACCGCAAAAAAACACAAGAGAATATTTCTGGTGCAAATCAGAAAATCACAGATCAAATGGAGCAAAGAAAAGGGATTATTAGATATCAGAGACAACAATATCTAAGTGCAGAGGGAACCAACAATTTTTTTTCTCGCACCCTAACTCGATGCTCCCCGTCGAAGACATTACGTCTGTTTACCAAATAGGGGGGGCATTTCTGCCCAATTGCTTAGGACTGGACTGGACTGATTTCCTCGTGAGGAAGGAGCGGATACCACTCATCGTTGTCGATCGATTGAAACGCCGACCCGCACATACGGATTTTCGATTCAACGACAGCAAGCCAAATCAGAAACCAAAAGATGCTTCAATCGTATACACCTCTGTTCCGTCCCCATCGCTCTTTCCTTCGACGATCGGAAACCCCAGCTCCAAGTCCCAGACATGAAAGGATTAAAAGCTTTTTAAGCAGGGTTCGCAAACAGGCTGCTTTAATATGTCACACTCGAGTTAAAATGATCAGCGACAGATCCTCCTTGCGAACAAGACCCTCCTTGCGAACAAGACCCTCCTTGCAAAGCAGCGTCCCCTTTTTCTCCACTTCCTAATTGATCGAGCAATTATCGGTTTGACGAGCGAAGGATGTGACTTTGTGGGGTGGGGTACTTGAGAGCAGCGAGTACCGAAGTTCACGAGTGAGTGTTGAGGGGTGGTAAACATGGTTCGTCCAAGTCATGCGACCGATGCGGATTTCGACAATCGGTTGCCACTAGGGGGTTGAATCCCGGCTCGCTCACGCGTTTTTTTGCATTTTTTTTTCCCTGTTTTGTTTACTTTTTTTGTTTGGAATGGGGCGTTGGAGGAGCGGCAGTTCGACTCTGCCTCGCCCCCTCTCTGTTTTTTTAGGACGGGGCCTCTTACTTAGGCATCGCAACTCTTGGGGGCACCCGGAGGGACTTTGTGAGTGGGTTTTTGTCGCATAATACCATAAATTAATATAGAGAGATCCCTTTTGGCATTACCCATGCAATTCTGATCAGCGTTTTTCCTGTTGGTTCTCGAATCAATTTCTTCTGAGTCGGCTGCACTCGGCCTTTTGGCTGTGTGTAAAATAATTCCAATTCAATATATAAAAATAGATGTATGTTTCCCTCTGCTTTTGATTTCAGGCTTCTTCCTGCACAGTGGCCATGCATGTTGAATGTATCGGCCTAGCAAAGGTTCCGAATGGGAAATGGTACTACCCGAATTGCATCGACAAAAAACTAGTAGCAATCCGGACCAGCCAACGAGTCATCGATAGCGATCAATAGCACGTTCAACCGAGGCTTTGGGTTCGTCTTATTTTGAAAAAACACGGGGTAAAAACAGATAGGTTGGTTGGCATGGGAAGCTGCATGCAGGGCTGGGTTTCATGGTCAATTGAACCTAGATAGTGATAGAAATTAATTGTGGAAATCTGGTTGCTGGGGTGAGTAAATTCATTGTATCGTGGAGTGTTTGCCTCACAGATATCGTTCGAGGTGAGGGTCCATTTGGTTAATCATTTGGTTTTTGCACAAATCTACTGCAGATTGGGCTTCCAAACATCAGTTGATTGCTCAGACAACGCTCGTTGAATGCCGTTGGCTGTCTTGGGGCAGTATCCCTCCACGTATGTTTCTGGTGTTGCTGTTTTCCCATAGTGTTTGGAATTACGCATTTTTCCGCAATAGAAGCTAATTACACAAATCCGTACTTATGTCCACAATCCATCAACCTCAAACCCAATACTGTGTCTACCCTCGATCAAAAGCAAAAGAATCAAACGACAAAGAAGATCGCTCCAAAAAAGCGTTACCCTGAGGCCGATGTAAAGAAAGAGAGAGCTGTTGCCACGCTCTTTCAACAACAACTGAAACCGGAAGGTCTTGCAACAAGCCGCAACAAGCCGCAACTGCGCGAGATAAAGAACGAATCAAATGACCACCGTCCGAAGAAAACCCGCCAAAAGACTCGGCCGCAAAACAGATAAAAGCTGGGTGGCTTCTTCGCGTGTAATTATGTTATGTTATGTTTGGAATTACGTCGTTCGCTTGGAAGCTCCTGATCGGCTTTGTTGGGTTTCATTTAGGTGCCGTGGGATTCACATGTAAAAAGTACGACCCCTGTTCCAACCAAAGTATGGGTTGGTCTCTGAAAAAAGGGAAATTGGGGGGGGGAACAAGGACCCTTGCCGGAGAACCTCTCCACTGGAGGTGCAATTCACCCGGATTGATCTTTTGTTTTGGGCTTGTTGATGGAACACGAATACTAAAACACCACGAATGAGTTCACAATCGTTTATAAACGAATTCGATGCCCTCCAGCATCCGTATTTTTCCACTGCAAGGAATTTAGAAAGCAGCTGTTGAATCACAATTCTAAAGATGACTAATCAATAACAAAACGGCCTTTCAAACAATATGGTACACATATCCGTACTGGGCAACAGAATTTCCTTTCAAAACATATGATACACACAGCTGCACTGGGACCTCAACACAGCTCCTATGATGATGGAACAGGGGAAACTGTCCTATCCAACTACATGCAGCTCCTGGGTCAAATCTGATGTCGCACCACCTCTTAAAGCAAGAAATCCATCAGGTCATTCATTGCTGCAAACGCCTAGAGTTACACGCATCATCTTTGTTCTCTTTGCCACACATCCACATCCATACATAATCTCTTATAGAGTTACAAACTCAAAACTGGCAAATCACAGGTCACCCCTGTCTCCCTCAATCCACAACCCCCCCCCCCAAAAAAAAAGGGGTGAGCTTTCAGGGTCGTTAGGTGAAGTCCTGATCTGGCAAAATGAAACGCAACGCAGAGAGAATAGTACTCGTCATAGTACCCTGCACAACCCCCACCTCCTCCCATCTATTTTTCTTTTTTACTGCTTTGTCAAGGATCCAACAGCAAAAAAGCGAAACGCTTCTTTGGAATATATGTGTGTGTGTGTTTTTTTCCTGTTCGAGCCTTACGATGTGTACAGCTCTGTTTGCCAGTACGATATGAATTCCTTCCTCAGCTTTAGATGTGGATTGGGATTTCCCTTCCACCTCCTTGGTTTCAGGTTTTCCGTGCGACGTTCAAAACAGGGCCTGGCCTTCAACCTAATCAAAACAACACCACTCTTTTGCATCGACCCCCAAAAATTATTCTCAAAAAAAAAAAAAAAAAAATTCAAGAAACCAAAAGGGGGGGGGGGGGGAGGGCGTCAGGTATAGTTTTTCTTGTGCACAAACATAATCCCTCACACACACACAACACACACACACACAGGCACTGCTCTTGTGAAATGTTTTCTCCAGCAACGGTGCCTCCATGGGCTTTGCTCCTTTCCAAATCTGCCGATGTCCAGGGTTTACGGGAGAGCGTTGCAGAAACAGGGAAATCGACCAAATTCACCACCACTTGCTGATTTGATTTGGGATCCCAAGAGGGGATGTCTGCGTGTGTTTTTTCTGTTCGCTTTCGGGAAGAAAAAAAAATCACAGCTCCACGGACTCCACAATGTCGAGGTCTCTGTCACCAGATGTTGATAGGTTTCTGAATTAGAACAAAAAATCATCGCATGACAAATTTGATGACAGAGGTTTTCTTTTCAGATGCAGAGCATAGACACCTTTTGGCTTCAGATTCCAGTTGACGGTTGTCCTTTTCCTCTGCACCGCAAAAAAACACAAGAGAATATTTCTGGTGCAAATCAGAAAATCACAGATCAAATGGAGCAAAGAAAAGGGATTATTAGATATCAGAGACAACAATATCTAAGTGCAGAGGGAACCAACAATTTTTTTTCTCGCACCCTAACTCGATGCTCCCCGTCGAAGACATTACGTCTGTTTACCAAATAGGGGGGGCATTTCTGCCCAATTGCTTAGGACTGGACTGGACTGATTTCCTCGTGAGGAAGGAGCGGATACCACTCATCGTTGTCGATCGATTGAAACGCCGACCCGCACATACGGATTTTCGATTCAACGACAGCAAGCCAAATCAGAAACCAAAAGATGCTTCAATCGTATACACCTCTGTTCCGTCCCCATCGCTCTTTCCTTCGACGATCGGAAACCCCAGCTCCAAGTCCCAGACATGAAAGGATTAAAAGCTTTTTAAGCAGGGTTCGCAAACAGGCTGCTTTAATATGTCACACTCGAGTTAAAATGATCAGCGACAGATCCTCCTTGCGAACAAGACCCTCCTTGCGAACAAGACCCTCCTTGCAAAGCAGCGTCCCCTTTTTCTCCACTTCCTAATTGATCGAGCAATTATCGGTTTGACGAGCGAAGGATGTGACTTTGTGGGGTGGGGTACTTGAGAGCAGCGAGTACCGAAGTTCACGAGTGAGTGTTGAGGGGTGGTAAACATGGTTCGTCCAAGTCATGCGACCGATGCGGATTTCGACAATCGGTTGCCACTAGGGGGTTGAATCCCGGCTCGCTCACGCGTTTTTTTGCATTTTTTTTTCCCTGTTTTGTTTACTTTTTTTGTTTGGAATGGGGCGTTGGAGGAGCGGCAGTTCGACTCTGCCTCGCCCCCTCTCTGTTTTTTTAGGACGGGGCCTCTTACTTAGGCATCGCAACTCTTGGGGGCACCCGGAGGGACTTTGTGAGTGGGTTTTTGTCGCATAATACCATAAATTAATATAGAGAGATCCCTTTTGGCATTACCCATGCAATTCTGATCAGCGTTTTTCCTGTTGGTTCTCGAATCAATTTCTTCTGAGTCGGCTGCACTCGGCCTTTTGGCTGTGTGTAAAATAATTCCAATTCAATATATAAAAATAGATGTATGTTTCCCTCTGCTTTTGATTTCAGGCTTCTTCCTGCACAGTGGCCATGCATGTTGAATGTATCGGCCTAGCAAAGGTTCCGAATGGGAAATGGTACTACCCGAATTGCATCGACAAAAAACTAGTAGCAATCCGGACCAGCCAACGAGTCATCGATAGCGATCAATAGCACGTTCAACCGAGGCTTTGGGTTCGTCTTATTTTGAAAAAACACGGGGTAAAAACAGATAGGTTGGTTGGCATGGGAAGCTGCATGCAGGGCTGGGTTTCATGGTCAATTGAACCTAGATAGTGATAGAAATTAATTGTGGAAATCTGGTTGCTGGGGTGAGTAAATTCATTGTATCGTGGAGTGTTTGCCTCACAGATATCGTTCGAGGTGAGGGTCCATTTGGTTAATCATTTGGTTTTTGCACAAATCTACTGCAGATTGGGCTTCCAAACATCAGTTGATTGCTCAGACAACGCTCGTTGAATGCCGTTGGCTGTCTTGGGGCAGTATCCCTCCACGTATGTTTCTGGTGTTGCTGTTTTCCCATAGTGTTTGGAATTACGCATTTTTCCGCAATAGAAGCTAATTACACAAATCCGTACTTATGTCCACAATCCATCAACCTCAAACCCAATACTGTGTCTACCCTCGATCAAAAGCAAAAGAATCAAACGACAAAGAAGATCGCTCCAAAAAAGCGTTACCCTGAGGCCGATGTAAAGAAAGAGAGAGCTGTTGCCACGCTCTTTCAACAACAACTGAAACCGGAAGGTCTTGCAACAAGCCGCAACAAGCCGCAACTGCGCGAGATAAAGAACGAATCAAATGACCACCGTCCGAAGAAAACCCGCCAAAAGACTCGGCCGCAAAACAGATAAAAGCTGGGTGGCTTCTTCGCGTGTAATTATGTTATGTTATGTTTGGAATTACGTCGTTCGCTTGGAAGCTCCTGATCGGCTTTGTTGGGTTTCATTTAGGTGCCGTGGGATTCACATGTAAAAAGTACGACCCCTGTTCCAACCAAAGTATGGGTTGGTCTCTGAAAAAAGGGAAATTGGGGGGGGGAACAAGGACCCTTGCCGGAGAACCTCTCCACTGGAGGTGCAATTCACCCGGATTGATCTTTTGTTTTGGGCTTGTTGATGGAACACGAATACTAAAACACCACGAATGAGTTCACAATCGTTTATAAACGAATTCGATGCCCTCCAGCATCCGTATTTTTCCACTGCAAGGAATTTAGAAAGCAGCTGTTGAATCACAATTCTAAAGATGACTAATCAATAACAAAACGGCCTTTCAAACAATATGGTACACATATCCGTACTGGGCAACAGAATTTCCTTTCAAAACATATGATACACACAGCTGCACTGGGACCTCAACACAGCTCCTATGATGATGGAACAGGGGAAACTGTCCTATCCAACTACATGCAGCTCCTGGGTCAAATCTGATGTCGCACCACCTCTTAAAGCAAGAAATCCATCAGGTCATTCATTGCTGCAAACGCCTAGAGTTACACGCATCATCTTTGTTCTCTTTGCCACACATCCACATCCATACATAATCTCTTATAGAGTTACAAACTCAAAACTGGCAAATCACAGGTCACCCCTGTCTCCCTCAATCCACAACCCCCCCCCCCCCAAAAAAAGGGGTGAGCTTTCAGGGTCGTTAGGTGAAGTCCTGATCTGGCAAAATGAAACGCAAAGCAGAGAGAATAGTACTCGTCATAGTACCCTGCACAACCCCCACCTCCTCCCATCTATTTTTCTTTTTTACTGCTTTGTCAAGGATCCAACAGCAAAAAAGCGAAACGCTTCTTTGGAATATATGTGTGTGTGTGTGTGTTTTTTCCTGTTCGAGCCTTGCGATGTGTACAGCTCTGTTTGCCAGTACGATATGAATTCCTTCCTCAGCTTTAGATGTGGATTGGGATTTCCCTTCCACCTCCTTGGTTTCAGGTTTTCCGTGCGACGTTCAAAACAGGGCCTGGCCTTCAACCTAATCAAAACAACACCACTCTTTTGCATCGACCCCCAAAAATTATTCTCAAAAAAAAAAAAAAAAAAAAAATCAAGAAACCAAAAGGGGGGGGGGGGGGCGTCAGGTATAGTTTTTCTTGTGCACAAACATAATCCCTCACACACACACACAGGGGCACTACTCTTGTGAAATGTTTTCTCCAGCAACGGTGCCTCCATGGGCTTTGCTCCTTTCCAAATCTGCCGATGTCCAGGGTTTACGGGAGAGCGTTGCAGAAACAGGGAAATCGACCAAATTCACCACCACTTGCTGATTTGATTTGGGATCCCAAGAGGGGATGTCTGCGTGTGTTTTTTCTGTTCGCTTTCGGGAAGAAAAAAAAATCACAGCTCCACGGACTCCACAATGTCGAGGTCTCTGTCACCAGATGTTGATAGGTTTCTGAATTAGAACAAAAAATCATCGCATGACAAATTTGATGACAGAGGTTTTCTTTTCAGATGCAGAGCATAGACACCTTTTGGCTTCAGATTCCAGTTGACGGTTGTCCTTTTCCTCTGCACCGCAAAAAAACACAAGAGAATATTTCTGGTGCAAATCAGAAAATCACAGATCAAATGGAGCAAAGAAAAGGGATTATTAGATATCAGAGACAAGAATATCTAAGTGCAGAGGGAACCAACAATTTTTTTTCTCGCACCCTAACTCGATGCTCCCCGTCGAAGACATTACGTCTGTTTACCAAATAGGGGGGGCATTTCTGCCCAATTGCTTAGGACTGGACTGGACTGATTTCCTCGTGAGGAAGGAGCGGATACCACTCATCGTTGTCGATCGATTGAAACGCCGACCCGCACATACGGATTTTCGATTCAACGACAGCAAGCCAAATCAGAAACCAAAAGATGCTTCAATCGTATACACCTCTGTTCCGTCCCCATCGCTCTTTCCTTCGACGATCGGAAACCCCAGCTCCAAGTCCCAGACATGAAAGGATTAAATGCTTTTTAAGCAGGGTTCGCAAACAGGCTGCTTTAATATGTCACACTCGAGTTAAAATGATCAGCGACAGATCCTCCTTGCGAATACCCTCCTCAAGTGCAGCGTCCCCTTTTTCTCCACTTCCTAATTGATCGAGCAATTATCGGTTTGACGAGCGAAGGATGTGACTTTGTGGGGTGGGGTACTTGAGAGCAGCGAGTACCGAAGTTCACGAGTGAGTGTTGAGGGGTGGTAAACATGGTTCGTCCAAGTCATGCGACCGATGCGGATTTCGACAATCGGTTGCCATTAGGGTTGAATCCCGGCTCGCTCACGCGTTTTTTTGCATTTTTTTTTTCCTGTTTTGTTTACTTTTTTTGTTTGGAATGGGGCGTTGGAGGAGCGGCAGTTCGACTCTGCCTCGCCCCCTCTCTGTTTTTTTAGGACGGGGCCTCTTACTTAGGCATCGCAACTCTTGGGGGCACCCGGAGGGACTTTGTGAGTGGGTTTTTGTCGCAGAATACCATAAATTAATATAGAGAGATCCCTTCTGGCATTACCCATGCAATTCTGATCAGCGTTTTTCCTGTTGGTTCTCGAATCAATTTCTTCTGAGTCGGCTGCACTCGACCTTTTGGCTGTGTGTAAAATAATTCCAATTCAATATATAAAAATAGATGTATGTTTCCCTCTGCTTTTGATTTCAGGCTTCTTCCTGCACAGTGGCCATGCATGTTGAATGTATCGGCCTAGCAAAGGTTCCGAATGGGAAATGGTACTACTCGAATTGCATCGACAAAAAACCAGTAGCAATCCGGACCAGCCAACGAGTCATCGATAGCGGTCAATAGCACGTTCAACCGAGGCTTTGGGTTCGTCTTATTTTGAAAAAAACACGGGGTAAAAACAGATAGGTTGGTTGGCATGGGAAGCTGCATGCAGGGCTGGGTTTCATGGTCAATTGAACCTAGATAGTGATAGAAATTAATTGTGGAAATCTGGTTGCTGGGGTGAGTAAATTCATTGTATCGTGGAGTGTTTGCCTCACAGATATCGTTCGAGGTGAGGGTCCATTTGGTTAATCATTTGGTTTTTGCACAAATCTACTGCAGATTGGGCTTCCAAACATCAGTGTGACGGGTCGTTCTGGGTGCGAGGTGTGGTGGTGTGAGTCAGTGAGTGGAGGTCAGGTTTTTACAACGTTGTTCTTTTTCCAAGTCAAAATCGGTCTCCCAAAAATACACAGTTCCAGTAGAAATACCCACATCCGGGTTCGTCTAGTCGGTCGTACACCTAAGTTCCTCAGTCCGACTACAATCCCCTCCACATCACGGCTGAAAACACCCGTCAAGCACGTGATGTCACTACCCGGACGTCTCAACTCAACACAGTAATCAATCGTTGTCCCAACTGTCAAATGTCAAATCAACTTAACCCTTTCTACTAACCCAGGTTCACTCTCCCCATCGAGTACTAGTAATCACGAGTTCTCACAAATAACACCCCTGGTTCACTCAAAATCATAGTCACTTAGTCCACCTGAGATCAATTCCCATTGTCAGCAAAGTATACAGCCATAAGACCATGGCTCAGTCTAAACTCAGTTAGCAACAATAAACACAACAGCCAAGAGACTAATACTCCACCAATCAGAAGTAAAGCCCAGGCTGATTCACAGTCAAAACAATAGATACTCCCCTCCAAACTAACCATCTGGGGAGTCCTCCACAAAATTCAAAAATAAAGAATGTCAATTTCCCCTTTTTCCAGATCAGACTTCATTTCCCTTTTCTGTTGTGATTCAGAATCGAAATTCAAAATCAAACTTCCATTAATCTCTTTTCGGACAATCGAATCTTACCCTGCAGTAAGCGCCAGCCTGACGGTAATTCTCATCACTCTCTCCCGTAACCGCCCCCTCACTTAGCGACGAACTGATACGAACGTCCGTCGCATGACACGTGGTTCGGCCCACTCACCCAACACGTGGTTCGGCCTGACAGTAGTCGGACCGAACCAGCTCACCATCATCATAGCCACACAATAAGGGAGAGGGCCAGGCCGCCTCTGAGGTGGCAACCCTCAGTTCGGCCTGGAGCCTCACATTCAGCTTAGGGTCCATTAGGACACGGCCAAGGGGCCATTAGAACGCTGAGTTGGATGAAAGGGTTGGACAGGCTGTCGGCCCGGCCGAATACTTATTCGGCCCGGACCACAGCCTCATTGTAACTTGGACTATTGTAAAAGATCCTTGTTTGAGAAAGTCTTTCCGTGCTCTAGACGTAAGTCCACTCGACTAGTCTATCTTGTTCCAAACGTTTGTATCAACTGGTTTCGGAGCCGAAGCCGGAACCAAGACCCATACCACCCGTATGTCGAACAGCCACCCTACCTCGCCCCAGTCCTCCGCCGGCACACACGAACACCCGACTTCCCGTTATCTCACGGTGCCAGAGGAGCTGGTCGCACCACATTGGCGAAGGTTTTATATCGACCAATTGGCCTTTTGCTACGGCGGCCCAAGCGTTATCGAGGGCGTACCTCCCGGACTTGAGGGACCACCTATTCGAAGGCCGAGCCCCGTACCACCACCTACCGGGCCGAACGACAACGACGACACAGAAAGTGTCGGAAGCTGTGACTCCTGCTTCACCGAAGAGGAAAGGAACGACCCGGAGTTTCTGCGTTTCTACGCTGAAGTCCAGGAGCACCTACGCAACCGGCGGGCAAACTCGGCCGAGGAACCTCTTCGCAATCGGGACCCACGGCTCGCACACGGAGTCCAACCATGGACCTCATACCGTACGAGCCAGCCGAAGCCATCGCCTATCCCGACGGAGTGGAGGAGATGAGCGCTGGGGACAGTATGAGCCTGGGGACCGAAGAAGATCCCCCTCCGGTGCAAGGCGTATTTGTGCAAAACAACATCCAGCACAACGTGCAGAACGTGCACCACGTGGAGGTGAACCAGGACGAAACATCTATCACTGTGGCCCAGCTGGCGGCCAACACCGAAGAATGGGCGGGACGTACTCAGGCCGAGCTGTACCAAGCACTCAACGAAGTGCGAGGAGAACTCCATCATACCCGCGAAGAAGCCGAAGCTCGACAATGGCAAGTGGCCAACGAGCAGGCCGAAGCCATGAACACGGCCCTCGAGAACCAGAGAGCCGAACTGGAGGACCATCACTGGGAGGACCGCGTTCGGTTGGAAGAGGAGTTCATCCGACGGCTCGAGCACCTCAAAGCCGAGAACGGACATCTCGTGGCCGAAATGGAGGAACGGATGCACCTGGCCCAAGAACGTGCGGCCGCCAAGGCAGCTCAAGATTTCCAAGACCTTGGAGCCCGGACCGAAAGGCTCACGTTGCAAGTGGCAGACCAGCGGGCCGCTGTCGAGACGCTCGGGGTCGAAACAAAGTGTCTACGGGAAGACTACCCATCCGTGGACGAGCTCGTGAAGTTATGGTCCAAGCAAGTTCCAGCGCAGCCCCAAGTCATTCCTGTGTACATGGCCGGAGCCGGAACCCAAACTGTGACCCAAACTACACAAGCGCCACCCGGACCACCCCCGTCTTCCAGTTTTCAAGACGTGCCCCTTGTTTCTCCTATCGTCAGCAATGCACCCGCGGTACCCATTCTCGTGCCACCCAGTGGAGTGCCCAGCCAACGGCGAGCCGGACCACCACCAGGACCTGTCATTCGAGAGCCCGGTTCTGCACCAACGGGCGGGCCGAGGCCGAGCCGAAGAGACCCAGCGGCCGCCGCAAGGCCACCCAGCGGCCAGAACCAAGCCACCAATCCTACACCGCCATCCGGCCAAGGACCTCCTATTGCACCACGTCAAGAACCACCCCCTGGACCCAGTCAGCCACAGGGAGTTGGAGCTGTCGGATTCAATTCGGGAACGGACCCGTTTGCGGGCCTGGGTTCCTATGCCTCAGTTGGACAGCAAGACCCCAACTCCGGATTCCGAGACGCTCCAAGAAGACGGCGGCCAGGAGGAGGAGGCGGGGACGATGGTGATGGAGGTGGTGGGCCGAATGGACCAGGAGGATCTGGCGGGCCGAATGGACCTGGTGGGCCGAATGGACCGGGAGGAGGACCAAATGGACCTGGCGGCGGGCCAAACGGACCTGGAGGTCCCGGAGGACCTGGCGGACCGGGAGGACCATTTGGACCACAATTACCCGGAGGGCCACCAGCAGCCGGAGGCAATGGATTGAGACAAGTCAAGATACCAATGCCACGAGCTTTCAACGGCACCGCGAATGTCACGGACTGGCTGATGCGCATGGGCCGATGGTTTCGCGCCCAGGCCATTCCAGAAGAGCTATGGCTTCAGGTCATCTGTGCCAACACAGAGGGCCCTGCAGCCGAATGGATGAATTTGACCGAGCTCAAAGTAATGGAGGGCCGAAGACAACCATTTGCCGACTGGCGCTCGTGGGCCGAGGAGGCTCGAAAACTGTTCCAACCGACGACAACCTCTGAACACGCCCGAGTCGAGTTACGAACCCTGAGGCAGACGACCTCAGTGAAGGACTACATCAAGCGCTATAACAGCGTTTGTTTCAGGATCCCGGATATGAGTGAAGCGGAGGCATATAGCGCATTCACCGCAGGCTTGCGTGAACCGATCCGAAGTCAAGTTGTTGGCTTCATTCGTGACGACGTGCAAGCCGCTATCGAAATGGCAGAACGGCTCGATGGTATCCGTGGACTTCATAACTCGAGTGGAGGCCGTGGTGGAGGAGGTCATCAGCGTTGGAATCGAAGATCAAGAGTAAACAGTATTGGCGATAAAGCCGGAGATGATCGTCTCAACTACATTGGTGGAAACCGCGGCCGGGGAGGTTCAAGCCGAGGCCGAGGCCGAGGCCGTGGCCGCAGTGGGGGAAGATTTGGAGGACGAGGAGGTGGAGGCCGATCTACCACACCAAGTGGAAGAGGAGGCCGGGGTGGAATATCATGCTACTTGTGCGGAGGAGATCATGGGATCAGAAATTGTCCCAAGCTCTCGGCCGCAAAGCGTTCGATAAACTGAAGGTCCGGGGCGCGAGGCCACCTACCCTGGACACAAGTGCGGGTGGTATCAGGGCCGAGGTTCCGGAAGATTTTGGGGAGGAGCAAGCAGAAGGAATAGATGATAGAAAAATGACCAAGAGAGTTACTTGGCCGGACAAGGCGGAAGAGCATGAAAAACGGATAGACACTAGCTCCAGCTCGCATAGTTCCAATACTGCAGCGCGAGCCGAGTCCCATGGAACAGGACTCAGTGAAGGAGCGGATGATACTGGCCATGCACGGCCTGGGGTATCATCAGGGGAACCACCATCCACTGTACAGCTCGGCCCGCAAGGCAACCGAGGGATGGATGGTTCAAATTTTTCTCAAGTGCCGGGGGCACTCAGTCGCGCCGACTCTGCAGTGGCCGACAATTTTTCTTACATCGCCAGGACAGGAAACACCTGTTCCAAAGGGCGGTTTACTGGCTTCGAGATAGCCATTCAAGTTGGAGACCGACCGGTGAAGGCGTATGTGGATAGCGGAAGTTGGGAAAACTACATCTCAACGGCAACTCAAGCACGACTGGAATTGGAGGCAACCGGAGAGCACCGCACCCTGGTCATGGCGGATGGTTCCAAGGGCTCAACCCGGGGCCGAGCCGAACAAGTTCGATTTCGATCGGGCCGAGCCACTTTTGTCGCGGATTTCCATATCTTTCCCGACATGGCATACGAGATGATTTTGGGCATCCCGTGGCTTGTGGCCGAAAACCCCGATCTCTGCTTTCGGACACGAACAATCTCGGTTCAGCGGGGGAAGACAAGGATTTCTCTTCCTCTAGCTATCTCGGGCAAGCCTCGACCCACCGAGACTATGAGCGTGGGCGACATGGAACAGACATCCGCGGCCAAGCTTTTAAAGGATGCGCGTGCTGGACAGGGAGACGTTGTGATGGTAGTGGTTACCGAAGCCGAGGCCGAACAAAACGATGAACATACCAAAGATGATATCAGCAAGTTGGTTCGGCCCGAGCTCTCAAAAGCGATCACGCAGCTCTTAACGGACTACAAGCGAGTATTCGCATCTGACCTTCCTAAAGGACCACCACCGGTCAGGAACGGTCATGAATTCGAGATCGAACTGGAGGAAGGAACGAAGCCGATTTTTCGGCCTATGTACAAGCTCTCTCCAGCCGAACTCGCGGAGGTCCGGAAGCAGCTCGACTACATGTTGGACCGAGAGCTGATTCGGCCCTCAAAGAGTCCGTGGGGCGCCCCCATCCTTTTCGCCAACAAGAAGGATGGAGGGCTTCGCTTTTGCATTGACTACCGGTGGATCAACCAGCGGACGGTCAAGAACCGCTACCCACTCCCTCTCCCTGAAGAGTTATTGGACCGCCTCCAGGGAGCCAAAATCTTCACTCGGCTGGACTTGCGCTCGGGGTATTGGCAGATGCCCATCCGGGCCGAAGATCAGGAGAAGACCGCTTTTCGGACCCGTTATGGGCACTACGAATACAAAGTAGTGCCCTTCGGCCTAACGAACGCACCCCCGCAGTTCATGGCGATGGTGAACGACCTCTTCCGGGATTTCCACGATAAGTTTCTGGTGGTCTTCCTGGACGACATCATCGTCTACAGTAAAACGGAGGAGGAACACGCGGAGCACCTTCGGCTCGTGCTGGACAAGCTGGCCGAGCATCAGCTTTACGCGAAGGCGTCAAAGTGTTCCATCGCCGTCAAAGAACTGGATTTCGTGGGGCATTGGATTTCGGCCGACGGCATCTCCCCTCATCGCAGCAAGACCCAAGCCATTCAAGATTGGAAGCCCCTACAGTCTGTGCCGGAAGTGCGGAGTTTTCTGGGCATGGTGTCCTACTACCGACGCTTCATCAGGGAGTTTTCAAGGATTGCTGCTCCCATCCAGAAGCTCGTCAAGAAGGACCAAGCCTGGGAATGGGGTCCGGCCCAGACAGCAGCGTTTCAAGAGCTCAAGGACCGACTCACTTCGGCCCCAGTACTCTTGATCCCGGACCCGGCCAAGCCGTATGTTGTTGCCACGGATGCATCGGACTTCGCATTAGGAGCTACCTTAATGCAGGGCAGCAAGGAGGAAGGTTATCAGCCCATTGCATTTTTGAGCCGTTCCCTGAACTCAGCCGAGCAGAAGTATTCGGCCTACGAACGGGAACTATTGGGCATCTCCTATGCTCTCGCCCAATGGCGTCACTACCTGGAAGGAGCTCCTGGTGGAACTACGGTGTATACGGATCACCTCCCAGCTACCCATTTTCTACAGCAACGCGTCCTTTCACGGACTCAAACGCGTTGGTTGAAGTCTGGATCGTTCCAGTCTATCAAGCCGAAGATTTTATATCTTCCGGGCCGAGCCAATTTTGTGGCCGATGCGCTTTCTCGCAAGCCCCAACTCCGGCTCAATGCGATTTTGGGGGCCAAAATCTCGCCCGGGGAGGCACAAGACTGGCAAGCCGCCATTAAGGAGGACCCTATTCTTCGCCCAATCGTGACCAAACTTCAAGAGGGACGAGCAGTGCAGGGGTACACCCTGACCCCAGATGGACTGCTCATGTATCAAGCCAAGGACGTTGGAGCCGAGCCGAAACTCGTTGTGCCGGTTTCTAAACGCCAGGTGGTATTGCACGACCACCACGATGTGCCGATGGCGGGACATCCAGGGAAAGCTCGGACAGCCGAGCTTGTGAGCCGAAGACATTGGTGGAGAGGCTGGCGCCGAGCCGTGAACCACTATGTCGAATCGTGCCCCACTTGCCAGATGATGAAGACCGAGAATTCCAAGCAAAAAGGGTTGCTACACCCTCTGCCAGTTCCGGCCTACAAGTGGGAGCAGCTGACGACCGACCTCGTTACTGACTTACCGAAGTCTAACGGGTACACGGCCGTGGCTGTCTTTGTGGATCGGCTCACGAAGATGTGCAAGTTCGTCCCGTGCACCAAGGAGGTTTCGGCGAAAGGATATGCCGAGCTCTTTCTCTCCAAAGTATTCCCCACCTCAGGGATACCGGAAGTTATCGTGTCTGATCGAGACCCAAGATTTACGAGCCAGTTCTACAAGGAGTTGTTTCGGCTCGTGGGCACCGATCTAAGGATGTCGACCGCTCACCATCCGCAATCTGATGGACAGAGCGAAGTAACAATCCGAACACTGGAGAACTTCCTTCGGCCCTACATTGAAGCGAGGCCGGAGACATGGAGCGAATACCTCAGCACGGCCGAATTTGCTGCAAACAATTCGGTCAACGCCAGCACCAAATACACCCCTTTCTACCTGATGTATGGGCAACATCCAAGAGGCCTGGAGGCCGACCGGCCGAGTACTAACGTGGAGGCGGCCGAGGCCATGGTGAGCCGAATGAACCGAGACCTGGAGGAGGCCAAAGCAAACTACGCTTCGGCCCAGGAGACCATGTGTGAGAGCGCCAACAAAAAGAGGCGACATGTGGAATTCGCAGTGGGACAGGAGGTTTGCCTCCGAAGTGCCCACCTCCCTTTGGCCGTAACCAAGCACATTCCGGCCAAGGTCAGGCGAAGGTTCATCGGGCCGTTCAAGGTTGAGGCCGTAATATCACCAGTGGCCTATAGGCTCGACCTCCCACCAGGCTGGAGGCTTCACCCTACATTCCACGTCTCCAAGCTCAAGGAATACAAGCGGTCCGAGGAGTTCGTGCGGGATGCACCTCCCGGCCCGGCTCTCATCGATGAGCTGGATGGAGAAGAGGAATACGAAGTGGAGGCTATTGTCAGGGAGAAAGGAAAGGGAAGAGGAAAACGTTATTTGGTTTGCTGGAAAGGATACCAACCCCATGAGGCAACATGGGAGCCGAAGGAGAGTCTGACACATTGTTCAGATCTGCTGGCCGAGTTCGTTGCACGAACGGGCCGAGCATGACTGGAGGAAGCTTCTGATGCAACTGACGAGGGTGATGGGGGAGTTGGAAGTCATGATGACGGACTGATGAGGTCAACCTCGGCCGGAATGGGACGGTACCTCAAACGAGGCGGTACCTCGGAAGTTCGGAGGGAATTCCCATCCCTCGTCACATCAGAGTGTACCTTTCAGTTGCGCACTGTGTCTGACCGGTACCTCATCGGCGAATTTAAAGAGAAGTAACGAAGGCGCTACAGAAAGCCTTTGTTGATTCAGTAAGAAAAGAAAAAGGAGAGAGAGCCCACACGGCCGAAAGACAAGAAAAGGAAAAAAAAAGGGGAAGCCATGGATCTGACAGCGGCCAACTTGGAGCGGTTTCTGCAGGACGCGCGACAGTCCTCCGAACAGAAGAACAAGCTCGAGGCCGAACTTGCCGAATGGCAAAATAGGGCCAACGAGGCGGAGAAGCGAGCAAAAGCCGCTGAGGAGAAAGTCGCACAGTTGGAGAACCAGCTGAAAACACAGCGCTTGGACGCGTTTAGGCAAGCAGCAGTGTGGGGGCAGGAAAGGGAAAGGCTGGCGAAAACAGCCATGGCCGAGGCTATCGACACCCTCAATCGTGGGCTGCAGCGTATGGAAATGGACCAACCTCTGGCCGAGGAAAAAGAAAAAGAGCACGTGGAAACCGAAACGGTGGAAGACTCGGTACAAGAAGAAGTCGCTGCGGAAAGGCCACCAGAGGGACCATCGTCAACCCCACTGAAGGTGGTGGTCCCGCGACGAAAAAGGTCGAGGAAGCTCAAAGGCCGAGGGGTGGGGAGGTTCATCCTGGATGAAGCCATGGAAGTGGACCAGGCTGAGGCCGAGGGGGAAGATGAGCAGCAGCTCTGGGATTACACGGAAGATCCCTATGCTGACTTGGAGGACGCTCTTCCCCCGAGGCCGAAGCCTGGTCCCGTGCTGCTATCCGGGAGTGAGGATGACCCCATTTCGGAGGAGCCTCCGAAAACGTCGTCTCTACCACCACCACCACCTCCAGTGGCCGCCCCGACCACATTCGCATGCGCAGCTTGCGCATATCCGAGGGAAGCTCCCCGTCCGGGATTGGATCGCGTGCTCTGCGAGAAAGGGCACCTCCTGTGCAAAAAGCACAACGTCGGCCTCAGGATTGCAGCCAGGGCAGGAGCCCTCATCTCGGCCGACGAGTCGGGAGGACCTTACCTCCCGCGCATCCAGGATCTCATCGGCGAGGGAACCCAAGGCGTCAAGCCGATCCTTCCATTCGACGCCCCACTCCCAGATTGTCCAAGCTGTACCAAGGAGTCGTTAAAGGGTCGCTGGCCGAGCAAGCTCAAAGAGCAGATCGGCACCTGGAATACTCAGTATTTCCAGGCTCTCGGCTTGGAACTCCCAGGAGCAGCCAGATCGCACCGCCAGCCGAGCCACCCACCACCATCACCAGACCAACCATCCGCACCTTCCTCGGCGACTCGTCTTCCGCTCCCTCCACAGAGCCCAGCATCGTCCAAGAGGCATGGGCCGAGGACCAGGTCGCAGAAATAGGCGAACTGGGATCGGGAACAAAAGAGAGACAAAAGGGAAGGCAAGGGATGTTTGGGTGTGTTTTACAGTGACATGGTGGGAGCCCTTGGATTGGGCTGAGTTTTCCTGTGTTGATTTTCTGCAGTATGTTTTTCTGAGGGTTATACAAGGGCCAGACTGCTTTTTATGATTTTTACTGTTTTGATTCCTGAGGGAGGACAGTAGGGGTAAACAATGCTTAGACCAACCCTGGGAAGGTTATTGGGTTATTTTCTGGATGAGAAACATTCAGGTCCAGAACTGGGTTATTTTGTTTTGGGTTCTGACCCAATGGTTTTATACAGTGGATTGGCCAGGCTGGGTCAATCACCTGCTTTCTGGATACTTATAAGGGAATCTGAATTTGGACCTTATGGATTGCTTTGTGCAACAGTTAGCTGGTTTACAGTACATGATTCGGCCTGCAGGTGGCAGCCTTATCATTTGGTTGATTTTTGTGGATAATTCGCTTAGAGTTTTTGAACACTCTTTTAATTTCAGCGAAGGTTAAACATTATTTGACTCCCTTAAAAGCTAAAGGCTTGTTGGATGCCTTGAAAGCGTTTTTGTGTGTGTCTATGCGTATGTGTGAGTGTAACCCCCAAATTTCGGTTACTTGGGTACGCGAGGCGCGTACTTGCGTGGGGGGGGAGTGGTTGATACGAACGTCCGTCGCATGACACGTGGTTCGGCCCACTCACCCAACACGTGGTTCGGCCTGACAGTAGTCGGACCGAACCAGCTCACCATCATCATAGCCACACAATAAGGGAGAGGGCCAGGCCGCCTCTGAGGTGGCAACCCTCAGTTCGGCCTGGAGCCTCACATTCAGCTTAGGGTCCATTAGGACACGGCCAAGGGGCCATTAGAACGCTGAGTTGGATGAAAGGGTTGGACAGGCTGTCGGCCCGGCCGAATACTTATTCGGCCCGGACCACAGCCTCATTGTAACTTGGACTATTGTAAAAGATCCTTGTTTGAGAAAGTCTTTCCGTGCTCTAGACGTAAGTCCACTCGACTAGTCTATCTTGTTCCAAACGTTTGTATCACGAACTGTGGATTACTCGCGATTTCGATTTCCGTCCGATTTCGATCAATCGTCACCATTTCATTGAATTAGCCGCCGAAGGTCAGCTTCCTCCTTCGTAGGCTGGATACCAACGAGTTGATGGTATGCCAAAACTGTCTCCGCTGCGTTCGTTAAATGGATCCATGGTTCCCATGAATCATGTTCCGATCCAAACCCCTTCCAGCGAACCAGATATCGTCGTTTCACAGATCTCCCACGACGAGTCTCCCTGTGATCGAGGATTCTTTCCACCTCGTATTCCAATTGTCCTTCGTTGGTCACTGGTGCTGGCGGCTCTGGATTCGGCCTTATGAAATCCTCTGATTCTTTGTATCGACGCATCCTGACGACA
Organism: Bryopsis sp. KO-2023; assembly: GCA_030272585.1. Classification (NCBI taxonomy): domain Eukaryota; kingdom Viridiplantae; phylum Chlorophyta; class Ulvophyceae; order Bryopsidales; family Bryopsidaceae; genus Bryopsis; species Bryopsis sp. KO-2023. The sequence goes on from BSYQ01000005.1 coordinate 1,648,681, forward strand.
TGAAAGACGTCATGGATGTTCCACGTTTCCGGCAACTCCAGTCTGTAAGCAACCTTCCCCAGCCGAGCAAGAACCTTGAATGGTCCTACAAACTTTGGACCCAGTTTCGGCGAAATTCCACTTCCAGCGAACGATAGATTTTCGGTCGATAGTAAAACCCTATCGCCGATTTTGAACTCCTCTTCACGTCGAGACTTGTCCGCATATCTCTTCTGTCTCTCCTGTGCTCGCTTCAACAACATCTTCGCTGAATCCAGGTCGTTCCTCATATTTCCCAAAATGTCATGCACTCCCCGAATCTCACTTTCGATTTCACGCTTCCCGATTAACGCCAGCGGAACCAATGGATGTTCTCCGGTGTTGAGATAGAACGGCGAATGGCCCGTCGAGCTGTGTTTACCGTTATTGTATGCGAATTCCGCCGCCGGAAGCCTCTCGTCCCAATCGCGACGCCTGGCATCAACATAGCATCGTAGGGTTTCCTCCAGAACGCGATTCATGCGTTCCGTTTGTCCGTCCGTTTGCGGATGAAACGCTGAGCTTAGCTTCAGCTCGGTTCCACTCAACTCCATCAATCGACGCCAAAACGCAGAAACGAACCTGCTATCACGGTCGGATACCAAATTCGATGGCATCCCGTGATGTCGCCAAACTTCCCTGAAGAATATCTCCGCCAGATCCTTTGCAGTCGCGGTCGTCACAGTCGGCACAAAGTGCGACATCTTACTCAAACGGTCGACGAACACCACAATCGCCGTGTTTCCTTTCTCAGTTTCCGGCAATTGCACGATGAGATCCAAGCTGACGGATTCCCAGCGACGATTTGGTATCGGCATTGGCTGTAATTTCCCAGCCGGAACTTTCGCCTCGGATTTCGCCTTCTGACACTTCGGACATGTTCTACAGTAGTCATTCACATCCTTGTCCATTCTCCTCCAGAAATAGTATCTTTTGATGAGGTCAAGTGTTCGATCTCTGCCCTTGTGTCCAGCCACATCAGAGTCATGTGCCTCCTTTAAAACATCTTGTCTGATTGATGTGGGGATCACAATCTGGCCTGATTTTCTCTTGATCAGCTTTCCATCCATTGTAAATTCCTTGCAGACATTTGGATCTGATTTCTTCAGCAGTTTCCTTATGTTGCCACAGTATGCATCTGTTTCTTGTGCCTTTTCCAGTTTTTCTGGTGTAATTGTTTTCTGTTGTACTTGGCTCCTTGTTAGAGCATTTGCAGTTTCAGTTTTAGCTCCTCCTTTTTCCATACTCTGTCTCCTCTCTCCTCCCAGGCTGTCAACGTCATTTACCAGCCTTGTGCCCAGTGGTCTGTAACTCTCAGGAGCTCCATCAGAGTCATCTCCTGAAGACCACCTGTTTGGATCCTTTTCTTTGGGCATTTCATTTTTGATTTCAGGTTCCATAAGACCACTTCCTACAGTAGTCCGAAATCTCACATCCTTTTTCTTTTGATGTGATTGTACTTCTGGAGTAGCATCCCCTTGCTCCCCTCCAGTCTGTAATTCTCTGGAAACCTTGGAGAGTTCCTGTGATTCCCTGTCCTTCATAACATTGGAATCATTGTTTGGCAGTGTTTTATTTGTCGTTTCATTCAATCCTGTGATTCCACATTCTAAATTCGCATGTTGCATTGATTCCGCCTTTGCATTCCATGCGTCGTCGTGATTCCCAGTTCCCGATTTCGTCATTGATGCATGGCTGGTCGATTCCTTTTTGATTTTGTGAGCTGACGACCCCTGATCCCCTCCTGGACCCAATCCATTACTCCGATTTGGTTGGGGACATCGACTGAGGGCGTCAGCCACCACATTATCTTTACCTTTGATGTGGATAGTATCGAAATCAAATGGCGCTAGGAACTGAGTGATACCAGCTGCTGACGTCCAGGGACGTCAGACGTCAAAGGCGTCATGCATCTGACGTCTGTGAAGCGTCAGATGCATCCCCGGTAGATGACAGCATTCCCCTGAGGAGATACTACTGAACTACAGCGAGGAAACCACCGCAAGAGCACCTGGCCAAGACAGTGGTTCGAACGACTAAAGTGAGACTCGCAAGGCGAAGGTCTCGGGTTTGATTCTGAGTGGGAACGTGCTTTGGTCTGGGCCTGTGTGTGAGTGTGTGAGTGAGTCAGAAGTAGAACTGGCGGCTGTGAGTCAGGGTAGTGGGAGTGTTACGGGTGGTTAGTCACCCTCGGGAAAGTCGAACGGGAGTTAAAAGGATGGGACGCTTGATGTAACCTTGCTTGTCAGTAATTCTGTGAGTGCAACTGTGGACCCCGTGTGCGACTCGATTCGATTTTGTGTGACCCTGTGGAACTCAGCCGTCACCCTCTCTCACTCTTTACACGGAAGTGCGTCGGCGTACGGAGCGCCTCGCGTAACATTTTTGGTTTCGGAGCTCGGACTCGAACTCTGGCGGAGAAAGTCAACTCAGGAAGCGTTAGTGCACTAAGCCACTGACGTGCAAGGTATATCGGCGGACGGTTATACGCCTGGTCGCTAGTTATACACTGAGGGGACTTTTACTAGTTCTGTCGGAAAAACAAACACACCCGCGAAAAGGTTCGCACGAAAAAGAGGGTGTCCGACAGCAGTTTGTGTGGTACCCAGAAACAGACGACAGGAAAAAGGTTATCCTGTAACTGTCGTTGTGTGGCGGGGAGGCCACAAAACTGGTAGCTTAGTCGCTGGGAGTTTGTCGTTAAACGTTTGGACGTAAAGGCAGTGAGGGAAAAGTCAACAGTCTACTGTTGACAGTAACTGTCGGAAAGTCAACTGAAAGTCAGAGGCACACAGTATGGCGTTAATACCAAGTGGATCAGGAAGCCAAGTGGTGGCTTTCGAAGACTCCACTATGGACGAGACTGCTATGCAGGTCGTTCACAACACGCAGAACATTCAGATAAACCGAACGGAGTCTGGTTCTGAAGGAGGAGGTCAGCTGCAAGCTCAGCTTGCAGTCTGGCGCGAAACAGTAGCAACGGACTTGAAAAGTTCCTTCCAAACTGTTCATACAGACATGGAAAAAGCCATAGTGGCTGTCGACCAAAAGACGGAGCAAAATATTCAAGGTCTCCGTGAGTTCGTTCATCGAACTCAAGAAAGTCAGCAAAGGGTCGAAACTGAAGTCAACGACCTCCAGGTCGTTCTGCGACAGAATGTCGAGTCGACGACAGAAAAGCTAACACAGCTTACAGACCATCTACAGTCAATGAAGCAGTCATTTGTGGCTGATGTGCAAGAGCAACTGAGTACACATTATGCACAGTTGAGAGAAGAAATCCTGGAAACAGGAAAATCTCATGCACAGAGTATTGCATATCTGAAAGATCAGATGCAACAGGAACAGGGGCTGTTCCAGCAATCTCATCAGACTGTACAGAATAAGCAGATGCAAGACTTGTTTTCTGAACTGCAGACAATTAAGGGACAAGTGCAAAAGGAAGAACAACTGCATCAGGAACAAGGAATGTTCCAGCAAACGTATCAGAAACAAATGCAAGATTTGTATTCTGAATTGCAAGCAGTGAAAGGACAAGTCCAGAAAGAGGAACAAACAGCCCTTGTACTAGTGGAAAGAGAAAGGGAAGCTAGACAGAAAGAAGAGCTATCTCTTAAGCACACAATGGATAGAATGCTGAAGGAGTATGTACAGGCATCAGTTGTGCCTACACAACCACTGGAAGTCCCAGTGTATATGATGCAAACGGTCACAGAAGGACTGAGTACAGAAGGACAAGAAGAACAAGAAATTCAACCTACTTCAGCAGCAGAGCTGATGCTACCACCAGTTACTAGTGGAGTACCTGCAACTGTAGGGTTACTACCACCCACTCCATCAGTTCCAATACCTCCAGGACCTTCTTCTTTGGGTCTGATAGACCTAACCACAGGACAATCACTTCCAATGGGATCACCCATACCCATATTGTCCATGTCACCAGCCACTGTAGTTCCACCAGTTACATTTACAGTGGGCACTACCCCAGCACCATCAGGCATGGGGATCAGACCACCAAATCCCTTTGAGCAATTAACAAGTCAAAGAGCACCTAGTGGTGGTGCACCTGGAGGAAATCCAGGGGATCCAAATGGATCAAATGGCCCAAATGGACCAGACAGGCCAGATATGCCTAGAGCATCTGGATCTGGATTTCCAGGGCCAGGAAATGGTGGAGGTGGTGGTGGAGGTGGTGATGGAGGACCCCCAGGAGGAGGACCACCTGATAGAGATCCTAGTGGCACATCAGGGGGTTCAGGACAAGGTCCTGATAGACCTTACAGCAAACAGATTAAGCTCACTCCCCCAGAGAAATTCACAGGAGATGAAAGGATGTCTGCAACAGAATGGATACTAGGAATGAAGAGATGGTTGCAGAATCAACACATCTTAGAGAGAGACTGGTTATCCTGTTTTCAGTCACATCTCCAAGGAGATGCACTTAGCTGGTTAAACCTGATGGATATACAAATCATGAATCAGGAAAAAGCAGAGTATGCTAGCTGGCAAGAGTTCACTCAAGAACTAAGGAATGTTTTTGAGCCAGTCTCCCTAATAGAGACTGCCAGAAAACAGTTAAGAACTCTAAGGCAGACTGGAACTGCCTTAGGCTACATCAGACTCTTCAGAAAGCTGATGTTTAGACTCCCTAACCTACCTCAGGAAGAAAGGTATGCTGCCTTTGTGGATGGGCTAGCAGATAGGAATATGCAAGCACAGGTTATGACCCTGTGTGATGGAGATCTGGATAAGGCCATCCTCACAGTCCAAAGACTCTCTGCAACTATAGGCAGTAGAGGTGGCACTACTAGCAGTTTTAGAGGCAGAGGTAGAGGGAGGGGAAGATTTGGACAGAGAAATACACAGATGTCAGCAATGATGTCTGCTGCAACATCACAACTGCCTCCTGCAGCAAATTCAGTTAAGGCTGTGCAGCAGAGAAGTCAGATGGGATCTAGGCCCTCAAGGGGAGGATCCTTCAAGTGTTTTCTATGTGGAAGCACAGAGCATGGGGTGAGACAGTGTCCCAAACTGTCCCAAGCTCAGAAAGCCCTGAAGAAGGGAAACTAAAAGAGGAGGCTAGTGTTGGGTCAGCTAAGCCTCCAGATGATAGTGAAATGAAAGAACCCACTACAAAAACACCAGCCTCACTAAATGATGGTGTTCAAGAGACACCTGTGGTTGCAGCCCCTATTGCAACAGAACAGGAAGCATACACACTGGATGGGGTCACTCCAGGAGTGTTAATTCAAAAGAAAAAGCAGTCTCAAAAGAGAGTGGATAAACAAACAGAGGCCACTGTGAGTTTACCCACTAGAGTGGAAGGAAATGTTGAAGGAAAGGAACCAGTTCAGACTGCAGTAGCTCAGGCTACAGCAGCATATAGAGGATATGAACTGGCAGGATTTATTGGTGCAAAGAAAGCTACAGCATACATTGATACAGGATCCACTGCTAATTATATTAGCATGGATGCAGTCAAGGAACTGGGACTGCAATACAAACCACAAGAAACTCCTGTTAAGTTTCTAGATGGTACAGAAAGGAAATCAGTGGGGAGATGTTTTGGCATCCCATTTGTCTGTGGAAAGATCCAGCTCTCATTTGATGCTGATGTCTTTCCAGACAGTAATCACCCAATTCTACTGGGATTGCCCTGGCTTATACACTACAATCCCAAAGTGGATTTTAAGTCAGGAATAATCACAGTCAACAAGGGCAGAAAGAGTGTAAAATTACCACTCTCAGTGATGCCTGAATATCAGCTCAAACCCACTGGAGCTACAGAACTTTCCTTTTGTTCTAGTGGCAGAATCAAAAGACAGATAGAAAAAGGGGAAATCAAACACATCATCATGGTGGTGATTAGGCCAGAGGATGAATCAAAGACTGGAGTAGAAACAATCCCAGAACAAAGAGAAGGGGATGATCTACAGAAAATCCTGCAGGAGGATATGGATCCCAGGATTAAGGAAGTACTGACTCAGTACAGAAAAGTATTTGCAAAAGATTTGCCTAAGGGTGTACCTCCTGTCAGACTGGGTCATGAATTCAGGATTGATCTGGAGGAGGGTACAGAACCCATGTATAGACCCCTATACAAACTGTCTCCTCTTGAGTTAGATGAGGTTAAAAGACAGTTAGATTACCTGTTGGAGATGGATTTCATAGAACCATCACAGTCACCATTTGGGGCACCCATCCTGTTTGTCCCTAAGAAAGATGGAGGGCTCAGGATGTGCCTGGATTACAGATGGCTCAATAAGAAAACCATCAAAAACAGATACCCTCTGCCCTTACCAGAGGAGATGATTGACAGGGTACATGGGGCTAGATATTTCACAAAGATTGACCTGAGATCAGGCTACTGGCAGATGCCTCTAAGGGAGGAGGATAGGCCTAAGACTGCCTTCAGAAGCAGATTTGAACATTATCAGTTCAAAGTGCTTTCCTTTGGACTTACTAATGCTCCAGCACAATATATGAATATGGTGAATGATATCTTCAAGGATATGTTGGATTTATTTGTGCTGATTTTCATTGATGACCTTCTGATCTATTCCAGAAGCATCTCTGAGCATGTAGAACATCTGGCAGCAGTCTTAGCCAGGCTACAGAAGTATAGTCTATTTGCAAAGGCTACCAAAAGTGAAATCTGTGTGAAGGAAACAGATTTCTGTGGATTTTGGTTGAGTGAAAAGGGGATCTCAGCAATGGATGTGAAAGTTAAGGCAATCAGGGATTGGAAGCCCTTAAAAACAGTTACTGATGTCAGGAGTTTTCTGGGGATGGTATCCTTCTATAGAAGATTCATCCCAGACTTTGCAAAGATAGCAGGCCCTCTGCATGACTTAACTAAGAAGGATGTCATGTGGGAGTGGGGATCTGCTCAGGAACAGGCTTTTCAAACACTCAAAACTGCATTGATGGGGAAACCAGTGCTAATCCATCCTAATCCAGTGAAAGATTACACTGTGATTAGTGATGCATCTGGGGAAGCAACTGGAGGAGTCCTTTGTCAGGATCATGGTTCTGGCTTACAGCCTATAGCCTTCTGCAGTAGGAGATTATCAAAGTCAGAACAGAATTACTCAGTATATGAAAGGGAACTCCTGGGAATAGCCTACTGTCTAATGCAATGGAGGCATTATTTAGAAGGATGCCCAGGAGAGGTCACAGTCTTTACAGATCACCAGCCACTAACTAATTTCATGGATCAAAAGATGATGTCAAGGCCTCAGGCCAGGTGGCTCAGGGCAGGACATTTCCTCAGCATCAAACCAAAGATTCAGTACATCCAGGGGAAACTGAATCTGGTTGCTGATGCACTATCAAGAAGTCTTCCAGCAGAACAGGAACTCAAAGTAGTGAGTTCATTACAGCCTAGCACAGAAGAGATTACACTCTGGGAACAAGCAACACTGGCAGATGTTGAAATCAAAGACATCTATAATCAAATACTGGATGGAGAGAGAATTCCAGGATATGGAATCAATGAATCAGGGTTATTGATTTATCAAACTCAGGATGGACTCATGAAGTTATGGGTTCCTCAGGAACTGAGAATGAAAGTCCTTACAGAAGGACATGATAATCAAATCTCTGGACATCTGGGGATAGAGAGAACTCTGGAGCTGATGTCCAGGAAATACTACTGGAATAATATGAACAAGGATGTCCAGGAATATGTCAGGACATGTGAGGTTTGCCAGCAAATGAAACCTGAGTTGAGAGCTCAGAAGGGATTGCTGCAACCTATTCCAGTAGCTAATAAGAAATGGGATCAGATCACTACTGATTTAGTGACTGATTTACCCCCTGTGGATGGGTTTGATTCAATTGCAGTGTTTGTTGATAGATTGACTAAGATGGTAAAGTTTATACCCTGCAGCAAAACAATAGATGCACCAGGATATGCAAGGATATTCTTTGATCACATCTTCAGGAATCATGGGATTCCCAGTGTGATAATCAGTGATAGGGACACTAGATTTGCTAGTAAATTTTGGCAGGAATTAATGAGATGTGTGGGGACTAAAGTAAGGATGTCCACAGCCTTCCATCCTCGAACAGATGGACAAAGTGAAGTCAACATTAGAACACTAGAGAATTTCCTTAGACCCTATGTGGAAGAGCATCCAGAGACCTGGATGCAGGGATTAGGGATGGCTGAATTTGCAGCCAATAATGCTGTCCACACATCTACAGGATACAGCCCCTTCTACTTGATGTATGGGGTGCATCCTCAGCTGCCAGGGGATCTACTGGCTGGAAAAGCTCAAGCTGAAGCAGAATCAGTACAAGAGATGATAACTCATATGCAGGAAGTCATCAATGATGCCAAGGACAGATATAAAACAGCCCAAGAGAAGATGAGGCAGCAAGCAAATAAAAGGAAAAGGGATGTACAGTTTCAAGTGGGAGAAAAGGTGTTGCTCTCCACAAAGACATTGAATTTATCAGTCTTGAAACATATTCCAGTGAAAATCAGAAGAAGGTATATAGGGCCTTTTGTTATTGCTGCTGCAGTGGGATCTGTGGCATATAGATTGGTGTTACCAGATGGATGGAAATTACATCCTGTATTTCATGTATCAAAGTTAAGAAAACTTCAAGAAAGTGCTAAGTTTCCTAGGGAGGTAATAGCACCTCCAGCAGAATTAGATTCTGAGGGAGAAGAGGAATTTGAAGTTGAGGCTGTAGTAAGACATAAATTTTCAGGAAGGAAAAGAAGATTTTTAGTAGTCTGGAAGGGGTATCCACTTAGTGAAGCAACATGGGAACCCCAAGACAATTTATTGAATGCATCAGAGATCCTGGCTGATTATAAGAGGAGAGCTGGGATCAGGTAGAAGTTAGATGCACTTTTGATTCTGTGGCTGAAGGATCAGGAATCCCAGTGACTAGGGGATGGGTTGCATAAGGGCAGTGAAGTGTTTTCTGAACTTCTGTGGGTTAAGGATTTTATGGGGATCTAATTATCCTTTCAGAAGTGCAGGGAGCTTGGGATTTGCATCACCCTAGTTCAGAGTTACTTTTACAGAATCAGAAGGATGCATTTGATGGATACTTGGTGAGGGCACCAACTGCCCCCAGGGGGGAGGCAATTGATACCAGCTGCTGACGTCCAGGGACGTCAGACGTCAAAGGCGTCATGCATCTGACGTCTGTGAAGCGTCAGATGCATCCCCGGTAGATGACAGCATTCCCCTGAGGAGATACTACTGAACTACAGCGAGGAAACCACCGCAAGAGCACCTGGCCAAGACAGTGGTTCGAACGACTAAAGTGAGACTCGCAAGGCGAAGGTCTCGGGTTTGATTCTGAGTGGGAACGTGCTTTGGTCTGGGCCTGTGTGTGAGTGTGTGAGTGAGTCAGAAGTAGAACTGGCGGCTGTGAGTCAGGGTAGTGGGAGTGTTACGGGTGGTTAGTCACCCTCGGGAAAGTCGAACGGGAGTTAAAAGGATGGGACGCTTGATGTAACCTTGCTTGTCAGTAATTCTGTGAGTGCAACTGTGGACCCCGTGTGCGACTCGATTCGATTTTGTGTGACCCTGTGGAACTCAGCCGTCACCCTCTCTCACTCTTTACACGGAAGTGCGTCGGCGTACGGAGCGCCTCGCGTAACACTGAGTCCATCGCACCTGTCGTCGAGTTAATCCCTTCTGGGAATCCAACCAGACCAAACTTGCATTATCAGTTCTCAATGTGAAATGACGACCTTCCAAATACGTCCGCCATTTCTTCAGACAATGCACAATGGCGAGTAATTCCTGCTCATGAACAGGATAGTTCGATTCGGCCTCTGTAAACTTATGCGATTCGAAAGCGATGGGATGCAATCCCGATTCACCTCGCTGCATCAACACCCCTCCGATTCCTTCCTGCGAAGCATCTGTCGCCACCACCACCGGCAGCTTATCATCGAAATGCCTCAGAACAGGGGCAGATGTCATCGCGATCTTTAATTTCTCAAACGCATCCTTCTCTCGCCGTCCCCAGAGCCAGGGTTTTCCAGATTTCGTGAGGTTCGATAATGGGGCAGCCACCACCGAAAAATTCCTCACGAATCGCCTGTAAAACGAGCATAATCCCAAGAAGCTGCGGATGTCATGAACATTCGCTGGCTGCGGCCACGATCGAATGGCATCAATTTTATTCGCCATCGGATATGTGCCATCCTTTTCCATCCACGTTCCTAAGAACTCCACGCCAGACTTCCCGAATTCGCATTTGCTTGCCTTTGCATATAATTTCTGCTCCTGTAGCTTTTCGAGCACCATCCGAACATGCTCGGCATGGGATTCTGCATCTCGGCTGAAAATTAAAACATCATCCAGGAAAACCAAAACGAATCGATCCAAAAACGGTCGCAGCGTGTCGTTCATAAGCCGCATAAAGTAAGCCGGCGCATCCGAGAATCCAAAAGGCATTACGAGCCATTCAAAATGGCCGTAGCGGGTTCGAAATGCAGATTTCCGCACATGTGCATCCTTAATCCTAACCTGCCAGTAGCCGCTCCGTAAGTCGATTTTCGTAAAGTATCGAGCTCCTTCCACCTGATCAGCCATTTCGTCCATCCTGGGCAACGAATATCTTGAACGCACCGTCTGTTTGTTGAGCATGCGGTAATCGATGCACATGCGCAACGATCCATCTGATTTCGCAGCAAAAATCACCGGCGCTCCATACGGACTGTGCGACGGCCGTATCATGTTGTGCGACAGCAAATAATCAAGCTGTGCGCGCACTTCCTTGAGCTCAATTGGACCGAGTTTGTAGATCGGACGTGAGACCGGTTTGGAATCCGGCTGCTCGGTGATTTCGAAATCGTGCATGCGACGAGGAGGTAGCTTCTTTGGTAGATCCTCGGGAAATCTCTTTGCATGTTGACGTAACACCTCCTTCAGTCCACTTAGTTCCTCTGGGATGTCATCGATCATTCCATGCAGTTTTGGGTCGACTGTAACATCACTCTCGTCATAGTCTGTCCCAGAGTTCGCTTTTCCAACTTCGTCCTTTGTTTTGTCTTTTCTCGACTCTGGATGCGAATCTGGTTGTGACATGACCTCCTTATTTCTCTGGGTGGCATTCAGTTCCATCCCATGTTGTGATGTTCCAGTCAGTTCTTGTTGTTGTTTCCCTTGGAAGTCTCCATTCAGCAGTTCCATTATTGTAATCTCCCCTTCACTCTCACAGTCCTTTCCTTCAGTTTGCAGTTCCCATTCAGGTAGCTCTGAGTTTGATTCAGTTGATGGCTTGATCCATAGAGCAAACAGTTGCTCCTCATTTGCTCTGATCAGTTTTGATAGTTGCTTGGCTGATAGGAGATTTAATCTCCTTCCACAGTTCTTGGTTTCTGGGTGGTCACCATAATGACCTTGCAGCACCAAATCTGGCTTGCCCATTCTGTTGATCGTCACTTTATGCGTAATCCAATCGATTTTTGGATTTTCGTCAGTTAGCCACGACTTTCCGAAAATCATGTCATGCATTAGCTCTTTCAGCACCAGAAATTTTCTTTTCGTTCTGTACTTTCCGAATCGAACAGTTGTCATGCAGGTCCCAATCACATGGGCCTTTGAATCATCAGCCAGCGAAACTGGCTTTGCATTCTTATCCGGTCGGTACCTCAATCCCAACCGTTTCACCAAGCTTTCTGAAACGAAATCAGTCGAAGCCCCGCTGTCGACCAACACTGTAACTGCCTCGTGAGACAGCGAGCCGCGCAACCTCAACAGGGTGGATCGACTTCCCACTCCTGATGCTGTCAATTCCTCTGCGTTCGACTCCTTTTCCCCGGTCGACCCAACCACACTCCCCTCTTCGTCGGCATCCATTTGGAAATCAACATCCGATTTCCCAGGAACCGCATTTCCGACGTCTGTGTGACAACCTTCAGCCTGACGTTCGCCAACTGAATCCTGAGGCCTCATGGCGTATGAACTCGTCTCCGCCTCATTCTGCCCCCCAGGGTGGTCATCGAGCGTGGTCGGCGTCGCCGACTCTTTCTTTTCCGACATGCATGCATCCCGCATGCCGACGTCCTTCATTTCTGGCATGACGTCCTCATCCTCCGACGCCAAACTTCCTTCACCATTTCCGTCACCAACCACCGCGTCGTCTTCCTTATTCGACGTCGAACTGTGTACCTTCTTTGCGATCTGTCTTCCCTGCCGTCGGGATACTTTCCCAACTGTCGGCGGTGATCCTGTTTTCTGGTTACACAATCTGTTTGACGCCAAACCTCGGAACTCTTTTAGAACCTCGTTAATTCCTCCGACAAGACTTTTCTGGCTTCCCAGCAGTTCAACAATAGCATTTTCCACCGTCGATAACCGATCACGGACACTTCCGCGTTTCCTGTTACTGTGATCGTTCGAACTTTCCTTTGCTGATCCAGATCGCGCGTCACCTGACTGCGCTTTTTGTTTGCGTTGTCTTGTCGTCATAGTTCTGTTCCGAGGAAAGACTTTGACGTGCCCCTCGACCCGTTTCCTTCCCAGTGATCGCTACCTCGTGTGAGGTGCCTGCTCCGAAACCATTGTGACGGGTCGTTCTGGGTGCGAGGTGTGGTGGTGTGAGTCAGTGAGTGGAGGTCAGGTTTTTACAACGTTGTTCTTTTTCCAAGTCAAAATCGGTCTCCCAAAAATACACAGTTCCAGTAGAAATACCCACATCCGGGTTCGTCTAGTCGGTCGTACACCTAAGTTCCTCAGTCCGACTACAATCAGTTGATTGCTCAGACAACGCTCGTTGAATGCCGTTGGCTGTCTTGGGGCAGTATCCCTCCACGTATGTTTCTGGTGTTGCTGTTTTCCCATAGTGTTTGGAATTACGCATTTTTCCGCAATAGAAGCTAATTACACAAATCCGTACTTATGTCCACAATCCATCAACCTCAAACCCAATACTGTGTCTACCCTCGATCAAAAGCAAAAGAATCAAACGACAAAGAAGATCGCTCCAAAAAAGCGTTACCCTGAGGCCGATGTAAAGAAAGAGAGAGCTGTTGCCACGCTCTTTCAACAACAACTGAAACCGGAAGGTCTTGCAACAAGCCGCAACAAGCCGCAACTGCGCGAGATAAAGAACGAATCAAATGACCACCGTCCGAAGAAAACCCGCCAAAAGACTCGGCCGCAAAACAGATAAAAGCTGGGTGGCTTCTTCGCGTGTAATTATGTTATGTTATGTTTGGAATTACGTCGTTCGCTTGGAAGCTCCTGATCGGCTTTGTTGGGTTTCATTTAGGTGCCGTGGGATTCACATGTAAAAAGTACGACCCCTGTTCCAACCAAAGTATGGGTTGGTCTCTGAAAAAAGGGAAATTGGGGGGGGGAACAAGGACCCTTGCCGGAGAACCTCTCCACTGGAGGTGCAATTCACCCGGATTGATCTTTTGTTTTGGGCTTGTTGATGGAACACGAATACTAAAACACCACGAATGAGTTCACAATCGTTTATAAACGAATTCGATGCCCTCCAGCATCCGTATTTTTCCACTGCAAGGAATTTAGAAAGCAGCTGTTGAATCACAATTCTAAAGATGACTAATCAATAACAAAACGGCCTTTCAAACAATATGGTACACATATCCGTACTGGGCAACAGAATTTCCTTTCAAAACATATGATACACACAGCTGCACTGGGACCTCAACACAGCTCCTATGATGATGGAACAGGGGAAACTGTCCTATCCAACTACATGCAGCTCCTGGGTCAAATCTGATGTCGCACCACCTCTTAAAGCAAGAAATCCATCAGGTCATTCATTGCTGCAAACGCCTAGAGTTACACGCATCATCTTTGTTCTCTTTGCCACACATCCACATCCATACATAATCTCTTATAGAGTTACAAACTCAAAACTGGCAAATCACAGGTCACCCCTGTCTCCCTCAATCCACAACCCCCCCCCCCCAAAAAAAAGGGGTGAGCTTTCAGGGTCGTTAGGTGAAGTCCTGATCTGGCAAAATGAAACGCAACGCAGAGAGAATAGTACTCGTCATAGTACCCTGCACAACCCCCACCTCCTCCCATCTATTTTTCTTTTTTACTGCTTTGTCAAGGATCCAACAGCAAAAAAGCGAAACGCTTCTTTGGAATATATGTGTGTGTGTGTTTTTTTCCTGTTCGAGCCTTACGATGTGTACAGCTCTGTTTGCCAGTACGATATGAATTCCTTCCTCAGCTTTAGATGTGGATTGGGATTTCCCTTCCACCTCCTTGGTTTCAGGTTTTCCGTGCGACGTTCAAAACAGGGCCTGGCCTTCAACCTAATCAAAACAACACCACTCTTTTGCATCGACCCCCAAAAATTATTCTCAAAAAAAAAAAAAAAAAAATTCAAGAAACCAAAAGGGGGGGGGGGGGGAGGGCGTCAGGTATAGTTTTTCTTGTGCACAAACATAATCCCTCACACACACACAACACACACACACACAGGCACTGCTCTTGTGAAATGTTTTCTCCAGCAACGGTGCCTCCATGGGCTTTGCTCCTTTCCAAATCTGCCGATGTCCAGGGTTTACGGGAGAGCGTTGCAGAAACAGGGAAATCGACCAAATTCACCACCACTTGCTGATTTGATTTGGGATCCCAAGAGGGGATGTCTGCGTGTGTTTTTTCTGTTCGCTTTCGGGAAGAAAAAAAAATCACAGCTCCACGGACTCCACAATGTCGAGGTCTCTGTCACCAGATGTTGATAGGTTTCTGAATTAGAACAAAAAATCATCGCATGACAAATTTGATGACAGAGGTTTTCTTTTCAGATGCAGAGCATAGACACCTTTTGGCTTCAGATTCCAGTTGACGGTTGTCCTTTTCCTCTGCACCGCAAAAAAACACAAGAGAATATTTCTGGTGCAAATCAGAAAATCACAGATCAAATGGAGCAAAGAAAAGGGATTATTAAAATAAATATCAGAGACAAGAAAAAAAGTGCAGAGGGAACCAATTTTTATTCTCACACCCTAACTCGATGCTCCCCGTCGAAGACATTACGTCTGTTTACCAAATAGGGGGGGCATTTCTGCCCAATTGCTTAGGACTGGACGCTTTTGATTTCCTCGTGAGGAAGGAGCGGATACCACTCATCGTTGTCGATCGATTGAAACGCCGACCCGCACATACGGATTTTCGATTCAACGACAGCAAGCCAAATCAGAAACCAAAAGATGCTTCAATCGTATACACCTCTGTTCCGTCCCCATCGCTCTTTCCTTCGACGATCGGAAACCCCAGCTCCAAGTCCCAGACATGAAAGGATTAAATGCTTTTTAAGCAGGGTTCGCAAACAGGCTGCTTTAATATGTCACACTCGAGTTAAAATGATCAGCGACAGATCCTCCTTGCGAATACCCTCCTCAAGTGCAGCGTCCCCTTTTTCTCCACTTCCTAATTGATCGAGCAATTATCGGTTTGACGAGCGAAGGATGTGACTTTGTGGGGTGGGGTACTTGAGAGCAGCGAGTACCGAAGTTCACGAGTGAGTGTTGAGGGGTGGTAAACATGGTTCGTCCAAGTCATGCGACCGATGCGGATTTCGACAATCGGTTGCCACTAGGGGGTTGAATCCCGGCTCGCTCACGCGTTTTTTTGCATTTTTTTTTTCCCTGTTTTGTTTACTTTTTTTGTTTGGAATGGGGCGTTGGAGGAGCGGCAGTTCGACTCTGCCTCGGCCCCTCTCTGTTTTTTTAGGACGGGGCCTCTTACTTAGGCATCGCAACTCTTGGGGGCACCCGGAGGGACTTTGTGAGTGGGTTTTTGTCGCATAATACCATAAATTAATATAGAGAGATCCCTTCTGGCATTACCCATGCAATTCTGATCAGCGTTTTTCCTGTTGGTTCTCGAATCAATTTCTTCTGAGTCGGCTGCACTCGACCTTTTGGCTGTGTGTAAAATAATTCCAATTCAATATATAAAAATAGATGTATGTTTCCCTCTGCTTTTGATTTCAGGCTTCTTCCTGCACAGTGGCCATGCATGTTGAATGTATCGGCCTAGCAAAGGTTCCGAATGGGAAATGGTACTACCCGAATTGCATCGACAAAAAACCAGTAGCAATCCGGACCAGCCAACGAGTCATCGATAGCGGTCAATAGCACGTTCAACCGAGGCTTTGGGTTCGTCTTATTTTGAAAAAACACGGGGTAAAAACAGATAGGTTGGTTGGCATGGGAAGCTGCATGCAGGGCTGGGTTTCATGGTCAATTGAACCTAGATAGTGATAGAAATTAATTGTGGAAATCTGGTTGCTGGGGTGAGTAAATTCATTGTATCGTGGAGTGTTTGCCTCACAGATATCGTTCGAGGTGAGGGTCCATTTGGTTAATCATTTGGTTTTTGCACAAATCTACTGCAGATTGGGCTTCCAAACATCAGTTGATTGCTCAGACAACGCTCGTTGAATGCCGTTGGCTGTCTTGGGGCAGTATCCCTCCACGTATGTTTCTGGTGTTGCTGTTTTCCCATAGTGTTTGGAATTACGTCGTTCGCTTGGAAGCTCCATTCTTACATGACATGCGGCGAGCGCCGTCATTGTGCGGAGTCGTCGGAAAGTCGTCAGGCAGGCACAAGCCGAAATGCTTACATGAAACAACAGCCCCACTGATAAACACCGTTTGGCAGTGCACCCCGACCTTTCGAAATTCACTCCATGCATCATTCACTGATTTTCATTTTACCAAACCACAACTTGCTTCCCTGAAGTAATCCTAGCTATATATTTTCTTTTGCCTTTCCCTATCTAGTGTCTATTCCTCGTTTTTGGGCACCCCTGCCCCCCTTCTAGCCGTCAGTAGCAGCAGAATTGTGTTTTTTGAGGGCGTCCTTTCCCCCCAGGAGCTCTTCCAAACGCTTTACTCTGTCTTCGTTCATGGTAAGCCTCTCCACCACCAATCCAAGAGTCTGACTGACAACATTCAACTCCCCGATCACGTGCTGCAAAGTGGCGGCCAATGGTTGAGGGATCGACCCCAAATCCAGTGGCGGCGGCAGCGTGACGCCTTTGGCTGCTCCATTTCTTCCACCCAGCACATCATTCAACGTCGGGTCCGAGCTTGCTCCCTGCCTTCCATTATCGGTTTCGACGGCGGTCTCGACGTTATTCTTCTTTTGCGACTTGCCAGGGTGCAGAAACGCGGGGCCAGGAGATGTTGTAGTGACGTCTTTGACGTGCATGTTGCCTGGTTTTGGCGTCGGCGGGGGCTTGTTTTCGTTTTGCCCGTTGGAGACCCTTCCGCTCGAACTCAAAGCTTCCTTCACTGCCACAGGAAGTCGCCCCGATCTCGACGCAGGCTCGCAATGCTTTTCCGCCGCCGGCACCATCGCGAAATCTTGTAGGTCCCGGTCGAAATTGGTCTTCCAAACCATGACTTGCTCGTCGGCGCCGCCGGAGGCAAAGAAATCGCCGGCCGGACTGAAATTCAATCCGAGCGTGGCGCCTTCGTGTCCGTGCAAGGTGTAGAACAATCGTCCTTCTCGGAGATCCCACACTTTGATGGTCGTATCCAAAGATGAGCTCAACAGAAAGCCGCCAGAGGGATGGAAGCAAACATCTGTCGACAATCAGCAGGAAAAAACGTAAAGGCTGGCACCTCAACGAATAACAAAAAAAAAGATGCCCAACCTCTCAAGATCGTCGTTTGGCAGCTACATGGTAAAATTCAAGTTCATATTTTCAGAAAGGGTTATTGGGAAAGGCCATTCTTTGGCAAAAGGCCTGGTGGTTTGCTTAAGAAAGGTTTCTAGAAATCAAAATGTCCCATTACCCCGGTACCCGTCACTGCGCCAGTGTGCTCCTTATATATCTGCAACAGTCCATCGGTCCGGACGTCCCAAATCCTGATCGTGTTATCGCGACAAGCAGCACCAACGCATGTCCCATCTGGATGAAACCTCACAGAGTTCACCGAGGTTTGATTTCCGTAGGTCCGCAAAGCACCCTTCGTTCTGAGATCCCAAATCCTGACGGCTTTATCATCGCCCCCCGAAACAGCCAATCGACCATCCGGACTGAATCCACACGATCGCACCCAGTTTGAATGCCCGGACAGGGCAAACTGGAACCTCTGGCTGGGTAACGCCCACACCTAAAAGATGCACAAAAGGAAATGATGTTGAATTGATGTGGAACTGCTGGATTCAAAATTAAATTGATGGTGGCCTTGCAAATTGCGGATGGGGTTCACATGACAAAACTCCATTCGCTTTCAAAAAATTCAAGCAGTTCCTGATGCTGAACCGATACTTCAGAAAAGAATAATGTATCCATCAATCTATTAATAGAATCTATTAATCGCATCCATAGGATCCGATGGAGACCCACCCACCTTGACGGTCTTATCATCCGAACAAGAAATCAAGCTTCGACCATCCGGAGCAAAATCGACGCAGCGTACGGTTCCAGTATGACCCTTCAGCACCGTAGATTTCCCTTCACTGCAAAACACAGCACCTCAAGAGTGTGTGTGTGTGCGCGAGAAATGGACAAGGTTGGAAATGCAGCAGTTGAACCAGTTTCGGTGGGGCCCTTACACTGTGGGTTGCCAAACTCGGACGGTCCTGTCTTGGGAACCGGAGGCTATGAGTGCCGAAGTCGATGAAAAAGCAACAGAGTGCACGGCACCCTACAGCATATATATATTTAATTTTATGTGTATATACAGCACCACCGCCAAAGAGGAAATCTCAGTGTACAAGGGATAGGCAGCCACCTTTGCATTTTTCAGGGCTGATTTGAAAATCAAGCAGGGAGATATATATATATTCACATGGCCTATAACATATTTCCGGGATCACGGGCTGCACCCGGCCGTTTGCGCTTGTGTGTTAAATAATTTGGATTCAGCCCATACACAGATTTATATACGGAATGCAAGACGGAATCGATGATTGGAGATTCCAGGCCACATTTCCACCATCCAAAAAGACTGTAGCAGAAATTTATTGTTCGAAATTATGATGAAAATTTAAATCAACTCTTTTTTTGCTGTGAATTATAAAAAAAAAGTAAAATTACGATGAACAGTTTTGTGGAGAGGATGGACATACCTTATGGCCCATGAATCTGAGGGCCCTGAGTTGGGGTTTGAAGTTCCACAGCATTACTAATCCATCCAGGGATCCCGAGATCAGTTGCTTCATGTTGGTGTGAAACGCCACTGATGTGACCCCATCATGATGGCCCCGGAATGACCTCGACAGTGCAGGGTCTTCCGGCTGCAAACAAGATCAAGGATTTTAAGATATATGTTTATATAATCGTGAGTCAAATAATCCGAGCAGCGGATGTGTGTGTATATGTATATTTGTATATTTTTTTTTATTTTTTTTGCACCCACTTCAGGTTATATCAGTGCGATCAGAGATTTGCTCATGGAATTTGGAGGTGGTGTGGCAATGAGCATCCACATTAAAGGAAACAATGAACTTTTTTCCCATTACATGTGCAATTTTTTCTTTTTTTTTTGCAAATTTATCTGGATCTTTTCAACGAGCGTTAGACACCGCGTTAAGTTAGGTTTTTGGATGATTGGACGGTTTCAGAGCACGACATTCTGAAAGAGCTCGAGGTCGAGGTCGATTCCAAAGTTGCATGCAACAGTCGATTTTGATTTCTCGACAGGGGACCCTGACGTTGCTGATCGTTTCCTCCTTGTCTATCGCGGCCAACCCCCAAAACTCAAAAACCTGCGTATCTTTTTTCCTCCATATAAACTGTCGAATCTATTGGAGCGGTTGGGAAAAAGCCAAAATTGACGGAAAAAGCTGGGGGCGGGAGGGGTAAAAAACAATGTCGGACGACTTTGTGAATGTATGGACAGCGCGGAGGGCACGAAACTCGATGCTGGTTCGCGTCTGGGCAATCGCTTTACCTCTGCTTGACAGCAACCGTCCATGATTGCGCCGTGTTCAATTGCCCTTTCCCTCCTGCGGTGCGATCGGCTCCGTGAGTCGTCGACTACGACGTCTCAGGGAAGTGCCAGGTTTTAATGTCCCATTGCGTACGTCAGCCGATCAATCACGACCCGTGCTTTTGCTGGAAATAAAATGTCGATGTTCTTCGTTGATTCGACTTTTTCAACTCGTTTTCTTTTTAGTGAAACGGAGGTGCAGCTTTTTGGTTGGTTTCTGTCCTGGTCGACGAGATTGAACTTGCCTTTGAACACATGGTTTGATTGGACACGTTGAAAGACTACACATCGATAATCGATTTGGCCAGCCCCTTGCTTGCACCATTCGTCCCTGAAACAGCCCCTAAAAAACGACACTCCTTGACGTTGTTGCTAATACCCCCCTCCCTTTTTTTCTTCCATTCAAAACCACCACAGCACCCCTCCTCCTTGATCTGGAACCACCCTCACTCACTCCCCCTTCACCGCAAGGTATTTCCGGATCGAGTTTTTGGATGTTTTCGCATGACCCTGACATATTTTCCACGATTTTTTCACCATGGTGCTGAGCCCTTGCTTGGGCATATCCCCAGACGCCACCCACTTCATTTCCTCCCCTTCCCCCACACAAACATCCCGCCTGTTTCCTTTCAAAACCAAGCTCTCGACCTTCATGGTCATTCTGATATGAGAAAAGATATGAACGGCCTCCCCCACGTCTTTCCTTTCTACAAGTTGAAACTTCCCCCTCGGTTCGACCGAAATCCCAAATCGATCGTCAAGCATGCCAACCACGGCCGCCTTCCGCTCCTTGTCATCCATTTCCCCTATGTCAGACACAGTGGGGAATTCCCACAGGCCAGCCAATAAACCCTTCTCCGGCCTTTTTACCATCAGGAAAAAGCCGCCACTGTTTTCGTCGCCCCCGTTTTCGTCTTTTCCATCGGACACGACCCTGAGAATGCATATCGCCACTGTTTGTTCTGTTTTGGCTTTCTTTTTGACGGATGTGGGGTAGTCAGTCACGCTGGGGGCCTCTGCAGAATCCAGACTGCCCCCTTGTGCCAGAAACTCAGTAACTTTTTTTCGAGCGAGGCAAACGTCTTGTAAGGGGCATTCTCCACATTTTGGATTGGCTGGTCGACAGACAGTGGCACCCAGCTCCATGACAGCCTGTTGAAAAAACATTTAACAAAATCAGTCCAGTTAATCTGACAAATATCTGGCTCATATTTGAAAAAAGAAAACATGGCACAAAAACGCAACAAAAGAACCAGAAAGAAAAAAAGAAAAGAAAAAACATATTACTCCGTCCCAGCGACTTCTCAGCGCTTTTCTTTTCTTATTTTCCACCCCACCGAAACAATCAATGGGGTTTACACTCTAGCAGCATGGACCACCACCACCAGTCACCCTACCTGATTGAAATCCCCAGGCCGGCTCCTCTGGAGCATCTGCTTTGCCAGCCGGTGGTGAATTTTAGTAAGCTTCTTGGGATCACCCTCCAACGCCCGCAGTCTAGAAACCACCCGAATCACATTACCGTCGACTGCCCCGACCGGCTCCCCATAAGCAATAGAAGCAACAGCCGCCGATGTATAAGGCCCCACGCCTGCGTATGTTTACCTCACCTAGTTAAAAAATCAAAACGGAGGGCTGCTTCACTACCAAAAACGATTTTGAATAAGAAAACTCGAAAAAAGAGGATTTAACATACCAGTGGGGTGGGGGTGGGGGTGGGGGTGGATTTTTCGCTGACCTGGAATTTTGAGAAGCTCTTCTGCTGTGGTTGGGAATTTTCCACCAAGGTTGCTGACGACGTATTTGGCGCCAGACAAGAGGTATCCAGCTCGTCTGTAGTAACCTAATCCAGACCAGGCTTCATGCACCTGTGGCAGTCGGCATTAACAGCTTTTGAGGGAAAGTTGTTGTCGAATCATACTGCTCATCGCAGGGTTGTTCTGGGTTTGACCAGATCAGTGAAATCGTTTCACTGGCCAAAATATGTCCAGCCTATTTTTTCTTGTTTAATAATAATTAAAAAATCCATTTATATACCTCCTGGAGAGCCAACAAAAACCAAAAAGACATCTTGACAGAAACCATGTATTACTAATAAGTATGAAAATAAATCAATAATGAATGCATGACTGATGCTTCCTCCAAGAACCCCACCCATACTATCCAGAAAATCCTATTTCTTTCGCCAAAAACATGTACAAAAAAACATCAATTTTTTCCTTCATTCATAAATTACTTATCCACTTTTTACAGCATTCATTGTATTTATGAATTTTCTTTCAAGCCATTTCGTTCATACCTGATCCAACGTCGCCTTCTCCAGCGATTCCACATCCGGCCACAACCCGACCCATTTGTTGAAATAGTCAATCACGGTGGCCACCTGCGTTTGCTGAAGCATGACCTCGGACACCCAAACTCGATAAGCAAACACCGAGGCAGGCAGTTCCAGCGGTGCACTAGCCTCAGGGTTGCAAATCTTGGTGCTGGTGTCAGGGTTCCTCCTCCATGGTAGTTCCCGATGGACTGCATCATACCAGTTCAACAGATTTTCGCCGATCTGGGGGGATAGAGCAAACACAGTTCAGCTGCCGGGAAATGTGACCATATATTTATATACATTCAGCGGCTTTCCTTTGGGGGTTTACAGAGTGACGAAAAGCTTTAGCTAACTTTAGGGGTAGAGGACTGAATCGGGGTTTGGCAGGGTGAATGGATGTTTAATATACATTAGAATTTAATGTTTTGGCTGTTTTGGCAGGGTGATATTCTATCTATATCACATTTCCGAAAACGGGCTGCACTCCGCCTTTCGGCATTATTTAGGATAATTTTACTTCAATTCATGTATATATATACATATGCACCGGTCAAATTTGCCTTGTGTTGCATGTCATGTAGAGAATTTCGCTCAAATGGCAATGATTTTGAATGCTCTTTTTGAAATGGGCAGCTGATGTCAGGTCTCCTCACTTGCTCGATTTCCAGAGAGGAGAATTTTTTTGCCTCAACATCAGCGTCAGCTTTTGGACGTTTCGGCTGCTGGCCTCCTCGCGACGGCCTCTCACGTCGCTTTTTCCCCCTTATTACTTTCGGTTCGACTTCCAGATGCTCCCCAACAGAGCCTTCCGCATCTGGACATATGTGAGACTCGGTTAAAGTGACGTCTTGCTTCCCTGATGGTTGGAGCGACGCCTGCGACACATCCCCTCCATTGCACGACGGTTGTTCTGGTGCGTGAGCACTGACACCCACAACATCCCGACAAGAATCCGCCGCTTTGCGTCTTGCCGAGATCCTCGTCGATCGCCCCCGCATCGGCGCTTTCAACGGTCGAGAATACCCAACGCAAACCCACCGAACAGCGCTGGGCATCAAAATTGCCACACGGACAAGGACACCCTCTCTGTGTCTGACACAGCCTGTTCGTCCAGAAACCCATAATGCCATTTTGTGGCATTTTTACATCGAATGCCCGAAAAACTCGGATCCAGAATTCTGAGCACGCCACCACCTTCTTGCTTCGTCGCGCCATTTTTGCGACATGTGTGCCATGCAGTCATTCCACCATTCCTTCTGTTGTTCGAGAATACAACCTCGAGCGTCAAATCGGGGACCTTACCGAACTGCCACGCCGTGAGTGCCATTATTGTTGTTTTTTTTCCTGTTGAGAAGCTTGGCTAGGAAAAAGGTTTCCTTGTGGTGAAATCATGCAGCACATTCCCTAAGCCTCAGGGGCTATTCTAGTCAAAGTCATTTGAAAAGAAGGACTAAACTGCAATACACTCGCCTTCGGACAAGAAAGACCCTGAGGCTTTGGCTCATTGAGGAGAAGTCTCCGTATGCATTTGGATGTTTGGCAGCACTGTGGTTTCAATGGGGTGTGTGGAATTCAGCCGGGCCTGCCATTCTGCAACTCCGTTCAGACAAAGATGTGGGTTGTGCTGGCGGCCGAATGCCTTCCATGGAAATCGCTATAGTCACCTTTCAGGCAGACATATGTTTGGAACAAATACAACAAGCATGTTCAAAAGGCGGCGGCTGTACGGTGAGTCTGACATCTGTTGGGTTGGCAAAAGCACATCCCTCCGTATTCGATCGATCCAGCAATTTCTTTTCGACCCAACGATATTTTCAGCGGTGCCTTTTCCTGAAGGTGGCATTATCTTGCGCTATAACACTTTTCAAGCAATTCAAGTAGCAACTTGAATTTTCTAATTTGAATAGACCCCATCATAATGTGAAAAAAATTATTTTCCCTTCACAATTGAAAAAAGAACACATATTAGCAATGAATGTCGAACAGCAGGTATGCACCTTGGATGAGTATCAGACACATGACCTTTTTGGGACTCTCTTCCCTGGTGATACTGTACGGTTCAGTACTGTACTACACCGTACCACACTATACCGCACTATACTGCATGATATCATACCGTACTGTACTGCATGGTACTGTATCATACATTAGCAGGGCAACATGCATACCATATAATACAATATTGATATTCGCAGCCAGTCAAAATTTGCCACTGGCACTTCAAGTATACACAGTGACCCCCCTTTTTTTTTCTTGCTTTCAAGATTGACAGAGACAGTTTCAATTTAGTGTGTGTATGCTATTGCCCAGTCGAATGTCATTTTTTTTGTGTCGGGTTTGGATGCCACCTCAGGGTTGAATCGCTTTCTTTTCTGTTTTTTGGTGGTTGGCATGCTGACAGGATGTCCTTTTCATTTGGACAGCTTATGAGGAGCAAGAGAAAGCCGCATTGGAAAGCGATCCAGAGGGTATGCCTCCAAAAACTGAAAAAAAACTTCCAAAAACTGAAAAAACAACATAATTACAAAATAACTGAATGTAATATGCACAGGCACACCTTGTCCTTTCAGTTTTTCTGGATTCCTGTTATTTTGATCTGACGAAGCCAAAGCTTTTTTTATTATATTTTGTTCGTTGGAGGGAAGGTGATACCATGCATCAAGTTAAACTCACAGTAGTTTTTTTTTCTATGCAACAGTTAATCATTCGACTTTATTGGACTTTATTGGCCTTTTTTTTTCTCTTTTTTTTCTTTTGTTTTCTTTTTCTTAATGTTTTTTTTTCCTCAGTAAAACTTTTTTTTAAGCCAGGAGATGAGAAGTGCACACAGCCTCTTCCCAGCCTTTTTTTTTTTCAACTGTGAAACCGCTTGGCTTACTAAACATAAAACTCGATCAAAATTTTGCCTGTGTGTGTTGCCTGAATTCGTTTTTTTTTTCTTCCCTTCTTGAAATACGGATAGCACTTTTTCCCTTTTTTCTGAAAATGATGAGCTTTTTTTGCACAGGAACCAGGACTCCATTCGAAATAGTGCGAATAGGAGATGAATCCGAGCTGCCGATCGGCTCGGAGGCCGTCCCTCTGAACACCGAAGTTTTGGTGCATCAGCAGCAAAGGGGCCATTTCCCCCAGATCGACCATTTGCTGCCCAAGGAGGACTACTTGCATGTGACGGTCAGTAGAGATTTGGATTTCATTGAGGAGTGGGTCGCCGCAAGGGAGGCCGATGGATCCGAGAAAAGTCTCGGATATATGGTTCACGTCAAGAAGCGGAAAACGAAACCGACCAGGATCGGACTTCTTTGCGAAATGGGTAAGGAAAAACGTTATTTTTTCCTTCTCTTTTACCTTGATTAGTCATCATTTGAGGCTCCGAAGCCTCGTTGTTGTTTTCTTGCCACATTTGTACGTTCGCTTTGTTCAGTAATAGATCTTTTTTATCCTCAGCGATCGAAAACTCGGAATTCTAAACTTTCGGTTTAATATTTATTTTTAAAACCCTATACCCACCTTAGGGGAAAAACCTGGGGTGAGTTCGTGGGTGTGTCGAGTTTGGAAAAGACCCTTTAAGTTTCGACATTTTTTTTTCCCACGTTATTTGCATGGCTGTTGAGCGAGCCCAGGCAGGTATGTGCATGCACAGTTTTCTTTTTTTTTTCTGTCATTTTTTTTTTTTCTTTACTGTTTTTTTTCCCCGCTTTTTTAGATGATGAGGAGGAAGAATCCGGGAATTTTGTTTTTAATGAGGAGGAAGAAGATGAGGAGGAGGAAGAATACCTCACTGAATTTGAGGAGGATCTGTTCGGGGAGGTAAAAAACGGGAAAGAAACCACATTAGGAAAGAGAAAAAAAAAGGGTTGCACGATTTTCCAAACCCGGCACACCCACCATCCACCCACCCAGGTTTTTTCACCGTGTGGATTTTGTATGATTAGTTCAAAGGGTAGGATTTCAATCTTTTTTTTTTTTTTTTTTTTGTGCTGCGAAAAGTACATGGAGGCTAAAATGCCCACGCAGCCCATCCACTGTGCAAATGAGTGATATTTTCGGGTCAGGTTTTGATCCTCGTTGATTTAATTTTTCAATTTCGTTTTCTATTTTGTCGGATGCATAACATTGAGGATGAAACCTCCATGTAGAATGAGTGATATGTGACCTAATTTCTTTTTAGTCATTTCACTCCACTTCATTTCATTTCATTTTTTTCTTTTTCTTTTTTTTTGGGGGGGGGTAGAATTCCCCCCCCCTTTTTTTTTTCGTGTGCATGAGGGGTGACCCCTTACGCTTCATCCAACCATGCTTATGTGTTTTTTTTTTTCTTTTTCAAGGTCGATGACGATTTCGAAGAAAACATGGAGGATGAGGAAGACGACTTCCGGTATTTCCGAAAAAAAAATGGGACGACCGATGCCAAAAAAAATGACATCCAAAAAAAGAGTGACCAAAAGGATGAGGATGAGGAAGAAGAGTACAGTCGATTACGGGGCGGGGGCGCCTCCGGCCAATTCGATTACTATGAGGATAATTATTTCGACGAAGAAATCGAGGATGAGGAGGAGGAATTGAGACAGGCTTTGGCAGCATATCCCCATCAAAACGTCCCGGAGCGTAAGCAAAAGGTGGATGAACCGCCCAGAGTTTGGACGGAGGATGAACAGCTGGCTGAATTCTGGAGCAAAGACACCGATGGGCCGGACTTCGATATCCCCATGCCGGAAGTTTCGATTCCGATGAAATTGAACAGGATTTCGTTGCTGACGGTTTCGGCAGGGAAGCACATACTGATTGTGCAACTCAGGAGGATGCGTGCGGTCGGACCTAGGTTTTACGATTTGCTGTACGACCATCGGGTGAGTTAGGAATTGGTGGGCAGTTCTGAAATCAACATGCTGATTTTCCCCCTGGAAAAGACATTTACGAAGCGTTGAATGAACTGATATTTGATTTACATTATGCACACTGGCCCAACAAAGGCCGTCCACAACGAGGTTATTATTTTATTTATTTATTTACTTTATTTTATTAGCCAATGAATCGTTGAACGACCAATGTTATTTCTCCCCCCTCCCTCCCCCCTTTTTTAATATTTTTTTGTTTAAAAAAGAAAATCCCATCGATCCAGGAGCAACAATTGGGGAGTGATTCCTGATCCATCCGCCCCCCCCCCCCCCCCCCATCCAATATCCCTGTGTAGAATTTTGTAAATTTCTCGATTTTTTTTTTCCTTCCACGAACAGGTACCCATGCTTTCTTTCAATCACCAAGAAAACACCCATATCCTCCGGGCCGTCGGGCTGGTGCCGGGTGGCGGCACAGACCTCAGCAACCTTTTGCTGAAGGCTTTCAACGCTGAGAATTTGAATGCCATTCCTTACCCGTTTCGAAAACTGGCGTCCCACGGATTCGCCCGAGTGCTCGCTGGGGTGGATATCAGCGACAGGGAGTTCTATGTCAGGGATTACAATAACCCTATTTTATCCGAAAGGTGGGCATTTTTTCGTGTTCCGACTTTTTCCTTTTCGATCCTCTATGAATTATGATTTATTTTATTTTTTTGGGGGGGGAGGGGCCATCAGATTTTTCCCGGTACTGATTTTTTTTTTTTTTTTTAAAACGTATGGTGGGGCGTCTCAACATAAATTGATTGCTATTTTTTTTTGGTTGGGTATTTTTTTGGTTGGTTTGGTACCTGTATGTAAGAAAAAAAATTTGTTATGAGCTGTCTCTTCATGGGGGGTGGTGTCCCATATTTACATACATATTTTATTTTATTACTTTATTTCATTTTTCCTTTTTTTAGTTTTTTTTTTCTTTTTTTTTTTGGGGGGGGGGGAGTCAGCGCCTTGTTTTACCTGGGTTTGTTACGATTTTTACACAAGGTCAAAAAAAAATTCTTCGAAAATTTTTAATTTAAAACGCAAGGTTTTGTGGATGGACTCTCAGGCACGTAAGCTGTTTAGCAAAAGAGGTGTTCTCGACATGGGCCATTCACAAAATGCTGGAACAAGCCCAGAGGACCGATTTCTTTGGAATAGGGCCGTTCGTTCAAAATCCAATACCTCCGTCTTACATGGATATAGTCAAAATCACCCCTCCGACCGTAGTAAAGCATTTCACCTGGGTCCGAGGCCCCTTCTACAAAGATTTGGGCCAGCTGCTGCCGAAAAGGGAGTTTCCGGTCGAAGTCACAGTTACGAGGTGAGAAGAAGGTGTCCCACGTCTCGAAAAGGGGTTGCATTTTTTTGTTTTTAGAACCGTTTTCGATGGCTGTATGTTGGGACAAGGGGGGGTGTGGGGTTCTCAAGCCAGGGAAAAATGAAATAATCGACATTGTGGTGGTCGTATCGCTTTATCGGGTTCTTCTGTTGGGCATGGATGGAGCGATGTTGAGACATCTGGTCAGTTAGGGTTTGTTTTTTTTTTGGTGTGAAAATGACTGAGAAAAAATTTCACTTTGGGGTTTTAGTTTTTTGGTCCGTTTCCTCTCCCCTTGATGGAACGAATTCCTTTTCGCTTAATGTAACGTAAATTATCGACACAGGGATGCAGAGGTTGCAAACGCCTGGTGCGAAAAACGAAAACTGGAAAGAACCCCGGTCATCGGCTACAACATGGAATGGGCCCCCGGCAAATCTGGCCAAGTTTCTGCAATCTTCACAGCCTCCACGGAGAACGAAATCCTGATCTGCCAGCAACTGTACATGGAAGTTTTCCCAGAATTCGCCGTATCCATGCTCCACCTGAAAGCCGTTCGAAAATGCGGTCCCTTGCCGCTGTTTTACGCCGAAAAGAGAGGTCAGCCGGCGCTCAGGGTCAGGGGATGCGATTCGATGTTCAACTTTTTGATTCCGATGTTTCGAAAGCAGAAAAAGCCGAATTTGCCAAAGGTGGTGAGGGATATGACTTTCGATAATTTTGCGGATATGGTGCTGGCTGTGGAGAATGGGATCAGGGATGAGCCGAAGGGAGTGCGCTGGGACAGGCCATCGTTCACGGATGAAGAGGTGCTTTTTTAAAAAATAGATATATATTTTTATTCTTTTTTCTGCGAAAAATGTCGGAATTTTTGAGAATTCTTCTTTGTGTTTTGAAAAAGGAAAAATTACGCATGATGCAGAAATATATCATCATATTTTTATTTTGTCTTTTTTTTTTTTTTTTTTTTGGGGGGGGGGGTCTTATTTCTTTTTATTTCATTATATTTCTATTTATATATTTTCTGTTTTGTTTGATCTACATATTTTTTTATTTTACTCTATTCTTAATTCTTAATTCAAATTTTACATGTGTGTTTTTGTTTGTCTCAACTCCAGTTTTAATAAATATTTTTTTTTTTTCTTGTCGAAAGCGTTAAATCTGCATGCATCGAGTACAACCCCTTTTTCTCAATTTTCCATCAATTCTTTATTTTTTTATTTTTTAATCATCTTTCCATCCAGATCGAGTACCAAGCATTGAGAGCTTGGAAAGGTTGGGCAATCCACACCATCTTATCCAGGGGGACCACCAACAACGCGGAGCGACTGAAAGCTTATCTGTTGGGCCCCCTGTACGTCCCAAAAAAACCCAGACTCCCCACCCGCATCCGAAAGCGATTGGACCAAGCCTTGGCCGAAGAAAACGGGGAAATCGAAGTGGAGGAGCCGCCGAAAATCAGGAAATCACCCAAAACGAAAGGGATCATGCATCAGGGGGATGTGGATGATGCCGCCCCCCTGGTTAAAAAGAAAGAGTATGTGCCGGAGAAGTTGAAGGAGCTTTCGGAGGAGATGGGGGACGTCACTGCAGAAGAATTGAACGATCTCATGGATTCGTTCTTTTAGTTAAAAAAAGAAAAAGAAGGAAAAAAAAAAAGATATGAGTTTTGAAAACGGCCTGGGTTTGTTTTGTTTCTTTTTTTTGGGAAAGTATTGAGGGATATTGAAAAATCCTTATTAAGATGCAGAGTTTGAAAGAAAGGAGGGCTGGATAACTGACCTTTTTTTTTTTTTTGGGGGGGGGGGAGGCGTTGGGATCTGTTGTTGATTTGGTGCAAGATGGAAGGAAAGAAAAAAAGATGCTCAAAATTGATGGGAGGTGATGATTTGCGAGGGTCCCTCTACGGCTTTTTTTTTTGTTTTCTTTCAAGTCTGGGTATTTTCGAGGGATTTTTTTGAGTTGTTTACTGGTCAAATGAAAGAATGAACGAGGTGCTCAACGGAGAAGTAAAACAGAAAATGACAGGAATTCGGACGGTTGCATTTCACCAATTTAGTGTTACAATTAAATCCCCATTTTTTTTCTGTCTTTCCCTGTACAACATGAGAAAAGGATCTACACATCCGTTCAAATCGTGAACTTTTTTTTTTTTTTCTCATCCCCTGTTTCTCCATCTTTTGAAAACAGAAAAAGAAAAAAAAAGAGCAACCCTTTACCAATACTTTTGAAACAACGATTAAAAAAAAAAAAAAGAAGGCCCCCCACTCTCTGATCGTTTCGAAACAAGACGTCCAAACAACAATTGAGAACAAAAATAAAAATAAACTCCACCGAAATCCCACAACGTTTGTTTGTTTCATCATTTGTTCATCCTTTTTTTTTTTTTTACCCATCCCAAAATTCTACAACCAAAGTTCTCATTTCATTTCTGCAATGTTTTTGCTTCCCCCTTTGAAAAAAAAAAAGGAACAGAAAATAGCTCCATTCATTTTTCTCTATATAGAGAAAACTGAAAGAGATTCAAATATCCGTTCAACCCCCCCCCCCCCTTTTTTTTTTCCCTTCCCTTGAAAAGAGAATAAATTAAAAAAGAACTAAAGCCTACCGAATATCTTTGATGTAATCTGCTCAAGAAGAAAAAAAAAAAAGAGATAAAAACGACAAAGAA
Source organism: Bryopsis sp. KO-2023 (assembly GCA_030272585.1). Lineage (NCBI taxonomy): Eukaryota > Viridiplantae > Chlorophyta > Ulvophyceae > Bryopsidales > Bryopsidaceae > Bryopsis > Bryopsis sp. KO-2023. The sequence goes on from BSYQ01000005.1 coordinate 1,679,809, forward strand.
AAAAAGAAACAAAAAAAAAACACTGTACTGAGCAGATTCCATCAACCTAATATATTTCTTTTTTTTTGGCATGTGCCAAACTCTCTCTCTCTGGTCAGTCATCTTGATATTAAAAATAAAAGTCGTCATATATCTATTTGTATCCCCAAAGAATTTCACAAAGCTGCCACTTAAACGGTATATTGCCAAAGATTTTTTTGACATCGTTAAAAGCTCTCTTTGATTGAAAAACCGAGGATGATTCTTTTTTTCTTTTTTTTTGCCTCTCTCTCTTTTTTTTTCCAACTAACTAAACAAATCTATTTTTAGTAAATATCCCACACACGAAAAATTAATAACACGAGCCTAGTAATAACCTTTTTTCTTCTTTTTTTTTTTCCTTTTTTTCTTTCTCCCAAAAGAAATATGTATGTAAAAAATGGATGCATGCATGTATGTATGCATGCATTCGAAAATATATATATATATATTTAGTTTTGTTTTGTTTTTTCCTTCTCCTTTTTTTTTTTTTTAAGAACGGTACTTGAAAAGAAAAAAGCAATGATATAAATTGTAGAACTCACTGCTGCCATCCTCTTTCGATTTTTTTTAGAAATTGGACCAAATTATGCAGGTCTCCGTGATTTCCCCCGGACGAGTTTTGAAAAAGAAAGAAAGAAAGAAAAACGAAGAATTGCTTATGTAGCAAATCTCTTGGAAACCAAACCTCCCCCGCGTGGCTTTTTTTTTTTTGGTTCCATGTTTTGACCCATCCATACACCAGGAAAACAAGCTGACTGAAAACCATCCTCCATACAATTCTTCTATGAATTGTCGCACCGGTTTCTATCCCCCAGCACATGCCTGGAGCTGCTCGAATCGTTTTCAGCAGTTTCGTTCCGGATGGCCAGCACATTTTCTTGCTGCAAGCTTTCCAGAGACGTGGCAGGAGCCCGCCGATCAGAATCCCTGACCATTTCCCTGCAAACCGGGCAGTTTGCCTTTTGATACAACCACCTTCGCAAGCAGCTTTCGTGAAACAGGTGAGAGCAGGGCAGCTGTTTCACCCGATCGTTTTGATTCAATGTGCATTGACAAATGACACACACCAGGGGATCCGTGCCAGCCTCGTTTAAGACCAACCCCTGGTTGGATGCATCGACTCGAAACGATGGCAGCGCTGCGAATTCCTCCTCAGAAAAACCCTCGCTGGATCTCTGAAACACCACAAAGCAACGATTAAAACCCTTCAGAAAAGCCACTCATTCACAGGTCAATCGAACTGTAGATGCACACTTTTGGGAGCCCAACGATGGACAGGAATCGTTTCTTTTAAATGCTTGAGTACGTCGATGTGGCTGTACAGCTGGGGCCTGTTTCATGGGCAGACTGCACGGGGGGTTTCAAGCAACGGAAGATGACTAAACCCAAAAGACAACAAAAACATGCAGATGCATGTTCACAGTGAACAGATGCATTTGTGGTTTTAAGGGACCACTCACCGCATTAGGATCGAAATTCTCGGAGAGCACGAAATCGCCATCTCCGGGTGAAGAGAGCTGCATGGATGCCATCAAATGAATTGGGGGCTGGACAAACGATACAAAACCGTCAACGAACAACAGAACATTAATAAAAGACGTCAACAAAAAACAAGGATATTATCCTTCCTCATCCCTCTTTAATGCTCGTTTCTTCTCGAAACTCTGGGGAGGGGGGGGGGTTGTTTCCGGAAAAAAATTCAAACGGTGTTTGTCACAAGGGGGGACGGACAGGTTCCCATTGCACACGCTTGCGATACGATTACGGCAGTGACGTTTCCGTTCGACTGCCATTTCGATGCACAAAAAGACCAAGAAACCACCCCCCAAAAATCGTACAACATAGGTGCATGGATAATCGTCAGTGTCCATGCATCCAATACACCACGTTCAACAAAACGTACACTTCAGAAAACCGAAAACCGAAAAACACACACCTCTGTTCCCATCTGAATAACTGACAAGGGTAGGAAGTCAACGACGAGACGAGAAGGGTTGAAAAAATCGCCGCTGGAGCTGGAACGGTCAACAAACAAGTGTTTGGATGCACGAGTCCGTCGGGAAGCTTAGGCACCGCGCAGACCAGGATGTGTGTTCACTCCTCTATCGCTGCGGAGTCTTGGTCCGATTAAGAAGCGCGGAAGAGAGTGTGCGTGCTCGTCTCCACCACAGCTAAGAATCGCTTCACTGTGAACCAAATCGAACACGTGAAACAGTGTCCGCGGCGTCCGCGTTGACTTCCAACTGTCCCTTTTTCAATGAATGTGTATCCGACAGGTTGGGATCTTCGGACGAGATAGCCGGAAACTAAAGGGATAAATCTGGAACAGCAAAACCGTTGATCTTTCTTTTGCAGCCTTCACGCGCCCCTTTATGCACTAGTATTGGTTTTTGTTTGCGTCCGCTGTTGCGCCCGAACGTTCTTGGTTTCTAAAGTTGACCAGGACAGCTGCGAAGCTGCAGACGTCAGCGGTTCGTCGTTTGATGGAGGGGGTGAAAGAAACTGGCATAAATGACTCGCGCCGAGTTTCTGGCAGCGCACATTTGAACCAAAAGTTGCCGAAATTCGCATCGACAATTCTTTTCTCCAGATCGAAATTGGAACAGTGCAGCTTGACCGGGAGGATGCCAGTTATGTGTTAAGCGGAACTCGGTCCAACCCGTCTGCTTTATTCAGACCATGCACTGATTGCTGTGTGGCGACCAGGAGCGAAGCAGTTTGACTTCCCACACTTTGTTCGTCAAAGTCAAAAGCCATCACCTCCGAAAAGTAAGGGTGCACCCCCATCCAGCTTCTAAAAACATGACTACGCGTCGCATGCTGGAGTCAACAGGCTTCGGATTTGCGCGAGAGTCAAAAGAAACCATACAGCTTTCCATGCATTGAATTGAGAAAGCAAAACCGATCGACAAACAACGGAAATGGCTCCGTTGTTGTGGATATCTTGGTCGAGACTTTGGGCGTAGGATTCCGACGCACGTTTGCGAACGTGGGGATGTTGCGCGACTGATCTTTTCTAAGAACTACGCAGTTTTACTGTCGCTCCGACACTGACTGAAACTACGCGATTTTGGTGCTCTTCACTGATGTTAGAGATTTGCGTAGAAATATCGCACTTCACGCGATATCGCACCCACGGACGCCCTTGTGTGTTGCAACACAAGGCCCGATTGGCCGAGGAAGTTAGGTGACGTCAATAGACGTCTACTTGACCAATAAAACCAGACTGCAGTTTTTTGGCGAGTTGTAGCGGGATGGAACCAGGTTACGCAAGCTGCGGAGGAAAACGTTTTTGCCAGAAAACGTTGGCGATGCCGACAGAAAATGGGACAAAATCTGAACGAAGTTTGCGAAATTTGAGAATTGGCTTTCCTTCAATTCGATGTTTGCCTGTTTGCTTTCCTTCAAAATTTCGCTTCATGCCATTGGTCCCCCAACCGCCGCCAACATCTTTCACGCTTGGAGGGTCTGCCACGTTTTCGTGTGTCCGTTAACCTTGACTGAAGAGTATAGCACATAAGTAGACCACCAACCAATCCGGAGGCTTTTGCGTGTGGTTGTAACCGCAACATCTCTGAAGCAATATATCAAACAACAACAACAACAACAATTACAACAACTATAACCCACCCCATAAAAGAGATCCTCACTCCCAACGATGCTGAAATGTGCAACAAAGACAGGAATCAATCGTTCTTGATCTCATGCGCATAATTATGCGCGTCATAACGCGCACATTATGCAGATACTTGCTTACCAGAAAATCGCACCACAAACAAAAACGAACAAACAGTAAAACGAAAAAAAATTGCATCGCAAGTTGTGGGAGAAATATGCATCGCTAGACAGTGTCGTGCTAATATTGTAGGTGGCATCCTCCATCCTCCATTTCATCTCTGACCGAGACGAGGGAGAGGTCTCTAACCTTTTCAGCTTTCCTGAACAACCGCAATTAGCTCATATATTTGCCTAAAAAAATTCCAGCACAGACAAGATGACGGTGGAAATTTGGCGAGACTTGTCTCAGGAGCAGCAAGATCGATACTTTGAGCTTGCAGACAATCAGGAAGAAGCTGCCAGGTGCACATTGGCTCAGAACATTTTTCTAAATAAAACATCAATATCAATGTTGCATGCATGCATGCTCAGAGGCAAGCCCACGTTTTCATTGTTGAAGGCTCTTCTTTGATCGAAAACAGCCACCTGGCGGAAGCTTTGAACCTGCCCAAATTCCGAGATGACGCTCGCAGCGCTATCAAGCTGGATTACGCCACTTATGCTCTTTCGTGAGTATTTCCCACTTTTTTTCAACCTGTGAACGCTTCGAAAAACACGGCTCGGAGCTAATTTGAATCGCGTTGAGTGGTCTAGGTTCGCTAAGGAGATGGGATTTCCTCCAAAAAAGACGTCAGCACTGTTCTCCATCGCCCAAGATTTGCTGAGCCAGTGTGAACGTAAGTGCTCTATAGACATGTCCCTTTTTTTCAACAGTCTTTCACAATTCCACTGGAAAAACATATCCCACAAACTTTGAAAGCGATAACAGAGACTGTTTCAAGCGTTCTAGGCAGTTTTTTTGTTGTTGGGTGTTGTTGGGTGTGTCACAAAAACCAACTGTACATCAAAATACTGTGTCGCAGAGCTCGCTCCTCTCGAAAAAGTGGGAAAAAAACTCCGTAGCGGCCTGCTATCTCTATGCAGCGCTCGGGCAGCTTCTCAAGACTCGACGTTGGCGGTTGACGAGATCGCAAAAATTGCAAAGTTTTTCGCCACGACCTTTATGCAGCACTACCGTCTCTATCTGCATGCCTTCAGCGAAACACAGGCACACACGGAATATGAGGTCGAGCTTCGAGTGAGTGGAGGTCTCTTGCGTTCGCGCAGCTGTAACATGGGCGGCTTGTAAAGAATATCTTCTGGAATATATGCTTGCCAAGCATGTGCAGTGCTAGTCTAAACCTCTGCCTTGATTGTTTTATCCCCAATTTTTGTTATTAACCTCTGCCGTGCGACTGTTCAGATGGAAACTCCAGTGATCCAGTCGTTCGATAACGCGATGTCTGAAGAAGAATGGGAGCGCCACGTGCAGGAGGAGTCTCAAGCGAAGGAAGCGGCTAGGAAAGCTGCTGAGGAAGACATAATCGCCAAACAAGAGGCGGAGCGAGTTGAAAAAGAAACCAGGGAAAAAGAGGAGGCAGAGAGAATCAGACAGGAGGAGCTCAAGAAGGTCTCCGTCGTTGATATTTCTTTTGTGAAAGGGGTTTTGTGGCGTGGCTGTTTCTCGTTCCTCAAAATAACTTGTGGGCGTAGGAGTAGGCAGGGGGGGGCCTGCGCCGCCCCCCCCCCCCCCCCCCCACCCCCAAAAAAAAAAACAAAAAAAAAAAAAAAAGACGGCACCCAGAAAAAATCAAAAAAACAAAAAAAGTGTCTATTTGTTTTGCTTCGTCTTTTTTTTTTCTGAGCGCCCCCCCCAAAACTTTCCTTGATCCCCCCCCCCCCCCCCCCCCCCGAATTATCATCCAAGATACGTCTATGCTTGTTGGGTCGCGGTTTGCATTTCCTTCGTTTCCTATGAAACGCTCCACTGGTAGGTGCGTTGCTTCACAAAAAGATACTGACTGTCGAGAAAATTTTGCTCCAGAAACCGCAAACTTTGGACGAAGCTGTCGCTCACGCAGTTGCGGTGAGGATGGAGGACGAGAAAGAAGCCTTAGCCGAGGAATACAGAAAAAAGGAAGAGGTCCTCCTTGAGAGAATAAAGGGCCTTGAAGAGAAGAAATAAATAAGAGTCGGGGTTGACAAGTTTTTCTGGATGTAATCGTGTTTTTTGTTTTCGTTTTCTGCACAAGAATGATCATTATCCATCAAAGATTTAAGGCAGGTGCTGTCGTCTCGTTACAGAGTTCAAAACAAAAGGTGGTGCCCCAAATTCTTCATTTTTCTTGTCTGTATTTGGTTGCATTAGAATATCTCTACAAGGAAAGGGCAGAGGTGGCAATACATGTTTTAACTTCCATTTGGCTTTATAGAGTTGCAGAGTTGTTTTTATAAAAACAATGAACCTCTTTCTTTTTGAGAAATCAACCATCAGAAACAAGGCAACACATGCGATACAATTGTCATCTTTCTTTCGTTATTGATAATGAATAAGGGGCCGCCAACATGTGTTTTTTCAGCCCATTGTGCATCCCCCCAAAAATTTGCCTGGCACTCTTTTGGGCCACAAAAGTGCCAAAACGCTTTTTTAGAATTAAATTAAAATTAATTGTTGTAGAATTTTAATAAATCGAGTGTGGAGAAATTTGGTTTTTCTTTTTTAGAAGACAATTTGGGGGGTTTCTTTTTGGGGGCACAAATTTCAGCCCTTTTAAAAGGGCTGTAATTCAAAAAAAATGTCGGCGAGAGCTTGCAAACAGAAATCAATCTTCTGTTTGAATTCAAAACCTTGTAATTGTGTTGTGAAAAGGGTACATGGACGGAATTGAAGTTGGGAAATGAACAATGTTAGTAAGGGACAATGGGGGGGGATATCACAGAACAGTGGGAACATTGAACGAATCACGTGGCAGCAAGTGTGAAACGGCACGGCGGTTGTGACTGTAAGCCATGCCGTTTCAGCTGCATTTTCAGCTGGCGTTTTTGGCGGGGACGACGAACGGTCGCGCGCCAGAAACTCCTTGAGCTTAAAGAGACAGAACACAACACTTGTAAACGAACACATTTACAGCGAGTCGCTAGTGAACAGAGCTTGTACTCGAGAGGTGTTCCAACCGTTAAGAGTGAAAGAGTGAAACGGCGTCGAGTGGACGTTCGTAACGGAAAACAATCACAGAGAGTGTCGACTGACGAGAGACGTCAGCGAAAGATGAGCAGAGTTAAGGGAGCAACACAACATGGTTTCGGAGCCGGAAAGATAGGGAGAGTGGTAGGCCTTCTGTTGGCAGCCTTGATGTTGGTAGACGCGCAGAATGTGTTTACGCAAGGATATGTCGACGAAGTGAGAGAACTGCAAGGTTTGCGCGAGGAGATCGACCGCCTGAGAGAATGGCGGGGTGAGGAGCGCGTGGCCTGGACGTCCGAGGTAGCAGAAGCGCGGGAGTCAGGAATGAAAACTGGCGGTTCGCACTTTGTGAGCGATGCTGCCGAAGCGAAAGCGAAGGAACGCGGAAAGAAAGGGGACAGCGTTCTTGTTGGGATAGAAGAAGACGAGCCAGCGAAGAGCTCGAGTGCGTGGGCGTGGCTTTTCGGAGAAAAGCGTCAGAAGGTTGTGGTAGTGAATGGGTGCGTTTCTGTCACGTGCTGCTCGCGCATGATTATGGAATTTGCGCAGTCAGTTATGACATTGGCGTTGGAGCACCTGAGTGCGTTTTTTGGGGATCCGCTGAGATATATTAAGGAGGGATATGATTTGATAATACCTGAATTAAGGGACAATCTGGGAATTTTATCTAAGGTGCTGGGGTGGATTTTTTTGATGATGGCCTTGAATATAGTGGCCTATCTCTATCTATACCTTGCTAACTTAAAAAAGGTGGCAGCTGAGTGTGCTGGGTGGGGTTTGAAGCTGCCACTGATGTTGGTGGTTTCCAAAATTATTACTAAGCTGTGGGGGTTGATGATTAAGACACTCAGGGTGCCAAAAATAGGGAATGGCAGTGTTGACAAGACCGCTGAGGAGATTCGCAATCTGAAAGTTGAGCTACAGGCTCAAAGTAAAATGTTCAAGGAGATGATGGAAAGTAATGGGGGCAGTCGGACTGAGCGACAGTACCGTGCGACATGCGGGAACTGTGGAAGCAAAACACATCGAACATCGGAGTGCACTGAACCTCGGAGGTGCTTATGGTGTGGTAGTAAGGATCACGGGATCCAACGCTGCCCAAAAAAAGCACAAGGAGTACCTAAGTCTTTTTTTCCAAGAGTACACTTTGCAGGAAACGCAGATCGAACCGGGGACCCCTCTGAGGCAAGAATGGAGAGTGATACCACGCTGATGTATACGCCTATCATGCTTGGTGGGAGAGCGGTAAAGTCGTGTTTAATAGACACTGGGGCGGAGGTTAACATACTGTCTTCGGCTGAGTGCGTAAGGCACGGGATCCCTTACGAGTCAGTTTCGGGGGAGCACATCATCGGAGTGAGTGGGGAGCAGAGCCCCATCCTAGGGCGCACGGTCCTGGAAGCAGTGGTGGGCCCCGCCGAACCAACCCCCCTGGAGTTTTTCGTGGTAAAAAATGTGACGAACACGCTGCTGGGACTGCCTGGGCTTCGCGCCTGCAAACTAACTGTGGACTGCGAACGTGGTGAGCTGAAATGCGATGCTACTGGGAGGCGAGTAAAGGTCATGGTCACCCAGAAGCAAAAAAACTGAGTGGCCCCCCTTTCGATAGGAAGGGGGGATCGGTGGAGCTGATTGTCAACTGGGAGCCTGAAAAAGGAAATGGATTTTCGCAGAAGGAAGACTGCGTACAGGTGCTGAGTGGGAAGGCACGATTTATCCCACCCCACACTTGGACTAAGTTGTATCTCCCGTTTTCGATAACTGTGTTGGGCACCGTCACTTTGGTCAGCGCGATCCACCGTGCCTGCGTGGTTTCTGGGGTGTCGTCGACTCCTGGGGGGCAGGTGCGTGTGGATGTGTATAACGCCTCGGATGAGGTCTTAACTTTTACGCCGACAACCCCAGTGATCAACATTTTCGGCGTGAGGGAGTTACGAATCACCGGGGGAAAGGAAAATCTGAGGAGGGCAAATCAGTGTACAGTAGAAATCACTGGAGATTCACTGAGGAAGGAAATCTGTGACAACTTCCCAATTGTTTTTGATCATACAACTCATGAGATAACTGAAAAGATGGCTGAGATGGCAGTGAGGAGAAATGAGGTTCCCTTCCCAGAACCACCTGAGCTGGGGGTTCGTACTCAATACTGCCTATCGAGCGCAGCTGGGAGAAGCACGGTTCAGTCTGTATTGGAGGAGTACGAGCAGAAGGGATACCTGCGATCAGCCTCAAAGTCCGAATCAGTGTATTTGTCACCTCTACTACCTGTACTGAAGCCTAACGGGAAAGTCAGACTCACCAACGACTACAGGAAACTCAACGGATATTTTCGAACTGGTGGGACACCCGTCACATCACATGCAGACTCATGGACTAAATTGTGGGAGATTGATCCGGAGTGGCGTTTCTTTGCTAAAGTGGACCTTAAGGATGCTTTTTTTAGTATCCCCCTATCCGAAGAGATCCAAAGGTATTTCGGATTTACGTTTGGTGATCGTACTTTCGTATGGAAACGACTGCCCCAAGGTTTTTTGTGGGCGTCAACATTATTCTCGGAGAGGGCTGCTGAGGTGGTGGCTGGTCTAGCAATACAATTTGCGGATGACTTACTGGTGGGGGCCAGGTCACTTCACGAACTGAGAGAAAAGCTGTTATTACTATTCAAAAGGTTAGCTATTTTTGGGATGAAAGCTAACGAAGCTAAAATTGAGTGGCTGACTCAAAGTGTGACCTTTCTGGGATATGAAATCACACCTGGCGGCTGGTCACTCAAGAGTTACCTTGACGAAAGGGAAAGTGATATCGGGGAGATTTCCTCGTCAAAGGATCTATTACGAATTATCGGAATATTGTCATACTGCCGAAGGGCTATACCCGATATGGAGCGTAGGGTGTCCCCTCTACGAGCCCATGTCGCACAAAACAAGATCAAGCGCTATTCTAAGGAAGAGTGGAAAAAGGCGGAAGCTGATGCGAAGTTGATTTTCAGGGAGGCGTTACGCGATCAACTGCGGCTGGCGGTGCCTGGGACGCAGGTTAACCGCTTCGTATTGGAAACAGACTGGTCAAGTGGGTTCGCGGGGTACCTCCTCTTCGCACAGGTGTCAGGGGTGGACGGCCGAAAAGAGGTGCTCGTCGACGTGGGAAGTTGCGTGCTGCGCGAGAAGACGTCATCTTTCCTAGGAGAGTTTCGCGCAGTGGTCTGGGCCTGCAAGCGAACCAAACGCTATCGAGGCGACGTGGAGATGACGATCCGCACGGACAACTTGGCCCTGTGCGAAAAGCTGAAAGTAGGCGGATTGGGTGCGACGGACGTCAGGGAGATGAGATTGTGGGGATGGATGATGTCAAACGAAAGTAATTTTGCGACGGAATTTGTGCCAGGATCGGAGAATATCGGTGCAGATCTTTTGTCTCGACCGATTCGTGCAAACGCACTGCGTAAGGAGAATTCGCTGTCGGAGTCGGAGTGGAGATTGATCCATGAAGGGCACCCCTCAGTTAGGGGTACGATGATGCGTGCGAATGCTTATGGACTGGGCGTAAAAAAAAGTGAGATTGAAGATCGAGTCGCCAAGTGCAGGTCATGTCAAGCTTTCGCTCCACTTCATTCAAGGTCACCACTGAAATCGGTTTTGGATGCTGCTTTTCCTGGCGAATTTATATCTGTCGATTTTATCGGAGCTCTACCCAAGTCAGGGAGCTTCCAATTTATATTTGTTATCAGTGACAGCTTGAGCAGACTAATACAGGCTACAGCAGTGACTGCTGCTACCTCAGCTAATGCTATCAGGGAGCTGAAGCTGTGGATTACCGAACATGGGAATTTCCAAGGCATCATGTGTGACAATGCCACCGCTTTCACTGGTCGCTCCTTTCGTGACTGGACTCGCTCCCTCAACGTCAAGTTGGTATACGCCCCAGCATACCATCATTGGTGTAATGGGGCTGTGGAGCGCGCAAATCGGAAACTGATCGAAAGGATGAGGCGCCTCCTACTTGAGGAAGGGCACTGGAGGTGGCCTACAGTGGTGAAACGAGCGCAGTCCGCATGCAACTCTATGATATGCTCAGTAACTGGGTTCACGCCCCACGAAATATGGTTCAAAACTCGTCGTGAATGGGAGGCAGCTCGGGCTGAAATGGCCAACCGTCGTGATCAAGCAAATCGGAAACTGCAGAGGCCGCCAAGGCTGTGGAAGTTGGGAGATCAAGTGTGGGTATTCGACATTGTGACGAATCCCAATTTGCGTGGGAAGTTTCAACCGCTCTGGGAGGGACCTGGAGTCATTGCAGAGAGGATCTCGCAAAGCCTGTGGGGAGTCAATATGCCAAACGGTACGAGGGTAGTGATACATTCTGATTTCATGAAAAAGTATTGGTAGTGAGGGGGAGTTTGTTTCTTTCTATTCTGTCCTTCTCCCTTTTCGTTTCTTCGGAGTATGATGCGCAGTGAAAGTTGGGCGTGGTTGGGCACATGTTGTGAAAAGGGTACATGGACGGAATTGAAGTTGGGAAATGAACAATGTTAGTAAGGGACAATGGGGGGGGATATCAACAACAACAACATAATCATAATCATAATTACAACCCACAGCAAAAGAGAGCCATCACCCTCTATGATGCTGGAACAAAGACAAAAAGGAAAGAAAAGAAAGAGAAAAAACAAAAAAAAAAAACAAAAACAAAACAAAAACCTTAGGATTGTAAACCTGCTGAACGTATTGAAGCCATTTTGCTGATAATTAAAGCTAATTTGCCCGATGGCACCCTACTAAAAAGATCCTTGGGATTAGCCCATCGAAAAACATCTGAATGCAAAGAACGAAAGGAAGAATAAAAAGGACATTCAAAAAGAAAATGCCGTTCATCTTCCACCGCGGACATATCACAGAACAGTGGGAACATTGAACGAATCACGTGGCAGCAAGTGTGAAACGGCACGGCGGTTGTGACTGTAAGCCATGCCGTTTCAGCTGCATTTTCAGCTGGCGTTTTTGGCGGGGACGACGAACGGTCGCGCGCCAGAAACTCCTTGAGCTTAAAGAGACAGAACACAACACTTGTAAACGAACACATTTACAGCGAGTCGCTAGTGAACAGAGCTTGTACTCGAGAGGTGTTCCAACCGTTAAGAGTGAAACGGCGTCGAGTGGACGTTCGTAACGGAAAACAATCACAGAGAGTGTCGACTGACGAGAGACGTCAGCGAAAGATGAGCAGAGTTAAGGGAGCAACACAACATAATTGTAATTAGATGTAGGACACAAAAGATGCTTGTAACAGCAAACAAACTCAAAGTTGCTGTTCTATGCTACTTAGCATCATAACGCAGGTAATAATAATAACAAGTCAGGACCAAATCACCTTATTTTTCTAAACAATAAATCATCTGCATCTGCACCAACCGTTTTTTCTTTTCACCTTTTTTTTTCCACTCGTTGGGAGCATTTTCCTAACCACGTGATTTTGGTCAATCGACAGTCCTAGCCAACAAGGTCTCAAAACTCCCGGTGTTCTGCAACTCATCCAAAATAAAACTCCCCAAAACCACCAGAAAGTTCCCCAGACAAACAAGCAACTCCCTTTTTCCTCCTCATTGATCAATGAGGTGGAAAAAAAACAAACAATAGAGCTGAATATTGCCAGGCGTCCCTTTCATATTGCAATCAGCACAGCGCTGTTCAACCAACAGATAGCTGACCTCACTTGACCATTATCTTCCTCATCCTTCCAGCCCTTACATTGATCGCAACCAAACGAGGGAAAAAAAAAACAGGCCTTCTGTTGTTTTTTTTTTGTTTCTTTTTTTTTTTTTTCTGGTGGATTTTCCACCCCCCAAAAATAAAAACAACATTTTTCCCCCTATTAAAAAAAACAACATAAAAAGTGCATAAAATATGGCTGAGCACATAGTCTCACTCTTTTTGACCCTCCCCTTTCACCATCAACCTCGGCCAATACTCTAGATTTGTCACACTTTTGGGGCTGTAATCAGTAATCACGATGACAGACCAGACAAAAAAAACAAAAAGCAACATATTAAAAAAATGTAAGCCTCTGCTTTTGCTTTTGCTTTTTTCCCCCTCTTCACATTCTCATGGCCAAAGTTTTGCTCGGATAAGACAAAAAAGAGTTCTGACAGACTCGATGGAAATTGACAAAAGGTTCCTTCTTAAGAGCACCAGAAGAACTTGCTGCAAACATCGGAGGCCCAGCAATTTCCGCAAACCAAAGAGTTGGCAGGGGTGCAGCCATCGCACAGCAATTGTCTTGAGGCCAGCATCAAAATAGCTCTTCTTTGACCAGTACTGAGACCCTCCACATCCGGGACAAACTTTTCGGGAAAAAAAACACAAGAGATAAATGATTAATAAGGCATTTATTAAAAAACAAAGTTAAGCCAGGACGATCCACTTTGGGGGGCCAGAAACTGTTGTTGTTTTTTTCTTTTCTTTTCTTTCCTTTTTTTTTTTTTGGGGGGGGGGGGGGGGAAATGCCGGAAAAAAAAACACAGATACACATACATATTATCTTTTTTCACGTTTGAAATTTTCTTTTTTTTAAATGTGTGGATCGCCCTATCTTGGGGAGGTCTTGAAGAGTTTTTTTTATTTTAAGGGGATTTGATTCCCCAAGAAGTCTCCTTGGCTATGCCTAAGGCTATATCTCTTTGTTTTGGTCGGCCATCAGTCAGTCTTTAGTAAAAAATGTAACTAATGTGTGTGTGTGTGTATTCTTTAGAATTTTAATCAACCACTCTTTCAACAGTTTCAATTCTTGAGTTCTCCTTTTCTTCTTTCCCCAGCTGCCGCCTTCATACAGCGACTCCAACACGTCATCTAATTATCGTACCTCCTTATTTGCATCAGCATTGAGAATTGCAGACATAAGCTCCAGGTCGCTGAGGTCCCCCTGCAAAGCCTTCTCCAGGGCATCATCACCTGAACGTTAAAAAAACATACCTCTTATATATATATTAATGAATTAATGAATATATTTACTGATTTTTGATGATACGTACTCACAGTTATAAAAATTACTCAATAAGAAATCACAATTTGGTTGAAAATCCTTAGCGCAACCCCCTCCACTTTCATCTCTTCGCCAAACCTCGTGCAGCAAAAAAAGCCACAAAGGAGTTTTTTTTACCAGCTCATTTCATATCCAACGGATTCATTAAAATTAGAAAAAAAAGAAAGGTTTGAACATGTATAAAAATGAAACATCTCACGTCTGTCCAAAGTAGAAACCACCATCACTGCGGCAAGCTTGGCAGCATCCCGAGTGTCCAACGCCGACTTGGAAATCGCTTTCATCACGATAACATCCGGATCCTCGTTCCTGTCCTCCGTTTTCGCCAGAAGCTCGTTCTTCTTTTCGGGGTCGAAACGAAAACCTTTGGCCAACCCCCAGATGTCGCCGCTTTCCGACAGAATATCTCCAGCGCAATTGATATCCATGTTCAAAACCGCGGCTTTCAGCGCTTCGGTGACGTCTGAGCCGATATCGGGGCAGCTTTCCGAGGTGCTTTCCACGGAGGATCTGTCTGTGCCCTCCGCTTCCTCTGGTTTCGTTTCCTGGACCGACGCGACCTCGCTGGGCTCCTCCGCCTCGAGCTCGGCAGTCTCGGATTGAACCTCAGCGGGGACCGCTGATGGAACACCAAAAAAAAACTGAATCTTTTCAAAACGGAATCAGCTGCACATAAAACTTAGAACTGGGTTCTTATCGCGACTGAAATCTGGCGCTTTCGGGAATTTTCTATCCAGATAATGGCGCGGCCAGTTGTTCCAGAACGTGTTAGTTCGAAAAGGGTGGTGCTCGTGCGTTCCTTCCACGTGTTTTGGAGTTTGTTTGAGAATCGCTCGACTGCGTCGTGTCCTACCTGGCGGCTCGACGATGCCCGCCGTTTTTTTCGGTTCGATCGGGCCAGAAAACCCTGGAGGAATCACATCCGACTGTGACTGCGCGGAATGAGCCGCCACCAACGCCAAAATCACACAGGCAGGAACAAAGGAAACGCCCATTTCGACCTCTCTGTTTTCGAGATATTTTCCAGTGAACTGTTTCTGTTCCCGGTTTTGAGAATCGATGTGGCCGGATGATCGAATACCAGAAGGGGGGTCGGCTTTATGAGTGGAACGCCTTTTCCTGTTCCGCTTCCGAGTTGGACGCGAAATCACTCAGTTCGATCGCTCGGATTGGACGTTGAGTTTGCCAGCACAGCGATAGAATCAATCAAGTCTTTGTGATTGATTCGCAGGTGTGTTGGTGTTTTGCAATTCATTTGATTTTTACTGATCATTGTAATAGGAGAATATCTCTCCTACACAATGCAATTGATGTTTGTTTGTTTGTTTGTTTGTTTTGCAATTCTGGCTTCCATCCTTTTCTCAATGTACAAGCATCGACGTTGATTTTGCTTCTTCGATTCATGTTTGGGTGGAAGCTGTAATTGATTGATTGATTGATTGTTTGGGTGGCCCTTTGGGGGGTTCTCTGTTTTTTTCCTTGAAATTCAGAAGGTTTTTTGCGTGAGTTCTTTGTATGGTGGTGAGATACGTTTGCATTTTCCAGGCATTTTGGGAAGGTATTGGCCTCTTTGGGAGAATTTCCCTTTCGAACCCCCCAATCAAAACACCAATCCATTTCAGGTGAATATAGCAAAAAGTCCCAATATGACAATCGACATAAGGAAGAAAAAAAACAAACCTTTTTTTGGAGGTGAGAAATATACAACCACAAAGCAAGATCAGAAGATACCTGCTAAGGTTCTTTTAACGAAGGGTTGATATTAACCGGCATCAACCATAAATGGTAAAGCATAAAAGAATTTACAGAATGGTCAGTCCCAAAAAAGAAACATGATACTTCCAAGCAATCCCAAACCGTCCCCAGTTTTAACGGTAGCTTTTCGCCAACAGCTTTTCAATGCTTATTGTCCAGCCGCGACAAAAAATCACTTATTTACAGTATGCAATCAACTTCCTAGCCCAAAAACTTATCCGTCATTGAAGAATCTGAAACATCCCTCAAAGAAAAAATCGTCAAAACAATCCACCTAGAGTACTCTTATTGTTGATTGCAGTAACCATCCCAATCATGTCCTGTTTATGCACCCCTCCACCCGACCTCCATCAACGCGCAAATATTATCCAGTTGCCCGACTGTTGGCACAAGTTTAACCGATTCTCTGGGGGAATTGCAAACCCCATCGTCGAATTGACCCAAGCCTGGCTTTCTCTGGTCCGACTGCGGCGAACTTGGAGGTGAACACGTGCTTATCGGGCCATCCAGCATATTATCGGTTGTCGTCGCTTCCGCCTTCAACACTCTCCGGGATTCCTCAATGAGGTCGATATCCAGCGAGTCGTGGTCTGACGGCTCCGGTTTGTCGCGTTCAGATACGCAGCTTTGATCGTCCGGCAGGGGGGTAGTGGCCTCCATTGGCAGCGCTTCTTCGCTGGAGATTTGGGAAGGGGTATCGGAAACTTCGTCCACTTCCCAGTGGGCGGCGGTGCCGTCGGATTTGTAGTCAGAAGATGAAGTCTCGGGTGCGTTTGGCGGCGCTCTTGGGATTTGTTCTCCTGGGAATAGATTCTCCAAAATGCTCGCGCTATCGAGACAAAATTTAGTACATTAGTCGACCGGATCCTGTTTGAACACCCTTTTGGAAGCATACTCAAGCTGAGGTTGGCAGGAGGTTCGATTCAAACAGGCACGGACTCAAGCTCCGCATCAAGACGACAGAGGGACGATAAATGTGCCAGTACCTGACTTCTGGTGAGATTTTCTGCGTGGATTCCAAATGCACGACCAATCCGAGGGTGGCATACTGACGTTCGTTCAATATGCTCAAACGGGATGTCAAGTCTCGGATTTTATTAGCCGTCTCCAGGGCTGTGCGGTTCACGACAGGCTTGTTCTTGATTCTTGCCGCTCGACTCGCGTAATTCAACGTCCCCAGCGTCTCGTCATACCCAGTACTCGCGCAAGTTACACACGCCAGGAAAACTGTGCGGGAGTTACCTCCCAGAGAATCCTTCAAAATACGTGTCAGTTTGGAGCCTCGATAAGGAACGTGCCCCTTTCGTTTCTCATCACTCAGAGCGGCGATCACATTCCCAAGGGAAAGCAGCCCCTGAAAAACCAAGCACAAACTCACAATGAAATACGAACCAGACGAAACGCCGAACGGTATACGAGAAGACAATATCAAATCGTCACCCACCCGGTTGATATGCCCCGATTCTCGAAACGTGCTTCCGACAGCGCCGGTTGTTCGAACGCCTTCTGATCCCGCTAGGTCAACGAGGTGTAATTTGGCAGTCCGAAATTCACGAACCACCCCGGTATCGTCCAGTACCTCTACTTTCAGGAAGATGGTAAAAATCGCATGCGAACGGCTTGACGCTGGGTTCATTAGCGTTGCACCTTCAAGTCGCAGAGAGAAAATCCATAAACGGTAGTATTCACTAAAGCCTGGTATAGGAACATGTGCAGTGAAAACGATCCTTACTTCCCACACACATATTTATCATATCAATTTCATGTACACTCACTTGTCGCTCTGGATGTCAGACCTTCACCAAGGAGGTTCATCATGGAGCTGAAGTCGCTCACCGCGACTTTCCTTGTGCCAGACAGAATATTTTGCCCTTTGTGGGTTTCATGAATCGTTACCTGTTAAAACCGAATTCCCTATTTAACCCCAACAGCTCATTTCTGCAACCAATCAATTCGGGCCATGCATTGAACGCAGACTGTTCAAGACATGCCACCCCAGAAACCACAAATCCATCCCTGCTCAATTTCATGAAATTGATGGTGTGGATGGTGGTGGTGGTGCATTCGATCAGCTATGTTTTCTGTTTCACCGATCCATGTTTCATGTCTTTGAAGAGAATTGTTCGCAAGTTTCTAGGAAACGCTCATTTCAGTTCAATGTTCTGCTTGGCTGTTTACCTTCGCGGTGCCATCCGGGTTGAGAAGGTCTTTCAGCTCTTCGTTATGAATGTCGACGAACTGGCATTGTAAATGAACCTTGTTCTTCTGAGTGTCAATTTTGTCGAACAAATCTCTGCAAAAAAACCACATTCGGATCGATAACCAATTAATCAATTGACTACATTATAGCAAAAAGATAACAACGATACCTGCAGGAAACCAAAGCACTACTACTGCATTTGAGAAACCTCAGGAGCTTCGCAATTGGGCACCTGATTATGTAGGGCACTATTCCCTCAGCGCGATCACCACTCAGCCCCATTGTGTGCGTCTTCCCAGACCCTGTCTGGCCATACGCGAGAATGGAAGCGTTCATTCCCTCAAAACAGCCATCGAGCAGATTCGACGCGCACTTTTGGTAGACCTCCTCCTGTCCAAAAAGACAAATTGTTTTTTATTTTTTTTTTCAAAACCACGTTACCAATGGTGCAGTCAAGCGAAGACTAAACGAAATGGCTTTTCTCATGATTTGCGCAAAGGCGAGCAGAGGTTTCGCTATCACACAAGGAACGAGTTGTTTAGCCAGTTTTCTAGATATATATACCCGTATATATATATGGTGGTAAACTCACTTGCGAAGCGGTGATTCCAAAAACGTTATTGAAATGAAATTTTCGATCTCGTCCCAGCACAAGGTAGCCATTCTCTTCGTCTTGGGATGCACACACACAAAGGTCAGCGGAAAACAGCAAAAACAATCGAACAATTGCTCGATCGAAACAGCATTGCCTCGAGAAGCGGAGCGGTCGATTTGGCCGATCGGCAGCTCTGCTTCTCGAGGCAACGCTGTTCGATTTCAGGTGTGTCCGTGGGTAAGCCTCGGCAACGTTTCGAAAGTACCAGAGAATAAAATGCTCTCCGCTCCACTTCTTTCCTCCCTCTCAACCAGGGGGCGGACCCTACAAAACAACACAGTAACCCGAACGTGAGCCCAAGGCAAGTCTACACCCCGCCAGTGATTTGACATCCACCATGACAGACCCGCCACCACGTTTGTTCGAGGTAAGAGAGAGAGAGAGAGAGACGCCGCCAGCAGAAAACACAAAGCCAACCAACCCATTCTCCTCTGAACTTCAGCGCGGTGAGTCCCAGCGTTGGTTCTGCCGCACCGACTCACTTCGCACTCACCTGACGGCAACGTGGATCCCCTCGCTGGCCGCAGACCCCGTATCTCGAGCCATCGCGAAAAATTGGAGGGATGCTGCAAAAAGCTACTGAAGACTCGCTCTCAATCTGGAGTGCCAGACGGGGCGGCCTTGATCGTAGTGTGCGAGGTGGGAGTGTCGCAGAAGTGTGGGTTGGTGTCCAGTCGCCCCGCTTTGAAGGGTTGACACCTGTGATGCTGCGGTCAACATCACCGAATCCACCAAACGCCAGCAAATCGAAACTGGCCCAATCCACATGATTTTTTTTTCTATCCTGATTCTGGAGTTTGGATCACTGACGATTTTTCGTTCAGTTCCGCGCAGTTTTGAGCAGCAGAATGGCGTTGAGGGGGGTGTCTTTCCGCCACTTTAGGCAGCAGTCGTTTCAGGTTCCGTTTTTGAAAGGGTGGGGCAAGTGCGGTCGTTCGGGTTGTGTGTCGAGACAGTTGGCGCGTCGAGCATCGTCGCTGGTCGGGAAAACATGCCAGCCCTGCGAGGATGACTCGGGAGCGCTGGGAAAAATGGGGCTTTGCATGGCGTTCGATAAGCAGCGCGCCGAGGAAATGCTCCAACAGGTGTTTTTTTCGTGAGAAGGACAGGGGGTTGCTCGTGTGAATCAGGTTTCCTTCAAGTTGTTTAGAGAAGACATCCCATAGACAGGTGTTTATCTATGTACATATTTTATATTTTTTTTTGGGGGGGGGGATTCCCTAGCTTTGCTGTTCTGCTGTTGCCAATATTTGGTGCAAAATATAAACATATATTTGGTTTATTTGGTTTTAAGTAATCTTACAAGGGTTTTGCCTCCATGAGGCTTTTGTTTTCATCACACTTTTTTACAATATATTTTTTTAAGAACTTCTCTTTTAACGGAATCTTTGTTTCTAGATTGAATTTAAAACCTGGTGTGATTTTTTGAAGTGTGGGTTAAAACAAGTAAGACATAGAAGACCCATCACAAAGTTGAATAATCGTTGGTCGATTTGTCATTTGCCTGTAATTCCCACATCTGTGAAAAATCCCAAAATAAAAAATTGTGATAAGTTTCCTTGATAAAACGGATTTTTTAATTTTGGATCAAGGTCGATGGTTGGACACTGATGGAGGACGAAAACAAGCTTCTGAGAATTCGGCGTGAGTTCAGGTCAAAAAATTTCCTCAAGGTGAATATCAAAGATGCTTTTCTTTTGCAGGAGTTGTGGTGCATCACTGAATTTTCGCTGGAAATGCTTTTTATTAAGCTGCAGAAATCAAGTTCCAGATCTTTGTTATGTTTTATTCTCTGTTTAGTTTTTTTTCCCCTTGACTGTGTAAATATGGAGCCCATTCACTGGGAAAATGATTGACAATTATCTCAAACCATTGGATATATATTTTTTTTAAATGTGTTACATCGAGGCTGAAAAGCAGATGAGTGATGTGGGCCTTAATTGTTTATTTCAGCAACATTTTTCCAAATAAAAAACCAAGAATCTGTGCAGGCACTGGAGTTATTTGACAGAATAGCTGTCGTTGCCGAGGAAGAAGGCCATCACCCAGACTTGCACCTGGAGGTAAATGATCGGTTGCTTGTTATGATTTTTCTTTCTGAGGGGGTGGGTGGGGGTCTTTCGTGCGGCATTTGCTCAAGTCCTCCGATTTTTAGTTTCTTGTTTCATTTTTAATATTCTGCACGTAGTGTGGTAATAAATGGTGAGGCCGGGGGGGGGAAGGTCTACCTTCAAGATGGTTTTTTATTCTGTCTTTTTGAGTTCACTTCAACTTTTCCACAACAGAAAACCCTGCTATTTGTGTGTGTGTTGCTTCAAATCAATGAGGTCCAGCTAGGAAATGGTCCTGTTGATCAAATTTGAATATTTTTCTGTCTGTTTTTTTAAATATAAAATAGGGATGGAATCGAGCTTCCGTCGAGCTATGGACACACTCGCGGAACGGTTTAACTGACAACGATTTCATTATGGCTGCCAAAATTGACGCGGTCCCCAAGGAAGACCTTTTAAGAAAGAAAAAGGCCAAGCCAACGGAGGGGTGAATCCAGCTATCCCCAAGCACACCATAGGATTTCAAAAAGAGGGGGCGGGGTGTTCGTTTTTTTTCTTGCCTGCTTCCAAGAGTGGTACATTTTTGAGTGGTACATTTTTGAGTTGTCGAAACGTGCATTCCGGGGGATGGATGGCATGTTTTTGTGTACTAATATATCTTAGGGTTTCTTGTATTCCAGCATGGCTGATTTTGATGTGTGTAATTGGTTGTACCTTGTAGTTAATGACATGTTGCATCCCAGTGTATTTTTTTTGAGCCCATTGTGGCCCCAAAAAAATTTGCCTTTGTTGGACCGGGTAGAACACAAGTACTGAAAGACAGACATAAGAGCGTCACATCAACAAATTCACACAACGGACACTCATTTCTAATGAAAGTACTACCACACGATTTGACTCTGAGAGCGATGTCAAATCTGTTGAATCGACTGGTCAGTGCGGGTGAGAGGCCCATGGCAGTAGGGGATTTACGTTAGAAGTACGAGGTATGAGTCAGTGGAGGAAGTGTGAGAGTTGAGTGAGTCGGGAAGGAAAGTCTGTGAACGGGAGTTCGGGGTTGTCTTTTTGTTGTAAGACTTTTTTTGCGGAAGGCTCGTTCTTCCAGTAACAACATGGTTTCGGAGCGAACAGGGTGGATCCTGGCCTTTGGGGGCTTGGCTCTACTAGCCGGTATGTCGCTGCTGTTACAGCGACCACCGACGATATCAGATCAAAATGCGGCGCCGGCAACACCAGCCGGAAGGGCGCCAGCAACGTATCCCCCATCACCTCCTCCATTCTCTACGCCTCACACGCCCAGAACGTCTCCACACGAGCTCTGGCAGAGGCTGATGTGGTCGATCAGACATCGACACTCACATCGTGCCCTACCCTCCCCTTCACCGAACCCCGCTGCTGCGTGGGACACCCTGGAGCTTGTGCAGCTTGCAGACAGGATGCACAAGCTCTGGGGTGTCTTGCGGGGATCCAACGCCAACCTGGTCGGAGCTGGGATCGCCTCCTCGCTTCTGCTGGGGTACCTCCTGAAGTTCCTCGACAAGGGTTCTGCATGGTTACGGCGGCGTAGAACAGAGACGGCGATGAGAAGGGAAGTTTTGGAGCTCGGGAGCGCGGCGCCTGCGGCTTCGGTTTCGACGGAGGGATCAGCCACGTTGGACAGACTTCGGCGGCTGCAACAAACGGAGGGGGAGACGGAGTTGGAATTTTTGCAGCGTTATTTCTTGATGTTTTTAAACACTGGACAAGCGGCGGAGGTGGAAGAGGAGAAAAAAGCGGTCAGGTTACTCGTAGCCCGGTTACCGGGAAGAGTGTTGAGCCGCGTCGTGGTGGAAACAGAGTTCGAAAAACTGACCTTCAGCGGACTTCGGGAGCTGTTGGATCGAATGAAGAGGAGGACGGAGTACAGGGAAGCAGTGCTCGCGGAAGTGAAGAAGGATGAGGAGGGAAAGACAGAAGGGAAAGTGGAGGCTAAAGCAGAACCTAATGCGGGAACGAAAGTTCTGGTGGCGGACCGGCCACCTACTCGGACAGGCGAGACCCCTCTCTGCCAGTTTTGCGGACGGAAAGGGCACTGGGAAGCGCAGTGCCGGACGAAGAGGAGAGCGCAGGTGGCGAGCGTGAACGACGATGCTTTCGGCGAGCTGCTGGAGGCAATACAAAACGAGCAGTCGTCGTCGGCGTGCCATTCGGTCGCAGCAGGGACACCCGCTGGAGATACAGTGCGCAAGCAGCTTCGTGTGAAACTCAGGTTGGAAGGAGAACAGAGAGGAAGTAATCAACTCTTCGAAGCGTTGGTCGACAGTGGAAGTGGATGCTCCATCATGCCGTGGAAGGTTTGTCAAAGACACGGATGGGGAGTCGCTCCTCCGAAAGGAGTGTTAACGCTGACCGGGTTCAACGGAAGCAAGGAGAACGTGCGAGGGACGGTGACGCTCGACGTCAAAATAGGACCGTGGGAGGGAAAAGAAGTGTTTCTGGTTTCGGAAAACACATCCCAGATTATCCTGGGCGTCCCCCTCCTCGCACACCTTTCCCTCACCGTCGACTGCGCTCGCAACTGCCTCTGGGGCAAGAACGGAACGTCCATCCCTTGCCACGCAGTCATGAAGGTAGGGGAGAAGTCGGGGAAGTTAGAGCGGGGTGTGGTTCGAGTGCTGCAAGACCCCCTCACGAAAAAAGGACGCAGGATTCGTTTAGTGGGGAAGGATGGAGAGTTTCGGTTACCCCTGGGTTCGTCGTTGGTTCTGGGACCCTACGCGATTAAAACGGTTGTTCTTCCTTTTCGAATTACTGGGCCTGGCCTGTTTTCGTTAATGGCCATAGGACAACCCCACAACCTCCTTCACTCTGTGACGACGAACTCCGACGGAAGAGTTCGACTCACGCTGTATAACGCCCAGTTGGAGGCGAGGATGCTTACTGCAAAACTGTGTTTGGTTAGCTTCAGGGTGGCTGAGGGAACGCCGGTGGTGATAGAGGAAGGAGGAGCAGAGGAGGAATGTGTCGAACAGGAGGAGGATGGTTTACTGCCCCATGGTTTGGATCTCAGAGAGAAGGAGGAAGTGGAACCTGAGGAGGAGGGGTGTTTTGGGATTGAAAAGAAGGGAGATGGAGGATGTCAAACAGTTTCTTTTCCACCACAGGAAGTGGAATCTGAGGAGGGGGGGTGTTCTGGAATAGAAAAACAGGGAGATGGAGGATGTAAAAAGGTTTCTTTTCCACCACCAAAGAATGACTGTGGGTCACTGGAAGTGTTTGACAGAACCAGTGGTTCAAAGGGCAGTTGGGGCACAATGCAGTCGAATCAGGACTGGGATTCACAAACAGGCCAGCTTGCATCTGTTGAACAGCAGTTGAGCCCAGAGGGGGACAGTAGAGTACTATCGAATTCTGCCCAAAACAGGGATATACCGACCATCAGTTCAGACTCTGGAGAACAGCATCTCAGTTCAGGGGATGGGTGTGTGTTACGGAGTTTAACAACACAGAACAGTGAGGCTGTAGCTACTGAGAATCCAACAAACAGTGCAACACTGAGGAAGAGCCAGAGCACAGCCTCTCTCACAGAACTGGATGTGAGTTCTGCTACGCACTATCCACTCAGGGACAGGATTGAGGGGAAAGACTCTGAGAATGAGGGGAGAACACAGACATCAAACACAGACTTTGAATGTCAGCCCAATAACTATAATGCTACTGGACAGTTCATCAGTTCAGCTAGGGAGAAGGGAGGAAAGATTTTTGGCTTACAAACCAGCAGTTCAGAGGCTGTACATCACTTACCCAAGTCAGATACTCAGGGAAGGGTACAGCAGTCGAAATTCCACACACAGGAGGAGAATGTAGCTTCTGAGAGTCCTGCAAACAGTGCTACACTGGGGACAAGCCAGGGTACATTCTCCACCCCCCAGCAGGATCAATGGAGGGACTTACCAAGGGGGAGAGAGGGACAGACATGTGGGGAAAACCAAGGCACCCAGAGTGTCCTCACACCTAACCGCCTGACTGCACACAGCACTCTGCTGCAAGAAAGCAAAGCTGTAGCTACTGAGAGTCCTACAGACAGGGAAACATTGGGACAGAGCCAGAGTACAGTTCAGAGTTCACAAAAGGAAAAAGGGGGCTGCTCACCCAGGGGGGGGGTAGTCGGGGCAGTGGAACAAACACACAATGAGGGACCGACTGTAACTACTGAGAGTCCCACTAACAGTGACATACTGGGGAAAAACCAGAGTTCAGTCTCTCACCTTCAAGAGGAAACATTACTCTGCTCACCCAGGGGGGGGGTAGGGGGGACAGTGGAACAGGAGCACCTTGATCTCTGGAAGTACTGGGAAGCCCTCAGAGGGAAACCACCAGGCAGAAGTTTTAGCGAACACACTACATCCTCTTTATCTCACCTGACGACGATTTGGGAGGAGGTGGCTGACGACCTTCTCGACAACACCACAGCAGTAGGGACAGGGGAAAGACTCTGGAACGGACATACTGCTACGGTGCAAACCACTCAGGAACAACCTGCCTGCACGTCGGAAACGCAGTCAGAGACGGAGGATACAGGCTCAGTGGAATACTGGCGACGCGAATTTCCGAACGTGATTCGTGACGACCTTAGCAGAGACGCAAAGGCGACTGCTGCTCCTCTTCGGGTTTGCCACAGGGAGGTGAAGTGGCGCGTTCCCTTCCACAGGATTCCGCTGCACAACACGGGGATACGGTACTACGCCACCGACGTCGCGCCTAAGGAGATTCGAAAACTGCTTACCTCGTTGCAGGGGCAAGGCGTCATCCGTCCCCTGGGCGTCGGCGAGCGGGCTCTGTTCTCCCACGTACTTTTCCTAAGGAAGCCGAATGGAAAGGTCCGTAAGACGGTGGATTTTCGTTTGCTGAACTCGTACTCCGACGCCTGGAAGACGTCCCTGCTCCATGTCCGGGATGTGCTGAAGTCGATCCCACCTGAGTGGGACTACTTCACCGTCCTGGATCTGGAGCAGGGCTTCTTCCAGGTGGACGTTTGCGATTCGCTCCAGCCCCTCTTCGCGTTTGAAACCGGAGAGGGGGACTACACTTACCTCCGCCTTCCACAGGGATGGAATTGTTCGCCAGGGCTGTTCCACTCCCGCATTCGGAGCTCTATCCACGGATACCCCGGTCGTAACTTCGTCGACGACCTCATAATCGGCGGAGAAGGCGTCGAAGGCCATGACAGGAACCTGCGACGTGTTCTGACCAGGCTCGACGAAATGGGATTACGGATAAACAGGGCAAAGGCGGTCGTCAGACAAAAGGAGGTTACCTACTTGGGGTACACGGTCACGAAGGGGAGCTACGGCCTTCGACGCTACGTCGACGACCAAGTGCGTCAGTTGCCAGAAATGCGCGACGTCAGGGACGTCCGTCAATTCGTCGGCATGCTTAATGTCTGCAGGGGAGTTTGCCCGAATTTCCATAACATCATTCAACCTCTGCTGGAGCTTCCCAAGGGATCGAATCCGAAACTCATGCAACAGTTGGTGGCAGAAGCATGGAAATCCATACTGACTAATAATGTCAAGTTGGGTAATTCAGATTCTGGAGAGTATAATCTGTTTACAGACTGGTCATCCTCTGGGTGGGGGTATGTTCTGTTCAGAGGTACCCCCTCAGAGGGGTGTATCGTCAGCCTCAACAGTCGAAAGTGTGCGGATAAGGGAGGAGAAAAAGTCAGCTCCTATTTGGGGGAGCTTCAAGCTCTCATATGGGCATTGAAATCGGTTTCACAGGTGGTGGCTGGGGGTCAGCTAACCCTGCACACTGATTCGAACTCAGCAGTGCAAAGGATTACGAAGTTAGCACCGAAAGAAGTCGTGGAGGACATCAGAGTGGTGCGTCTCTTGGCTTGGTTGGCAGAGAACTACCCCTCCCCTGGAAGGTTGAGGGTTCAATTCCTGCCAGGGACATCTAACCCTTGGGCTGATCTCCTGTCTAGATGGTACAGTAGGCCAACACAAACACAAGGGCAGGTGTGTGCACTTGAACCACAAGAGATGCAAATCAGTAAAAACACAAGCATGGAATCAGGAGGATCCAACAGATCAACAGAACAGGTGCTGGAGCAGGCTGAGGCAGTGGACTCTAAAGAGAGTGATTCAGAAAGGTCTGGCATGTCAGGAAACACAGAGTTGGGACATGCATATACAGGAGGCTCAAGGGGAGAGGAGTTGGGCAAGATAGCGGAAGGGAAAGAGCTGAGCAGAGATCAGCTGGAACGGTTGCACAAGGAGGGACACTGGAGCCCACAAAAATTGCTATGGCTGTGTGCACAACACGGATGGAAGGCTAATAGAGGAGATCTGGAGGAAATTCAGAGGTACTGCCAGACCTGCCAGAGGGTAGCCCCTAAGAAGGAAAAAGAACTTCTTAGGGGAGCTGGGCATCTAACCCACCCTGGTCAAACAGTGGGCATGGACATCATCGGTCCACTACCCTCTGGTAGGTCTGGCCACAATCATATAGTAGTGGTGGTGGACCACCTCTCTCGTGATTCGATGGTTTGGAAGACAAAGGAGGTGAAGGGGAAACAGGTCAGGGAGTGTTTAGGTGAGTGGATAGCGACTCATGGATCTCCAGACAACCTATTATGTGATGGAGCTGCCTACTTCCATTCGAAGGACATGAGAGCATGGTACAAAGACAACCACATTCAGGTTTGGAGGACACCCCCTTATCACCACAGAGCGAATGGAGTGGTGGAAAGGAGGAACAGAGCTCTGATTTCTAAAATCAGAGTACTGTTGTTGGATCATGGAGGGTATTGGGATGATTGGCTGCAGAAGGCCAACTGGATGGTCTGCAACATGGTGAATAGAACCACTGGATGGCCACCATGCAAAGTGTGGACACTATCAAGCAAGGAGTGGGATAGAATTCAACAGAGATTGAAGGAAAGCAGAGAAAAGGTGAATGCACAGAAAAAATTGTCTGACTGGAATCATTTTCTGGGAGAGGAGGTCCTTTTATATGATTCAGCAAGGGCTGAAAAAAAGGATCAGAAATTTAGTGCAAGTTGGAAGGGACCATATAAAATAGTGGAACTGATTTCCCCCAGTCGAGTCAGGATTGAGGAAATCAATGGCAAACTCAGGAGGGGTAGGAAACCTTTCCTAGAAGTGCACAAATCACAGATCAGGCACTTCTTCTGAGTAGAATGGTGGTGATGAGAGAATAGGTAGGACCAGAAGACATAGTAAACGGAGGAGAGAAGGTTTCTTTTACATCCGGTGAGGGATGTTTTTTTCTGATGAAACACAGTGTAGGAGAAGGCTACACTGGTGTGGAAGTGAGGATATTAGTTTATTCTACCACGAGTAGAACTTTTTCGGAGGTTTGAGGCAGTGAAGCGTGTTGGACCGGGTAGAACACAAGTACTGAAAGACAGACATAAGAGCGTCACATCAACAAATTCACACAACGGACACTCATTTCTAATGAAAGTACTACCACACGATTTGACTCTGAGAGCGATGTCAAATCTGTTGAATCGACTGGTCAGTGCGGGTGAGAGGCCCATGGCAGTAGGGGATTTACGTTAGAAGTACGAGGTATGAGTCAGTGGAGGAAGTGTGAGAGTTGAGTGAGTCGGGAAGGAAAGTCTGTGAACGGGAGTTCGGGGTTGTCTTTTTGTTGTAAGACTTTTTTTGCGGAAGGCTCGTTCTTCCAGTAACAACACCTTTTTTTTTGGCCCACGAAAGGGCAAAAAAGTTTCTTTACAAGACAATTTTGGGGCCACAAAAGGGCCACAAAAGATACAACAGCCAGATTTAGGGCCACTTTGGGGCTGGCAAAATTGAAAAAACAATATTGAAACGAGTGAGAAAACGTGTGATTCAGAAAGGAGAAGGAAAAACGAGCAAGATAAGAAGCGGACAGGTGCCCAAAGCACACCAACCAGGGTCGGATGGACTGTGAAATGCCAACAGGGCAGGGTCAGGAAAAGAGGGACCAGGTTCAACCAGACCACCAACGCCAAAACGCATCCTCACACTCTCAAATCCCCCTCCCACAAGACACAATTCTTTCCAGTGTGTCGAATTTGCCCCCAGGTCGCTGCTTCCAGACATTCCGGATGGGCGGAAGAAGTCAGAAGGGGAGCCGCCGTTGTGGGCACGCCGCCCACAACGGCGGGCGGATGGCGAACGAATTTCAACCGCAACGTCACCGCTGCTTCAATGTGGGCCGAATGTGGCGGTCACTGGAACTCACACAATTGTTCACCTTCCCGTCCAAGGCAGTTCCCAACGAAAGTTCACATTCGGGCAAGAAAAAGTTCGCACACGGGGGCGCCACACCGAGCCCTGTCGAGGGGGAGGACCTCCGTTTGTCATGTATCAAAAAAGCGTTTGAATGCCAGATGGGGAACAGGAAAGGAAGAAGATCAGGGGGACAGAAGTCCGTTTCATCACACAGTAGTGCCTAATTTTTTTTCCGCACCTCATATTTTCTACACAAAAAGAGCATACCGTCACACCATCCAAAGCTCCTCTGCAGAAAAAGCATGCCAACATCCGTGACACGCGTGTTTTTCCTTGCGTCCCTTTTGTTGGTGGCGTCCGCTCAAGGCTCAAACACTCCGACGGTCGGAGCGCGTCTACAAGGAGCCAGGCCGCAAGTGGTCATTGGCACTCGCAGCGCTGAGCCCAGAGGTCGACAGAAAAATGGACAACAGGACCAAACGGTGGTCGCTGCGATCGCGTCTGCCCAGGTCTCCGCAACGAGCCATGATGTGAGGCTCGCGGAGCCTGTGGCCGTCGGTTCGGACGCAGGTACTGCCGCCGGAGACCCTGCAGCTAGAACTGTTGGTGAACGTGAGGCCATGCACACTACGAAAGCAATACCGCCTTACGTGATTGGTCCTCGGAAGCCGATAGTCGTCTAGGTTCTGCGGAAAGTACGAGCCTTTTTCAGCGACGACACCGCGCGCGTGCCGCTTTCCAAAAAACGGGAGGAAAGACACGGGAAGCGGCGTCGTTGTGACAGATATGACTTACCAATATCCATGCATGCACACTTTTCTTCGATCTGCTGGGTGAATAGGCCTGGGTGGATGGGGTTTTGTGATTTATGGGTTGAGGCCATGATTTTGCTCCGATTTAGGTGCTTCAGCAACATTCGGAGGCACAGGCGTGATCACAGCCCCAATCGAAGCATTCCCCACAGAGACTAGACAGGCCCCAATAGATGTATCAAAAAAACTGAACACGGCGATTCGAAACTCTGATATCGCCGGGGCTGTCGAGATCATGACTAGAGAGGACGACGTGCACGAGCTGGCAAGGGGCCTCAAATTCGACGGCTCCGAAAGAAGCACTCTCCTCAAGAAATCTGCATCCCGAATGCCGGATGGAGATGTGATCACGATGAAGTCCATCGCAAAAGCTGTGTTGGACACTAAAGATGCCCGGAAATTTGCAATGGTGATGGCCCTTTCCACGCTGAACGAACGTGAGTCAAGCTTTGGGTAGGATGAACTGCGGAATCTTTCAAACACCCCCCCCCCCCCCACCTCCCCGCTTCAGACAAATTGGTATTTTATTCCCAAAGCGGAGGGACTGCAAGATGGATTCATCTTCCTCAGCGTAAAATATCAAGAAGAAGAAAGAGAGAGTTTTTTAATTAGAGTGCCAGGATTTGCCTCGGTCAATCGAAACCAGGTGTTTCGAGAAGGAAACACCGCACCACCAGGTTGTTTGGTTATCCTGCACGCTGTAGGATTTCGATTTTTGCTGATTGTTGCTGACTTGCACAGGCCGTGAGGATTTAGAGCGGAAGCTGGTCCAAGTTCTTCGTGACAGAGAACTGATGCATGCGATTCTCTTCGCTGATCCAGCAAGACAGGTAGATACACCCATGAGTCAGACTGTCATTCTCTCTCTGTAGGCCTCTTCCCCCTCCCTGTATTTTCCAGATCACCAATACAAAAAATAATTATGAAAATTGATGTTGTAGATCTAGGAATGTGGTGGAATAACTACCACTGGTATTGGTCAGAAAATGCTGACTGTGAGAATCCCTCAGCTAGTATCAGGAGAAAGCAAACCTTCAACGTAAAGTTGTGCCAAAATCGAGGACAATGATAATAGCATATTCTGTTTCTGGGGAAAAGTACCTGTACCCACTAGAGATCTTTTACTTCACTTAACTGTTGACTAAGCCATTAGGTAAGACATGCCATGTGGTATCACCTACAAGAAAATATGGTCAATTAGCCAACATCAGGCTGTCGGCTGTTTGCAGCAATTTTTTCTTTCTCGACTCATCATTCTGGGTTGTATGAACCAGAATTTCGTTGTTGTTTTTTCCCCTCTTTCGTTTATGTGGTGTTAATTCGTTCAGCAGATGCATGGTTGACCTTTTTTTTTTATGGATGCATGAGTGGCTTGAACAATTTGTCCTGTGGTTATTGTTACTGCAGTTCATTCCAGATGAAGTCAGAGTGTTATCTTCCTCGCCAAGAATTCGGCAATCCGAAAAAGATGGATCGACAAATGGTAGAAATGGCCGACGAAGATTAACATGTCAGGGATGCAGTCCCGAAAACTCGTTCGTTTGCGTTCATTGTTGGCCAAAAGATATTTGTCAATTATTTTCTTTTTGCCCTTAATGAACGGGTTGGAAAAAGAAAAAAAGAAAAAGGAAAGAAAAGTGAAAAGGAAAAGGAAAAAGAGAAAGCCTTGAATTGAAAAATCAAAAAATGGAAAGGGTAAAATTTTCTTACGTGCGGGTGAAAAGAAGAAGAAGAAAAAAAAAAAATTGCGATGGTCTCTTGTTGCATACCAGTAGTTGAAAAAAAAAAAAAATGGAGAAGACCAAAAAAAAAAAAAAATTGAAGGCAGATCGCAATAATTACACTTTTTGATTTTTTTTTTTGCGCATTGAAATCCTCACTCCGTGGTAAATTTTCGCATCAAGTTGTCTTTTTTTTGTATTTCGTTTCTTTTCAGCCCTTTTTTTTTTACAATAGACTTGACTGAGGGAGAAAAAGGGGAGGGGGGGTGGGGTAGACCTTGGCCAAGTCAGCTGAATTTCGACCTTGTTTAGGGAGGATTTGGGAGATATTCAGGGATAGGCAAAAGGGGGGGATTGGTGATGCGTGGGAGGCAGCGGGAGGGGGGGGGGGGGCAGAGGGGTTAGGCTCTTTCTATATTTCGATATTTGTTTAAATTGTATTGATAGAATTCCCTGATGAGGAATAAGATGAAGAGGCAACCAAAAAAAAATGGAAGCAAGACAAGAAAAAGACCAAACAGGAAACCTCGAATTGAGAATAACACATTCAATTGCAGGGAATAAGTGATCAAGAAGGGGAAGAGTTTCAGCGACATAGGATGCCATGTTTGGGTTGGTTGGATGTGTGTGTGTGTGTGTGTGTGTGTGTGTGTGTGCGTGTGTGAATTGCCCTCGTCCAAGGCAAATGCCACAAATTGATTTTATTTCTTTTTTTTTGTTTTTTCGTTCCCAAAATCCTTCCCATGCTAGCTTCTTCGTCTTTTTTTATTTTTTATGTAGGTTTTGGGAAAGAAGGGGGGTTTGGGAAACAAGGTCAAGGTTGGTTAGGGGATAATGTGGGTTTTTGAAAGGGTAGGACTTTGAAAAAAAAAAAGATAAAAAATCAAAAAAAAAGAAGACAATATATCGTCAATTGTGGAAGATTGTGTTTCTGGATTTCGTTTTCTTTCTTTTTTTGCTCGTCACGAAAAGTTTGGTGGTTGTTTTGTCGTCGTGGTGTCTAGGTTTGTAGAGGTCATCTAGAAATAAGCGGGGACAATAAGTAGGACAAAAAATTCAACAAAAAAAAGTGAGGAAGAAAAGCAAACCATGAAAACAAGCAAACAATCAAAAAAAATATATATCGAATATGGTAAGTCCCAATGGAGTGAAAAAAAAAAAAATCGTTATTTCTTTTTTTTTTTTCTTCTGTGCATACGGTGTGCGTGTACTCCGTTTTTCTATTATTGCTATCGTGTTTTGCTTTTTTTTATAGAATTTTAAGGCAAGTTATTCTGATATTGAAAAATTCTGAACATCTAATTGTGGATAGGAACGTAGGTGGGGGTGAACACGTCTCAACAAAAAGGAAGAAAGAAAGAAAAAAAAAGCTTGAACATTGTGACGAGAATTGAATTGTATTGTGGTTCAAACATCGAGTTCCATTCGTGGTTGGGGATTGGAGAACAAGTAGCACCGATTCTTAGAATGTTCGAATGGTATATATGATACCGGAATCAACGGTTATGGTAGTCTCAGCAGCGGAATAGACATGGACTATTCCCTGCAGCAGAATCAATCTGACTGGACCACGGTCTACCAGCCTGGAATGGTGCCAGCTGTGGACCGCGTCCAGTCAGGACCACATTCTGATCCCCATCATACATGTGTGGTCATGCACGGACCCAAGTCCGGATGACCTGGAATACGGTTAACCACGATTCTGCCCGCGGGACTAGCCCAGCAGACTATAAGAACCCGAGTCCACAGTTGTGGACTACCCCCAGTTATTTTGACGGAATAGTCTACTCAGAATCACCATATCAACTGGTTTCGGAGCGAACCTCTTTCCTCTGTTCGACTACGCACCGTGCATGGACCACGCACAAACTACCGACCAGCCTACCGCGGAGTTTTGGGCATACTACTACCAAAAAGTCTGTGCCTCATACGGGACTAGCGGAGACTACGCAGAAAGCGTCGGGTCTACAGATGGACAGACAGATGATACCGCACCAAGCTCAGTCCGACCGGATGTCTATATCCGAGGGGGAGGAGTACTACGAGGATCCCCCTATGGAGGAACCACTACCAGTTCCAGTGAACGTTCAGAATGTTCAGAACAACGTTCTGTACAATCACCACCAAGTCGAGATCAACAACCAGCACCAGGAAATATTGGAGCAGAGTGCGGAAGAAGTGCATAGGCTACGCGGCGACACTCACGAGTGGGCGACGCGGACTGAGACCGAACTGACAGCAGCCTTGGAGGAAATACGCCAGTGGGTACGGACTACTCAAACTAATGGAGCCCAGGATAATGTTCTCAGGCTTGAAGAGTTACGACAGAGTCTACTGGAGGAGATGGCGCAGCACCGTGAAAATACCCATGACCAAGCTCTTCGAAGCGAAGAACGCGTCCTGCAGGCCCATGAGAGACTCGCGGAGAGAATGGACCGAAAGGCGGAACATTTGGTGGACCGCGCGGACCGTTTCGAGCGCAAGGTGGAACTTGGCGAAGTGGAAACGAAGACTACGGTGGAGGACTTGGTCCACAAAATCAGCAAGATACCGAAGCATATTCCGCCCCAGAACGTGGCAGCATGGCCAGTGAACACTGTGGTCCAAGATCCACACGCGGCCCAGGTCGAGGCGGAGAATGCAGGTGGACCACCAATTCCACCAGCCCAGGTGCCACCACCGCAACGTCTACCCCGACCGACTGACGGAGTCCGAATTCCGGGAATAGGCCAGTCCTCAGCAGCAGCATCGGGACACTTGCCAACCGACCCTTTCGCTGGTATGGGGTCCTATGCGTCAGTCCAGCAACAAGGACCAGGCCAGGGACAAGCGGGGTCTAGCAGACAGCACGCCATGGGAGGACGTGGTGGTGGAGGACCAGGAGACCCAGGAGGAGACGATGACGGAAATGGGCGAGGACCACCAAGAAATCCACGTGACCCAAGAGGCGGGCCAGGTGGACCAGGAGGGCCAGGAGGACCAGGCGGACCACCACTGGTACCAGATGGCAACGCCGGACCTGGCGCCAACGTCTTGCGCCAACTGAAGCTCAATATGCCGAAGGCGTTCACGGGCCAAGGTGAAGTCTCAGTCTGGGTGATGGAGATGAGCCGCTGGTTGCGCGCGTATGACCTGCCGGAATACCACTGGGACCGCGTTTTCGCCACACACCTGTCTGGTGCAGCTTCCCGCTGGATGAACCTGCACGAGTTACACGTCAGTCAGGGCATCAAGGCCCCATTTGCGGACTGGTCCGAACTGACTCGGGAATTGAGGAATCAGTTTGAACCTACCACGACGGCTGAGCGTGCGAGAACCGAATTGCGCACGTTACGACAGGTCGGGTCCGTGAGGGACTACGTGAACAAATTCCAAGGAATTTGTTTTCGTATACCCTCCATGACCAATGAGGAGCAGTATTCAGCATTCATCTCAGGTCTAAAGGAACCTATCAAGACCTCTGTGGCCGGCTTTGTACGAGGCTCAGTACAGGAAGCGATCGAAATGTCCGAGCGCTTGGACGGTGTCAGAGCTCTACAAGCTGGGAATGCAGGCGGACCACGACGCAGATGGAGACAGAGACCGGACAGAGTCAATGCATTGGGAGGTATTCCCGAGGAGCCGGACCGCATGAACAACATCAATAACCATCAGCGCGATGGTCAACGGCGTGATCAAGGACGTGGCCGAGGACGAGGCCGCGGTCGCGGTCGTGGCCAAGGACGTGGACAAGGGCGAGGCGGTGGACAACGACCAGCAGGAGGACCACCGGGACTCAAGTGCTATTTGTGCAATGGAAATCATGGAGTCCGCAACTGTCCAGGATTGGACAGAGCACGCCGTTCTTTAAACTAGAAGACCGAGGCGAGCCACCGGCCTCTAGAGAAGAACGGGGTGGCATAGAAGGATGGAGCGAAGAGGACGATGAAGGGAATAACACGGGCCTGAGGGGTGAGCCCAGAGATAAGACTAAGGGGACCGACGATTTACCCATTCTTAGTCCCACAGCAGGCAATGGGTCTGGACATCAAGGGACGATTCCAGCGAAGAACGTCGGACCGGTCAACAACCGGTATACGGAGAGTAATGAGAGTATGGGATCTCATAATAGGGAATTCCAGAGGGAGAATTCACCTTCAGCATCTCATGGGGAGAATGCACAGGGACACAATCCTGCTGTGTCCCAGGCTGGGCAGAGCCAACAACAGAGTTCAGTGAGTAGCACCGGGACCACGGGGGTGGACCGGGATGAACATGGAGAAAGCGCGTTCTTGGGTAGAACGGGCCTGACTAACAACAAAACCATCTTCAGGGGATTTGAGCTGGAGGTAACAATCAAGGGACATAAAGCATGGGCTTATGTGGACTCAGGCAGCTGGGAGAATTACATATCCTTATCTTTCTTGGAGCAAACAGGACTCCAAGCTGAAGATATGCAGAAGACTCTCACCATGGCAGATGGAACAGTAAGAAAAACAAAAGGGAGAATCAGGAATTTGAGAATGAAATGTGGAACTACCACATTGAGAGCAGACTTGGATGTGTTCCCGGGAATGGCGTACGACATCATACTTGGCCTACCCTGGCTGGACAAGGAAAACCCGGACATGCAATTCCGGGAGCGAACCATTTGTGTCCAGCGAGGACAGCACCAAGTCCAATTGCCGATCAGGAGCATGATACCCCCAGAGCCAGGAACCGTACCATGCCTGGCAGGCGTTGCGCCAGTGGGACCATCAAACATCTTCAAGAGTGTACGGGAAAACGAGACCGAAGCAATGCTGTTGGTAGTCCAGGAAGCAGACGAGTTGGGCGAGGGTGAATCGACTGGACCAGCGGATGACCTTGCCAAGATCCTTACCACGGATACTCCCACCCTGATTTGGGATGTGGCCAAGGCCCACAAAACTGTGTTCGCTTCCGACCTACCAAAAGGGAGACCACCAGTGCGCAAGGGACACGAATTCCACATCGACTTGGAACCGGATACCAAGCCGATATTCCGTCCTATCTACAAACTTTCACCTGCGGAATTGGAGGAAGTCCGAAAACAGACGGAATACCTTTTGGACCGAGACCTCATCAAACCGTCGGAAAGCCCATGGGGCGCCCCCATACTATTCGCGCCCAAGAAAGATGGAGGATTGCGCATGTGCATTGATTACAGGTGGTTGAACCAACGGACCATTCGCAATCGCTACCCGCTTCCCTTACCTGACGAATTGCTGGACCGACTCCATGGTGCCAAGGTCTTCAGTCGTTTGGACTTGCGCAGTGGCTACTGGCAGATGCCAATTAGTCCGGAGGACCAGGACAAAACGGCATTCCGGACTAGGTACGGGCATTATGAGTTCAAGGTTGTGCCCTTTGGACTCACTAATGCCCCACCACAATTCATGGCAATGATAAATGATATTTTCAGGGATTTCCATGATGAATTTCTGGTTGTTTTCCTTGATGATATTATCATCTATTCCAAAAATATGGAAGACCATGCCAAGCATCTCAAACTAGTCCTGGAGAGACTGGAGCAGCATTCCTTATATGCGAAGGCATCCAAATGTGCCCTGGCGGTCCCTGCGTTGGACTTCGTTGGACACTGGGTGTCGCAGGATGGCATATCTCCTCATAGGAGTAAAGTCGAGACCATCCAGAAGTGGCCTGCGCCTACCAATGTCCCAGAAGTCCGCAGTTTCATCGGAATGGTATCCTATTACAGGAAATTTATCCATTCCTATGCGAAGATCGCAGCACCTATCCAAGCATTGTTACGCAAGGATGCACCTTGGACCTGGGGACCAGCACAACGGACTGCATTTGAAGCCTTGAAGACCAGTCTCACCACGTCACCAGTTCTTCTCCTCGCTGATCCCACCAAGCCATATACGGTGGTGACCGACGCATCAGACCTTGCCATTGGCGGGACTCTGATGCAGGACCAAGGCTCGGGACTACAGCCTATTGCATTCCTCAGCCGGAGTCTGACGAATGCGGAGAAGAATTATTCTGCCTATGAGCGGGAATTGTTGGGCATTGCGTATGCTCTTGCTCATTGGCGGCATTACTTGGAAGGCGCTCCCGGCGGGACCACCGTCTACACGGACCATCAGCCCGCCACTCACTTCCTCCAACAGCGTGTCCTATCCCGGACACAGACCCGTTGGTTGAAAGCGGGCTATTTCCAGTCTATTATGCCCAAAATTGTCTACCTCCCCGGCCGTGCCAATGTTGTGGCGGATGCTTTGTCCCGACGACCGGACCGAGTTTCTGCAATTTCAGGGGCTGAAATTTCCCCGGGGGAGATCCAGGAGTGGCAGGACGCGTTACATGCCGATCCTGCCTTGCAGACTACCTATTCCCTCCTGGAGCAAGGGAAACCAGTCCAAGGCTACACCATGGGAGACAATTTCTTGTTGTATTATACAGGTCCAAGCCCACAGGCTACTCCAAAAGTGGTAGTCCCCAAAGGAAAAAGGGAGACTATTCTGAAGACTTATCATGATGCGGTGACAGCGGGTCACCCGGGAATTGAGAGGACCACTGAACTTATCAAACGACATTACTGGTGGAAGGGAATGGGACAGACCATTTCCCACTACGTGAGAACGTGCCCCACCTGCCAGGTTATGAAGACCGAGACATCGAAAGCCAAAGGACTACTGAGTCCGCTGCCGATTCCGAGCTTCAAGTGGGAGCAAGTAACCACCGACCTCGTGACCGACCTGCCGGAGTCTAATGGCTACACAGCCGTGGCAGTGTTCGTGGATAGACTCACAAAATACTGCAAGTTTGCTCCATGTACCAAGGAGGTTTCGGCCAAGGACTACGCCGGACTCTATTTCCAGTATGTGTTCCCTCAAGCAGGAATTCCGGAAGCAATCGTCTCTGACAGGGACCCAAGGTTCACCAGCAAGTTCTGGAGAGAACTATTCCGGCTGGTGGGGACCAAGCTGAAGATGTCGACTGCCTACCATCCCCAAACGGATGGCCAGTCGGAGGTCACGATACGGACCTTGGAGAATTTCCTGAGGCCATACCTGGAGGACAGACCAGAACGGTGGTCTGAGCTATTGACGACAGTGGAATTTGCCGCGAACAATTCCGTCAATGCTTCCACCGGACACACACCATTCTACCTGATGAATGGTCAGCATCCCAAGGGAATCGACATGGTCGACAGGACAGGGACCAAGGTACAGGCAGTGGACGAAATGTTGAAGGACATGCAGCAGACTATGGATGAAGCAAGGACGCAGTATCAGAAAGCGCAAGACCAAATGTGCCAGACCGCCAACAAGAAAAGAAGACATGTGGAATACGAGGTAGGAGACGAAGTCTGCCTCCGTTGCAAACATTTGTCTCTGGCATTCACGAAGCACATTCCTGCGAAAGTCCGGAGAAGATTTATTGGACCATTCAGGATTGTGGCCAAAATATCACCTCTGGCATATACCCTGGACTTACCAGAGACTTGGAAGATACATCCTACAGTCCATGTTTCAAAGTTGAAAAGCTATGAAAGGTCTGAGGAGTTTGTGAGAGATGAAGTCCCAGGACCAGCTGTGACAGACCAAGCAACTGGGAATGCGGAATATGAGGTGGAATCAATTGTCCAAGTCCGAGGCAAAGGGAAACGCAGGGAATGGCTGGTGATCTGGAAGGGTTACCCATTGCATGAAGCCACATGGGAGCCACGAGAGCATTTGGAGAATTCGAAGGACGCCATGGAAGAATTTGAACGCAAGACTACGACCCGTCTTCGGACCAGGCGTAGATAAGATCACTCAGCAAGTGGAACGAGACTTAGGATGGGAGAATCGGAATACGGAATACCTGCAGAAGTGGTATGGACTTAGGTAGTATGGGCTACCGTGTTACATAATCATTACTGTATGGTAAGGTGATTCTCACTAAGCCGACCAGGGAGAAGGTCACATCTTGGCGTGCCCTCTGCATGGCGAATCTGACGACTTTAAATCATTACACTACGGACTTGACAGAAACTGTTTATCAAGTCTGCGGAATATTGGCGAAAGACCTTGCAACCCGACGATCAAAGACACAGACGACGACAGAATGGATTTCTCTGGGATGAAAAAGTTGATTGAGAAGGCGGAGGAAAATGCCAAGAGGGTGGAACAATTGGAGGTCGAAGTCGCTGAACTGAAGGCGCAGAATGGAGTGCTGCGCGAGGAGCTGGAACAGGCACGGGGATCTTTCGGAATAGTCACACGCACGATTGGGGTGGCTAAAAAGCGAGAAGGATATCTGGTGCGACAGCTGCAGGAAATTCAGTCTATGGTTGAGGAAACTGTGGACAAGGCTCTGGCGAAAGTATGTGATGAGACCACGCCCACGGACCAAATGGAAGACGAGTTGCCGGCATGGCCAAAGAGGGCAAGGCGCTCCAGTCCACTTCCGGGATTCAGAGACGTGGACAGCAAAAAGGGCGCAAAGGATGTCAACAAGAATGTCAAAAAGGATGCGAGGAGCAGTGCAAAAAGTGAGGGACAAAGTGGGAAGAGTGAGGAAACCACCTCCCGCTATGGAAAAGGCTGCGTGCTATGCCTTTCATGCCCAAAGAGCCGGTTGCGGAAACCAGAGGACGTCGATCTGTGCGGACAGGGACATGTTACTTGTCCGCGACATAGGTTGCATAATGCACTGGCAACCAGACATGCGCGCCTTCGCCAAGCGGTCAACGGACTACCAGTGAGCGTCAACCAGATCATCGCAGACAGCCTCGACGGCGGACCAGTGAAGCCTCTTCAACCCAACGAACCAACCGGACCGTGCCCCTCGTGCTACAAAAAGTCTTCAGGATGGATGGGCAAACAAAGGACCCTCATCACGAAGTGGGTGACCGCCTATGAACTAGCCATGAAGGCAGCGGGAATTCCACCGGTCGAGGACCAGCCTACGGACCAGCCTGAGGACAAGTCTGGCGAGCCTGACGACATGGACGAGGAACCGACGGAACCACCAGAGGATGACGCCCAGACTCAGACTGGCTCTGACGTCCCTCCACCAACGAACGTGGACGAGATCTACCAGGATCTGGATATGTCTCAGGTGGACTGAGACTGCAGAGAGTGTGGTCTGGGTGAAGGAAAGGGTGTGGCACTGCTGGAATAGCAGTTCTGGCTGGGAATTCCAGTTTTTCTGTTTGTTTGTTTGCTTAGTTTTTCTTTTTCAAAGCCCCTGTGGGCTGGGGACACTTTTTGGGATAATGGATTGAAAGGCTTTTTCTGGCAGGTAGTTGCTAGCCTGCTGTTGTTTTTCCTTTCTTATTTCCCCTTAAGACTGGGACCATTTTTTTGTTTAGAGTGTTTTGATCAAGGTCTGGAAGACCTGGGGGCAGGGAATTTCAGGGACTAAATTTTGGCAGTATATGAGATTCGAGAAAAGGGGGTTCTAGATAAACATTTTTCTGCATAAGGGTTCTTTTTGTGGGTTGAACATTGGGCTGATACATTGAACGAATGAGTATGTAAAACCTTGGGGTTTTGGGTACTTGGTTATTTCCGTTAAAACATATGTGATGAACGCGAGGACTCGTTCTGGCGAGGGGGGGACTAGTTGATACCGGAATCAACGGTTATGGTAGTCTCAGCAGCGGAATAGACATGGACTATTCCCTGCAGCAGAATCAATCTGACTGGACCACGGTCTACCAGCCTGGAATGGTGCCAGCTGTGGACCGCGTCCAGTCAGGACCACATTCTGATCCCCATCATACATGTGTGGTCATGCACGGACCCAAGTCCGGATGACCTGGAATACGGTTAACCACGATTCTGCCCGCGGGACTAGCCCAGCAGACTATAAGAACCCGAGTCCACAGTTGTGGACTACCCCCAGTTATTTTGACGGAATAGTCTACTCAGAATCACCATATCAATATAAATCAAAGTATTGAAAGATCAATGGATCGATCAATCGATTAATCGATCAATGATGGGACTTGTTTGAAAGGAATGCGTGTAATTATCGATTGATTGATGCTTGCGGGGTTTGGTGCACACGGTCTTGTGGCACTCTGTGGATCATGCACCATCCAGAGATAGGACTTGGGCCAAAAATCTGGTCCGGCTACGGTCCGGTCCGGTTACGGTCGGGTTACGGTCACCGTACTACGGCCGTAACTCCGTACCGTAACCGGAGTAATATGCTGTTTTTACGGTACGGAACAGGTACGGTATAGCTACGGCAGGCCCTAAATCACCGTGAAGTAGTGTGGTTCAGTGCTAAAGCGTTAGGCTGTAGTCTGTAAGGTCGTGGGTTCGAATCCCCCTAGGTTCCTTTGGGTTCTCGGAACCCTGCGGGGGTTACTATTTACGGTTACGGTTGGTACGGTCCAGTACGGTCGGTACGGTCCGGTACCGGAGCAGTACGGAGTGGTACGGTGGTCCGGTTCCGAGCATGAAAACCACTCCGGTCCGGACCGGAGTGACCGTAACCGTAAGTGACCGGAGTGGGGTTACGGTACGGTTTACGGTACCGTAACCGTAAAGTCCTATCTCTGGCACCATCCACCCCCGCCGCCAAAAATTCTCAACCAAAATGGGGAACAAACCAAAACGTCAAGAGCATTCATGCATTCTTATTTGCGCCACTACTTGGTTGAGGAGCGCCGCCATTGGTGTCTTGCAAGACACCAATTGGGCCCAGTCGAGCCTGGTGAAGTGGTTTTTGAACGGGCGGTGCCCCATTGATCGGCAATGAAGAAACAAGGAAACATGAATATTTAAACACACAAAAGAACTCTACATCGCAAGTCTACATTGCAAGCACTATCTCGTCCCACAAGTCAAACCAAAAATAGCTTAACCTCCCCGGTCAGCAATGGTCTACGATCCCTGGTGTCACTCAACAAATCACAATACCTCCATAAAGTTCCCTATGGAGAGAAAACAAATAAGAAATCGCTGAAAGCTCCGTCAATCGCCCCCCACCACGAACCTGAATGCGGTGGTTTCCACTAGCGCTCTCTCTACCCGACGAATAAGAATAGGAGATACTGGTAGTCCCGTCTGTCCTGCAGAATCTACAGGGAGGACGTCCAGAGAGATTTCAATGCCCCCAAAATAGGACTCGCTTATCTCAAACATTATGTTGAAGTACCCAGGCATGGTGGGTATGGGCGTTATCTTCAATGCGCCCCCTGTTTTCCCAGCTTGGGGAGGAATAACTGTGAAAGACTGTGAAGCGATCTGTTTCACTGGCTCCGAAAAAACCAGAACGAGTAGCACTGACGTCGAAGAGGTAATGGCCCCCAGCGCTGACGATGCGGTTGGCATAGTCGCATACAGTTCTCCGACAGGCCTGGTATGCACAGCACATCGCGCGTTTTTGGGCACTTATTGTAAAGAGATATAAGTTTGTTTTTGTGGAAGTCTGAGTTCTTGCTGCGAATGATGGCTCGAGCGCAGAATGATTCGTTTCAATTGTGTACCTGTGATCGAAAACGAAGGAGAATGGTTTTGGAGCTGGAAAAGCGCCGCCCTTGGCGCTCAGGATAGGCCGCTTTCCAACGGCGATTGTGACTGTCGTGTTGGTGAATCGCCACGGGTCTCTCTGCCGTATTTCGCCCTCTACTTTGAACATCTTGCAGGAGTCCAACCTCGATACAGCGGTTATCATGGCATTCTCCGCATAGAAGTGTGAAATGTGGAGCGACGGAACCGCCACGTTGAAGGACAGAGTGAAGCTGAACAGGCCGTCAGCCCGCCCGGAATTCCACTGATCGGCGAATCTCGCGGGGTCTCGCCTGCAGAACAAAACAAGACGTTGCTCATAGCTTTTTTGTCTGCAGCCGTAACACGGATATGATTTTGATCGTTTTGCCCCAAGTTTCTTGACTTCGGGTGTGTGTTGATACCTCGCTGGCGTTAGGTCTTGAGCAACACTCGGCGGCGTTGTCGTGGCGCTCGTTATCAGGTCACTGAATTGTGGTGCTCCGACCGTTGCGTCCCAGTCGTTCTCGCTACACTCGAGCACTGTAAGCGAGGTTGGAATGGAGAATTGGAAAATGTTGGGGTCGTTGGAAACACCATATACGAACGCCATGTGTCTACCGAATTTCATATCTTTGGGATTGTAACGCCACTGTATCGTTCTGCGGGTGAGTGGAGGTACGTCCAGTCTGGTTTCGTCCATCTCCATCCAGAACTCGTTAGCTTTGGAGTTTTGAGTTGCTGGTAAACCACGTGATGGGAGTTGATATTTGGTTGGGGTGTGTGTGGTTGATCGTGAGTGTGGCTCCCAGCCGCTTTTGTCGAATATCGATGCTGGCGTTAGGATTTTGAAGTCGTTCCACCACGACTCGCTCCCCCCGAGTTTCGAGTTTGCCCCCAGATGTACATGCAGAGGTGTGGCTCCGAACGCATGGTTGACAGAGATCGTACCGCAACCAGTGACGTAGAAAGTGGCAGAGGATAGGCTGCGCAAAAAAACACAAGAAACTATTCATTCGTTGAACGAAAGAGTCCATTGAAACAAAACCACAGCAATATCTTGAAAACCGAATCAGTAATTGTTTTAATCGCTTTTTTTCAAAGCATCGATCAAAAAAATAATCCACTAGAAAAACCGCAAAAAGTGCCATAAATACAGCCATTAAAACCGTTGTTCCCCAACCGGGAGCTACTTTACCGTATTCTGAATCGTTTACAAAAATCTTTTAGGATTTCTGAATATCATTTAAATTATTTTTGTTTACTGGATTTTCCATTCTTTTCAACCACGTGGCCATTTCAGGCGCTCACCCGAAGTCCACAGTGATATTGTGGTCGCCCCCAAGTTTACCAGGGGTGACCTCAGTGCAAAGCCTGTTAAAAGATTGATCGATTGGTGACCTGGCGTAAACCTGATTGATGTCCCAATAGAGTGCCATCTCATCCTGGTATTGACCTGGCCAGGCAAAGCTTGTTTACGGTGTTTCATGGTTGATCAACCGGAAACGCTTATTCCCAGTTTCATAGAAACCGAGTAGCACGGAGAAAGGTCGACAGGTGGATACGAATGAGCGTTTAGTCAGTGAAGTGTGAGGATACCTAGCTCCAACATTGAGCAGGGCAACGCATTCGTTGCTCAAAGTGCCAAGGCGTCTAGGAGGTTTTCCAAGTGATTGCTAGAACAGAGTGCCCACCTGTCAAGTTTCTGGCAGACCTTGGCCATCGGACAGCGGATGCATCCGGAGTGAACATCAAGAAATGATTGTTGGCCAATCGGGTCCTCGAAGCTTGGCAAAACAAACGGAACGGTGGCACGAGGGGACTGATCAATCTGCCAAACCCACAGGTCGATTCAGAAATCTCGTGGGGGAAAGAGGGGGAAAGGGGGTCTTTTCAAATCATGCATGTGTTGTGTTTATGCTGTGTTCAACACATGCATATAGATATAGACATAACCGCCAACACAACACACCTTGGTGAGTAAGACGCCGGTCCCATCAACAGCAGTCGCTCCGACTGAATGGAAAAATAAGCACAATAGCCCATCCCACACGGTTCAGATTCCGTTGCGAAGATTTCCTTGTACGAGGTCACAGGGTTCAGCCAGTAATGGGGCAACAGTAGATTCCCAACCC
Source organism: Bryopsis sp. KO-2023 (assembly GCA_030272585.1). NCBI lineage: Eukaryota > Viridiplantae > Chlorophyta > Ulvophyceae > Bryopsidales > Bryopsidaceae > Bryopsis > Bryopsis sp. KO-2023. Next base: position 1,724,662 of record BSYQ01000005.1, read on the forward strand.
AGCTCCACCCTTCGGACCTCAACACCAAATCCAAATGCTCGCCCCCTTCGTTTCGAATTGAAAAGTTTCCAGAGAGGGGCGACCCGTCCGCTCCGCTGAACATGTCTGGCAATCCATCGATGGGGAGGATGAGTTTTGGGGGCTCGGGCAGGAATTCGCATTGATCCGTTTCTGAGAAATAGGTTTCCCTGAAGAGAGGTGAGTAGGTGCCGTCCGAAACCCCCACCACAGCGTTGAAAGCAGACACCCCCAGAAATTGAATTCGAATGGCCCCGTTCCAAAACAGCTCCACCTTCGAACACAGACAAGAAGGAGAAGCCAATAAGACTTCCCTCCCAACCCCCCCCCTTTCCGATGTCTGACCAGCAATCCCCCCCCCCCCCCCCCGAAAAAAGATATTTTCAGGGATTTCGAGGTAATATCCTCACTCAATTCTTATGGGTTGGGAGTCAGACAGGGAAAACATCGTGGGCACCAAACCTGAAAAGTGTTTTTCCCTCGATAAAAATGGCTTTCCACATTCCTCCAAGCCACGACGAATCGATCATCCTGCTGGCTCCACCTGACCTCCCCCCCACTGGAGGGGTCCAAATCCGAAAACAGGGCGCTGATTCTCAAAGCGTTGAAATGATTGGCGAGGCTGGGATCGTACGACAGCACGGCTTTCCCAAAAGTGATTTGCCCGTTTGGATTCACGTACAAGGAGCCAAACGGCTTTCCAAAAAACGGAAATTCAGCGTTGCCTGAAACAAGAGCCCTATGAACACATTCGTTCAGTCCATCTCAGTTGGAAATGCAGTTGAGGTTTCTTTTCTATTGAGATTTTGAGAATCTGGAACGGGCTAGTTTGCGGCGAAGGACACCGATTCTGGTGCGTTCGCTTTCTGAAAATTTGCCTGCCCTCTCCAGTCCCCCCCACATATTTCAGGAAAAAAAAAACCCCAAAAAAACCAAGTTGCTAATCGCTGAAGTTGAAATTTAGCTTCCCCTCTGTGTTCAATCGCTGGTGGGGCTTGGATTGGAGCTGAACTAAAAATAGCACCGGCAATGCCTACCGTCGTACTCGAATGATCAATGACAGACTATGACAAATTTTTGAAAAAAGAAGGGCTGACTAGATTGACGAGGTGCCCCTTGTCTTGTTCATATTCTATAATCCATAATTTTTATTCTACCTTGCAGAGCGATTCGTGTGGAGCGCTCCCCAGGTTTGAAGTCGATCTTTCTGCCGTTGGTCCAGTCAGCCGGAGCTCTAGGAATGGGGTGGCGGCAAACTGAATAAAAAGACCCATCCGATTGTTTTGACATTCTCGGGGAGAAAATCAACGATGCGTGGTCCAGATTGAATCGGAGGTTGAACATCTGGGCGGCACCCGCTAGCATTGGCACTCTCCTTTCCACCACATCGAAGAAATTCAAAGGGACTGGAATTTGTGGGGGTTTGAGCAGCTGGGGGGAAAACAATCAAAAACAAGGAGTGGGTGGGTGGTTCAGCATTTCTCGAAAAAAAAAAAAATGAATAAAAGAAACCCGACCGGAGCGTTGCAGGCATTTTTAAATCAGTTCACAACACAAGCTGTGTCACTTCTGTTTTATTATCGTTGCCGTTTTGATTTTTTTGATTTTTTTTTTCTTCACTTGCGGTTTTTAGTTAGCTCTGGAAATTTGAATTCATTATAGAGATAGGAATAAGGGATCCCTGGCCAGGTTTTTGAACGGAAAATTTGCTTTGTCAGACTTGTTAGGGTTTTCTTCCAACACACCTCAAGAGCTCGTGCAATGTTCAACCGGCCCCCACTCGACACAACTTTTTTTAAATCAGGGACGGTATCGACGCTCTCTAGAAGGATCTTTTTCAGTTGTGAACCGGACAACTTCCCACCGGATGCACTCAAAAGTAAGGCGGCTGCACCTGAAATTCATATTTGATAACGGTCCGTTCAGGGAAAATTAGGAATTGTATCGCCGGAAACATTGTCCAAAAAAAAAGGGAGGGGGGGAGTTCTTACAGTCGGTACCTTGCAAGACATTGCAGATGAGTAATGGTGATGGTGATGGTAACGGTAACAGTAATGGTAACAGTAATGGTAATTCTATCGGTAATGGTAATGGTGATGGTCTGCCCCCCCCCAAAAAAAAACAAACAAAAAACACCACCACCGCTACAGAAAGAGGAAATGCAACATACCTGCCACATGAGGGACGGCCATCGATGTTCCAGTGTCTGACCTGAAACCCCCCGGAACCGTGCTCAAAATATTATGCCCTGGGGCAAGGATATCCACCGTCAGGTTTCCAAAATTACTGAACGGACTCAATTGATCGCCTTCGTCGCTGGACCCCACAGAAATCACCACAGAATGATTGTAGTTTGCTGGATATGTTGGAAACAAATCGTTGTCCAGCCCTTCGTTTCCGGACGCCGCCACAAAGAGTTGCCCCTTGTTTTCTGCTTTCTGTTTTTTTTTTTCCAGGTGGAAAAACAGAGAAGGAAAGAAAAAGCAATCCGAGTGTGGAAAAAACAAAACAAAAAACCACTTTGAAATCAAATGGCGAGGGAGAATGATAAAACATGAGTGAAAAATAAGCCAATAAGCCACACCCACACGAAAAAGCAAGGGGGGGGGAGAACAGCATGCAAGGAAAACACAGTCAAAAAAGAGTTTTTTTGCCATTGGGATGAATTGGGCATGTAGAATGGAAAAGGATGTGAAGTGCAGGTTAAATTTCCATTATAAAATTGATCGATTCTGTAATTTTCAGCATTTGTTCTGGTGAACGTCCATCCATACAGCAATGCATTCATAGAGATTTTTCTTCAAATTCATGTAGATTTTAAACTGGCTTAAAAAATTTGAACCACTACACATTATGGGATCTTTTTTTCTAATATACCTTACGATTTCAAATTAGCGCTGCAGTTCATGAACCTATTCTTACTCTTTTCCATCAAAAAAATCAATTTTTACCTTCTTTTTTTTTTTTTGGAGGGGGGGCAAAAGAAATTTTCTGTATTACAGCTACAGCAAAAAATTCAATTAAATCCACCCCACGAAATCCTCCCCATAGTTTATCGATGATTTTCGACAGCAAAACGGTCAGCCGCCTGCTTACCTTGAGTGCGACATCCAAACATTTCGAGTATCGCTGGTGCCCGTAAGAATTCGACGTGATATCGGCTCCCATTTGCAGCGAATAATCCAAACATTTGACGGCATCCGATAAAGACCCCCCTCCAAACTTGTCCATGAATTTGCATGCCATTATTTTCACATGGTGGTTGATTCCCGAGATCCCTCTGCTGTTATTTCCAATCGCTCCAATGATTCCGGCAATGTGAGTTCCATGCCCATGGTCATCGAACGGATCCCCATCCTCGTTTTTGAAATCGTATCCATAGTAGTCATCCACATAACCTTTTTTTTTTAAATATGTTTTGTTTCAATGTTTTCGGCGGAGCCACACACACACACACAAAAAATAAATAATAAAAAATAAATAAATATTAGGAATCGGAAAAAAAAAGGGTTGGAAGCTTTGTCAAAAAAAACAAAAACAAAAAAAAACCTCGGATGTATGGATATGAATACGTAAACGTGCATGTTCCAGCTATTGAGCCAGTTTCGGCAGAATGAATGGTCGTTTCCTTTTTTCCTGCTAAATATAAACAAATAAATAAAAGTCATTTGTAATCCAGAGTTCCAAAGATTCAGTTAATTCTCCTATATACGAAAAAAAAAAACTATTTTCTGTTTCTTTTTTTTTTACCGTTTTGATCATCGTCGATTCCGTTCCCTGGAATTTCCCCTTCGTTGACCCACATATTGTTCCAGAGCTCCGGATGATTGTAGTCTATGCCGGTGTCTATGACAGTCACCACTACTCTCTGGGATCCGGTCGAGCGATTCCATGCATCCTCGGCTCCGATTTGCCGTAAATTCCATTGCTCCGGAAATCGAACATCATTCGGGGTCGCCAAAAGGTTCAATTGCATGTCTTCCTCGACGCATTCGATGATCTCTGATAAACCCAAAAAAATTAACAATCGATGCGTTTGAATTACCATTATACATTACTCTTTTTCCATGGAAAAGTCAGACAATCCAGATGGAGTCCTTTTGCTACTAGAGTTCATTTGCTGAAAAACATTGGGAATTTGATATTATATCCTTGTTTTATGTACCAACATTTGTACATTTCTAGTGGTGGTTTTTTCAAGGGCTGTGGTAAAACCAACACACGAGCATCACCTGTCGGTTATAACAAAAAAAAGGGTGAAAAAAATCGCCCAACTTCATACAGCAAAAAAACATTTCCCAGTCATTGTCGAAATTCCCAGCAGAATTTTTTTCTTCTTCACAGTGAGGAAAAAGAGTCGACCCCTACCTGAGCAATTGGCCAATTTTTCAGCGATTCGATGCTTCGTGGTTTCATCCCTGACATTGAATATCGACAAGCCGACCGATTTCCCCACGAAATGCAGCTGAATGTCGTCAACCCCACAGTCTGGATTTTTAGAGGATGGGGAATTTGCACTTGAATGCATGCCAGCCCCAGAAACCATCGACTCTTTAAATTTGATGATAATTTTGTTTTCAGGAGCGGACATGTCGCTCCATACCTTGACAAAAAAAAAACCAGAGTTTTGTACTTTTGCTCATACTTTTAATCGTATTTTTAATCGATTCCACGCAGATTCTGAAAACAATGCTCATCATTAGGATTGGCAAAGTTGTTTAAAAAAAAGGATTAACCATAGTTCGTTTCGTTTTGGATGCATCCAAAAACTCAGTTGTATGGCGATCAATGGCCATAACTGAATTTTCGAAATGCATTCTAAACGAAACGAAAATATTGTATCGACTTCTCGGTGGTGTTCCATTTCCTTCGATCGTAAATTGACGTTTTTTGGGAAAACGCAATCATAACGCCCCTTACCATCGTAAAGTTCGCAATTGCCCAGAAAAAAAAGTAACACCGGCATCTTCTTTCAGAAACAACCATTTTCTTCCCGAGCCGCATAAACGCAGGGTGGGCAAGTCGAATAGGGTTTAGTATTTCCAGATTGGGTCGGATTTGTTTAATCCAATTAAATCGCGGAAAAAAAAGAATTAAAAGTTGAGAAATTATAAAATATTTAACCTCAGTTTCTGGCATCGAGGAGTTTTCGACTTTTTTTTCGCGCGCGTTTCCCAGCGCTCCATTTTCGCGGACGGCTTTCTTTCGCCGAAGGGAGCTTGGTGTCGGGATTCAGCGAGGGCAGTATAGATTCAACGTAGGTCAGGCGCTGTCTATTTGAAAGGAACGAAAGAGAACGAGCTGTGGATCGCAGCGACGCGTGCGGTTTTCTTGGAAGTCAAAAAGAGGACACCTGTAGCTCGGATTTGACACCGTCGATGAAGTTCGTGTTGATCTGACCTGGTTGGTGCTTGACTAGCGCCGCCTTTCCGCTCACGACGCCTTTCGTTCCCGGATCGGAACCGTCGAAGTCGATGGTCGTTCGCTTCCCGTGTACAGCTGAGGGATCTATTGCCGATGAAGGCGAAGAGTCACCTCTTTGCGTCGACGGTTTACACGTCGACGTCGGTTATGAAAACTCTCCCCCATCGACTCAACAGAACACGAGCAAGAAAGATTCGACGCAAGAACATGACGCGGGCGTTTCGATAACGGTTGCTGTTCGGTGAGCTCCTCCTTTTTCTCTACCGCCGTTTTGTTGCAAAGAACTCCTTGACGTCGACGACGGAGAGTAAAAAAAGGGGGTGTCTAACTTTGTGTTCGTTTCGTTGCTGCACAGGGTTCGTCCGCTCATCGCACGTGAAACTGTGGCAGGCGCCAGAAATTGCATAGAAACAGGTTCTAGTTTTGGTTAAATTCGCTTTATTGATGAATCTATTTCTTATGCTTGACGTTGCTTTTTCCAAAGTCTGTATTCAACAAGAGCACAGGAGCTTGGGCATTCAAGGATATCTGGTGTGCAACTAATATCAACAAATATCCACATGTGTGTAACTTCAACGTTGTTTTCGTTTTTTGGGGTACAGGTGATCAAGAGTGCCTTGTCTTGGGAGGAGATCGGCGATTCGCATTTGATTACCTTTTGGGACCAACATCTTCTCAGGTACAGATTGTTTTCACTGAACATTCATCAATGGATTGATTTAATACAAATACACTCACTGAAATCGATAAGGATACTCTTCTCGTCTTTGTATCTGGGGAAAATGAAAAACGAGTTCATCGAAAATGGACACACAAAAGCTATTCCACAGGCCTTGTTTCAAATCCAACGCGCGCTCCTTTGTAAAAACAAAAGGCTTGCAGGGCGAGGAGCCTAAAAAATTTACTGACCTCTGCCGCCATTTCTCTTTTTTTTTTTCCTTTCAAAACACTGCTCATGAGAACAACGTTTGCAAGCTCAAAGGACAGCTCGCTCGTTTTTCTTATCTACGAGTTGCGTGTTTGCTCGACAGGCGGATGTGTACAACAAATGCGTGACAAAGCTCCTCGATGGGTGTTTCAAAGGATACAACGCCACTGTGCTGGCATATGGGCAAACAGGCTCTGGGAAAACTTTCACCATGGGAACAGGCCACCAGAGTAGCAATTCAAACGAACTGACTGGCATTGTACCACGGCTTATCAGGTTGGCTTGCTCAGTGCTCAAAAGTCGCAAGGGGAGATCTCATATTTGCTCACAGTCCCAACAGACCAAGACGATCTTGGCAACGTTCTGTGTTTCTTCCAAAAAGTGGGGATTTAATTCATGTGTGTGTGTACTTTTCCCAGGGATGTTTTTGATCGAATTGGTGCCCAAGGTCTTAGATACAGTGTCAAAGTTCAATTTTTGGAAATTCACAACGAAGAAGTGAAGGATCTACTTAGCGATGAAGTGGCAGAAAAGGTAAAGGTGCCCACCAAAAATCAGAATTCAAAATCTCTGTTTTGAGACTAAGACCGTTGTATAGAAAGTGAACGAATGAACATGTTTTTTGTAGGCGATAGCGATTCGAGAAACTGGAAATGGGCAAATCATGGTTCTGGGGGCTACGGAGAAGCTTGTCAGCAACACTGCGGCCACGATGGCGTACCTTCGGGATGGTCTCAGCTCACGGGCAACAGGTGAGTTGCCAGGATGAACTGAACCCCCCCCCCCCCCCCCCCAAAATGTAAAAGAATTGACTGGAACCAGGGAGGATCCTGGACCTGGGGAAATGAGTCTCATCGACTAGTTGCAAGGACTGGATTTATGGAGTGGGTTTTTGTTTGCAACGAAGGGGAAACTCTTCTCAATCGTGATTCAAGTCGTTCTCACGCTATCTTCACGATCATTTTGCACCACAAGACTGGCGAGACAAAGGACGGGATGCAGGAAGTACAGACGGCCAAATTCCATTTGGTAGACCTGGCTGGATCTGAAAGAGCGAAAAAAAGCGGCGCTACTGGAAAGAGGCTGAAAGAAACAGTGCACATTAACCAGGTGAGCACCGCTTCCCCACTTGTGAAAATGTGGAAGTCGTCTTGCTGGTTGGGAACCGTTCGTGGATTCGAAGTTCGACTCGTTGTTTTGCGCCGGATAGAAATCTGAATCTGTGTGATGGACCAGGGATTGCTTGCTTTGGGCAACGTCATAAGTGCTCTGGGCGACGAGCCAAAGCGGGGTCATGTGCCGTATCGAGAGTCAAAACTAACAAGGCTGCTGCAGGATTCTCTGGGGGGCAATTCGAAGACTTGCTTTTTGGCGTGTGTGAGCAGTGGAGACGACAGTTTTGATGAAACGCTGAACGTGTTGAAATACGCTGACAGAGCGAAGAGTATCCGCAACAAGCCGACGGTTAACAAACAACTGCGCGAATTCAGTCCAGACATCAACGCTGAAATTCTATCCCTTCAGTTGAGACTGCTGAAAGAGTATTTGCTGGACTTGAGAGGCAGCGAAACAGCTGTTCCTGATCTTATTCTCGAAGATTGGGAGGGTGTGCAATCAACCCAAATACTAGAAGAGCTGAAGCTGTGTGAGACAAACCTGCGAGGTGAAAAAAAGAAGCAAACTGGAACAAGAGAGATTATTCATATTTGGGGGGAATAGACACATTTTTTTCTCATAGAAAAATTTGGTAGGAAAAAAATTGTAGGAGTAGCAAAAAGGGCGTCATTGTCTTTGAGGGTTGGGGAATGAAGCTGTGCGGACTGGTACTATCCCAGGATTTCGTTCCTTTAAATTTATAAATTAATTAAGTAATTACTTGTTCGTTGTGTTGAAGGGCCAGGAAGTAAACATTCTACAGCCTCATGCACGGTTGCTAACATGAGGACAGAAATGGATTCCCAAAAGTCGATCATTCAGGAACAAGACGAAGAGATAAACAGGGTTCGATCGCATTTGGAGGAAGTGCGCGAACATAACAGATCCCTGCAGACTGACATTGATGCTTGTGCGAAATGCCAATTCGGAATTCTGCAAGAAGTGAAGAATCTCGAAGCGAGCGGAAAGATATCGTCACATGCTAGGTATTAGCAGGGTAAGGACCTTGTGTCGTCCAGGAAAACTAAACACATATTTTTCTCTTTTTTTATTGTAGGTTTGTTGTTGTGGAACGTCTTGAAGCTGAACTCAAACACTAGGCAACATATTTCACATGATTCCGGAGAAAAGGTGCAGCGAGATCTGGCCTCCAGACTTGATACGGTTTCCATGTTTGTGCAGCTCAATGATTCTTGGACATATTCCCGATGTCCAGCTTGCGAGCTCCAAGGATGCAGGGGAGTCCGTCGTCAAAGAGAAAAACCCGACCCCATTGAGGTATAACTCAAATCAGCACCAAAGGTAAGATATCCTGACCTTACCAATACTTCTGACGTATTAACAGCCCTACCGACCAAAAGCAAATACTGAAGGAAAGTGGTTGAAGCTCTCAGGATTCTGGAAGCCAAAATTCGCCAGCGTGACGCTGAGCTCACCAGGATTCGCCACGAGCTGGAGGAGGCCCAGAATCTGCTTGATGGAGATGAGACGCTCTTTGCAGAAAAAACCACGGAAATTGAGCATCTGAACCAGGCTCTCGATGAGATGCATCAACTTGAGGCGGCCCACGAAAAGAGACACCAGGAGGAAGTCGAACGCTTGAAGCAAGAAATCGAGGTGTGGAAAGGTCGCGCCGCCTCTGCACAGGCAACTCCAGAGCCTATACAGGCGTGGAAGGAGACAGACGACGAGGTCGTGGAGGGGGCTAGCTTTGTGATGGATGGTGATATTGAATCCTTTATTAGCGAGACGGACTACAGAGAAGCCGCCGGCGCATCCCTGGTAATTTGAATATCACTGTCAAGTTGGTGCCATTTGGCTCTGTCCTACAAGCGGCTTCTAAATCATGTTGTGTTCATGGTCTTAGTTTGGATCGAATTATGCATGCGGAAAATTCGCTGGTCAGGACACAGATGGAAGGGTTGCAATGGACAGTGAGCAGAGCGTGAGGTCAGCTTGGCAATCGCAGCTTGCCGACTTGGAAGAAAAAATCGAAGAAAAGGAAAACCACATTCAGAAGCTTCAAGAGAGTGAAAAAGAAGCGAGGAACCAGTCCCAGCAGTTTCAAGTGAGCCCTTGCTCCAACGGTCACGTTTAGATTAAAATCCCAGTACGTAAATTTACGTACTGGGACAGAAAGGTTGATTGCGAGTGTTTGTTCATCAGGCACGGATGGCAGCATTGGAGCAGCACATCGCCACAAAAGAAACCGAGATGATCCAGCTGCGGCAGGATTTGGAGGTGGCAGAAAGCGACTGGGTCCGGACTGCTGAGGAGAAAACTCAGATTAGGTTTCAGTACGAAGAAAAGATTGCCAAGGTAAACGAGCAAATGGCGGCGTTGAAACGGCAACTTGTCGAGCAGCACAGTGTGCGAGCCGAGAAGGAGCGTCTTAGGGCACAGCGACAGGCTCAAAAGCTGCAGGTAGCGTTTTACACGAAAAGTAACACATATTGAAAATATGCTACTCTTACCTCGCGAGGCTTTCCTTGTCCACCGATCTCCAAAATCTGTGTCAATCTATGGATATCTATGTGGATAATCTATGGATATGCTCAATAATACGCTGAGAATATATAATATATTTTGAACCGTTTTATGGGGGGATTAGGACGAGCTGAGCCGCCACATCCGCGATGTCGCGGGGTTGAAGCAAAAGCTTCAAGAAAAAACTGAGCTGTTCGACAAACGAATGTCGGATCGAAGGAGCGAACTCAAAAAGCATCAGCGGGATTCAGACCGAGATCGGAAAAGGATAATGGAACTTGAGGAAGAAAACAAGAAACAGCTTCAAGAGCTCAAGGTATGTGTGATTTGGGCTAGACCTTGTCGACAGACAGCCGTTTCGAAGTTGTTCTAACTTTTTTTTTTCCTTGTTGGGAACACGATCGTCAGAGGAAAGATGGACAAGTCGTAGCTGCTCAACAACGTCTGAGACACCTTGCCATGGACCCCAAAGCTTTGCAAAGCTTTGCTAGAAAGGAGGCGATGCTCACCTTCAGTCGAACCCAGACGGCCCGCAACGATCTCGACGTGTTGACGCCCGGACTCGAAACAGATCGCCAGGTAGAATGGTTCGACCGCGAGGTTGAGAAGGTGGTGAGAAAGCGTCAAGCGGAGCAGGAGCTGCATGGACTGAAAAAAAGGCGACAGCACCTCGTGACGGAAAAAGACGGTCGCTCGAAGGTTCGTTGAAAATTCGTTCAGCTTCCGCTGCTGCTTGGTGTTGTGTGTGGGAATTTATCACTCCTGTGCATTCCAGGAACGTTCGTTGCTAGACTTGAAGTTGCTGAGAAGACGCCAAGTCGCTCGTAGAATCGCAGAAAGAGGGAGACAAATACCGCGACATAGAACCGACGAACAGGTGTTTTGACTGTCCTCCACAAAGATGGATATTGTTATCTCGCCAGGAAGCCGCCGAAAGGCTTGCATCGATTATCGACTTACCCTCAACTTACACAAAGAAAAAAACAGAACAGTTGTTAGAAGTAGCCTTCTTCTAACGCCCAGATCTATGTCGACTGCTAGGCGTTGGAGGAACTGGATGATCAAATCGACAGTCTTGGAGCTGAGCTTCAATACGTCGTTGGGGCGATTGTGGAGTGCGAGCGGAAAGTGGCTTCCTCTCACTCAGCTGCTGAGGGGTTGAGGAGAAGGATTCAGGCTCTTGGAGGAACAGAGGCTCGGAACGTCCTGAGGCGGTGTATTGATGAGTGGATCTCCGCCAAGACGTCCGAAACTGAAGCTCGCGCCAAGGTATCGATATTTAGTCTGTAGATCATCAACTGGGTGACCTCAGCCGCAGCACTGACAGTGTTAATTACCCCGATCAGGTCGAAAAGGTGGAGGCGGGACTCAGCGAGTCGAACCGAGAGCTTGACACCGCAAAGAACGCGCTTGCCATTATGCAGACGCGAGTGAATGCAACGGGGAAACAGCCGGTGGTGGCAGGTCAGAACGAAAGGAGCCGCCAAACCGAGTCTGCAGCATTTTCGGGTGGTGAAACCGATAACAGATCCAAGGAGGGCGGGAAAGAAAATACGAATGGTTTGGGGCAAGACGACAAAATGCCGGGAAACACTCTATGTCAGTCAATCAAAGGTTGGGAGGCTTGCTTCATTATTGTGGCGGCGAAAAGTTGCAGACTTGAAACAGTATACGTTGTTTTCCTTCTCGAGTTGCCCACTGGTTCTTAATTTTCGCTCCAGCGGGGGTTATTATTGATCTTTTGCTGCGCTCCTGTGAGATCTCCCATCAACTGTTTGCCTCTCGGGTGGATGGATCATTGTTCAGTTTTCGTATCGAGTTCATACATTGAAGAGGCGATTGTGGTCCAGCTCTCTCAAGTACCAGTGGAGAAGAATTTTGCCAGCACAAAAATCACGACGTCAAGCAGCGTCTCAAGGAAGCCTTGGAAATCAAAGGAGAGGGTATCCGTTCCCAGGTCAGCCTTTGTCAATACTTTCTCTCCTAGCCAACGCTGTCTAGCTTGTTTCTTAAGTTAAGTTTCAGCTGCATGTCTGTGGTGTTTTTTCTGATTTGTCGAATGGATTGCAGGACGGGCTGGGAAAACGGAATCCTGTCACTTCGTCTGGTAGTCTGACTCTTGAATTGGACAGCTACAAGGCACGTTTGAGAAAGCTTGGAACTCCCGTCAGAATATCTCGCAGCCAGCTCCGTCCAATGTCAGCCGACGATTTACAGGCTGCGCGAAAAGGTTAAAAAAGAGCACAATTTACATCGTTTTTGTAGGAGGGGTTTGTAACACACCAACAGTTTTTCCAGTTCTTCTCTGTGGTATCCTCATGGGGGTGAAACTGGAATGGTGGAACACCACAATCGGATCGTGCTGGTCAGCCAGACCAGGGGACCAGCAAGATTGGATGAAATTGGTGCTGGTCTGTTTTTCCTCCTCTACGTTTGCAGATGTCCAAAAAATTCCCAACTGGATCAATTCTCAATTCAGCTCCCTTCCATATATTTGTGGAGTAAGCTGTGCCTTTTCCCTTCCCATGACTAGTTGATTCATTTCTTGAAGTGCAATTGTTCCCAAAACCAGATATGAAGGGGGTGTAGTTACAGGACATGAATCCAGTTGTGGCTTTCTGAGAAAGAAAGCCACAAAAAAGGTCAGAATCACATCAGAATGACACGTCCCTCAACTCAAAGAAACCACCTCTTTCTGAACCATGGCTCAGGGACCATTTTTCTGGGCTAAAATATGGGTGTTTGTTTTGTTTTGCAAGTTGAATCGAGGTGGATTACAGGGTTCTTTTTTGTCGGAAACTGAACAGCAACCCAAGTTCTGACCATTGTTATGCCTGAATTATTATTATTATTTTTTTTGGGGGGGGGGAGAAAATTGGAAACTCAACATCAACCCAATTTGAGACAAGGTGGATTACAGTGTATCAGAGTGATGAGTTCAATGTTACACGACCTACGTTCCTTACAAAAGCACCAACCACAGACCCCCAAAATTTTTACACTACGGATTTTCTTCACGTCCTTACGAACTTATCTCTTCTCTTCTGGGGTTTTTTTTATCCCCATTTTTTGGTATCGACCCTGATTTACTGTCCAGGAGCGAATTTGGTTGCGTATGCGAATCCGTTGGCAACCGCTGGGTCTGCGATGTGGTTGGCCCAGTTGGAGACGGGACCCTCACCAGTCTGAACAGCCTGCAAATCAGCCACCAAAAAACACCATCACACGCAACTCCAGATTTCGCATCCATTTGGGCTGCATTTTCCACTGCAAATTCTGTTTCGCTGGTTCCCAATAATTCTTTAAATTCAAAAGGAAAAAGCAGGGGTGGTCCTGTTGAACGGAAAATTCAGGCAGCATTCTGCAAGCTCACTAGCCATTGTCCAAATCCACACAACTACGAAACCTTATTTTCTGTAACCCTAATGAAAACCAATCTTCTCCACCAAATTCACACTTTTCAACCCTTAGCCTTCCCCCCCCCCCCCCCCCCCCCCAAAGGAAAATCTCAGCTCCCTACCTGGACAAAGAAGCCAGTCATGGCAAACATAGCAAGCCTTCCGTTCTTGATTTCCTTGACCTTCAACTCAGCGAAAGTATCGGGATCATCAGCGAAACCAAGGGGATCAAAGTAGGGACCGCCGGGGTAGTCCCTGTCCAAATCTTTGCCCAAAGGTCCGCCACCCGCACGGTAAGACTCAGCCAATCCCATGAGGATGACCTGGACACCCAGAATGTTGAGGATAGACTGGGCGTGGATCAGGTTGGGGCTGCCGAGGTAGTCCAAACCACCCTCGGCGAAGATCTGGGTTCCAGCTTTGAACCAGACGGCTTCACCGAAGTTGGCACCTCCGTACTTCTCCAAGACCTGTCACATCAACAGGGAAGAACATTCGAACATTCCTACACACCCTCTCCACACACACACACATGCCATTCCTTCGAGCGGTTTTCTGGAAAATCAGCGAGTCAGGCAATGCACTTGGGGTAGCTCTGGAAAATTCTGGGCGCTCGCACAGACCAGCTTGTCTATACTAAGATTTTTTGTCTGTCAATGGGTCGATCGTCTTCCAAACTGGCTATAATTTTTCAAAGAATTGTGTGCAAATGTGTTTTTTTGGTTTTCGTTGTTGTTGTTGTGTTTTTTTTTTTGGGGGGGGGGTTACCTCTGGGGTCAAGCAACCGACGACACCGAGCATGGCCCAACGGGCATGCTGAATCTCGATCTCCCTGTATCGGGAGAAAGTCTCTGGATCGGCAGACAGGGACATGGTATCCTGCAACCCAATCAAATATATTGGTCAAATGATACATATACAAATACAAAATTCAACACTGACGTCATTTACTTGGTTTCCGCATCGCAATAGATAATGTCGAGAAGGCAATTCCTGTCTCGTGAGCGATTCTGTAAAAGGTTTTTGTTTTTGTTTTTGCGGCGTTGGCGGTGCGTGGATTCGAACAACAGCGTAACGCAATACAAAATGATGTGCAACAGCAAACGCAGAAACAAAAACAGGGTTCGACCCCGAGGAGCGCTTACCCAGCCATAGTCGCCAGGGAACTCTCCGGTCAAGTAGGAGGGAGGGGTTGGCGTCAGGGGTCCTGCGGAACAGGATGAGGTCAAAATATCTCAGATAACCATCCCGACGAATCGCGCGACAGATGTTGAGAAGACGTTCAGTTGAGAGAGAAGCAATTCTTGGCAACTCACCCATCCACAAGTTCCTGTCGGGTCCGTACCAAGGAGACATGGCGTTATCCTTGCCTTGCCACCAACCGGCACGCTCCCTGCAAACACAGATCCCGATAGGCGTAAGCAAACACCTCGACGACAAACGACAAAAAACAAACGCAGATCACGACGCGACGACCCGCTGCGTCGAGAAGCGCTGACCTGATCGTTTTACGGGGTCCAGTAACTTTCCCCTTGGAGCTCTTGGTGAAGCGCATGGTCGTCCTGGAGCCATTCTGAAACGCAAACGCCTTCACAGTCAGCGTCGACCCTTTGCCATCTCGAAATCCCGAGAGTGGTGAGGATGTCCGGAATGCGGTCGTTACCTGGACACCGATGGAAGTGCCGAGGCTGGCTTTCTCGAACATAGCGGACGCCATTGGATCAACTCGGTAAGACGTAAAGAGGAAAGGAGGTGTGTTCAGAGACTGTTGGGAGGAAGCACATGGGGGAACTTGTAGAAACCGAATCAAGGATACGCACGAATCAAAATCTCGACAGATCAGGACCGCTCGAGTCTGACCCCCGAAACGCACGTTCCGTCACTGTCGTTAGCGGATTCTCTTTGTCCTTTATGTTCTTACGTAATTATTTCATTATTGTTATTTAATAATAATAATAATAATAATAATTATTATTATTATTAGCAGTTCAGCATTGTTTTGCAGGGCTCCTCAGGCAACAGTGCAATCATTGATCAATTGACTAGCACAGGGGTTTTTTTTCTTTCCCTTTTTTTCTTTTTGAGAAGTGGGTTCAATTTCACTGCTGTTTTGTTTTCCCTTTTCTCTCCCCCCCCTCCCCCCAGTTGGCTGCTTCTATGTGCGTGTGTGTGTTTTTTTTTCCTCATTCCATGACTAATTAAAGTCAAGAAGCTGTCATTCAGCACAAAACCAACCATATCCTGTCTGTTCCGCACAATTTCTGGTCGTCCCCGGTTTCGAGCCATGCATTCTCTTCCGTCGACTCGCAGCGCGGGGTTGAGGTTTCAAGGCCCCCATGCGTTGAGAAGTCGCCAAACGGCGTCAGGTCGAGGCGGCAGAGTCACGTGCAGGATCCAGAATCCCGAGAAGCTGGCAGTGCCTTTTGACGCTGGACCGGGGGATGCGCCACCAGACTACACCGAGGTGGACGCGAATCCCGTAAACAAGGCGATTCGCACCGAGTTTCGGCGGCAGCTGGTCCTCGAGTTGGGGGTAGATTCTGAAGTGGAAGAGTAGGTATTGGAGATTCTTGTTCGAGGGAAAAAAAAAGCGGGAAAATTGAGTTGCAAAGGTGTCAGCCAAATCTGCTTGTTTATTATTTGAGGTCGGAGTCTATTTTTCTACAATACATATATGGAACAAAGAGAAAAAATAAAATTAATAAAAAATAAAATTCCAACTGCTGGATTCCATGAAAATCCATCGAGAGCTTCCCTAATATATTTTTAGTTGAATTATAAATTATTACTAATACATTTATATAATTTAAATAAATGTGTGCAGGGGAAAAAAAAAGACAGGAGGAAACTTCGTTCGCCCGTGTTGGGGTTTCGTTTTGGAGGGGGAAAAATGAAAAAAAGCAATTTGAATTTTCTTTGTGGCTGCAGGTATGCTGGGATTATCGATTTGACACGGAGGTTGAATTCTACGGACTACACTCCGAGGGAAACCCAATTGAAGTCCATCAGGATATTAAGGGCCATGTTCCCCAAGTGGCTGCCTGGTGCATTCAGGGTAAAAAAATTATAAATAATTGCTGCTCCATGAATTGGATTTTGATCGAAGCAGGCACAGTTGAAAAAGGCATGTGAAAATATATATATATATATATATATGCATGGGTATGGCGGTGGTTTATTTCTGAGTCGACACATTTCGTTTGGCCTTGTGTAAATTACTTTAAATTCGATTTATATATGTGTATATATGATATATATAATATGTATTCTACAGGGGCAATAATCTCTGTTCGATTCTCGCTGGAAACGGCGTTCTTTCGAGTCCTGGGTGTTAACAACAATGGATGCCAATTCATGGATGGGGCCATCAATTCAACTAGAACTGGCATCTATGGTTGGGGGGTTTGTTTTTTTGTTTTTTGAAGGTTTGTTTTTTTCCCTGCTGAGTTTTGTTTCTGGATGCAGGTGGTTTTTTCTCAGCCTTTTCCAAGAATATCCTGCCAATTGAATGCGTGGGTGACTGCCGGTTTGAGCAAATGGCTGATGGGGCCCTCCAAATTGAACGACGTAGAAATCGATGGCGGCCAGGTTGGAATGGTCAACCCTAAGTTTTATATAAGCTTTTTTTTTTCTTCTTTTTTCTATCCATTAGTTTATCTTTTATTAACAGTTGTGAGGGTCTTGTGCCCTCCAGCATATATGCAACCCTATGATGCGTCGAATTATTTACTCAAAATTTGAGAAAACCATAAAGTGGTTTGAACAGGGGCAAAAGATAAAGATCCTCTCAGAAAAATTTCTGTTAATTAAATTTTACTGCGATGCGATGATTTTCAGAGATTTTCCCCCTGTTTTATTGACCATAAGACCACTTTTTTTTTTCTTCCCAAAAATAGAAATTCAACGGGCCCCCATCATTGGGTGTTCGTCGAATCCAATTTCGTTTGGGTAGCCCTCCTTTCTGTTTTGTTTTTCTTTTCTCGTTTAGTTTTTTTCTTTTCTTTTTTTCTGGGGGGGGTGCATGAATATTCAGGAAAAATTGGTGGGTGTGTGAAGGTTGCGCCTGGTCATGGGGTGGCTGTGGAGCGCTGTCGATATCTGGAGCAAACCGGATGCGCCGCTTGCTGTATCAACAGTTGTAAAGTTCCCACCCAGGTCAGTCCTCCTTGAAAACACTTGAATTGAAATTATGTTTGTTTTTTTGGGGGGGGGGATTTTTTGTGGTGTGGGAAATGTTGCTGGGTGGTAGAGTGCTGCAGTTGTGATCAGATGCATGTAATTCGTTGAGTTTTTTCTAGTTTTTTTTTTTTTTTTTTGGGGGGGGGGAGTTACTTCTTATCTGTACATTAAGACGTGAATGTATTGGCCTTTGATCCATGATCCTTTTTTTTCAGGAGTTTTTTGTCAAAGAAATGGGGCTCCCTCTGACGATGACTCCAAACTATGAGGATTTCAGTTGCCAGTAAGTTTACCGATTTGTCACCATACATGACTAATTAAAGGTACCATTTTTGCCTTTCTGAAAAAAAAAAGGAAACCACAAGACTTGGTCATCCTTCAAGGATGATGTTTTTTTTCTTTTTCACAAAACAGGAAAAAAAAAACAAGACGAAGAGTTCGTCATGGCATTTCGTTGCCTGTTGAGTTTCCGTTCCCCCCCCACAAAAAAAAAAAAGAAAACAAAGAAGATAGAAGCCTGGTTTTCAGCAAACCTGAATGGAACGGTGCCAGCTTTCCGAAATGTGCATGTTTTCTTTTGATAATCGCTCATTTTTCGTTGCTTTTCTTCCCTTTTCCCTCAGATTTTCGTTTGGCCTGACTCCACCCCCTGAAGCTGAGGATGAAGTTTTTGCCACTCCATGTTTCACCCAATGCCCCACGAAACGTCGAATCCAACACGATTGCAAAGGAATTCAACCAAACCTGCCAGAGCCAGAAGCTGACTGACCTATGTGGTGGTTACATAATCCCTCCGAGCACTCCCCAGGTTTGTAAAACAGGGGGAGCAACCAGAAAAATTATTCTTTTTCGGGGGAGTTGCATATTTTGTGAATTGAGGAAGTGTCGATACGTGTGCGTGTGTGTATTTTGTAAATTGAAGAATATATGTGTGTGTGTGGTTGCTTGAATTTTCTTGGCAAAATGTGCGATTTGGTGCCGGTTGTGAGGATTGTGAATTTGGGATCGGGAAAAAAAAATGCATTAAAATTGCTACATTTTTTTATTTTATTGTTTTTTCAAACATATTGCTTCAGGTCAGTAAACTGCTTGTATGTAAAAATCATTTTGGTTTCCCTTCACAGATTTTTTTTACAGTAAAAAAGCCTAGGCGAATGGAAAGCAAGAATTCCTCGGCGAATTCTGTTTTTGCATGAATACCCGAAAAGCCCCTATTATGAACCATGATTCATTCACATTTATTTTTCAGCTGAAAAAAACTCAACAGGAAGCAGACAGATTGCATTCGTTCATTTTTTTTCAGCTGAAAAAAACTCAGGATTGCAAGTTGTTTCATCTTCGATTTGTGTTTGCCCCCCCTATTTCAGGCTGGCTTTCCGAATTCCAAACGATGAAGGCGAACGTAGAAATAACCAATGATCCTAAATTTTATTCAACTTTGATTCGAAAAAGGATTGGAAATGCACTTGAATAGGAATGGAAACTATCATGATGAACATTGAAAGACAACTGACTGAAACCAGCCAGTCATCTATACGTAAGATTTTTTTCTAGATTTTTTTTTTTCTGGAAAGGAGTGCCATTGGACCTCCTGCTTGTCCCGACTTCCACCAGAAATTTCAGCAGAAAGGCAATTCTGAATTCTGTGTGCAATGCAAAAAAGAAACAGTCTTCCATCGTAAAAACTCACTCCAAAAAATTGTCGACCTCCAGCCCCCAGAGGAGGGGCAAGAAAAACAAGATGGACTTTACATATATTTCACAGCATCCTCTCACTCTCACACTTTTCCCTCCCTCCAAAAACGAAAAAGTCACACTTTCAAAAACAAGACTAAATATGTTGTCGACCCAATCCTCATCACCTTTGTTTTTTTCCCCCCCTTTCTTGGTTTCTTTGTCAAAAAAGTATGCCCATGGCAAAATCATCATATGGCAGAACGCCAATGCTCACCCCCCATTTCCGAAGAGTTTCCACCGAATCTTTCATTTTTGGGGAGGGCATTCACACCAAACGCATTCAAACTGTTTCTGATATTATCGCTAGGCCTGGATTGACCAAAACCGCCTCCACCTCCAAACACACCGAGACTTTGGACAGCATTTTGACCTCCTGTGCCCAACACCCAACCATTATCCCCATTCCCCCCACCTAAACCAATCGAGGAGGTCCCTAAAGACCAGTCAAACGTCTCAACTGCTTGCGGCGCTACATTCGATTGCATCGATGTCAAGAAGTCCATCTGGCTTGCAGGGTTCTCACCACCCCGACCAATCATGTTCGGCGGAGGTCCCCTGCTCATCATGTTCGGCGGAGGTCCCCTGCTCATCATGTTCGGTGGAGGTCCCCGACTCAACATATTCGGCGGAGGCCCTCGACCGCCGATCATGTTTGGGGGAGGTCCCCGACCTGGCCTCGGACCTCTACCTCTCATCGAGGGCATAGGTGCAGGTCGCTGAGGAGGTTGCAAAGTGCCTGGCTTGAAGGGTGACCCAGGGGACGGGGAATTCATCGATCCAAAACCCGGAGGGCTGCTCTGCCCGCCACCAAACGGATTGGGTTGTCCAGGAAGGCCAGGCGACGTCACGAAAGGGTTCAGCTGCTGAGGGAATTCTTGCTGGGAGGGTGGCATCGCCCCGAAAGGTGGAGGTTGACCAGGCAAACCCAGAGATGCTCCTCCTCCGGAAGAATTGAATCCCTGCGAGTTCAGCCCGGGGGGCTGTGACGGTGGGTTGAATGCTGGAGACGCGAAACCGGGGGGTGCCCTCCCTGGGGAATTCATTCCTTGATTTGGCCTCAAACCTGGAGGGCCCCCATTAAACTGAGGCCCATCCATACCTGAGCCAGGCCTCATGTTGGGGGGTGGACCTCTGCCAGTGGTTCTCAACCCTGGCCCTCCCATTGGCCGCATCTGAGGTCTCATGTTCGGGGGGGGACCTCTTCCTGCTGTCTGCAAGGGGGGGGAGGGGCCTCCACCCCCCTGACCATCCCTCATGCCAAAATTCGGTGGTGCGGAGTTCATCGGTTGCAACGACCTGGAAGGGCCCCCCCAGCTGTCGCTGCTGAATTGCTCGACGGTTGAGTGGCCTCGTTGGTAGCCTTGCGTCCATCCCGATGCCCCCCCCCATGAATCCCCCCCTCCTCCTCCTCCTCCTTCATCCCAAGCAACCCCCCCTCCTTCTTGCACACCGTTATTGATCATCTCCACGCATTCTTGGTACAAGGCTTTGGCGTTTTCGATTCCTGATTTTCTAGCTTCTTCTGCAGAGGCCGTCGAAGTTACGCACCCGCCGGGGGGTAGTTTTCTCGGAGTCGCGAAGAACATGTCGTGGATCAATCGAACGATTTGAAGGGCTTTGGCAGGTCCAGGGTTTTCTCCGTACGACAGGGTTTTCGTCAGGGATGTAAGAGCTTCCAGCTGGACCTGAACGATAAGAATTTCAAGAAAAAAAAAGGGTAAAAATGAGAATTTGATGAGCGACAAAAAAGAGGGGGGGGGGGATTAGTAGTTGGTGTGCCCGTAGCTTTTGTTCACCCCTAACGGGTGGACAGAAAATAAAGATATTATATATATATTTTTTTTTTATTTTTTTATTTTTTTTCCTGGTGTTGGGTTGTGGTTTCTTTCAAGTTGTTTTAGTATGCATCTTGGAAAAAATAAATTAAAAAAAAAAAGAAAACACTACTAAAAAGAAGATTTTTCGTACCCTCAGCATCGGATTGAACCCCTGATCCGTGCATGATTTTTCATTGTCCAGGCCGATCGACAGCACCATCATGGAATTCCACGGAGGCTTGTCTTTCACCACATACACCCAAGTATCCTCCAGATCGACTTCCAGAAAATATTGCAGCACAGTTGCGAAGGGGCCTTCCAGAATGTCCAACCCTCGATTGACGAGATCTTCCCAATCGCCCCTGACCCCTCTGTTTTGGACCTTGGCCAAAAGATCTCTGGTTTCGGCGATAAACGGATATTCGGCCAAAGCCCGTCCCCCCCTGCCCCCCCTTCCTCTTCCACCATTTCCTCTGTATCGACCCCCACCTCCACCGAATCTATAAAAATGAACATAAAACAAACGGTTGGTATTGTCAGCTTTTCAATTCTGGCCATATCAGGGGCAGACATGACTTCATGTCTTGGATTTCCTGTTTTGCTTACAAGAAATAATACCATTATTTTCATTACTCAGTGTCTGTGTTTTCCCCAGGATGGGCTGATCGATTCGACCCAAAAAAGATAATGCACAATGATTTATATGCTGGAATGCTGCAATTAATGGAGCAGGTTGGAAAAAACAAAGTGTGGGGTGAACCGAATTCGAAACAATCAATCCGAGCAAACTTAACCAAAAAAAAAGAACTTAGAAAAATAATAAGGCGACCTGGAACGTATGGGCAAGACGCTTATCGCTTCATTCTCCCACACAAAGAGGTTAGTTTCCTCTACAGACGAGCTAACGCTCACCTTAGCCATTAAATCGAGTTCTACGGGCGAGAAAAGAAGCCAAAGAGCGTCGAAGGGAATATATATATTCCTTTCATACACCCATTATGTGAAAAAAACATAGTCGTCGCGTCCCGCACCAAACATTCACACTCTAAACTAGTCGACCAAACATATCGATACAATCTGCGCGGACGTCGTCCAGCCGAAAGACTGGGAAAGGGTACAACGAGCCGAGCGAATCACCTCGACATTTTCCCGTCCCGTATTCGAGCTCAAGCGTCCAGGACGTAGAGATTCCTTTACATAAACTCCAAGAAGAAAAGCGTGCGCTCCCTGGAAAAAGCGATAGCACTGAGCGAGGGCTGAGTGGGAATATAAACAGTGTCGGGATACAAAAAACAAGGGCCCACGATGAGCATTGTTGAAAAGTTGATTTTATTCACCTCCTGCCCACCTGTACGACAAGATAAAATTAGCACCAATGCATCCCCCCTTTCCCTTGATGAAGAAGGAAGAAAGAGCAGATATGAAACTGGCTTTCTTGAACGAGATGGGCTGAGCATTTCAGCGAGCATCCTTTCGCGCGTCAAGAAATAAGCACCGCGTGGGGGCGATTGCCGCCGTCAGCCGCCAGAAACTGAAAGATGGTGATCTGCGATCCCTCCAACTCTCCTCTTTGGAAGAAAGGATGCGTAAAATCGTCGATGTCGAGACATCCTATCCTTCCCGAGTGGGGGTGCTACTGTTGACCGGGGGGGGGGGTCCCTTCCACATGAACGAATGCAATCGTCAGGCTCGGTCTCTGACAGATCGTGGCTTGCATGCTGGCAAGTATAACATAACATAATTACACGCGAAGAAGCCACCCAGCTTCTATTACGTTGTGTGGATCGCAAGGCTCAAGTGGCTGAGAAATGTCATCGTTTGGGGTTTGATTTTATCTGTTTTGCGGCCGAGTCTTTTGGCGGGTTTTCTTCGGACAGTGGTCATTTGATTCGTTCTTTATCCCGCGCAGTTGCGACTTGTCAAGATCTCCCGGTTTCAGTTGTTGTTGAAAGAGCGTGGCAGCAGCTCTCTCTTTCTTTACATCGGCCTCAGGGTAACGCTTTTTTGGAGCGATCTTCTTTGTCGTTTGATTCTTTTGCTTTTGATCGAGGGTAGACACAGTATTGGGTTTGAGGTTGATGGATTGTGGACATAAATACGGACTTGTGTAATTAGCTTCTATTACCTTGATGTCACTGTTTCGCATCCTTTACAGCAAGCCACTTTGGCTCGGGCTACTCGCGAAGCGGGGGCGGGCATTTTACGTTGTGTGGATCGCAAGGCTCAAGTGGCTGAGAAATGTCATCGTTTGGGGTTTGATTTTATCTGTTTTGCGGCCGAGTCTTTTGGCGGGTTTTCTTCGGACAGTGGTCATTTGATTCGTTCTTTATCCCGCGCAGTTGCGACTTGTCAAGATCTCCCGGTTTCAGTTGTTGTTGAAAGAGCGTGGCAGCAGCTCTCTCTTTCTTTACATCGGCCTCAGGGTAACGCTTTTTTGGAGCGATCTTCTTTGTCGTTTGATTCTTTTGCTTTTGATCGAGGGTAGACACAGTATTGGGTTTGAGGTTGATGGATTGTGGACATAAATACGGACTTGTGTAATTAGCTTCTATTACCTTGGATTGTTTGGAACGTGGCGGCGGCCCCCTCCACAGGCTCTTCAAGGTTCGTTCGTCATTTCTGATGTTGATCCGGCCCTGTCTGAGGCGGAGATTCTTGAGGGCATTCACTCCCATTCTTTGTTTCCCTCCACTGCCCCTGTTCGCGTGTTCCGCATTCCTCGACCGGGGGTTGCTGTTAAGGATTGCAAGGTGGCGGATGATCGTTCGCGGTCGGTCGTGGTTAATACCACGGTGGATCTTGCTATGCGTGCGCTCTTGTTGGGTCGGTTGCCGTTGGGCTACACCCTTTGTCCCCTGAGGCCGGATCGTCGTCGTGGGCTTCAATGCCATGTGTGCAAACGCGCTGGTCACACTGTTGGCGAATGTCGTTCACCTATGGCTTTCAAATTGCGCCAAGATCTTCATTTGGCTGATGATGTGCCCCTTTCTTCCTCCCTTCTTCCGCCTACCACCTCCTCATGAGCGCCCCCGAGGAAGGACGAGTCCCCGGATCCAACGTCTATTTTTGTCCCGTACCTACATGTTCTCGGCGAAGGCGTGGTTGGATGAGTGTGTCAAGCTTACACTCGCACATCAATGCGGTACACATTGGCGATCTTTCCTCTATACCTCAAGAGTATTTGGCTCAGTGGAACCGGATTGCTTGTCGTCGCTGCCAATGTGTTCACTCCAGGATTCGCTCGTGCCGTTCCCGTCTTCCCCAAGGGCCGACCCCCCCCCCCGTATCCTCTCCCCATGTTCCCCCTGGCTCCGCCCTCCCGCCTCCCTCCCCCTCTGCCCCCCCGCTTCCCCCCGGACCATCTCTCCCGGCTCCCCAAGGTGCCGCCCCCTCAGTCCCCCCCGGATCAGCTCTCCCTGCTCCCCAAGGTGCCGCCCCCTCAGTCCCCCCCGGATCAGCTCTCCCGGCTCCCCAAGGTGCCGCCCCCTCAGTCCCCCCCGGATCAGCTCCCCCGATTCCCTCCGGTTCGGTTCCCCCCTCGCGGCCCGATGTCTCGTCGGTATCTTGGGATTCTATCCTCCGGGCCCCCAAGCGCACGATCATTCATATTCCACGGCGTGCCCGAAGAATTTGGGCGGAAGTTTTGTCTTCGGTGTTACGTGGCGTTGTCACCCAGGCGGATGACACCGCTCTGAAGCTCTTGTTCATGGTGGCTCGTTGTTGCTTGTCTCCTATTCCTCGCCATCGGCGTCGTTTTCGGGCTGGGCCGAGTATTGTTGACGCCTGTCAAGCTTGGCAAAGGGGCGACGTTTTGGAGTTGTGGGCGTCCTTTCAATCGCAACATTCAGTGGGTATCAGGGCAGAGTCCTCTTCGTCTCGTGCTATCCATAGGGCGAAAGTGCTGGCTCGGGAGGGTCAATTACGTAGAGCTGTGCAAGCTTTACAAGCGTCAGGCATTCACGATATTTCGCCGCCTGTATTGGATGCTTTGAAGGCTAAACACCCGGTGGGACCTCTACCTGATCGGGGAGATTTGCCGTCGTCGTCTTTTTCTTTTTCCGAGGAGGTGGTTTGCAATCAACTGTTCAAGTTTCCCAGGGCTTCGGCGCCGGGGCCCTCAGCGCTTCGTGCGGAGCATCTTCAGGATGCACTTCGATGTTCTGTTCCGCATATTTCTTCTCGGGTGGGGTCTTCTATTTGTGGGTTTGTCAATTTCCTTTCGCATGGGCGTTTGTCGGGTGTTCTTATGTTGCGTATGGTTACCTCGTCATTGATTCCCTTCAAAAAAAAGAACACGGCCACCGGTGTTCGTCCTATTTGCGTTGGCGATATTTTTCGTCGTTTGGTTAGTAAGTGTTTTTGTGCAAGTTTTCGGGGTGAAATGGCGGCTTTTTTTAATCCTCATCAACGCGGGGTTGCTACTTCATGTGGTGGGGAGTCTGTTGCGCACAGTGCGCGTCTTTTTCTGTCCGAACACCAAACATCTACGGATTTTGTGATTCTCAAGATTGATATGGAAAATGCGTTCAACCTTGTCGCTAGGTCTTCTTTTCTTGATGAAGTTTATACTCATTTTCCTGATATGGCTGCATGGGTTTTTTCCACATATTCTCAGCCATGTCCTTTAGTGTGTGGGGATGTTTCTCTGGACAGTTATATTGGGGTACAACAAGGTGACCCTCTTGGCCCTTTTTTATTTTCTTTGGGCCTTGAGACCGTTCTTCGAGAGGTTCGTGTTACCTCTCATATTCCCCTCGATTTATGGTATCTTGATGATGGTTCGGTGGGAGGGCCAATTCGTGATGTTCAGTATTTTTTCCAGTCCTTGTGTCAGTTGGGTCCTAGGCATGGGATCCATGTCAATCAGTCCAAATGTGAGTTATTTTGGCCACGGCCTCCTTCCGTTGATTCTTTGCCTTCCAATATTCAAAGATCTTTCGGTGATTCTTGGGGTGCTGATCTGTTGGGAGTTCCTTTTGGTGCCGAAAGTTGGGTGCGTGGTTTTATGAACAAACGGTTTACTACAGTGAAGGATTTACTTGATCAGCTTCCGGGGTTAGGTGATTCCCAATTGCAATTTCATTTTCTGAAGTCCTCTTTAGGGGCCTGCCGGGTGGTTCATATTTTGCGGTGTACTCCGCCATCTTTGTTTGATTCTGTTCGGGAGTTCTTGGAATGTTTTGACACTTTGTTGCGGCAGTCCTTGGAAGAGCTTTTTTCTTTGTCGGTGTCCCCTTTGGCTTGGATTCAGTCTAGTCTCCCGATCCGGGTTGGTGGTTTGGGTCTTTCGTCTGGGAAATCATTACACGCAATTGCATATTTTTCTTCTCTCCATTTCTCTCGTCATCTGTTGTCGGGTCTTTCGGGTGTTTCTTTTTCGGTGGATCATTCTATGTGGAGCATGGCAGCTGTGCAACTTGACGCGTTTTTGCCGCCGGTTGCTGTTTGCTCCCCACACGAATGGTTCGAGAAGGAGTCGGTTACTCAGAAGGAACTGACGTTGTTGGCTGGTCAACGGCGCTGGGATGAATTGTTGCCTTCAGGCCGCCCAAGGGATGAAGCTCGGTTGCGCAGTTTGACGTTACCATATGCAGGAGCATTTTTGTCGGCTTTGCCTAACCAAGCTTTGGGCACGGAGTTGTCATCTGCTGTCTTCAATGTGTTACTTCGGTGGAGGTTGGGTGTCCCTATCTATGGTGAGGGGGATCATTGTCCTTTGTGCCATGTGGAAATGGATATTTTTGGAGACCATGCGATTTCTTGTAGTGTGGGCGGTGCACGATTGATTCGTCACGACGCTGTTCGTGACACTTTGTTTCAAATTGCTCGATCGGCTGGGGCGCATCCACGCTTGGAGATGCATGTGGATTCTTCGTTTGCGCGCCCGGCGGATGTTTTCATTCCATTATGGCACCATGGAAAAGCATGCGTTGTGGATGTTACGGTTGCTCACCCTTTACAACAATCAACGTTGGCTGGTGCTATTCGCGAAGCAGGTGCTGGTTTGCGTCGTTGTTTGCAGCGGAAGGCAGAGGTGTCGTCACGTTGTCATGAGTTGGGTTTGGACTTTGTTTGCTTTGCGGCCGAGACCTTTGGGGGGTTTTCTTCTGATTGTCAGCTTTTGGTTCGTTCTTTCTCTCGGTCGTTAGCAATTATTCAACATCTCCCGTTTTCAGTGGTGGTAGAACGGGCATGGCAGCAGCTTTCTCTTTCTTTGCATCGATCGCAAGGGTTTGCTTTTTTGGAGCGCTGCCCCATTCATGTTGATTCATTTTCTTTTGATAGGGGCTAGACAGTTGTATGTACCTGGGATTTATATTTGTGAATAAAAACGGACATGTGTAATCAGCTTCTATTGCGGAAAAATGTACACCAATGTGAACAGACGAATGTTACGCTGGCAAGTATACGCTCGGATCGAAAAACCATGTGCATGTGTGTTTGAATCGATGCCCAGAAGAAGCGCCTCTCCACAAGTGGAGGACCCCAACGAGTTATGTGTGGCATCGTCTTAGATCGCGAAGGCTGATGAGCGGATCCGCTCAAGGGATGCGACTGGTGTGGTTTGTCAGCAGTTGAACCAGCTGTTGCCCTCACTTTTCAAAAAATCCGCAACGCTGCCGCAAAGATTTTTGCAGATTAAAAGCTAAAGCGCGCGAAAAGAGAATCCACCCCTCCCCCATCTTTGCCTTCCTATTAAATATTGAATCGAGGTGAAGCTCGAAACGGGGGGACGACCCGGAAAAAGCGGGGGCCGATGGGGCGATCATCCCGAGTGATTTTCGCGGTGCTGACGGCAGGCCTCATTCTGCACGGAGCGGGTTACGTAAGAGGCCAGGAGGACTTCCAGGAATTCGAAGGATATCAGGGATATCAAGGTGGAGGCACAGATCAGGGGGACGAGGGATATCAAGGTGGCGGCGGATACCAGCCATATCAGGGATATCGAGATGGAGGTGCAGAGGAGGGGTACCCAGGAGAGGGTCAATTTCAAGATCAAGAAGATTTCGCAGATCCACCCCCACCCCCTCCTCTGTCCCCTCCTGAAACGAGATTTCAACAAAGTCCATCTGATGGAGGGCCCCCTCCTGAAATGCGATTTCGACCAGATCCACCTGATGTAGGCTTTCAGGGTGAAAGGAATCAGGAGGAAAGGGAGGATGAGGTGGAGGATGAGCCTGACCCAGCAGACGTCTATTTCACTGAACTCCAGCAGCCACAAGATTCTCAAGGGCCCAATAATGTTTTGCAACCTCAGGAGCCGGCGTTCTTGCCTGAGGCTGCAGAAGAACCGGAGGACACATTTGGACCTCAGGGGTTTTTAACTCCTTTTTTCCAGCCCCAGCAACAGCCCTTTGAGCAGCCCCAACAATCTCCACTTGATGCATTTCAGCCCGAGGCACCACCAGAACAGCCACCAGTGGTCGCATTCCAGCCTGAGGAGCAGCCAGTGGAGGCACCGGGGGGTGCATTTCAGCCCGAAAGAACTCCAAGTGGCAGTTTCGGATCAGATTCAGGAGGGCAGGATCCATCAAGGACTGCATTCCAGCCAGACGATCAACCCTCCGAGCAACCCACAGAGCCTCCAACTTCTATATTCGACTTCGAAAGCCAACCCTCGGAACCACCTCAGGAGCCTCCAGCTGATGTTCCACCCCCAGATGCAACCCCACCCAATATCTTTGAGACTCAACAGCCTCCTGGTGACAGCACTCCGCCTGATGTCTTTCAACCAGAGGAGTTTCCAAGTGAAAATCCACCAGAAGAGATGCTACCTGGTGCACCTGAGCCTGGAGATGCCCCCGGTGAGGGCTTGCAGCTGCCAGAAGAGACCTCACCCAACATACCTCAGCCAGGAGAACCTCAGCCAGGAGAACCTCAGCCAGGAGAACCTCAGCCAGGAGAGCCCCAGCAGGGAGAATCCCAGCAGGGAGAGTCCCAGCAGGGAGAATCCCAGCAGGGAGAGTCCCAGCAGGGAGAGTCCCAGCAGGGAGAGTCTCAGTCGGGAGAACCCCAGCCGGGAGAATCTCAGCCAGGGGAGCCTTCCGGAACTGTTTCTGAACCTGGAGTGCCACCAGCTGCTGAACCCTCAACTCCGCCCAGCGATGTGTCTGAGGGAGGGACAGACACAAACGAGGCATCAGGTGAAGCTCTACAAATAAATAATCCTCACGTATTCTTTCCAAATCCTTGTTAATAAACCATGCTGACTGTACGTTGGGGTGTCCCGCAAGAATCTTAAAGCTTGAATGGAGGTGGTTTTCCAAAACTACTTAGTTTGAACACCCACTCTCTGATATGCCAGAAACAACAGCTCAGGAGCCAGCAACTGAAACAGCCAATCCAGAACCTGCTCCTATCCCTAGTTCAGAACAGGGGCAACAGAGCGCCTCAGTACCTCAGACGGAGAATGGGGCGCCATCGAGTTCTGACGGAAGCACCCCTGTTGGAGAGGGTGGTGGAACCTCCGAGGCTCCAACCGCTGAGGGTTCTGCACCTGGAGCTGAGACTGGTGTTCCAAATTCAGAGAATCCTTCACAGGGTGCTCCTGAAGCAGAAAACGGGGTGCCTGGTGAAAGCAATGGGGCGCCATCAGTAGAAAATGTCCCAGATGCTGAAAATGGGGTGCCGCCCAGTGAAGGAGATGCTGGGGGGCAAGATGTGAGTCCAGATGCAGAGTCCATCTCCCCTTCAGCTGAAACCACCCCAGGTGATTGAGAAGAACAGGGGAGCATGCCAGATTGCAATTGGCTTTTCCAGGGTTTTTCACCAGTTTTCAAGAAGTAAAGAAAAGGAATGATATGGGATATCAACATGTTGAAGGGTTTCCTTGCAGATATTGAAAGTGCCGCACCAAGTGAGGAGGGGGATTCCCCGTTTGCTGCTCCAGCCCCTGAAGTGGAAATCAACGAGGAGACGGTGGTGGAGGTCCAGGAGGCTGTGAAAGAAGCAAATGTTGAGTTGATCGTGGATGTTCTCACGGAGCCGACCCAAACCGTCCCCACCTTGGCCAAAGGATTCACGTTTGAGCCGCAGGAGAGGGAAGTCATTCTGAGAAAATCTGAAACCAAGGTGGAAAGGGAAAAGGATCCGGACGTTGTGTCTATGAAAGGCATTGCTCAAGCAGTGGCCGAAACAAACGATTTCAAAAAGCTGGCGAGGGTGATGGTGCTGTCGGTTTTTCCCAAAGGTGGGAGTGGAATGAATGATATACCAAAGCAGTTGCATTTTATTTGACTACCCCCCCCCCCAACACACACACATTCCCTGCTGTTCCACCCCCCCCCCCCCCCCAAAAAAAAAGAAAAGAAAAAAAGAGAAGAAGAAAAACTGGCCTGATTGCAGAGCTGTGGCTGGTCTATGTTGAGGGGAATTTTTTTTTCAGCCCTGACGTAGGAAACAATCCAAAAAAAATATTAGTCATATCACTCAGTCTTTTTTTTTTTTTTTTCCCTACAGGCAATAATACGGTGCTGAAAGAGCTGGAAGAGGTCCTGAAAGACGAGGACCTCATCAAAGAAATAATTGCAGCAGATCCAACAACAGACGTAAGTTTCCAATAACACTTGACAGCACCATTCATACCAAACAAGTAACAATCCCCCTCCCTTCAACCACCACGATTTCATGAAATTTCAACAAAAACAGTATGGATGTTATATATATATATATATATATATCCATTTTTTGAAGTCAAAAACCAGAAAAAGTAGAGGAGCAGTTGTGGTTTTTTTTTTTTTTTTTTTGCGTTGATGTTTTATTTCTGTACCACAGTTTCTACCCACGAGCGGCCGGAGACGATTGAAATGCGAGGCTTGCACTCCGGCGAATTCTCTGGTGTGCGCGCATTGCTGGGCAGCTGATCTGTGTGCCCCTTTCCATTGGTGCCCCCCTGCTCCAGGCAAGAGGAAAAAAAAAGAGGAAGACCCCCCCCTGGAAACCAGTCTTGGAGAAAATTTCGATGCTGTCGGGGATCTTGACGAAACCGCATTAAGCAACCTTATTTCGACCCCCTCCCTTTCGATTGTCGAGATCGATGACCCATAATAATGGAAAGAATCGAAAAAAAAGAAGAAAAATCGGCATGCCAATTTTTGACTGTTTTTTTTACAGATTCATTTTGTGGCTTAGGTTTGTTTTTCAAGTGAAACCACAGCAAGGTGGTGATATTTTTTGGCATGAAGTGCTTCAACAAAGTGGGAGTTGATTTTAACCCATGGATATTATTTATATATATATTTATGTTTGCAGTATTTTGGTATGTTTTGGTATTGTAGTTTTTTCGGTACATCCTGATTGCTTGTAGTTTTATCGACAGGGAAAGGTAGCGCCGAGTAGTGAAAACCATATGCGTAACCACAAAAAAAGGGGGGGGGTCTTTTGAGGTGGTGGGGGGGAGAGGATAACCAAGCCCCCTTCCAGAAACAAAAAAAGTGCTTCTCTCTCATTAAAAAAACACCTGGGATTTTTTTTCTTCCCGTAATGATGTTTTTGGACATCCCTCCTCCCTCTTAACCCCCCCCCCCTTTTCCTTCTTCGTCAAGACAGGGAAAAAAAAAAAGGCAGCTCCGTGGAGTTGCATTTCCCTGGTTGCACCTGGGTAGTGAGAGTTGAGGGGGGGGGGAAATGGTGCTCCAAGCAAGACAGTAGTGCAAGTGTTTTATTTCGTTCTTTTTTAATTTAGCTGAGCGGATGGTGGTTTGATTGTATAGTACTGGTTGAAGACGCATAGATTGCATTTTTGGAAAGCGTATTATTATGGCTCCAGATGAGTTAAAATAGTGGATGGGTGGGTGGGGTTGTATTTGTGGGCATGACAAATTATCGGAATCGTTGGGTGGAGGGTGGGTTGATGTTTGCTTCATTCTTACATTGTTTGTAAATCGCACCGAATCGTCTTTTGATAAGAGTGGGTAATCGGCTTTTTTTTTCCCGCTAAAAATTATTATTACTGTGCAGTGAGAGAACCCAAGTACTCTGCTCGTTTACAGCTGTCCATTGTGTGAAAAAAAGGCGTATGGGTGATTGAACAAGAGGTTTTTTGAACGGAATAGTATAAAAATATACTTTTTTTTTTTAGTATTCGAAATTGCCATAGAAAAATACCAGAAAGGGGGATTTTGCCTTTTCTTTTCGACCAAAATTCAGTGGGAGGGCAATAGGAGTCGGTAACAATAACAATAATTACATATTGCCTGAGGGGCCACTTGCCCCTATCGCAACCAATGTTCGAGACAATAAAAATTAATCCTTCAATGTAATAGGAGTCAGTAAGACGAGAAATGAATTATATATATATATATATATATATCTTATATATGTTCAGATATATCTTATATATATCTTAACATATTATCTTTATATTTATATTCTGTGAAGTTCGCCATTATCGTCGATCTGTGGGATTCGCGGTCAGATCGGAAAGGTAGGGGATTTCTTCTTCTTCGGATTTTTCACAGAGATCCGAAAAAAAACACAAAAAACGTGTGTCTTACAAGCCTTGAAACGGATAATGCTCATACAGCAATAGCCCCTTGGGTCCTCAACCAGTTTCTGGCACAACTAATGTAGTTTCTGGCACGACTAATGTAATCAATCGAGCCTCATTTCGCGGAGCATTTTTGTTAATTAATCGAATTAACTGCTTTTCCTTATACTGACTCACATCACTTTCCATCCATTCTTGATTCTGTATTCAATGTTGGATTGAAGCCAAGACAACCAGTTGCCCCCTCAATCAATTCAACAGTCACAACCAGAATATATTTCGACGACCCATTTGGAATGTTCAACAACAATAAGAATAAAAAACCTATTCCTAAGATTCCTAATGATAAGATCATAATAAGAGGTGGAAATTTGACATGAGATCGTAGACAAGCTTCGGTAAAAATTTTAGGCCATCGGAACTGTTGTTAAACCAGGTTGATAAAGGGGGAGTTGTGAGTATAGATGGTGGTATGGGACATTAATCTGTATGATCGGCACGATTAGAGCCATTTCCGAAGGAAGTGGCGTTTCGTCTAACGACAGAAACTAGACCTGCGTTTTTCTGGCAAGTGGCGTTTCGCCTGAACAGTTAGGATAAAAGGGAACTTCGGGAAGGAAAGAGTAGAGTGTTTGTAAAAGACTGGTTATACAAGGATCGGGTTGGAAAGTCCCCGATCAGGTCTCGCCTATACACAACACGTTCGCGTCCCCCCTGCGAACGAGGCAATCTGCAAGCACGACTGCACACTCTATCAACATGGTTTCGGAGCTCCGTAAGATTCTGATGAAGCACAAGCACGTAACAACGCTGGTCGCGTTCCTGGTACTCACTGTTTTGGAAGCAACACCGCTTACTGATAAGGAGGTAGTTGCGCAGCTGAGTGACCACCAGGAGATCACCAAAGAACACAAAAAAATACAAAAACAGGTGGAACTATTACGGGCAGAGTGGACGGATCTAGCAGCTGCTAAGAACAACAACCTCCGGCCACCCAAGCCTACGCCACCTCTGGAAGAAACACCGAAGAAGGAGATAACTATTCAAAGGTCGACAGGAAGCGGATTTTTCGCCTGGCTACGACCCCGCGAAAAAATTTATGTGATCGAAGGGTGTTCGTCAGTCTTTTGCTGCGTGCGAATGGTGGTCGGCGTAGTCTCTCACCTGCTCGAGAAAGCTTTACAAGCAACCGTCGCTTTTTTCGTCGATCCAGTGACGACCATACATGACGTCTGGGATCGTCTGCAGGAGATCACGCAAGATGGTGCGATTTGGATTTCGCAGGCGCTGGGTATCTTGCTTTTTGTCGGTCTGTTGAACCTGTTTGCATATTGCTATCTCTACATCCAACACGTTTTGGGATTCCTAAAAAAAGGTTTTACGCTGCTGGAGCGCATCCCTCTTTGCCGTTTGGTAGTGATGGTAGGAAGCAAAGTTTGGCGCCTACTGAAAGTCACACTTCAGGAACCTCGGGTGGATACTGCGAGGGACCAGGAGTTCAAGGAAATGAAAGCAACACTGGCGGATTTACTTAAACGAAATCAAGCCGACAACGACAAAAGGTGCACAAAGTGCGGAAAGTTTGGCCATGTCGCCAGGCACTGTCATTCACAACGTCCACTGAGAGCAGACCCACCCTCCGATTGGAGAACATCCCAGCCGAAGGTGCATGCAGTCGGAGATGGTGAACTGATCGCGCCTAAGCAGACACACCTTCACACCCCGATTACATTGAATGGTGTGACAATCACTAAGTGTCTCATTGACACTGGCGCAGAGGCTAACATTATCCCACTGGCTGATTGTATTCGCCATGGCTTTGCTTATGAAAAAAGTTCTAAAGAGGACACTCTCATTGGATTCAATGGTTCCAAATCACCAAATGCAGGAAGTGTTACTATGGAAGCGTCTGTTGGACCTATGACTCAGCCAGCCCAGATTCCCTTCAAGATATCTGCAAACGTTGGGCAGGTGATTCTGGGCTACCCAGGATTGCAACAAGTGGGATTAACGATCAACTGTCAGTCTGGAGAGCTGGTGAATAATCAAACAGGCAAATGTGTCAGATGCACAGTTGTCAGAAGATCACCTCCAAAAAACTACTAAAGCCCCCGGAAGGGGGCACACTGACCCTGACTCAGCTCTGGCCACTGGAATCTGGCCCAGGGATATTATCCAGGACCAATGACACACTCACCGTACTGGCAGGCAAGTCACACTTCATACCTCCTCTCACCTGGAAAATGCTCTATTTACCATTCAGCATGTCGGTCATTGGAGGAGTCACCATCACCTCGGCCATCCATCGTACGGGAATCACCTCTGGAATCAGCACAACCGCAACAGGACACCTGCGAGTTGAGGTGTACAACAGTACCACGGAAGTACTTCATTTCACTCCCAGGTCGCAGATGATCCATCTGGCTGGCCTGTCAGACTGGCACATACGGAAACTGGAGTCGCCACCAGAGGAATACACTGTCGCCACCCTGACATCATACCCAGAAACTGCGATCGATGCTGAGACTATTCAAAGGGAGGTGTGCGAGCGCTACCCTGATGTCGGCGACCTCAGCGAACACCCCATCATTCCACCGATGGCCCAGCTTCAAGTCGAACTGAGGGATCTTCCCCATGTCACACCTACTGAAAACGGAAGTCGGACACAGTATAGCATGGACTCAGTGGCGGACAGGCGAGTCGTACAAGCACTTCTGGATGAATACGAGCACAAAGGCTACATCCAGTCGGTAACACCTTCGGATTCTGTTTACCTAAATCCCCTGCTGCCTGTGCGTAAGCCTAACAACACATACAGGCTGACAAACGACTTCAGAAAGCTAAACGCTTATTTCAGACACGGATCACCTCCCAACACAGAGACCAACGACACCTGGCGTGCTATGTATGACATAGACCCCTCATGGAAATATTTCTGTCGCATCGATCTTAAAGATGCCTTTTTTTCGATCCCGATCTCCGAGGATCTGTCGAAATTCTGTGGATTCACATGGGGTCCTCGGCGCTATATCTGGAAACGCCTCCCCCAGGGCTTTTTGTGGTCCTCCGTTCTATTTGCGGAAAGGACTGCACATGTCCTGAACGGACTCAGTTGCATCCAGTATGCTGATGACATACTGGTGGGAGCCTCCAATCGACAGGAGCTGCTGGATTGCGTTTTACAGGTCTATGACCGACTGAATGAATACGGAATGAAAGTTAACAATGAAAAAGTCCTCTGGTTAACCGAGGAAGTCACATTCCTCGGCTACCGAATCAAAGCTGGGCGCTGGGATTTGGGCCCCTATTTGCAGGAAAAATGTGACCAACTTGGCCAGATCACATCGGTCAAAGATCTCCAAAGAGTGATCGGCATTATCTCATACTGTCGAAGGGCGATTCAGAATGTTGAAGTGCTGCTCGCGCCACTGCGCGCACATTTGCGTACCGCACTGGAGAGAGGCAAAGTCAATTGGGAAGTAATCACAAATGAAACGCATGCAATTGTTCGCACGACCATGCAACGGCAACGTCAGTTACTCACTACAGGTGTTACACCCAAATCTTTCACACTGGAAAGCGACTGGTCGTCAGGCTTCGCAGGGTACATGCTGTTTATGCACCCAACCAACACCCAGTACTTCGAGGCGAACGTAGTGGACATGGGCAGCGCGGTCATGGCTTTACCAACTTCCAGCTACTTGGGCGAACTAAAAGCGCTCATTTGGGCGTGCAAAAAGACGCGCGCAATGCGTGGCGACACCCACACAGACATCAAGACCGACAATTGTGCTTTGGCCTCCAAACTGCAAGCTGGTGCTATCACGACGACGGACGTCAGGGAAGCTCGCCTACTGGGTTGGTTTTTTCAAAACGAAGCACACTCAACTGTCACCTTTGTGCCTGGCTCTGATAACGTTGGTGCGGATTTACTCTCTCGCCCACACAAAGCGACCTCCAGTCACACTATCAACGCGCTGCAGCCAACTACTGAACCTATCCCCGAGGATATCTGGAACGTGATCCATCAAGGTCACCCTAGCGCAGATGGCACATGGCGACGAGCTCAACTCCTGGGTTTCCCCTATTCACGATCAACAATCGCCAGTAAGATCTGCACCTGTGCACCATGCCAACAATTTGCAACCCTCACCCTCCGCACACCTTATGGAAGCTCGCCCACACCCATGCGACCCAACGCTATCATCTCCATCGACCACATTGGGCCACTGCCTACCATCGACGGCTATCGCTATGTGGCCCTCATCATTGACCACCTCACTCGGTATATTCAGGTCACACCTACAAAAAGTACAGGAGCAACTGAGGTAGTCTCTGCCCTGCAACACTGGAACGACACTCGAGGACGTTTTCAAACCATTATGTGTGATAATGCTGCATCATTCCGCGGCAGAATTTTCAACTTATGGCTGGCTGACAACAATATCGCTTTGATTATGACGCCTCCACACCTCCACCGAGCACATGGAATATGTGAACGCGCCAACAGGAATTTCCTGGAGCGCACAAGGCGGATTCTCGCTGATGAAAAACATGGACGCTGGACGGATGTGCTGCCCCAGGCTGCTGCAGCCTGCAATGATATGGTCAATCGCATCACGGGAGACACCCCCCGCCGTTTCTGGAACGCCAGTGAAGCAGCCTGGGCTGCCGCCCACACCAACATGGCTCACTCCCGCGCTCTTGTCAACAAAACTCGGACAGGGACCCCCAAACGCTGGCGCCTAGGAGCTCAAGTGTGGATTTATGACATGCGCCACACAGGCGCGCTTCGTGGAAAGTTTCGACCTCGCTGGCTCGGACCTGGACGAATTGCCCACCAACTCTCAGAAACGAGGTGGGAGGTCAACATGCATGATGGCCGGCGTGTCACCATGCATGCCGACTACATGCGAGAATACGAACTCTGAGTTGGGTAGGTAAAAAAAAAAAAAAAAAAAAAAAAACTGTGGAAAACTGTGGGGTGCTGTGCCATAGCCATTTATCACTTTCGAACTGGCTTTGGGCTTTCTTTCTTTCCCACTTATGAAGTAACTTATTTCTTTATTTTTTTGGAACTGGATTAAGCCTGGGATTTTTCGATTTTTGATACAGCTTTTTTCGGCTTCGCACTGGGGTTTAGGTGTCGGTTTGGGCATCGACTGTTATTGGGTTTTTTATTTTTCCTATTTTCGCCCTAGTCTGGATCTCTTTCTTTTTTCGAACTGGCTTTCGCCATTTTTTTCCGCACTGGGTGTGCGTTCCTTTAAAGTTCGAACTCAATTGGGGCTGCTGGGGTTTGCTGGGTTTTGGTTTTTCTATTTTCGAACTGCAATTGGGCTTTCGCTATTGCCCAATAGGTTTTGCTTTTTCTTTTTGGGCGAGCTGCCATAGCAATTTTTCAATTTCGAACTGGATTTGGGCTTTCTTTCTTTCCCAAATTATAAAGTAACTTATTTCTTTATTTTTTCGGCCTGGATTCGGCCTGGGACTTTTCTTTCTTTTCCTTTTCGATTTAGTTTAAGCTTTCTGCAGCTTCGCTCTGGGTTTGGGGTTCTTTTTTCTTTTCTTTTTCTTCCCTATTTTTCTTTTTTTCTTTTTTTTTTTTTTCGGAGTTCTACAGCTCCAGGTGGGTGGGCCCATGTTGTTAAACCAGGTTGATAAAGGGGGAGTTGTGAGTATAGATGGTGGTATGGGACATTAATCTGTATGATCGGCACGATTAGAGCCATTTCCGAAGGAAGTGGCGTTTCGTCTAACGACAGAAACTAGACCTGCGTTTTTCTGGCAAGTGGCGTTTCGCCTGAACAGTTAGGATAAAAGGGAACTTCGGGAAGGAAAGAGTAGAGTGTTTGTAAAAGACTGGTTATACAAGGATCGGGTTGGAAAGTCCCCGATCAGGTCTCGCCTATACACAACACGTTCGCGTCCCCCCTGCGAACGAGGCAATCTGCAAGCACGACTGCACACTCTATCAACAGGAACACATCATCCTTCCTAGATTCCAGTTTCAGTGGGGATTTTATTGGTCAAAAATCATGATTTCCATGTTTTCTTTGGGGTGGTCAGAGGTTTTTGTTTTTGGACTAATTTTTGCGAGTAGGAAAAATCGCAAAAATTAGTGTCGCAAAAATAAAACACGCGAAAGTTCATGCGCGCAAAAATTACCCCATCTATGGTAATTGGAATATGGTGAAATACTGTTGATTTCCATGGTCACATTTGGTTTTTTGCTGATCCTTGTAATAGGAGAATGTCTCTCCTACACAATGTAATTGATGTTTGTTTGTTTGTTTGATTTCCATGTGATCACATGGAAACTATTGTTTTGAAAATCGATTTCAATCAGTCAAGCATTCGGACTGACGAATTCAAACCCAAATTTCCAACGACTCATTCGGAACCCCAATTCGCATGCCGCCGACATGACCTACTTTTGCTCTCTGTAAGCGTTGATCGTCCTTTCTCCCGCGTTGACTGTATCTGCAATGAATTCAGCTTCATCTTTTGACCTTACTACGATCGCTCCCTCTACCGACAGTAAGCGATGAGGTGGTGCAAACTGAAAACTAAAACTGACACTGCGGCATGTGCCAGAGTCTCGTCAGCAAAAAGGTGTTCCGGGCGGCGGCCTTGTGGTTTATAAGCAGGGTACTTCCACAATTTTTATCGCTCCATTGCCAGACGCTCTCAAGTCATACGTGCCAAGCACACAGGACAGTTCTGTGGCCTCGCAGTGAATGTCGGCCACGATGTCAAAAGCTGTTGCGTTCGCTCTGTTGGTCCTCATGGTTTCGACAGTAGGGGCGTACACCCCGTATGACCCAGGTATTCGCAGAGAGGGGGCGTCTCCTTACCGACCTGTTTTTCTCTTCCTACGATCCGTTTTGTACTTTGTTCGAGACGTCATCGTTTCTCGGGCTGGTGTCACCCAACCTCGCGTCCGTCGCTCGTCGTTTCTTTCTTATCTGTGGAACCGAAGGTTAGGAGTATGTACGCACGAACGTGGCAAAAAAATAGTGGTGAACCTGAAATGTTTCTCGACTCCGCAGACCGAAGGTGCCCGGAGTGCGGTAATGGTATTTGCACCGTCTGTGACGAGCCCTTTTCCATATGCGAAGATATAGCACGCAGGATGTGCACCGGTTTCTCGTACGCGTGGAGCCCGGACACTAATGTTCGGCCCGTAGTTTGCTGTGTCGGATATTAACATTAACCAGGCACTAGGCACTGTACAAGTGTAGACCGATCATTTTTTGCACCGAGTCCGCTCATGGACGAGTTTCTCAAGATGCGGCTCTGGACGAAGCGGATTTTGACTACTTTTAGTGGATTTTGGAGACAATCTGATTCCAGTGTGTTGTAAGGACTCCTTTCTTGGGCGTGTAACATTGGGAAAACAAGAAGCATTATACAGCGTGTAATGTTATGTTATGTTATGGAATGCGCTCTGTGGAAACCGTACGAAACGATGGACCTGAAAACTCACCTCAGACAGAAAAGGTAGTTGAGGTACTCATGAAAACATTGACGATTCATTCTCCAGCCAGGGTGTCAGTTCCAGTTTCTGACAGAATTTCGTCATGCAGAACTCGTACATGCCAACGTCCAATCCAGGAAATCTTCTTTTAACTCTTGGATGAAAAGCATGACTGCCACACCCAATTGCAACAGAGAAATTTTTGTGGCCTTACTAACAGTGTATCGTATACCTGGAGAATCTGGTTATTTCCGTTTTGTGAGGTGGTTGGAGAAATCTGTGACAAGAAAAGAACCTAACCCAACTGAAACAATATCTACCAACAATGTTGTCATGGATAGTTTAGGGATCATGGCCTGTTTTCGCTTTAATTGATTGATGGATGGATAGTTGGAACACTGAGGGGAAGCTTCACTTTACCCCACCCCACCCCACTGCATTTCAAACCCGGAGACTGATGTTTGCGAGTTTAAACCTCGGGGATATTTTTGGGACATGCTTGACTATTTGCCTTTTAAGCTTTACACTCCGTTTTCATTTCTTCTTTTTCCCTAGCCAAACCCTCACTACCAAGATGAACAAAAACATCTGTTTTGAAAAACGAGGTGGTCTATAGACAGGCCTTTCTATTTGAGGACACGCGAGGACATTGTCCTCATTTAAGGTCTTCGACCTGTCCTCATTTCACAAAGCTAAATCCAGTCAGCCGCAGACAAACACGGCCGTTTTGCGGGAAGGCGACCCTGCCCACTCACACAGTTGTTGTCCCTGAGCACCCACAAGGAAAGGAAAGGTGTTTCGCCCGGCCTCGCAACT
Organism: Bryopsis sp. KO-2023; assembly: GCA_030272585.1. Taxonomy (NCBI): domain Eukaryota; kingdom Viridiplantae; phylum Chlorophyta; class Ulvophyceae; order Bryopsidales; family Bryopsidaceae; genus Bryopsis; species Bryopsis sp. KO-2023. The sequence goes on from BSYQ01000005.1 coordinate 1,765,589, forward strand.
GTCCCTTTATTCTGTGGGCACTTCTCACGCCATACTGCGTCAAAAAAATGAGTCGAAGGTCGGGGTCACCAGCCACCAAAACGACCGTTATATGAAAGTGGAGGAGAATGTTCTGTGCTGTGCATTCTGAGGCTGAGACATAGGTGGAGCCTTTGTGGACGAAAACACCTTTCAAGGTGTTTTCCTTGTTGAGGCAGATTTCTCCCTAGTGAACTACCGTCGAGATGAGTTCTGTAGTAGGCTCGGTGATTTTTTTCTTGAAGGCGTGATGCATGCCAAGCAGTATGAAGCCCTTGTGGCCGTCGCTAAAGCCTTGTAGTTCGGTGAAAGAACGTTTTTTGGGTGACTGGGGTGTTTTCGAGATGATACTTTGGGTGGCAGCTAGTGTTACATCGAGAATTTGGGATATTTTGAGTGGACTATAATATGTAACGGGACGAAGTGGGTCACTTTGCACTCCTGTGAAAGCGCGCGAGTCGATGAAATAAGTCGCCTTGCGTCCAATGATACTTATGCTCGCTTTTCTGTCGTTTTAGCGCCGTTTTTATCCGCTGTCCTCACACAACCCTCAAATAAGCCTCACAATGTGTCCTCAAATACCAGAATGAGGACAATGAGGACAGTGTCCTCAAATAGAAAGGCCTGTCTATAGAAGTACCTAGACATGTCGCTCTTTTCTTGAGTCCACTTTGACATCATTAGGGTGTAAAGTGAGGTTTTTCGATTCTCTAGTTGACTCATCCAGGGATTTTTCGGGAAAGGAGAGTCCAGCAGCTTTTTTCCAGTTCTTTTCACCAACTTCTCACGATTGGCAGTGCTCCTGCCACTGGTTTCAGGTTTCGATAGTACAGCTGCTCTAATCTAAAGTGTAGTGACATGTTCAACTCGAAGAAGATGACGGGAAGAGTCGATAAAAAAAAAGTAAAAAAACTTCATAACATTACATTGACTTCAAAGTTTCATCTGCCCGTTTATCGGCGAAGATACGCTACCAGTGGTATTTTTCTTTTTTTTCTTGCTGCTTTCTTGGGGGGGGGGGAGAATTTTTTTTAGGGGGCCAGGCCCCCCCAGGCCCCCCCCTGGTTGCGCCTATGGCTACCACACAAGTACACGTAACTGAAACAAGTTCACAAGAACAAACGAAAAATCTCCATCCGAAACGCCCCAGGTTCTTTGTTTCGCCCGAGAGGCATCTACCTCCTTCCTATCGCTTGGTTTGGGAATTTTTGTCGAATCCACAGTGTCGCCAGTTGTGTGCTCGACGTTCGGTTCGTTCGGTTTGTCACGTGAACACGTCTCGACCTTCGGCTCGACCTCCGTCATGACCGCCTCGTTGGTAGGCTCATATCCACGTTTCGCATCCAGCGAGCCCCAGCGTCCCTCAGAGCAAAAAGTATTCCCAAACCAACTGACAGGGCCAGTCCCCAGTTTGCTTGGAAATGCTGCGCAGCACCTACTTTCAGAAGGAAAATCGATTGCACAGCTGAAATAATACTTGGAAATCATCAGGTTCAGACTCACAAATAAATGAAGAGCAAGAAAAGAGGCGGCGGCTTACTTCACTCCTTGATGACTGGAGCTTGGACCCGTAATACTTAACTTTTTTTCGGTGCATTGAATGGAGAGCAATGCACCGAAAGCAGACACAGAGAGGGTTCCACACTGGACGCCTTCTCGTGATTTCCCCATTATGAATATTTTGGCTCTTTCTCAAAAAAGCGATGTGCGCAGCGTTTTCATGACGAAGTGCGTCCTGGTTTTTATTGTCCCGCAACCTTGCACAGGGCGTTTCTTGCAGTCCTCCGCTTTAGGCATGCATCGCAAAAAATTCGCTCACTTGCAATCCACTTGCAACCCACTTGTCGCTGTCACTTGCACGCAAATAATACAGCAAGTGACACTTGCGGGCAAGTGGATTGCAAGTGACACGGCCACTTGCAGAGTCATTTGCGGGCAAGTGGTTGGTAACGCCCACAAGCACTTGCTGTATCACTTGCGTGCAAATGGGCGCTCATTTGTTGTCTCACTTGCTTGCAAGTGGACGTTCACTTGCACTATCATTTGCGTGCAAGTGACGCTCATTTGCTGTATCACTTGCGTGCAAGTGGGCGCTCACTTGCGGACCCACTTGCCTGCAATTGATTTGAGAAATGTGTGGAGGATGAATCACCTAATTATTATCGCGATCAAAACACTGCAACATCATTTTAAAACAAATGGATTTATTAATTGTATTGACAAGCATTCCTATCCATCAATTACAAGTTCATTACAAATGAATCTGACATCTCAAGGCTTCTAGGAGTCGAACCCAGCTCTTTGCCACACGCTTCTTCCGATTCCCCCCCTTCTTATCCCCACAAACCATCTATCTACACCAATGCAAAACATCAAGGAGTTGCATCCCACTGAGATAGCCCCAAAGATGCTCCGCGATCCTTTTCATACCCTGCACTTTTAGCAAATATCGGCAATCTATTTTTTTCAAATGCTATTTGGAGTTTTTGGGTTGCTCGAGGACCTAGGTGGAACACCTGAGTGGAACAAATTGCTTGCTTGCTTGCAGCAGTTGGTTGGTTGCCGCGAGATTTGTTTTTGAGAAGTAATACGATACTGATTTTTGGAAAATTAAACGGGTACTTAAAAGTAACGGCCCCCTTTTGAGCGTCCCTGTGGTGGGGTCCACTAGTGATAGTGTCTTCGACTCGGGCTTAGCCAACCCGGGCTCGAATCCTCCTTGAGTCGACCGACTCCCTCTAGTCGGTGGCTGGTGGGCTTGGCTCACATCATTCATGCATTAAAAATGCAAATAATAAATAATACTTCGTTCTTTAATCAATTGAATCAGTTCTCAGTCGACTTGGAGTCGGTCTAAAACAGGTCACATTGGGCGTCACACCGGTCTAAAACAGGGTCACACCGGTCTAAAATAGGTCACACGAGTATGACCATACTAGACAGGCGACAACCTGTCTGGAAAGGTCAAATCCGATCTAGAAAGGTCAAATCCGGTCTAGAAAAGGTGGCCTTTACTAGACCGGATTTGACCTTTCTTGGACCGGATTTGACCTTTCCAGACCGGATTTGACCTGTCCAAGAAAGGTCAAATCCGGTCCAGAAAGTGGTTGCCGGTCCGGTCCGGTCCAACGGGTCGGCGCCCAGGTCTGTTCATAGTGCCTGAAAAAACGCAACCACACCCAAACACTCTAGCCCCGATTCGATTGTACTGCATTTACTTCGATTCTTCTCACAAGACAAAGACAAAAGTCTATCATGGCTATGGTAGCCATGCTTTTTTGCAGCAGCAAGCAGAAATAAAATACAAACATAAAATGCGATAGCCGCGCTGGCCACCGTAACATTAATATTCAAGCATATGGGCAGATCATACATACATGCACCCCAAGGTCAATTATATCTACCTGTAGATGCATCAAGCTTATCTGCAGATCTTTCCCTCGTGCCCGAATCGAAACCCCCGCATTCCTGGTTTGTATAAATCCCATGCAACACCCAGAGACACAGGATATTTTTCAGCCCACTGCACAATATTTGTGAGCAGCAACAAGCAGAATTGAGTACATGCAAACATATTTCTTTTTCTCAATGGTCACCTCAAAGTCAGGTAAGGTCTTTTGCAAAGACCTGTCCCTTGTAGGCCTTTTCTTCCTCAAAACTGAGGGTGGAGGCCGTGATGTCGATCCCATCATCGATGGTTTTCCTCGCGTTTTTTAGGAAGAGCCAGGGATGAGACCATGACATGGTCACCTGAGTGGTACCTCCACAAATTCCTACCTGTGGTTCACGGCAAAACTTTCAAGGACGGCACTATATCCCGTCCGTTGGGGGGTGGGTCGTACGAATCACGTGACCATTTCGAATTTCAGATGATCATCGCGCCGGTTGCGCCGGTCTACTCCGCGGTCGCACGGCGCGCGCCGGTCTACCTCGCGGTCGCGGCGAACGCGCCGGTCTACCCCGCTCGCGGCGCGCCGGTCGCGCTAACCCTAAACCCTAAACCCTAAAAACCAACCCAACATTATGTTTTCGAAATGATCACGTGATTCGTACGACCCACCTCCCAACGGACTGGATATAGTCCCGTCCAACTTTCAAACCCCACACCCTCCGCATTCTTGATTTCAGCGTTGCTGGATCGAAAGCGCAGCCATACCTTTAAGGACGTTTGGACAATCTCACAACGAACGCACCGACCCAGCCAAACTCCCCACTGCTGTCGACGTATCTAAAAGAGTAGACGGCGTCCATGGAATTTACTCCCTCGTTATCGGCCTCTGGCGAGTCGGATCGACCGTCGATATATGCGTTCCATATCTCCCAGCCCCACCAAAGCGTAACATTCGGAGACGACGACTGCGTCCCCTCCGTGGTCCTGGGACCGTGTCCCCGCCTTACCCCCTTTCGCTTGAAATAAACCATATTGACAGCAAGGCACAAAAGGTGCAAGGTGTTGTGTCCGAGATTGATATGATACGACAAGTGAGGTTGCAAGTGGGGCTCCAAGTGATTCCACTTGCGCGCAAGTGAGTTTGCAAGTGATTCCACTTGCGCGCAAGTGGGGCTGCAAGCGATTTCCTTGCGCGCAAGTGAGTTTGCAAGTGGTTTCACTTGCGCGCAAGTGGTGCTGCAAATGATCCACTTGCACGCAAGTGGGGCTACAAATGATCCACTTGCGCGCAAGTGGGGCTGCAAGTGATTGACTTGCGTGCAAGTGGGGCTGCAAGCGATCCACTTGCGCGCAAGTGGGATGCAAGTGATTGACTTGCGTGCAAGTGGAATGCAAGTGGCACTTGTAGCTCCACTTGCACGCAAGTGCACGGAATTTTTTGCGATGTGGGTCCCGCCTTTTTTCCATATCATAATTCCCATAAAGGCAAGCTTGCCTTGTCCTTAAGGACGAATAAGGGAGCGTACCCATCAAAGGATTTCCTGACAGGTTCAGTTTTCTTAACGTTTTAATTTTTCCCAGCTCGACGGGCAAGGAGTTCAGCAAATTGTCTCCCACTTGAAGCTCCACCAGTGCACACAGATGAGCCGCCTCCAAAAATAGAATGGCGAACAAGATAATCCATTAAAGAAACATCCGCCGCCAAGTTCACAAGAGCAGTCGAACACATTTCACACCCCCTAAAAATCTTGGGGTTCTCTTTCGCTCTTTGCGACAGGCTGGTGCCTTGATATGGGAGCTGGGCAGAAGCTTTCGGGGAATTACGTTTCCTCGAGGTGCGGAGCAAAGTCGAGTTGGTGTGGTTTTGTTGTGGGTGGTTTTTTTGTTTGACCGATTCCAAGACAGTTACAGTCACAACCGACAGTTACATATTGGTCAAAAGAAGCCGATGTATAGGACGGCATCTGGTATCTGGTTTTTGCCCCCACAGCGATATACGCCATTTGATCTGCTGAAGCGATCGTGGAACTCAACTTCTGGAGGAGCGAGAATACACCAGGTTGTCGATTGATCAAACAGAGAAGACAGAAACCATGATGAGGCAGTTTCTGGAAAGGTTTCACCAGTAAAAACAGGGCCGATTTACCAATTTTTTAAACCAAGAACCGGTAAAAAATCACGCTAATTTCAAGAAACTAAGAGAAAAAGTGGTAAAATAGAGGGGTTTACCACAATCTGGTAAAAATTTACCATATTCACAAAACTTCGCCGCGACATGGTGAGGATTTACCAGATTCACAAGATTTTACCAAAATATGGTTAAAAAAAAACAGAATGCGCTGCAATCGAAACAAGGTATCTACAAGCGTCTCTGTGGAAACAACCTCCTTCGAAGCATTTCCGTGGGAGGGTTCCACTTCTAAATTCGCTTCCACGAAAACGCTCCACTCAAAATAGCAACTGTTTTTTTTTCGAGTAAAAGACCCTCAAACCATTTACCTCGGACATGTCCATAGTTTGGCAAATATTTTTTAGCCACCCCTGATCAGGGTCCCAACTCGAGGATTCTCAATCCCACTTCGAGTGTTGGTGATGGCGAAAATGAGATTGGTTGATTGATTGATCGATTGAGTGTGTTGCTGACTTGCTCATTGATTTGAGTTCTTCCTATCATGAAGTACAAGAATGCTTACCTCCTCCCATGGACTCCATCATTCTGTTCCAACTCTTGTGGTCGTACACATCCGAAAATTCAAGGATCGCTTGGTTTCGCCTTGCGGCGTATTGCAATTTCTCGCGGAGAGAATCGCAATCGTACAAGGATTTTATCGTTTCGATCAAGCTGAAATGAAATAATGTTCGATCTCTTGTCCACTTTCTTCCATACTTTGGATACTTGTCCTCGTCTTGACTCAAGATTCACATCGATATACGTGGTTGCATCAGAGTTCTGATGCAATTCGGAATTCAACAATCAGTTCTTATTGGACTGGTTGTCCGTGGAGGTGGAGGTGGAGGTGGCCACCCATGGGGGGACCGAGGGGGAGGGCTAGGTATTAAAAGTGAAGTTACAAGGAATGGTTAGTTCTAATATGCACAGGGAGAGGCCAGTGGGGGCAAGAATGTGTTTTGTTTCAGGGCAAGATGTTATTAGCTGGGAATGGTATTTTTGATTTTTGGAAGCCTTCATTTGATAGACACAGGATCGTGTGCGTGTGTGTCAATATTTGCAAACAAATATTTCCAGAAACTATTTACATCTTCCTGCTGAAAACCATCAACGATTTCTCTCATTTCTCATTCAACAGCACGGGTTGGCGAATACCTTTGGGAAAGTCTCCACTAGAATCAGATTTTATCCACTGTTTCCACTCAGATATTGGTAAGCAAATCAGATATTTTCTTTTAGCCCCGTTGGGAGCCAGCCCACTTAGCTGCACATTTTTATATTTTTTTTCCACAAGTGATTATGTTTTGAAAATTACAAGGCATCGCTGCTTGACTTGATATTCCCCCTCGAAACTACTACATCGTTTAGCGTCTATTTTTTCCTTTGAACAAAAAAAAAGGAATTCTTGAACTTTTTTTTTAAATTGCGCATGTCGGGTTTTCATATGGGAAAACCCTTTTATGAAAATCCTTCCAACAGGGGAACGCATTTTCCCTGTAAGCTTTCTGGCAGTCGATCATCTAGTGCATCCACGATTTGCTGCTTGGAATAGCGAGGTGAAAAATGCATGAGGAGAATGTGGTCGTTCTGAAAACACAACGGGGGCAATGGGAAAAAAACCAAAAACAAAAATACTTGAACACAATTTTTTCTTTGTCATAGAAAATATGACCAAAAGAAAATATGACCTCTAAACAATATGGAAAGATGAAAACATCAACCATAATAATAAGAAGAAAATGGACAGAAACATTTTGAAACTGAGCATTTGCACAAAGACGATTTAAAAAGACCGTGCATCTGCTAGGACTGCTCGTCAGAACTGATTTTTTTTTTTCTTCTTTAGCGAAATCGAAATTCCAACAGGATTCGAAAAATATCCTTGCACAGTGATGTTCAGTTTTGAGGGTTTTCATGTTTTTAAAGGGACATTCTTTCTCAGTGTTTTTTTCTTTTCTTTTCTTTTTAACCCAGCAGGAGGAACAAACCTTGAATTTGTCTTGGTGATCTGTCAAATCATCGATGTGCATGTGGCCATTCTCCTGTTCACAAAAAAAACTCCAAAATACATTCATATTTCACAAGGCAAAAAAAGCTTAAAAAAAATTTTCCTTCGATTCCCCCCCCCCCCCGCATACGTTGTTAAACCTGAAAACCTTTAAATCAAAACTAATTTAGAACCTTTAAATAACAAAAGATTAATTAATTAATTAATTTGTTTTATTTTTTTGAGCCTTTACGTACGTGCAGTTTGTATTAAGATTCCGCCGGCCAGTGGCTAAACAGGTTTTGATGCATTCACTTTTGATTTTTATGATTTATATATATATATATATATGTGTGTGTATTTTTTTATTTATTTTTTGGCATCTTTCCACGACCTTTGTTATTGGGAAAAAAAATTCGGTTGATCGCACCTTGGCCCCATCTTGATCTTTGCTGTCATCCACGAAAGTCATTTCCATGATCAGCAATTTTGCTTTCAAAGCTTCTTTGGAAGTTTCCATGTTCAAAAAATCGGCGCAAGTGTCGCCAGTGAAAGCAATTTCTGCCACCTGAGACAATAAAAAGCTGTAAGCTTGAGAAAAAAAAAAAACAACTTGAAAAGCAAAAATCAATGCTGTTTCAACACCTCCCCCCCCCCTCAAAAAAAAAAAGAAAAAAGAATGAATCAATGAATCAATAAAAAAATTGGGAAGAAATGGAAAGAAAAACAGAAAAAAAAGAATGGATCTTCATACCTCGTTGCACAACTGAATTCCGGATCGGAATAAATTTAAGAAAGTGAAAAGACTAATTCAAGGAAGAATTTAAAAAAAATACAAATTCTTAAATTGAAAAAAATAAACAATTTTAATTTTTAATTTTTTAAGAAGATAATTAAAAAAAAATTAACCAAAATATATGTGTGTATGCGGTCTTACCTCAACAGTGTCAGTGACTTCGACACCGGACTTTCTGAGATCACGAATTTCAGGACCCGGCAATCCATGATATTTTTTTTTCAACGTTTGCTTTCGAGAATAGACAACGTAACCCTGAAAAAAGTTACAACAAAACATCACCACCAAAAGAAAAAAAAATACCGAAAAAATACAAAAAAACAGCAAAGAACTGCAGGAAAAAAAAAATTCACATTGAGGCTGGAAGCCTTATGTAACTCATCCACTACGTAGATGAGCGATATACACAGAGCATTTTTTTGTTTTTTTTTTCCAAAAAAAAATAACAGGTAGTGGGTCTTGACGTAGGATTCCAAAAGAATAAATTGCAAATGACTCTTTTAAACAATTGGCAGCGCAACTCCTACCTGTGAAGGAACTGGATGTACAGTTGGAAAAGATCTAACAAAAAATCCACCTGGCAAATCGAGTTGGTCCCCCACCTTAGGTAGAAAAAACAAAAACACATATGCATCCGTTTCCGTTGTGCACACATATGAAAATATATTATTAGTCGTTGGCTGATTTTTTCGACCCTCGAGGAACCCAATCCAACACAAAAATTCCAAAATATCGAAAAAACGATTCAACGAAAACAAACGGATGGAGGGTAGAAGAATCACCTAGAAAATGAATCGAAAAAAAAAATCAAAGTAAACAGACGCTTATGAGTGAAAACAAGATGCGTTCCTTTCTTGAATGCAAAATGAAAAATTTGCAAGAAGGGTAAGAATTGAAAAAGAAAAAAAAACTGCTCCAAATCGAACACAGAGCCCTCCATGCACTGAATTATTTTCACCAAAATGTATTTTTTTTTGTTCAGTTTCATTTTCGTAACTTTTCCGAATAAACCCTCCCTTTTGTGTGCGACCCGCGTTTTTTTTTTATGATCAATTCTTCTCAACAATTCATACACCAAGGACCGTCTTTTATTTTATTTTAACAAAACGAAAGAAAAAAATCGAAAAAAGACTTGGCTGCTGAAAATTTTGAAGAGGGAAAAAAAAAGACGATTGCGGTGGTGTTTAAAGTACCTTCAAGACTTTGATTTGATAAGGTTTTTCGAATTCATCCATTTTTGCAGCCGTGTCTAATAGATTCCTTGTATGTTCTGCCAGATTTTCTGGAACGATGAAAATTGATTCAGGCAGGTCGAGCATCGCTCTACAAACAAATACAAAAACAGAAAAAAAAGAGGAATTAAAAAAAATAATAATATAAAAAAAGACAACCCCTCCCCTCCCCAACAAACAAACACCTCTTTTTAGCATAGTTTTTTTTTTTAAAGCAAAAAATCCAGTAGTTTTTTCTGGGTTTTTTCGCGCAAACCTTGGTCGATTTTGACTTCTATTTCACACTCTTGTTTTTTTTTACTTTTTTTTGTTTTTTTAAACAACAAATCTCTTAATTTTTTTTATTTTCTTTCTTACCTTGTTGCAGCATGGAAATGAACCCCACCGGCATGATCCAAATGCCCATGACTGATCAGCACAGTTTGTTGATAACATGAGCGTTGGGGGCAGCGGCCAATATCAAATGCCAATTTGAATTGTGGAACCACCACTGATGTCGTCTGGAAAATTAACAAAAAATAAATCAACTGAATGCAATTAATAATTCCAGTCTGACAATATGATTAATTTATTTGTATAAAAAAAAATGTTGGATCGCCAGCTAAGCAATCATACAAGGATTGGCAGCATCAACTGAATGCAGAGAATAATTGACTGTCAAGAACTGTTTGTCCATTTTGAATACGAGTTGCACACAATACGGAGGGGTCATTCGAAAAAAAGTCAAACTGAATGGAATAAAATATATTCATTTTAGGTGAAAATGATCCAGCTCAGTGCTGTATTTGGGGGGGGTGTTTTTCCCCCACCAATTCTTACCATTCCAGCAAGGGACGCTCCTTCGATGCGAATTCCCCCCACCCGAAAATCCGATTTTGAATCGGCAGCTTTGCCTGACAGGCCACACAGGATTATTTTTTCAATCCAAAAAATAGTATTCAAAGAACGATATCAACTCACCAAGGAAAGCAGTAACACTGGAAGTTTTTTCCACAATAAAATAAAACAAGGAAAGTAAAATCCAATAAAATACAAAAAACTGGAAATACTGCACCTGGAAAAAAAAATCTCTGCCTGAAAACTGTAAATCCCAACATCGGAATGGTGCTTTCGTCCATCAGAATCTCCATTTACAAATCAAAGTTTCGATGAATGCAGCAATACATCTCAAAAATTCCCCCAAAATGCTCCAAACCCACATGACGCTTTTGCGGATTCTCGTACCTGAGGCCTGCGGCGCCGCCATTTTCCTTCCTGGAGACTCAAATCCTAAAACAGCCCTCGATTTCGCGTTCCAACCGCGATTTCCTCGACAGAATGCCCTTCCTGCAACGTGTTTGGGGGTTAAAGACACCGGATCGACCTTCGCAACCATTGCTGGTCGCCTTCCCCACAGATTCTGTCACGATCGGATGCTGTTGCAATCGTTTTATAATCACCTTGTCGTACACACGGCACCTGGCGACTACTCGACAAGGATGTTGCGTTTCTGGCAATTGGGCTAGAATGGGAGTTTTGGGGAAAGCGACAGAAACTGGCTATGTTTCGCCAGATACTGGGTCTGGCGGCGGCGTTGGCGCCGCCGATTCCCAGTGGGCTGTTGAGGAGGAGCGCTTGTTCTTGTCTGGACGTGGGCAAACGAGCCAATCTGCTGCACAGTCCTGAACCCGCCACCGTTTCGAAATACGACGTTCATATTCTCTTGCGGCTGCCCCAAGCAACAGGTTGATGAACAAATATGCGATACAAACATTCTGCCCACGTGGCGTTCGCGTTTGGTGCGCTTGATGGCTTGTCGAATTTTCGTTGGACTTTATGCCTTCCTGCCTTATGTTTCGACCCTCCGAAAAGCGTCAAAAGAACGAAAATGAATGGAAATCTGGGTGAAAACGTAACGCTTTGGAACGAAAACGGGTCAGGGCAAAAATTAATTGAAAAATCGAAAAATTTAAGAATTGAAAAGACGATTACGATGACTTTTTTTTTTTTTTTTTCAAAAATACATGACATCGAGTCTTTGAGAAAACAAAAAAAACTGAGTGAAAATAAAAACAAAAAAAATAATAATAATGATAAATAATAATGAGTGATTTGTTCTCCCACACTGGATGATTGATTCTAAACTCTTTCTGATTCGAAAGTTTTTGATAAGTTTTCAATTAAAATACTCATTACTGTGTTTGAAAAAGGTGTTACTTTCAACGGATGCCGGTGGCCAGCGGTGGTGGAGAAAGAAGCAGCCTTCGTTCAAGTTTTCGCCACGCTGGCAGCCTTTCTTGGAAAAGCCGAGGATCATGACATCAAATTCAAATTAACGGCCTTTGAACCCGTGGAGGGGGGGCCGAAATTGAAAAGGGACGAATGCGGGGTCATCTTGTTTCCACACGGTAGCTGAAAAAATAAAATTCACAGAAAAAGCAAAAAATCAAAAATGAAAACTAACGGGTACAGGAGTATTGAAAAAAAAGAAAAAAAAGCTTCAGACATTTTTTTAGAAAAAAAAGAAAAAAAAGCTCCAGTTGTTTTCGTGGGTGGGTGGGTTCTTTTTCTGTTTTTTTTGTTTTATTATATTTCACATGAATAACATCGACGTGGAGAGCCCTGACATGGGCAGCCTGCACAAACGAGCGATATGTTTTTTCCATTATTTTATCATTCTGATCGTTTTTTTGTTCGTTTTTTTTTTTTGAAGGGGCAGAATACCTCCGCTTGAAAGTCAGTCAACTGGTCGACGTGCTGCGGCTCCATCTGACAGATGTCAGTCCCCGCGAACTGCCGAAAATCAGAACGTCTTTGCCCAACCCTTTGGATTGCAACAACATGATGCACTTCCTGGTGTGTGCCCATGGATCCAGGGATTCACGCTGTGGAAAAATCGGCACGAAAGTGGCTGCCAAACTCCACGACATCGCGTTGAGAAAAAACCTCCGAACGTCGGCCAGAGTTTTGGAATGCTCCCACATCGGAGGGCACAAGGTAAAGACTTGTGTTTTTTTTTTCAAAACTTTTTTAAGTTGGAAATCCTAGCAAGTGAGGTGGAGCTTGTTGCATCGACCCCTCAATCCTTCGGGAGGAATTTGCTTTCCAGCCGATTATTATCCCCCCCAAAAAAGGGAAAATAATCTTCTTATTATTATTATCAGTATTATTATTATGCAATCTTTTTCGAATTGAGGTACCACTTTTGACGGGGTGTTTGAACAACTCTTCCGATGCAATCCTCTGCTGGCCCGAAACTCTTTTTCACTCTCTTTTTTTTCCAATTTCAAGAGTTGCCCACAGAAATCACCATGAAACCGCTTTGTGCCGTGCTCTGTGCAGTATGCTGGAAATGTCGTGGTTTATTTCCCTCGAAGCCCCAACAATGGAGACTGGTTTGGAGGAATCAACGAACAAAATTGCGGAAAACTTTTGGATCAACTCACAACGAAAGAGGTAGGTTGCAGAAACATTATTGGGCCATGTTTAGAACAAGCATTCGATAACACTCCAACCGACCATCCAACCTGGGTGTCGAATTGACTGTTCCATCCAGTTTGCTGGCTCGATTCAATATCTTATGATCGATGGGAGGTCGATGATTACTTCCAACTGTTTTTTTTCGTTTTAGATTGGCGAAAATGGCTTGGAGAGTGATTTCCTGAGGAAGTGCTGGCGTGGAAAAATGGGGTTGACTATCGATGAACAGTTGCAGCACATCCACGGTTCTGGCTTGCCCACTTTGCCTGAAATTCCAGACGAAGAGCCCCCAGCAACCTCGAACATTGCTGAAGTCTTTCCTCGTTCACGGAATGCCACCACAAATGATTTGACTCAAGAGGAGCGCGTCGGCAGTGGCGATGCTGTGGGGTCAATGGATGGGTTGCATGTTGATGTTGATGCAAATGTGGATGACAGGGACCACCAACATGATGTCGATTTTGATGGGTCGAATCAGTTGCTGGAAGGTGGCAGCGGGGAGGAGGATGGTAAAAATGAATATGAGGGTGATTTTGATGGGTCGAATCCGTTGCTGGAAGGCGGCAGTGGGGAGGAGGAGGATAGCGATGTTGAGTTTGAGGAATTCGAGGAGGATGTGGATGATATTGCCGATGCTGGGGGGGGTGGGAGAGTCGTTGAGGTGAAAAGCGTCTGAAGATTTTTCGAATTGATTTGTGGGGATAGAAAGGGGTGTTTAGCGGGGAGTGGGGCAGATCAGTGGGGCCGTTTGTAAAAGAAGACGTGTGCGTACATGTGTTGTGCTTTTTGGCGAATTGGGACTTCGAATGTGGATGAAAGTTTTTTGTGTCGGAAATTTTGCAGCAAAATTTGTAGGAAGACCTCAAAAAGTTAATCGATCGGAAAATTGAGATCGGTTGCATGTGGATATCGGGTTTCCCAGTCCTCCTCCCCCGATTTTTATTCTTTTTTTGTTTGTGCTTGGCAGACAGAGTGAATTTTTCACTTTTTCGCCGAGGGGATGAGGGAAAAATGCATAAATCTGCCAGAATAATAGGAAAACGATAAGGGCAAAAAGAAATCGTAGATGTGTGCTAAAATGAGAATGAAAACCAGAACAGAAGTTTACATATGCAAACAGGTTTTTGTTTTTCAATTTTCATTCCTTCCGATTTCCCACATCCATGGGGTGCAAGAAAGCCAGGCACCCTTGGCAGACTTGGCGTTGGTGCCGACTTTGCTGAAGTAAACTGCACAAACAAACAAACAAACAAACAAACAATATTGCATTATATTGTTTGTTTGTTTGTTTGTTAAACTGCACAAAGGAATACCTTCTGGAGCTTAAATTAGAGAACCTCGAATGCTAATAGCCAAAAACAAAAACAAAAACGCCTATTGGCTTTATGAAAGCCAACAGGCAACCAGGGTTGCCAAAAACGTATTTTACTTTAATACGTCGACAATATTATTCGGGTATTATACGTTCAAGGTATTTAATACGAGAAAAATACGCCAAAAATACGTGAATTCAAATGTTGAAATAGAGACGCACAATGTCAAAAACCAGTTTTAAAATAGACTCCACACACAACCAAACACAAAGAACGCGACGACACTTAATAACAGTTCGAGGTGGTACCTACAGTTTCTACACAATATCACCATCGACTTTTTCCAATGACCCGAGGCGTTGAAAAAAGTCGCTGGCTCGAAAAAATCGACTTTTTTCAACGCCTTGGGTCACTCTGTCTCGATATCAAGGTGTCACGTGATAGAATTCGCGTATTTTATCCGTATAATACGTTTGACTATTTATACGCGTATAAACGTATCAAACTCGAGTTTTATACGCGTATTTTGCAACCCTGCAGGCAACAATTGTTGCAACGTGCGGAAAATATATATCCAACGAATACATAATGCAGGTATTAAAAATACACATATTGATGCAAGGGAGGCTTGCTTAACTGGTTCAAACTTCGAGGGAAGCCGTGCCCCCAACTGGAAAAGAACCGCCACCAAAAATAGAACCAGAAAGTGTAGCACTACAGCAGCAAGTTGCATACCTTGTAAGTAGTTACTGGCAAGGTTATCGTCACTGAAAGTATATTGCGCCTTTGCCTTGCATTTTTGCCTTGCACTGCTCATTCAGAGTCTGGAAACCCACGGCTTTCTGTTTTCTACTCCGCAAAAACTTGCGCAACTCTACTTGTGATTGCACCCCGAGTCGACGCGCAATTCCTGTGGCAGCAGTTTGCTTGATAATCTATTCAGGTAGGTGGCTGGGGCTATGCGTGTCGTCGTCTGTGTTTTCCGGGGAGCGGCTGTTTCTCAAGACTTACAGTGAGGCTTCCTCTTCTATTGTTCCACAGAATGACAAGGATGCAACTCGCCGACCTTCTCAAAATGCTTGAAATGTCGCTTTGAAAGCTTGCAGCACACCTCGTCCTCGAACGAGGTCGTTCTACGAGGCGCTCCGGAAAAAGTGTGGTGCGCTCCGCTAGACTGAGCTCGGCTGTGGAAGTTCCACGAAAGCCTCTCAGCTTGGAGGCAAAGCACATCGCCACCGACATCGTCGTAGAAGAAGCTTTCTGGACGCGCGTTTCGAGGCGCAGGGAGTTCAGGGGACAGGTTCCTCCGGAACTGTTTACAGGGCGAGGGACACGGCAACCGGAGCATGGTCGCCGTCAAGGAGATCAGGGCGAGCCGGAAGTCGCGAGAAGGCCAAAACGAGGCGGCCATGCTCCAAAGGATGGCGCACTCGCCGGTTGTCGTGAACCTGCACGGGTTCTATGACGACGTCGAGACCGAGGACCCCCAAGCAAAGGTCTCGTGCGTCGTCATGGACCTTCTCGAGGGAGGCACTCTCGAGAGTCCTTGAGCTCAAGGACTTCGTGCAGGTACGAAAACACAGTAAAGCTGAAAGGCGCATGAGCAGCACTCATGTGTGTAACACTGAAAAAAAAACACATCTGCACCATTGATATGCAAACCAGGAAGAGTCTGTGTGTTAATGGGATGTTTTGCCTCCAGGACAATGGACCCCTCAACGATGACCGTTGGGCTGCCGAGGTTTTTGGCAGGAAGTACACCCACCCGTATGGTCCGTAGTGGGACTGTCCTGTTCCACCTTCGGTTCGCCAGGATGCCATTCTGGGATAAAATGGAAATGCATTCAACTTGAGGAGTGGCATTTCAGATAGATATTTAAACTAAAACATGCATCGTGTTGGAAAGAATTGGGGGTCGACAAACACAATGAAAGCTCTTTTTCTGGTTTTTTTTGGGGGGGCATCCTTTTTTTCACCCACAATGAAAGCTCTGTTTCTGTTTTTTTGGGGGGGGGCATCCTTTTTTTCACCCAATGAAAGCTCTTTTTCTGGTTTTTTTGGGGGGGCATCCTTTTTTTCACCGCAGCTGGGTGGTCTCTGAAAAGTGGTTTCCAATACGCTTTGACTGAATACCATGAATACTAGTCATGGTGGTAATACGTTAACAAAAGGAGATTTTGGAATGTGAATAAATAAATAAATAAAATTACATATTTAAAAAAAAAAGTTGAAAAAAAAAATACTTTAGTAACATTTATGCAACGTGGTCTTGCTTGCGGGACTGAGTTAGTGTTGCAATAGATAGAATTGAAGCATGTAATGGGTTGTATTGCCAGCCTGTTGAGCGTTGTTTACAGTGAAAAGACAATGCTATGCTAAGCCGCGTTTTCCCCCAAAACCACCCCCCCCCCCCTTTTCCAATCACCTTATCCTCAACCACTTATCATTCCATCAAATTTCTGAAATCCATCGAATCCCAACCCCACAGAATTCGTTTTTCTCTTTTTGGTAAAGGATATCTTGTATCGGGGAGGAGAAATAGTTCTTAACACTATTTTCCCAATCGTCTTTTTCTTCTTTTTTTTCTCAATCGAATTCCCTCAAAAGAGCATCCACTTCTTCGACCAGCGCCAAATCCTCGTCCACATCCACATCCGTGTTACCTGTGACCGCCCCCTTACCATCACTGTCGACATTCAACCCCTCCGATTTATCAGCATTCACCAAAGCATCAATCTCACTCACGTTCCAATCCCCCAAATTTCCAGCAGCCATTTCATCCCTCTCCGCCTGACCGGCCCATTCCAAAATCAACCGCTCGTTTGGATCGGCCACGGTGTAAGCATCCGTCCCGATTTTGTGGATTTTTCCAGTCAGCAAGGTACCCCCCAATCGCCTCCGCTTGGCGAGGGTTTCCCGGACTTCCCCTGAGCTCTCGCTGCATGTGTCATCCTCAGCTTCTTCTTCTCGGCTTCTTTTGCTGGATGTTTGGGCGTCGGGACCTTCCGAGTCTGACCCCCCCGCCACATCCGCTTCTGTGCTTGCGCTCATCGAAGAATGGGTTTGATCGTTTTTCCCGTCTCTGAGGCATTCCAGGGCCGCCCGAAGGATTTTTTCCTCCAGCTGTGCATACAGTGGGGGGGAGGGAAACTCTTTTTTAGTTTTTAAACAAGGATCGATATAGAAAATGAACAGGATTGGATGCGATAATGGATTCAACGGGGAGATTCAAGTGGGAAGGACGATTATTTTTCTATATTATATTATATTTATTATATATATATATATCCAATCGAACTCTTCCAATAATGGTTTGCATCAACACACCGAAAGACCATCGCTCACAAACAGTTGTATTTCTGATTTCAACGGAAAAAAAATAAAAAATCGTTCAAACATAGCAGTTGATTTCCGTATTTTTGTTTGATTTTTGTGGCCCGCACATGATTTCGAAAAAAGAAAAAAAAGGGGAGGGGGGAGATTGTATTTTTTCGGGTTCAACAGACTCAAACTTACAATTTTCTTTTCTCCAAAAAAAAAAAAAAAATCTGCTTCAAAAGAAAAACGATTGCATTTACATTTAATATATTGCACCTTCAATCGCCCGATTGCATCCGAGATTTTGGACCGGAATTCCCGTAATGCTGTCACTTCAATTTCCAATCCATTTTTCACCCCCTTTGTTGTACAAAAACCAAAAAACATACGCTGTCATTTTATTTATTTTTTATTTCATTTTTTTTATTTTATTTTATTTTTTTTTAGTTGGAAAGCAGAAAATCAACATGAACAACAGTGAGGACCCCCCCCCAAAAAATAAAATAATAAAATAAATAAAAAAATTGCACATCAGATTTTTCACCCATCAATATATGACTGTCCAAAATAAAATATATATCGATAAAGATAACTCCATAATTAATAAATTTCCAACAGAACACTTTTTCACCCATCAACTGCCCAGTGTTTTTTCTCCCCTGTCTCTCAGGCACATTAGAATGGAAAACAAAAGATGCGTAACATCCAAAATAAACAAGAGCTGCGACAATCAAGATCTTGAAAAAAAAAGGCAACAAAACACCGAATCCTTACGGACGCCTTTCGTCGACGCCAGGTTCCTGATGAAAACGGGAGCGCATTCGCATTCACAGAATTACCTTCGCGTTCACGATGTACGTCCCTCTGTGCCCGAGCCGCATCGAAAGCCTTCACAACAACAAAAAAACACGCTCAGCGCAAATCAAATCGACCTTCTCTTTCCCCCTTTTCGATAAATAGTCGACTTGCTGAAAATAGTCGATTCTTTCCCCCCCCACCGCCAGGGTCTATGACGTGATCACTTGTACCGTGTTTCCAACAGAGAATCTGGCATTGGCGGAATTCCGCCAAGCCTGCCTCTCACTACACTACAATAACATCAGGCCTTGTTTTGTTTCTTCTTCCTCCCCCGACTGTAGAATTCCAGAAACTCCTCGTCGCCATGTCGAACGCATTCGCTTGCACTCGTTTCGCCAGCAGCCGTCCTTTGATCGGTTCTCGAAAGAGGTTGTCCGCTCAATCCTTGAACGTGAGTCGAACGCAAGAAACAGAAAACCGCATCGCTGTCTCAAGGGACGCTCATTCTATGCGGAAGGTTTTCGTACCGTCGAGGATTGACAACACTCGGCCTCTGTCGCTCCTTTGTGTTTTGAAATTTATTTCGATTTGTGGATAGGCGAAGTCTTTGGGTCCTCGCCGCCAAACAGTCGGTACGTTATTCAACAAAATCTTAAAACGGTCACGTGATAAGAACGCCGATGCTTTTGTAATATTCCCAGGTTTCTTCCCTGGTTGGTTGCTTTTGCTTGCTTGCTTGTTGTTTTGGTTTTTTAAGTAATGGACATGAAAACAAAGTACTGATGGAATCAATACATTCTTTTTGCTTTTCATTTCATCCGTGGATTTCTTTGTTATATTTTCTCAGAACTACTTTTTTTCAGGACCATTTTTTCTCAATTCCAGCATGAATTTTTTGGAATAAATTTACTAGATATGTTTCTAGTTTTGGTTCAAAAAAACATAAAAAAAGCGATCCATCCGAATATATTTGCATGTATATGTTTTTTATTTTCATTTTCTGACTCTCAACTCTCTTGTTGGTCTAAAATATATTTCTTACATTTTCGTTCATTCTTTTTTTTTTTTTTACCTTGCAGTCGGGGCTCTGCAATTGGACAGGCCCACCCTCGGTTTTTCCAGCCATTCCACTGCCAAATTGATTTCTAAAGAAACCGTTACGGAGCTTGAGGTTGGATGCATGGATGTCAAATTCTCATCGAAAAAATAAACAAAAAAAAAAAACATGCAAAAAAAAACAGACTTCCTCAACATTTTTCTATTTTTCACATTTTTTTCATTTTTGAAGGACGAGCTCTATGTGAGCGAAGGAGTGGCTGCTGTTCGACGGTTCAATTCCGCCTTGTGCAATTTGACCTCCGAGAATTGGGGTAATTTTTTTTAATTTCTTTTTTAAATGTTGTTTTGTTCTGTTTGCTCGGATGGATTGTTTTGATTTCGTTTTGAAAAAAACGAAATCAAATTACACTCCATTTTTTTTCGCCAACCTACACCATATTCGTAGCATTCCAGTATAAATCATTGTACATCTTCTTCTTTGGGTGTAATCCTCGTTTAGAAGGATTTCATGAACTCAATTTTCTTTCTTTTCTGTATATTAATATCGATACATTTAAATTTTTCTTCTCTCAAAATTCAAGGTGGCTGATTTCTTTTTTGCGTTTTGACAATTCGCAAGTGCTGGACACCGCTTTTTTTTCCCCCACAGTACAGTATATCTCTTATGCAGCGATGTATTTTTGAGATATTTTGGACAATCAAAATTGAAGTGGATGTGTGTGTGGCTTTTTTTTTTCTATGTCTGACAATCAGAGGAAAAACTCCGACCAGTTTTTAACGAATGGTGCTACAACCTGGAGTCTTTCAACCCAGCTTTCACTGCGGTGCTTTTGAAGGTAGCCATTCAGTTTCAAAGAATGCAGCATGAACGCCCACCAAAGCCATCCGTTGTTTTTCGCTTTTCTTTTCTTTCTGGGTCAAAAAAATATTTTTTTCCTCCTCACTTTTGGCAATTTTTTTATTGTTCTTTCAAGGCAAAGAACATTCAACGAAATGAGCCGGTCCGATTGCAACAAAAACGTTTCTTTTGAAAAAAATGAAAACTAACAAAGTAAAAATAATAATAATAAAAATAACACGGCGAAGTTTCGACATTGCGTCGACTCCTGAAGGTCTCCGTGTTACCAATATCTATATTTATATATTTATTTATACTTATATTTATATACATATTTCTTTGGCCAATATCAATTATATTTATATACAAATATTTGGTCAATATTTTGAAGGTTCAGCAAACCGTTGGTGTGAGCGACTATTGCCGAAGGGATGACGCTCTCAAGAATTTGATTCAGCCATTGGCTGGAGAGTACGGGATGCACAATGGCCAGGAGCAAGGTTGCTGGAAAATCTTTTTTTTTTTTTAATAACAGTTTCTTTTTCTCGTTGCTTGTGTTTAGAAACGAATTGACATTTTTGCGAATTCAATTGAACATAAATGATTGATCAAGGATTTAAAAAAAAAAAAAAAAAGATTCAAGAAAGGCCCCAGTGAAGCCCTCCAACCGACACACTAATTCTATTATTATTTTTTAATTATTATTTTTGTTTTTCCTTTTTTTCAAGAAAGTAAACAGTTGTTGGCTACGTTTATGTCTGTCGCATTAACAACCCATTTCCTAAACCTCGTATTTCATCATTCCAAGGAAAAAAAAACTGTAATTTTTTGTCCATTCATTTATTCATTTACTTTACTTTGTTTTTTTTTGTTCCTGCTCAGCCAAAACTCATCGTCAATTGTTCTGCGAATTCTACACTTCGCTGTTCAGAGAAAGCGTCCAGGATTTGTTGGCGGAAGGGGTTCGGCCCATCGGCTCGGAATTGATGTTCGAGCAAATGATGAGGGATATCCTGGGGGGCGGAGAATGTATCACCCCTGTGGAAAAAGCCTCCTATGCTTTGGGGTATAACCTGGCCATCGAATACTTGGCCCAGTGGGAAAAAGGCACCATGCTGGAGTCGTTTCAAACTTTGGACAAGAAAATATTCTCAAAGGCAGGGCTGGACGTCGAATGGACCTTCCTCGAGGTTCATGCCGTCGGTAGGTTGTCTGATTTTAAGGTCTTTTTCTTCATTTTGTTTCTGGGGTGAGTGGGTAGGGGGGAGTTTTTGAATGTGTTTTTGATTGGATGAAAGGGGGGGGGGGAGGGGCAGGGTTGACTGTGTGATTGATTCAATGATTTGTTTGCTTGAATTGTGGGGTGAATTCAGAGGAGGGTATTTCCTGACATAGTAAACTGTGCACATATTTTTATAACGATGTTTTTCATGGAAAAATGAGAATGTTTTTCGGAATGTTTTTTATGGAGACTTGAACCCTCCTGTGGGCCGTCATACTGGCGAAATGAGAATATAATTCTTTAATAAATGAGTACAAATTGATTAAGTCATGTTCAATTGACATCGGGCAAACTTGCCCGACAAGGCCATCCACAATGAAAAAATCCAGCTCCGCTTCCAGCTCAATATAGTCGGTTATACAATAAATGAGAATAGATTTAAAAAATGTATGAGAATGTATATTAAAAAAAAGTGATATAACTATGTGATTTGGGGATTTTTTTTAATTGATTGATTATTTTTTTTATTTTATTTTTTTTCGCACACCAGATGAAGTGGAGCATGCCGAGATTGGACATGATGCTGTTTTGAGTTTCGTTCCACAAAATCACATGCACATCGTCAAGAGGGCCATGCATGACCATGACAAAGATTTCGCAGTTTTCTACAATAAATTGGCATCCATGATCGAATGAAAAAAAAAAGGGGGCGAAAAGTATTTTCTTTTTCTTTTTCCACCACATTTTTCTCGGGGGAAAAAGAACAAAGAAAAAAACAACAGTCATTTTTTTTTCTCAAGAGTTGGGGTCAGGAGGAAAGAAAAGAATGCATGGGGTAAAAGAAAAAATTTACAGGAGAGTGAGGATGGATCTTGCTTTCCTGGAAATGTTTACGGATGAAGTTTTATTGGATGTCTTTCTTGTGGCATCGAATCGCTTGTTTTTTGGAAATTTCTGCCGGGGATTTTTGTGGATTGTTTTGAAAGTATGGTTGGGCTTGTATTTTCTTGGGGACGTTGATCAATGTTTTGGGGGCCAATGTAAGAATTTCTTCGACCAAGTTTCTGTGTGTTAGTTTTCTGCTCACAACAAATCAAACAAATGTATAGAGTAATTATTATACCAATAATAATTGTTGCACCATGTGGAGGACTGTCTTGGGTGGCGTTTCAGATAATTTCGAAAGAACCGAGAAGAAAAGCACTGCTTTAAAAACCAAAGAAAACATCCCAACGTGTCCTGATCGAAAAAAGGACATTCTTCCCCATTTCTGTCCCAGTTGCTTTTTTTTTTTTTCACGGGTGGTGCTTTTCAAACCCTGGGCGAGATTGGGTCCTCGACGATTTCCTGGATCTCCACATGGAGGTGCTCCTCGTGGACCTGGTCAGAAGTCGAAACAACGTGAAATTTTATTTATTTTTATTTTTTTGAAGAAAACAATCATTAAAAAGCGGCTTTGCCCCAGAATCAACCATAATCGTTTGTCCATCCCACGATTCGTGCCCCAATAAAAACTAAAAAAGCTAAAAACTATGTGAAAAATTGAAACGAAGGGGGGCACATCCACACTGGTTGCAATGCAAGCATATCTTTTGACACATGCAAGAACAGAGAGGGAAAAAAACATTCACTCGCCAATTATCATTTTTTACACTACCTGCTCCTGGGGGGGACGCTCTGCTGGGACGGTAGAAACTGGAACCTCGACGGCTGGGCTAATCGGGCTCTGATCGGCCTCCGCATCCTCGCTCGGCATGCACTGGTAGGTGACCTTTTTGGAAAAGTTGGAGTTTCCAACGGTGAGTACCAGATGGATCAATCGAGCACAGAATTGGCTGCAGTTGGGGTTGGTCCCTTGAGTCTCACCTCGTCAACAAGAAGGGAAGACGCAAATGCCCGGTGCCTGGCGGCTGGAGAACCTTGAGAAGTCCTCGACCCTTGATCGATCTCCGACTGCAGAGTGCTTCCGCGGTTCCAAAGCGCCAAGTGCAAGCTGGCCCCCGATACTTTCGATCGACATGGGTCCCTCATCTCGCTTCTAGAACCCATGCTTAAAGGAGAGTGCATGGGGTTGCTGAGTGCCCTGAGGTCGGATGCGGTGTTAAGAACGGCGGAGGTTGGAATTGCACCATTGTGGAAAGTAGTTTTCGAAATAGGTGACCGCACACCTGGGGGCGTGGAAGCTTAGTCCTCTAGCAACGTTCAACGGGTCCTTGGAGGCGCAGGACCTTGTGACTGGTGCCTTCTTGACGCTCAAAATATCCCCCCTGGACCGATGAAGCATCACTGCCCCAGCCACTAGAGCAATAATAGCCAGCGCGGAGACGGCCAAGCCGAGCACCATAAGCGGCTGCCCAAATGCTGATGCCCCGTCCGTTGGAGTAAGAGGGACACCTTCGATTGTGTATTGCAGAACACAAATCGAGTTCGACCTGCGTTTGGAACCACTGTCTCATACGGCCACGAAGTTAACTTTTTCCAAACAACCCCCCTCGACTCGCTAGGTGCTTCGTGGTGGTAATCCTACTAAGGGACTCCTTTTCACTGGTACTTCTGCGAACGCTTAATTATTCATGGAATAACGCACACACACACACACACACACCAACCTACCTGATATACCCCTTGTCGCATTCGTCGCATGCAGAACCCGTGTAGCCGTCCCAGCAAGTGCACTGCCCTGAGGCGGTGTGGCAATGGCCATGACCGCTGCAAAATTCGGGGCCACCTTTGGGAGGTGACAAGCCAACAGGGCATTGTTTGTAAGGGAGCTTGCAATCCTCTGGGCATCCTGAGCACCCACAGAAGCACCCAGTGAGATGATCGGCAACAAGAAAACCAGAAAAACGTTACAATGAACGAAAAATACACAGAGTGCACTTACCGCCAACTACATCTTGTGAATCGTCGACTCCTGTGGAGATTATCGGCCGTTCACCCGCTTCACACACTTTGTTGCCGCACACAGCTTCCCTCGTAACACTGGACACCCCCTCGAACAGACCATAGCCAGGAACGATCTTCCCCACGGCGCTTTCGAGTCTGTCCCAAGCAACGTCTGACGACAGCGAGTTTCCATCAAGGGCCAGCGTTTCGGGTTCCAGTTCAAAACCCACCCTGACGACGGGAGAGGTTGATCCATCCGGGATAAATTCTTTTTCCTCGATCTGTTTTGAGCACAACCGGAAAGACTGTCAGAATTCGGAAGGTCCATGTGATGCAAATGATTTCGACATAATTCCGCCAGTAGAGTTATGAATTTTAGGTGGGGTCCCACCTGGAGTGCATGGGGGTCAACGTTAAGAATCTCTGCCAAAAAGTCTCCAAGATGGGAGTCAAACTTTTCTCCATCCCGCACGTTGAGCGCATCCAGGATCTGAAAGAACAGTGAGAAAACAGACAAATGGTCACTTTTGATTTTTACTGACCATTGTAATAGGAGAATATCTCTCCTACACAATGTAATTTATGTTTGTTTGTTTTTTTGAAAACAGACAAATTGTTGCGGGCACTGGCGACTTTGAAGCTGGATGAAACCTCTTCAAGAGTTTGCAGTGACTGGCACGTGTCCAAGGTTGGATACGCAGCATACCTTAACCGACGCAGCAGCTTTAGTGGCACAGGACATAGAGTCGCCGTCGCAAACACCGCAATCGTCGATAGTGCCGCTTGTGCAGCACATCCCATCGGAATCCAGAAGAGTGGGGCATTCCCTGAAAAGGAAATCAAGGGTCCGTTTTCGTTTCTGTGTAAAGGTGGTGCAGCACTTTTACAAGGGGATAAGTGCTTTGTCAAGGAAACCCGCAACCAGCCCCACCTGTCATCAATGGTTATATACTTCGCCGTCCCAGAGCACGTGCCGGCAGCATCCAGTCGATCACAACATTCCCCATCTGAGGACACGAGCGAGTTTGCAGGGCAGCAAATTCCGTCGCGATCGATGATCCCACTGTCGCAGCAGTGCTTGTCTTTATCCAAAACACCATCGCAGGTGTCCGGCAGCTCGCACAATTTGCCCTTGAAACCCTGGTAGCATGTGCATGCTCCATTCTTGCAAACGCCCCGTTCTGGTCAGAATCAAAAAGACAACATATCTTTAGCGACAATGTTGGTCGTCCTGCCTATATGGGGTCAACCTTGCAAATTCGGGAGAGGGGGGGGGGGATTGGAACTCACTCGAGCAATTGTTCTTGGCACAGAAATTGCACCGTTGAGAGTTGCAGCGTGCCTCCACTTTCGGCTTAGTGCCACACAGGGATTCATCCAAGTCCAATCCATCACGATTCTTGCACTTGACGGTGCGTTTCATTGTCCCTGGTTCCAAAGGAACTAACACAGCTCAAAAACTCATGTGCACTTTGGTGGAAACCAAAAAATTCCGTTTGGGTACCTTCCATTCGTTCATTTTGCAACGGACATCTCAAAATATTGAGGACCTCTGTAAGTGAGGAGTTACGGACCAAACAATGAAAACAACGAATAAAAAAAAACTACGGAGAACAAATTCCAGGATTCTTTATTCATTTTGTAAAAGAGCCACTGCTGTTTTTGATGTTTTGTTTATTTTATTTTTTGAATGTAGACACCTCCGCCACATGGACTATCGCACTCTCCCCAAGGCTCAATATCCCAATAAGCAACATCACAAGGGGCGGTGTTGCACGGCTTCCACATTGTTGAGGGTCCGTCGCACATGTGGTCCTCGACCACAGATCCGTCTGATAAAATGCACACCCTTCAAAAAAAGCAAAGGAAACTTAATATTAATAATAAGCATGTAATATTGATTGATTGAAAGGAAACTTGACACAATCAGATCCAAACACAAAAAACGATCCGACATGAGACACACACACACACACACACAGAGACTTTTCCGTTTTTTACTCGACGCGCGCGTTTTGAAAGGAGTAGCGGATACACTTGCAGCAACAAGCTTCATTCGTACGATCCACAAATACGATACTGGTTTTGGGGGCAGAAAACCAGTATAAGAAACAGTACCATAGGATTCGTATAGGATGAACACAGCGAAACCGAACCTTGTGCCTTTCATTTTTCCACCTCCGCAGCGCTTGTTGCACGCCCCCCAAGAATCGATGCGCCAGTGAGTATCCATATCGCAAGGTCCATCATTGCACGAAGTCGTCAAGTAGCGGCCTGAATGTGGCATACAATGGCTGGTGCTCGTTACTTGCAACAAATGTCATGAGTTATGATCGAAAATCATAAGTTATTGATCGAAAATAAGATACTCCTTGAACCCACCGTGAAATTCTTCCTTTGGACAGTACTCCAGGCTTCCCAAATAACCATCTCGCCCGACACAATGGACAGGAGTCTGTTTGGTTCCGGGACCACACTCGTCGGAGCATGAGCTCACCTTCGAGTGCTGCTTTTCGAACTGTAGAAGGCTCAGCTCACAGCTAAACACGTTGCAAGATCTCGTTGCAGCAGGCTTCCTACCGTGATCACACAGCCAGTTTCCAACCTGTGGCGTGTGAAAACGGTTTGTCAGAACTCTTTGCACACCATTCATTCAAAGCAGCCTCCTACATCCAACAACAAAAATCGAGAGATGGTGCATACTTGCTGCCTCTTGTCGCTGCTGTGACAAGTTATCCTTCTTGACTGGGTTCCGCCGCCACAGTCGACAGAACAGTCGCCCCATTTCCCAACTTCCCAGAAATTGACGATCACGGCAGGGATGTACTCTGGTGGGAAAAACAACAGCATTTCAAAAACAAAATCTGTTTCTCTATAGATATATATAAATATATATATATATTAAAGATATATTCTTATCGCAGCTACCAACTGCGTGTCTCGACAGTTCACCACAAAGCAGGGTGCCGACTGCTTTCCAGGGATGTATTTCAGAAAAACGGTCGTGTAATATACATTTCTGAGGTGAAATTTGGCGCGTTGTTTTCAAGCGTTCCTGAGTTTTGCCACACCTGGATCCCTCAGAAGTTTCAATGAAATATCAGAAAGCCCTTTCTTCACGAGCACAACATTGACCATCCAGCTTTCGCTGTCTTTGAGGCTGGACCCGATGTTTTTCTTTACTGCCAAAGCCTCCGCGTTTGAGTCCGTCACAATTTTAATAGCAAGCACGAACGACTCAACGTCCTTTTCTTCCAGTAAACGCCTTGAAGGGCCAGGTTTGGCTGGAGGTGCCGAAGGGTCGCTGAACGAGAAAAAAAAAACATGATTTTCTGGAGAGATCTCTTGCAGTTTATTATTTACGTTAGAAATGGCGTTCGTTTGTAAAACATTATCTGTATGCATTCCACAACAGGAGAAAAAATAGATTTCCAAACAATAATGTCACCAGCTGGTCAAGCAGAAATCGTGTTTTCTGGTCAAAAGAACTAGTTCCGGTTTTCAGTTGCTATTTAGTGGAATTTGAAACACAGGGATTTTTGGAGTGGATTCGACTTTTGACTTTCGTAAGGTGTCTTGATTTTTTCAGCAGATTATCCATTGGTCCAAAATACGCATTTTTTGTTGTGCTGTGTATGCTTGGCTTCCAATGTGGAAAAAAAACCCATTCAATTAAATCAATCGACTTTTTGAATCCTTCATGGTATTATTTATCAGGACATGCTGCTATAGCACTACTGTGAACACAGAAATCAACAAAATGCAAATGAAAAAGAGGCCACCCTGATCAATATTTTTTTGGTCCAGTGCTTTCTCACCAAACACAGGTGCCATCCTTGATTAAAAAATACAAGTGCTTCTTGATGGAGTATCTGTGGGCACAAAAAAAAAAGGAATATTAATAAGGGGAGACTTTAATTCGTGAATAATGAGTGTTTGTATTAGTCAGCGCCGCCAAAACCCCAGGAAAGTCAAATGCTCGCTTCAGAATTATTTCACAGCAGAAAAAAAAATCCAAAAAATGGCGACTATTTTGTTCGAAATGTGTGAGCCCGCACTCTGACTGGTCAACAAAATTCCATCTGGCGGCTGTGTTCAGCTGAAAAAGCGCTTTTTTCTGGAGCTTACCTTCCGCAAACGAAAAGCGACTGGTCGCCGTACTCAGCGCAGTCACCTTGGACGACCGCGAGGTAAGTACTCCGATGGACGAAGTTCCCAGAACCGCACAGGTACCTTTCCGTATCGCACGCCGCCACTGGAGTTGGAGAACGAGGGGCAGGACCGGTGGACTCTACGGACACCGCACTGCTGAGAGTTCCCGCGAGCTCCGCGATCGCTTCCACGAAGGGATCACGTTTCGCGTCGTCGTCAAATTCTTCCTCGCTCAAGCCGGTCAGAAGTAGTTGAAAGGTGAGGGTCGGTTTCGCCAGCAGGGACCTGGAGCTGAGATCTTCGAGCGCTTCGCCGGCGGTTTTCTCGAAAGCGTCGACCGTGAAGGAGGAAAGGGAAAGGACCAAGAAGCACGCGGCGGCGGCGAGGAAAGCTGTGCCGCCGCCATTGACCGTCAAAGAACGATGTGACACCATTCTGGCAATTTGGTGATGCGATCTCAGAATCGCTCTGGAGGAAAAGCACAATATGAAGGTGATCGGGTAAAGGCGTTATTGACGTCACGGTTCTTCCTATAATCTGAAACGGTTAAAGGAAAGTCAAAGGAGGGCGCCGGGGGGGTGTTTTGATTGCATTTTCAGAAGCTCCAACGAAATGAGGTAGATGGGCAGTTCATTCAATTCTTGATACCAGGAAATGTCCATTGTAAATTTGACTGGTTCCAGGAAATTGAAAATTCACACAATTCGTTGTTCTTTTTTTAGAATTTTAGAATTTTCTTGCGGAGGGATGAAACGAAAACAACATCCAGTGGAGAAATGGAGTAACACTTGTAACAAAAAAAAAACCAACCAAAAAAAAAAAAATACATGTCAAAAATTGGAAAATCAACAAAACGCTGCCCCTCAAAGAAAACTCCACGCAAAACTCCTGGTCAGCACCTCCACATTCGATGCATTCACGACCAAAACCAATTTTGAAAGAATTCGATTTTGATTTTTTGTTTTTCCATCCCAAATCCCAAATCCCCGTTTACTTTTTTTTGGGGGGGGGCCTTCCTCCCCCCACCCACAAAAAATATACTGACTGCCGGTTTTTTTGAACCTCGTTTTGTGAAAAGGTTCAAGTGACTCTTGAAAGGTATTGATCGTTTTTGGTATCAACTTTGATTTTTTCTCCTGTCCCGATGAAAAGTGGGACACTTATAATAGCTCCTGTTTCAAGGGTGGCGAGTTTTGTGGAACCACCTGTTGAGTAAAAAAACGAAAAAGAAAAGGGGATCAAGCTACAGAAATGAAAAATAACTTTTCTTTTCCACTGAGCAATTCAACAATAAGACATTTATGGAGTTTTTTTTTTTTTTAACCCCAAAAGGACCTTCTTGGTCAAAACAAGATACATGCAAAAAACTATCGACTACATTTCTGTGTGGAATTATTATTTTTTTCGGGAAATATAATACAAATATGAAAATCTCCTTCCATATGTTCACCGAAAGTCGAACGAAACTTGGAACAGGGTGGGGCTTTCCCTAAGAAACTTCTGAAATTAAAAAATAAATTAAACTAAACTAAATTAATAATATTAAATAAAATTAATTATTTTTCAAAAAAAAAATGAAAACAATTTCTCCATCTACCCGGTTTCAACTTTCACTCCGAAACCCTCCTCACAAGTATGATATCCTCAACATAAATTAAACAACTCTTTTTCTCAAGAAAACAACTGAATGCGAAATTCAACATGGTTTCACCTGAGGCCGTGTTCGATTTGATTATTGGGTCCGTCTGGGCAATCACCAATTCGACGGTGGCTGGAATATCGACAGAAATTACTTTGTCATTCCAAACCACCAGGTACACATCCATACCTTCCTTCAGATATTTAGCCCATGACTCATCCTGCAAAAAATTGAAAAAATCGTAAAGTCGAAAAAATTGCCTGTTGAACTATCGGATGAGTCAGCCAGGTGTACAAATACTGCCGAAAAGGAGTCTTTATTTTTTGGCAAAAAAAGGGCATGGGGCAAACCCTAGAAAAAAAAGAAAATGAATGAGCTGATGCAGACGATTCTGTTGTTGTTGTTTTTTTTCAACGCCAGCATGGTTTTGCTGGACCAAGAAAAAACTTCCACACAAATATGGAGGACAAATATGGAGGAAAATGAATGAGCCGATGCAGACGATTCTGTTTTTTTTTGTTTTTTTTGCAACGCCAGCATGGTTTTGCTGCCAAGGAAACAATTCCACACAAATATGGAGAACAAGACCCCCCCCCTTTAAACCAAAAAAAACAACATAGAATTTTCCTGCTGGGCCTCTTTTGGATGCAAAGTTGTTGTACCTAAATGTCTCTCCAGGAGTTCAATGGCATGTTTTTTTTTCCAAAATGATATTTTAAACTGTTTGGGGCGGGGAGGGGGGGGAGGTGTAAACCAGCTTACCTCTGCAACTCTCGTTTCTTCGTAACTGCTGAGGTCCATGAAAACATACTGCAAGAAAAAAGAACAAAAATGCTTTTTTGAGAAAGAAAAAATAGGTATGAATTTTTGGCATATCTCCATCTGTTGAAAAGCAGATGTCAGGAAAAAAATAATTGCTGCAAAAATGTCCTCATTTTTTTTTTAAATAAAACAAAGATCATCAGCTTTCTTGAGAACATCTCTTCTATGAAAGCAAAATTAATCGTAGTTCTGATGATTCTTTTCAAAACAAGAAAGGAAAAAAAAAAAGAAAAACTGGGCAAAAATTCCTGATGATGCATTAAAACTAGGAAATTGTATTAGGCAGTCTATGTTTTTTTTTGTTTTTTTTAAAGAAAAAAACGATAAACGAGGTTTGCTTCCCTCCCTTTGCCAAAAAATAATATCTATCTATCGATCGATATAACAAAATCTATATGCACTCACATCGCTTCCATCGGCATATGTATACTGTGATTCCTTTTTTCGGACTTCGGCAGAAATGAGGGACTCTCCAGCTCTGAAGGTTTTCTCGACCACCGTCCCAGCTATGCAATTCTTAAGTTTCGAACGAACGAAAGCTGCTCCCTTCCCAGGTTTGACGTGAAGAAATTCTAAATTTTATTCAAGCATTGTTAAAATCGAGATGAGTAATATAAAAAAAAGGAGGGGGGGCCAGCCTTCCTTCAAATGTTTTCCATCCGCAAAGCAAGACACTTTTTGTTTATAAAAAAAACAGAAAACAACAGAACCGTGGCATTCCTTTTTTTTTGGTTTGCATAATTGGCAGATATTTTGCCTTTCAAAAATATAAATTCTTGTCTTTTTGTTTTGTTTTGTTTTATTATTTTTGAATTCTTGAGAGACTCTTCGTGGTTTCTAATTACATAATTGTTGGCGTTTCAAAACATTTGCTTTTAACATTTCTTTCTATTTTTTTTTTTTTCAAAAATTGCACTAAACGAAATTTTTCTATTTAAAAACACCATGATACACTGCCTTTTCCCTTGTATCATATTTTCAAGCAAATATTACTCAACTTGATTATTTGAGAGGAAAAAAAGCCAAAAATAAATAAAGAAAATTGAGGGGAAGCAAGCGATCCTCACCAACGACTCTCCAAGGAGACCCATCTATCTCCAAAGTGAGTCCGGTTTTAAAATCGGCGGTGGTGATCGAACCAGCTCGAATCACGAGGCCGCCTCGTCGCGAAGGCGCCTGCATGGGCATTCATTTAAACTACATAGGCAAGGGGGGGGGGGAGTCGAAATTAATATCAAAAACATGCAAGTCGCAAGAACTGCACACAAGAATACACACATAGAGAAGGATGATTAGCACCTCACCTGAATCCGACAAGGCCGAACAGGCAAGCGAACTCCTCGGAAAAAGGTCGACCCCCTTCCAAAAACAGCAAAGAATGTTAATCCTCAGATAAGGTGTTCTCAAGGAGAAAGTCGTTGGAAAAAAAAGGGGGGGGGGATGCCAAAGAAAGGCTGGTCTGTCAGACACTCACCCCCGCATCGAAGCTACCCCCTTCATTGAAGATCGGCCTTCCAGCTGAAACACGCAGGTGGTAAAAACGAGAGGAAGGTGTGCGTTCACCGACACGAGGCAAGGTCTTTTTTCAGTTCGTACAACGGTGAGTCACATCCTCCGCTGACGTCTATAGATCTATAGACGTCGATTACCTGATCGTAAGCAAACTGGAACGAGGACGTCTAGAGAAACTGCCAGGCACTCGCCAGCTGGGGTGAGTTCGACGTGCTCGCGCGAAAGCCCAACAAAAAAAAAACCAAGGAGATCAGGGAAGGAACGCTGTTGTTTTTTTCTTCTTCTGTTTTCCTCCTATTTTTCTCACTGTTCGAAAAAGTGATGGAGCGTCGGGACAGCGACGAGCTTTGCGGATGCGTCGTCGGGCCGTCTGACGAGAAAACGCGCTACACTTTGGTGAGGAGTACCCGATGCCGCGGCTTAGGGCCAGGGTGCATTCAAAAACAGCGCTGAAAGTGCGTAGCTCGTTAAAAGATCCGCTGTGGGTTATGCGAGAATGCACGTCTTTGTTCGACATTTCGCTCCACCAGGGCGTTATCGAGAGAAGGTTTTCTGGGGCAGTTTTTGCTTTGATGAATGCGAAGGGCGACGAGTATACGAAAGATAGGATTCACAATCCCCTATGGGGGTCGCTCAGCTCCACGTCTCGTGGTGTGTAGAAAAGTCGAGTGGGGAAAGGCAGCCATGGAGTCGTATATCTCGCTTACGACAGCGTCGTCGAAGGCCAGGTGGCAATCAAGGTCATTCCGAGGGGACCCCACTTGGTATGGTTTGGGTCGGTCTCACACTTTTCTCACTCACCTTCTCACACTTTTTCTAGACAACACTGTGGCTGCTTTTCGGTATCTGCAAGAACTGAAATTGAAGTTTTCTTTGTGTTATTACTGATTTTTTTTTGGTTTTTTTTTGGGGGGGGGGGAGAAAATCTCTTCCTGTTTTTTTTTGTGATCATTTCTATTGGAAGACAAATTTTTGGCGAAAAAAACTTGATGCATGTTTTTTGTTTTTTTTTTCCAAAAAGACTTTTTCGTGTCGGTTGATGGAGTCGGTTGATGGATGGTGTTCTGACTGTGTGTCGATGTCCAACCTTTTTTTACTTTTTATTTTCTACTTTTTTTTTCTTCTCACAGATGAAAGATTATGTAGTGAGGGAAATCCTCAACCACCGCATGTTGATCCACCCGCATATCATTGAATTCAAAAAGGTGGTGAAGCAGTTTTATTTTTTCTAATGAAAAAAATAAAACAAAAGAGAATAAGTTTTATCTTTGTTTTTAATCAATATATATATATATATATATATTTATTTTTTTTATTTTTTTTGTGGGGGGGTGATGGTAAAAGATATGTATTTTTCTTACTTATTTGTTTGGGTTGAGGGGGGGGGGGGAAAGTTTCAATTTTCTCAGTTTATCTGAACAAGAAAAAAAAAAAATCAAAATAGCAATTTTTTTCAGTGCGTATCCACCCATATTTTTGTCCTTCAAACATTTGAACTTTTTTTTTTCTTTTCGTTTCTGCTGTTTTCATTTCTTTTTTTTTTGTCAGGTATTTCTGACAGACACACATTTATGTATAGTAATGGAGTATGCTGCTGGAGGGGACCTCCACCAACACGTGTCGAATAAAGTTGTTTTGGATGAAATCTGGGCTAGATGGTATTTTCAGCAACTGGTTTTGGCGTTGGACTACTGTCACGCAAGGGTAGGTAGGATTAAAAAATAATTAAAATAATAATATATATATCTTCAAAATCACACATCCACTGAGTTCTTTCTTTCCTCCTCTCAAATTTTGGAGTCACATATATATTGTTAATGGTTTTTTAAACATATTTTTGATTCTTTTTTTCCTATTTTATTTCACTGAACGTAACAGCAATGGCACATATTTTGTTTTCTCCCAGAGAGACATTTTTTCTTGTTTTTTTGGGGCATGTTGAGATTGTTTCGGTGTGGTGATTTGTTGTTTTGCAAAAAAAAATTAAAAAATAGGGTGTATGGATGAGGGACATCAAACTTCAAAACATCCTGTTGAAGAACAATGACAAGAAACTCATTAAAATCTGCGACTTTGACTTTAGCAAGGTAAATTAAACGAATTATGATATTCAATAATTCTCAGTCCATCTACTTTTTTTTCCTTTTGACTTACCGTAGAGCGCTGAAAAAAAAAAGGTCGAACGATCCATAATATTTGTTAAAATGCCAACTACAGATTGAGACAAAAAGTTGCATTTTTTGTTGTTTTTTTTCGACCTGTTATGAAGCCCTGCGGTATTTATCCAAAAGACTTGAAAAAGAAAAAAAAACAAAAAGCAATCATGCATGTTTGGATATCTGGGTTAACCATGCAGATTATGTTTTGCTGGGCATTGAAAGCGGTTTGCCTGACACTGCCAAGTTCACCTCCGTTTATGTTTTATTTTAATGTACAACCCATATTCCATACATATATATATATATGTATCAACGCTCCGCTTTCGATCTTGTCAGCAATTAAAGGAACTGAGCTCCCCATCACAGATTCAAAAGAAATGTCGATTGGGTGAAAATAATTGGATAATTGTAAATTCTTTTATTAAATGTATTGGAACGCCTCAATTATAGAATGAGCATTCACAAAGAAAGCTATGTGTGGATACGAGAGTCCCTGTAATTACGTAAAATAATTAGCGGGTGTCTTATGGTTTTTTGTTTTCGTTTTTCTGTAATTTCAGCACAACAAGAGGGACTCTTTGCCAAGGACTCTGCTTGGTTCAAGGGGTTATTTTGCACCAGAGCTGATTCTTATTAGAACAAGCCCCATGGGAAGACACCGAGGATATGATGCTGGGGTAATGCACAAATATATATTTGTTGCTTTTTTTTGCCGCCTTGATCACAATCTTTTCTGATCACTGTATATTCCAGTTTTTTTGTTCAAAGCAAATGAAGTAAAAATAAAAAATTGTGAGTAAAATAAAAAGATGTGCTACTTTCAGCATCATGATTGAAATAACTATTTTGGGGTCATATTATGGAAAGCATACTTGATATTTACATTTTTGAAAAGATAGAAACAAAAGCGTGTAGTATACAGCATCATCAAGACGATAAAATTTATTCATTTTTTGAGATGCATGGTATGGAACCTGTAGCATTTCATCTTTTCCCCATTTTTTTTTTTTGTTCTATTTTTAGATTATCATGTCAAATCGTTGGCCTTGAGGAAGACACCTTGAAAAGTTTTTTTTTTTAACCTTTTTCAATCTTGCTTACTTAATATTAATATTGAGGCAGCCTCATCAGTTTTGTTTTTTTCAACTTAGTCTCTTCTGTGCATTTGGGATCCTCGTCTTTTTCAAATTTAAAAAAGAAAAAGAAAAGCACTCGACCTTGTCTCAATTCTTGTGTATTTTCTTAAAGGGCCTTTTATAGGGGTTTTTTTTTGGTTTTTTTTGTGGATGTATTTCTGCATACCTTTCGCTGCGACCTGACTCATCTGTTGAATTTTCAGAAAGTCGACATTTGGACGTGTGGAGTTTGTCTCTTCATAATGCTGTTTGGAAGGCTGCCATTCCAGGATCCCTCCGATCAAAGCGAAAACAAACCCAAAAGGGAATTCGAGCGGCTGTTGAAATGTCAGATTTCGATTCCCACTTCTCAAACCAGCAGAAACGGGGAGAGGAAAATTTCGGAGGGCTGCCGGGATTTGCTGTCGAAAATATTGAAAACTCCGGAAAAGAGAATCAGTCTGCAAGGGATCATGCAACATCCATGGTTTGTTGAAGGACTGCCACCAAGTACGTGTTTTTGTTTTCTGGGAATCTTTTTTTTTTCTTTTTTTTTGGGGGGGGGGGGGGAGTGATTATTTTTTTCTGATTTGTTTGTTTTGTTTTGTTTTCGGATCATCCGAGCAAACACATTTTTTTTTATTTTTTTTTTCCCTCTTTTTTTTATTCCTTGATCCCTGTCACTCGTGTCTCCATTCGTTATTTTCGAGGGAAAAAAAAATCAATAAAAATTTGACTTTCTGAAACCATTCTTTGCAGGGTCTTTTTATCTCATTTCTTCATCGTTGTTTTCTGGAAAAAAAAATACAAAAAATAAAATAAAATTTGACTTCCTGAACCCATTCCAGCAAGA
Source organism: Bryopsis sp. KO-2023 (assembly GCA_030272585.1). Lineage (NCBI taxonomy): Eukaryota > Viridiplantae > Chlorophyta > Ulvophyceae > Bryopsidales > Bryopsidaceae > Bryopsis > Bryopsis sp. KO-2023. Next base: position 1,802,328 of record BSYQ01000005.1, read on the forward strand.
TTCCAGGAAGATTCTTTCATCATCTTTTTTTTTTATGTTTTTTTTTAAATAATTGTTTTTAAGCCTTCTCGTATTTGCATTCCAGATTTCGAAAAGTATAATCAAGTAGCTGCTGCTCAAGCTCCTCAGGATGCATCTCTCGGCGACGAATCAATAGAACAATTGGTCGAAAAAGCTCGAACTCTGCCAACCTGAAAAAAAACAAAAAAATAAAAAACATAAAAAAAACCTAGTAAAAACAAATGAAAAAAATCTTCGCAAAAAATATTATTCTTCCCCTCCCCCTCAAGGAAAAACAAAGGAGGGGGGCTAAAAGAAATAGTACAAAAAAAATTGATATGTATTTTTTTTTTCCAACAGGTAGTTTCTCAAGATCGCAATTTTCTCAGAGATGTGTTTGTGCAGGTCCTTTTTGTTATATATTAATTAAATGGGCTCTTTTTTTTTTTTTTTTGGACGACAGCAGCACAGATTTGTTTCATGATTTGGGCTCCAGGTATTCAGAAAGCAGCAGGGGTTATGTTATGTATTGAGGTGGATTTTATGTTCTTTGTCTTTTTTTTTTACTGGTCTCCTTGACGTATGTGTTTGTATTTCTATAGATGGTGAGGAAAAAAAAAAAAAGGCCATCTGTTTTGGGTTTCTGTAAAGTTAACCAGAAGCAAAAAGACAATAAATCAACTTTAGACTGGATTCACTATTTGGCTGGTTGGTTCGATGGACCTATCACTGATTGCTACACGTAAATCATGAAGTCCAACCCGAAACCTAGTATAAAATAAGGAGGAGGAGGGAGGCAGCGGCGATGAAAAGAACATGTTTATGATCAGGGGACAAGTCAGGGTTTTCGAAGACATCGATGTAAAGCATGTCGTTCGATCGGCTCTCGACGGCTGCTATAATGGAACCATTTTCACGAAAACCAAGGCCACTGGCAAATGGTTGGAAAGAAGCGATCAACGAGCAAAATTACGGGAGACACAAAAACAGAGAGAAAAACACGCTCGAGCACACCACCGCTGGCGTGCTCGAGCCAGCGGTGGCCCTACCTTCTGTGATATGTTTCCAGACTCCAAGGGAAAAGACTGCTCGTGTTGGTGCGATTGGCAGTGTGTTGGTGCCCCAAGTGCTCCACCATTGCAATTTTGGTTGCGGAGACCGCCTTTGAGAAAGGTATATTGACCTCGACCCTGTGTCAACTTGTCGAAATCATCGACGTCGATCAATCCGACAACACCACCGCCGCAGTTGAAAAGGGGTGTGATCACAGTACATAAACAGCTTTTTCGGACGATCACTTGCAAGTCCCTCTGTCGGAAACTTTTATCGACCAACCATAAGCAGGTGGGTTCGCTCGGCGTCAGGTTTCTGCGGTTTTGTTTTGTTTATAATTTTGCTCGGGAAACCCAGGCAAGAGACGACTGTAAATGGGCAAATTGAGACTGTAGGTTTTGTCTCTGCGACGTCTGGGGCTGGTCTTGGGGACTTTCGACTGGAAGTTGTTTTCTTGTTGTTTTCGCCTATTCTCTGGCCGTTTTCGTTGTGGTTTTTCGAAAAAATAGGGCGGCGGGCAGGCGATGGCTTCCTGTTGCCTCTGCTCCTGGTGCTCGGCGTCCCAACAGCTTTTTTTTTTTTGAAAAGAGTTGCGCTCTCGTCAAGGCGAAAAAAGTATCGCTTTTGACTGGGTCGCTTTTTACGGAGCATAGCAAATATTGATCGATCGCTCGTTTTTCTGAATTGAAGGGGACGTTAACCATGAGCGACTATGTTCCAGTCGAATGGGACTTGCCCAGAGATATTCTGGTCGAAATTTTTCGAAGAATTCCTGCGGTATCGCTTGCTAGATGCTCCTGTGTGATCAAGTCTTGGCGTGACGTTATGGAGACAAGGTTTGACCTGAAAAGAAAAATTGACTTGGAGCGTGCATGGTTGCATGATCCAATAGAACCCATTATTCACAAAGACCGAAACGGTTTTGACACATTTTGTTGTGCCAAGATGGAAAATGTCATCGCCTTGGGTGGTCGCAAAGGGTTGAAGGTGTTTGATTTCGATAGGGAAGACTTTGTTTTTGATTGGGAGGAGGGCACAGTCAACACTCTTTCTTTTATGGATGGGATGCTTCTGAGAGGGGGTGCGGGTGGCCTTGAAGAATTTTGTGGATGGGATATATCCACATGGGAGAAGATTTTCCACTTTCAAAATTTCGATTTTGAATTATTATCGATTGCAGACCTTGGCGATAATGTGGCTATTGGGGGTACTGAAGGGAATCTTCAAATTTGGAGAAAAGGGGTGTGGGAGTTTGATAGATCCCTTCAAGGTCACGAAGATTATGTTTTTTGCCTCGTGCCCCAACCAGACAATCTCTTGATCAGTGGGTCAAGGGATGCAACTATTCGAATATGGAACTTAGTTGACAATGCTTGTCTCAGAGTGATTCCTGGACAGAAACAGGGAGCGAGGTCAATGGATGCTTCTGATGGGGTTATTTTTTGTGGAGCCGTTTGTGACAGTTTTTATATATAGAGAGAGAGGTGGGATTCGATCCCCAGACCTCTCAGTGGCGAGAACAGTGACAGTCGTACTAGTGATCCAGTGGGCGACGGTGGTTACGGAGGTTGGGTCGGTTATGTAGCCGTCCGACCAGTGACGTGACCCGATGTGATAGTGTGATGGTACGGTGACTGTATGTGTGACTGTATCCGGACGGTGTAGTCCGGGGTCACGAGTGAGAGAGTTAGGGACAGTTACGGTTGGGACCGTTGACGGGATTCGAACCCGGGTCAACGGTTGACGAGTCTTAAGGCTTCTCGCCTTAGACCGTGTTGTTCGTGTTTGTAAAAGTTCCTTTTGTCTTATACCCCCACGGCTCTTTACAAGTGGTTTCGGAGCGAAGTGTACTGGCTACACCCAAACGATCGGGCGGCCTGTGTGATATTGGGTTCATCGTGAAGACCGGGGGGAGAACCGGAAATGTCGGCTGAAGACTTGAACAACGTGCTGGAGTCAGTAGCAGCACTGAAGACGGGGTGTAAAGCACTGGAAGACCGTCTAGGGGAACTTGAAGGGTTGGAGATAAAGACAGAAATCGCGAACATCCACAAAGCTGGACAGAACGTGGAAAAGCTGGTGAATAAGCATGGCGACGAGTTCGCAAAGGTTCACAAGGCAGGCTTGGCTGTCGAAAAACTGGCAAATAAGCATGGGGAGTCCTTACAGAAACTGTCGAAAGCGGTCGGCAAGCTTGATGAAGCTGGAGCCGGGTTGCAGGACAAAGTCAAAGCTGTAAAGGAGAAAGTAGCCGAGCTTGGAACCACGAACGAAACCAGACATGTCGAGACTACCGGAAAACTGGAGTTGTTGGAAAAATCGGCGGGCGAGATCCGCGCGGACATGCTGAAAGTTCGACAGGGAGGCACGAAACTGGAACAGAAGGTGTCAAAAGTGAGCCTCGAAAGTCAAGCGAACCACCAGAAGCTTATGCAGAAGTTGGACGAACTGACGCTGAGCCAAACCCTACGAGAAACCCAGGCGATGGAGTTTCGGACGGAGACGGATACGAAGTTTACCACGGTGCTGGCAACGATGACGGAACTTACGGAACAGCAGTCGACGGCGCAGTCTGCTGCAGGTCATACACTGGAAGCAGGCTCAGGCCTGCACAAGAAACTATTGGACCTGCAGGAACAAATGGCGAACCAGAAGCTCGAACTGCAGGCATCGTTACTGGCAGCAAAACAAGAAATGGAAGAAAGGATACGGCAAGCAAGAACAACGGCGGGAGCAACGAGTGGAGGCTCCGCTGCAGGGCCGTCGATACCTGATGCGTGGAACTTCGCGCCTATACGGCTGGGGAATCCTCCTCAGTTCTTCGGAAAAACCGGAGAAGGAGCTTCAGACTGGGTGGAGAGCATGGAAACCTATTTTGTGGCGTCCGGGTGTCCGGTTGGAAAACGGGCACTGCTGGCGTCAACGGTGTTGAGAGGAGCTGCACAAGAGTGGTACACGGTGAAGAAAGCGTCAAACCCGATGGTGATGGCGAGCTGGGATGTGCTGGGGCAGGAGCTTATCGAATACTTCGACCCCTTTGACAAGGCAGAGACGGCCAGAGACCAGCTATTCAGGCTAACGCACAAGAAGGGCACGCTCAGGGAGCACATCTCTCTGTTTTCCAAACTCTTGATCAAGACTCCAACTATGGCAACGGAAGACAAAATACATCTCTTCACGCACAGCCTACAGGCGAAGATAAAATCTCACGTCTTCTTAAACCGTCCTCAGACATTCGACGAGGCTGTTCAGTTGGCACTGCAAGCAGACCGGGCTGCAGGCCGAGCAGGAAACGAGCAGACTCCTTGGTACCCAAAACAAAACCGGCAGTATGACGATAAGATGGAGATTGGCGCAGTGTCAGGAGAGAAGTGGAACCAGTCGTCACCCAAGAAAGGGAAATGTCATAACTGCGGAAAGTTCGGGCATTTCGCGAGAGAATGTCGATCGAAGAAGAAGGGTGGCCAAAACAAGTCATCGGGAAACGAGTAAGGCCTCCCTGGACCAGGCCAGGAGGGGCGTCAAAGAAACCTGGACATGCAAATGTGATGTCGGAAATGTCGTCGGAAAGTCGTCAGTATGGTTCTCAAGACAAGGAAGGATTACAAGGAAATCAGAGGAATGTCAGTGATGGGAAGGTGTTAGTGGTCGATAAGGTTGAAGGGGGAACATCTAAAGGATCTCCTGAGAATGGTGCTCAGGCAAAGGCAGGATCCAGATGTAAGACATCTTCATCTTATTTGGGAAGGTTTGGGGGAGGGAAGCTTGCCAGATCCAGTACCTCAGATTCGAGGGCTGGCAAAGGGGATCCGGTCAGCAACAAAGCTAAGGGATCCATCCCCACAGTGTTGGGACAATCCATACAGAAAACCCCTGAGATGGAAGGGATAACAAAGGACAGTCTACAGTCCTCCCCTCCAAAAGGATCAGTGGTGATGCAGAAACAGCTACAGACAATCAAGGAATCCATCTCTAAGCCCAGAGAGGTTCTCACAGCCTCAGGAGTATGGAAATCCATACATGCAAAAGAGGAATCAAAAGGGAATCATGGGATTCACAAGCAAGTCAGATTCTCATCATCAACTGAGACACATTGTCCAACACCAAACCAGGATACAGAGGAGAAAATGGTGACAGGGAAATTGGGATCAGTGGGTCAAGGAGACCTGGGATCCACCCTGCTATATGTGCCTGGAAAATTGAAAACACAGACAGTCAAATGTCTTATTGACAGTGGAGCAACTGGAGATTTTATGGATGTCATCACTGCCCAAGAGAATGCATTGAAAATCATCAAAAATGAACATCTATCAGTGGAGTTAGCTGATGGATCCAGAATCCTGCTAAAGGAGAAAGCCTTGATCAGACTCAGATTGGGTCCATGGGTGATAAAGAGGACCTTCTGGATGGTGCCAAACCTGAAACATAAGATCATATTGGGAAAAGCCTGGCTGGTGGACCACAATCCACACATTGACTTGAGGAGTCATGTGATCACCATCTGCAAGCCTAACAAAGTCCCAATCAAGCTACAAGGTTTCCATCCAAAGGTGGCAGCAGTTCAGGATCCCCAAGAGATCAACCTCCTCTCAGCCAGTGAGGCTAAGAAATGTTTGAAGAACAGAGATGGAGAGGCTTACTTGGTGCTGGTCAGGAAAGTTCAGGATCCCCAGGAATCAGGGGAAATCAATGCAGCCAAGCAAATCAGGAATCCTGGTGAAGCAAAGGCAGTCAAGGGTACAGAGGATGGTACAGATGCCAATTTCAAAGGCATGGTCGATGGATTGGATGATGAACTACATGAGCTGAAGGATGTCCTTAATGAATACAAGGATGTCTTCCCAATGGACCTACCTGATCATCTACCACCTCACAGACCATGGGACATGAAGATCCCATTGAAAGATGATGCTAAACCAGTTTTTGGACCACTATATAAGCAGTCCCCAAAGGAATTAGATGCTCTGAAGGAGCAATTGGACTATTTGCTACAGAAAGGAATGATCAGACCCAGCCACAGCAATTTTGGAGCACCTGTACTCTTTGTCCCCAAACCTGGAGGGGCATTGAGATTTTGTGTGGACTACAGAGCTCTGAACAGAGCCACAAAGGTCACTCAGTTTCCCATTCCTAGAATGGATGAGATGCTGGACAGGCTGAGCCATGCAAGGTACTTCAGCAAAGTGGACTTAAGGGCAGGATTTTGGCAACTGAGGATGGCACCAGGGGAGGAAGGAAAAACAGCTTTCAGGACAAAGTATGGCCAGTATGAATTTCTGGTCATGCCAATGGGACTGAGTGGATCACCTGGGCATTTCATGTCCATGATGAATGAAATCCTGGCTCCCTACATTGATAAGTTTGTTCAAGTCTTCCTGGATGACATCTTAATCTATTCATCCACCCCTGAAGAGCATGCAAAACACATGAAGATGGTGCTGGAGGCCCTCAGGAAACATCACCTGTATGCAAAGCTGGTCAAGTCTGCAGTAGGGAAAAAGGAAGTGGACTTTCTGGGAACATGGGTCACTCACCAAGGAGTTCAGCCTATGGCTGATAAGCTGGATGCCATCAAGAAGTGGCCTACACCCTCTAATGTCCATGATGTCAGGAGCTTCCTGGGATTGTGCTGCTTCTACAGGAGATTTGTGGCCAATTTCAGTGGGAAAGCTGCAGCATTGACCAACCTGACCAAAGGGAATCAGCAGTTCATAGGGGGAAAAGAAGAACAACAGGCATTTGAAGATCTCAAGGATGCATTATGCTCAGCACCTGTTTTGATACATCCCAGGGAAGATTGGCCCTGGATTGTGGCCACTGATGGCAGTCAATCAGGAGTGGGGGGAGTATTGATGCAAGAGGGGCCAGATGGCTTGCATCCAGTAGCTTTTGAATCCCATAAGCTGACTGATGCTGAAACAAGGTACCCCATCCATGAGATTGAGCTGTTGGGGATTGTCCACTGCCTAAAGAAGTGGAGAGCATATTTGGAAGGAAGAGAGTTTGTCCTCAGAACAGACAATCAGTCATTAATTTGGCTGGATTCTCAACAACACTTGAGCAGGAGGCAAGCTAGATGGGTGGAGTTTCTAGCTCCATTCAGGTTCCAAACTGTTCATATCCCTGGGAAAGATAATGTGGTGGCTGATGCCCTATCCAGATGTCCACATCCAGTGGATCCAAGGGATTCTGGAAGTGGAGGGGGAGATTTGAGGGCATCTGCACCAAATGGCACAACCAACACTCTTGTGAAGCATGATGGCAAAGTTCAGAGGTACCAAGGCTTGGGGGCCTGGGGAGAGAATCATCCACAGGATCTTGTGTTTGATGAACAACCAGGAGAGCCATTGGGTTCCAGATTGGTGAAGGTTACTGGATGCCAAACTGGAAAGCTGCCTGAGAGACTGAAAACAGATGTGATGCCAAGTGATGCAAGAGGAGGTACCAAATGGGGTACTGTAAATGGATTGCCAAGATCTGATGAACAAATCAATGCACTGGAGAAAACATCCATGGAACCTGTGGCTCAAGGGAGTCCACAAGAGGTTGCTGATGCCCAGAAGAATGATGTACATTGCAAGGAAATCCTGAAGAGATTGGATTCTGACATCCAGACCCAAAGGGTGTTCAAGATGTCTGCTGATGGAGTTCTACAGACTGTGGAAGGGAAGATTGTAGTGCCACAGAGTCTGAAAGCAATGGTGATGAAGGAAGGGCATGACAGTTTGCTTGGAGGACACAAAGGGAAGGAAAGAACATTGTCTACACTACAGCAGAACTTCTGGTGGAAGAAGATGTCTCAAGAGGTGGCTCAGTATTGTAGGAGCTGTCCTGTGTGCCAGAAGACTAAATCATCTACTCAGAAGATTGCTGGAGATTTACAACCATTGCAAATCCCCACAAGAAGATGGAGCTCTGTGAGTTTGGACCTCATCACAGGATTACCAAGGACATCAAGGGGGAAGGATGCAATAGTGGTGTTTGTGGACAGGATGTCAAAGATGTCCCATTTCTGTGCAACTGAAGGAACCATTGGAGCTGTTGGGATGGCTAGGATGCTATTTGATGAAGTCTGGAGGCATCATGGAATGCCTGAAGACCTGGTATCTGACAGAGATGCCAGGTTTACATCAGAACTGTGGAAGGAATTAATGAAGCTGGTGGGGACTACTTTGAAGATGTCATCTGCCAGGCATCCACAGTCAGATGGCCAGACAGAGAGGCTCAACAGGATTCTGGAGGAGAGCCTAAGAGCATATGTGAGCCATTCCCAAACAGACTGGGATCTGAAGTTAAGTGCAGCTGAATTTGTTTATAACCAAGGGAAGCAATCAAGCACTGGGTATAGCCCATTCTATCTCAATTCTGGAGAAGAACCCTTGGTGCCTGCAGCCTTGTTGGGGAGGAAGAAGATTGAGACACCCATCAGAGGTGTAGATGAAATTTTGAATGATCTGAAGATGGATGTAGAGGTGGCCAAGACATGCATTGCCAGAGCTCAAAACAGACAGAAGCAAAGTGCAGACAAGCACAGAAGAGTAGATGAGTTCAAGGTGGATGACATGGTCCTCCTCAGTACTAAAGATTTGAAGCTGGCTGGGAACAGATGCAAGAAGCTTGGACCTAAATATGTGGGACCATTCAAGATTGTGAAGAGAGTGGGCCAAGTGGCCTATGAATTGGAAGTTCCTCAGCAGTGGAGTTTACATCCAGTGTTCCACATTTCAAAGCTCAGGAGATACCATCAGGATGAACAGTATGGAGAAAGGGAACCCAATCCAGTTCCACCTGAAATCATAGATGGAAACACAGAGTTCCATGTGGAGAGCTTTTTGGATCACAGAGAGGTCAAGAGAGGCAGAGGCAGGGGGAGAATTTCAAGAGAATTCTTGATCAAATGGCAAGGATATGACAGGGGCCATGATAGCTGGGAGCCTATCAGGAACCTGGAAAACTGTCCAGATGTTGCAGCAGCATACTTTCAGCAAAAACACTTGGAAGCAACAGAGCAGGAGAAGAAGGTTTGGAAGTGGAGATAAGAGGACTTCAAGAGCTGATGAGTGAGTAAATGAGAGATATCTCTGAAGAGACATGGGAATGAGAGAAGAATTTCAGTCTATGATTGTTGGGGGTTCAGGGGAGATGGTGTTAGTGCTGAGACCAGATCAGCTGTTTTCTTTTCTACTGTCTTTGGGATGGTCTTTCAGATGGGGCTTTTCCTTTTTGCTTTTTGGGAGGTCTTTGGGATTTTTCCTTCTTGCTTTTGGGGGAGTGCTCTATTCTTTTCTTGCTGGAGTCTGTATGTGCTTAGTTGGTGACCTTAGGTCTGGGGTCCAGATTTCTAAGGTCAGGGGGAGTCTTGTGACAGTTTTTATATATAGAGAGAGAGGTGGGATTCGATCCCCAGACCTCTCAGTGGCGAGAACAGTGACAGTCGTACTAGTGATCCAGTGGGCGACGGTGGTTACGGAGGTTGGGTCGGTTATGTAGCCGTCCGACCAGTGACGTGACCCGATGTGATAGTGTGATGGTACGGTGACTGTATGTGTGACTGTATCCGGACGGTGTAGTCCGGGGTCACGAGTGAGAGAGTTAGGGACAGTTACGGTTGGGACCGTTGACGGGATTCGAACCCGGGTCAACGGTTGACGAGTCTTAAGGCTTCTCGCCTTAGACCGTGTTGTTCGTGTTTGTAAAAGTTCCTTTTGTCTTATACCCCCACGGCTCTTTACACCGTTGACGGTAACATTCGCTCGTGGGAATTCAAAAGCGGTAAATACCTGCAAACCTTTCGAGGTCACACAAAATGTGTGACCTCTGTCCTCGTCGAAAATGGTCGAATGTTCACCGGATCCTATGATAAAACGATAAAAATATGGGATACAACGACGGGCGAGTGTGTGAGGAGTTTTGATTGTGTGCACAATCTTAACCAAGATGAATTTCAAGATGAATATCTTTTTTTTAATGTGTCATGGGTTGATAATGAAAAGATGGTGGCCATTTGTGGTAATGGGGATATTTGGGAGTGGGATTTTTCCAAGAACTTGTGAGCATTATCTTGTGTAAGACATGCAGTGCAGAGCAGAGCAGAGCAGAGCCAAGTGGAAGAGTTGTCCTTTGGAGAAGACTCCAGAGAGCAAACCACTTTTCTGTGAGGTGACATTATTTTTTAGGCTTTCCAGGACAGAATGCAACTGACAAAAAAGACTACGAATTATATTCTGTACAGTAAGGGAAAAAAAGCCACAGAAAAAGATCCTCCGTTTTCTTTTCCCTTCTTACAGCATTGAGAATTGTGTAGCCAGCCCAAAAAATCTTGCATCACAATATGTAAGGTGTTTATGAGCCCGATGTCAAAAACTAGGAGGACAGTCGACAGTGTACACTTTGGTTTCTTTAACTTTTTCCATATTCTCATTGGGAGCAGCCTGTCTTTCACAACATATAGAAAAAAAGAAAGAAAAAGGGAAGGGGGGAGGAGGGGGCAGGGCATTATACACAAATATTGCACATGTGCATTTTAAATTTTGCAGATGCGATGGCTTATGTTTCTCGACTTTCTTTTCTCTGTACATGTATGTATTTCTTCTCGATTTCTGACCTCCTGATATGACAGAGTTATCAGTTCCCAGAGTGGAAAAAAAAAACTGTCAGAACAATTCTGCTGAATCTTGTGCAGTTTTCTGGATTCCTGTCGGCCCCAATGCATTGGGAACAGAACTGAGATTTTCCCATTTACAATTATATGTTTCTGTAGAATACAAAAGAAATTTCACCCCTTCTTGCAAGCATAATAACAAAACCACAGGCTTTTTTTTTGCTTTTTGCTTTTTCATGCACAGCCTGATTTATTTCCTAAAAAAAAAATACGTCTTTTTTTTTACACATGCCATAACTTTTTTTTTTTTTTTCCCCTTCTTCTTTTTCTTCCCCAAACGCTTCCATCAAACCTTTGGAATACATTTTTGAAAATTTGATTTTTTACCAGTTCTTTTTCCCCTCCATCCAGTCAAAAGCTGAAATCCAACCAACCAACCAACCAAAAACAAATGCATGTGTTGAAAATGTACATCTAATTTTAGAAACGGATGAGTGTATGTGCAATAATGCATAATGCATAATGTATTCTGATAATGATGACCCCCAGAATTACAAAAGCTCTATCTTTTCGTTTAATCACAGATTTCCATCCTTTATTATTATTTTTTTTACTTTTGATGCCATGTCTTCCAGCACCAACATTTTTTTTTCTTTTTTTCTAAAAAGTAATCACAATCTGAGTGAGTGCTTGTGTACTCCGAATTCGAACCTCCCTTTATATGTATTTTTTTTTTTCATAATATATATATTTTCTTGCGTATATTTTTTTCAAAGGCATTTCCATTGTTCCCAACATATCTGCAGAGATGCTCCTTCCAAACCAACAAAAAAAAAAAAAAACATAAAAAAAAACGACCCTTGAAAAGAAATTGGAACATATATATTTTTTTCGACCAAAGTTATTCCCTCTTACACCACACCACCAAGGCGACCCCTCCCTCCCTTTCCCAAAAAAAAAAAAAGAAAAGGGAAAAAAAAAATAGGAAGAAAACAAAAGAAAAAAAAAGGGTAGAAAAACACCCACGGAAAATAAAGGAAGAGTTCAAAAGTGTTTCAATATACACAAGCCCCCCCCCCAAAAAAACATGAAACCTTTCCTCGACAATGAATAAAACATCCTCAATGCACCGATCGATATACATTAGAAAATTGGGGGAACAAAAACCTTTCCTTTCTGGAATCAGCCTTGATGCCATAAGATTTCCTTTTTTTTCCATCAGGAAAAATTAAATAGCACCCGTTTCGTTTTCAAGCAGACAAGTGCTCCCCAAAACGAAACGATCAAAATATAGCTGGACTCACTCATTTCATTTTATTAATGAAATCATATGCAAATGTCCCCTCTCTATCTCTCTTGTTCCCCCCACCGCCATAATCAAAAACGTGCAGATCAAATTTTTCCGCCCCGCCGCCAGTTTGGCATTCATCCATCTTTCGTTTTGCGAGACGATTTCTTCTTCTTTTTCTTTGGCTTTTTTTTGGTATCGTCCTCGCTGTTTTCCTTTTCGTTTTCCGATTTTTCCTCCGTCCCGTCGTCTTCCGACCCTTCCGACCCTTCCCCAGGATCGTCCTTCTCCTCTGGTTCTTTCTCGCGGCCTTCCTCCCTGCCAGCAGGTCTGACTCTCCTATTTCTCTCCTCTGTGTTGGTGGCGGCAAAGTAATTGAACGTTTTTATGGCCGCTTCCAAGGTCCTTTCCGACGAGCGGTCATCGCGATCGCCCCGTCTTAAAAATAAGGACGCGGCGCTGGGGAACGTCAGTAACAAGACAAAACTCACTGCCGCGACTGTCGATAGCGCGGCAGGGCGGGACATCCTGGAAAAGAAAAACGAACAGGTTTCTTTCGCCAAAACAAAACAGGCCCCAAGGGAGCGTGTTTGCCAATGTTGGTTGATGTCTGACGTCTCTCCGACGGCAAGGCACGTGGTCGGTCCTGTTCCTTACCTTTCTCAATCACCCCCCAAGTGACGATGAATATATAACGCCGACTTATGGCGGCGACATCATGATGATCTCCTCCCCAGTTTCTGTTTCGAAACGCTCACCCTGAGCGTTACGATATCGATGCCGACATCGATGCCGACAGGGCGTTTTAACTTTCGGTTCTGGTTGCAAGTATGAAAAGTCTCGGCTGCGTTCGATGGTGTGGCGCTTTGGACAACTTCTCGTGTAGCAGCGATTCGTTCGAAAAAAAAGAAGGAATCCTGGCTGCCACTGGATGGGACATTCTTTGCCGCCCGTTCGAACAGAATATTCTGCGGGATGACTGTTGCAATTGTCGCTGTCGCTGGGGAAAGCCGTTGGTTTTCTTTCTTTTCTTTTCGCTTGCAAAAAACGCGGCGTGCGGTTCGTATGTGTCGGCGCGATGGCAGTACGATTTGGATGCGGGAAAAAAGGAGGGTGTTTTCTCGTGTGTTGGGTGGAGTGGGAAAACAGGGCAGCCAAAGGCCAAAGCTGGAGTACGGCTGACTGCGTTTTACACACCTCACTAGGAGATGCATAATTTTCTGGCGTGGATATTCCTCAGGTACATGTACTTGAATATCTCTTAAAATAGCTTGTACATACCTACGTAACCCAGCCAGACGAAAAGGTGTGGCTTCGAGTTCGTTTTTGTATCGATTTTTCAGTTTCGACCTCCACACCGTTCGAGTCGTTCGCGCGTGCCAGCGCTAACACCGCCCCACGGAGGCTTCTTGACGCAGCGAGGATTGCGGCCAGGGCTCCTCATCGATCGGTAGAAGTTCAACCCGACAGGTCTTTTCCCCTGAGTTGGCGTGTGGTGTCGTTCGATTGTCGGAAAGTCGCGGATTGAGCAGAGACGACGCGCATATCGGATCGCAAAACGAGTGACTCTCGGTTCCAGACGGACAAGAATCTGGAAGCAGTTCTCGCGCGTGTCGCATCCGCACCGCTTGTCGAGGGGCCTTTTTTCCTGCGCTCCATATGTAAACCCTTTCGCCAGTCCGTCATAGCCCCTCAGTTACAGGGCCCTGACCGCGCGAGGAGGAGAAAAAGAGAGAGAAAGAGGGGGTCCAAATCACGGGGACGGTTGGGATATATATACTTTCGCCCTTAGGATTCCCCTGGTGGCCCCTTCATCCTGCCCAACGCCTCCTCGACCTGAGAGGGAGCGCCAGATTCCTTGCCAGGGTTGAGAAAGGGGAAGAAGAATGTCAGGTGTGCCGACACCTGTTGGTGCGGTGTCCGGTAGCGGTGGAGGGGAAATCCCGACACCATCGACTTCGGGAGGGGATGGAGGCGGGGGCGGGAGTTCGCCACCTGCCCAGGTGTCTCTGTCTGACATCCAGCTCGTCCAGAATCTCATCGAAAAGTGCCTTCAGAAATACATGTCCAAAGAGGAGGTGGTCAACACGCTGCAGAAAAAGAGCAATATCCCTGCGACCTTCACCACGCTCATCCTCCAGCAGCTGGAACAGCAGAACCCCGAGTTTTTCTGGGTGTACTACCTCAGGTTGAAGCTGAAAGACCAGATAGTGTTGTTCAACTACCTGCTGGACCAGCAGAACCAAATGCTGGCAAAAATGCAAGAGAGATTCATCCAAGGGATGGCCGCACCGCCCCCACCCACTCCAGCAATGTTCCCTAGACCCCCCGGTATGATGGTCCCGCAAGCTGCTCCGATTTTGGGCCCCCAGATGCAAACTCAGTCCAGTCAGCCTGCCCTTTTCATTCGACCGAGTTCACAGATGGCCCCACCCTCCATATCAATGGCCATCAAACAGGAGGAAAACCCTACCCCTCAGATTCAGCCCCCCGAAACCAACAGGGGGTTACCTCCAGTTTCCTCCGGACCTGGGGTGGTGTTGGCCAGCAGCAAACCGTTGGATGGTCAAACTTCAGCTTCGGAGAAAGGGGGGGAAGGTTCGATAGGGCTGGTCCCGGATATTTCATCCCCGATGGACTTGAGTTTTCCTGGGGTTATTTTTGGCAATTGTTCCAGCCCTGATATCGTTCTGCCGGGTATGTCGGCAGATTTGGTGTCCAGGGGGGGGTTGCAATGCATTGGGGTGGGGTCCAGCAGCGATCTGCAGGGGTTGGTTGATAATATTGACTATAGCGGGCTGGATTCCCAGGTGGTCCCTCTAGCACCGGAAGAACGGGATGGCATGGGGGCAGCTTGGGGGATGGATTTACCAAAAATAGCCAGTTTTTCAGATATGGCAGCATTAGATTTCGAGAATTTGCAGCAGTGAGTGAATATCGTGTTTCTATTTTGAGGGGGGGGGGGGGGGAAGCAAGAGGGGCTCTGCATGGGGGGTTATCTTTTTTTAACTGTCGGTTTGCTGGGGATGCGTGTGTGTGTGGGGCGGGTGGTGCCCACATGGAATTATTTTGGAGTGGAAGAAAATCGAGGGGGGCTGATATGGATGGTCGGAGGGGGGGGGGGGGGGGGGGGGGGGTTGGCGAGTTTCGCTTGTTTTGCATAGATGAAACGACGGTAAACTTCATGAGTTGGAGGTTTTTTTTGTGGAACGGGATTATGATATTCAGAAAGAGAGAGAAGGGGAGGGGGGGGGGGGGGAGAACTATCTTCTTTCGTTTCTGTTTCTGTTTTGTTCAGTCTTGTTCATTTTTTGATGAGGTTAAAGGGCATAGAACAACCTGAAGGGGAAAAAAAAGCATTCCTTTTTTTGATGGGTCGGAAACGACCAGTTTTGTCTGAAAAAAGAAACCGCATGGAGGTATTTTGTTTGTTTGTTTTTTGTTTTTTTTTTGGGGGGGGGGGTTGGCAGAAAAAAAAAAACACAAAAGAACAAAAAAGAACTATCTTCTTTCGTTTCTGTTTCTGTTTTGTTCAGTCTTGTTCATTTTTTGATCAGGTTGCTTGGATTGCACGGGGGGGGGGGAATTCCCGAGGGGGATAAAACGGTGTTATGTCTATGTGTTTGAATTTTTTCGGGATGGGGGGATGGGTGGAAAAACACAAAAACACAAAAAAAAAATATCTTCTTTTTTTGTTTCTGTTTTACAAGTTTTGTCTCGGATGACACAGACTGTCTTGAGAGTTTTTGGTTTCAACGTTGTCTATTCGTCTTAATTGCTTTCTTTTTTTATAATTTCTTTTTTTCTTTTTTTTGGAGGGGAGGGGAAGGGAAGGGAGGGGAGGGGATGCCAAGGTCAGTTCTCATTTTTGTAAGGAAGAATTTTGGGCGGTTGTGCCCATCTGTCAATATGCATTGCCTTTTTTCCACCTTTGTGGAAAACCTGGGAAACTATCTAGAAACACCAACAGAACGTGGAGCTGTTGCAAAAAAAATGCCATTCTCATTAAGGAAAACTTGTGGGTTTTTCAAAATATGACACGTGCACCCGATGGGATTCCTCTTTTGCAATCAATGAGGAGAAGGGGGGAAGAAGAAGGGTTGTCCAAAAAAAATTTGATAACTGTTTTCCTGATAAGTTTTTTTTTTTGGAAAGAATGGGGAGGGGGACTTCAATCTCATGCAATAATGTTTCGTCGTGTGCAGCACTTTTGTTTTCTATCGTTCTGGCCAGTGTTTTTTTTTTTTTTTTCGCCCATTGTATTGCCCTCCAAAAAAATTGCCTTTCAGCCAAAAAAGGGCCACACCCATCAAAAGTTTGGTAGGACTTGAAAAAACAATCGTGGATTGTTTCAAGAAAAACAATCCACGATTTCTTTTTTTTTTTCTTTTTCTTTTGTTTGGTTGTGATTTCCACAAAACTCACAACCATCAAACCAACAGAGATAATTCAGCTTTGTGTTCCAAACCTCGTAATTTGTATTTGAGGCCACATTCTCATTTTCTTAAAAAAAATATCGGGGGCCACAAGAAGCACCACAACAAGATGGAACAGCCAAATTCAGGGCGGCTTTTGTGCCAATGAAATTCGTAAAAAAAAAAATACAAACAAACAAACAAACATCAATTACATTGTGTAGGAGAGATATTCTCCTATTACTATTTGTATTAAAAAAAATACACTGGGTTGAGGGAACTCAAATTTTCCATCACCCCACATCACTCGCCCATTCCCAATCCTTGTACGACAGCAATATTTTGAAGAACAATAAATCCAACATCTCACCAGCAACAACGATCGCAGCCAATCCACGCTACGCCCGACCTGTCTTTGCGGTCGAAAGGAGGAAAACGAGCAGGTCAGGAAACCCAGAAAAAAGATGGCGTTCGATCGGTTACTTAACATTCGGCTCCATCGTTCGTAATCAGGTTTTCACCTCTCAGAAAATATGCTGCTTAATTCTCAGAAACAATGGATTCGTTTTTTTGTTCCACCATTTCCCAACGAATCTGCTTTTCTTTCCACAGAATGTCGATTCCTGATCAAATATGAGAAAAAGACAATGAGAATTTCACCCCCCCCCAAAAAAATGCACAGGTTGAAGGTTCAATCTACTGCGCATATCCAGCTGTGGGAAAACTTTTCTGGACTGCTATATATATACATATATATATATTCACTGGGGGAAAATGGAGGGCAGCGAGGTGGAGTCGAGAGTGGGGTGTTTGCTGAATGCTGCAATAGTTGAGAGGAGATCTGGGCAAACACAAACTGATCTTTGGGAGAAGTTGATGAAAATATGCGCCAGAATGGAGCCGATGAAAAGGGCAGGTGCCATTAGTCAAGCAGTACTGAGGTCCGTTGCTTTCGTAATGTTAATAGTGATTTTGGCAGAGTTTTAGGAATTCTGGTCGCTTTTCGGAAATATACTTCCAGCTAAATGTTTTTTTGTTTCTTTTTCAGCTTCCAATGTAATACATACTGTTGAAAAATCTATGTCTGTTTTTTTTATGTCCAGGTACAGCGCTGCTATGGTGGATACCCTTCCGAAAAAAATGGCGGCAGTTGCTGAAGTGGAAGCTTTCGGTTTCGGGGATAAAATGACCAAACATAATTTGCTGTTGGAATGCTTGGCCAGCGGCGAGTGTTTCTACGAAAGGAGAATCGACATGGATGCTGTTTGGTAAGCTTTTTTCGACCAGTTCTATTTCCCTATCTCTCCCCCCCCCCCCCCACCTTCTTGATATCTGACCGAGCAAAATGCAAATTATGAAATCTCTGAGGGGTGCTAGAAAATTGGACCGAAGCATTCCACCATTGGGGCAGACATGTTGATTGAGTTTTCTTTTTCTTTTTTCTTTTTTTTTTCCCAAAAATTGGGGGCTATTTTTTCATCCATCCATCCATCCATCGTGCAAATCTTATGTCTTCACCTTATGCTGCTGATTTAAACAAATATCAAGCATGTCTGTTTGTTTTTTTTGGGTTTTTTTTTTCTTGCACAGTGCTATTTTCGAGCACCAGGAAAAGGTTTATTCCGTGAGTTACATCTGGTCATTCCTGGAGGATCTTGGGAAAGGAAAAGATTTCGAAGACGAAGGAAAAGCTTTCAAAGATTTGATTGTGTTTGCTGGGGATAGCTGCCGAAGAACGGAGTCAGAATTCGAAAAGCGATACGATGGCTGGGATTTGTTTTTTGCCAGACCTTCTATATCGATTCTGGCGCTTATGCAGGTACCTCCCCCCCCCCCCCCCCCCAAAAAAAAAAAGTAAAAAAAATAATTATAAAATAATTAAATTAACTGAAAAAAAAAAGGGCTGAATAAGAATGTGTCTTTTTGGAACTCGAAAAGAGAAATGGCGAGTAAGAAAACAAGGAGAAAATTAGTGATTTTTGTTTTTGTATTTATTTTATATATTAATATATATATATATATATATTATTGTTATATTATTTAAGCAAGAATGTTTTGTTTTGTTTTTTTCGTTTCGCAGACGATCTCCATTGAAAGCCAAAGAGGTCGAGACGGGGCGTTCAACCAGGAGGTGATTTTATCAAGAAAGTGAACAAGCGATATGCTTTATTTTTCAAATATTTTTTCGCACTCCTGCAAAAAAAAAGAAAAAAAAAATCCTTTTTAAGTTTGCTTAATCGGTCAATAAGCCCCCCCACTGATTCACCCGGCATTCCATTTTTTCAAAAAGAAAAAAAAACATCAGTTTGATTCGAAATCTGGCCAGCAAGATTGCAATCCGCCCCTGAAAAAAAAACAAAAAAAACTATTTCCTTTTTTTTTTTGCTCCGTGTACTTGTCCCCACCTGAAGTCAATTTCACTCAATCATTCAAAAGCAAACCTTTGGAAACAAAAAAAATCAAATCAAATCAAATCGTCAACATTGTTCATTGTTCACCATAGTTCGGTGCTTCCGATCCTTCTTTTTTTTTTCTTAATGTTTCTCTTTTTTTAATAACATTTTTTAAACTATCATATTCTCTTCTTTTTTTTTTGTTCTTCAGTTTATTTTTTTTTTGGGGGGGGGAAAACAGTTGATCTTCTCCCCTTGTTGATTTTTTTTTAATTATTTTTCCCCCGTCAAACAGGTGATGTTTTTGTCTTATATGCACCTTCTTTTGAAGGAAGTGTGCAACAGTGGATCTGTCAAGTACAGATCCTCTATGTCGATGAAATTTCCTAGCACTTCGATGGCCATAAAGAGGATTCGAAAAGAATGCTGGACTGCGGGGCGAGAAGCCAGAGAAGCCCGATGTGAAATTCTACGGGTAGGAGTAACTACAGAATTAAAAACATAAAAATAAATAAATAAATAAATAAATAAATGAATGAATGAATGAATGAATAAATAAAATGAATGAATGAATGAATGAATAAATAATAAACATGCACTCTCAGATTCTTCGAAATTATATTTTCATCCTTTTTTGTCAGAAAAGTTTTTTGATTCTTTGTTGTGAGAAGAAGAAAATTTTTTTCATCCTTTTTTGTGAAAACGTTTTTTTCATGTTGATTATTATTTAATAAAAAAAGGTTGAAGTGTGCTGATTAGGCAGGTAAGCGTCTGTATGCTAGAGGCAAGCAAAGTGAAGAAGACGATTTCGAAATGCTGCAGCAATTGATGGAGGAAGTCACAGTGGATCTTTTGGATAGCTACCAATGTGCGATTTCTTTCAACGTGAGTGCACGTATTATGCAGGATTTTTCGTCTTTCTTTCTTTTTTTTTGAAGGATAATTTCAGAACGATATATATATTATACATATATTATTACGATTCAGGGATTTGTGGGAGTTGTGAGAATTTTTCTGAGGCAAGTTTATCTCATATAACGCTTTTTAAACATTTAAAACTAAGATTTATTCTCCCCCCCCCCCCCCCCCCAAAGGAACCATACTCCACGTGATATAACTGTTGCAAATTTTCTTTTTTTTTTCTCCGGGGGGGGGGGGAGGGGTGTTTGCAAGTATGACTGTTTGATGATTAATGGCTTATGTGCAAACAGAATACGAATCTTGTGAAAGACAACTTAATGGAGAGTTATATCGAATCCTGCAACAGCTTTTTGGGATGGATAGTACTACGAGCGAAAAGAAAATTGAACTCCAATGAACCTGAGGTGCATGAATCTGGAATGAAATCGATAAGGTGGGTTGATTGCTCATATCAAAATTTCGAAACAAAAAATCAAATCCAAAATGAAAGAAAGCTGGAGGTTTTTCAATTTTTGAAAAAGTTTTTCACCCCAAGATTTTTTTTCCCCGATTCGATAAACCTATCCGTTTTGATTTAAATAAAAAAAATCTCGAAGTCGTTTTCAGTCGTTTTCTCAGTATCTGTGAACCTTTTTTCAAGTGTTTTTCTATTTCATTTCCTATTATTTTTTAAACTTTCTGTTCAAATTTTTTGGAATTTTCTGAAGGGGTTTGGGGACAAAGGCTGTTTTTGATGTATCGATTATCCCAAACTTGCAATTGCAAAATGTCCGTATATTCATATAGGGACATATATATTCATTTGGATTTTTCTGTCGGATTTCTTTTCAAAGGATGGCATTGGAATTGGCGAAAAAGCATTACGCTTTTCAGCAACTTTTCGACATTTGCGAAATTCTGGAGGACCGAGACCTCCTTCACGAAAACATGACAAATTTGAAAAGCCGGCCAGAGCTGCACAATCAGTTGGAGTTTTCCAGATGGGTCTTCCAGCATTTGAAAGCCGAAAAGCGTTTGGGGGACCTCTTCAATTTGCCGAATTCCTTCGACGAGGAATTGCTGAAGTTTCTGGCACCTTTCCCAGATCTGCTGTGGAGAATTCAAGTATATTGACACCAAGAAAAAAGGAGAAAAAAGAATAAGGAAAAACAAACAATTGAATTTTTTGTTGATAGGATTACTCTGTGAGTCGTTTCCAGAATTTCCCAGAATTTTCGAAAGGTTTTTTTTTTGTTTTTTGTTCTATTTTTTTTGGGGGGAGGGGTAAAATAAAAGAATAAATCATAATAAATAGAATATTTTTTTTGTTCACATTTTTGGTGCATTGTGCATCTTTGGTGGCATGATAATAAATGGATTTGAAAAAAAAAAAAAGCGAAAATTCAAAGGAGCTGGGTTTTTTTTTCTGTTAATCTGTTGCTTTTACATATCAATTGCCTCCTCGAAAACTGCCATTGTCTGTTCATCATGACTGAAATTTGATGGATTTTTTTTTTCCGTTGCGATTTTTTTGTTTGTTCGAAAAGGTGAGAACCGGCCAAATCAAAAAAAGCTTGACTACGCTGACGATGCATGGTCGAAGAACTCCCAACAGCGCAGAGGCCAGGCATGCTTTGAGTTTGGCAGCACTCGCTGCGAAAATTTCGTATGGAGATGCTGACAGTGAAAACGAAGCTCTGAGGTAGAGGATGCCGCCCCCCCCCCCGCAAAAAAAAAAGAAAAGAAAAAAAATATATTCCAAAGGGAAAAAATTCTGATTTTTTTTCATCTTTTCGATTCATCACCTGAGTTCTGTTCCCTGTGCAGGGGTGGAAAAAAACTTGAGGAGGGGTTTTTGTTCAATGAACTAGAATGTTACTTTACGTATCGAAGAATGCTGAGATGGTGGTATGGCTGCCAGATTCAAGCAAGCTCAGCATGACAGCATATTAGGGCTGGCCAGATTGAAAGCTCAGGATGCCATCAAATCTGGACCGGCTCCTCTGATGCCTTCTGAGGCTGTCATAGAAGCGGTGCTGGAAAATGCCGACAGATGTGAAACTGCCACCGACAAATGCAAGCTCCTGGACAGGGCCATCGACGTCTTTTCCAAAAGCGATCCGAGTTTCAGAGAGAATCAATAGTGAGTGTGTGCTGCCGTCACTCGTTCTTCTTGTTTTTTTGGGTTTTTTTGTTTCTTTTTAAATCGTGGATGGTCCTTTTCTATTTGAGAAAAACGGTGCATTAGTCATATGCAATGTGTGCTTGAGGGTGAAGTTTCTCAGTAATGTTTCTTGGAGTGTAACAACCTATTTGGTGCGTAACTCCGCGCATAGCCATACCTTGCGTAGAAATTTCAATCCATGTGAATCCATCAAGCTTCAGACTGGTAGTACCCCCAGGGGGTCACTATTAGAGAAAATACGGTATATATATAATAATAAGTAGACATGAACATTGTGATGAATAAATGAATGAATGTTTAATGTACATAAGGCAAACTAGCCTAACGAACGCCGTCCACAACGAGGTGATTTAGCACTGCCCTTACTAAAAATCCAGCTCAAATAAGTCAGCTCTAGAGAACCCTCCACAATCGACATTGCGATGCTACAGTGGTTTATTTCTGGGTCAGTCTATGTAACACCTTTCCGTGAACGGGCTGTACTCAGCCTTTTGGCCTTGTGTATAAAACACTTCCGATTCAATTCGATATATGATAAGCCCCCTGTCGGTGGCGTTTCTGCAGTGCTTTGTGGGAAAGGATGTGGCGGTGTATACTGAATGCCGAGGATTGGGAAAACTTGGACCCAATCGGCTTCATCGACAGCAGGGGCTTGGAAAGAATGGCCATCCATCGCTACTTGACCGAATTCAGAGATTTCATGAGCGTTTCGGAATTGAACGAATTGATGGAAATCGTGAAAAAGCACAAACGCTGGGACATCAATTCCTCCAAGTATATAGAGTTCATTTTTCGAGGGGTGTTTGGGGTGGAATTAAAATGCTAGGGCTGAGGCACGGGCTGCTGGATGTATGTTTGCACATATGCATATTTCGGGAAATAGGAGAAGAAGAAAAGGAAAAAAAAAGCATCTGACCTAACACCAATGGGGTGTCGGTAGGAGAAGTTGATGCACGCATGTTGTAAAGAAACGAAATATAGATAGTTGGTTTTTGATTCTCGGTGTAGAATGACGTGGTTTGGGGGGGGGGGGGGGGGGGGAGAAAAAATATATCACTATCCAGAGGGCTTTTTTTGTCATAAGCATCCATTCAAGTTAATCTGCTTCATTTCGTTCAATGATTGCGAAACCAGGGTTGTACGGTTGAGCATTAAAACACGTGAAGCCCCTTGAATGTGAACAATGGTTATTACTTATGCTCCATTAAATTCTGCAAAATTCGATCGAGAAATTCAAGAAATGAACAGCAAAAACAGCACTCGATCAGGTGCCAGACAGGGCACTTTTTTCCCCCTAAAAATTCGCCTACATTCCTCCACACCACCATTTCAAGCAGCAGACACCTCATATCTTTCTTTGTCGAGCCGCCAAAGAGCTCATTGTGTTTTTGGAGTTATTCAGGGCAGCCGCCGCCACATTTCGAATTCAAAAAAGGTTGATTCTGTTTTTATTGTTGGTTTCGTGGATGGATCCAAACCACGTCGATGCGAGTGATTTGATGGCTGTTTTAAAAATAACCCTCCGCGCCACGGATCGAATTCCTACACAGTGGGGTCGGCTTTCTCTCCGACGCTTTTTTTTTTCTTTTTCTTTCTTTCTTTACGGATCGATCAGGGGGAGGTCACGCAGTGGCGTGAGCGATGAGCGTTACGCCGTCTGGCCTGCGTGCGTTTTTCCGGTAACAAGAGAAAAAAAAAAGCGACACACGAAACGGGTATGCGTGTCCCTCAAAACGCTTGAAGAAAAATCTGTAACTGCGCGATAAAGATACTGGCAAAACGACACCGATTTCGCTCAAAAAAAGGTCCAGGGGAAAAGAATTTTCGATCTCGGTGGGGGGGGCGTTTTGTTGTTTTTTTTTGTGGATTTAAGGGTGGTGGTCGGTTGTAGCGGTCGCCTACTAAAAAAAGAACGTTGGAGGGCACTACATTCGCTGGTGTCGGCGGTGGGGGGGGAAATGGAGGGATCAGAATCTCAAGCGCGCGGCGGCTGTTGGTCGAATTTTTTTGTTTCTCGTTTCGGTGTCGATAGAAAGGCGGGTCGCATCAAAGGAAACGAAATTGCCGAATGCACGACATTGATTCCAGCGCCACCAGCTGAAAACGATCAGACTATCTCGTGGAATATGTTTGTTTTTTTCATAACTTGAACAGGGGTGGCTGGGAGGGGAATGCTACCTAGCCACAGCTCATATCAGCAATATTTCTGATGTTTTTTAATTAATAGCATTTTTTTTTTTGGGGGGGGAGGGGTAAATAAGATAAATCAAATCAATAGTGTAACTATGTATGCACATGCATGCATGGATTATCTAAATTAAAAAAAAATCATTTTTTGCATGCCGAGTGATATTTCTTGGTTTTGATTGGATATATAGGGCACTGCAGTATTGGGTGTTGATCGGAATTGCCGTGGAGCATGTGCAGCAGGTTTCCGCCGGTTTGCTTGAAAACGATGAAGCATGCAGTGGGGGCGAATGCGAAGAGGGGGCCTCTGGTGGAGGCTCAAATCGGAACAAAATAATTCTGGCGTGAGTTTCGGTTTGTTCCTCCAATGACACAGGGTGCAAGCAAACCAACTTCACAAATTTTTTGCTCCTATATTTTTTTTATTTTCATTTTTTTTTTGGGGGGGGGTGGGTGGGCTTTGGTTCGGTGTGTGAAAATGGTTATGACTAATGGGGCTATGACTCTTTGTTTGAAGAAAAAATCAAATTGGTGGGGAGGGGCAGGAATATGGGTTTCTGCATGTATACGAGGCTGGCAACCCTGACTCTACCTTTTAAAAAAAATCGAAAAAAATCAAAAAAGAAGCCTTGCAAGGCTGCCCAATTGGTTTCCCTTGAACAACAAGTCAAAAAGTCAGTTTTTATTTATTTATTGCACAAATCCGGACCCATATATCGACACCTCGTCCTGTTTTTTTCTTTAAACTTGTGCAGGGTGGTTCTCTTGGCTGCTTCCCTGTGTTTCTGCCTCATGTGTGTACCTGCCCTCCTGTGGTTTTGTATAAAATTCATTAGAAGGAATCTGGCACGAACATCTAAAAATAGCCGGGCCAAGCCGAAGGAGGGTCCAGGTGCACCCCAAGCTCCAACCGTAGAATTGGACAGCATCCATATCGTCACCACGACGCCGACGGCTCAATTGGAGGATTCCGATCAAGACTCGGGAAATGCTGACGCCATTTTGTTGCCAAGATCTGGATCGTAAGATCAAATTTCAAATTTCAAATTGCCCAGCAGTTTTTAAAGATGCTGTTGTGGTGGATACAGTTTCGTATCGGCATGGAAAAAAAAAGCTGTGGAGGTGCACCTGCCGAAAACAGGCAATTTTCCATAGTGAACACTCCCCCCCCCCAAAAAAAAGGAAAAAAAAAAAGCATTATGGATTGAAATTATTTTACACAAGGCCAAAAGGTCGAGTGCAGTTTTTTTCGTTTTGCCCGTTCACGGAAATGTGTCATAGGCTGACTCAGAAAGAAACCACCTTAGCATCACAATGTCCCTGTATATATCGATATATATCTTTAAAAAATAATGATATTAGTAATAAGTGTATGCATCCCGTATCGCTCAGTTGCACGGTGGGGCTTTCAGCCTCGATGCTCTGCTCGTATTTGAATCTATTTGTTTTAAAATGCACAGCATGTGCATTTTTTTTCTGTGGCAATTGGGGGTGGTTCAACAGATATACGGGAGAATTTTTGGACAAGGGAAAAAGCGTGGTGCATGAGTACAAGCTGTTGTTTTCGCCTTGGGGGGAGGTGCATGGCTCCATCCTGGAAAGACACACCCCGACTGACGAAAAGGGAAATTCTTTGCCCGTCCGCATCGTTCGAAAATACAAGGTCTGCCCAATGCTCTTTAAAAACATCAGGTTATTTTTCCCCTTTTTTGAGTTTTTTCAAGGGTTTTTTTTTCAGTTTTTTTCCAGATTCTTTTTACTGTTTTTGAGTTTTGTTAAGGTTTTTTCTTACTTTTTTTTGAGTTTTTTTAAGGGTTTCTCTGTTTGTTTTTTTTTGGAGGGGGGAGGGGAGCATTGCATTCATTTCTGCATTCGATTGGCTGTAGGGTGGTTTTTCAGCTTTTTTTGGTGTAAAACGCTTGAAGAAAAAGTAATAATTCTAAAAATAGCTCGGCTGGGAATGGCAATCAATGGTGAGTACTGTGCGTGCAGATCAGAGGACACTATAATATCGAAATCGGGAGGTTTCAATGGGGGGAGGCCAGATCAGGGGATGACTATATCGAAACGTTTGGAGAAGTGGAGGATAAGGTCGCCCTATGGAAAAGCATTGCAGACAGTGAGTATTTCACTGGGGCAAAATGCGAAAAAGAAAGACTCGAATCTTGTTCGTTTGTACACCCGACATGCTCATGGGATGGTCGACTCATTAAACAATCGACAGAATTGTGCTTTTTCATCTTTATTATGGTTGGAATCGATGTGTCCAGCCGAGATGGCTGGCTAGATTTTTTTGGGGGGTGCATTTAATTCCTGCCTGAATGTTTTTGAGCGCCTTCGAGTATCATATGTTAGTGCTGATTATGAGGCGTATCCAGGACTATGAGGCCTGCCCCCCTGAAAGACGCTGCACCCAGTTAAAAAAAAAAAAGAAAGAAAGAAGAAAACGTGTGCTTTGCTCTGTCTTGTGTTTCTGAGTGACCCCCCCCCCCTCCCCCCTTTTTTTTTTTTTTTTGGCCCCTCAAAGTTATTGGCTATGTCTATGGTGCTGACATTAAAATTCTTTGGGGAATTGAGGAAGGGATTTGGCAATCAGCAAAACCAAAGATCTTCACCTTTCATGAATCGAAGGATTAGAGAGTTTTATTACTATTTTTTAATTTATTATTATTATTTTGGCCTTCTGGATCCACAAGTTTGTTTATTTATTATTAAATCAGGTGCGAGTCCTGCTCTGCATACTGAGGTAGAATGTGTAAATTTTGACAATGCCAAGGGAGTTATCGAAGCGTGGCGTTTTACTACAAATGGAACACAAGGTAAAAAAATGTATTCGAAAGTACTTTCAAAAAAATGTATTGGAAAGAAAGGTATTTCAAAAAATAAAACCAATAAAAAACAGAAATGTATTGGAACAAAGTGTATTTGAAATATAAGGGAGATTTGATTTTTTTTTATTTCGTTCAACTTGATCAATTGTGTTTTTCGGAGTGCAGATATTGGAAATATATATATATATTGGAATATTGGTGTTTTTCTCGGCCCATTTTTTTTTTTTTTGTGTGGAGACTGCTGTATTCGATCGATTTGTTTTCTTAAAACAGGTCCAATGGTGCTCACCTTGACTGAAAGCGAGGAGGTAGCTCGTAAGGAGGGGATTCCTGAAAAAACGGAGAGCAGTGTGAAAGGGGTTGTTTCTGGCGGAGGCAGCTCGACTCATGGCCAGCCGCCGATCACCCCTGTTGAAAAATCCCTCCGGGAAACCCACAGTCAAGATTCCCGTAAAGCATCGAAGAGAACGGTGGTGAATAAGCAAGGTGATCGAGCGGTTTGGATGTACTGATTGGAAAACCTCGGAACAAAAACAAAACAGAAAAAAAAGGATAAAAAAACGAAACAAAAAAAGCAATTGCTTTAAGGGTTGCATCGTTTCCCCCTCGTAAAACAAAAAAAAAAAAAAAAGAGGAAAAAAAAAGACAATTGCTCGAAGATTGTTGCATTGTTTCCCCTCGAGGAAAAAAAAAAAAAAAGAGGAAAAAACAAGACAATTGCTCGAAGATTGTTGCATTGTTTCCCCTCGAGGAAAAAAAAAAAAAGAAGAAGAAAGGAGGAAAAGAAACATGAGGAGGGGAAAAAATGATGGCGAGAAAAAAAAAAAAAAAAAGAAGAAGAAGAAGAAGAAAGGATGTTTGGGGAAAAAAAGGGAGAAAAAACAAGACACTTGCAAATTCCCTAATAATTCCTGGAAGAAAAAGAAAATGGAGAAGAACCAAATATATGTAAATATATATATTTACATATCTGCAATATATTTTTGGACATCCCCCAAAATAGTATAAGATATTCCTTCCTTGGGGAAAAAAAAGGGTACCATTTTGAAGGGAGATGCTTAAAAAGTATTCCTCGACAGATCTGGATAAAGTTAACTTTTCACAGTTGATGAAAGAAAAAAAGAGGGAAAAAATGGGAAAAAATTAAGCAGGGAACCACCGATTTACGATAATTTTCTTTTTTTTTAATATCCTGTTGGTGTGTTTCCTTGTTTTAGAAAAAAAAGATTTTTTTTTTTGCTGTTGTTTTTTTTATCTTCAAATGGAAGCCCTTTTCTTAAATCTTTTCCCTTTATTATTTAAAAAAAAAAAAAAATCGGAGCTGATGAGCGCAACTCCATCTTATCTTTATGAATTTAAAAAAAGAAAGAAGATCAAAAATAATTTTGATTTTAAATCTTAAATTTATTTTTTTTAATCTTCCAAAGAAAACTTAATTCCTGTTAAAAATGAGGGAATCAATATGAAGGGAAAAGAAAAAGGGTGCGAAATTGAAAAAGGAGTCGGCCAAATTTTTCGCAAAAAAAGTCCGACCGCCTAAAAAGGGAGAAAAAAAAGAAAAAAAAACTTTGTGATTCGTGTATTGAAAAAAAAAAGATAATTTTCTTTGGTAATATTTGGAATCTGGGGATTTTGTTTTTTTTTTCTTATTTTGTTTTTGAGACAGGGAAAAAAAGAAGTTGAAAGGAAAAGCACAATAATCCCTTGCATAAGTTTTATACGAAGGCATTTTTTTTGCCCGAAAAAAAAAAAAAAGCCTTTGAATACATCTGATTGCTGCTGAGAACTGAATTATTTGTTTTCTCTATATTTTAAAAAAAAAAAAAAAAAAACTTTTAGATAGCAGAAAAGCAAGCAGAAGCTTGGGTTGGAAAAATGGATGGTGTATTTTGGGGGCAAAGGGTGTTTTTTTTCTTTGGGTTGGAAAGACTCTACAAACACTACTTTGTAATTGGAAAAAAAAAAGAATCTGTTTTTGTTTTTTTTTCTTCAACTTGCAAATTTATCTTTTGGCCTTTTAGTTGTAATGAAAAAAAAAAACCCAAAACATATTAAATTTGATCAAAAATAATAACAATAAATTAAATTTTCAGGGCAGTTGATTGTTATTTTGTTTTAATTTTTTTTCATGGGGGGGGGGGGGGGGGGCTTGCACATTGCATGATATTTTAGTCATGCTGTTCAGAGTTTGTACTCCAGAAAATATGAGTATGAAGAGAAGGTAGAAATTGTCTGTTTTTTTTGTTTTCTTTTGTGTTTTTTTTTTGGGGGGGGGGGGTTGTGGGCATATAAATTTGTGTAAATATTTGATGTATTTTTTTTATTCAATGTGTTGTAGAATCGTTGCCTTCAGAAAAAAATAATAATAAATTAAATTAAAAATATATTAAATTAAAATTAAGTAGTACCAAAGGCAGTTCCCCACCTCCACATCAATATCTATGCAGGACCAGAGTTCGGTTCATGTGAAAAACATGATTCACTTGTTACGCCCAATAATTTCGGAATGATTCAAACGGATCATCCGGAGGCACAAGCAAAACCCCACTGCTCCCCCAAAAAAGCCAAAGTGTCCTCCACAATACAGATAACTGCAGTTATACCACCAAAAATTGTCAAAGCAAAAAGGAGCTCCTCGAGGTCAGGTCCTCCCCCCCCCCAATGATGCCAGAAAACCTCAATTTAAAAATATTTTTTCAACCCACAGATTTATTTATGATGGAAAAGGAAAGCAAGGAAAAAGAAAAAACGCCACCACCCATATATTTGCTCAACAATCCAGAATATCGAATCCACAAACGAGAACAGCCAAAACCCCACCACCTTCACTTGAGCGGCCTATTCAAGTGTAAACTGATTCCTGATTCCTTTACTGAACGATCACGAGAAGGGTCTGGTTTGGGGGATTAAAATCGCCGTTCTTCAAATTCCATTTGCTCAATTGCGTCAATCCATTTCCATTTGATTACTGGAATCAGACTCGAGCGTTTTGGCGGCCGATAAAAACACCGCAATCCGAGTTACCAGTTCTTCTTCGTTGCGTTTTGTTTTTCACTTGAGTTCCAGTGCGTCCCGAGTTGTGAAAAATCGAGTGTAAAAAAATGGAGAGTAACAACGACGCAATCCTTGCGGGGCTGTTTTCGTCATGGGTGAAAACGGAACCCAAAACCACCGAGCCGAGAACAAAAAAAGTGGAGGAGAGAGGAGAAAATCAGCGGCGGCGGCCAAAAGCAAAGGCCCGCAAAATCGAGCGGCCCGTTTTGTCCGTGGTTCCGGAGAACGCCACCGTGCCGTCGATTCCTGAATGGTCCCCCGCCATGTGGCTCGATCATGTCGCCCGGGTGGCCGAACGTGGGACCACGGCAGGTTCAAGAGAGGCCATCACGGGCGGAGACTTGGAGGATACGGCTGGGTCGGGAGATTTGCAAAGCCGGAGCTACGGAGAGAATCGAGCGGCCGAAAACGAAATCGCGGGCGTCGGAGGAAGCCATGGTGGGGATCGAAATTGGAAAAAAATCGTCGAGGGAAATGGAGTTCATGTCGGCGGCGAAGTGGGCGTGGAGGGCAGGAGGAATTACACTGAGGAGGAACTCGAGCGATTCAAGAGGAAGAGGAGCGTCGACGATGTCGACGGGGCCGAGTGCCAGGGAAGGAACAAGCGGCGGCGGCGAATTTGAAGTCGAAGAGAGGGGGATTCGATTCGATTCCATGAGGACCGGCGGTGGGGAGGAATTTTTCTTCTGAGAAAGAGTGGGTTCGATTTGCTGGATGGAATGGGAGGTAAATCTGGGAGGTAAAAGAAGAAAAAACAGTTTTTGTTTAATGGGAAAGGAAAAAAAAAGGCAGAAGTTGGGAAAAGTATAGGGGTATGCTTGAAAACATGACCAGAAAAAAAAAAGAGTGAAAGTGAAAAAAGTATTGATATAGTGGACAGCTGCAGTCCATTAAGGGACTAAAAAAAAAATGAAAAAGAAAAAAATTGGGGGTTTTTGAGAAGGAGCGAAGATGGATAGTGGGGGTTAAAATTGCTCACTTCAAATTATACTAGAATTCAACAATGGGTTTTTCAGTCAGTCTGTGAATGTTGGGAGTAGAGCCACCTGAAAGGGGGAATTCAGGATTTTACCAAAAGAAAGCGAACTAACAAAATTTGAGAGAATTGGTCTGTCTGTCATACAAGCAAATGTGCAGTCAGCTGCATGGGACAGGAAGAGGAAAAGGGATGCCTCTCTATTTCCTTTGGGAATATTCGACTGAACATTCATAAATAGTGTGGGCGAAACTAGGGTTTTTCAAGCATTTGAAAATGGATTTGAAAACTGGAAAAACAGTGGGAAAAAAAAGGCAAAAAGAGGGGGTGGGTGGGGGCGAAGGATTTTGAGTTAGGAAGAAAAGAAACCAAGCAAGGAGCAAGGGTCGGAAAAGGATTGCTTGGGAAATGGTCATTGGAGTTATGTCAGTATGGAATATGCAGATCAGATAGGTAATCGGAGCTAATTTTTGGAGCATCGGTCAATTTATCGAGGGCAGCTCATGAACGAAACATTTCACAGCCATTGGAAGAACAGCAGGGTCCATCAGAGACTCCACGGCCAAAGAAAAAAAAAGCAAAAGGCAATTCGATGCAGCAAACTGTTCTCTTTGGAAGGTATACATGTGTTTTTTTTGAGTTCATCGATACATATAGAATGTATCGGACCCATCCATACTGGAGGTGAAAAAAAAGAAAACAAGGCACCAGGAGCAAGCTTCAAAGAATTCCAACAAGAGGTAGGGAAAACATGGATCGTTTCTGGGGTGTCGATGATATTTCTCGACATTTCTTTCATTTGTTTTTTCGGAGTCCAAACTGGAAAAATATCATCAACCCTTCCTAGCCGAAGCCTTGTTAGATTGGCTGTGAAAAAACGATCATATTCATTCCTGTGCTCACTGTAGCTTTCACCTTTTCTCTTGCCAGGTTTGATTGAAAAAAAGCATAGAGGAGCGATCAATCGACTGCGGAAATCTTTGAGGATCTGGTGGAAGTTGCTTTTTTTTTTTTTGAGAAATCGGATGGACAGGAAGGGGGCAGTGCTTGTGGAATTCTTGGGAAGTTGTTTTGATGGATGTGTAAAAAAGAACATCGATTTGCTTTTTACCCTTTGGTTTATTTTGAAGAATCTCCTTTTTTGCCTGAATTGTGTGAACTGAAAAACGTAACAAATGCAATCCATCATTTCACTTGATCTCTTATCAGCACTTTTCTTAAAATAAACGAGCAAACAATGAATAAACGCAAACAAAAAATCTCCAAAGTTTTTTAGTTTTTTTAAACTTGTTTTTGGCGGCATGCGACGGCACACCCTACCCTGGAGCACTTTAATCAGAAAGAGAATTAGCTTTTGACTCATGAACACATCCCCCACAAAAAGAAAGCTACATATATATATGAAAAATGAAACAATAGAAAGAATAATATGCTGCCATGTAT
This sequence comes from Bryopsis sp. KO-2023, assembly GCA_030272585.1. NCBI lineage: Eukaryota > Viridiplantae > Chlorophyta > Ulvophyceae > Bryopsidales > Bryopsidaceae > Bryopsis > Bryopsis sp. KO-2023. The sequence continues at coordinate 1,834,654 of BSYQ01000005.1, forward strand.
ATGAAAATATATATATAAAAAATAAAACAATAGAAAGAATAATATGCTGCCATCGCACATTCACCCCCTTCCACACACGCTGGCCTTGCCGTTCAGATGCAATTGAATTCAGAACCACGTTCAAATCAGCCCAAGCCACCCCCACCCCCAGCCAGGAAAACAAACTTTCCTGTCAGTTCGAAATGAAAAACTGGCAAAAAAAAGGATGAAAGAAAACGAAACATGATTCCGCCGCATGTCCGACAAGAATTGACATCTTTCTCGATTCATAACCTCTGGCTCGATTCCATTTGAAATCGAAGTTCAATCGCGATGGACACGGAACCAGCCCGAATCCGGAGAGGCACGCCCAGGGGACGAGGTCGAAGGGGCAGAGGTGGCGGCAGGCGTTATTCGGATAAACATCAACCGGCTCTATCCACGAACGCTGATAGGTACTCTCAGAATCTCTGTGCTGGAAAAGATGTGAACTCAGAAGGGCCCCCATCCTGTCCTTACATTTTATTTATTTATTTTATTTATTTTTTTACGAATTGCAAGAAATCTTAGCAGCATGGATTTCTTATTTTGTCGGGGCAGTGGTGTTAAGATTTTTTTTTCTTCTAGATTTCGCATTGAGGATGAAAGGTCCATGTAGCCCTCCCACTGTGCAAAATCAATTCTATAAATATAAATATATTTATTTATGTATTTCTATATGTATATGGGCCCATCACTCCACAATACTAAACCTCATTCCTAGTATTCATCCCCGATTGACACATATACACATATACACATATATAGCCTGACATGTAAGTCCCATTAAGAACAAAAAAAACACACATGTATATTTGAAAAAAGTATTTTTTCTTGTACAGTCGCTTTCATTCTCTGTAGCACACGCGTTACATTACCTGGAACGAATCCACTAGTCAAGAAAAATAAAAGAATTTGAAAAGATCCAACCTGGGGAATTGTTTTTTTTGGATATTTTCTAGATATGTCGAAAGTGGAGATGAGGGTGAAGACCCCAACATCCCCGTGTCAAAATCTGAAGGGCAAGACCTGGAGTCGTTGCTGCATAATTTGCATTTGACAGAGTGGGGGGCCTACAGCCATCACCGAATCCTGGTCAACGAATTGAATCGCGAACCTCCTCTTGCCACTGATGGCAGTCATCCCAAGGTGACTTTTTTTTTCTTCAACTTTTATTTATTTTTTTCTCCAAATATGTTATGAAAAATTGGCCATCCACTGTGCTGAGGGTGATGTAGGTTCCTGAGGTGATCGAAATCCGTGCTTTTTTTTTTCTTTTTTCATTTTTTTTGGGGATAGTTGCTGGTCGTTCTTCAAGTTGGGGTGGAGGTGTCGAGGTAAATGAGAAATGTTTGTTTTGGTTTTCTGAATCCATGATTAGTAATGGTGTGTTAGGAGTTGGCGTTGGATATGTCATCATTGGCTATATCTCTGGGTACGCTGCCCTTGCACGAAGTATTGGACATCGACCCTAAATACTTTCAAGAAACTGAGACGGTGAAAACACAGTCGGGTCGAGTTTCTTGCCGGCTCGTATTGGAGGATCCAGCTGCTGTGGCGACCAAGGAAGTGGAGGGCAAAGTGAAGGATGCTGTTGGGGTGAATGCTGGTGCGGATTCTGGAAGGGTTTCTGGTGTGGGGAATGATGTCATTGACGGTCAAGTGGATGTCATCAATGATGCACATGATGTCATCAAGGATGCACATGATGTCATCAAGGATGCACATGATGTTACCAAGGATGCACATGATGTCATCAAGGATGCACATGATGTCATCAAGGATGGACATGATGTCATCAAGGATGCACATGATGTCATCAAGGATGCAAATATCCATCAAATTGATGATGATGACGACTCAGGTTTATCGGATGATTTCGATCTATTTCTTGATGATGTTCCATCATCGCATCCCACCCCTAAACGGCCCGCTCAAAGCTCTGCCCCCACATCGAATCGAGAACCCACCGAACATCACACCCATGCGAATGGTGGAGGCGTCGCTGATATATCCCAGACGGCCTCCAAGGTCAAAGATGGTGGGAAACGCAATCTCAATGAAGTTTCCGGAGCTAGGCAGCCAATTGGAGCTGGAACTGAGGGGGGAAAGAAGGACAGTTTTGATGATTTCAGTGATGCTTCGTCCGATGATTTGGATGCCCTTCTGGATATGTCTCGGGTATGTGTTTCATAACAAGAAGCAGACAGTAGAAACTTTCCAAAAACAGGTTTTGGACCTATGTTTTTGTATTGAAGAGGCATGTTGGTAAGAAGCCCCAATTTTTTCGGAGGTTCGCAGATGAGTAGGAGGGGGTATGGTTGTTCGGTTGGAAGGAGGCAGCATCCCCCCCCCCCTTCTCCCCATATCTACATATTATTCTGTATTGATTCATGTTAAAATGAACTTTTTTACATCTCTGTGTGTGTGTGTTTTCAGGGTGGAAAACGCACCGATAAAGGGGGAGCTTCCTTGGAATCTTGGATGGATTCCCTATGAGCAAATTATACACCCCATATTTTCAACTGAAAATATGTGTGAAGAAGCTGAGGATTTTCCTTGCTTTCTTTTTCATGGGTTTGCATAGCTTGTCTTTCGGAATACAGTCTTTTTAGCAGCATCACAATTGGTTTGTAATTCATGCTCTCTGGAGGGGTCATTCAGCCGCCGCCAGTGGCATCGATATATAATATAGTTTTGGTTTGAGGATAGGAAAAAGTACATTGAGTCAGGTTTTTGTCTTTAGATATAGCGGAACTGTAATTTCTTCATTTGAAGTTGTCATCCAGATCTCGAAGCATGTGTTTCTATTTTTGTATTTGTGCTTTCAATGATGATCGGATGTCTGTCTCAACGCCCACTCTGACGCCAAATTCTGTTTAAAAAAAAAGTATCCACCAACCAAAATTCAAAGCCGGTGACCTTCCCTGCTTGAGCAAGAACATCTTCTCCTAGATTTCAGCTTCTTGTCGTTTTGTGAAATTCCAGAACTTCTCAATCGAATAATGGCTGGAGGTAGATCTGTTATGCTGGTGAAGGTCGACTGAGAAAACTGACATCACAGGATTGTGCTCAGCTGGGAGGAAAGCGCAACGATTCGATTGGCCATGTCGTTTTGCATTCTTTCAGTTTTGAGCAGGACCTGTTGCATCTTCTCCACCTGAACAAAAACAGATGCACTGAGATGGACTCGGATAATAAATCGCTGGTGTTCGACGCGCACCGATACCCACCCACCCATGCATGTACTGTTGATTGATTGATTGATACCCACCCATGATACTTTGATGTTCATGTTCAAAATTAAGAGAGAAGTTCGCAAGTGGGTAGAAACCCCAGGTCCCGCCAAATTTGGTATTTTAAAATAGTTTGAATAGAGCAGTGAAAGGAGGTATGCGAGCAGTGTTCTGACGCACCTGGCGAATTTCCCCTTTGATGTCAACGACACTCGACCGAGGGGTGTGTTTCTCCGCTGGGTCGCATTCCACAGAACATTTAAGCGGAATATGATCCCCAGTTCATATGCAAACCCTTCGAGACAACCAGCCGCCAACATACTCACCAGGGGTAAAACGGCTCGTTACAGCGAGGGGTGCCGGCGCAGGTTCGAGTGGAAGGATCGGCGAAAGGGTAGACTGCGGTTCTGGCGATGGGGATGCATCTGGTGTGGTGTCAGACGAGGAGGAGTCCGATTGTTCGATCCCGTGGGCGATTTGGCCAGGAAGCTCGTCCCCAGCCATCGCCAGAACGGAGCGGAGCACACAGAGGTCTGCTGCCTGCAGAAAGCGGAGAGTTCCGTCTTATCAGCAACACATCCCCCAATTTTTCGCAGTCGATGGTACGGATTGTCTAAAAAAGGAGATACTTGGTAGTAGTTAAGGTTTTTTTTACCCTGAACAGTTACCGGTCCGTGGTGCTTCGATGGAGCCCTTCTCTCTCGCCTGTCCGCGAACTCGCTCGCTCTTCTTTGGCATGTATCTTTCAGTGAAGCGAAGTATTCGGGAAACTCTGCCAGCACTTCCTCAAAATCCCCGATGGACAGAATGTAGAGCTCCGCCGGCGTCAAAGCCTGGAACCACTCAAACGTCATAAACGTTCTCTTGGTATTTGAAAAGAAACTGGACCTGATCACGTGCAAGCGCAGCATCGAAGTAGAGAGAAGAAATCGACAACGTTCTGAGCATCACACCTGAACGTCTGCAGTCCGTCGACCTCCAGCAAACAGCTCCAATTCACCAAAAAGATCCCCTTGCTTTAGGATGGCCAAGAGAACGTCGTTTTCTCCCAGCACCTTCATTTTTCCATGCCGGACGAAGTACATCTCAGTGGCGGCTTCCTTCGCCTTCACGACATAGTCCTCAGGCAAGTATCCTTGAGGTCTCAATCGAACCACGACCGCTTTGATGAATGCTTGATCGCAGTTCTTGAAGAGGTAGGAGCCTTTCACGATATTGCACTGTGGAATGGATAAAATAGGATCAGTCCCAGGCGGCGAATCGGTCATTGCAGTTGCGTTTCGTGAGAGGTGTCTTTAGAGTTGTGGATGGACAGTTTCGTTTTCGTTTCGCCATCAGAATCGAGCGTAAGGTGTTGGCCCGACATTGTTGAGGAGAAACAGTGCAGATATTTCTGTTGCTTTGTAATCCATGTTCTTTCTTTGTGTGGGATTAGGCTTGGTCCAGCCGCCGGTGTTCGTGTTCTATTCACGTTTTTGGAAAATGAAGCACCTGCATGTACATCAACACGCTCGTTTTGAGATTGTCGGGGAGTTCGCACAGGGCGGTCCCGACATCGATTCCTTGCTGCATTATCCATGAGTGCTTGAGATTCTCCCGAACATCGTCGGCCAGTTGTGGTGAAATCTGTTGGACTTTGACGAACTCCTCGAAGGTATCCATTCGATCGCGGAACCTGAGCAAACATAGTCCATCAAAAAACTTCCCCGATGACCGAAAATGGTTCATACTCACCCAATCAAAACACCAGACATTTCCAAGATGTATAAAAAACGCCCCAAAATCTTGTAGGGAGAGTGACAGCAAGGAAGGATCTTGCTCCATGCAAATTGGGGAGCAGAATCAATGATATCGGGGAATGCTCAACAATCAGTGATGCATTACTAACCTTGATGTCGAATTATCGAAGTTGGCAATCAGCACAGCGACATTTCCCAAAATGAGTGCTGTGCAAGTTGCACCCAGAAACTGGACGCCCATCGTGAAGAACCTCTCCATGTTGGTCTTTGGTAAAATATCACCAAACCCCACAGTAGACATCGTCGTCAGTGCCCAGTATACGGCAGCCGTATATTTTGTTTGAAAATCAGCCAGCCTGTATGTCGGCACCTCACCGCCATCCGAAGCATCTCCAAGGGGTACCTGTGCATATGGGAAAAAAAAATGTCAAATTCATTTAGCCAATTCATGCGTGAAATCGAGTGGGGTTGGAGGAAATTTGCTGCCACAGAAAAGAAAAAGAAAAGAAAATTAACATTAAAAGAAAGAAAAGGAAAGATTTGCAACAGCGATATTCTCACCCAAATAAGTGTCAATTTGCATTGTGGAACATCTAAGGGATGGTGCAATTTCAAGAATAACAACGAACAAAAAAATCAACTTACCTCGATCCAAGTTACGCCACCGGTGAAAGCATTCGCTCCAACATTCTCTGCTTGCCATCTCCTGGCTTCGTCCGAAACATCGGATGGTCAGGAAAACCTCTCTTGTCAAAAATCAAAGCAACCCAATGGCATGCACACAATGTTACTCTCTGCTACATAAACACTGTTCAAAACGAAAATTTTTAGATCGATTTTTTTTTTTTTTTTCGGTTTTTTTCGAAAATGGGTACCTACAGAAATATCGGGCAGATCCCACTCACCCGAGAAAATACCAGAGACATCCACACCAATGACTAATCATTGCAAAAACCAGAGTCATTTTGACCAATCTGAAGAGAGTGGGCGCAGCATGGTGTTTTTCACTCCTTGACAGTCTGACTGGGAAAAAAAAACAGAACATCGAACAATGTTTGGTTTCATTTCATGAAATTTCTGAATCGCTCAGTGCTGGGTTGTCCGAATTTGTGTGTGGCTGACATAGTGCGTTTGGCTTTTAAAAAAAATAAGAAAAAAAAATACTGCAATTATTGAAAGGTACAAAAAAAAAGGCCAGCACCGTCTGAAACGAAAATTGAATGGTAATGCAACCCCACGCACGGAGGACATATCTAATCAAGAAGCTTTCAAAAAAAAACAGTTTTGAACAGAGCGATTGGTTCACCTCTCTCTCTTACTTCTCTACTTATTTGTTTTTTGGCTGTCGTTTTTTTTGACATTACCTATGCGGAGCAACCTGGGAGCCCTGAAGAATTGCAACGCCAGCAATCCTCTGGCATTCCCGCTTTTGACCAAAACTGTTCAAATTCACAAAAACGAAACGTGAAAAATCGGTTTTTTAAGCCAACCTTGTATCGATCTGAACCTTTCTCCATAAAGCGAGCCCCCCCCCAAAAAAAAAAATAAAAAACAATAAACAAGTTTTTCAAACTCCAGCGCAGAAACGACACAAGAAATAAATAGAAAATTGCATGATGTTGGCCAGAATTTACTTTTTAGAAAGAGAAGGTACCCCCGGAAAAAAAAAGCAAAAAAACACAGAGCAGAAAAATCATCTCAACAAGTCGGAGTTTGCTACCTGTTCCTATCAATTCTGCAGGGAAATTCGCCACCAAATCAAGGGCAAACCAAGTTTTTGCGTAGTATTTCGCAGCCGTGGGAGGATCCATATAGACGTTCATTTTCTCGTCGATATACCCGGTCCGAAAAGCCAGCACAATATCGACCCAAAAAAACACATCCAAAGCGATCATAACGGCCTGTATACACAGACATCCCCCACATCAACACATCACATTAAAGCAACCATTCACTCTTTTTTTAAATCAAAGTTGGTCACACTTTGAAAAAAAGAACAATGTCACACTTTTTCAAAAATCCGTCCAAGAATGTAAGTGACCTGATCCAATCCAAGTATGTTTTTCTTTTTTCTTGTTTTGCTGTTTTTTTGAAGGAAAAAATCGTCGGCTTTTCGGAACACCGTTTTTCAAGTGGGCCATCAAACACAAGGCACCATGAATGTCGAAGAAGGAAGTAAATATATACAAACAAAAAGTTGTGAAAGGAAAGTAAGAGAGATTCTTCTTCTTCATTGATTATTCCATTCCAATCCACCCCCCCACCCCCACCCCACCCCAACCCAACCCAACCCAACCCAACCCAACCCAACCCAACCCAACCAACCTGGTCCCAGGATGTTTGGCAAGCATCACCCTCCCCTTCGCTTCCATCGCAACTGGTCAATTTAAAAGCAAAATTCCAAGGTACCAGAACAGCATTGTACAGGACCTGCATTGCCAGCATTCCAACCACCTTACATTGTGAACATGATTGTACAATCCTGTTATGGGGGCTTAGCTAGCAAAAAAAAAAAAATCAAAAAAAAAAAAGAAATCTTTCGTTCCTTCTGAAAAACAGCGGTATTATTTCAATGGTATTTCTGCTGTCCATCCGATGAAGCAGTTTTCAGATTTCTGATTCTTTGCCTTCTCGCCCCAGTTTGAATTTTCATAATAATGTAAGAGTTCCCACTCAAAACGCCTGAAACATTGTTTTCAACTATTATTATGATTAGTCATCATCATTTTCGGGTTCCATGTCTGACTGAGCTTTCCCCCTCCCCCCCTCATCCAGACAGAAGCTGCCAAGAACTCACCACAACCGTGACCATCCAGTCCCAAACATACTTCGCGGAAGACAGCGGATGTATCATGTAAGAGGGTGTGGGGATTTCACAGCGCTGTGCAGTGCTGGCGATCACAGCTCCATTCTTGGAAGCCCCCTTGAAAAACTTTTTTTGCAGAGGTCGCTTCTTCTGTTTCCTGATGAAAATCCAATCAACCGGAGCTTTTTTTTGGTGTGAGTTTGCCTTACTTCTTTTATCAAATGGCAAAATCACCCAAGGTTTTTGTTTTTTTGTACGGTGAAATATCTTGGAGCTGGAGCTGAAGTTATGGAAATAGATTTCCGGTAATATGATGGATCCATGTCGATCGAAGGCTCACCAAAATGCAAGATGTGGTTTAGTCATTAAAAAAAGCACATCTAGGAAAACGTACTTTGATGTTGCAAAAAATTCACAATAATAAACATGTGTTTTGATGTTTCTTTGAGGATCCAGTGGTGGAAGCAACCAACCAAATATAGGAGAAATGGGAATTTCCCTTTTATCATTCTGATTTCGAAATGACCTCCCAATTCTAATCCAAAACCAAAAGTTTTGCAAGGAAAGTGTTTTTGGTGCACAGAGATCCGGGTGCGTTATGAGTTCACGGGACGAAATCTGATTCTATGAGCCATCCGTTAAACCACGTGATCCCTCTTCTCGTTCCAGTTTCCACACGCACCGAACTCCAAACACGTTGGCAAACCATTCCAGCAACGCCTTCCGTTTCGTCGTTTTTCGCCGCTCCTTTTCGGCCGCTCGCCTGTTGTATCTGTTGGACCAAAACGGAAAAACACAGACGAAAGACGTAGTACATAACTATTCGCGAACGTATATCGATACATGCATGGATAAAGAAGCTTGAGGTTGAGAGTGGTGTCTGGTGATTTTTGGCTGGAAATCCTGAACGAACGAGTCCGTCACAGCTTGCCTGTATGCGAAGACGGTGCCTTGTGCCATCGCCGAAGTTGCTGCGAATGTTTGTTTTCCTTTACGAGCGTATTTGCGATCGGGTGGAGTGATGTTGAAGTATTTATTGATTGATTTATTTATTGATTGATTGGATGGATGGATGGATTGGTTCAAGTTTGTTGGTAATGAACACGGTTGAAGAGAGCAGGCAGTAAAGTTTCCCGAACCACCCAAATTCGTCCCAAACCTCCCATAAATTTCAGTCTGTCATGCGACTGTGCGTATGTCCGACAAATTTTCAGGAGGGGTGGGTTTCATCGATTTGCACGAAAGCGATGTTTGTTTGTTTTTTGGGGGGGGGGTCCAGTGCATCAACCAGTCGTAATATGATCACGATCGACCCGTGGAGAGGCTCGCTGGAATTGTTTCAACCAGGGCAGCGACGTTCCATGCAGAAGGATTATGTGTAATGTTTGTTTTTATCCCCGATACAATCGTGCAACCGCCAAAACAGCACCCCATCGACACTCACAACAAAAAACAGCATTCCAGCCAGGTTTTGCAGAGAACCCACTCGACCTTGCTGTTTCTCAATCTTTTTTTTTTTTTTTTTTTCCCCATTCGAACAATTGTCATTTCTCCACTAAAACCAATAAGATTTTTTCCCTAAACAGCAGCTGAACACATTTTTTCATTGATTCTTTCCCCCCCCTTTTTTTTTTTTTTTCCGCTTTCACAGACTGTGCAAAAAGTATCTGAGTATTTGCACTTCACTCTCTATGTAATGATCCCACCCCCTCTCCAGAATAAAAAAAACCTGCACACACTCACTTCTCATTCGTTTTTTTTTTTTTCTTTCTTTCTTTTTTTTCCCCTTCTTTCAAAGTTCTATGCCATTTAAAACCCCCCCCCCCCCCCAAAAAAAAAAAAAAAAAAAAAAAGCGAAAAATAACAAACCCACAGAGCCTAATTCTATTCTGGATTAATATATAACCTCCCTTTCTTTTTTTTTTCTTTTTCCTTGTTGCATGAATTGATCCTCTCATCAAATATATAATATTCTTTGCGTGGGTCCAACCTTGCTCATAAATCCCTTATCTTCTCAACCCCCATTTTTTTTTTTTAATTCTTTCTTTCTCAAATAATAAATTTCTGCATTCCACCCCCAATCCCCCTTCTCACATAATAAACCCACATTTCATTTTCACAGCTAAAATCCCCCCACCCCCCTTTTTCTCCTCTTCCATGCAACGATGCCCACAGATCCAATGATTTTAATGATTTTTTTTTTTTCATGGAGGAAGATGTGTTGGTTTCTGGAAAGGAGGCTCTCTTCGTGGCCCCTATGTCAGACTCGAGATTTTCCACAAGCCAGCATCCAGCCCACAACTGCTCCCAGTCCGATTCCCAATAATCCGACTTGGACCAACGCACTGGATCCATCCTTCCCCGAAAACGATGCAATTTTGCTCAAATCTCCAGCAAGCTTTTCCACGACCTTCAAAAAACAACCCCAAGAAAACATATCCCATCAAAGAATAGATATGAAACGTTGAATCTCAACGTTGAGGTCAGTAACTCCCCCCCCCCAAAAAAAAAGACGAAAAAAACACCTGGAAATAGATATGAAATTTCGACATAGGAGTCGAGGGATCCCTCGCACCTGAGCAAGGTCTTCCACGGATTTGTTGAGATTCTGGCATTGGCCGTGCAGCTGAGTGATTTGCCTGCCCATGTCCCGAAGAGATTCGCCAGACCAGCTGGATGTTATTCTGTCCATCCTGTCGCATAGATCACGGATGCTCGTCGTGAATTCCGACGATTGCGAGTGCACGTTGGCCTGGGACCTCTTCATGCTTTGAGCCAGCTGTTGATAATCCCCTTCTTCAGTTTCGCTGCGAGTTGCTCGCATTTTCTGGGTTAGAAGGCCCCCATTGCTGCTGCTGCCACCACCAGAGGTTCTCTGTGATGTCATGCCTGGATCCAGCATTCAGGGAAAAAATCAGCAACAGGAAAACAGACTGTATGGGTAAATACATCGGGCACCATGCATATCTCTATCTGCTGGGGGCCACCCTTACTCAAGCTCAAAATGTCGATCATCCTGTCGTTTTCGCCACCAGACCTTTTTTCTTTGGGGGGGGGGAGGGGGTTTAAAACTGAAAGTAAGACGAGTCCCTGTTGACTAAAGCAACTATACAGTTATTCAACAGAAGAACCTAATTTTGGAAAAATCCACGTCACAGATGCATGCAGGCCGATCAGATATGGCCGACATCAAATGCATGCATGCATGATCCAAGATGCATCTTCAAAGCACTCAACCGACCAACGCGAAAACAAAAATGACAAAAACACTTTTTAACCTCTAAGTAGTTTTCCTACTTAGAGGAAAATAAAGGGTGGGAGTGGATCTATTTTCCAGCAGTACTGGGTGACTGTATCTATCGGACGGACATGCATGGAGTTACAAAAACACACCATATCAGTCCTTCCAAGCTGAGATCACCATGCTATACCGTTCGGCGATGTGGACACGGTAATGGGAATCGGCAGGGATGCCGAGGAGGAGAGTCGGGCAGGCAGGGAGGAAGCTGAAGGGAAGTCGTCCGCTGCGAAAGACAGCGACCTTTTTGCGGAGAGCAGCACATCATCATGCAGTCCGAAATGTTTCTTTAAGTCCACGTTCGCCCGCAACTCGTTCGTCAGCTTTTCCAGCTGAACCTGGTGGTGGTGGTGGTGGAGTTTGGAAAGGTCAGGCATATTTTAATAATTAAAAACAATAGCTGAGCTATAAACGAGGAGGGGGGAGGATATGGCCGTAATTCAGGCAAAGAAAAGTAACAAACTGACAGTAAAAACGTTTTTTTTGTTTTTGCTTATGGAATGTGACGGATTTGGTGATTGCAAAAAAATAAAGGGGGTTGTCTTGTTTGTATTTGGATTTCAGTCGCAGTTTGCAGTGGTCCTTTGTTGAGGAACAATCAGGGAAAACTATTTTTTCGATCAGAAAAAGACCTTGGGGGAGGGAGGAGGGTGGCAAAGATAGAGGAAAGGTAAGGTCATCGCATGCTCTATGAAATCATTCATAAATTTTCTTGTTTCGGACAAACGAAATATGTTGCATATATATAAATTGCTAGGCTACGCATCAGCATGAAAAACCCACCGATTCAATACCCCCCCCCCAAAAAAAAAAAAAAAAACAACGATAAAACACATCCCCTCCCACTCTCCAAAGCAAATATACATTCAAAAAAACCCCCCAAAAAAAAAAGACCCCAAAAAAAAATAAATTAATCAGAACAGACTGGTTTCTTACCTGTTCGATGTACGATCGAGGCAGATAGTGTCCCTCCAATCCCAATTCCCTCCCGACAGCTGCCAGCTTGTCCCTGTCTTTTCCTTGGAGCTGCACGAAGGAGCCCAGCTTGTCGATGTCGTCAAATTTAATCACGACTGCTTTGCTGGCGATCGTCACCGTTTTCCTTTTCACGATCGTTCCGATTTCGTAACCCAGTGCCATCAGCCCACCCAAGATTCTGACGCTGACCTGAAAAAAAGAAAAAACACCAAGAAGGGAAATGTTTTTTGTTTTTTTTTTTTTGATCGGCAAGGTCGAGTGGGAAAAAGACACAAAAAAAGCGTATCGTGTGTCAGACTTGCATTTGGCGATCAGCCAGCAGTGTGCTGGAGCCACACAACTCCAAACCAGTCCAAAATCGATCCTTTTTTTTTTTTTTTCGAGACTCTGTTTTGGTTTTTGGTTTCCTCCCCCCAATCGTTTCACAAAACTCAACTATGGGATTGATATCAGTCATTTTTTTTTATTTTTTTTTAAGAAAAAAAATGACATCAACTGAGGTCGAGAACTCCAAGGCCGTATCCGATGCATGGATGAGCCTCTCATCATCGATTTCGATTTCGAACTTTTTTTCCTTTTTTTTTACCTCGAATGAAATTCTTGGCGAAATAATGAAAGGACCCTCCGTGACGCATTCCTCAAACATGAGACTGTATCGGCCGTCGCGATTTCTCATTCTCAGCCAACTGGTGCAAGTTTCGGGGTCCTCGTTGGGGGGAAGCAAATATATATCCACTATATCGGATTCGTTCGTCCTGGAGCTACCCTGCCAAAAAAAATTGATGAAAAAAAAAATGATCCCAAAACTTCCAAACAAAAAAGGGGAAAAAAAAAGAAGCAAAACCACAGAGTTGATTCAGTGCTTGTTTTCTTTTCATTTTTTTTTTTTCGACACAAAGGATAAAACGTCGAAAATATATATTACTGTTAATATATATATTAATATTAATGTGTTTTGCTGCATGATGAATCGAGGAAGGGAAAAGGGAAAATCAGTGGGGTGTCTTTCCACTGATTTGTGTGAGTCATCAGGATTCGAACCTGGGTCAGTGAGGGGTCGAATCGGCTGGTGAACTTGGAAGAAAATTTTGGCATCGTGATTTACACATCATCCTAACCTCAAATTAGATTAGATTATTAGAGATAATATTAATATTAATATTAGAGATTATTTGCCAGCCAAAATGTTTCGGGACACTTAAAATAAACAAGAAAAAGCATGTGTGTGTGCGTGTTCGTGTGTGTTTTGACCTCACCTCCAGAACTTTCTCGGCATCCTCGATTCGGACATCTTGTTGGGCTTTCAATATGTAGGTGGCATTCATGAATCCGGTGAAAGGATTAAAAGTGTTGTAAATTCTCAGGTGGGCGGTCATCAAGTCCGGTTCGATGAAGGCTTTATACATTGGATACACGGTGTCCGAAATCTGATTCCCCCCCAAAAAACAAGAAAAAAGGTTAAAAAGGGTTTTTAAAAAAAAGGGGGGTGAAAAAAGGTTGAAAAGCACCCAATCAGTTACATTACAAAACAACGAGCATCTCCACATGACATTTTCAACGATGCAAATCATTCGACTAAGTTTAAATCAGTGAAAAGACTCAGGCTTCCAACTTCCAATGGGATAGATTCACCCCCCCCCCCCCTCATCCCCCCTTTTTTTTTTCTTTTTGAAAAATGGAAAACGAAAACATGAGTACTAGATTCAGGGTTGTTTCCAATTGTAGCGACGTGACAGTCAGTCAAGTCTGCATGACAGTCAGTCAAGTCTGAGGGGAATAGCCTCACTTGAGTGATGATTTCATCCGCAGCTTGCCCCGATCTGTCCAAATCTCTTAAGACTCGCTTGACCAAATCAAAATGCACCCCCCCTGTGATTGACACTTTCAAGTCCAAAAGGTCCCTACAGTGGAATTCAACACGAGATGCATATTCAGCAACTTGAATCAAATGAAAATGATTCAAAGAATGCCAAACTTCAGCAAGAGACTAATACATATAAACAAATATATGTATATAACCAGAATGTACTTACAAAAAATATGTAAGTACATACTGGTTCCGAATCCTGATATGCGCTGGTCCCCCTTAGAAAATAGATGTTTAAAAAGTTCAATATGTTGCTGAAAAGGTCGTCAAAACTTGACACGGCCAGAAATAATATCTCGATCTCAAAAATCAATTTAGTGGTAGAAATCTTTGGATCAATGTCTTCAAGAAAAAAAAGCGCAATCCTTGGCACATTCTGGTAGGTAGGTATATATTGGTAGGTTTCACTGCACAAATAGGACTGGCTATATTATGCATACTTTACATACATGAAGTTTTTCTGTTTGATTTATTTTTCCATGGGAGATTCCTCCATATCCATATATATTGCTCCAACCTGAGTTTATCGCTCAATGCATAAATCCCTTCGACAATCACCACTCGGGAAGAAGGCACCGCCATGTCGCTGTATCCTACTCTCTTGCTTTGTTTAAAATCATATATGGGGATCTGCAAAAAGGAAAAAAAAAATACACATGACGAGCAAAAAAAAAAAAAAAAGAAAGAGTCACAAAGACAAAAAAATAGTCCATCAATGAAATGGAAAATTTTCCGGAAAAAAAGAAGAAAAATTGAACTTCTTTTCTGATCATATTCATATAATGACGCTTGATCAATATCGATTCTACAGCTTTTGCCTTCAAAAAAATATATATGTAATGTCGCTCCTTTTTTTAACTTTCACACAATCTATGAAATTCTGTATTATTTTTTTGCACAATTACCCACCTTCACTTCTTTACCATCTTTCAAATCCTGAATATTTTGCAGCAAAAGATCATAGTCGGTCAAACGTGGATCTGAAAACAAACACAGGCGGTCAATAGATTCATAAAATCATAAGTAATTCCTTTCGGTAATTTGTTCGTTTATTTTATTTCATTTTTTTAAAACCCTACCCACCAATTTTTTTCCCCCTAAAAATAGAATCTGAAAACTAAACGTCAAAGTACATTGCTTCCAACAATACCAAGAAAAAACTTAGTCTACCTGGATAATACAGAAAAAAAAACAAAAACATCCAACCGACCCATTTTTCCATTGAAACAAATTTTGAATCCAAAAACGAGCCAAAAATTTAACCTCCACAACTTTTTTGGTTTGTAAATCGACACTTTAGATGCGATCAGAAAATATCAACCTGTTTTCGATCATCCTGAGATTTCCAATCAACTTTTTCATGCACAATAACGAGGCAATCTTACCATCAAAATTTCCATCCACCACTTTGCTGCCATCGTTGTAATTATCCATCGATATCACTGCCACCCCTGCAATACGAAAAAGAAAGGAAAGCTGAGTTGCAAAAAAAATTGAAAAAAAATTGAAAAAAAATTGAAAAAAATAAAAAAAAATTGAAAACTTAAAAAAAAATTGAAAAATTAAGGCGTCCAGAATTCTACTTTGAATTCAACAAAATACAGATGATCGAGTAAAACACCAAAACATAAAACATCACCGCTGGCACCTTATATCGATCAGGTAACTTTACTATAAAAAAAAAGATTCAAAATTCAAATTTCTGCTTTCCTATATCTGCATCCTCTATGGGACATATTACTCCTTAAAATATCATTCGACAATCCATTTTTTTCTTCGTTCTTTTGTTTTCTTTATGCAGCCGAGTACTCGATTCAAAAATATATGACATATTTTATAACACATTTATGTACATTGGATATTTAACACATTTTTTTCTGAGTCAGTCTACTACACATTTCTGTGAACGGGCTGCACTCGGCCTTTTGGCCTTGTGTAAAATAATTCCAATTCCATTTATATTTATATTTATATATATATATATATATATATATTTTTTTTTTTATTTTTTTTAATCATTTGGATGATCGATTGCTACCTGGACGTACCCTGCATGAAACTTTTAACTTTCTTTGAAAAGGCAGTTTTACCAGAACCCGAAGGACCAGCCAAGCCAACCTTCACAACACAATTGCGCCACCAAAAAAAAAATGAAAAAAAATAAAAATGTGAAATATCGCATTTCCGGCACCACAGGCACGATTTCTTGCTATCCTTTTTTTTAATTCTTCATTTTATAATATTAATAGAAAATTTATAACATTTTTGTATATTGTTTTCTGGTTTTTTTTTAAATCTTCCTTTTTTGTTTAGAAAGATGGTAGATGGTTTGTTTTTTCCCAATCGCTTTTTCCGTATACATGGGCTGTTAAACGTCCACCACATGCAATTTTCTATTTTATTTTTTTCTGTTGGAGGTTAATTCAAAGAACAATACAATAATAGTGTTTTCTTTGTTTTTGTTTTCTTTTAGAAAACTATTTTTTGAATTTTGACCAGCAAACTCACCACAATCGTTCCCTCATTCTGACTCATCAACAGCTGTACAGCCCGGATGAACACGAAAAAGCCCTGTATCGTCGAAATGACAAAAATATGTTTGCATCACACTCCAGAAAACTTGCAACCACCTTTTTCCAAACAAAAAAATGAAATAATGCCATACAACACCAGGGAACAGGGGGTTGTTTGCATCGGACAGTAGTTTACAGCTACTCGTGGAGTTGTGCGATATAATTTCTAGAATGAGGAATATATACACATATATATCTGATTTTATTGTTATTTTATTTTATAACAAAATGTATTTATTTGTTTTTCTTTATTTTATTTTTCTAATAAAAGTTGGCAATTGAACACATAGATATAGGGATTTTGGCTTATTTTTGCAGAGCTATGTCATATCTCCTTTGCATAGCGGCCGAGCTACACATGGGGATTTCAACCTTGATGTAATATATTAAAAAATAACAATAAATAAAATAAACATTTTCAAAAATATGATGCAATGACACTGATAAAGATACAACATCAAACTTTGGTGGAAAACATATCTTGAATTGAAAGTGTTTCACAAAAAGCCAAACGCCGAGTGCAGCCCGTTCACGGAAAAGTTTTATTGACCGACTCGGAAATAAAGCACCGTATCATCCCAATATCCATATCCAGCTCTCTACCCCCCCCCCAAAAAGAAATAAATATAAATTTAAATTTATATATATATATAGTTTTTTCCCCGCAAAGTCGATACCTTGTCAAAAGAAAGCTGGTCAGCTATGGGCTTGATGGTATATCGAACTCGACCATCCTTCGTCAGAAATTTGTCCAGTTCCAGTTGATCCTTCAAGAGACCCTGTAGTTCCACAAAACACCAAAATGAAAAAAAAAACACTGGAAAATAGAGTGTAACATCGACTTGATTGTTGGGTGAAAACTTTCATCCAAAATTTCCGAATAGACGCGGACATATACATCCATAGATGCACCCACAAAAAAAAACCCTCAGAAAGAATAAACAGGATATATTTTATTTACTCAATTATATAATAAATGTATAATATATCTACATACCCCCCCCCCCCTTTCCCCCATTATCTTTCCCTGAACTCAACCCTCTGAAGCAGAGCCCCTGTCCAAAACTCCTTTGCCACAAAAAGGGGAAAAGAATGCCCATCCCCATATTCACCGACCGAAACCCCGCTCTAAAACAACCTTAAAAGACTTTTTTTGACGTCCACCTGTACGTCATAGGTCGAAGAAGTCATCTTATTTCCAACTGAGCCGTTACGGGACATCGCTCGCCTATCGGAACGCAGTGCCCAACACTAACAGGGAAAAAAAAAAGAGAACAAGACCAAAAAAAAGTCGCGCATTCAGCTCCACTCTATAGATGGATGGCCGTCCCCCGTCACCTCACCACCCGCGCGCGAAAAACGTAAACGAGGCAAAATATTCAAAACAAACACGACCATCCCCACCTTTCTCCTTGGAGTGGATCTATCCCCGCGAAGGGAATCATTTTTCAAGCTCCCGCTCATTTACAAACACCTATACAGAGCGCCTCAAAACGAACCACCTTCGCGCTCACGGAACGGCCCTGTTTTTTTATTCCGGTTTTTTCCCGACGGCTGCTAAAAAAGCTGTCTCCCTCCAGTCAGTCACGGAGACAGAGGAAAGTCACGCAACCCCCCCCCCTTTTTTTTTCCTTCCCACTCCTGTTTTCTGTTTTACTTTTTTTTTTCTGCCTTCCAAGACAGGGTTTTTCCGCGCGACTTCAAAACCACGGAGCTGGTTTCGGACGACCCTTGATACCTTGGTACGACAGGGGGGAGGGATTTGTTTTCAACTGGGTGTATGTTCGGTGCTTGGCAATTCTCTCGGCCTTTCCTACGTTTTCCGTTCGAACAGTACGAGATCCGTCGGCACGGTGAAGGATTCCCGTCGGCTCTCTTTCCCGCCTTTTTTCGGCATGTTTTTGGTTTCAAGATTGTTCCAACCACGGCAGGCCTGGTGCGACGTCCTGTTGAGAAGCCGTGGTGTTGACTCGCGAAAAGAAACGGAGAAAAAAAAAGCAAGGAAAAGGAACGTGTTGAGGCAAATTCAACAAACGCTAGGGAGACAAAGTGAGTAGATCCTCTCTTTTCCGTTTCAGTTTTCCTTGTTGGTTGTGGGTTTGGAATGGAAAACGAGGAGGCGGAAGATTTCTTCAACCCCGAGCTCTTTATCAATCAAGAGTACGTCCTGGAAACGTTCAAGTTTGGCGAACTGGAGCAGAGACTCTTCTGTGCGAAAAGTGCTGTGACAGATTTCGACCTCACAGGTCAGATCGTTTGGCCAGCAAGCCAGATCCTCTCCTGGTTGCTGATCGCCAAAGCGGACGCTTTCGTGAAAGGATCCACGGTTCTTGAAGTGGGTGCTGGATGTGGTCTTGTCGGGCTGGTGTCGGCGCAGCTTGGTGCTGGAGAAGTGGTGTTGACGGATGGTTCAGAGATAGTCGTCAAGCTTCTGGATAAAACGATCGCGGCGCTGCCTGGAGATTCTGACTGCGCGATAACTTCAGCGTTGTTACCCTGGGGCAGCCGCGAACACGTCGAAGCTCTGTTCGAACGACTGCCAGAAGCGCACCCGAACATCATCGTCGGAGCCGACGTCTTTCAGACGACTTTTGGGCGGCCGTCGCTGTTGCTTGGGACTGTCAAGCGAGTCCTTCGCAGGTCGTTCCAGAACAGGAAGCCCCGATACGCTGGTGAGTATGCGTTTTATGGATCGGTCGGAATGAGAAAGGGGACGGACGAGGAGCTGATACGAAAATGTGCCGAAGAAGAAGCGTTCCAGATATTTGAGGTGGATCTGCCGTCTTTTTTACCGCCTGACCTCCCCCGGGAAGCATTTTCCCAACTGGAAATTCGAGTTTTTCGCTTCACGTTGTCTTGCGAGGTGTTGGAAGGGAGCAGCTGACCTAAAAGACGCTCCTGGCGCTTGGGCATGGTGTTTGTTTGTTTCGAGCTCAGGTTTTTCGTCATTCTAGGATTGTAGTTCATACAAGAACGGCAGGAAAAACGGGGCAATATGATGGGTGTTTAGTTGTCTTGTTTGTACTGGGGGAACTGCTTTGATGACTGACTGGAAATGTGGTGCTATGGCTGGCCAGCTTTCAGTAACACAGACTGCCACCAACTACAATCTGTGGAAAGGAGTAAGTCAGTTGGTGTGGGATTTTTTTATTTTTTCACAGTTGGGCAGTTGTTGTGCTGTTTGTACTGTTAGGAATCCTGGTTGTGGTGTTTGAAGGGACATTGTTTGGAAGAGGGGTCGTACTTTTCACAATCTGATAATTGGAATTCAACGAGACGCTTTTCAATCTGATCGGTATTTCCTTGCATGTACGTGTACTTGTTCACTTTTCCTTTCATACTGCCGAACAAGTGAGTCGATGCGTAGTCCAAACCAAGCTTACGTTAAAGAAGAGTTACAACTTCATTTGAGGAGGACCCACTCGCATTGGAATTCAAAAAATGGCTGTTCACTGAGGAGCCCTGCGAAGGAATTGACCCAGAAAATTTGCCGGATCCAGTTCCCGAAATGAAAGAATATCGGTGAGCGAGATTCAACTCGATTATCAATTTTCTGTTTTTTTTCATGTTTTTCTTCTTCCACCTCTGAGAAAAACCAAATTTCTCCACACTTAATTTTTCCAATTCTACCAATTCCACCTCTCGACTGCGTCCTTCAGACATGACTCGACACAATCCAGCATTCATCCAGATATCACATTTGCACCAGGCAACCACCACCCCAACAATATCTGCATAGTGACTTTTTTTTCACCCTGTTGGAATCCCGTGAATTACCTTGAAGCTTATTACGTAATTTTATAGAGAATGAAAGAATAAAGTGGTGTTCGTCGTTGTATCTAAAGTGACTTTTTACGGATTAAAAAGCGGCTTTGTCCCAGAATCAACCATAATCATTGTATCTTAGCCTTCTTTTGTAAGAACTTCACAAATACTGCAACCCCCTGTTTTTTGTGTTTTTTTTGTGTCACCTGCTGTCAAATCAATCTATTAATAGGGACCATATCTCAGCACATAAACACTGATTAGTAAGGACTGATTGATTGAATCTTCACAGTGTTGGGCTTGGAAACGAGGAAGTCGTGGGAGTCAGACACAGGACGGAGTCAGACTTGGTGAATCCACAACTTGTTCTTACATTTGTGTAGTTTCCTGGTGATCATTATGCGTCGAGGGAAAAGGAAAGGCAGACGGTTCGGTTTCGAGTGAGAGAGACACGCAGAGTCGCGTCGACACGAACACGCACAATCGCAGGGGCTTCCAACAGCCAACCGTCTCAAACACAAACTTCGAATTAAACAGAAACCGTTACAAAAACAACAGCAAACTCAGTTCCCCTAATATACCCCAGCCTGGGTATTCGAAACGCCATCCTGCAGCACCCCTCACGAACACAAACCCGCGACTCATTCGCCTGTCACCCCAGACGCCAGAAAAACGCCCCCTCGCAAACACTAACGGCCACACGCCCCCAGGCGCCAGAAACGGAGACGCCGCCCGACCTGCCAAAACTCGCGCTTTTGCCGATGACTAAAAAGTGTGTCCACCAAACGATGCAAAAACCAGAATCTACTCAACTGTCCCAGCTAAACACTAAACAATCAAACAGATTCGACTGAAAGATGCCCCTCCAAACCACAATTTGTATAACTATGGCATTATGGGGGGTAATGGCCTCTTCTTGCTGATTGATTGATTGAATCTCTAACTCTCTTTCTGTTTAGGGTGAAAAAGATGTTTTTAGATATAAGATATTATATCTGAGTAATGCTGGGTATGAGGAGACGCAACAGTTGTTCGTTACAAGAAAGGTTGCTGGGGAATTCTGTTGTGCCTTTTGGTTGGAATAACCTTTTTCTTGAAATTAATCTCTATAGTACATTTGTGGCTAATAGCTTCGACCAACCCAAAGAACGAGTTGCAGGGTTAGGAAAGGATTGTAAAACCCACCATTATTATCAGTTCACAAAAACTCTCCTTCTGAAAAAAAGAGTAAGGTTACAAAACCAACGTCCCATTTTTCTTTTCGTAAAGAGGAAACGGTGTTCAAAAAAAAAAAAAAAGAGCAAAGCGAAAAACCTGAACAGCCTGGAGTGTCTGTGCAAGTGTGTGTCTGTTTTTGGCAAAAAAATAAAACACCAAGCCAACCATCAGCAATCAACGACATAAACCACACAATTGGATCGTCCAAAAAAAGACGCATGGAAAGGCCCATTGATTCTGTTTTCTTCTTCTTTTTTCAAGTGTGTTTCCAAATGCCTCAACTCGAACAAACAGACACCTGCTTCCCAAAACAAAAACCCATGCTGTTGTTTTTTTTTGGAGATGAAAACCCCTATCTGGATGAAAATCAAAAAATTTTCGTCCTCGATGACGACTAAATGTGCTGAAATTTCTTTTTTTTAGAAAAAAAAACAGCTTTGCTCTTCGCTCTTTTTCATTTTTATTTTTTTTTGGTTTTCCGCTCACTTTTTTTTTTGGTTCTTAGTTTTCCCCCCCTCTCTTCTTTTCTGGTTTTTTTTTAATCAGGGGGAGGGGGGGGGGACATCAGTCATCTTTTTTTCCCCCTTGAGAATCCTTTCGAATCTTTTCTACCACCGCCTAGTTTTTTTCTTTCAACTTTCGCACTTTTTTTTACACCCGTTCCCCCCCCACCCCCTTCCTCTCTCTCCTTACTTGCGCAAAATAAAACAAAAAAACAAAACCAACATGGTTTCATCCGCTCACAATGCACCGGAAAAGAAATTCGACAACAACAACAAAACAAAACAAGATGAGCAAAAAAAAAAACAAGCAAACAGACAAAAAAAAAACACCCGAAATGCCATGTCGTATAATATTTCCTGGCTTCAGCGTTTATCAGTCCCAGTTGTCCAGTCCCTGCTTTTTTTTCCAACTCTTTTTTTTTCACCTCATCCATTTGTTTGTTCGTGCTCCTCCGTTCTTTTACAAAAAAAAACAAACACACACACATAAAGATTTTCTTTCTCTTCCGTTCTTTCCTTTTTTTTTTCTTTCTTTTTCATATCGTATACAAAATCGTATACTGCCTGCCCCATACAAATGCATCTTACCCAGAACCGGCCCCCTCTTTTTTTTCCCCCACCCCCCTCCAATCACCCACGTTTTTCCTACACAGCCTCCCCAATTTTTTTCTTTTCTTTTCTGTTTGATTTACCCTTCAAAATCCCAATCACCTCAATCAAAAGCCTGATCTTTTTTTTTTTTTTTTTTGAACCTTTCTTTCCTGGTGGAAAGAGATAGATAGATAGATAGAGAGAGAGAGAGAGAGTGAGAGAAAACAATAAAACACCACAGCGCCAAAAAAAAAAACATCAAAAAAAAACAAAACATCTCCCAAAAAAAAAAAAAAAAAAACACCGAGAAGAATTTTCGTGCTTCATTCCTCGTCTCTCCTCTCTGCCTTTCATTTTTTTTTTCAATTTTTTCATTTTTTTTTGGGTTGCTCTGGTTTCATCAAGGCCGTTCTGTCCAAAATTGCGAACGCAGTTTTTCAATTTTTTTTTTTTCCCTCCTTAATAAAATGTGCTGGGGTCTCAAAATCCATCATATTTTTTTCCCATCCTCCACATTTTTCCTTTTCCTTTTTTTTTTTTGTTTTAATAAAGGGGAACAAAATTCATGAGGAGGCCATGCTTGTATTCTTTAGCTTTTCGTTGTCCTGCTCTAATTTTTTTTTTTTTGCTCATCCAAAAAAACACATCCCGAAAAAAAAATACAAAAACACACACCAAGCATCCCCAACTCTGCTCGCCAGCCACAAGCCAATGCACAATCTCTCCTCCTCCTCCTCCTCCTCCTCTTCTAAAATACGGTAATTTTCTTCCCAGCCAAATCTGGTACAACATTCCTTATTGCAAAAAAAAAAAAAAAAAAAGAGAAGAGAAGAGAAGAAGAAAAATCCACTCCCAGTCATTTGGAAAAAAAATCCTTATCCATTCCAAACACATACATACTCTTCTTCCCCCCCCCCCTCTTTCTCATTGCATTTCTCCAACTCACCCTGGGAAATTTTCCCCAACCCCCCCCCCCCCCCCCTTCCCAAAAAAAACAAAAAAAACACCAACCCCCCCATCAAACGACTGTGCTTTCTTTTCTTTTCCTTCCCATTTTTTTTTTTTTTTCCAAGATAATTTTTCAATCCTCCTTTTTCTTTTCTTTTCTTTTTTCTTTCCCTACCTCTTCTCACCCACCCAAGATCTCCCCATCTTTTCCATTCCGAAAAAAAAGACCCTCGGATTTTTTCTTCTTCTTCTTTTTCTTTTTCTTCTTCTTTTTTTTTTTTTTTCTGTTACCGTTTTTTTTCAAACACAAAAAAAAAAACCGCATCGCCCCCAAGACAATTCAAAATAACCCCCGCAACAAATCTTTTTTTTCACTGAGACAAAAGGAATTCTGAGATCGAAGAATTTGACCTTATCACAAAGCTTCATCCGTTGTTAGAATCTGTAAAAAAAAAAACATGATCATCCGTTGCATACTGCTTTTTTCTTCTTCTTCTTTTTTTTCTTTCTTTTCGTTACGTTCCCTCCAAAAACCTCCACTTTTTTTTTAATCTTTCTT
Organism: Bryopsis sp. KO-2023; assembly: GCA_030272585.1. Taxonomy (NCBI): domain Eukaryota; kingdom Viridiplantae; phylum Chlorophyta; class Ulvophyceae; order Bryopsidales; family Bryopsidaceae; genus Bryopsis; species Bryopsis sp. KO-2023. The sequence goes on from BSYQ01000005.1 coordinate 1,858,753, forward strand.
TTTTCTTCCTCTGTTTTTTCAAATCACATTTTTCTTAAATTTGACTTTTTTTTTTCTTTTCTTTTTCTTCGAGGGTGCTAAATTTGGAATATATATGTATATGTATAAAAAAAAACACATGCAAAAACACACAGAAAGAGATAGACACACACACACACATATATATATCCCCTCTTTTTTTTTCTTTTTTAGTTTTGGAGAAGTCCCTCCCTTTCTTTCTGGCTATTTTTTTTTGCTTTTCCCCACTCCAACCCGTAAATCCATCTTTTCTCATACTTTTTTGCATAAAAGATTCTACCTTTCCTCCCCTTCCCCCAAACCCCCCCCCCAAAAACAAAAAAAAATATCCAAGGGACTCAGTTTTCTTTTTGTTTACCTCAAGTGGAGTCTTGCTATGTCAGCCAGAGGGACAAACGAGCGCCATCATCGATTCGTGGACCGTAGCAGTATACATACGAAACACAATCGACGGTGGGTGGGTCGTTCACATACATCGCGTCCATGGTGTGGAAGCAGTCGATCGCATGGGGACTCAACCCACACCCCGACACGAATTCAAAGCAATTCGGCATATATCGACAAAGCAGACGACAAGCTCCGTCCAGCATGCTTTCCGAAAGCGCGCTCGAAAACCAATTCTGAAACGCGGGAAAGTCGCTAGCTCGAACGGGCAGCAAAAATGTCCCTGCGTAGAGTTGTCCACCTTTCACGGGTATTTCCGCGACGTAAGCCGCGCTGAATGACACCAGGGGGTTGTATCTCGGCGTGGGACTGATGACGACCGGGGCCGAGGGTTCGCCAACATCGCCCCGCGTCGGAACCTCGCATACATCTTGCAGTGTTCGGCAAGTGCATCTCAGCCTTCCCATGCCGACGAGATCTGTTTCAGCCAGCTTTTCCGCGACGAGCAGCAAGCTCGCAGGGTCGAGGGCATCCAAGCTCGACGACGATGACGTCGTCGTTGTCGTCACCAGGTTGACGTCCGACGCCGTCTCGTCGGACGACCCCGACGCATCCCCACTCCCGCAAAAAACCCCAGAAGCGCCTTCCCTCCTTTTTTCATTTCGTTTTCGCGACCCTCCACGAGCTTCTTCGTCGACGATGAAGTCCCTACGGACCAGACAAAGTTCGTCCCCCTGCTCGATTCTCGGATGCTCCCACGTAGGCTCGTGCCACTCCGCATCGGCGCGCAATTCCCATCTCAAAAACGGGCTCTCCTTGCTGGGCACTTCCAAGACGGTTTGGTCAAACACCGAGCGGAGCGAATGCCACAAGCTCTCGTATTTTTTTTGCCCCTCCAAACTCCCCAGATACACCCTCGAATACGGATTCACGCGAAACGTCGACCAAAACGGGTCATCGCTGGGAGCAGGGAGGACGGGGCCTTCTTGTAGACTCATACTGTTATCGCTGATTTCGAAAGCAAAACCGAAAAAAAACCTGGTTGTGGAAGGCAGAAAAAAAGACAAATACTCGTTAGGATTCCAAAAATCGAATAAAACAGGAATTAATAAACAGAAAAGATGCTCTCCGCCACGCCGACAAAGAAACAGAAACGTGGGCCAGCAACACCAGCAATGTCTCCCCCCTCCCCCCACCCAAACTCACATCACCCAGAAGAAGATGGAAGCCACTCCTTTCATTAGAAAAAAAAAAAACTGGACACACAAGGAAAGCATCCAATTTGATCCTGCTCTCCTCGACCTCCATCAGACCCCTCCCCCCTTTCGTCCGTTTGGCAAAAAATCTGATGCTTTTGAATTTAAACGAGTTATCGCCCAAAAGAAATGACAACGACCCCCACCTGTTTTCTCTATAACCTGTGGATCTTCTTCTAGCCTTCCGACGTGAGTTTCGCGCTGTCAAAAAACAGGACCGTCACCGGTTCACCCATGTCTTAACCGCACAGCGTCGTGTTAACACCTCGCTGGGGGGTGCTGGTCAACACTCGACTCAGCGCAAAATTCCGAACCCATTTGCATTCCCGAAGAAGCTACTAGATGGAATCTGGACTCCCAGCCCGACATAGCGCCACATATCTCGTGATCGACCTCCAAATCCAACCAAATTCACACCCTCCAGCACTGTCATTTTCACCAAACAGTGTGATCACCAAATCTCTTTCCAATTCGAATCGAATCCTCCCCCCCCCCAAAAAAAAAAAGGAACAAAAAAAGAGCTGGGCTTCTGTGTGTGTGTAATCTTTGTTGTTGTTGTTTTTCCCCAAGGGGATGGTGTTTTCACCAAAACACAACCAAATCTCAATACCATCCTCCCGAAAAAGAAATAAAACAAAAAAAGACAGGAAATTCACCCAAGTACAGATGAGATGTTCACAGGAACCTGTCCAACAGGTTGAGGCACAGATGAGGTAAGCCAGTGTGTAACTTGAGTCAACCTTGACCACCCCATGACTAAAACCGAGTAAACCCAAGCAGACGCGGCGGCTTGGTTATTTTTATTACACCATGTTCACCCAGATTTCACGCTTTTGCGGAGATGGACGAAACTTGAGCAGTCGGCTGTGTGACGCTCCGAAAACGCATTCGGCACAACTACTAATTCTTCATTCGCGCAGCGACTGAAGATAGAGTCGCACTGAATTACCGCAGAGTCTGTCTACGGCAACTGAGTCGGACTACGCCGACTTTGAATGTTCTATCAAAAACTCAATATCTAAACTGCGACGCACTGAAACTATCGTCACCTAAGAAGTCGGCTAAGACCAGTCGCGCTAACAATCATCACCATTCGAGAGTCACAGTCTCGATCCCCTTTAACAACGAAAAGCCTGAGACCAGGCATCTGAACGTAACACGAGTCAAAGTCGACGGAGACACTCGCTAAGAGGGCCTTGCTCCCGAGAGTGAGACAGAAAGTGGAGTCCCCTGGAGGATGGTCGCTAGGAGACCATTGCCTAAGGGGACTCTGGAGACTAAGTTGGAGAAGAGAGAAACACAAAACGCAAACACCAATAACGAAGGGAGACACTCAGAGGAGAGGTCGGCTCCTCTGAGTGGAGAAAAACCTCCCAAGAGAAGGGCAGCACCTTCTCTTACTATTCTGACTCCACCTCTATTTCCCTCTAGAATTGAAGTTTGATCAGAAACATTCTTATTTCGAATAAGGACACTCAGAGACACAAGAATAATAGCAAGAGAATATTTTTTACAGAAAGAGAAGGGATGGTGTATCCCATTTCAAAAGTGTACTTCAGTAAACCTTGGATGATGCTATCTTTGGCCAGAAGTACCTCGTCCGGTCGGGATTCCCGTTTAAGGTAAGTCGCGAAGCTTTCCTTAAGTCCGTCACGATAAGAGAGTCCTCCTATAGATAGATGTCCGAAGTAAGAAGTAAACGAGGTATTCACCGAGTTCTGTCTGTTCTTAATCAGAATTCTGTGGGATATTTATACTCGCGGCCGGTTCTAGCGCTAGCGCATGTGTGCTGGCCGCGAGTTCGGCGTCACGACAGGGGTCGACTAGCGACCCGACTGCCAGTCGTGCGTATCGCCTAAGAGATCGTTTTTCGTAGTGAGTCGTATCCGTTTCGCTGGAATCCATAGTGTTTTCGCCGGCTCCTTGTGTTCCCAGCCGCACGTTTCGTAGAAGTCATACCTCGGATGTCATAATACGACAGTGCCGGCAGTAAGACTCCTAGTACTCTGCACTAGCCATGGGTTGGCGTGCCAGCTATTCGATATCTTCCAGCGTATCAATATACAACTTTCCTACGTCATCGACCTCGTCAGGAATTGAACCCGACGTACGAACCACCAGGTCTCACATAGAGCAGCGTAAAATACGACTGTTTATCAGTGTGAGTTGGCAATTCCATTCTTCCGAATTATCATCGGAATAATCATTACATCTGGTGGCAGTACATCTGCCATGTTCTTTCTAGCTCCGTCACAGGCTGTGCGATCACGTGTCGCATCCCTGTGCACAGCCGCAGGAGACAGCATCTCCAGTACAGGGATGTACCCCCATATCTGCAAATCCCATATCCGACAGTCCCATGTTCGAAAGTCCCGCGAACGCTAAAGTCCGACATACACGCATCAATGTTCTGACTCTGCCTTCGTCCATTCCGCCTCAGCAACCCACCAGAATCGGAACAGCATTCCATGTCTGGCCATGCCCCAAACTTTTCTCTTTCGCTCGTCTGCGGTCCGCAACCGTTTCCGCTTCGCAAAAGGAGCGCGCGCCACCGTCGCCGACGCCACTGCGCGTCTCTACCTCTCCAACTCGCTGTCGCTGAGGTGGTCGTGTCGCGTCCATGTCGAATGCTGCCGAAACCCTCTGCGACCTAGGGTAAGCTCCATCTCTTTTTCGTTTTCGCTCTCTTCGCTCGTGCCCCGTGTAGAAATCACTTTCCCTGTCGCCGTTCCTTGCTCGTGTGTGTTTCTGTGTGCTGTGTGGTGTACAGGATTGCGTGCTCCTGTCAGGTTGTACGGCGTATTCCTGGGTTGACACTCCCTCTCCTCCATGCACTCTCCCTGTTGGGGAACAATGGTTTGTTTGTTCCTTTTCTTCCACTCGATTTGGTTGTCCCCTGCTCTTCTCTCTCTTGCTATTTGGTCTGCCTTTTCTTCTTTTGTTTGGTTTCCTTGACTGTCTTGGTGTCCTGTTTCCTCTCCTTGCTCATGTGTGCATCTGTTTGCTTGGTGGTGTGCAGGGAATGTGGAATGAGTCGCCTCCAGGAGCTAATCTGACCTTCAATGAATCCAGAGCTCGATTGATGTCATCCCATATATAGTGATGTGTATATCCACCAACAATTTTAAACGAGAAAGAAGCGCTGCATTTGAAAAGAATTCCTGGGCTGGGGGGGGATCGAAGAATGTGGTATAAAAGCGAATCCAAACCAGATGAGTGAAAGGATCCATCAGAGCCCGACAAGCTTCTTGGAAGCACACCCAGAAGCAATCCCAGAATAGAAAGCGCGCTCCTGGAGACCGCATCTCGCTGATACGGAAGAGAAGACCAGGAACCCCCAAATTAGGTACTGCTGGTTGAATATCCTCTTCGAAAAATTCATTTTCCCTTGTAGTAAAGCTCTCTTGCTGAGTCCAGTTCGTCGTACACAATCCCCAACCAAGAACAGCAGAAACCCTGCCATCAGTCCGTGTAGTTTTGTCCTTAGTGTCCCCCCGACAGTCCCTTCCAGGAAGGAGACCCAACTGGTGGTAGTGGAAACCCTTAGCCTGTGGGTGTTCAGTGGAGCCTGTAGAGACTCGCTGCTTGGATGTGCCTGTTTGATTAATGTGTTCCCTTTTCTGCTCTCTCTCTTGTGAATTTGAATGTCTTCTCCAGTGCTGTTGTCCCGAATCCCTTGTATCCCTGTTTGCCGTTGCGTGTATGTCTGGTGTGGTACCCAGCGTTGAATTTGTATGTGTCCTTGTGTGTCCCCCAGATGTCGATGAAAAGGGTAATGATCTTGTTTCGTGCTTCAGGTGATGTACAGGTGGCCATGCCCCATCAGCAACGTGCCCGAAAGAGGTTGCCGCCCAAGAACTCCTGCGGAGCAGACCACCGCGAGGGGCCGTGCCCCATCAGCAGCATATCAGGTCGTCGCGCGAGAACGGATGCGCGTGACACACAGTAGTAAATCTTCTTTCATACAGGTTGGGTTCTTGTTTCCTCCCATTCTTGTATACTTGTTCATCAAATTTTTGCAGACCATTTTGCAGTCTATTTTGTCAGGGGGGGACACTTGCTTGATTTCATGTGATGTTTTTATTGTTTTCTTTTGGGACTCATTTTTCCCTTCCCTTTCGTACTTATTTTTTCAACCAGCAAGGTTTGTTTAGCCCCCACACACACACAAACAGGAGTGCAATGGGGGCGAAGCATTTGGCCGATCGAAAATATGGCAAAAATACGGGACAGGGGGCAGTAAACCGAAACCATCGCAGCAAGGCACCTAACCGCGCTGTCCTCAAGTGAAAGTAGAAGTGATTGGAGCAGTGGGCGTTCATTTTTGAGGGGTGGAGGGGAAGTGACGTAGTGTGTGTTGTGGGGCAGGAATGGGAGGCGCTCAGGCCCAACAGCTTCAGGGTGCTAATTTGTTGTTGAGCATGCTGAGGAGAGCAACACGTCCTGCTCAGCAGGCCAATCCCTTGGTAGCGATGGCCGCTGCGCAACAGCAACAACAGCAGCAACAGCAACAGGAATTGCCAATTGCAATTACACCAATTGCAGCAGCAGTTGCAAGTAAGTGCATTCGGAACACTACCCCCAGAATTGTATCATGCTACCAAAAGAATAAAGCAACAAACAAAATAATGTGCCAACCCTGTCAACTGAATACGTTTTTTTTTCCTTTTGCCAAGGGGGGAATAAATAGTAATAAAATACTTCTCTCAATTTGTGTCTAGGCCCAGAGAAAAATGGTATACGACCATCCTGCAGTTGTTTTAACGCTGCAGGGAGTACCTGTCAATAGTTCACAGTTCACTGACTGGTTCAGTGTGCCACAGTTTGGTGGTGGTCGAAGTGAAATACAGTGGCGTTAGATAACTAAAAACAAAATAATTTTTTTGGGGGGTTTTTTCCCCTTCTTAAAAAAACAACTGTTGCAGCGCGTCCCAATCGTCACAACAACCCTTAATCATTCGTTAACTCTTTTCCCCCAAGACTCCCTGACCATATCTAAAGCGAGTTGTCCTCTCAACGCGCTAAGATTATCGGTAGTGCATGGTACGAGTGGTTTCCCGGAAGCGAGTCTGTCTCCAAACCAGCACACGAATACGCCACAGCTCCAAGCGTCGTCTTGGATACGAGCTTCGTCAAGTGACCTGAAAACCCATTCTTTCTCCTTGTTCAACAGAGGGCAAAAGTCCAACATCGCGTCGATTACGTTGTCCATGAATTCTCTGTCTGTATGTCGTGCACTGTCGATGAAGAACCCAAGTGCCTCTTTGGGTTTCAGTGCGAACAGGATCCTATAAAGAAATGTGAAAAAATCAATAGTATTACAAGTGGAAGGATACTATAAAAAATATAGTATTCTAATACACTAGAATATTAGAATATTAATATAGTATTTTGTATATTGTATTAATAAAAATAAATAAATAATAATAATAATTAATAATTAATTAATAATAACAATAATTAATAAAAAAACATATCTTTTCAGCATTTTTACCAGTGCTTATTCTTTTGGTTCAGGGGAATGAGAAGAAGGGATTTGCTGGATATGGAGTGGTGATCCATCCAAGAAGAAGCTCGGTCGACACCATCGTCCATAACAAGCTTCGAGAGGGCGCAGCTCATTGCGGTAATGTCGGGCCCAGCTCTTGCAGCCCTATCCAGCTACGAAAAAAATCCACGAAAAACCCTTTTTCTAAAAGATAACTAAAAACAGAATAATTTTGGGGTTTTTTTTTCCCTTTTTTTCTTTAAAAAAAAAAAACTGGTTGGTTCAAAGTGACACAGTTTGGTGGTGGTCGAAGTGAAATACAGTGGCGTTAGATAACTAAAAACAGAATAATTTTGGGTTTTTTTTTCCCCTTTTTTCTTTTAAAAAAAAAAAACTGGTTGGTTCAAAGTGACACAGTTTGGTGGTGGTCGAAGTGAAATACAGTGGCGTTAGATAACTAAAATCAGAATAATTTTGGGGTTTTTTTTTCCCTTTTTTTCTTTTAAAAAAAAAAACTGGTTGGTTCAAAGTGACACAGTTTGGTGGTGGTCGAAGTGAAATACAGTGGCGTTAGATAACTAAAAACAGAATAATTTTGGGGTTTTTTTTTCCCTTTTTTTCTTTAAAAAAAAAAAACTGGTTGGTTCAAAGTGACACAGTTTGGTGGTGGTCGAAGTGAAATACAGTGGCGTTAGATAACTAAAAACAGAATAATTTTGGGGGGTTTTTTCCCCCTTTTTTCTTTAAAAAAAAAAAACTGGCTGGTTCAGTATCAAAGTGAATAATCTGAATATATATTTCCATGAATGAATATTCGGGATCTGGAATCGTTGGCTGTTGAACTCCAACGAGTCATTCGGTGTGGGTTTCATTGCAGTGACATGGCCATCAGGGCTATCAAGATATTCTGGAAACATGCAGTGTGGCCATTCCCTATGCTGCCTCCGAGGCAGGTCCAACTGTTGGTCAGGCAAGGAGACGCCGAGCAAAACCATGAGGTTCCATGACCCCTGGAAAAAAACTGAAGACGTGCACTGCTCGGAAAAAGTAAGGGTTGTTTGGGGGGCTATAGAGCACAGTACAACTCAGCCACAGAAAACGTATTAAAAAAAATCCCTAGAGGCGAAAACACCGTTAATCTCCCCCCTAACATTGTCTTTACTGAAGGGGGAGTTTAGAAGGGAGGGATGAACGTGCTTGCTGCCAATGCCGAGGCTTTGTCTCGTTCAAATTAATTTGGATTAATTTGGCAGAATGCTGTTTAGCAGAAAATTGCAGCCCGGGGGGAAATACGGTTGAAAGGAAAATATAGACACCTGCATTTATGGGGGAGTGTTAGGCCATGTAGGTTTGGATACAACCTACATGGCCTAACACTCCCCCATAAATACAGGTGTCCACATTTTCTTACACATAGTACATTTCTTACCCCATAGTCGATCACGGTATCGTTGAGCCATCCCCCCCCCCTCGTCGTTTTTAGACTTCTGACGGTCAACAATTCTTTCGTGGGCAAAAAGCCATAAACTTCGGCGTCATCGGCTACGGTAAAGGCGCGTAAAATTTCAGTTCCCAAATTTTGGGGGGTGAAATGGTCGGGGGCTTCGATCCACTTCGTCGAAGGTGGAAGGAAATTTTCCAAATCAATCTCCGTAACCTGTATTTCTCGTGCCAAGGAACAAAAAAAATATTAAAAATAAAAATAACTTTTGCATACAATATTTAAATCATGTGGATACAAAAATTCTCGGTTGTTTCTTCGACCCTTGTACGGACCTTCGTTCCCAAACCCAAACCGGTTGTGTGGGCTTCTCCCGAACCCGAACCCGATGCTGGGGCTGCTCCCCAACCCGAATCTGTTGCCGAGGCTGCCAAAAAACCCGAACCCGATGCTGGGGCTGCTCCCCAACCCGAATCTGTTGCCGAGGCTGCCAAAAAACCCGAACCCGATGGTGGGGCTGCTCCCCAACCCGAATCTGCTGCCGAGGCTGCCAAAAAACCCGAACCCGATGGTGGGGCTGCTCCCCAACCCGAATCTGCTGCCGAGGCTGCCAAAAAACCCGAACCCGATGGTGGGGCTGCTCCCCAACCCGAATCTGTTGTCGAGGCTGCCAAAAAACCCAATCCCGATGTTGGGGCTGCTCCCGAACCCAAACCAGTTGCAGGGGCTGCCAAAAAACCCGAACCCGATGTTGGGGCTGCCAAAAAACCCGAACCCGATGCTGGGGCTGCTCCCCAACCCGAATCTGTTGCCGAGGCTGCCAAAAAACCCGAACCCGATGCTGGGGCTGCTCCCCAACCCGAATCTGTTGCCGAGGCTGCCAAAAAACCCGAACCCGATGGTGGGGCTGCTCCCCAACCCGAATCTATTGTCGAGGCTGCCAAAAAACCCAATCCCGATGCTGGGGCTGCTCCCGAACCCAAACCAGTTGCAGGGGCTGCCAAAAAACCCGAACCCGATGTTGGGGCTGCCAAAAATCCCAAACCTGCTGCTGGGGCTGCCCCCAAACCCAAACCCGATGTTGGGGCTGCCAAAAAACCCAAACCCGTTGTTGGGGCTGCCCCCAAACCCAAACCCGATGCTGGGGCTGTCAAAAAACTCGAACCCGCTGTTGGGGCTGCCAAAAAACCCAAACCTGATGCTGGGGCTGCCCCCGAACCCGAACCCGCTGGTGGGGCTGTTGATAAGGGAGGATCAGGAACCGTAGCTGGTGCTGGTCGAGTTTTTCCCCCCCGAAACTGCTCGGAGCCACCCTTATCAAACCCGGGTACATTATAGGCGACACCTCTCAAGAACTTTTCAAGAGTGATGTCGCCTTTAAGGAATTGCTCGTGTAGTCGAATAAGACGTTCGTCTACACGAGCGTAGGATTTTTTTTTCCTTTTAGGAGCTGCCCCGGCCTCCAGTTGTGCTATCAAAGCACCGGCGTCACTTTCCTCCTTCTGAAGTTCATCGAGGAGCTCCCATATGTTAGGGTGTGTTTTCCCTAGTAACCCGTTTAATTTTCGATGATACCCTTCTGCGAAATTTATCGTTCGGTGGTCGAAGCGATTATGAACATTCCAAATGCCTACCCCTCCCCGGTGATTCAGCCAATTAACTCGGAAATACTCCAATAATTGGGTAATTGGGGTCACCGAACTGTTTGAGCGTTGTGAAGCTTCCTGGACAAGAATAGCAAATCCTTCGTTCACCCGGGGGGGGGGCAAGAATGCGAGAGCCATCAGTTTCTTAACAAACACCCGGAAGACTTCATCGCGATTGTATTGGGTCTTGAGACCTAAATCACAAACTCGCCGCCATATACACTGCGTGAAGTGAAAGTAACAACCGTGTATCGGAACATTCCACACCCCCCGGGCCGCCTCAATAGCGGCGTGCTCAAAATCGAGGACCATCTCCGTGGGCTGGAGATAGCGGAGGGTTTCAAACAATTTTCTGTAACTCTCCTCATCCTTGTTTGTAAGGAGAGCAAACATGCCGGGCACGGCGTTTCTGCCGTGCACCGAATGTATAATGTATATCTGTTGGAAAAAACGAGGCGCCGCTCGAAATGTGCCATCGAGAAACCAAATTTCCTGATCCATGCGCGCCAAGCTTGAGGGAGTAGCGAATATAATTATCCTTTTCTCCCCTTCCATAATATCAGCATGCAGAAAATTTTCACCGGACAAAGACTTTGCCCATTTCCCTTTCCAAAACAAAATTAAATAAATTTTACAGAAAAATTCTTTTGAAAAATACAAGCCTCGTATAAATTTCCAGCCCCCAAACCTGATTTCTAATGAAACAAAATTGAATTCGCAGAAAAATTTTAATGATTTTTTTACTTTTATATGAGAATATATAACTTTTTCTCTTATTTTGTACAAGAGGTTTTTATTTACCCTCGTAAATAATTTTTGCTTTTTTTATTTCTAAAAAAAAAAATCCGTACTTACTCGAGTAAATAAAAAAAAATAACTAATGCCTCACCTTCAATTTTCAGAGCACCAAGGGACGAGGGGATACCCGGAAGTACGGCACGACGGGCGCGATACATCCTCTTTGAGAGGGTGCGAAAATTAGGTAGGGCGTTGACAACACCTAATGCGGCAGATTCGATGCGTGCTTCCCTATATATTTTAGGGACTGAAAAAAAAATCGTTTTAATTGACCCTTGAAATTTTCGGAAAAGAAAAAAGGCAATATGGTCATCTTTGGGTTCGAATCCCAAATGCCTTAAAAAGAAATTTTCTGTGGATCTTAGCGTATTTGTTTCCAAAAAATAAAAAAGGAAAAAATATATATATATATTTTTTAGTTCCCTGAAATATGAGATATCCACAGAAAATTTCACATGATTTTTTACTGAATCTGAGCATCTTTTTTTTTCAGAGTGCAATAGTCACACAAAAAAAAAAAATACAAGAAATTCATTTTAAAAAAAGGCAATATGGCAATCTTTGGGTTCGAATCCCAAATGCCTTAAAAAGAAATTTTCTGTGGATCTTAGCGTATTTTTTTCCAAAAAATAAAAAAGGAAAAAAAATATATATATATTTTAGTTCCCTGAAATATGAGGTATCCACAGAAAATTTCACATAATTTTTTACTGAATCTGAGCATCTTTTTTTTTCAGAGTGCAATAGTCACACAAAAAAATAAATATAAGAAATTCATTTTAAAAAAAGGCAATATGGCAATCTTTGGGTTCGAATCCCAAATGCCTTAAAAAGAAATTTTCTGTGGATCTTAGCGTATTTTTTTCCAAAAAATAAAAAAGGAAAAAATATATATATATATTTTTTAGTTCCCTGAAATATGAGGTATCCACAGAAAATTTCACATAATTTTTAACTGAATCTGAGCATCGTTTTTTTCAGAGTGCAATAGTCACACACAAAAATAAATATAAGAAATTTATTTTAAAAAAAGGCAATATGGCAATCTTTGGGTTCGAATCCCAAATGCCTCGAAAAATACACTTTTTTTTTGATATTTTTAACAATCACATACCTGGAGTGGTCTCAACAGCCGCTCGCTTTTTTATAGCCCCTTCTAGTCGTAAGACCTGAACCCTGGAAACGTCACCCGGGTGGTGATGGTCTTTTTCGTTTGTTTGGACCACTAAAGGCGTTTTCGATTTGATGCTGCATCTAGCTTCGCACTCCGTTTCGACGCAAGTGAAATAATGGGGGAGTTCTGGTTTTTTTCCGTTCGTCCGACGGAACCAATATCCATTCTCAATGTCGAAGAGAAGTTCCCCTCCTTTTTTCCCTTTTCCTAACTCCCACCGACTCATCGCTTCAACGCAAGGAACGAATCGAACCTTCCCACTCTTAAGAGTGCAGCCACAGTTGCGTCCAATATGTACATGATCGAAGTTTCCGACTGTAAGAATTCCACAGGATCGACGTTTCTGACTGGAACAACTCCACAGGCTCGAAGTTTCTGGAAGATGTACGTCCACTCGCATTGCCTGGGATTCGAACTGTCGCGCACTCACAACTGTTCGACGCCGTCACTGATCGCCCAGGAGACGACTGCCCCCCCCCCCCTCCCTCGACGACGCGCATCGATAATGCTTGGGAGGCGGGAGGTGGAGGTCCTGGTATACAGGTTTTGGCGAGGCGAGGGGATGTCTGCAGGGGTAGACCTTCGCGCACGACGCACGCTCGGACTGCTCGGGTCTGTTATGATGCTTCCATCTCACGCGTTGCTTCGGTCGTGCGCCGAAGACAGAAACTGCAGGGCACGGAAACTTGTGTCTGTCGGACTCTTGCGCACACGTCTGTGTGTGCTGGGGGGATATATGTCGGACTTTAGCGTTCGCGGGAGATGCGGACATGGGACTGTCGGATATGGGATTTGCGAACATGGGACTGTCGGACACGGGGTATAATCAGTACAGGACTGTATGGTGCAGTGTCATGCTGCCAGTCGGACACACGTGGTTCGCTTTCGGGCACACAGGCGAGGGTGCCTGGATTTAGAGTGTAAGCATCCCACTGGTCGTTGTCTGAAAAGTTGGTCTAGGGGGTTTATTTGTGGTGGGGCCGGTTCATTTCGACTGGTCGTCTGTCTTTTTACTCGCTTCAGGTTTTCCCTGGGAAAAGGTTACATAGAAATATCTCCCGTCTACAGAACGCTTCGTTGCTGCTTGCGCGAGTCGCCGGGTTGATTAGAAAAGAACAGGAAAAAAAAAAGAAAAGAAAAAACACACACGTACAGAATATCAGAAAGAACAATGGCGGATTTCCTTCCAGCATCCCTTCAGGTGGGCGTCCGAAAATGTTGACGAGCGCGACGCTCGCGTCGTTGTTTTGCTGGGTCGATTCACTCGAACCAGGTTTGTCTCGCATCTCGGTGGGCTATCCCCTACGACCGCTTGGCCGAGCGATAATGGCCTTGAGGGTGTTTTGTACGCTGAGCGTATTTCGTTGCGGTGATTGGAGGGACGGGGTTCCGCTGGCATTTGCCGTCATTCCTGGGGTTGGGCGTGGGTTAAAGAGTTTGTCGACGACACGTTTGGGGAAAAAGGGGCCGACCGAAAAGTGGGCGTTGAATAAAACCGACACATACAACGCGCTCCGTGAAGCGCTGACTGTTTCGGAACAAATAGAAATTTCCAGTGCGTGAAGTTCTATGGCGGATCCTTGTCGTCACTCGGACCTGATCGTAGCGACTTGTTAGCGTCGGTGGTGGTGAGACATTTGTTTTTTTTGTTGTTTTTTTCGCAGGGCAGCTTTGGGTTTCGCTCGACACCTCAACCCACCAGTTGCCACCTGTCCTGCCCGGTGTCTAGCCCGGACTGCTTCCCATTGCCGGGTGCCCCTGTGTCGCATTGGTATCGTCTGTTCGTCGGCTGGGTGCCACGGCAATACAAGGAGGCGGATTTGCAACCCATTTTCGATAAGGTGGGCGTCGATTGCATGTTTATTGCCGTCGGGGTGCCAGGTTGAACCTCCGTGTTTGCGGACGTCCCTCGGGTCGAATGCCAAGTTCTGAAATACGACACCTGACAAAGTACTGTTGGAGGAGTTGCTGGTGAAGAATATTGCCCTGCTTTTTCTTTCTATTTCGGTGGTGTTTTTGGATCCTGGATGAGGTGGCAGCTGCCTTTGGAGGATATCTGGTTGACAGTCAGATCAGTGTTTTCCTATGAAACATGATTTTCAGTCGTTTTGTTTGAGGAAAATTTTGAAAAGGGGGGTTGAACCCCCAATGTCTATGGGTTCATGGTTAATCGTTGGAGCTTCTTGGGGAGGTTGGCATGGTAGTAGGGTATTAGTAACCCCCGTTGTTTTGAATGCGATGTTGCAGTGTGGGGAAGTGAAGGACATCATTATCTTGAAAGATAAGGTTTCGGGGCAGCCGAAGGGGTGCGCATTCGTCAGCTATGCTACAGAGGCAGAAGCCAAAAAAGCAATTGCTGAACTCGACAGAAAAATTCAACTGTCCGGGGCATCCAGCCCAATGGAGGTAATGCAGATTGAAAAACTTCCTGATGGAATTGAACCTTGTGTGTCGATATCGGGTTGAAAGAAAGTGTTGGATGTTGATTTGATGGTGATATATTGATATTGATACTTTTTTCCCCTCTCCCCCAAACAGGTTCGTTTCGCTCGTAGCCACCAGTATATCCAGGCTGGCACTGGACCTCAGGACAATCGTCAGCTGTTCTTCTCGAGGGCTCCCACCAGTGCCTCTGAAGATGACTTCAAAGCAGCTTTCAGCAAATATGGAAAGGTGGGTCCGTAACCTTAATGATTGCTGTGGATATGCTAAGCTGGCTTTTTCCTGCGATTCCGGAATGACAGACACATAAACGTATATATATATCTATGTGTATATATTTGGATGGGGTTATGTCACCTCGTTTTGTACTGCTTTTTTTGGGCCAGTATATGTCAAATATTATGTTCAAAATCTGTTTCGGTGCAAATTTAGTTAGGTTTCTAAAAGAAAAGATGTGACTGTAAGCTTTTTTGGTGGTTTGAAATTATAGGTGATCGAAATCAATGTTTTCACGGACCGTAAGTCTTGCATGAGCAAGGGCTGTGGCTTCGTTACCATGGCATCCAGGCATGAAGCTTTCGCTGCCATTGAGAACATGAATGACCAGTATGTCCTCCAGGTGAGTTCCTTTCCTTATTCTTGTATCATTTGGAATTGGTTGTGGATCCAACTGTTGTTTTTTTTGGTTTGGTAAATGGGGAGATTGTTTTTGAGGATTAAAAAAAAAAGGTGAAATCAGCCGTCTAAACAGGAATCGTTCAATTCAGGGTTCTACCTCCACTTTGGCTGTGAAATGGGCGGATCCTGATTTGCAATCAAAGAAGAAAAAAGCTGTCGAGGAGGCCAATGCTGACAAGAGGCTGGTAAGTGAATGGCTTCGGCAGCAACATGACATTTCATTTCATGTCTCCATTTTCCAGCAGTCGAGAATTTCGTTATGCCGGGATATATATGATTTGACTGGGTTTTTTTTTGCTTTGTTTTCTAGAACATACCTCCCACCAAGGAAACTGTTTCTTCTCCGTTTCCATCTGCTGATCGCTGGCTGTCGAGGGACAGCATGGACAATGAAGTGATTGCAAAGATTCTGGATGCACAGCTCCAGAAGAAGAGGAGGGAGGAGCAATTGGCTGCAACCATGCGCGAAGCCCAACAATCTAGAAACAGTGGAGGTATGTCAGGAAATCAAAACATCATTCATCCCGTCGAATCGACGTCATTTTTTATTCTTTCTGGGAGGTTTTATCGGGGGGTTTGAAAATTGCGAGGAGCATGCATGCTTTCTATGCATAGTTTTCCTTTCCGTGGAAAGCTATAAGGTGAGAGAGAAAGCGTCTGGACCAGTAACGTGGTTTGGGGGGGTATGGGGGGGGATTAATTTTTCAACGGGGTGTGGCGATTTTAGGCGGGATCTGTCGCATGCCAGGCACAAACGCGCTGTACAGCGTCCCTCCCGGAGCTACCCTGGTGGCTGCCCAACCCCACGCCGTGAGGAGGCTGGACTACACTCATGACGTCCCCCCTCTGGGCTGCCAGTCTGATGCTATCAAGCTGTTCGTTGGGAATATCCCCAAGACTTACACCGCCGAGAACCTGAGGCCTTTGTTCGACCAGATCGGAACCGTCATCGAGCTGGTGGTGGTGAGGGACAAGTTGACCGACGAGTCGAAGGGAAGTGCTTTCGTGTGGTATCAGACTAGGTGTGAGGCGGAGCGTGCCATTGCAGAGCTTCACTTGAGGTGAGGAATGCCGCTTAAAAAACTATCTTTTTGTTTGTTTAGGGTTTTTTTGTTTGGGGGGGAACTAACTAACAATTAGTAGGTTGCAATCTTTTTTCTTTTTCTCCTACCTTCAATATTCAACACAATGAATGCTGATGGGCAGCAAAAATTTAACGTAAAATTCCTGTATTGCTTGAGTCAGCCCTTTGATTCATTTCTACCACAGAACTGTGTTTTTGCCTGTTTCGTTGGCTCATTTCTGTGAAAGAAATCAATCAGGTTTTGGCGGGTGCGATTGTGTTTAATAATGATACCTATTTGGATTTTTTATTTGTCAAAAAGGCATATTCTCCACGATCCAACTGGAGAGCAAGACAGGCCATTGGTGGTGAGGAGGGCAAACCCTAAGGTCCCTCCGGTGCTGTTGCAAGCTGCGGCTGTGATGCCTCAGACCTCGCCGACCGCACCTGCTCCGGTTCATTCTTTCCAGCAGCAGTCAGTCATGCCACCCATGATGGACTCCTCGTTGGATTTCCCTGCCCATCTTCAGGGCTCTTTCATGCCTGAGGTGAGCTGCATTTTCCAACTTTTCTTTTTAAAAGCTTCTCATTGAATGTTCGAGGTTTTTAACCTTTTTTTTTTTGTTTGAGGTTTTTGTCGTTGGTTGATTGAGTGACAGAACTATGCCTCACCTTTCTGCTGGGTTTTTTCTTTTTTTTGCTCCACAGAGTCTCTCCATGGAGCCCAATCCCTCCTCGTCGATCAGCAGAATGTCCAGCGATTTCAACAGCCTGTCGCTGCTCCCCTTCACCACTAGGAAAGTCTTGGCTGACCCAGAGCCGGTGCTTTCCAAGGCTCCAGTCACCGTCGGCGGCTTGGATTTGAATGTGCAGAGCTTGTTGGGAACGCAGTCCCTCGACAATGTTGATCCAGGGCTCTCTTCGCCATTCGATTTCCTCTCCCCTGCTGGTAAGTTCATGTTTGTTTTGTTTCTATAGGTAATTTTTGTGTTTTTTTATTTTTTCAAATTTATAAATAGTTCTTTTTTTTTAGTTTTTGTAGCCTGTTGAGGCTATTTTTTGAACAAATTTTTGACATGATGGGGTCTGGTTAATCATCCAATCAATCAATCTCGATTTGGGAAAAACTGCAGAGTTTGCTGATTCGGGTTGATTTTTGACCGAGTTTTTTTTTCCCCTACCTATCTTTTTTTGTTCAGAGGCTTTTCCTTCACCTGCTGGATCTAACTCCTCCACATCACCAACGAGCGGCTTCCAAATGTCATCTGTGAATCCTCCCTCCATGCCACTCCAAGTAAGATCCAGTCGTGTTGAAAAATCTGCTGTTCTGTCAAATGGCAAACTGCCCTCCAGGTGGTGTTCTCTACACTCTTTTCTAAACTCATTTTTGCCTTTTTCTTTTTCTTTTGGTTTTGTTTTCAATCAGAAACTCTGTTCAGGATATAATATATATATATATACATATTTTGTATGAGTGTTTTTCGAACGCCACAGAAAAGAAAAAAACCTGCTTTCTTTTTTTTTCAATCAGTTATTTTGTATGGTTGCTGACTTTTTTTTGTGGCTTCCTTTTTTTCTCCCTCAGCAAAATCTGTGCATGGGCCAGATGACTTTGGCGCTCCCCATTTCCCCCCAGCAAGGGTCTGTCATCGGAGCAAACCTCCACAACATCCAAGTGACATCGGGTGCTTTGATTCAATTGGCGCCGGGTGCCAACAATTCTTATGTAGTCATGCTGTCTGGTAATGAAAGTCAAGTCAATACAGCAAAAGCCATTGTTCAGGATCTGATTTCCCAAAGCTGATAGATTTTGATTTCTCACACAAAAAAAAATGTGACCACAAAAAGTCAAAAAGAAAGAAATGGATATGATGTGACAAGAAACTTTTGGAGGGGTTTTTAGGAGTTCGGAATTCCCCACCCCCCCACACCCACTCTTTTTTTTTTTTTTTTAATTTGGCGGGGTGCTTAACAAGAAACCATAAAAAAAAAAGAAACAAAATGCTTTTGTTGGGAGAGTGAGAGAGAAGGAAAAAAAAATGCGCTGATTATATAAAGGAGGATTTTAGTCATGCGATTTCCACACAAAAAAGAAAGGTTTTGCTTGCAGCGTTTTTTTTTTTTTTTTTTAATTATATATCTTTTCACCTTTTGAGGTTATATTTTTTTTTCTTCGAAATTATTCCTTTTGTTTTTATTCCCGGGTGTATTTTTGGATAGAAGGTTTTTGTTCCCTTGTTTTTTTTCACAACAGTTTCACGAAAAGCTTGTGTGCGTAGCATTCGCACAATGTTGATTTTTTTTTAAAGATGGAAAAAGAAAATCCATGGGGAAAAATAGGAGGAGAAAATATCCCTTGAAAACACAAAAAAATCAAACAGAGTGCGTTTGTTTTTCTGCTCCTCGATAATAGCAGAAAAGATAAGCAAGCAAAACATAGAAAATCGGGAGGGAGGGGAAGGGGTAATTTGTGGCAAGGCCAGAAGAAGGGGAAAAAAAGAATTCGGAAATCAAAAAAAAAGGAGAGATATCTGTGCTTTTCTTTTTGTGCTTTTCTTTTTGAAGATACAAAAAAAGGGGAAAAAAAAGAAACGTAGGTGAAATTCTTGATTTTGTTCGGTCGGGTTTTTTTATATACATATTTGCAAATGTATCATTTCTTCTTCTTCTGCGCCCGAGAGGACAGCCGGGGCGAAAAGAAAGAAGAGTTAAAATTTACACAAAAAAAAGAATGTAGATATATCTATTTTTTTTAAGGAGGGGAAAAAATGAAAAAAGAAGAGTTTACGTGCTTTCCAATATATGCTTCTTTAAAAATTTCAAACGTTTTTTCTTTTCTTTTTTTTTTATTTTATCACATAGAACAAAAGCAAAGGGTTGTTGGGATCATGTGGGCGCATTTTCTATTTTCTATTTTTGGGCAGGAAGCAAAAAAAAAAAGAGAAAGGGGTGAGGGGGGGGGGATGATAATAGTAGTTTGAATGTTGTTGATTTTAGATTTTCAGGGAATGCTTGAAAAAAAATGTGGGGATAAAATACGAAATTCCGAAAAGAGGTTGGTGTTTTTCCAATAGGGGACTCCAGCTCTTTTCTTTTTTGTTGCTTTTTTTTTGGGATAAAAAAATCTGCGCTTTTTGGTGTTTTTTAGCATGGATTTTTGCAGTGAATTGGGTTTTACACACGAAGGGGGGGCTGAGAAAAGAAAAGAGAGAAAAAAAAGAAACAGAAAACCGAAAGAAAAAAGACCCCCGCAAACATATTTGCAAAATCAAATGTGAAATTTGGGGGTATCCCCCTTTGTTGGCTTTTTTTAGGGGGGCTGTTTGTTTTTTTTTGCGTCTTTTTCTGTGCCATCACTTATTTATGTTTCAGACCCATATATTTGAAACAAGGAGATTTTTATAAAAAGGGAAAAAAAAGCACGTATGTATAGCTGCTAATAGATTTTTAAAAGAGGGAAAAAAACAGCATAATTGCAAGGTTGAAAAGAAAAAAGACAGAGAAAAACAAAATGAAAAAAGCAATTTGAAACCGGGATTAGCAGATATGTAATTGAACCCAACACAAGGAAAAGAAATATATGCATATATTTTCTATATAAAAAAAGAGAGTCGTTTTTTTTGTCTAGATTTTTTGTGGTGAACCTGGGCTGGAGGGGGGGAATTAAAAAAAAAAGAAAAGGTGTTTAAGAAATGGATTTGGAAGAGAGATTTTTGAAATTCTAAATTAAATTTAAAAAAGAAAAAAGGTAAGTTTTTTTTTCCGTTGGTTTTTGATTTTGCTGCTTTTGATAGTGTCTTCAGATGTGATGGGTTTTCAAAAAAGAACAATGGGGACCGAAAAAAAAAAAAGAAAAAGAACCAAGAAAGGGATACCTTCAAAATTTCTGTGTATTGTCATGTGCCAGAAAAAAAAAGGGGGGGGGGATTTTACGGAAGAAAAAAAAATATATATTATATATTTTGTAGACGCATGAGTTGGGAAAATGGATTTGAGAAATGTGGGATTGTAACCCATTTTATAAAAATGAATATGCAAGTTTGCGAAGTAAAAGCGATATATCTTCAATTTTTGTATTCAGAAAAGGAAAAAAAAAGAGAAAAAAAATCTTCAGAAAAGAAAATAGAGCATTGTTTTTGTCACAAAAAAACAAAAGAAATCTGAAGAAAAGAGTGAGGAGGAATACCTCCGGTTAGAATTGTCAAGGAAAAAAGAAGAAATCTAGATCGGACAATCAAGGAATTTGGGAGGAAAAAAAACAAACATGGAGTTGGTGTTTCATTAAAATGGGGAGAATTTTTAGAATGAAAAAAGAAAAAAAGATTGGAAATAAAAAAAAGGATTAAAAAAAAGAACAGCAAGATGATAATCAAGCATAACAAAGAGTGATTAAAAAAAAAGGTGGTGAGTGTTTCTTTCAAAAAGATTGATGATTTTTTTTTCCAACTCTTTTGGAATTTTTCGTCTATCTTCTTGTGATCCATTCCCACTGTTGCTTTTTTTTTTTTTTCTTTCAATTTTCGGAGATAAACCTCGGTGGATATATGCTGTTTTTTTTTTAAATCTTGAATCAATTTCTTCGGTTTGTTTTTTTTTTTTCCCTTTTTTTTTCTTTCAAAATATTTCCGAAGGAGGTCAATTCGCAACACAATGATTTTTATCGTCATGATATATAGCTCTTGCTGAGTAAATTTGCGTTGGAAAAAAAAAGGGGTTATATTTTTAGATGCGATTTTCAAGTTGGTGTATTTCCGGGGTAAATGTTTTTTCTTGCCTTCGCGAACCTCCACATTCGAATATGTAGTGTTTTTGTCAGGTGGTTTTTTTTCCAGGGTTGGTTTTTTTTTCAAAAAAGGGAGGTGTGTGTGTTTTCAATTCTCTCTTTTTTGTTCTTCTTATGGAATGGCCAGCTTATCTCTGGCAAGGGGAAAAGGTAGGGGGGGGGGCAAAAAGAGTGAGAAAATGGAGTGGTTTTGAAAGGGTGAGAAGGAGGGGAAAACTTGAGGATTTAGACCGCGTTCTTTTTCTGGCATGTGTATGTGTTTTGGTTGGGTTTTTGTCGGGTTTTTTTTTGTTTTTTCGGAGCGTCTCCTTTCTTGAGAAGATGGTGTTGGGAAATGGTCGAGAGGAAATGGGGGGGGGCTGTTAAAAAGATCAATGAGGGTTTTTAAGAGATGAAAAACAGCAAGAAGAGGGAATGAAAAATCGGAAATAAATCTGCACTTTCTGTTCCCCAAGGTGTAAATTGTTAATTTTGGTGTTTTTGGAGAAAAGAGGGGTGGGGGTTTTGATCAGAGGATGGAATATAAATTGTAGAGAGGGGAATTCCGAAGCTTTCAAGTTTAAGGAAAAAGGGGGGGGATTAAAAAAAAAACGGACAAAAAGGAAAAGAAAAACAAAAAAGAGGGAAAAGAAGCCATAAAGCAAGAAAAAAAAGAGATTATGTTTTTTTTTTTGAACAGGTTATCGTCTAAAGAAGATATATATAGATTGTGATTCCGTGAAGTGGAGAAGAGGGGGGTGTAAAGTTTTAACAAAAAAGAAAGAAAAAAAGAAAAGAGAGAAACTCGACACATAAAAAAAAAAGGCAAAACGGGGGGAAAAAGATAACCAAGACGAGATGAGTGAGTGTGTTATGGTGGTGGGTTTTTTTTTATACATATATATTATGCCTGTATTCAGCTTTGATGCCTAACTTTCTTTTTTTTTTTTAATTTAATTTGTTTTTTTTTGTTTTTCATCTTTTTTTTTTAATTTTCGACCTGGGAAAAGTGAGAGAGGGTTCTTGATTTGGAAAGAAGGGTTGATCGTTTTTTTCGAAAAAACCTTCGAAGCTTTTTTTTTAAAAGGGCAAAAACGATGATGGTTTCTTCCTGGTTTAAATTTTAAACTATGTTTTCCGGGGCAGAGAATTTCGAGGGGGAGGAAAAAAGGGGGTGGGAAAATTTAGTTTATGGTGAAAGTTTTGATGCCCCCTTTTTCTGAATTCCTTTTTAAAATTTCAACCTTTTCCCGAAAGATTGGCTAAAAGAAAAAAAAGAAGAAAAAAGAGTTTTAAGAATGGAACAGACCTTTTATTTTTCTTCTTTAATCTCTGTTGGTGTGTTTGAAAAATAATTATATAAAAAAAATCACCCCCTCATCTGCTGGGACAAAATGAAGCAAGAAAGATTCATTGATAGGAAATCAATATCAAGATGTTCTCTTGCTTTTTCGTTTTTATTTGTTTTCCTTTTCCCTTGTTGTAGGTTTTTTTTGGGGGGGTGGGGGTGGGGTTAGAGAAGAAGGCTCGTACTGAAATCGCTTGTTGCATTGTAATTGTATGAAGGACATCATTGCTTTTATTGTGTTTCTTTTGGGCAGGGAAATGGGCATTGATTTGTTTTACCCTTCAAATCTATGTGGGGTTCTCTCTCGCCTTCATACTTCTTAAAACAAATAAATAAACAAATAAATATTTAATATTTATATATTTCTATAGAACTCGTTCAGGGTGGGGAGATCCGCATTGGATGGAAAAACAAGCAAGAAAACGTCCATCTCAACCAAGCCACTTTACCCCACAGTTTAAAGTTCCAGGAAACCTGAAACGTTCCACGATCTTTGCAAAAAAAAACTAGACCGTTGGTTGTGTGGCTATTTTTCTACCCTCATTCACAAAATTTGAAACAGAAATCCTGTTTTCTCAACACCCCCCCTCTTCGATTCAAACAAATTTCCGTGCAGTGTGCGGAAACGAAACTTATAAAAGAAAAAGGGAAAATTCAAAGAAAAGGGGGAAAGAAACACCACACGACAAACATCGCCAAAAACGAACAATCGCATCAACTCGAAACATGGTCCAAGTCGAGCCCAATCTGTCATTGACGCTGGAAGCGCTGGCTCCGAGTGGGGCAACGCTGGCTTTGGAAAAAAAGGTAACCAAACTCGGACTTAGAAACAGCCCGTGTACTTTTTTTTTACTTCAGTGGAAATATAGGCGTTGGAAGAATGGCGCCAGCCAGCGTGCGGTCATAGACGTCATTTTTTGACGTTTTTGATCGATCGTACACGGACTAAAAAAAAAGTGGGTGCTTTTTCCCATCACCAAAAACACGATCGTTCGGCCAGTGTCTGACTTTTACTTCGAAAGGCTTCCAGCTTGGATTCGAACTCGTGAAGTTTGAAAAACCAATAACACAGGCAATCAAGATAATTCAACTTTTCAAAATCCCCAGCCCAGGATGAGTGTTAGAAACTGCTAACGTAAAAAAAAGCACAACTTCACACAATGAAATTGGTTCTATATCCATGGTAGAAAAATTCTACAATTCAGTTTGTTCAACAAATAATTTTTTTCCAGCCTTTTCCTTGTGAATAATTTATCGATTCAGTTTCTTCCATCTTCTTTTTTAATCCAGCATGATTCTCAACCACCAGATACTGCTAAGAAAAAAACCCTTTCCTGGCTTTCCTGAAAATCGCGATATGGATGCTCAGTCTTTTTTAAATTCGCATGTGTGGGATTTTTCATGTTTTTTTTTTTTTCACTCAGGCGGCGCTTTGCCATTCATTGCCGATCCGAAAAGCTGAAGCTGCCGTTTCTACTCTCAGCTTCTGGGGAAAAATTTCGACATTGAATGGAAAGGTGGAGGAATTTGGTGGCTTTTTTTTCCCTTTTTTTTTTTTACCAAAAAGTCGAGAAGAAGCTTGGACATTTCATCGAATGTCCCTTATATGTGCAGCTTTCACACTGATTTCAATATGCTTGAGGGAAAATAAATAAATAAATTTAACATCTGTTGAATTCTTGGTTTTCAGTGGAGGGTTCTTTTTTTTTTTCTGCGATAAAAAAAGAATATGCGCCTGAAAGGGCGCAAAAGTCCATATTATCCGCCAGCCAGCGATATTTTTTTCTTTCTTGTTTTGCGAATGAAGAAATTAATTGTTTTGGAAAACGATCCAGGATTATCTCGTGGCTGAGGGGCACAACAAGCAAAAAATCATCAGCGGAAAAGTGATTCTGGATGTCAAATATTTCTACAGTCAAGACGGGGCAAAATGGATCGATTTGGGCGAGGTCAATCCAGAAACTGCTGAGCGAGCCGCCACCCTGGCGACGAAACTGAGTGGTAAGAACCTGGTGGAAAAATCCCGCTCCCCTTTCGGAAAGGAAAACTTTCACACACTCAAAAAATGAGTTATTTGCATTGCCAGCAGGTTCAGCTTTTATTTCTCAACATCGATATCTTTCACCTCTTTTGACCAGCCCATTCTATCGTCGATTGTCTGACTCGAGTTGGAAAAACACAGCCAAAGATCAAATTTCTTCCCGAAACACCCCTTCCCCCCCCCGCAAAAGATAACTAGATTTTATCAGGAGCACTGATTCTTGACTTCTGATTCCCTCCCCCCCCACACACACACACTCCCTGTCCTTGTTTTGAATAAACCCAGGCGACTCTTCTCAAATCAGCACCGTGGAGGAAGCTAATCCTGACGCCCCTCCACCAGCCGAAAACGAAGAAGAAAATGAGGAAAACTCCAGGAAGTTGGTTTTCGAAATCACTGAGCTCCAACGATTACGGGCCATGGTGGATGCAATTTCTTCTGCAACGAGTGTCGTACCAAAGGTTCTGTTTTAATGTGTGTTTTTTTTGTTTGTTTTTATCGAAAAGCCTCCTTCTTTACTTAAAAAAAGAGCTTAGAAAAAAGAGTTTCGATTCTTTGATTTTGATATGATGTGCTCAAGATCCACTCTTTTTTTTCCTCAAAAAAAAAAAGAAGAAAATCCCCACAGGCGAATGAACTGTAGATAAATAATAATCATCAACAAGGAAAAAATTTTTTGAATGCGAATTTTTTTTGTGAGAAATATATACTTATTCGTATATTTGTATTGGTTTTTGAATGAAGGGTTGTGAAACGTTGACGGCGGATTGCAACATAGTCCCCAACAGCACATTTGCTGGGGTGGATTTCCCGGAAAAGCTGGAATCTTTCATTCACAGACAAGGAGGGCCGACAGGTCAGTATTATTGTTATTTGACCAAAAAAAACAACCCCCCAAGGTTGCAGAAAATTTATATGTCAGACATAGCCCCCCCCCCCCGCACACACATATCACGAATCGAGAAAAAAAACTTGTGTTGAGAAATTTATAGGAATTGGGTTTTCTGTTGAGGTCGAAGGCAAAGATTTCAGCTGACCTTGTTTTTTCTTGTTGTTTTAAATTTTATCGTGATTGCTGGACACTCCAGTTGAAACCAAAATTAGAAAAGAAAAAAATAATGTCTGTATGCTATGGATATATCGAGAAATAAAACGGAAATGCACCCACGCATAAATACAGCTGAATATATATCCCAAACTTTTTATTTCGCTTTTTGATGATTTTTTTTTTCTCATATTTTTTTTACCCAGGGCCATCATTGGCTACGGATATAAGAGGCACATGGAGTTTGCAACACGATCCATTCAAGGTGAAAAAATAAAAATATATAATTTCAATTTTTGAACTTTGAATAAATCAAGCAAGGGATCCCAACTTAGCTCAGGGCGTGAAAAGAAACGGCTATTTTCATTTGGCACAATTCTGTTCCTTTTCTTTTCTTTGCTTTTTTTTGTTAATTAACACTTGGTATAATTTAACTGATTATTTTTTTCGGGTTGTTTTTTGTTGAATCTTTTGTGTGAATTCCTTTGCCTTTCCTTAAAACTCACGCTTTGTTGGATTGTTTTTTTTTTCTCCAGGGCATCACTGTGTGCAGGAGTTTGGTGTGGTTGGGCTACATGTTCTATTACAATTCTCGGACGTTGACTTGGGGATCCACATACACTGGCGATGGCAGGCCAAATTCAGACCTGGTTTTCATGGTGTAAAGAAAGAATCGTTCGCTCATCCCTTTGTACGGGAGTGTTGTTGGAAAAAAAAAAAAACAATATAGATTCGCCAACCGGTGATTTCGCCTTTGTACTTCCACCCTGACAGATAAGGGGGTCTGGAATATGGAATCTCTTTTTACACTTGAGTAGGTCGCTATGGCTGTCAGCACCTTTTGTTATACGAGTCCGTATTTATTTCCACAATCAATCAAAAACCAATGTGCAACCCATGTCTATCTCATGTCTATGGCTGTACACCTGGCATCTGTTTCAAGTCTCAATCAATGAACTGTTCATGCGCACCATCATCAGGAATCAGTTTTACACTTCAGGAGGCCGCTATGGCTGTACACCTGGGGCTTGTTTCAAGTCTCAATCAATGAGCTGTTACTGCGCACCATCATCCTCATACCAATATGTAAATATATATATATAACAGACCCTCCTCGACCAAAAATTCAACTTGAAATGAAACAGATGCACACGTATGCCTGACTCTCTTTTTTCCCTTGCTGATTCAATGCAAGTCGTTCCAGTCAGACTGGAGAAACCGCTGATCCGCTGATCGTTAACTCATCCACCCTTGATCGATCCAACACATGTTGGGCTCAATTCCTGTCGCATCATTCGTGATACATGGACGCTCCTGTTCGTGTGTGGGAAAAATGGTTCAGCATTTGCTTCCGGTTTTCTCATGGCCAGCCCCCTCGTCAAATCAAACTTCCATCTCGGCAAGCATGTGCCACAAATTTCGTCGAGAATTGCTTGCATGAAAAGCGGACCAAATTCTCCTGCTCTAATGGCAAAGAGAATATCTGGAGTGGGTGAATTGAAGAACCAATACAAGGTGAATTTAATATGGTGAGGAGGGAAAATCGGTCGAGAAATTCTCCAGTGCTGTCCCCAACCATACAGGGTTTGATTGATCATGTAGAGGTAATGCGACACTGTAAGAACACACCAAAAATTGGATTTCAGGACACACTTTTTTCAACCCAACAGCCGCCGCCAAAGTGTGATATTCCAACGAGTTTGGCCAAATTGGGGGGGGGGGGTTACAATGGGTTTGAAATAATCTTGCAAGAAGCGTTTTTGGTGCTGACACCATATCAGCATGTTTTTTTAGGGGGTGTTGCTGGATCAATTCGGAGTTTTGCATGATGGGCGGAAGCCTTACCCCGGAGCGATACATGCTCTCCAAGAAATGCACCGATCGGGGATGAAGGTGGTTTTACTGAGCAACAGCAGCCAAAGGGCTGACAAAGCGTATGTTCGATTGGAAGGAATGGGGTTCCAGAGGGAGTGGATCGCTGGTAAGTGGTGGCAAGAATTCCATGATGAGTTTAAACATATTGGTGGCTTGAAATTGCTTTTTTTTTTTTTTTTGCATGTTGAAGTGAATGCTGGAAATTGTCTGACTCGATTGGACGGTGTTTGAGAAATGTGGTAGTATTTTTGGTTTTATTTTTTCTGCTTTTTTTCTTCAACAATTGTGTTTGATTCCTTCTTTTTTTCTCAGCAATTGTGTTTGATTGCCTGTATTTTTTTATTTTTTTTGAAAAAAGGGGTTGTGACGAGTGGCGAACTTGCATTTCGGCATTTAAGGGACAGACCGAATTCGTTCTGGTCAAATCTTGGACGAAAAGTTTTGCATTTCACATGGGGATCCAGGGGAAAAGTTTCCCTGGATGGCCTTGGATTGGAGGTGTGTGTGAGAGTTGTTTTCCCACCTTTTTTTTTCATTTTCAAAGTTTTCCCATGAAGGATCTGTCGCTTTTTTTTTCTTTAGGAAGGCTTCTGTGCAAACGAGGGATCGAAACGGTTGCACCTTAATAAAAAATAAGCAACTCTCAATGCTCATTTTATTTTATTTTTTCTTTCATTTCGTATTTCGTTCGTATTTAATAACTTTTGTCCCCACCCTAGTGTTCCTTCTGTGGAACACTGTCAAATACCCTAAACATTCCGAAGGATATATAAACAGATTTTTTTATTTATTTTTGGTCAAATGTATTGCATCGAGGATGAAAGTGCAAAGAAAGGGCCATCCACCTTGCAAATGAAAAATTCTTTATTCTTTTCTCCTTTAATTCTTTAATTTATTAATTTATTCATAGGGCTCACCACCCTTACAACAATAATAAACCAAAATTCATTGTTCACTTCTCGGAAAATATTCAAGACGGCAATCACTGTGTTGATTTTTCAGTAGGTCGTTTCCAATCCCAGCGAGGCGGATTTCATATTGGCCCATGGAACTGAGACGATCGCCCAACCGAACGCTGATCCTCTTCCAGCCAGCGTGGATCAAATGAAAGAAGTGTTGGCAGAATGTATATCGGCTAAAAATGGGGAAAAAAGTATCCCTATGATCGTGGCCAATCCTGATTTGGTATGATGAGAAGATGCCTCTCTCTTGGTGGCCGTTTGGTATAATTTTGAACTGTTTTTGTTGATATTAGTGGGAGTGTGTGTGTGTGGGGGGGGGGGGGTCTGTCGCATTGATTTGAATGCGGCTGGGAAAATTGTGTTCGATTTCTTCCGAAATGGATTCCTCCCGAAATGTGTTTTTTTTTGAAACAAATTCCTTTTTCTAGGTCTTTTCCAACTTGCTTTCATTCACAGAAAAGCATGAGCCCCCTAGAAATGTTATAATGGATGAAATGCGTTTTTTTCTCCTTTCACAAATTGAATGTCTCTGATGCGCTGTTGTGATATTTTTTGTGAAAGGTGACTGTCGATACGACCTCATTGAAACTGATGCCCGGGACGCTGGGGAAAGAGTACGAACGGCTGGGGGGGCATGTGGAATGGATGGGAAAACCCGCTCCCATTATTTACACTTCTGCAATGCAAATGATTGGAATGGAGCCCTCTGAAGTCGTAGCGATCGGCGACTCGTTGGACCATGATATTGAGGGGTGGGGAGATACCCCAAATGTTTCGCTCGGATTTTACCTTTGTTGCTCTTTTTTCTTATTCTTTTTAGATATGAAAAAGGGATTCCTGTTGATGCTTCCAGATATGGAAACGGTGTTTTTTTCCAGACATGCTGTTTTTGTGTTTTTTTTAAGACAAAAGACTGTCACTGTCGATGAGTGTCGATGGATATTTTTTCTCTTTTTTTTCCCCCAAGCGGAAAGTCCAGGAAGTATCTTTAAGAAAAAAGCTTCGATAAATTTTTTACATAAGGTTTAAAATCAAAGATTCCCGAATACAGAAACAAAATTACATATAAAACTATATTGAATGAATTCATAATTCGATAAGAGAATACTCAGTGAACTGAAACATCTTAGTGACAACTAAAGGAATCGATTCGCTTGTACAGTTTCCAGGAGGGGGTGTTCAGCAGGTTCCGTAGCGTTTTTTTCACTTTTTGGCCAAAACAAACAGGGTTGAGAAACCTTCCTGTGGCGATGTGTGTTTTTTTGTAGGGCGATCGGAGCTGGCATTGATTCTTTGTTCATCTGTGGAGGGATCCATGCAAGCGATGTTGCATTGAATGGGGACGCCATCGATGCCGAGAAACTGGAAGCCCTCTTTGACCGACAGTCCGCGGAACCAACTTTTTACACTTCCTATTTCAAATCGTGATCATGTGTGCTTTGTGGATACGCATGGAATGACTAAGTTTCGATATTTGTTTTGAATGGGCTAGAAAAAGAAGAAAATCCAGCATATTTGTGTTTACAATATGCAAAGCGTTTTTGCCCAAAGTTGTACGGAGGGGAAATCGATTCCGGAAAAGCAATAAATCAAATGTCTTTTTGCTGGAGCAAAAGGCTGGTACATGAAAAGAAACAAAAAAACACATCGCCCCGTATAGGTTGGGGTGTATTTGCCACCTCATCCATAAATTGACTGTCCAGGATTAATCTCTTCATGGTTTTTCCAGCAGTATATGCACATGCCCCTGTTCATTTGTATTGAATCATTACTTACACCCATAAGTACACTCGTGGGTTTCCTCCCTAAAAAAGGCCAAGCTAGTGGAAATGTATGTTCCCTTTCCATTAGATTTACTTGGAAGCTTGTCTGAGCTGCTCCTGCACCTCAGCAAAACTTGGCCTTTTCGAGGCATCCCCATCCCAACATATTTCGATCACCTCCGCTAATTTCCTCTGGCAGCAATCTGGTATCACTGGCCTCTCCCCCCGGCACACCAAATCCTTGATCTGCTGGAAACCCAACCCCTCGAAGGGCACTTGTCGAGACACCATTTCATTCAACAGGATGCCGAATGCATACACATCCACTTTCTCATTGTATGGGCTCTTAGTGAGCAGTTCGGGCGCCATGTAGGGCGGGGTGCCGGAGGCGGCATCCATGGCTGACGCCAATCCGAAATCGCATATCTTAACTTTCCATGATCTGTCCAACAGGAAATTCGCAGGCTTGATGTCTCGATGGATCACAGCCGGTTTTCTGGAATGCAGGAACTGGAAAGCTCGACAGATGTCCGAGGCCAAGGCGATCACCCTGTTGTAAGCGAATCCTCAATATTTGAACCCAAAATCAACATGCATGCATGTTCATTGCGTGCAGGACAGTTGAGCAAAATCAAATGCCCCCTCTCCCCTCCAAAGAATATATATTCCATTTTTCCATTTTTCCATTTTTTGGGGGGAGGGAAAATGTGTGTGGAAACGATCACTGAGCTACATCTGTGGAATTCTCTTGATGCTGTATTATTCATTACGTATCGATCGAAGGATGGAGGGTGACGCTTCTCACCGTTTTTGGTCCATTTCGACCGACGATTTGTACAGCACTGAGAATAAGGAATGAGGCAGATGCTCCATCACCATGCACAGTTCCGGTGGTTTCATGCATGCCCCGAGAAATTGAACCACATTTGGATGTCTCAATTCGGCCAGCGTCATGACCTCTGCTCGAAATTCCACCATCATTTTATCGCTGTGGTCTGGATCAAACCATTTCTTGATCGCAACGGGGCAGCCTTTCCAGATGCCTCTATACACCAGCGAATAGCCACCGCCCCCCATTTGATCTTGCACCTCCAGCTCATCGAAGGGAATGTGGAGCCCTGGACTGTCGAATCGTGACATCAGCGAGACAGTAGTGAAATGGATTGATGTCTGACATTGGAGCGATCGGTGAACACCCCAGAGAGGATTTTACATGAATGATGCATCTGATTGATTGATTGATTGATTGATTGATTGAAGTTGTGAATTTTTGTTGCTGAGATGGGCACCTTACGCCTGAGAGTTTTCGCTTCAATCCTGCCACCTCTTTTCGAAGGGTTTCGATTTCACAGGATTGGCCACCATTTTCCTGTACGGGGTCAAAACCACTCTGATCAAACCTTCTTTCCTTTCTTTTTTTCTTCGTTCCTTTCTTTTTTTCCACCAGCTCATTGATTTAGACTTGAAACAGTCCCCAGATGCATAACCAACCCACCCCAGTGTAAAAAGATTCCAGATTGAGATTCCTGTTTTCCCCTTGTTTTTGAGATTCGTGACTTTTCGCAAAAGCAGTCGACAATAGACAAGCAGTTGGCCTTCCAAAGGATGAAATTGAGACAAAATGGAGCGAATACGAAGGACGGATGTTGATGTTGGGCATAGATTCATTGCTGATTGGGGTGTACCTTCAGCATAGCCATCACCGCTGAGTTTCAAAAAACGGACCAAGAAGCAATCAAGCAATCGGGGGACTTTAAAGAACTCCGGAATCTGAGCGAAATCACAACTTCCAGTGTCACGCGCGGGTCTGGATCAACGACTCCATTTTTGGGGGTTTCTGTCATATTCGTCGCTTCGAGGTGGAGGGGTGGCGACCCCCCAAAATTACATGGCAGTGGTGAACGCAATGAGAAAAATCAGAACGCAAGGAGCGGCGTCATTATTACAGCCAGGAATCGGGAGAAAAAAACCTCATCATTTCTGTTTCTCCAAAGAGTGGGGGCAAAAAAAACCAGGGAAAAATCATCCTAACCTTACTGTCTCTTCTTCAGTTTTTGTTTGGGCATCAAAATTGGAAACCAATTGAAAGACAGACAAGAGGATTACCCAACCCCCCCAAAAAAAAAAAAAAAATACAGAGAAAAAAAGGTTTCAAATAACTCCGACAAATCGAACGTCGCATGAATCCCATCCCAGCCCCAATATGTAATTTCACCAACAAAAAAAACCCACCAAAACTTCTTTTTTTTTTCAATATTTTTTTGTAGCTCCGACCGAAAACCAGGGACAGCATCCACCACCACCACCATTTTAATATCATTCTGAACCGGGCCAGCACAACCCCTCCTCAAAAATTCTTGAATGCAATTTCGTTGCTGGAAATATCATCAAAACAAATCACATACAAACCCCCTCCCAAAAAAACCCCACCCCCACAGAAAAGAGAAGAAGAAAATAATCAAACGGTGGGGGAAAAAATTCCGAATGATCGAGATCCTCTAAACTACGGCAGCAGTTTGCCCCAGCATTTTTTGGACGGTGGCGGTGACTTGCTCCGGTTGCACGATGGTGGAAGCTTCCAATTCGAATGCATATGCGGTGGGCACATCTTGAGAGCTCAGCCTCATCACTTGGTGGTCCAGGTCGTCGAACAGGCTTTCCGAAATCACTGCCGACAGGGAGGCTCCGATTCCGCCGGTTTTCATGCACTCCTCCACGATCAAAACTTTCCTCGTTTTCTTGACGCTCTTGGAAATCGTCTCCATGTCGAAGGGCTTCAAACTGATCAAATCGATCACCTGAAGCGGGCAAAAATTATAGCAAAAGTCTGGTTTTCAAACACCCGATTGTCGATATTGATTCGAAGGAAAAGGTGGGTTGATTTCAACTGGGCAGTCTAGATCTCCTCACTTGAATATCTGCTCAAAACGTCTTTTAGTTCCTTTTTAAACCTCCAAAAAAGTAAGAAAAAGACCCCAACATTGCACCCCAACAAACTGAACAAACTTCCACCATTACACATAATCTGCAAAACTCCAAAATTCAATTCACCCCAAAACTGCTTCACAAGATGAGGCCTCTCCTCCCCACCTACCCAATCCCCCCCCCCCAAAAAAAAAGAAAAGCAAACAATCAAAATCTTGAGCAAAAGAAACAATTTTATCATCTGCTGCTGGTGGTGGAAAAAGTGTTCTCTATTTCCTCGTATAAACCCCACCTCAGCATTGATGCCTTGTTTTTTGAGCTCCTGAGTGGCAGACAGCACGGTGTACCTCATTCGACTGTAAGTCAAAATCGTGACATCGGATCCTTCTTCCACCAATTCAGCTCGCTCCAATGGCTGACAATACCCGTCGATCGTTTCACCCTTGACGTTGTACAGCAGCACATGCTCGAAGAAAATGATGGGGTTATCGCTCCGGATGGCCTTTAGCATTCCATCGAGAAAAACAAACAAGCAAACACCCACCAAAAAAATATTCAGAAAAGGACCAGATTGCACAGTTTTAGTTTCCTTACCTCTATTTCTTTCTTTTTTTTCTTTTGATGGGGTCTGACAGGGGTTTTATTTTCCGTCCCCAAAATGGGTTTTTTGGATTAACTTTTTGCGAAAACCTATTATCGACCACCCATTGTCTGTTCAAGAAATCGGCACAATGTGAAATGCTTGCATCCGATAGAATCTGCCCTTAACACACCTAAACAGTCACCCCTGATTTACAACGAAAAAACCAATCGGACAATTACGGAGGATCCAACCTCCCCCCCCCCTTCCCTTTCAAGAATTTCATCACAAAAAAACCCCGAACTTCCCCACGAAATTAATCTGCATTTTCCAAGAACACATCACAAAAAAATAAGCGACACAATTTTCTCCTCTTACCGATTTCAGAAGGGCTTTGGCATTGGCGACGGTGGAGCATGCCACCAGCTGGACCCCAGGGATCGACTGGAAATAAGACTCCAATCTTTGAGAATGTTCAGCACCGAGCTGTCGGCCGACGCCACCTGGTCCCCGAATCACCATCGGGACTTTGAACTGACCTCCTGAGGTGTAGTGCAGCATTCCGGCGTTGTTGGAAATCTGGTTGAAAGCTAAAAGGAGGAAACCCATGTTCATCCCCTCCACAATCGGCCTCAGTCCAGTCATTGCAGCACCGATGCCCATCCCCATGAAGCCGTTCTCTGAATATACAATAATCGCATATGCAGAGGTCAAAGGAAGGATTAGTCATGAGCGATTGGACAGCGTGTTAAATCTAACCTTGCAAGTTTCATGTGTGTCTGTCGGGGAGGGGGGGGAGGCTGTCTGACTTTTGAAATCTGGCAAATTTCATGTGGTTTTCCCAACTGTTGCATGCAATTGGACAGTTTTGTTTTGCCAGAGTGGGGCAATCCACCAAAATTGACGACTACACAATTTCTTAGCCTTTTTTTTGCTTCCCTTTCCTGATTTGACAGAGAGGCAACCCAATTTGCAAGACGTGCGCTTGCCACAAAAAAAAAAAAAAACTCACTTCATTTTTTCCACACGGATGGCTGCAAAAAGGATCGTAAAAATCGTTTAGCTTAGCATAGCATTGCAAAATCAGCTGGAAAAAACACTTTCAAGGAAAACTACAAAACTACAATCAAGTACAAATATACATATATAAAAACTGGGTAAAAAGCTAGATATGGACATTGCGATGATACGGTGGGGTTTTTTACTAAGACTCCAATATATTTTTCTGTAAACGGAAAATGCATTCGGCTGTGTGTAAAATAATTTTAATTTCCATATAACAACTGTACCGCAAATGGGGGTGTCCAGAAGCCTTTTATCTCCATATTTCTTGTACAAATCGTAGGTGACTTTGTAACTACCGCCATAATGCCCGACATCCTCGCCTACACAGAAAGAAAGAAAACAAAAAAACACAGTTTTGTACATTTTTCCTCAAGCAAGTTTTCTCCAAAAATAAAAATTGGATCACCAGTTGTACAAAAGGCTGTTTTTTTCTTTGTCGCTTTTTTCATTGGCATTTTGCAAATCAGGTCTGACTTCTTAATCAAGAAAAAATGAACAGAAAGGAGTGCCAAGTGGAAGGCAAATTGGAATTAAGGGAAAAGTTTTCATTTATTCTTTGAATGTGGCGAATTGTTCAGCCCATTGTTGCAACATATTCTTATAAAAACAAAAAAAAGAATCTGGATAAAGAAACAGTACTTTATCAGGACTGCCACGACCTACCAATAACCAAGACGGTGGGGTCTCTCTCCATTTCCTCGTCATGGGCTTCCCTGAGTGCCTCCCACATCAGCTTTTCGTTCTTCGCATGAATTCGTGACGCCTGCCTGCAGCCAACTGCAACGCCACACCAAGTCGACGCTCAATAAACTTTCCAAGCTTTCAAGGCCATTGGTTGAAACAATTTCGCCCAAACGACACACTTTCCACTGATGCGCGTCCTTAAACTTGTACCGACGGTTTCGATAAGAAACCGGAAAAGAGAGGTTGGAGGAGGGTTCAATTGAATACCACGGCGGCCAGTTGTGGCGAAGGGGCGCGCTTGTCGACCAGCGCACAATGGTCGACTTCCGACTTGGTGCGAGATGCCCATCATTTTAGCGTCCGATATGCAGCGAGCGCCGATCGACGTCGGTGGAACGTGGGACGATATGAGTCGGAGTTCGGAAAACAACACGAGATGGTGCGGCAACGCTCGACGCCGAGGGGGATTTGCAACGGAAAAGAAAGCAACGGGGGGATGCTGTGAGTCGGACGGAGAAATCGATCAGATTGAGCGATGCGCGTGCGTACGACGCGCGCACGTCTCGAACAGAAATTAAAGTCGTCATTCTGGTACCTTTTTCCCCCGCCGCTTCGAGCTGTTTCTGTGACGAGGAGCGCGCGCGTAATTCATGCTTATCTGTTTGGGAGGGGTGGGTGTGCAGCGACATGTGTGTTAGCGTTTCCTGGTGGTTGGAGGCCGCGGTCCGACTGATCGCTCCCGGTTTTGTGAAAAAACCACCGCAAGAGGAGAGGAGACGCACTGCCAGGATGCTGGTCGACACAAGGGATTCTCTTCTACAATGCTTAAGAGACCTCGAGACGTGCATGTCGGCGAAAGACGCCGTTGCAGCGATCGACTGCGAGGGGGTGAACCTTTGTCGCCACGGAAAACTCTGCACGCTTCAGATACGGTGTCGGGATGGGGCGCAGACGTACGTCATAGACGTCGTCACCCTGACTAGCGACGCGTTTAGCATTTCTTTGGAGTCTGGCTTCTCGATCAAGTCTATGTTAGAAGACCGCGACAGTCTGAAATTGCTTTTCGACCCGAGAAACGATTCAGATGCGCTCTACCATCAGTTCGGCGTGTTTCCACAAAACGTGTTTTGCTTGCAACTGGCCGAGGTAGCCCACAGGAGGGCGACAGGTAAAGTAGTGAATTATGTTATGGGGTTGGATAAAATGATTCGAGGGGCGGTGAAAATGAGCGCGGAAAAACTCGCCCATCTAGCCGAAGTTAAGAATCAAGGGAAGAGGTTGTTCGCGCCGGAAGTGGGGGGCAGCTATGAAGTGTGGGTGAACAGGCCTCTGTGTGCGGAGCTGGTGGAATATGCTGCTTGTGACGTGGAGTATTTGATCGACGCCTATGATTATTTTCTATCGGTTTTGAATGGAGACTGGGTGCGGAGGGTCCGGGAGGCAAGTGTCGTGAGGGTGGAGTTCTGTTTGGGAAAAGCCTACTCGAAAGGCAGACACATGGCGGTCGCTCCGCAGTTTTGATGCTTCGTTTCTTGAAAACTTTTTTTTTTTTTTTTTTCCGGAAAAAAAGTTGCCTTCCCGCCCGCCCCAACTCATCACCCAACTGACACTCGATCGACCGACCGATGTACCCTGAAAAGCGGCTTTTCATTCTTCTTTTACCCCGATTTGACAAACCATCCGTCTCGACGGAAGGAGGTCAATCTGCATACAAAAAACATCAGCAAAAACGGCTGTGTTTGTGTGTTTTTGAACCCCAAACGGTGGCCAAACGACGTGCATTTCATGCATCCAGCGCGATTTGGATGGAGTGCACCCCACCAGACTTCATGAACGCTCTTTCCCTTGAATCAGTCGTACACCAGCTCGCCTCCGCCTTCCGGTCTTCTATGGCGGTCGGCCACCATTTCTGGATTTTTTAGTTGGCAAAATCGTGTCGAAACCGAAATGAGTAATTTTCGACGATTTTTGTGGCCTGATCCTCTTTCGCGCGATTAAGCCAGTCCCACTCGTGCGCACCGCTCCTTTCCCCACACGCAGTCTCGGGTTCTGATTATCAACGAGTGACCAAAAAAAAACACACACAGAGTGCTTCAGCCCTTTCGGCAGCAGTCAGTGGCGTGGTGTGTGTTTTTTCTTACATAGTAATTTCCAAGCCGGAGTTATCCCCGTGAAGGTCGGAGCGCGATTTTCTGGTGGGCATAAGGAAGTGGCGCACTTGTTTCGGTGAGAGGCCTCGAGATTGCGTCGAATAAAACACCCTGGACGCAATTAAGACAGCATGAGTTATGTTTCGAAAAGAAAATCCTGCGCACTTGCGACGAAGCTGTCCCAGGGGGCGTCGATGAATGGGTGGCGAACCTCGGTGGCGGTCTCGTTTGTTTGTGGGAGCTGTCGCTTCTCGCGGCCCCAGAAAATGTCGCAACGTTGTTATGAACGAGACATCACTCGGGCCGCGTTTAGAAAAGCTTCACGTCGCGTCTTCGCGCGCTGGGGTCCATTGGGGCAACGCTTTGCGAAATAACCACAGCGTCGAAGGAAATTAAGCGATCGCGCTCACGGGGGAGGTGGGGCATTGGACTCTACGAAAGGGTCGCATCCCAAACACGCGCTTTTAACGAGGTCTACCATTTCTGGGAACAAAGGAATGGGCAAGGTGGTTTTTCGAGTCGAGTTCATGCGAGATCCCCGACGTGGTGGAGCGACTCTCTACCTTCGAAAACTCGGTCGTTGTCTTTTGCCAAGTGGAAATCGTACACCCTTGCGACAAAGCGAACCTTAGGTTTTTTTTTCCCAATTTTCCAAAATTGATGGGGACTCAAAACAGGGTGCAACAGAATGAAAACTATTTTTCCCCTTTCTTTTTTTTTTTTTTTTTTTGGGGGGGGGGGAGGTTCCCCTGACAAGAGATAGAATACTGTAAGAAGAAAATGAAATTATTTTCTGTTCTTTGGGTGGGGTGCAAGAAAATCGAATGGGGTTAGATTGTGTTTTTTTTCCTTCCTTTGCAGGTGGCTGTGCATTGTTTTTTTTTGCCAAGCTGGGGCAAGAGTGTGTGTTTGTACAAGGGAGGTGGCGTGCCTTCCGTTGTTTTTAAAAATCGAACAAAAAGGAAGAAAAGACGAAAACAAAACGAGGTTTTGGCCTTGCTTATTCAAAACATCCTCCGCTCTCCGACTGACTGGTTTTCTTCCCCTGGCCGTTTTCCCGTGAAACACCACCCGGCCGAAAAGACCGAAAAAAAGAAAAAAAAAAGAAAAAAAGAAAACAAACTAGGACTGCAGCAATAATGTTCTGGAGGGTTGGTGCGTTTGCCCAGGCCTCCACAATGGAGGCCATTTTGGACAAGGAAGAATTCACTCTGGAGGATTTGCTGGAGGAAGAGGATTTGATTCAGGAATGCAAATCGCTGAATGGACGCCTCATCAATTTTCTCGGGCAAAAGGAAAACGTGGAGAAGATGGTGGGCTTCCTGGTGGATGCTCCGGAAGTCGACGCCGACGAAAAGAGAAAGACGAAATACCCGTTTTCCTCCTGCGAGGTGTTTTGCTGTGAGGTGGATGCCATTTTCACGACTCTGTTGGAGACCGAGGAATTGATGAACAAGTTTTTTTCAGTTTTGGAGGGAGATGGGCCGGTGGATTGCACGGCAGCAGGTCGGCCTCATCCTTTTGCCCCCCCCCCCCTTTCTTTCCCCTTTTTATCCAATTTTCTTCATTTTTTATTTCCCCTTTTTTTTCCCATTTCTTTCTCTTTGTCCCTCTTTTTTCCCTTTTGTTTCCATTTTTTCTCCCATTTTTTTTTTGTTTAATCTTTTGTTTTCTCTTTTTTTTCCCTGTCCCCACTAATCTGTGCAAAGATAGCTTCCCACTCATAAACGACATTTATGCGTTTTTGTTGAAATGCAAGAAATATAGTGTTTTACTTCACCCCCCCTCCCCAACGGTTTGATTTAGACTTCGAACAAAAAGATTGTTTTTGTTCGTTCCGTGCAAATTTGTATCTTTCACCAAAACAAAACAAAACAAAAAACTGCCACCGTTTTCTTTTTTTTGGTATTCCCACATGAATATATGGTTTTGATTTTGCTCCACTGTGCGAGCTGGATCCTTACCGTCCGCTTGCATCAATTTCACCTCAATTTCAATTTTGTTTGACTTTGGCTTGTTTGGGATAACACATGAAACAGGTTATTTCGGGCGAGTAATGAGTCATTTATTGCTGCGCAAACCAGCCCCCACGCTACAGCATCTCCAAAACCACCCAGAAATCATCCCCCGCCTCGTGAACCATATATACGACACCTCCATTTCGGAGGTCATTCTTAGGCTGGTGTGTGCGGACGAACAAAGCAACACAGCATTGGCGGGGGGCCATTTGACCTGGCTGTGCGAAACCCCTTTGTTGGATTGTTTGCTGGAGCGACTCTCGGGTGGGGGGACGGTCGACAGTCAAATCAACTCCGCTCAGGTGTTGGTGGCGCTCATTCGAACTCAGCCGTCTCCATTAGCGATCAGATTGTCGCAGTCAGACTACCTGGACCTGCTGGTCAGTCATGTGAAAAAGTGTGAGAGCGGGGAGGTTTCCATTCCGGTGCTGAATGTGTGTATCGCTGCGATGGACCCCCGGAGGAGAATCGCCGATGGATTTGGAATGCTCGTGGGGCCTATTTGCATTCATGGGGAGGAGCACAGTGGAAATGTGTTCATGCCTCTTATCGGAAAGCTGTCCGATGCTGTGCCATCACTGGTCAAATATCTGGAAAGGGACGAGGGCTCATCCCCCCAATTGACTCCGTACGGATTGCTGGACCCCCCCGCCGGGGTTGGTCGATTGAAAATCACGGAACTGTTTTCCGTTTTGATGTGTTCAGGATGGGAGGAAGCTCAGCAGGCTCTGCTGGAATCCGGCGCCCTTCCGAAATGCATGCAGTTGTTCTTGAAGTATCCTTTCAACAACCTTTTGCACCGGAACGTCGCTGTTTTGATGGCGGCGGCTGTGGACAGTGGTTCAGAAAAGGTGTTGGAGCATTTGTTCAACCAAGATGGCTTTCTGGATTGGCTGGTGAGCGTGCCGGAAGAGGTGTTGCTCCCCAGACCTCCAAAAGAAGGCGAATCTGACCAAAAGAAACAACAGGGTGCATTAGCGCCGATAGGTAACCCGTCATCGTGTCTGCCTTCCCCATTCGATCAGGTCGAATCTGGCTCAGGGCCGAATTCGATCGAGGGGAAAGAGGGGGAGGCACCCTCCGGCTTGGCATCCGCCGAACCCCCCACAAACCATGCTGGAGGTAGCAAGAAAATCGAAACGGACGGGGAAAACTCGGCTCAAGGGGGGCAAGCGACGCCCGGGGTGGCGGAGAGTGAGACAAATGCTGCAAAGGTGGTGGAAAACGGACCGATTTTCAAGGATGTTGAACCTGTGAGGGAGCATGTGTTGCGGGCTGGGTATATCGGCCACGTGACTCAAATGGCGAACCACGTCGTAATGGTGAGCGAAAGGGACGAGTGGGTTCGATGCGCGTTGCAGGAGCATTCTGGATGGGACGTATACGTGACCAAAGTTCTGGCGGCTCGAAACACGTTGGAGGATGTGTCGCACTGGGAATGCGGCCGACCGTCCCCAGGGATCGTTCGACCGGAAAGCCCGGAGGCTCAGTCCAATCAGAGGCCGGAGAACATCATCGGTAATGGGGAGAATTACCGATACCCGCTGGACGAGGAAGATGACGACGTGAACGGTGCTTACGGGGCGATGGAAGGCTTGACAGTGACCGGCGCCGAGAGTGCGACGGCGATGTTTGCGCAGCTGAACCTCCAGGAAAACGTGCAGAGCTGGGAGGATCTGACGAGCAGCAGCTCCAGTTCTTCCTCGTCGAGTGAATCCAGCGGGAGTAGCGTCAGCGGCGGGGGGAGCGACAGCGACGAGGGCTCCCCGAAACAACGGGATTTGAAAGGGGTGGGTGGGGGGTCCAGGGGGGAGTGTTCGCCACCTTTGACCAATTTCGAGGACCAGATAAAGTTCGATTCGAGCGACGAGGAAGATGATGAGGATGAGTACGGGGATTTGGTCAACGGGGTGGGGTCGATCAGCAGCGGGGGGATGGAGTCCATCACTCTGACTCTTAACAAGCAGAATTTCTTTGCGACGGGGGGAGGGTCGCAGGGGGGGGAAGGTTGGGTGGCTTTCGGTGACGACGAGGGGGATTCGAAAATTAGTAAGACGGATGTCAGACTCAGGGAGGGGTTTGCCGGGAAAAAAGAGGATTTGTCTGGGGATGGAGAGGGGGGGGGAAATTCCAGAGAGGAGGGGGAATCTATGGTGTCAGGGGACTACAGTGCTTTTAATTACTGGCGGACAGATGTCGGAGCCTTCGAGGTTCCAGAAAGTTTGTAATCGCTTTTTTTTCTTTTTTTGCTGTTTCATTTTTTTTTTTCTCACCCCTCTATTGTATGTTTTCTTGCCATTTCCCTTTGACAGAAAAAAAAATCCGACTTTGAATAGAAAACAAGGTGTGGTTGGGTTTTTTTGGGGGGAAAAGAAAAAAAGGAAATATGAAATATATACGAAAGATGAGTAAAATCGGAGGGGTGGTTTTACAAAGTTAAAAAAAAAAAAACGAAGAAAAGAAAAAAGAGAGGGAAAAAAAAAGAGAAAAAAACCATGCAGTTTCAAGGATTTTATGGAGGGTTTTGAAGGAAACGAAGAATAGAATGTTTGTTTTATTATTATTTTTATTTTTTTTTCTTTGGATTACATATTAAAAGACAAGGAGATTTATACATATATAAGCACACATCTGCTTTCAGTTTTTTTTCGGGTTTTTTTTTTTTTTTCGGTGGTTGCGGTGGGGAAGGGAAGAAGTGGTTTTCTCGGAGTGAAAAATTGAAAAACATTTGGAGACCAAGGGTTTTTTTAAAAAAAATTGAAAAGAAAGAAAAACAAGGGGGGATATTTACGCTTTTAACCAAAACAAAACTCGGAAAAGAAAAAAGAGAAAAGGAAAGAAAAGAACAAGAAGAAACATAACGACCGAGATGTGGATAAGGAGGTTGCAAAAAGGAAAGGAAAAAAGAAAGAAGAAAAATGATGGATCGTGCATGGGTTTTTTTTTTCTCATTATTGTTTTTCGAATTATCATTCCTTTCATCAGTTTTGGCACGTCTGGGTCGTTTTTGTTTGTTTTGCTTTACTTGTTTTGTCTTTTCTCAGAAAGGAGCCATCAAGAGTGGTTTGGACATGGGGGAAGGGGGGGGGGGGGGGGGGGGTTTCAAAGCATGTGTGAAAAGGAAAAAAAAAAGAAAAAAACAGAATATAATGAAAGGCATGTTCATGGGCTTTTTATTAAGGGAAAACTAGTAGCACGAGAATATCTATCAAATGAGAATAATATACCTATCCACTGGCATTGCAAGAAGGATTCAAAAAAAAAAGGAACACTGAGCAAGGAATTAAAGAGGAGGGTGGGGAGGTTGAAATTGGAAAAAAAATACGAACACAAACTGAAGAATATGTTTCGAGTTTTTTTTTATCCATCGAGTTGTTTCATATGATGCTTCTTTTTTTTCCCTTGTTTTTTTTTGGGTTCTTTTTTTTTCTTCTTCCCATCCCTCTTTTCCCCATTCCCCTAATCATCTATCTTCTCTGTTCTTTCTGTCCTCTGCTGACTCCCTGTTCAGAAAGATTCTAATTTCTTTTTCGTTTCTAAATTTGCATGGGGAATTTACCCCTCCTTTCCTGCCTATCACCTGTGAGGCTTTTTTTTTGGCCCTTCAGAAAATAAAAGCTTTAAACAAAGAGAGGTACAGAAAAAGTTCGCCTTGTTTTTTTTTTGTCCAGAAAAGAGTGGGAGGGGGGGGGGAGGGGTTCGAGAAGAGAGTGGAGCCAAAAAAACAAAAATGATGCCGAAAAAGAAAAGGAAACGGAAAGAATTTTGGAGGGAGGGGGAAAAGGGAGGGAAAAGATTATGCGAAAGAGTGGCAAATAGCAAACCCTTTTTCTTTTCTTCATATCGAGTTGCAGCCAAGAACGATGCGGATGGGATTCAAATAGGGTCACAAAAACTAACACATGTTTTTTTTTGCTTTTTTTTGGGAAAAGGAGGGGGGGGGGGGGAGAATCAGGCTGATATCATACGTTTTCGAATTCTGACACAAAAAATGGAGGGGGGGGGGGTCGTCTCAGATTGTAAAGTATGGTGATGGGGTCACAGTGGCATGTTATTTATTGATTGGGATTTTTTTGTTCGCTTGGGCTGGCCCCATTTCCCCTCAGAAAAAAAAACCGACAACTAGGATGATAGCTCCTTTCCCTGCCTCTTGGGGTGGATTTATTTCGTCCGTGGTGAGGAATCCAACCCTTTCCCCCTTTCATTTTTTTTGGGCGGCCTTGTGGAGCCTTCGATCAAGATTCCCCATTGATTTTATCCACGAATGCTGCGCAGCTTTATGTCAGACTGTGTTGCAACAATAACTCTTCTGACCGATCGGGTTCCCTGGAAAAATGCTCCATTTGAGTGTTTGGGGTGGATGAATCCAGTTCTATGTATCTTAAGTTAAGATTCTTAGCATGTGGACATCTTTGGAAGAGGGGGGTGAAGCTCCACCCCATAAAAGGTGCTTGTGAAAGTAGGCCTCCTTTCGCTGTTTTATTGGTTTGTTGTATTCACAAAGGTGAACAACAGAAACTTTCGTGACAATTCTAAGTAATTCTACCACCCACCAACGAGCAACCACCAAGTTTGAAAACCCAGAAAAAAACCCCAAGAAACACCTAGAAATTCGACTGGTGAAAAACCGTCGACACAAACCCCAACCAACAACAACTTCAATGAATTTGAAAACTACTTACGATTTAATCTTAAAAAGAAACCAGTCACTATTATTGAATTGACGACGAACCCCAAACAGCCGAAAAAACTAAAATCAATAGTATTTCCCCATATTGCAATGAGTGGGTACACAAACCTCTGACCAACCCAAAGAAAAACCAAATTTCGCCACACTTGAAGGCGAGCAAAGTTTACAATCCAAAAAGTACAGTCAGTCTTCGCTGTAGAAATCGAAATCGATCGCCAAAAATTACGAGTTAATCCCCTGAAAAAATCTTGCACACTGTCGAGCCAATCCATCTTGAAGAGTGGACCCATCACAATGTCGAGATGATGTATCTCGGAGCT
This sequence comes from Bryopsis sp. KO-2023, assembly GCA_030272585.1. NCBI lineage: Eukaryota > Viridiplantae > Chlorophyta > Ulvophyceae > Bryopsidales > Bryopsidaceae > Bryopsis > Bryopsis sp. KO-2023. The sequence goes on from BSYQ01000005.1 coordinate 1,903,369, forward strand.
GAGCTTACCCATTACAATGTCGAGTTGATGTATCTTGGAGCTGAGCTAACCCATTACAATGTCGAGTTGATGCATCTCGGAGCTGAGCTTACCCATTACAATGTCGAGTTGATGCATCTCGGAGCCGAGCCGACCCATCACAATGTCGAGCTGATGTATCTTGGAGCTGAGCTTACCCATTACAATGTCGAGTTGTGGCAGCAACCTCCATTTATATTGGGAGTGCAATCAGAAACAATCCTCAACGTTCAAAGGTCTAGGAATCGTCAGTGACGAATGTGAGTTTTTTATTTTTTGCTTTTTTGTTCATTTTTTCTTGAGTGGTTTTTTTTTCTTGTGGTATTGCGAATGTGTAGAATGAGAGAAGAACTGTTGGGTTTTGATGATTCTGGATTGAATAAATATTGGATTCAGGAAATTGGGAATTGGTGATCTGATGTACAGTATCCATGGTTCTCAAGGACTTGTGCAATTTTGTAATTCATCAGAACCTTGTATTGTGAATGGACATAGAGTGTAGCAAAGTGAGTCTGACAGAGAAACCACACTACTGCAAATCAGTTTTCGAATGGAAAAAAAAAAAAGATTCCTTGTCGCTGCAAAGTACACCAGAATGAATGGTAACCACGCACCTCATCCCAAAAGGGACTGCCCACCAAGATTTGATTGGATTGCAAGATTTGATTTGAGTGTTTGTTTCCTCTAAAGGCCATGAAAAGCCTTGCAATCCATTGAATGGATCATCGTGGATAAGTATAATATGTTGAGGAGATTTGCAGCGCACATCTATCCCCAGCAAAAAACATTGTGTTGTTTTCAATGCCAGTTCCTCTGGCGTCAGAAGTCGTCAATGCCATGTGTTAAAAAAGTTCAATACCATGGTTCAGTCTCTTTTACATTCGTTCACTCTAACCGCACATGTGTATGTCTATATATTGGCCATTGTGTTCTTTTTTTTGGGACCCATTTCATTCATTCATCCACCCAGATACACGTAGTCGACCTCATCCAGCAGGCTAAAATTGGGCTTCCATGAAATCTGCATTCCTTAAACCAGGAAATTTTTGCATCCTAAAGCAAAGGGTGAGCACAGTGTCGAATACCGAGTGATGGGCATATCTGTAACACAAACCCCTGTTTACTGACTATCCATTTACATTTTTGTATCCAATTTGCAAAGATTGCTGAAGGTAGCCCATTTCCATGACAGACCTACTTCAAGACAGCAGTGCGGTACTGTCTTCTTTGGTTTGGTGAGCACACAGCCCTGACCTAGAGAATCTTGAGAATACCATTCATGACCTCACAAGATAAGTACTAAACTGTAGATGGTGAAAAAAAAAAAAAAAGAGAAAAAAAAGAGAAAACAAGAGCAAGTATGAAAAGTGGCTGTTGACATCTTTCAAAGAGGTGCAGGTGTCAATTGTGTTTTTTTCTGTTTTCGGGGATGTGTCGTGACTATCCCAAAAGAACGATAAATGCTCATCGCTGATGCATGCAGCAAATCTCTGAAATCGTATTCTGAATCAACAGTGCCGACAGAATAAGATAAATGCTTTTGTTCTTTTTTTAATTCATTACACTTTGAATCCCTCTTCCGAAAACCAACGTTTCAAATCTTTTTTCCTTCCTTCACACGTGTGAATGAAAAATCCATTTTTGATCTAGAAAACTCTCCCCCTTTTTTTCTATCGATGAATCTGACATATGCGAATATTGCAGTACACTCCCCTCGCCCCTCCCCCTCCCATTCAATTTCCATCTGTTTTTTTTCCCTTTTTTTCTTGGGGCGGGGTGGGGTGGGAGGATTTGGGGATCTGTGAAAATTAGATGGGATGGATTCTCGAATGCGCATGCAGATCTCTCTCTCTCCCTCACTTTTTTTTTTTTGGTTTATCTTCGTTCGGTCCAACTCCAGAGATTTTCTTGTTTCCGTCATGGCACATTTGAATTGCTCGAAAAGCTGAAGACCCCATCCTCTAGCAGCACTTCCCTCATTTCTCCTCTAAAAATATGGCAAAAAAAAAGGGAAGAAACCAGCAAATTCCTTGCCGTCTATGTCCCCGACTTATCCACATCCAAGGCTGCAAACACTTGATTGACTTCAAACTCCGTGAGATACAAAAGGGCCTTTTTTTTGTTGTTGTTGCAAACTGTTCCAGGACACAGCACACCACGAGGTTGAGTCAGCCGCTTAATAAAAATAAATTAAAAAAAGGGTTACAGGAGGCGACTTGAACAACACGAGCTTTTTGCCCCCATCCTGTTTTCTTCCAGATTGCAGGAATTAGTGTTAGGAGGTGACTAAGGGACACATCAGTTGGACATGGTCAAAACATTCCCCTGGTGAATTTTAACAGGATGTGCATTTGTGAAAACCCTGGAATCCAACTCAGCATCACTGAACAAAAAGAAAAAAAATTGAGCGATATATTCTCACCACTTTCAGGGACGTCGGCAATTCCGTTGAAATCAAGCACTCCATTTCCATCCAAATTCGAAGTGCTCCGATGGCTCCCTCTGTAATTTGCCTCTTGCTAGCCTTATCCATTCAACCTATCATTCACATTGAACCTTTATGAAAATCAAGTCCTTACCAATTTCAAGAATCGCACCCAGAAAAAGAAAAAAAAAACCCCAAAAAATGGGGGGGGGGGTGCTGACCTTGATAGTTGGCTGAATACTTTCAGGGATTCCACCGTTTCGGTGTGAAGTTTGTATGCGGATCGTTTTGACGAGAGTGAATCCCGCAGCCATGCCATTTTCAACGCTTGCTTGGCTGAAACCCTCTTATTCGGATTGGGGTTGAGAAGGGCTCGAATGAACGTTTTGGCCTCGTTCGACACCAAATCCCATACATCCTCGGAAAAAGCTACCTGAAAATAACAACCATTTTTTCCCTCAAAAGATTCTTTTTTTCGTATAAGAAATCAGTTACTGTAAGTATAGTTTTTCTTTTTTTCGAGAAAGAAAAAGCAAAACAACTACAGGAAATATTTCAAAATCCCCCTCCAGCACTATATTTGTGAGATAATTAAAAAAAAGAAAAGCTTTTTTTTGGACTACGAGAGAATGCCACACCGTGATCTCGATGCATGCAATTGAACTTTTGCTCCATCAAAAGATTAATCGATGGACAAAACCTGACTTTGGATTGTTCTATGCGATTTCCCATGAGAAAAAGCAAGGAGAAGACAAGAAAAAGCTTGGAACGAAAACATGTCTGGCAGGGAAAAAATTCCTCACCTTTGGCTTCTGCCTTAATCGTCACAGAGTGGCCTGCTTGTTTGCATAAGGAAAACGAGGTTTTCCGCAACCCGCTGACAAAAAATCTTCCTTTTTGCCAGTCACATCATTGGCCACTTCCAGAGAGCAGTTCCGAAAACATTCTTTTGTAGCTTTGATTTATTCGGTCGGCAAAACACGCTCAGCCCAAAATCCAGCACTTTCATCACTCCATCCATGCCTTCCTCCAAAAACACGATGTTCTCCGGCTTGATGTCCGCATGCACCACCCCCAGATCGTGGCAATAAGCCAAAAAACCCATCAAATCCCTCATAATGGCAGCAACTTGATCTTCGGTGAACCATATGCTCAAAGAGCTCCCCTCCAGCATAGTAATCCATGACCAGATAGTAATTCTTATCATCCTCGAAAACCTCCCGTAGCTTGGCTGCATTGGGGTGACCCTCAACAGTTTTCATCGTGCTGATTCCCACCAACACGTGGGTGCACAATTTTCGCTTGGCGAGAATGTGATCCAAGCCTCCTTGAAACACTGTCCGTATTGATGTGAAACGATATCTTTTTTTTTTTCTGGCCTGTACAATCCAGATGGTCGGTCTCCGGTCCGAATCCAGGTATGTTCCACGCTCTCGATAAAGGCGAGGGGAGATTGAACAGTTGGTGGAGAATTTGCACCGGATTGAATGCTGTTGGTAAATGAACGAAGGGGTCCGCGAGGGTGGATGAAATCTGCCAAAAGAAAAGGACAGAAAAACTGAGTGTCGATCGTTGTTGGGCACAAATACCATTTTACAAGGATGCCGTGCTTTTTAATTTTTGATCGCAAAAACGTGTTTCAAATGGATATACACGGAGACTCAAGAGGATGCATAAATAATATATATGTTTTTCCATTGAAAATCTGTTCCTGAAAATACTACCAAGGTCCACACACCAAAAAGAGCACCTGAATTGAAAGAAAAAAGTCCTGGGGGAGGGGGTACTCACCATGTGATGATCGTACGACTGTCAAGACAAAACAGGAGGTGAACGTGTATCCACAAAAACCTGTCCCAGAGTGCAGATATTCACAGCCCATCCGAAAAATCAATAGGGCCAAACAGGGTCTTGTCGGCATATGAACAGCTGGCACCGACCTGTCAACGCAAACAAAATGACTTCAACTCAAGACTCTCACCAATGCATACCGATACATTTTATGTGTTATTGATACACCCTCCCCCCTTTGTCTTTTTATCAAAACCCACAATCATGATCAAATCCAACGTGTTTCTAAATATTTTGACTTGTTTCTAAACAACACTCCCCACAATGCTTATTATCCAGATAGTCCAAACATCCAGCCCATAAACATTGCTTACTGCATCAAGGGGTATATAATAAATGCTTAGGACTCCTATTGTTACTGTTTTCACTGGAAATACTGCCCACTCCTTATTTGAGGAACTTCCACTGAAGCCAACTTGAATCTCACGAGGGGAAAACAGGAAATCTCAACATTCGTTTGCAAGGCGACTGACTACCTTGGTTCAACGAGTCTATGTTCAGAAGTCCTTTATAAAAACATGTCTTCTGGTGGAGTACCAGAAAGAAAAATTTGCAACGATAGAAAAGACGAACTTACGAGTGAAACCATGGACGCTCGCGTTGCGGGACTCCAAAACCCCCCTTCCACGGAGTGGAGAAGAAACGGAACACCAGTCTGACATGGGGGCATGCTGACACACCAACCATGACCAGACTGCAAGGGGGAAGGAAGGAGGGGAAGGGGGGGTGCTGGGATGAGGTCACTCAGTGGTGGCCAGCCACTGGTGCTCTGCAGCCTCCTTGGCTGTCATCCTCTTGGTGGGGTCCTTTTCCAGGAGGCCACCCAGAAATCCCCTGACCAAGGGATGACAGCCTCCCACCTCATCCCAGCAGGGACTGCCCAGCACGATCGGCCGCAGGATGTCCCGTGTCGATCGGAACTTGCCCTCCTGGGAAGCATCCCAGAAGGGCATCCTGCCGAACCGAAGCTGGAACAGGGCAGTCCCACTGCTCCACAGGTCGGCCGGATGGGTGTACTTTCTGCCGAACACCTCGGGAGCCCAATGTGTTGGGGTTCCCAAGGGTTCGACAGAAAAACCCAATCCTGTAAGAAAACACAGCACAGAAAATTGAAAAAAAAACAATCAGGGGTAAATTATGACAGCTGCCAGGAATTAAGTGAAACACAATTTTTTCTGAAGAATTACAAAATAACAGCAAAAAGGCTTATGAAACACAATTTGTGCCAGAAAACACCCATGTGATTTGCAAATATATTTTCAGTTTCTCATAAAACAATATCCACTGCCTCTGGAATTTCACTGAATTTACTGAAGCCTGTTTGTAAATTACTGCAAAAAATTGACTGGATCAGTAAAAACTGCCATGCAAGGATATTCTGAGATTCAAGTCTTTCATCAATTTTTCATCTGGCAAAGGATGCAATGAAATCAAACCATTGGAGTATGTATCAGGAACACTTACCGGCCGGCCTCGCGGTGCCCATGTCGGTTGCCACCAGCCAGCCAGGCAGCAGCATCTCGGGGTTTGTCTTCAATTTCCCCTGGCTGGCTGAGGACGCAAGCATGAGGTTGGAGGCTTTTATGTCCGAGTGCAGGATGCCAGCGTCATGGCAATCCTGCACAAGCCTCACAACCTCCCGGGCCACCACTCTCAACTGGTCGTCGTTGAGGGGGCCATTCTCCTGCAAACAAAATATCCCATTACTGCACATACTCTTGCTGGCTTGCATACCCACAATGCAGATGTGTTTTTTTCGGTGTTACACTTTGCGCTGCCCATGCACCCACAACGACGACTTTCAGCCTGTGCCCGTCATACCTGCACGAACGTCTCGAGAGTGCCTCCCTCGAGCAGGTCCATGACGACGCACGAGACCTTCGCTTGAGCGTCCTCGGTCTCGACGTCGTCGAAAAACCCGTGCAGGTCCACGACAACTGGCGAGTGCTGCAGTCTCTGGAGCATGGCCGCCTCGTTCCTGGCCTCCCTGGATTTCTTGCTCGCCTTGATTTCCTTCACGGCGACCATGCTCCCGGTTGCCGTGTCTCTCGCCCTGTAGACAGTTCCGAAGGAACCCTTTCCCAGGACTCCCTCGACCTCGAAACGTGTCCAAAAGGGCTGTTCTGCGACGACATCCATGGCGATGTCATCAGTGCTGCTGCTCGCGCCCTTTCTCCCAGGTTTCCGTGGAACTTCCACAGCCGAGCTCAACTTGGAGGAGCCACGCTCCACAGCACACTTCTTTCTCAGCGCCTCGTAGAAAGACCTCGTTCGAGGGCGCCGTGTGCTGCAGACTCTTGGCGACACGTCCAGCAAAGGGAGAACGTCGGCGAGATGTTGCCTTGCCATTCTGTGGAACAATAGCGAGAGGCCTTATTAGCAGTCCTTGAAACGCGGGGCTTTCTGGGAAAACAGAGACGACGGCACGGATAATCCCAGCGACGCACCTGATTGTATAATCCGGCAATCAGGAACAAAAATGCGCGCCAGACTCAGAGTGCGAAGAAGTAGAAGGCGCACAAACGTTTGTGTGTAGAAACCAAACACTGGACGATAGAAACGCGCGTTCCAGACTCGAGCGAGTAGTGCAGTGCAAAGGTGCAAACCCTTTCTGTGGCTATTACCTTGTAACCTTGCGAGTGATTACTGGCGAGGTATGCAACTTGCTGTTGTACTGGTACACTCCTGCATTCTATTTTTGGTGGCGGCGTAAAAAGTGTCATGCTTATCCGTTCAATCCAAGTTGCGTGGGTGTGACCTCAACAATCAATCAATCAATGATTACATGTTGTGACCTCAACAAAGGCTGGTGAAACGAATACCGTACGGCGCCAAAAAAAGGTCGCACCAGAAAAAAGGTCGCACGATCCTGAAAAATTTCGAAAATCAAAAAAGAGGTCGCACAAAGAAACCGAATTTTCAGGTATTTCCTTAAAAAGGTCGCAGAACTTGAAACTTATGCGATATTGGCGCTTCAGGGAGCTCCGAAGTCATAGCGCAGAGGCGCGTGATTTTCATAAAACGCGGAAAAAAGGTCGCAAAATCATACATAATTTTCAAAACGCCAAATAAAGGTCGCAGATAAAAAAATAAATATTTATTTTTTGCGACCTTTTATTATGCGCCGTACGGTATATATTCTTCCGTCTACTGGCAATGGAACCTTACGTGCAGCTGCACTGCAGCTATTGTAAAATGGGAGTGATCATGATTATCTAGTGTGAGACAAAGGGCGGTGGAGATGCAAGGATGACGAGGAGATCAGTAGGTTTGGCTTTTGGGTTCGACCGGGACGGGTACGAGATATGTGTACGGGACAAGTACGGTGTCAGACAGAATGGGGTTCGGCGTGGGAACTGAGGATAGAGGGGGTTTCCCTCGAAGTGTTGTTTGTTTTCGTAAACTTGGTCTCTTGGCCTTCGGCCGTCACATTGCCACTCTGTTACCCAAAACAACTTTTGTTTCGCCGAATTATTTTTGCACAAAATTCTGACCTGAAGTTGTTTTCAAAAAAGGGGCTGAATTCGATCTAAATTCGAGTCAATTTAATTTGATTTTAAATTAAGAAGAATTTTGGCAGCAATTGAATTTTTGTGAGTAGGAAAAACGTTCAATCTTTTTTTCCTTGAAACCAATATTTTGAACTTTAAAGCGGACAAGGAAGGACTTTTTCTTTTTTCAAAAAATAGGCAGATCTTTTTTTTCGATTTGAAAAGTGAAGGAATGATGAAGATGTGGAAAGGAAATTCTGGTGGTGGATTGTTGTGAACATCTAAGAGGTGTTTGTTTTGGATCAATGCATCTCTTTGTTTTTTGTTGTTTCCGACTGTGGGAAGAAATGAAAACGTCCGAAAATGGCTGAAAATTTGACCTGGCGCTTTTTCCACTTGGGAGATGCAATATTTTCACAGATCAAAAATCGAGTCATGGTATACTGTTGTATTTCCACTACATAGCTTTGGGGAGAACCCCTCTGAAAAAAGTTCAAAGAAAAGGCAAACTACCAGCCCAAACCAGACTTCAAGCCAAATTTTTTACTCAATTGGGTAGAAATTGGCTGGCCAACCATCCACATGGAAGACTGCCTGGGAGACTCCATCCCATCGGAGTTTTCCAGCTTGCTGACAATTTTTGGGGGTTGACCAAACCCCTTCAATCCAAACTTCCACCAAGAAGAAATTGTGTGTTTCGACCTGCTGTCTGCCAGTATTTTGCAATTTAGCTCCCCAAGAAAGAACACCACTCTACTCGACTGTTTCCAAATAGACTCTGGATGGGTTCAGAACCTTGTCTATCCCAACCCAATATCGTTTGCAGTGATTTGAACCCCTCGTTCAAAGTCAGCAAGGCAGCGTTACTCCAGCTCGATGGCTTTGCTGTATCTCTTCTCCAGGAAGGTTTTGGCATTGGCCATGTTTTTTTCTAGAGTTCCAGCAGCCCTATCCAGCTTGACTGGCAGCATGCCATTCCCGTCTCATTCTATTGCCCCAAAAGGACCATCATGAAAAATCTTGAATCCATTGCTGTACACGTTCAATTGCTTCAACCAGGCCAACCTCTCCTTGGCTTGATTGTATTTCTTCACCAATGCAGCATTTTGATCCACATGTACCTGCAGGTGAGTGCAGCAAAACCATCATTTCGAAATCAAGAAATACAGTCGTGGAATGCCTCAGAAACAAGGGGAAAACCTTGCCAGCATATCGACCTCCCCTATTCGATCCAGTGCTTGGTTTCTGATTGACCACAATTGCCTCCTCTCCATACCTGAAGTTGCAGATGGTAGTCATTTACATCATGCCAGTAGCGTTCCTCCAGTTCGTCCATTTCTTCAGCGATGACTTTCAGCTGTGCCAACTCCTTTTCTGCTTCTCGACAATCAGCCTCCGTTTTCTCGGCACGGATTCTTTCATTCTCACACTGTTGCCTGGCCTTAAAAAAACCGACCCAACGAAAAACATATTTTCAATTATCGAGATATTGCTGACCTCACAATTGCTGCTGTGTTGCTAGCCTGACCTCGAGTGAATCCCTGTTTAAAAACTACTGGGGATATATTTCGATGGGAAGAATTATTTGCAAGTGGTAAACATGACAAGATAAGAAAAGCATGTTCCACTGATGGCCTCAAAAATTGGGACCAAGAAACCTGTAACAATAAAAAATAGAAAACAGAAAATCAGGTTGATATAGAGGGTATGGTCTCCTGCAACACATGAATGTTAATTGATATCCTTAAAATATTTTCGGACTACATATTCACTAGACACACAAACATTCGGACAGTTTCCACCCCACCAGGTCGATTTCTTTGGACAGTTCATTCAGTGATTCAGCTTCCCCTCCTTCTTTTTCCAGAAATTGCACAGCTGCACTGTACTCTGCAATCTCAGCCTCGATTTCTTTCTTTTGGTTTTCCACCTCCAGTCTGACTTGACTCGTGCAATCGATGCACAGAGGGTGGTCCACCCCTATTTCCTCTGATGCCAGCTCGACTATTTTAGCGAACGCCCTGACCTGACAACATCAGTAAAATTTGAATGTTCGTGTGTGTGTGTGTGTGTTTTTGTCTTAACTTAGAATGTTTATTGGCCTTTCCAATTCGCACGCTATTATGACCTGTGTGATATTTTCTGGTCGGTTTCTTAAAGACACAAGCAATGATGGTAAGAAAGTCCGCTTTTACACGAATCTGTTTTACGCAATAATCCCACACCTTGGACTCGAAGTTTTCCCCTGCACTAGGCTCCCCGTCCGTGATTCGATAAGTCTCTGCCGAAGGCGGCTGCCCCTTTTCGTCCTCCACCAACAAGAATGACCCCTCCACTCCGATCCCACCCTCCGTTGTCGACGGAGTGTTGAAACTGGAGTTCGACACCGAAGCTGGCAGACTCTGAGCTTGGCTCCACGCTCTTTCCCCCCCGGATGCTGGCTCCAGGCCAGACATCGTCAACAGGGAGCGACATTCCTGGCAAGAAAAGACGACCTGATCCATGGCACTCCAGCCTTGTGATTTCGCTGGGTGAAATCCGTCGAGCAAAGAAAATGGTCAGGTTTGTCCTTGTCCGCCTGCTGGTGCTCCAATATTCTCAGCCAAGGTGTCGTTGGACACCTCTTGTCAAGGGCTATCCGCTCGATCCTGTTCGAGCTCGATTCGAGCTCTGGTTGAAAAGCGCGGACGTGCTCCACACGTGAACAGACGGGGTCTCATTCGCTGGTCGACATGTCAACAAGGATCGGCTTCCCATCTCATCAAACCCAGGGATATTGCATCGCGCTTGAAGAGGCCCCCAGCATGTTTGCGCAAGCAAGTGATCACTCGAGCGTCTCCTTTGCAATCAGGGATCGACACTTTGGTCGCTCACGAATTGGGCAGCCGCACAGCTTGGGCCATAAACAGGCTGCGGGTGGTGCTGATCATTTTTGCAGAGTGAACGGAGAGGCGTTTGGGCGTCGCGGTTCGTTGGCGTGCCCTCGGCTGTTGGTTTGAAGGAGAGACTTGTCATCTTCCTTGGGCCCTCACATCGCGAGGAAAAAGAAGGTCCTTAGTACTGATTCCGTTAAGGGGGACACCAGAAAATACTCCCTTACTATCTTCCGTCCGTGGACGCTTGCCCCTTGACTCCATCAGCACTACCCGCGGACGGTCATCATTTGCTTCCTCCCTCGACGGATGGACAACTCCCGAGCCGCTCATGCCCCCTTCATCGCTCCCATCACTCCATTCCATCATTGGACGCTTTCTTTCTTTCTTTCTTTTTTTCTTTTTCGGTGGTTTTCCACGGTAAGGAAATTTGGGAGGGAACTTCGAAGTTCGAATGTCTGCGCCTGGTCAGACAGAGTGGAAAATTCACTTAGGAAGTGAGGGCAAAATGCATGGATATGCCAAAATAGGAAAACGATAAGGGCGAAAAGATATTTTGTGCAATTCAAACTCACATCAGTGCTCAATTGTGTTTAAGTGGCTGGAATATCTTGTCCATTCCAAAAGAGGTCCCATCTTTGCTTTGTTGAAGCACAGAAACCTTTTTGGTCTCCTTTCTTTTCTTTTCCTGTGGTTTGGTCCACTTTTTCTTGTGGTTGCCAGTAAAAGAATTCCTTCTTTTTGCTCTATTGTGTAACCGTTTGGCACCGAACTACGTCAAAGACGACCATCGGCCCGCGCAACGATCAGTTGCAACTGCTGTAACTCCTGCGCAAAACCTCTTCGGAAGGCGCTTGTGTTTTACGTATTCACAGCCAGCACGCCAGAACAGGTCAATTCTTATCAGCCCCGGGGACCAAGAAAGACTAGAAAGAAACATACAGAAGTGGGGTTTGCGAGACGTTCTGGCTATTTCGTCTTATATTCTTGCTGGACGCAGCGATATCGATGGCGCAAAATAACGAAGCATTGGTAAAGTCTACGGCGAAGGAGGGAAGAGGCGAGGGAGGACACTCTGCCGACAGAGAGTTTGATGCTGTGAGTTCTTTTCACTTTTCTTCTTCACGCTCTCTGGATACGCTTTCTGTGTTTCTTGGCATCACTTGATAAGTATTGTCTGATAAGCGCCACTGAGTAGATGGCGCTGATTGCCAATCACGAAACTATGGTGGCTGACCTCCCCGGGGAGGTCAAATTTTGGGCCCCAAATTGTTATGTGTGGTCAGAAAAGATGCAAAATGCGTTATCAGTGCACTACAAAACATTGATTTGGCATGTCCATTGATTCACATATAAAAAAAAATGAAAATGTTTGTTTGCAAATTTTATGGGGTGTGAAACATTCTCAGAGAGTTTTGTGATCACATTGGTGTTCATCGATGTCAGTTTTGAATTTGAAAAAATTGGCGTTTGTAGGATTTACTTGGGGACTATACCATCAAGGCGAAGAATTTCAGCCTGGAACTGGTACCAAACGAGATCCTTACAAAAAAGAGCGCGAAAGTTCTTCTCCTCTCCAGCAACCGGCTGACGTGTTTGCCGCCCCAGATTGGCGCCATATCAACATTAACGGTCCTCAAGATCGAGAAAAATTTGGTGCGAATGAGAATTGCCTGGAATTGGGTGCTAAGTTGCGGATTCGTGTTTACAGGAGCACAAATATTAACCACTTTGCCAATGCTTCGATAGATCAAAGAGCTTCCGAGAGAGCTGGGTAACCTGCTGTGCTTGGTGGAGCTCCAAGCGGGGGAAAACCTGCTGAACGGGCTCCCAACAGAACTGGGAGCCATAAAAACGCTGCAAAAAATAGGCCTGAATGGGAACCCAATGATGAGCGAGCTGGGGGATTGTGGAAAAACTCTTTGGGAGGTATGGTATGGGGATATCGCCGGACCTATGCCGACGAGCCAACATGAATGCCAGTTGCGGCCCGCTAAGAGCTCGGGAACGACAAAAATGAGGACGAGCTTCGTTCTTAAGATACTGCGGAGGTCCATGAAAGGAAACATCCGTGGCACTCTTGGACCTGAAAGGGTGGCCAGTAAGGAACCTTCCGACGCGTTACGTCCTGATCTATCTCCACGAGGCTCCACGCATCCGAGTGTCGCCGGCGAAGGAACGCTTTGTGCCCTTCCCTGGTGTGTGAAAGCGAAATCTGCTCGAATTGTGTTGGTGCAAGTGAATAGAGTTGTGTGAGAACAAGGGACTTTTATGAACGTACTGACAGGAGCCTCAAATGCAAGAAAGCTGGGGACCAGCCCAGTTCCAAGGTGGATCTTGGCGGGACTTCGCCGAGCACCTCGGATGCAGCCAACAGTGGAGGCAAAATTGAGACGGCGGAGGGAGTCGAGCCGACTGCGCCCAGCAAGGACAAGGGAGCCATGCGACTGTTACCGACCTTGGACGCCGCCGAACCAGAAAAATTGAGCTCGAGCGTTCCCATGGTGGGGGAGAAACCCGAACAGGGGGAAAACACAGGCGAAAAGATAAAATCAGCGTCTCGAAGTAGAAGAGGTAGAAGAGGGGGAAGGTGGAAACTCATTTTGCTCGGGGGTGCCATCGTTGCTTGCGGGGGGGCATTTTTGCTACGCAGGTACAAAAATGTATAAGTCGGCTGCGAAATTTTGGAGTCCAACAATTGTTGGTGGTGAAGAGTTGTGTTGTTGTTGGTGAAGAGTTGTGTTGTTGTTGGTGGAACTTTTGCCCCTCTCACTGAGGGGTTGGAGGGGAACTGAGAATGTAATTGTGTTGAGTTGTTTTACTTTCTGTTTTGTTGAGAACTACACAAAAAGAAATTTTTGAATGCTATATTCCTTTGGATTCAGTGTGGTGCTAGCTGAACAGCAATGATCAGCACTTGTCTGTGGTGGTTCAGGCAACCAAAAGCAAAATTTTGATTGGAATGGATCGATGTGTGGTTGCAATCTGAATGGAGCATATATTCTCTTTGATCTCAGTTATCAGTTGAAAATCACAAGGGCTGAAATAATCCACACCACAATCAAATCATTGCCTCCCCCTAAAATTAAAATCGAAGATACAGTCCTGGAATGTGGAAACGAAAAAGTACTCGGAAAACAAAAACAACATAATAACAACCCTTTTTTTTACCAATAGCCCCAAACCATTATTGAGGCAGTTTCCAAGACACAAAAATATTGCATTTATGAGCCGCCACCTTGATTCCACATCCCATTTTCTAGAGGAAAACCATGATTCAAAAAAATTGATATCCGCTCCCCTCAGAACTCATTGACAAACCTGAGGCTTAAAAAGAACATACAATCAAGTCACACCAGCCCGGCCAGCCGGCCACAAGTTTCTTGGTTGAAATAGAAAGGGGTAAAAATGAATGACAGACAACGAAATCAATTTTGCCGCAAGTCCGACAAGGGACGTGTAGTTGATGATATTTGTTATTGGGATTCGTCTCGACTCCATTTGAAAACGAAGTTCAATCGTTGGAGAGGTGGTGGCAGGCGTTATTCGGATAAATATCAGCCGTCTCTGTCCACAAACTCTGAGAACTCTGAGCTTCTGAATCTGTGCTGAAGGAGATACTGTGCTTAAGTTTTGTTTCTCTTTTTTATATCAAGCAAAAACTTTGTATATGTATATATGCATACATGACCTCCTCTGATGCACATGTGTGGATTGTGCTCTGTGGGGAAACATCAACTGCTCACCATGACAATAGAACTCTTTTTCGGAAGCTCTGACTGTGTGTTGCTCCACAACAGATAACCACACACAAAATGCCAACCATATCCAGCGCTCCTCAAGAAAATGCCAATTACCCTTGCCACCCCCAGAACTCAATATATAGGGAACCGCCAGGAAACTGACCATCCCCATCCCCCATCAAAAGTCTATCCGTTCAAGCAAACAATTTATGTATCGTCCAGCAATGGATTAAACAAATTCAGCCTGAACCCATGCTCCTTCTTCACCCAATCTTGAACAAACTCCACAATTTCCATGCTGCACTCCAGAAACCCATCCAATGTCCTACCCAAGCTCTGGATTCTTTTCAACCCTCGCAACATCCAGTCCGACATGGGATCCAGCCCCACCAGCCAGTCTTGCAATTGCTTGGCCAATTCTTTAAGCTCGTTGGGCTGCATCGTCGATTTCCCACAGACCTCCTTCACTCGGTCCACCGCTTTTTCAAGCTCCGTCTGGTGATCGACTGCCATTGAAACAACGAATCTTAAAATTTGATGATCGTAGGACGTTTACCATTGGACAAAATGCAAATTAGTGAATGTTGAGTGGATATACAGAGATTTCCTTCACTTTGAAGCCGAGGGTTTTCATCTTGGCTCCTTGTGGGACCTACCAGCTTTGCATGACTGATGCATGGATTTGATGCGATGGTCAGAAAGTGTGACAACTATAATATCATGTACACCAGGAAAGTGTGAGAGTGTGACGAAATATCACATATGTACACAAGACTCAAAGCAATACATGGAAACAAGACATCAGGATTTGAGTGGACAGAATGGCCAAAAAAGCAAAAGCAAAAGCAAAAGCAAAAGCAAAAGCAAAAGCAAAAGCAAAAGCAAAAGCAAAAGCAAAAGCAAAAGCAAAAGCAAAAGCAAAAGCAAAGCAATCCAGCATACCTCTAACAGCTCTCTTGTCGACTTGACGCTTCGCTGAAGGACCCTCTACCTTTCCACAGTCATTGATCGGACCGGAATCACCATTCGTTCGTTGGGAATCTTGATTCATGGTATTCGGTCCCCTCAAGCGGACTCTCGGCAAACTGACTTTGATTTCATTACGAATGTCTGCAGGCAAACTTGCCAGAACTTCGGGGTCGATCTGGCTCCATGACAGACACCCAAACATATCATTCATATCCCCCCCACCGGCCGGAATCGACCTCGAAGCCCTCGATTTTGGCACTGTGGGTGGTCCCCCGGCTCTCTTGACCCTTTTCCTGATATTCACGCTGGAGGGGTTGGCTGGCCTCCCTCGTTTTTTGACTTTGGCGGAAGACCTGGGGATAGGTTCCATTTGTTGCAAGGAGTAAGCGTTTTCTAGTTCTCGGCGAGTGATGAGAGGCAGGGCATCCCACACATCCATGTCGATTTGCGAAGCGGGGGGTAGGGGTTGAACTCCTGGACTGGAGGGGCCTGCAGGGGAGACGGTTGGCGGTGAAGGTAACAGCGGTCCTTTTCCTGGGTCATCACCTTTGCACCCAGAAAACAAACCAATCATGAAATCCTTACAACTAATTGAATCCCCCCCCCCCCAAAAAAAAAAGAACAAAAAAAAAGAAATTGAACATAGCACCTTCTATGCATAACATGAAAAGAAAGGACCCACGCACAATCAAGATACATATGTATTTCTCGGTCAGTGAAAATTAGGTTTCCCTTACCCTCTATTTTCCGCTTTTCGACATTTGCAAACATAGCTGCCAAGGGACCTTTTGCTTTTTCCTTAGCCATCTTCTCCGGCTTCTCTTTTTTTTCAGCACTGGGTGCAGCGGAGGGCCCACCCATGCATCGATCCGACAGTTCGGTCGATTGCCTGACGACACCAACCCCATCGGCAGGATTTCCTTTTTCCTTTGAATTTTCGGGAAGGGCCTCCTTCTTGCTGCTGTCCAATTTCACCCATGGATGGGGCTTGTTCTTATCATAAGCGTGGATTGGGGGCGGTGCTTTGGCTCGAGCCAATCCACCGACTGACGTCTTTGCAGCGGCAGATGTTGAGTCACTGTCAAATTTGGAGACCTGATTAATTGGACACAGTTCCATAAAATAAAAAAACCCTGAAAACTGTTGGCACGCTGAATATTTTTCTGAAGCAAGGAAGCTCAATAGAAGTTTTCTTTTTTTTTTTGAGAAATCGAATAAACAAATGAATCAAGGAGTTCGTACCGTGATGCCCATTCCACGAATTTCTGGCGCCGGCACCCCCAGTGCTTTGAGCATCGTCCAGCATGAAGAAAAAATATCTTTTTCTGAATCGGTGAATCCAGAAATCGTGACGCTTCGACTCAAACTGTCGCAAATTCCACATCCCAGAAATTTCCTGGGCTCCGGGGCACCCACCCTCTTCCGCTTTACCTGACAAACCAAACGAATTATTCTTTTTGAAAATGCTGGAATCTGAGTTCCGGAGCATACACCAAAACAAATCACCAAGCTGATTTGAATGACAACGCCCAAACATGCAGTGGTCAATGAGGGTTTATCGAGTGAATTTTGCTGTACGAATGCGTTGAGCTGGAGGTCTGGAGGGGTGGGTTTGCTCACCTTGAGTGTCATGCTTCGGCCTTTGGCAGCAGCTTCCTTCATTCGATTGCTCACTTCTTTGGACAGCTGTTCCAGGAACTTCTTTGCATCCAAAATACCATCGAATCGAACGCCCCAGTTGCATTCCGCACCGATCGACTTCCTGGCCTACTCACAAAAACCAAAAAAAATCAGAAAATGTGTCAGCATGAAGGCAAGATAATACAGAGAAACAACTCCAGAAGCAAGCAATCCATTTCAAAAACTAACCCGCCCCCCCAACCCAACCATCTATTCATCCAGAAGCTCTCCTAACTTTCTTACCCCAGGTGGTTTGACTTCTCTTTCATCTTGGCCCCTGGCATATTTGTGCAGCGTTTCCCCCATTTTTTGCCCAAAATGCTGTTGCAGAAATTCCTTGCTTTTTTCCAGCAAATCCACAACTGTTTCGATTCCGAGAGAGGTGGCTGTCTTCCGTAACGACCATCCGACACCTTGACAAAAAAAAAACACAAAAAAAACAGGATTCTTAACAAAAGAAAAGCAATCGAAGCGATTCATTCAGATTATCAAACTAAACGACCCCATTGTTCAAAAAAAGGCAACTCAGCTCGGGGTCTTTTTTTTCTTGGTTGCATTTTACATTTTTTTTAAACCTTTTCCTTTTAAACTTTACCATCGACATGTCTGATTCAAAAATTTACCAGGGAGACTCCCTATAGGCAGCTTCACCAAAAACTGGTGAGCATCGCATTGCTTTATCCGAAACTGTCCATTGGGCTTTCCTTCTTTCGTGGCGAGGCGAGCCAGCAGCATGTTCGGTCCAATTCCAGCACTCGCAGTGCACTCTGTTTCTTCTTCGATTTGCTTCCTGATTTTTGACACCAAAACATCTGGATCCCCCAAGCCAGAAATATCCAAGAAAGCTTCGTCGCATGAAATTGGTTGGACACACCCAGTGGCAGTCATTGTGATTCGATAGACCTGGAGTCGAGGAAATTTTTGTAAACCACAGAAAAAAAATAATAAAAATAATATATATGTACATATACATATACAGATAGATATGCTCTTTTGAGTGAATCAATATCAAGAAAACAAAACTTCCATGCGATTGGCGAAAGTCTGGAGCAGGATGCATGCATTCATATTTTCGATTTCATGTTCATGCGATTTTTTTGCATCCGCTTTCGATTTCTTGATCGACATGATCATTGAAGGTACAAATAAGAAGAGAGGAAGAAAAAAACTCAAGAATAAAAATCGCCACAGTGCTGGTTGGAAAATCCATTCCAGCCAACTTATGTATTTTGCATAATCCCAAAAAAACTCAAAACAGAAATCCACAAGAAGAAACCCAACAGATTTTCATATTCCTGGAAAAAAAGGTTTTGTTTCTGGACAGATGGAACCCTTTATGGATGCATAAACTCGATACTCGTGGATAACTTTTTTTAAAAAGTGTTTCTACCTCACTTTTTCGAGACAGCATATATATATATATCCGTGTGCATCCATACATATCCCACCTTTTCAGAGATTTCTTGATATTTGTCGAATTCGTACGGAACGCTGATGAGCTGAGGACAAAGCTCCTTGGCTTTCGAAATGAACATGTTCGCTTTCACACCGAAAGCCCTGGCTTCGTAATTGGCGGCCGAAACTTCACCGGGGCCTTTTTCGCTGTTGGAATGGCACACCGCCAAAGGCTTTCCCCTCAATACAGGTTTCCCCACCACGGCAGCCGACGCAAAAAAACAATCCATGTCGAGATGGACGATGACTGGCTCCACTAAAAGCATACACACACACATGGATAAGTCCGCCTTGTCTTAAAATCTTCATTGCTTTTTTTAGCGGTCAAAACCCAACATCCTACACGCTTGAAAAAGCAAAATACGAAAACACGATACATAAATACATACTTTCATATATTTTTTTATTCTTGTATAAATTAAATTACATACTTTTTTGCACATAAATGAGGAAGAGTACATAAATGCAGGTTTCGACTCTCAAATTCAGAGCAGGGTGTATGGACTTTGTGTGTGCATGAGATAAAAAAAGCAAGCCTTTTTCAATCAAGAAACAAGATTATATGTTTACATATATATATATATTTTTTTTTTCCTCGTGCACACTCACACATCCCTCACCATTTTTGTCTCTCACAGGGGCTGGGGCTCCATCAATCATAGAAGCCGCCAGATTTTCGATTCTCGTTCGCCAAGTGCCGATGAAATGGAGCCTCGAAGCCTTGAAATAAGTTTCCATAAATTCTGGTCCAGATCGGGATGTCTGAGGAGGACCTTGAAACACACATAGATTTTCATATCCTTCATTCAAAAGTTCACTCGAGAAATTGAAAAACATTTCTTTTCGGGCGGTCAGTGCAATTTTTTTTTAAAGTTTCATATATTTTTATTTCCTGAAGCTTGCACTATTATGAGCATCAACTCAAATAAGGCCTCTTCGACAAACTTCTTCTTGTTGTCATCTTTTTTTCAACTTTGGCCTTTCTGGATCTGCCCTTTAAACAACACCAACCCATCCTCAACGATTTCTTTTTTCTTTTTTTTCCACCTTTCAAGACAGCACATGCAGCTCTCTTTTCTGCAGCAACTTGGCGGGCCTCCAGCCAATCTGAACCCTCCTCGTTCATCCCATCCACCACCCGTTCTGATTCTTCAGCAAGGTTCACCCCCTTTTCAGTACCTTCCATCGCTTCAACAACATCTTGTTTAAAAACCCCACTCTCGACCTTCCCTTGGCATTCCACCTCCGACACACCTCCTTCATCCACATTCGGAGGCACCTGCTCGTTCGTATCCGAACCCTCAGCGATTTCCTCATCCAAAATATAATCTTGTTGGTTTTCCGGAAGAACCCCACTGTTCGCATCCTCCCTCCCACCTCTTTCAGCTGCAGGAATAGTGTTTTGCCCGAATGGGTGTGCAATCTGCAACTGCCCATCATTAGTATCGTTTTTTTCTCCTTCCAGAGATTTCTGGACTGCGGAGATGGTGTTTTCCTTTGGAGGAGGTGCAAGGGTGGGGTATTTTTCGGCTGCAGCCATCGGATCCACTTTGTGTTTAGCAAAAGCCTTGAGCATTTTCTGACCGGGGGCATCCCGAATTCTTTCGAGAAAAAAATCTTCCAGCTGTGAACACAAAATCCAGGGAATCAATAATTGTTCAAGTTCTCGGGGAAGGATCAGAAAAACAAGAAGTCTTTTAAATAAATAAATAATTAATGAATGAAAAAAGATTCACTGAGAAAACAAGTCAGCTGGAGGGATACACAAAGAAAATGACATAAAGTAAGACATGGTGGAACGTTCGCCTTACAGGCAGCATTTTCCCAGCGTTGATGGAGGCGACCACCCAATCGGGTCGAACAATCGGGACAGGGTTTCTATCACACATAAGCAAAGAGTAAAAAGAGTACAAAGAGTGAGAATGATAGAAAATGGACATAAAAAAAGTGAGAACAGTAAAAACGAACATACCTCATCGCTATCCAAAAGAACTTGGAAAATATTCTTCTTCTTATTTTTTAATGAATTACATGGAAAACAAAAAAAATCTATTGCAAATGGATTCAAATCAAGCAAAAAAACATCTGCATTGATTCTGTCCCTTTTTTCTACATGTATTTCTTTATCATTATTTTTTTATGGACTTTTCAAAACACATTTATATGACTACAGAATTGAAAACAATGTTCGCTTCGAGAAATTTCCCCCTTTTTTTTCTTTTTCAGTGGCCATGAAAAAAACAATTACAGCTCCATTTCTGTGTTTGTTTCAAATCTATTTATTACATTGAGGAAAACATTATTACAAGAGCCCCAAGTTGCCCGTCCATTATGCAAATGAGTGGCATGAGCACACCGCTGTCGCAGAATATTTATAATAAACCTATACCCCCATTTTTGTGGTCGTTGAAATTCTGTTGATTTTTTTTTTTAATTTGACTCTTCCGCAAGCTTTGTGGAGATTTCCCCCCCCCCAAAAAAAAAACGCACAAATTTCATTCAAATATCCGCACCTTTCATGCCTCAGTTGATGAAGTTTCGTGTCGGGCAGATTGCTGCATATAAAATGAGTGACCTTGGATCGTACGTAGTAGTTTCGAAACCCACCCCCATGTAAAGCCATCAATTGCTTGAGCTCCTTTTTTCAAAAAGAAAAAATAGAGAAAATCAACCTAAAAGCATTTAAAAACAGATCCAAAAGAAGAAGTCCATGGTTGGCATCCCGGACACACCGACTTTGCCAGATTTCCACCGTTTTCTCAGAAAATTTAAAAATCAAATTCAGAGTCAGTTTCCTCTTGGTTCTGCATTTTAATATCATTATTATTTTATCACTATTATTATACTTTTTTGAGGGTGGGGGGTTCAATGTTTTCAAATATGTTATCAAACTTTTTGCTTATTTTGGATAGGCAGATCGCATGTGAATTTCAAGAGGAAACTAGGCCGATGTTTTCGCTTATAAACTATTATGAAATGGTGGATTTGAAACAGAAGATCAAAGTGCAATCTGAATGCCTACTTGATGGGAGGGGACCGTATGTCCATTCACATGTATAGTGACGCCTCGAAATATGTTGCTGCTGGCTCCGCTCCCCCCCGTATCGACTTGATGAGCGAACTGCTCGTCCAACTTGCTGTTTTTCTTGTCGAAGTAAACGCGATAGCTTCCGCCATTGCCTTGCTCCGGACGTGGGTCGGCGACCTCCCCATGGTTGATGAATTTCTTATGGATAACTTCATCCATTCTCAGCAACGGATCCACAGGGAAGCTTTTTCGAAAAAGATTTCCGACGCTGTCGTTGGCTTGATTCGAAGGATGGATACAACACCACGGATGAAGCGGGGAGGTTGAGGGAAGGAACGCAGTTGATACGGTTCGGTACCTTCGGTTGATATCGACTCTACATGCTCACTCAGGGAAATAGCGCCCATCATGCGATTTAATCGTAATACGAATTGATCGATCGCTTCGTTCAAATTTTTTGCCATATTTTCACTCCGTTTTCGCAACCAAAAACGCTTTCGTTGTGTGTGTGAAATGAATGGCGACGCGATGGACCTCCCCGTTCTGTTGTTGGAAAGAGTGTTCAGCTTCGTCCACCCTCGAGACCTCGGTTTAATATCCTGTCTGTCGACACGCTGGAGAGATTTCAGTGCTGACGACCGCAGCTGGCACCGCATCCTGAGTCGTCACTTCGGAGAGAACTACGCCAGCGGGACCAGGTTGCCTCCGAAAGATTTATATTTTCTCAGGGAAGGATGGAAGTGCGGAATCAAGCGCAGCAAATCTTATGACGTCTCGACGGCGTTGCAGGAAGATTTCCCTGGGTATTTCGTTCGACTTTTCGATGGCTGGGTTCTAGACAGGACCTTCAAAATAAAGCTTTCCAACGGGTTGGTGGAATCGGAGCGAAGCTCGTCGCTGTGCAGGGATGCCGTGCGGGGGAACGTTTGCGTGGGTTACAGCACCTGTGGAATTCGGGTCGCTGAAAAAGGAAACTGGCAGCGGTATTATGACGTTGGGGGAATGGCTGGCTCGACGTGTGTGGATTTCGGGAAATTCGACGGCGAAAACTCGGTGGCGTGTGGGTTCTATGATGGGTGTGTCCAGATCTGGCGTTTGGATGAGGAGAATCGCATGGGGGTGCTTTTGGTTGGGCTAATGTGTCCAAACCCCGTCACTGGGGTGATTTTCCTAGAAAATGGAGTCTTAGCAACGAGATCCACCGAGAACGAAGCTTCCATTTGGGACATAGCTTCAGCAAAATGCCTGTGGAGAATAAATCAATGTGTTTTGTTCTTCGAGGTGGTCAGGGGCTCCCTGCTGACGGTGGGGAAGGTCGAAATCGGCGAGAAATTGAGTGTGGGCGCCCAGCTGTGGGATCAACAGAACGGCGGCCTACAAAGAACCATCACCTTGGAAAATCGCTGGAGCGATTGGTTTTATGGGGAGGACTACGCAGCGGTGGATGTGGTGTTGGTGAGGATGGCCAGGGAAGATTATGACATTCAGATTTGGGATCTGGAGGTGGGTGCGTGTGTGAGGGTGGTTCCGTTGATGGACCGACCGAATTCGCTAGATTTTGATGGAGAACGGATAGTGTGTGGGTACGATGGGGGCATCATGGTGCTTGAGAGGGGCAGCGTCAGTCATGGCTCCATCCCTCAGGAAAAACCTCCGTTAATTGGAAAGGAACAGCATGCATGATGCTCATCGCAGAGTTGACCAAAAACACAATTGATGGCCATTTCTTACGATGGTTCCCCTATGTCTGGCCGGAAATGCCATGATGAGGCAACGTTTCAGGTTATCAATAATTGGGGCAGTGCTTGTAGAATTAGGGAGTACGCAACAAACTTCTTATTGGCAAGCCGACAGCAGGTCGGGGGGTTTTAGGGGTTGGGGGAGCAAGGGTGGTGAGGTGCAGAGAAATGGGGAACAAGTGGCAAGATGTGAGATTTGCAGTCTGTTGTTATGAGCAATCCCTGTTAGATCTTTCTGTCTGGTGTTCCTTTTTCAAGCTGCCAATGCTGCTTCTTACATCCACAATGTTTTTGAATCATGGCACAGTTGTCTTGTTCCTTCCTTAGCAAGAGATTCTGAAGCAACATTTGTCAGGGGATTGGGAGGTGGATTTCTTAAGTTGATATTATTGTGTTCATCGAAAACCTCAGGTTGGGAAAAGGAGCCACAGAATTCTATTCTATGTTTATCATTTCTTTCCAAAATTCCATTTCTTGAATATAGTGAGTGCGCTTGTCTATATTTGTACGAGGAAGACCTCTCCCCCCCCACCACCACTGAAAAAAAAAAAGGAGCGAGTATATAAACCTATATTTTCAAGTGACAAAATCAAAGGAAATATGCAAGAATTAAACTGCTGAAGATTTTCCGGCTAAGAAACGCTGGCAAAGATTTCTGAAATCACATCATTCGACACAAGGAAACCCTTAGGATCATGCAAACGAACGCTGTCCACTTTGCTCCAATCCTCATCGCACGACAGCACCCCTCCGCCCCCATCCACCTTCTCCACAAACCCCTCCGCCACAAACTTCCCCAGAGCCCCGCAAACGTTTTCTCTGACATCCCCCCCAAACCCACCCTCCAGCACAGCCAGATCCAACCCATCCTTCAGTCGAAATCGCAACATGATCATGTCCAGCAACCTGTCCTCCTCAGTTTCGGCACTGGTCGTCCCTAGCATTCCAACCCCTCCCTTTGCTGGCAGCCCTTGCACCCAATCGACATACTCCTTCATTTTCTTAGGTCGATGAAACCTCTGGCCGTTCAAGTAAGACGCCGCCCCCAATCCAAATGCATGGAAGGGAACCATCGACCAATAACTCATGTTGTGGACGCATCGATGACCTGGCTTTGCATAATTGCTCACTTCATAATGTTCGAACCCTGCCGATCTCAGTTTGTCTGACGCCAGAGCATACATCTCTGCACCGGCATCGTTGGTGGGCAATGGAGCAACCCCAGGGGTATACCATCTAGCGAACGGAGTGGATTCCTCTATCTGGAGGTCGTAAACTGACACATGGTCAGGATTGGCTCGGATGGTTTCTGACAAGGTGTGGCTCCAAGTGTCGATGTTCAAATGGGGCAAGCCAGAGATCAAATCCAAGCTCCAGGATTTCGGGCCAATGGACAGGATATCCTCGATGGCTTGATAAACATCCCTGAGTGCATGGGACCGACCGCATTTCTTCAGTTGATCGTCGTGGAAGGATTGAACCCCCATGCTGAATCGATTCACGCCAAGGTTCTTATACGCTCTCAGCTTGTCGAGGTCGAATGTCCCTGGGTCGACCTCCATGCTGATCTCAGCTTCGCTGTCGATTCCGATCACCTTCTCCAACACTGCCAGGATTTTGGCCAGCGTTTCTGGCGGCGTGAGCGAAGGAGTTCCGCCTCCAAAAAAGACGGTCGACAGTTTGGCTGTGTTTTTCTCCCCGGTGGATTCGATTTCCTTGCAGAGAACGTCCGCATATTCCGATATGTAGTCTTTCACGTGTGATGCTCCTGGATTCGAGCCGACGACCTGAATAGGGAAGTCGCAGTAGAAACAACGCCTTTTGCAGAAAGGTAGGTGGACATAAGCGCTCGATGGGGCACCGCGATCAGCGCCACTTCCCGCCTTTGTCAACATCGATCTCTTCCTCGCAAACGAAAGCAAGGCGTCGAAACGGGCAACGCCATAGCCCAAGCGAGAACTGGACATTTTCTCGAAAAGCGTCAGAGACGTCGGAAGGAAGAAGAAACTCCTGTTTCAGCACCGCATCTGACCAACTCACGGGGAACCCATGTTTTGGGCGTGAGGGGGTCGGTTTATGACGACGGCGTGTTGGTCCGAATTCTGCGAGTGCGAGGCGAAAAAACAACCGAACAAGACATTCCCCTAATTTGAAAAACTCTTTTCTTGGTTTGCAAAGCGAAATTATGCGTCAGCATCACGTACTTGATCTACTTTTTTTTTCCGTGTTTTGTTTTGCT
The DNA here is from genome assembly GCA_030272585.1 of Bryopsis sp. KO-2023. Classification (NCBI taxonomy): domain Eukaryota; kingdom Viridiplantae; phylum Chlorophyta; class Ulvophyceae; order Bryopsidales; family Bryopsidaceae; genus Bryopsis; species Bryopsis sp. KO-2023. The sequence continues at coordinate 1,928,880 of BSYQ01000005.1, forward strand.
GGCCTTTGGCTCAATCTATCTTTCCATCCTCTGCTCCAGCGATAAATCTTCGGAATGGTCGCCCACTCGCTTGCACTGATCAACCGCGTTGCGTCGGTGCCGCGCGACGGTACCCTCCCCGCACGGACAGCTTCATTCAACGAGTTCGTGAAGAATGGGGGTGGCGGTTTCAACGACCTGCGACGTCCGAGGCGGAGCTTCAGACGTGTGGTGAGGGCGTCGGAGGGCACCGAAGATGGCGACAGCAAGCCGGCGGCGCCGCCAAAGAAAAGCGAGATCTTTATGAGCGAGGATATCCTGGCCAGACTGAAAACTGCGGAGGAGGAAGCCGCGAAACTCAGGGAGGAACTGGCAGCGGTGCAAGCTGGGGGAAAGGTAGGCGTTGCTTTGGTTTAGTCGCTCAAGCGCTGGTGGTGGTGGGGTGCTGGGCGTGAAGAAAGAAAGAAACGAACAAAGAAAGGCAAAATGGACAGAAATCATAGCATCTGAATAAATATCTTTGCATGCATGAGTGATTTTCACCAGGAGTTAGATCTAGTGTGGTACCCCCAAAATAGAAAATGGAAAACCCTGAGATCTACTCTTTCAGGATTAATTCAAATACATTACTATGATCTGGAGTCCCAGTGGAGATCATTTGGTGCCTTTCCATTCTGCGTGGTTTGATTAAAACTCCCCCCCCCCCTCCCTTGATATGATCCACTTAAGAAGTTCCTTTTTAAACAACAATACTAGTGTTTCTTGTTGGGTTGTTATCCATATATCTTTCAAAAAAATCTAGAAGTTTCATTACAGTTTTCTTTCCGATTCACACTTGGTGGGAAAAAAAATGGATCAACAAAAAGAAGTAGAGACAATAGATAAAAATCTGCTACTGGTAGAAGCATGTCACGTGTTTGTTTTTCAAAACGAAAAAAAATAAATAAAAAGAATGAATTGAATTGGGGGGTTAAATCAGATTTTGAAACCCTTGCAGTTTGTCTGTAGCCGATTGATGATGAAGTTGCAAAGAAAACAGATGCTGAGGACCAGCCCAGGGAAAGCTTATTCACATTAAGTAGGTGATGTCCCCGTTTTTGCTGTTTCGTGTAAAAACGAAATTTATTTATTACTTTATTTTTAAAAAATTAAACACGAAGTTAATTATAATATTTAATTTTAATGTAATTTTTTCTTGGAGCTACACTGCGGCCAGAAAATAATCAATCGAGGACTTCTTTTTTTGTATCCACTAAGATGTGCAACTTTTTCAAAGCAAAAAGCAAATATATATTTAGCTTTTTTTATTAGACTTGTGGCCAAAGATAATAGGATTGTCGGTTATTAGCGAATTCTCCAATTTGGCGGCGATGTGTTTCTCTTCTTGATTTTAATTTTCTCCGTCATCTGCTGATTCCGGCTTCTGTTCGTTTTAATATTTTTGAATCCCTGCTTTGAAAAATATGAAATAAAAAGAATTTGAAAAACCTTATCTTCCAGGTAGAGCAAAGCGAGAGATGATATTTTTGTTCTTCATCTTACTGCAATGAATTCAGTCGTTTTTTTTTCTTTCTCTTTTCTTGCTTTCTTTCCCCCAGCTTCCTCCTGCAGATTCTAAGACCTGTTTTTTTTTTGTTTCGTTAATTCTTTGTCCCCTCCCCTCCAATTTCGAGTCAGGTGCTGAAAGGAAAAATTGGCTGAGCGAGACTGATGTGGAATTCTTGATTGGTGATGGACCTGCTGAGGGTGGCGGCCAAGGCTTAAGCGAAGAGGAAGAAGCAATTGTTCAGGTTTTTCCACCCAACCTCTCATTCAAATCAAAGCCAGAAAACTGCTTGGCACAGGGAAAAAAAAATTTGAAAAATTGAAAACTCTTTTTGTCTCGACTGCCATCGTCAAGGGCTGTTGAAAAGCACAGCAAAAAAAAAGAAAAATGGATATATATATATATATAAATTGTCGGGATATTGAACCTGTTCATTGGAAAGATATTTTCAATACGAAGCATTTAAACGCCAAGTATATCCAGGTGTGGATATACATGAATTTGCAAATTCACCTCGAGAAGAAGAGTGTTTCTTTCTTTCTTTTTCTAAAAAAGCCATCCAAATATTTTGGTGTAGGCAATTTTAATGAATGAAGTGCATTATTATGTTACGCAGCGCTTAATCAGGTTGCCTTACTAAGGACCGTGATTTGTCTGGTTTAGAGAAGGCTTCTGCTGGGTGTCGGTGCATCGGTGATATTGGGTGGATTGGCATTGCTCCCTTCAGATCTATTCAATTCCAAACCTGACCAACCATTGCAAGCATACGTCGTTCCTATCCTCAGAACAGTGGTGTGTATGCGTCTCCAATTAGAAAACCAAAGCTTGTACAAGTTTTTTCAAAAAACTTCCCCCCCCCCTCTCTCCCCTTTTTTTGCTTTCGATTCTCCATGGGCTTGTGAAGAAATTCACTGCCAGAATATTATATCCCTCTTAAAAGGGCTTCACGCAGTGATTTTCTGGCTGAAGTAAAGCGTTTTAGTAAGTTCAACCAAAAAAAATATTCTTCTGTTGACACTGAACCAAAATTGCATAACGTTTTGGGAAGTGAAAGAAGGCATAAATTGAAAAATGTGATTTTTCAATGTTTTTGTGTGGTATAAATGGGGGCCTTTTGCCAATGATGAGGATTTCACGGGCTGAGATTCTGAATTCAAGACATGACAGATACCGTGCATACCATCTGAGGACTTAACGTATCTTATTATGATTATGTTTTTTTTTTTTTTGGGGGGGGGGGCGTGGGGGTTAAAGATGCTATGTGGTTGAGGAGCAGAGTGGCAAACAGTGTTTTTTTGGCCATTCTATGCGATATAATTTTTTAACTCTTGGATTTGACCTGAAGGATCTGCTGAATGAATGTGATGGACTCGTGGAAAATGGAGAATTTCAAGAGGTGGTGCTCGTGCTGGACCGGATCACCGGGCCTCCGAACAATGTGAAGCAGAATCTGGAGGGTGCGGTGCGGTCGATGGACACCAAGGAAAAGCGAGAAGAGGGCAGCAAGCTCGCTAAAGACATTTTCGAATATTTGGAGCAGGTACTGTTTTCTGGGGGGAAATTTTAAGAGGGTATAATCCCTTTCGATGTGCATCAGTAGGAAAACAACGGAAGCAAATATGATGTTCTCATGGCATATTATTCTTTAAATTCCTTTTTTCTTTGAAATACGTCGCACAAAATGCTGCACTGCATTTCCTTAAGACTTGTGCAAGCGTGCAGCCCGGTTTAGTTTTGGAGGGAAATGTCGAAATCTTAAGAGGATGGTTGGTTATTCGGACAGATCGATGCAGGAAAGTATTTCAAAGATTTGGGCACCGTGGGCCGGCAAGGCGGTGCGAAGGCTTTGCAGTATTCTCAATTTTCCGCCCAAGCTCTCGCCGCCTGCAAGTCCTCTTTGAAAAAATTCCTGGGATTGCTGCCAAGAGGGGAGGTGGAGTCTGCACGAAGGGCCATCCTCGCCGTATACGAATGAATTTTTTGGGTGGTTTTTTATTTTCTGGGTTTGTTTTCTGGATTTGGGTTTTAGCGGTTCGATTTTGCTATTGGGATTGTTTGGGGATTTGAGAGGCTGATTATTGAGGAAGATTGATGATCGCTTCTGCCTGTAATTCCAGGGGTTTGCATTGGTGCCTTTTATTCCCCCCCATTCCCCCTTCTGTTTTGTTTTATTTGAAAATTTTTGGAGGAAAAAACAACAAATGACTCTATTCGAAATTACGGACACAAACAGGTAACCCTCCAGAGTTTCTCCTTGGTGGTATCGAAAAGCCATTCAAAGTCATCCATGCACGGGCGATTCTTGGAAGATGCTGATTCGTGGTGGCTAAAAACTGTTCAAGAAAACAGAGGCTTCCCCAACATTTCCCTCCTCTGAGGGGGACAGGATTCGTACGCGATCAGAATTCGCATCCACCCCGAAACGTCCCCCCCCCCCCTCCGCTTCTTCGATCGAATTCTGTTTTGGGGGGGGGGTAAAAAGCGGCACCGAGACAGGTTGCATGCAAAAGGGGCCAGCGAACGCGCGCATGTTATTCTGACATACACACACACTTCTCGCGATTCCACATCGGACCCGAGGAATCTTTCCACGCCCAGGGGCATCCACAATATATATTCGCGAGTGCAGGCTCGCGGCTTGGCTCGGACAAACAATCGTGATGTATCTGGCCGCTGTCTGCCAGACGAAGCGAAGCGATTTGTTACTCAAGTGCACCGATAACGCTGTAGGCGAGGCTTTTGACGGACGTCGGACGGTGGGGTAGCTATATGGGGGTCAACTGCAGTCGAAGATCTGGAACGCTATCGGATGCTGTCAGAGTTCGTGTCGAGCGAGAGGGCGACGAGCCTGGGGACGGACCCTCGCAGGTATCTGTCACCTCGCTGTAAGGGAGAATTTTTGCAGCTTTTGATTTTTCTTCGTTTTTGTTTTGTTGGGGGTTGTGGCTGGTGGGGAAATGGAATGGCGACTAGATAGGGCTTCGGAAAAAAAGCGCTCTCAGCCAGTTTCTGGTTTGGAGCGGAACTGCTCTCTATCGGTTTTGGCGCAAGAAAATCCCATTCCGGTCCAAACGAGGTTTCCCGGAAGCGCGCACGCCACAATCGCTCGTTTCGTTTTTTGACATTTGCGTCTGTGTGTGGTCGAAGAGCGCCCTCGAGTCGATAGCCACCGTCACCGCAGAGAAGATACTGGGTAGGAGGGAGAAATGCTCGTTCCGCGAACTGTACAGGGACGTCCAGCCCGTGTCTTACGGCGCGTCCAGCACGGTGGTTCGAGGCGTCAACAAAGAAACTGGCGAGACGGTGGCGTGCAAAATCATCCCAAAACTGAGGGCCACGTGTCACATTCTCGCCCAGCGAAAATTGCGAACCCGCGTCCTGGCGGAAATCGGGACGATGAAAACCGTCGAGGGACACCCCAACGCAGCCAAGCTACGGGAGGTTTTCGAGGATGAGAAAAATTACTATCTGGTCATGGATTACTATGCTGGAGGGGAGCTCTTTGAACACATTATCAGCAGAAAACAAGGGTTCACCGAAGATCAAGCCGCAGCCATCATGAGGGATTTGATGGGGTTTTTAGCCTATTGCCACGATCTGGGGGTGGTGCATGCGGACATCAAGCCGGAGAACATCGTGTTTTCCGAGGAAGGCATGGATGGGGTGATGAAAGTGCTGGATTTTGGGCTGAGCGTGTTTTGCCGACCGAATCAAACCCACAAAAATGTGTTCGGGACGTTGGGGTACTGCTCTCCGGAAATGGCCAATGATGTGACTGGCCAAAAGACGGATGTATGGTCGGCGGGGGTGATTTTGTATTTCATGCTGTGCGGAAAACCTCCGTTTCGGTACGCAAACAAACAAGCCACTCTGTGTCGATTGAGGCAGAAGCCAAGGGTGAGAAACTGTTGCTTTATCAAAAGGCGTGTTCTTTGTTCCAAGTATTGTTTTGTTTTTTTCTTTTGTGTTTTTCTCAAGTTTTCGTCAAAATTTTCAGGCATCAGGAAAAAGCGTGATGTTGAAAATATAATTTGGAAAAACAACTTGGTAGATTGTTAATATAAATTTTAAACTTTTTGTGTATTGAGGCAAAAAATGGTGGTTTTTTTCAGGTAGCTTTTTCCGAGGATGTATGGGATTTGGTGTCGAACGAGGCTAAAGCCTTCATTCGAGCCCTTCTCAACCCCAATCCGAATAAGAGGGTTTCAGCCAAGCAAGCTTTGAAAATGGCATGGCTGCGAGATTCACTGTCATCGAAACGATCCGCATACAAACTTCACACCGAAACGGTGGAATCCCTGAAAGTATTCAGCCAACTATCAAGGTCAGCACCTACCCCATTTCAAGTGTTATGTTTTTGTTTTTTTTCTGGGTGGGATTCTTGAAATAGTTAAGGAATTGATTTTCATAAAGGTTTGATGTGAATGATAGGTTAAAACGGGTATTCTGGGAAAGGCTGGCGAGGCAAATCCCAGAGGAAGCCATTGGGGATCAATTGGCTCAATTCAGTGGAATGGATTCGGATGGAAACGGAGTGCTGGATTTCCACGAATTGACGGCATCCCTGAAAGTGGTAAGGTTATTATACATCCGTCGCTCTTTTTTAGCTTCTTTCATTGAGCTGAGTTGGATTCCGCATGTCTCCACAACGTAACAAGCTCAAGAATTGTTTGGAAATTGTACGCAATATGTTGTAGTTGGAGATCACTGCAAAATTAGTCTTGGACTCCCCACTCCAAAAAAAAGAAAAAGAAAAAAAGAAAGATCGCTAATGGACGTGTCAAAATTTTCCAAACTCCAGAAAGTGTGTATTCAAAATAATCTGGAGATATCGATCACAATTTTAAATTTTTCTCAAGTTTATCAAAGTTCAGAAATTTCTGAAATAATATCAAGTAACAGACTCGACGTCATGGTTTTTATTATTATTATTATTATTTTTTTAAGACCCGGCCAGATCTCACGGAGGCCGAAGTCAATCAAGTGTTTGCAGCATTGGACGTGGACAAGTCGGGGGATATAGACAGCACGGAATTCGTGGCAGCCACCATTTTGCTGCTGGATCCGGCTTACAAAGAGGAAATGGCAAAATCATCTTTCCAAAGGCTCGATAGGGAGGGGAGCGGCTTCGTTCCGACGTGAGGATTTTTTTCAAATGGCTTGTCGATTGTGTACTCAAGTGATCTTGGGTCCACCGATTTGAAAAGATAAGGGAAAAGAGTTATAGGTGCACATCGGGGTGCATTCGTTTTTCACTGTATATATCACTATCTTTTTTTATCATTTTTGATTTTTGATTTTTTTTTTTTTTTTTTGGGGGGGGGGGCATCCATCTCAGCCATTTGGAGGAAAAAAGGGAGCAGAGGAGACAAAATTCCCTTTTGAATGATAAATATGTTTTTCGAGTTTTTTTGCGTTTTTTTGAATATTGCTGTTGCTTGCGGATGACTCCACTGTTTTCGTTTTTTTTTGCCATCTTTTTTTTAGAGGAGAAATGAGGGAAGCCCTGCTGGAGGAATTCGGCGATGTGATCGTGAAGGATGGATGCTTAGCCGATTTGGATGTAGAAATTGAAACCATGGATGCTAATGGGGATGGGGTCATCAGCTTCGAGGAATTCAAACGTGCCATGACGGAAACACGAAAAAATCTGCATTTAGACCGAAGATGAACCAAAAAAAAGAGGGATAGATGCTTTAAAAGAGTGAGGGATAGATGCTTTAAAAGAGTGAGGGATAGATGCTTTGAAAGAGTGAGGGATAGATGCTTTAAAGAGTGAGGGAGAGAGAGAGAGAGTAAAAAAAGTGAGGGATAGATTTAAAAAAAAGAGGGAGAGAGAGAGAGATCTACATGCACATTCAAAAATCCATCCCATCTAGCTCTCACAGGTCCCCAAGTCCACCCCCACCCCACCCCACCCCACCCCAAAAAACAGGAAATCAAGTTGGATGGGGGATGGGTGAGGGGAGGTTTTGTATTAAGAGAGGAAGCATAAAAACAAATTGGTGTACATAATCGCAATGATTTTTTTTTTCTGTGGGTTAGGTTGAGGGTTCTGGGAAAATTAGACATGACATTTCGATAACTCGTCACTGATGGGGGTTTCCTGTCCCCCCCCCGGTTTTTTCCCCACCCCCCCCCCTTGTTTTTGCACTTATCGTGTCGCTATTATTTCTCTTTACGTTTGTAGGGCTTCACTGTTTATTTGCTTCTTGCGTGTGTCATTTTTTTTTCATTTTTTGATATCCCAAAAAGAAAAAAAGAAGGGCGGAAAAAAATCTATATACAGACGAATTTAACGTGGTCAGTTTTCTGGAAAATGGGAAGGGGGGAAAGAAGTTAGAAAAGGAAAAAAAACTGCTCTGTTTTTTGTTTTTTTTTTTCCGTTATTTTTTTTTGTTTTCTGTTTTTTTCCCATCATTCCTTTCCCTCTTCTTTTCTTTTTTTTTTACTTCGTTGAATGGAGCGAAAAAAAAAGAATGGGTTTTAGGGGGGGGGGGTTGTTTTGTTATGTTTTCTTCCTTTTTAAAAAGGGGGGGAGGGTGCTGTTGGAGTGAAGAGAGTGTACGATATTTTTGCATATATCAGATTGATTGATGGAAAAAAAAATGGGGGAGAGTTTTCAATATCAGCGAGGGATTTTTTTTTGGGTGCATGTGGGGGGGAGGGAGGGAGGGAAATAGAGCCACCCAATTTGAAATATTCATTTTGGGAACGAGGGGTTCCAAGTGTAATCAATCCGCTTTTCAATAAAAAAGGAATCTTTTTTTTTTCTTTACTGATTCTCCACTTTTTTTAATTAATAATTATCAAAGGTGAAGAAAAAAAAAAATTCTTTTTGGGTTTCGATTGTGGGGTCCTAAGTAATTGCTTCCAATTCAATACTGAATAAAAATGTGTTTTCGATATATTTGACAATGCTTTGGTGTGCTTGTTGGCTTCAAAACATGTCATGAAGACAAGTCTCTTTTTTTTTCCATTTTCCCAGCCAACAAAAGTCAATTCTCAGTTGCAGACTCAGGTCCTGGTTGAGCTAAACAGAAACACAACTGTACAACACAATGATTGTGGAGTCACCTCAAAAAAGCGACGTTTGATCGATATCGGTTCTATTTCAAGTGTGTGCTTGCCAAGAATTCTTTTTTCCTTCTCATCGAATGTCGACAGGCATTTCACCAAAATCGAGTGGGGTGGGATGAAACACAACAGGTAACCACCATCCAAACATCAATCTGGACATAGATGCTGGGATTTTTTTTCCATCAAATCCAACCCTGTCAGCAAAAGAATGTCGATTGTGGCTGGTACTCAGTGTTTATGATTTCATTCTCCACAGAGCACAACACTAAACCTCATTGGCATTGGATCCCCCTTTGGCATCCAGCCCTTTCTCTGGGAAAGACGCAGCATTTTCTTTCAAAGTCGCTTGCCTCCAGCGAGCACTCTGCTGATCGGTTTTATCTCAAGAGAGGACGCAAGTCAAAATTTTCAACCGGTCCATACTACACCCAACCAACACATCCTATCCACAATTTCTTTCCGTAAACCCATATGATCTGATGACCCCCCCCCCCCAGCAAAAGAAAACCCTTGTCACTGAATCCCTACAATTCCATACCCCCCCCCCCAATCTCCTCCTTTCAGAGGTCAAATGAGGGCAACCAGCCTTTGATCGCACATTAACACCACCGCCGATGTTCAATTTCCCCCTGCCATTTCTGCCACTTCTTGGACGAAATCCTTTTCCTCCTTCTCCGATTCCAATCCTTCCCCACACTGTACCCGCAAGAAAGACCCGATTCTCAAACCTCCCGGCTCGCCACCTTTCTTAGCGATGCCGTCGATCAATTTTTTGACCGTCAGACTCTCGTCGATAACGTAGCGCTGATCCATCAAACACACGTCTTCGTAGAATTTCCCCAGCCTTCCCATTACGATTTTCTCCACCACGGGGGCTGGCTTGCCTGTGGACAGCGCATGCTCCCTGAGAATGGCTTTTTCCTTTTCCAACTCTTCCGGTGACACTCCGGATCGATCCAAGAAACGAGGTCGCAGGCCAACCACTTGCATAGCCAGCCGTGGACCCAATTCCTCATTGGAAACGGCCGTCTTCATGGAGTCTGACAGATTTGCTGATGTGGATTCGATCGACACCAAGCCTGCGATTTTGCCGAGCAAAGGGATGTCGCTGGGAGGGGCATTGTGGATGTAAGTGTAGATTTCGCCGGGGGATGTCAATAGGAAACCTCGCCGTAATTTGATATTTTCTCGCATGGAGCCAGAAAGCTCGGCCACATAGTCCTTCAATCTGAAAGGAGAAGGAGAAAGAATGGAAAAGCGTGCCGCACGTGCATTGCTTTGATGGAAGTTCAAATTTGAGGTTTCTTTCTGAGCATTTGGGAGAAAAATGCGGACACATAGTGAATAAGCAATGTATGAGATTGAATTTCTCAAAAAAATCCTACTGTTTAGCATTTATTCAATAATTTGTTGAGTTGATTTTTTACCTTGCTCCGGATGCAGCCACTCGCACCTCCTCCAGTGCCGAAAGATCAACTTCCAGTCCCTCTGAATGAAAAACGGCTCAGGGTTGGCATTTTAACAAAGCGAAAAATATAACATTACCCCACGAAGAAAACAACGACGATTTCCACATAGATTTTATCCTCCCCGGGAAAAAAAAAAAGTTAATAATTCTTAAATAAATAGATAGACAAAGAATAAATAAAAATGAATAAATAAAATAGCGAAATCAAAATAGCTTTGAGAGACAGAACTGAAGCAAAACAAAATAAAGTTATTCAGGAAAGTACCCATCAAGAATCGAACTCAGGCCAACAGAACCCCCGCCGGCTCAGAGAACTACCCAGATACTGAGAACACCTCTTTTAAAATAAAAAAAAATACAGGGTTTTTTCCCCCCTTTTTCAAGCTGGGCTCACCATTGACTGCAGATTTGTCCACTGTCAAAAGAGCTTTTGCTGCTTCACTTACAACTGAGCAAAATCCTTCGTTCCGCGCAACGAAATCTGTTTCGCAATTTATCTACCAACAAAGAAAATGGACTTGATTACTAAGGAGCATCAAACAAATGAACAAATGATTTTTTTATGACAATGAAGAAAGCAAAATGAACTAACGTAGAAACAACGGTATGGATGGATCTAGAATTCCACCATATCGAGCAACAATAAAGAACAAGTGGTTCAGAGAAAAAATTTTCAAAAACAAAGAAAAAAACATAGACGTGCATCTGTTTTTGGTGAGAAACCCAGTCTAAGGCCTGCGCTCTGCAATTTTGTTGCCTTGTATAATTTTTTTTTTTTCAATATAAAGAAAAAAGAGAAAACCTCGTGTGTGTGCAAGTGCAAATATTATATGTATAAATATTTTCATATGTTGATTGAAAGCTGACCTCAACAATGCCCATGCATCCATCGCCTTTTGCTACTCCTAAAAGCCCTTCGGCAGCATGACGGTTTCCCTGAAAATTTTAAAAAGAACAATGGTAAAGATGATGGCATCCAGTTTCCTGATAAATTTTTTCGAGATTGCGCCTGTCACAGGATGAACAGTTCAATTTTTTATTTTTTTTGCCAACAGGTTCGACTCAAAACATTTGGTCCATGCAATTCAATATCTATGTATATTTGTTTGTCAAGCTTTGGTTGGTGAATAATGAAGTTCAGCGCACAAGTCCCAGACTTCATCCAAAAAGTGTAGCGGTAATAATAATAGGTATATTATTAATAAAGTGTTTTATGCTAACAACAATAGTACTATAGATCATTGAGTAAAATTTATCTGAAGAACGATTCTAGAATTTGGAGCTCGACCAGAGTAACCTAAGCTGCTATTCAGACTTTTTTCTTTTTGTCAATTTTTGTTTTTGGTGGGGGGAGGGGCTTCCAAAAAAGTTACCTTTTTGGTTGCTGCAGCCAATCCTTTCTTTCTTAGATTCTCGAAGGCCTTTTCTGCATAAAAGTATCACAGGCATATATATATATATTTCTCATGGCTCTTTGTGGTTTTAATTTCAACAAGGAAAAAGAATGAAAAAAAAATGGAAATGAAAACTGAGTATAGAAAGGAGAAGAAGAAAAAAACACTTTTCGAAGTGTTTTAATTCAAAAAAATAATAACAACCTGAAACAAAAAGAATGGTTTCGTTTGGTTTTTGCATGCTTCCAGCTTTAGTGTCAGCTTTTTTTTTGTGCTTTAGCTTTAGCTAGCTTTCACTTTTTTTTTGAAGACTTATTTTAAGGACAGGTTAAGTATTAGCAATCCAAGAGGAGAGCTCTAACCTCACTATGACAAAAAACGTCCGTTTTCTTCCTCAGCAACTGCAGGGGGGATCGATCGGTGCAGCCCACCCACCTTGATCGTAGCCAGCTTCGTCCAGAGAAGCTTTGACGTCCGATATCGGGGCGCCAGAGCGTTCCCGCAAGGCTTTGATAGCTGCCATCTGCCCCGAAGAGGACATCCCACGAGTCGACAAGGACTCCAGTATTGCAAGCGTTTGCAGGCGCTTGCCAGAAATCAACGATCGAAGCGCCATCTCGCGTTTCTTTCTCGTCGATTCGAACGTTGGGGACGATCCCTGAAGCTTCGGTGGGCTGGAGAGGAGAACGAGTGAATATCTGGGGTAACAAACGGACAGAAAAGGAGCAGAGAAGAAATGAGTGGGAACTACGCTCGAGTCCGACTGGCAGGAAATTCGGCGGAAAGCCGCCACCTCACGGAATGAAACAAGAACATCGATCCTGGGCCTGATCCCAACCCAGATCGTTCGGTTTTTTCTCGCTTTCCCGGACGACTCGACTTTTCCGTTTTGTTTTCCCCCCGTCTGATCCGCTCCAATCCAACCATGATCCCCGCCAACCCGATGATGCGCGCCAGTCGTGCCCTGCATTGCGGCGTGGGAGCCTTCTCACGGAAAAAAATGTATGTCGAAGGGAAAAAACAGTGCAACAAGGCGTTCGTGTCCCGAAAAAAAACTTCTCCTGGAAAATAAAACGCCCACAGAAAACCGCACAAGGCCGTTATTATTCCGATGATTATTCGTAGCTTGTTCGAGAGTGCTTTTTTCTTGAAACGGTTCCAGGTCGGCTCCTTCCAACAGACGAGTGGGATCCGTGACGCGCGCGGAAGCCGTCGCGGACGATAAGTTCGCAGGTTACAAACCAACCACCGCTTTCTTCTTTCCTGGCCAAGGCGCGCAGAGCGTCGGAATGGCCAAGGTGATCAAGCTGCTCGGATTGGCTCGAGCAAAACGTTGATTGACGTATCGATGAATGGATAACGATTTCAATGCTGAACCCCCCCCCCCATTTCAATGTCACCTTCTATTCAATGTGGAAGTTCTTTGAAGTTTTGCCGATATTTGAAAATTTGTTGTTCTTTTGGACTGAGCTCAGGAAATGCCACAATAATATTTCAAACCATCAAAACAAAGCATTCTTTCTATTTTTATTTATTTTTTTTTGGGGGGGAACAAGATGAATTTTAAATCCATCGATATAGTTGAAGATGCATTGAAATTTAAAAGAGTATATGAGTGTATGTTTTTTTGGATGGCAGGATGTTGTGGAAGAGGTTCCAGCTGCCAAGGATCTCTTTGAAAAAGCTTCCGAAATTTTGGGGTACGATCTATTGGAGGTTTGCGTAGAGGGTGAGTCAACAAAAACCACATTTAAATTTTGTTTTTAGTTATTGTCATGAACCATGTCCCAGAGTAAAATAGAAGAAAAAAAATTGAAAAATATCAAAACAAAGAATCAGAAATGGATATCAGCACGTCTTGACTGAATTTTTTACAATTATTATATGAAAAGAAATGATATAAGCACTAATGCAATCGTTGCCAAGAGATTTCGATTTTGTGATTTCTTTTTGATTTTTTGGTTTTGGTTTGAACAGGGCCCAAGGAAAAGCTGAATTCGACTGCTGTCAGTCAACCTGCGATTTACGTTGCCAGCATGGCAGCTGTTGAGCAGCTGAGAGCTACCGACCCGGTGGGCTACAGAAACGAAATATAGAACCAATAGCTTCCTCTAAGCTATATTGACTTGTCAATGCAGTTGCTCATGAAATTGGAGAGGACGGCAAGAAGAAAACAAAACATATTTTGCGTTGTTTTGTACTCATGTGTTGAGATAGGGCAAAGGAATGGTAACCTGATTTTATTGGGTGTTTGAGACAAAATCCTCCAATTAATTAAGATGTGCGTGTGTTTTTGCACAGTCTGTCATCGATGCATGTGATGTGACATGTGGATTGAGTCTTGGAGAATACACTGCTTTGGCATTTGCAGGAGCTATGAGGTGAGTGGCATAGCTCAATGTACTGCTTCAAATACCCTGCCGAAAATTTCAAGAAAAGTGCCGAAAATTTCAAGAAAAGAAAAATTCATGCTTATGCTAAAATCTCCCCGATGTCTCAAGAGTTTTCTCGAACGTTTGAAAAAACCCGATGGTAAATGTACGATTCGTTTGCTTGGTTGTTTAGTTTTGAAGATGGCTTGAAGTTGGTGAAATTGAGGGGAGCTGCAATGCAGGCCGCTGCGGATGCCGAGCCAAGTGCTATGGTCAGCGTCATTGGCCTTGATGCTGAAAAGGTAAAAATCATCAGTGCAAAAACCTCAAGCGTGGGGTCGATTTTTTTTCTTTTTTTTTGGGGGGGGGATTTTCTTTAATGGAATAAAATAGGAGTCGTTGCAGGTGGGGCGATGTCGAATAGATGTGTTTCAAATATATTTCAGTGAGAATAGGTGATGGATTTTTTGAAAAGAATGGAGGAAATGTGAGGGGACTTCCAGAATGTACAGCAAATATGTATCAGAAAATCTGCTTAGTCATCAGCCCACTAGATGATCCATTATGCTTCCATGTTTTGTATGATTTCGTGCCGGTCGGTTTTGCAGTTATTCATTGAACATATATATTTTTTGATCAAGATGCCTTTTTTCCATATGCAGACCAGAGAACTGTGCAAAGCTGCCACCGACGAGGTCGGAGAAGACAAAGCGGTTCAAATCGCGAATTACCTGTGCAAAGGCAACTACGCTGTCTCCGGCAGCGTGGAGGGCTGCGAGGCGGTGGAGCGGATCGCCAAGCCAGACTTCAAAGCCAGGATGACAGTCCGACTGGCGGTGGCTGGAGCGTTTCACACCAGGTACATGAGCCCTGCGGTCGATCAATTGAAGGAAGCTCTGGCTGGAACTGAAATCGTCACGCCGAGGATTCCGGTGATTTCCAATGTCGATGCGGAGCCACATTCCAGCCCGGAGGTCATCAAAGATATTCTGTCCAGACAGGTGGGTTTCTCTTTGGATTGAATAGTGAACAGTGGTGGGTTTTTTTTTTTGGGGGGGGGGGTCTTTGAGCTGCCCCCTGGCCGATGCACGTACGGTTCATATCAAAGCAACCTACCTTCTCGTTTGAGCATTTGAAAAAGATAGGAATTGCAAGGGGCAAAATGTGACTGACTTTAATTCGGACCTATCAAATTAAAAAAAAAAAAAAAAGAGTTGTGACGGAGTTTCAAAAGAAAGCTATCTGGAGCAAAATGGATAGCAATAATTTTTCACGCAATCTGGGTCCCCCTTCCCCAAAATTCAAAAAATCGATGCACCATATGCACATTTCTGGACTCATGGATGAAAGCTGTAGATGATCCCCCACACACACACCTTCTGGAAAAAAAAAATGAAAAAATCGATGAAAATTTTCTGTGGGTGTCTGAGACTTGGATTTAAAAAATACCCTCAACATTGACTTTTCACTTCCTGAAAAATTGTGTTCGATGGTGATTTGCTGTCAGGTGACTTCTCCAGTGCAATGGGAAACCACCATGCAAAAACTGCTGGAATCCGGAATGACCACAAGCTACGAATTGGGACCTGGAAAAGTGATCGCAGGCATCATGAAGAGAATCGACAGAAAGCATGGCGTGAACAATATCACAGTCTGATTCGGTGCATTCCCAAAAAAAAAAAAAAAAAAAAAATCAGACGAGGGACTCTGATGGTTGGGATGGGTCGGTAGAATTTGCGTTCCTCTGTGGGACTCGATTTTGAGCATTCTTATTTGTCAATTAATATATTATTCATTCAGCAAATCTGATGCTGTAAATGTCCTCGATGTGTGTGCTTCGAGTGGAGAATCACTTTTCGTTCTGAGCTGAAAGTTTCCCACTGTTGTTGATATGAGAATGAATGGCTCAATGGATGGCTCCATATAGAATAGATCGATGGATTTACTTCCAATTATTTCTGTTGTTTGGACAGGTATGAATTTATTCACAAATACTGATTAGAATCCCGTGCAAATTCAGGAACTGAATTCGAAAGATGAAAGACTTTTCCTCATCTGGTTGAATTGATGGTCAAAATCACCTACCAACTCCCCCCTTTTTCCAAAACACAAGAGGCCCAGTGTTAGTATTATTATTGACACAAGGGGTGTTACAAACCCAATTACGTGTACATATATACATGTAAATATATTCGGAAACATTCGCCTTTGGGTAGCCATCGCACTCCTGGAAATTCCAGTTACCCACACACACACACGTCAACTCAGTGAAAAGTCCCATATCAAAAGTTCCTCCTTTCGTTCCAAATCTTCCACAAGTCACAATGATCCTTTATTTTATTTTCCCAATGTTTGTTTTTTGTTAAATCATATGTTCCCCCCACCCCACCCCCTGGTTCCCTGACTTGGCTACACCGGTTTAGTCCATTCATTTATGCAAAAAATACTCAACAATAAAATTTGGACATAGAAGCCATTTCTTTTTTTTTTGCCCACCCAGAAAGAGAAAACAATGAAAACCCAACCAAAGGGTGAGGAACCTTGCCTTAAAAAAAAAAACACATTATCAGATCCAGAAAAATGCTGAATAAGACCTTCCACCACAAACTTTAGTCACGTCCTCCCCCCTGCCCCCCAAACAAGAAATGCAACCTGACAACAAGGAGGCAATACATCCATCCCCCCCCCCCCACTGGGTGGAAAAACTACCCACCATATTAGGCTGATCCATATTCACAATAAGCGGTCTTTTTGCTGTCTTTGTGGCATCACCACCCACATGCAAATTCACCCAAAATCTTCTCTGTTCTTTCCAAGCCCCTCTCCATTTCCAATGTAACGTCCAAACCCCGAACAATCCCTCAGATATACATTCTTTTGTTTTTTTTCATTGGAGAAGAGTTTAGGCACTGGGTATTCTCGCAACCTTGTTCGAGCAACCCCTAAAACTCACAAGAAGACAGGAAACCATAGACTTCCACTCCACGGGCAAACCTCGCCGTCTAAAACCCCCCAAATAGCCCAACCCCTGCGAGATGGAACAACAGCGAGCAGCCCTCAACCATATCAACAATTCTATATCCTTTTCTTTCTTTTTTTTTTTTTGAGTCAAACTTCCCTAAAAATAGCGATCCTCTATTTACACACATTGTTTGTTCGTGTCACAGCCCGGAGTGCCTTTCGTTCCCCAGAGCATTTTTTTTTTCAGGTTACAAATAGAAAATATACACACACACAAACTCAGGGAAGCATACTCTGCCAAACTTCCCCTCTCGAAACACCGCTCCAACAACTCCTGCATAAAGAATGAACCAAAATTGACCAAAGATTTTTCTCTCTTTTTTTTGTGTTTTTTTTTTGAGCTCTATACAACTTTTTTTCTTCTTCTTCCAAACCCTGCACACACCGTATCGATCCAACCCAAAACTGAAACATGCTCATCTTCCCCTCCCTCTTTCCTTCCTCTTTTTTTTTTTTCGTTTTATGTACCCACCCGAGTACATAACCAATGCAACCTCTCCCTCAAATCCCAAATGCAAAAAAGGTAGACCCAAGCGCCTCACACTTTGGTCACTCTTTTCCCCCCCTTTCTCCCTCCCATCCCGAAAACAAAAAGCAAACCTCTAACTGCCTCACACATTGGTCACTCTTTTTTTCCATTTCTTGCCTCTCCCTCACATCCCGAATTCAAAAAGTGGATCTCCCAAGTGCCTCACACTTCGGTCACTCTTTTTCCCTCTCTCTCCCTCACACCCCGAAAAACAAATAAGCGAACCTCCACCTGCCTCACACTTTGGTCACTCTTTCTTTTTCATTTTTTGGAACAGGGGTCCTTGAGGGGAGAGTGTTGCGATTCACCCTCGCTGCTCGTCATACTGCCACCGGTGCGACATTTATCGTGTTCATCCCTGGCCCGACATGGGGGGGAACAGGGTCATCCGGCCTCGTATACAGACAACGCATGATTTGGCAGGAGAAGGTATACAGCACCGCCACCACCATTCCGGTGAAAAGAGCCTTGGTAATATTGAATTCGAAGAATAAAATGCAGACGATGGTAATGACCCACGTCATTCGAATGCAGTCGAACACGTCGGTGGCGCCAGGAAATCGCCCGGAGGCCCCTTCTTCCAGACCCTCTTCGCCGTTGTCGGATCGAGGGGGTGGGGCTGGAAGGTTGTTGATCGGAGATCGGCAAATGTCACAGATCAAGTCGCCTTTGACCTGTTCCCAGCAAAACACAAATGCAAACCTTCATGTTGGTTTCAAAAAAACAAACAAACAAACTTCCCCACCAGAAAATAAACAAAAACAGCTGCTTTCTGGATAGACCATTTTTTATTTTTTTTTCAAACTCCACATTGTTTTACAAACAACTTGGAGAAAAAAAAAAATTAAAAAAAATTAAAAAAAAAACATGATCGTGCTTTCATCCTTGATGAAGCCAGAGCGGACAATGAGTAAAAACAAAAAGCTAAGCATTTGGGTTTTTTGCGTGTGGATGGAAAATAAACAAATTAAAAATTAAAATCTGGCACTCACATTGACCCATTTCAAGGCACAAGCTCTGTGCCTCAGGCTCATATCTCCCTTGCATTCACAGGCAAGACTCATGGCCTCGCCGCTTTCGAAGTCATCGGGGGTCAACGGCTCCAGGCAAATCAAACAAGTGGGCAGACCGCTCTGGACCCGGTTCATTCCGACACGGCCCAAACTACCTGCCAAATCGAAAGGAAAAAAAAAAACGGGAGCTGACAAACCATAGATTCTTTTTTTAAACTATTTCAGCGAACGAATTTAGAATCCCTGGCTCTCCATATTGTGAAACTTCTGATAAACCGGGTCCTACTGTCGATCGAGAAAGCATGTTCGATGGTTGGTTGATGCACAGTTAATCAACATTTGAAAGTTCTGGCTAACTTACCAGAACTTCGAGAAGACTTCTCGACAGCGCCCTCCGGCTCCTCGCTGCTTCCTCTGGTTGAGGATCTACCCAAGGCGCTGATCGCTTGGAGAGCCCTCTGAAAGGAGCTCACCCTGGGCAGCCCCGCTCCCCGAGAGGAACCCCCCACAGAGTTGGCACGGTTCACCAGGGCCGTCGTTTCGGAATGATTGCTGCTGTCGGAGACATATCCTGAGGCTTGAGTGGAAACCGGATGTGGTGAAACTGGGGAGGAGGGTGGCACTCTTGGAGTGGGTGTCGATGGACCGGCTTGGGGTGAATTTGTGGGGGCTATGTCGCCATCCTCGGAAGGCAGGCGTTCGTGTGGAATGCCATATCCAAACAAACTGGAGGAAAGCAAGAAAGATGGAAATTTGAGGAAAAAGGCGAGTGTTGGATAAATATATATCCGAACAAACTGGAGGAAAGCAAGAAATGTAGAAATTTGGAAAAAGACAAGTGTTGGATAAATATACATCCAAACAAACTGGAGGAAAGCAAGAAAGATAGGAATTTGAGGAAAAAGACAAATGTTGGGTAAATATACATCCAAACAAACTGGAGGAAAGCAAGAAAGATAGGAATTTGAGGAAAAAGACAAATGTTGGGTAAATATACATCCAAACAAACTGGAGGAAAGCAAGAAAGATAGGAATTTGAAAAAAGGTGTGAGTGTTGGGTAAATATGTTGATGCACCACAGCACATATCCAAAGATTTTCAAAGCGTTACGCAACAGTGCTGTTTTGATCAGTTTAACAGATAAGGTGGGATGATGATTTCCACATGAACGGTTAGAAACTGGTTTTGGGCCAATTTTCTAACTGCAGCAAGACATTTTTTATTTTTTTTTGTTGAAATCATTTCAGCCAAATGTCGGTCATTGGCTCCTCGCGCAAGTAACCGCTCCAAAAAGAGGTGTTATCCGTTTTTACCTGCGGGTGGCCCTCCAACTCTTGGCGAGCCACGAGTTGGGAGGGTTTTCTCCATCACCTGAGAAACAGACCGATTCACACTCGATCAATTCACAAGAAAAAACACGTGACCCCGAAAAACACGCGTCCGCTCTGGGAGAAAATCACTCGTTCTTGGATAGAAACCCCAACCCAACGAAAAGGGAGCAAGACTGGAAGGGCCAACGAACCAGAGGGGTCGTTTGCAATTGAAGAGGCTCACCCGTGTCGCTCATTGCTGTTTTTTTTTTTACGTTCTTTGAAAGTCGCCGCTGAAAAGGAAAATATACACACAAGGAAATCGGGAGGAAGCGCAGCCGGGCAGTGTTTTGTTTCCAGCGCAAGCACGATTCCACGCCCCGCAGTGGCAGACTGCAAAATTGGTGAGAACCCTCCGAGTACAGCCTTACCTAATCCAAGGAACCAATCACGGGATGGGATGCTTCGGCGGTTTCGTAGCAACCCGCGAGTCGCAATCACGTGACCTTGAGAGCAGTTTCTGCTCATCCTCACAAAGGGGGTGTAAACAGCACAGCGCACGTTTTCGCTGGACAAAACCCGCCTCCAATCGTACAGCCAAGCACGAAACCCCTCGTTGAAACGAAAGAAGCTAAACAAAGAAATTCTGCGTCTTTTTCTGCCTCCTTCCTGCTCTGATGCATGCATGCATGTGCTTTTTTTTGGCCAAACTGAATCATTTTCTGGGACAGCTTCCCTGTGGTGATTGCTGGTTGATACATATCGATCCCCCCTGTGCATACTTCAGTGGGAGTGGTACCTGTTTTCTTCCTTTTACCATAAATCTTGCAAATTGTGGCAGGAAAAAGTTCATATCCTTTGGCAAGACAATATCCCCAACAGCAAATGACTGCCTTGGACTGTCAGTTTCGGTCATGCTCTGGATCGAAGGGAAATTCCAGCATCTGGAAAGAGGGATAACCCGACGTAACTCGACAATTGGCACTTTCGAGATAATCTTTAATGAAAATGCAAATGGCGTCCTTGGTCATCCTGAAAGAATGCTATGTTTTGTATAGTCCCCGGCAGGGGCCCTGTTCATGGTCCGTACCCCAGAAAATTAACAAACAATGCAACAACATCCTCAACGGAAAGGCCAGAACATATTTTTGAATTACAGATTTGCTCAGCGGGCTTCTTCAATCAAGGTTTTCATCCCCCTAGATGCACTCACTACATTGTGAAGGCGACACTCAAAACTGAACACACGTCCAAAAGGGCAGTTCCATTTACAGGTACCTATGAATTGACAAAACCATCACCTACCTCTTCCGAGCCCAACCGCCGCCTTCTCTTGGCACACACCCCTGGAAACATTTGAAATAGAAAAATGTCAAAACGGGGAGGGGTGGGGTGCATAAAAAAAAAAGCAAGACAAAAACTGGGCTAGCCATTCCCCTGCAGCAATGGTTCATTTTCTACCCAACATTCAAAACAGGACCAAAAATATTCTCTTTCCGAGAGTTGGTTCCGTTTCTTTGCCCTGCTCCGGAATTTTTAGTGACATTGGTTTGGGGTTTTTTTTTCCTTTTCCTCTTTCTATTTTCTTTCCTTTTCTTTCGAACCGAGTCGGGGGTGGGGGGGGGGGGGCTCTCCGTCTGTCAGTATTCCAGCGAAATATCGACCGATGCCATGGCATCTCTGATCCATTGGGGAATGTCCCCATGGGGGTGCTGCCTTTTCATGAACATCCTCACAAACTGTGGAAATCGTTGCTCTTTGATCGATTCCCTCATTTCCCTGGCCAATCGCATCATGTAGGCCACGTTATGGTAAGACAGCAACCTCGAAGAAGCAGTGTTGCCTTTCGAAAACATTCCATGCAAAGCCGCTCGGGTGTAATTCCTGCAAGTCATGCAATCGCACTCGGGATCCACAGGGCGAGTGTCTTTCGCGGTCGCTGCGTTTTTCAACCTGACGGTTCCGTCGTGGGTCAGACCCACGCCGAAACGGGCGGTTCGAGTAGGATAGACACTATCGTACATATCCGCACCCAAAGCGCTGCACACCACGATGTCCAACGGGTAGCCGACGCCCATCACGTATATCGGCTTGTCCTTGGGCAACGCCGCGGTGCATTGCTTGACGACCCTCCAAAAGTAGTCTTTCGACTCTCCCCCCACCAAACCCCCGATGGCGAAACCCGGCATGTCCCGAGCGGTCAGCTGTTCCAGGCTGATGTCCCTCAGTCGCGGGTCCACTCCGCCTTGAATAATCGCAAACAGATTCTGCTCGTTCGGACGAGAATGCGCAGCGATGCAACGGTCTATCCACCTCGTCGTTCTATGGGTCGCCTCCTCGAATCTCTCCGCACTCACGGTAGTTGCTGGCACCACGTCGTCCAACGCCATGATAATATCCGCGCCCAGCTTGTTCTGAATGCTGATGGAGTGTTCGGGAGTCAGCAGCATCTTGGCGCCGTCCACAGGGGATTGAAACTCCACGCCTTCTTCGGTTATTTCCGCCAAGTGCAAAAGGGATACCATCTGGAACCCCCCTGAATCCGTCAACATCGCCCTCGGCCAATCTGCGAATCCGTGTAGTCCGCCCAAATGCTCGACGACGTCGGCCCCAGGCCGACTCTCCAAGTGATAGGTGTTCCCCAAGATCAAGTGGCAATCTAGATCCTGCAACTGCTGCGAAGTCAGGCCTTTAACTGTTCCGTGCGTTCCAACGGGCATGAACATGGGGGTCTCGCACACGTAGTGCGGGAGCTTCATTTTGGACGTCCGTGCCCAGCCCTGCGCCGCCACCACTTCGAACTCCAGCGCCGGCGACTTCGACCGCGGCAACGCCGACGCAGCGGCGCACATTCTGAAACAACGGTTTCCAGCTGCTAAAACCATCTGGGAGGCAGTTCAATTTTTCGGGTGGGTTGAGCCATTGACAGATTCCTGTCGAAACGGTCGGACCAGAAGCAACCATGACGTCACTTGCATCACATACCGTTTTTTTCTAATTCAAAAGAATTACACTCTAAATTGCTTGCTCAAGAACTGCCACAGAAATTGGTTCCCCGAGAAGGCACGCACGAGAACTGGCGGGTGTAAGAAACGCAGTCGGACGACTCTGCGCCGCAGTCGAGACGTGAAACTCTTCGAAAAAACTTGTATGAAAATGAAATGCTCTAAATTGCTTGCGAACTGCCACAGAAATTGGTTGCCTGAGAAGGCACGCACGAGAACTGGCGGGTGTAAGAAACGCAGCCAAACGACTCTGCGCCGCAGTCGAGACATGAAACTCTTCCAAAAAACTTAAGCGAAAATGATATGCGACGTGCGGGAATCGAACCCACGTCAATCGCGTGGGAGGCGATTATGATACACTAACGCCGCTGCACGCTTGGGAACGCACCCAAATGTTTCTTATCACATTTTTGTTTTGCATTTTTCATAAAAAACAGCCTCACAGGCTGTCAAACTCAACTAAATGGGATCTCGGGTTATGATTTTATGTTTGAGATTCCACTCAATCAATTCTGCATGTTGTCAGAAGGTATCTTGACAGCAATACCAAAACTGATCAGAACAGCTTGTGTACACTGACAAATAACCTCCACACTATTTGTCGTTGACTTGCCTCCCAGAGAAGTATAATTTTGAATTCATACCACATGGTGTGAATTTCACAGCCTCCCAAAAGAAAACGAACAACGATGCTGTGTTAGGATGAATCTACTTTTTCTTCCAAACATCTAATCATAGTCAAAATTATTCCTTGAAATCTGCAGTGCAGCTGCGCGTAAGGTTCCACTACCAGTGGATGGAATAATATATATTCGTTTCACCAGCCTTTGTCGAGGTCACACCCATGCAACTTGGATTGAACGGATAAGCATGGCTTCGTTGCACTTTTTACGCCAACCTGCCAACTGGAGGACAGGGCCGCCACCAAAAATAGAATGCAGGAGTGTACCAGTACAACAGCAAGTTGCATACCTCGCCAGTAATCACTCGCAAGGTTACAAGGTGATAGCCACAGAAAGGGTTTGCACCTTTGCACTGCACTACTCGCTCGAGTCTGGAACGCGCGTTTCTATCGTCCAGTGTTTGGTTTCTACACACAAACGTTTGTGCGCCTTCTACTTCTTCGCACTCTGAGTCTGGCGCGCATTTTTGTTCCTGATTGCCGGATTATACAATCAGGTGCGTCGCTGGGATTATCCGTGCCGTCGTCTCTGTTTTCCCAGAAAGCCCCGCGTTTCAAGGACTGTCAATAAGGCTTCTCGCTATTGTTCCACAGAATGGCAAGGCAACATCTCGCCGACGTTCTCCCATTGCTGGATGTGTCGCCGAAAGTCTGCAGCACACGGCGCCCTCGAACGAGGTCTTTCTACGAGGCGCTGAGAAAGAAGTGTGTTGTGGAGCGTGGCTCCTCCAAGTTGAGCTCGGCTGTGGAAGTTCCACGGAAACCTGGGACAAAGGGCGCGAGCAGCAGCACTGATGACATCGCCATGGATGTCGTCGTAAAAGAGCCCTTTTGGACACGTTTCGAGGTCGAGGGAGTGCTGGGAAAGGGCTCCTTCGGAACTGTCTACAGGGCGAGAGACACGGCAACCGGGAGCATGGTCGCCGTCAAGGAAATCAAGGCGACCAAGAAATCCAGGGAGGCCAGGAACGAGGCGGCCATGCTCCAGAGACTGCAGCACTCGCCGGTTGTCGTGGACCTGCACGGGTTTTTTGACGACGTCGAGACCGAGGACGCCCAAGCGAAGGTCTCGTGCGTCGTCATGGACCTTCTCGAGGGAGGCACTCTCGAGACGTTCGTGCAGGTATGACGGGCACAGGCTGAAAGTCGTCGTTGTGGGTGCATGGGCAGCGCAAAGTGTAACACCGAAAAAAACACATCTGCATCATGGGTATGCAAGCCAGCAAGAGTATGTGCAGAAATGGGATGTTTTGCTTGCAGGAGAATGGCCCCCTCAACGACGACCAGTTGAGAGTGGTGGCCCGGGAGGTTGTGAGGCTTGTGCAGGATTGCCATGACGCTGGCATCCTGCACTCCGACATAAAAGCCTCCAACCTCATGCTTGCGTCCTCAGCCAGCCAGGGGAAATTGAAGACAAACCCCGAGATGCTGCTGCCTGGCTGGCTGGTGGCAACCGACATGGGCACCGCGAGGCCGGCCGGTAAGTGTTCCTGATACATACTCCAATGGTTTGATTTCATTGCATCCTTCCTTTTTTTTTTGCTAGATGAAAAATTGATGAAAGACTTGAATCTCAGAGTATCCTTGCATGGCAGTTTTTACTGATCCAGTCACTGTTTTGCAGTAATTTACAAACAGGCTTCAGTAAATTCAGTGAAATTCCAAAGGCAGTGGATATCGTTTTCTGAGAAACTGAAACTATATTTGCAAATCACATGGATGTTTTCTGGCACAAATTTTGTTTCACAAGCCTCTTTCCTGTTATTTTGCAATTCTTCAGAAAATTTTTTGTTTCTGTTAATTCCTGGCAGCTGTAACAGTTCACCCCTGATTGTTTTTTTTTTAATTTTCTGTGCTGTGTTTTTCACAGGATTGGGTTTTTCTGTCGAACCCTTGGGGACCCCAACTCATTGGGCTCCCGAGGTGTTCGGCAGAAAGTACACCCATCCGGCCGACCTGTGGAGCAGTGGGACTGCCCTGTTCCAGCTTCGGTTCGGCAGGATGCCCTTCTGGGATGGCTCCCAGGAGGGCAAGTTCCGATCGACACGGGACATCCTCCGACCGATCGTGCTGGGCAGTCCCTGCTGGGATGAGGTGGGAGGCTGTCATCCCTTGGTGAGGGAATTCCTGGCTGGCCTCCTGGAAAAGGACCCCACCAAGAGGATGACAGCCAAGGAGGCTGCAGAGCACCAGTGGCTGGCCACCACTGAGTGACCTCATCCCAGCACCCCCCCTTCCCCTCCTTCTTTCCCCCTTACAGTCTGGTCATGGTTGGTGTGTCAGCATGCCCCCATGTCAGACTGGTGTTTCCTTTCTCGTCGACTCCCGTGGAAGGGGGGGTTTTGGAGTCCCGCAACGCGAGCGTCCATGGTTTTACTCGTAAGTTCGTCTTTCCTATCGTTGCAAATTTTTCTTTCTGGTACTCCACAGACATGTTTTGATAAAGGGCTTCTGAATGTACACTCGTTGAACCAAGGTAGTCAGTCGCCTTGCAAACGAATGTTGAGATTTCCTGTTTTGAATCCCCTCGTGAGATTCAAGTTGGCTTCTTTGGGGTTTCCTCAAAGGAGGAGGGGGTAATATTTCCAGTGAAAACAGTAACAATAGGAGTCCTAAGCATTCATTCTATAACCCTTGATGCAGTAGGCAATGTTCATGACAAGTTTTCATCCTATTCTATTCTATTTTGTTCTATATTTTTTGTTCTATATTTTTTTGGGGGGGGAAGAGGGTGTATAAATAGCACATTAAATGTGCATAGCAAATCGGTGCGAGTCTTGGATTGAACTCATTTTGTTTGCATTGACAGGTCGGTGCCAGCTGTGCATATGCCGACGAGACCCTGTTTGGCCCTGTTGATTTTTCGGATGGGCTGTGAATATCTGCACTCTGGGACAGGTTTTTGTGAATACGTTCGCCTCCTGTTTTCTCTTGACAGTCATACGATCATCACATGGTGAGTACCCCCTCCCCCAGGACTTTTTTCTTTCAATTCAGGTGCTCTTTTTGGTGTGTGGACCTTGGTAGTATTTTCAGGGACAGATTTTCAATGGAAAAACATATATATTATTTATGCATCCTCTTGAGTCTCCGTGTATATCCATTTGAAACACGTTCTTGCGATCAAAAATTAAAAAGCACGGCATCTTTGTAACATGGTATTTGTGCCCAACAACGATCGACACTCAGTTTTTCTGTCCTTTTCTTTTGGCAGATTTTGTCCAGCCTCGCGGACCCCTTCGTTCATTTACCAACAGCCTTCAATCCGGTGCAAACTCTCCACAAATTGTGAAATCTGTCCTCGCCTTTATCGAGAGCATGAAACATGGCTGGATTCGGACCGGAGACCGACCATCTGGATTGTGCAGAGAAAAGAAAAAGATATCGTTTCACATCAATACGGACAATGTTTCAAGGAGGCTTGGATCACATTCTCGCCCAGCGAAAATTGCGTACCCGCGTTCTGGCGGAAATCGGGACGATGAAAACTGTTGAGGGTCACCCCAACGCAGCCAAGCTACGGGAGGTTTTCGAGGATGATAAGAATTACTATCTGGTCATGGATTACTATGCTGGAGGGGAGCTTTTTGAACACATCATCAGCAGAAAACAAGGGTTCACCGAAGATCAAGCCGCAGCCATCATGAGGGATTTGATGGGTTTTTTGGCCTATTGCCACGATCTGGGGGTGGTGCATGCGGACATCAAGCCGGAGAACATCGTGTTTTCGGAGGAAGGCATGGATGGAGTAATGACAGTGGTGGATTTGGGGCTGAGTGTGTTTTGCCGACCGAATGAATCAAAGCTACAAAAGAATGTTTTCGGAACTGCTCTCCGGAAGTGGCCAATGGTGTGACTGGCAAAGAGAAGGATTTTTGGTCGGCGGGTTGTGGAAAACCTCGTTTTCCTTACGCAAACAAGCAGGCCATCCTGTGACGATTAAGATAGAAGCCGAAGGTGAGGAATTCTTTCCCTGCCGGACATGTTTTCATTCGAAGTTTTTTCTTGTTATCTCCTTGCTTTTTCTCATGGGAAATCGCATGGAAAGATCCAAGGTCAGGTTTTGTCCATCGATTAATCTTTTGATTGAGCAAAAGTTCAATTGCAAGCATTAAGATCACCCTGTGGCATTCTCTCTTGGTCCCAAAAAAAGCTTTAAACAAAAAAGAAGAAAATGTATCTCACAAATACAGTTCTGGAGGGGGATTTTGAAATATTTTCTTTAGTTGTGTTGCTTTTCTTTCCCAAAAAAAAGAAAAGTGGACTTACAGTAAATGATTTCTTATAAGGAAAAAAAATATATATTATTTGAGGAAGAATGGTTGTTATTTTCAGGTAGCTTTTTCCGAGGATGTATGGGATTTGGTGTCGAACGAGGCCAAAGCTTTCATTCGAGCCCTTCTCAACCCCAATCCGAATAAGAGGGTTTCAGCCAAGCAAGCGTTGAAAATGGCATGGCTGTGGGATTCACTGTCATCGAAACGATCCGCATGCAAAGTTCACACCGACACGGTGGAATCCCTGAAAGTATTCAGCCAACTATCAAGGTCAGAACCTCCCCCATTTTTTTTGTGGGTTTTTTTTTCTGGGTGTGCGATTCTTGAAATTGCTAAGGAATTGATTTTCATAAAGGTTTGATGTGAATGATAGGTTGAATGGATAAGGCTAGCAAGAGGCAAATTACAGAGGGAGCCATTGGATCACTTTGAATTTGGATGGAAATGGAGTGCTTGATTTCCACGGAATTGCTGACATCCCTGAAAGTGGTAAGAATATATCGCTCCTTTTTTTATCTTTTTGTTTAGTGATGCTGAGTTGGATTCCAGGTTTTCCACAAATGCACATCCTGTTAAAATTCTCCAGGGGCATGTTTTGACCATGTCCAACTGATGTGTCCCTTAGTCACCTCCTAACACTAATTCCTAATTCCTACAATGTGGAAGAGAAAACAAACAAACATCAGTTACAAAAAAGAAAAAAAAGAAAACAGGGAAGAGAACAGGGTGGGGGCAAAAAGCTCGTGTTGTTCAAGTCGCCTCCTGTCACCCTTTTTTTTTGAAATTGAAAATTTCAAGCGGCTGACTCGACCTCGTGGTGTGCTGTGTTTGAAACAGTTTACAACAAAACAAAAAAAAAGCTCTTTCGTATCTCACGGAGTTTGAAGTCAATCAAGTGTTTGCAGCCTTGGATGTGGATAAGTCGGGGACATAGACGGCACAAATTTTTCTGGTTTCTTCCTTTTTTTTTGCCATATTTTTAGAGGAGAAATGAGGGAAGTGCTGGTGGAGGATGGGGTCATCGGCTTTTCCAGGAATTCAAATGTGCCATGACGGAAACAAGAAAATCTCTGGAGTTGGACCGAACAAAGATAAACCAAAAAAAAAAGAGTGAGGGGGAGAGAGAGAGAGAGATCTGCATGCACATTGGGAAATCCATCCCATCTAGCTCTCACAGATTCCCAAATCCTCCCACCCCACCCCGCCCCAAGAAAAAAAAGGGAAAAAAAACGGATGGAAATTGCATGGGAGGGGGATGAGCGAGGGGATTGTACTGCAATATTCGCATATGTCAGATTCATTGATAGGAAAAAAGGGGGAGAGTTTTCTAGATCAAAAAAGGATTTTTCATTCACACTTGTGCGCGGAAGGAAAAAAGATTTGAAACGTTGGTTTTCGGAAGAGGGATTTAAAGTGTAATGAATTAAAAAAAGAACAAAAGCATTTTTCTTATTCTGTCGGCACTGTTGGATCAAAATACGATTTCAGAGATTTGCTGCATGCATCAGCGATGAGCATCCATCGTTCTTTTGGGACAGTCACGACACATCCCCGAAAACAGCAAAACCACAATTGACACCTGCACCTCGTTTGAAAGGTGTCAACAGCCACTTTTCTTACTTGCTCTTGTTTTCTCTTTTTTTTTTCTCTTTTTTTTCTCTTTTCTTTTTTTTTTTCACCATCTACAGTTTAGTACTTATCTTGTGATGTAATTAATGGTATTCTCAAGATTCTCTAGGTCAGGGCTGTGTGCTCACCAAACCAACGAACACAGTATCGCACTGCTGTCTTGAAGTAGGTCTGTCATGGAAATGGGCTACCTTCGGCAATCTTTGCAGATTGGATACAAAAATGTGAATGGATAGTCAGTAAACATGGGTTTGTGTTACAGATATGCCCATCATTCAGCATTCGACACTGTGCTCACCCTTTGCTCTAGGATGCAAAAAGGTTTCCTGGTTTAAGTAATGCAGATTTCATGGAAATTCAATTTTAGCCTGCCGGATGAGGTCGACTATGTGGAGCTGGGTGGATATATAATATATATAATATATACAATGGCCAATATATAGACAGACACATGTGCGGTTAGAGTGAACGAATATAAAAGAGACTGAACCATTGTATCGAACTTTTTTAACACATGGCATTGACGACTTCTGACGCCAGAGGAACTGGAATTGAAAACAACACAATGTTTTTTTGCTGGGGATGGATGTGCGCTACAAATGTTCTCAAGATATTAAATTTGTCCACAATGATCCATTCAATGGAGTGCAAGTCTAATCATGGCCCTATGACGGAACAAACACTCTTTATTTCTTCCGATCAAATCTTGGTGGGCAGTCCCTGTTGGGATAAGGTGGGTGGTTACCATTCATTCTGCTGTACTTAGCAGCGACAAGGAATCTTTTTTTTTTTTTCATTCGAAAAACGATTCGCAGTAGTTTGGTTTCTCTGTCAGACTCACTCTTTGCTACACTCTATGTTGATTTTCACAATACAAGGTTCTGATGAGTTGCAGAATTGCACAAGTTCTTCTTTCATTCTACACATTCGCAATACCACAAGAAAAAAAGAAAAAAAAAACTCAAGAAAAAATGAACAAAAAAGCAAAAAATAAAAAACTCACATTCGTCACTGACGATTCCTAGACCTTGGAACGTTGAGGATTGATTGCACTCCCAATATAAACGAAGGTCGCCACCAGAGATAGGACTTGGGCCGATTTTTTGGTCCGGCTCCGGTCCGGTCCGGTTACGGTCGGGTTACGGTCACCGTACTACGGCCGTAACTCCGTACCGTAACCGGACTTGTTTACTCCGGTTACGGTCCGGCTGATTTACGGTTGGTTACGGTCCTGGTTACGGTGGTTTTTTATGGTTTACGGTTTTACGGGTTACGGTGTTACGGTCAGAATTTACGGTGGTCCGGTGGGTCAATTACGGTGTTACGGTCAGTCTTTTACGGTTGTTTTTACGGTCCGTAGTGCACCGTAGTTGCCAAAGTACGGTACGGGATGTACGGAGTCATTACGGGTCACTACGGTTGCTACGGTCACACCTGATACAGGGAGAAACATCCACAGAGTGGTTGTAAAACCATTTATATTTGTTCCCACCCAGCCCAACATCCCACAGAGTCCCAACAGGTCATGAACCCACAGAGTCACAACCATTAACTCAAATGATCCCACCCATCAACCCACAGAATCCCAACTGTTTATCAACCCACAGTATCCCAACAGCCCATCAACCCACATAATCCCAACAGCCCATAAACCCACAGAGTCCCAACAGCCCAAAAACCCACAGAGTCCCAACAGGTCATGAACCCACAGAGTCACAACCATTAACTCACATGATCCCACCCATCAACCCACAGAATCCCAACTGTTTATAAACCCACAGTATCCCAACAGCCCATCAACCCACATAATCCCAACAGCCCATCAACCCACAGAGTCACAACCATTAACTCACATGATCCCACCCATCAACCCACAGAATCCCAACTGTTTATAAACCCACAGTATCCCAACAGCCCATCAACCCACATAATCCCAACAGCCCATCAACCCACAGAGTCCCAACAGCCCAAAAACCCACAGAGTCCCAACAGCCCATCAACCCACAGAGTCACAACCATTAACTCACATGATCCCACCCATCAACCCACAGAATCCCAACTGTTTATAAACCCACAGTATCCCAACAGCCCATCAACCCACATAATCCCAACAGCCCATCAACCCACAGAGTCCCAACAGCCCAAAAACCCACAGAGTCCCAACAGCCCATCAACCCACAGAGTCACAACCATTAACATCCCATCGGATGATTCATTTTGATTCTATTTTTTTTTTGGTTTTCCCACGAAATTCCCCCCCCTTCCCCCCCCTTCCCCCCCCTCCCCCCTTTCCCCATTGAATCACCCCCCCCCTCCAATCAACCCCGCTCTTCACACCAGCCCGATAAAAGTGAAAGCTCGGTGACGTGATCATCGGATAACCGTGACCTTCTAGAACGCACTATGTGTCCCAGTTTTGAGAACGCACGCTCACTAGCAGCTGAGCTGCTTGGGACAGCAAGATACCGACGAGCCAACTCACTGACTATCGGAAGTCGACTTTTATTTTCCCGCCACCACACCAGGGGTTCACTACACTTGCCCATATTCTGTCTCTCACCCAGAAATCTGTCTATTTCATGCAAAGCCAAGGTCCTGTCACCCCCACCACCACCGTCATCGCTGTCATCGCTGCACAAGACTGTGCTTATGTTCCCTTTTCTTTTTTTGGTTTGTGTGGCTTGGACGGTGATCTCCCCCTTCTCGATCAGATCACGTGCATGATCCGAAAGCAGTATCCTCAGGTGCCTCAGCATGGAGGACTTGTGGAAGAGGAGTCTCTCAGGGCCAAACCGGAGCATCCCCTGGGGAGCAGGAAAATCAGCTTGGTTGTCGGGCAGCAGTTGCAAAAACAGGTACGCTTCTTCGAGGGATCGCCACCGCACTGACACATCCATAAGAGCGCACAACATCCAGGCCAGCCCGAGCTGCGGGTCGCTCCATTCCTTCTCCAGCTTGTCCACCATGGCATACACAATTGGCGACAGCGCCTGGATGTTCGGTGGGGGGGATCTCCCCTCCTTCACGGCCTCCACATTTGTTCTGATCCAGTCTTTCCAAAAACTGTGGATCCTCGCGAACGTCAGGACCACCCTCCCGCTTGTCACTGTTTTCGATGCCTCCAATCTAAAACAAGACATCACATTGAATGAATACTTGATAAATAACGGGCTGCAGTTCAGTTTGTTATTCCCTGTTTTTTCTTTTGTCGTTTTGTTCACACTACTTGAAAAATCATACATCTTCTCAATAATCAAGTTTTTTGTTTGGTTTTTTTTCTGCAATGTTGTACTTACAGGTGTGTGGCATCCCTCGCAACTTTCAGCAACTCCAACAGGCTCTCCAGCAGCGTCCACTGCCGTGGTGTTATTTCACGGTGCTCATCCCCCTCCCCATGTTGCTCAGCTAGCAATCGATCGATTGCTGGCCTGAGCCTCACGGCTCTCTGGAGCATGATGAAGGTGCTGTTCCACCGTGTGCTCACGATCGTGGGGAGTTGCAGCACCCTAGGTTTTCTTGGTGGGGGTGCCGGCTGCGATGATGGTGCACCAGACTGTTGCGAAGGGCCACCAGCCTGTTGAGAAGGGCCAACCACTTCCACATCCATGGTCTCTGCCGTGCCCTCTCCCTGCAGATCACACAACACTTGTCACCTCACAGACATGCATTGAAATCGATTGGAACACAACATGTCAATGATAGTGAAAATTTGTTCGACCGTAAAAAACCGTAAAAAACCGTAAACACCGTAAAACACCGTAAACACCGTAAACACCGTAAAAAAACCGTAAAAAACCGTAAAAAACCCGTAAAACACCCGTAAAACACCCGTAAAAAACCGTAAAACACCGTAAAAAACCGTAAAAAACCGTAAAAAACCGTAAAAAACCGTAAAAAACCGGAACCGGACCAAAATTTTGGAAAAAAAAATACAACTCAATAATCACCTGTGATGTCAGATCTTCCACAGCAGCAGCAGCAGCAGCAGCTGCAGCAATATCATCAAGATCCTGACTGGTGGGACCCTGCAGCCAAACAACACCCAAAACAAGCCATTTAGATGTCAGAAAAAATTCAACTTATAACAAGAAGCAAGCAGCAACACAGAAAAAGGGAAGTGAATGGAAGCAACAGAAAATAAAGGAGAGTTTATCCACCTGTGGCGCCATATCCTGTGCATCCTCCAGCGAGTCCTCGCTTTCCTCCTCCCCGAGGTCCGCCGGCATGTACTCCACCTCCCCCCCCTCCCCCCCTTCCCCCCCTTCCCCCCTTTCCCACATCTCTACCTGAGCCTGACTGAACTTAGTTTTAAAAGTAGAGGAGCGCCGTACATGGGCTGCTACCCCTTTCAACACATCTATTGCCTCTAGTAGTAAGGCCGTGTGTTTATTGACCCTCCCAATAACGCCTATATGCCCTAAGCCCAGCTGCACCACATTGTGGAGCATGTGCAAGGAGCACCTGAGCCAGTCAAATTCTAATTCTTCTTGAAGGGCCTTCCTAATATTCGATCCACAATCTGAAATTATGGTCGGCCGCATTTCTCCTAACTGAGCTGACCCCCCAAAGTACCCCTGAAGCAGTTTTGGAATTTCCACCGAAAGAACCTCTGCGGTTATGCTTGTATACTCTAACCTATGCGATCCTAATGTCCTAGTCTGCAAAACCCACTCTGTATCTACCCAGCTGCATGTGAATGTTATATATTCACATGAAGTCCTACTCTTCCACAGGTCGGTCGTAAAAGCGGTTACCTTCCATGGGACGGACCTCGTCAACCTTTCCATCTCGCTCTTGTAGACAGAACTGATCTCGCGCTTTATGGTTTTGGGATCCACTTTTGGGCATTTGGGTTCAAGCACCCTGGCGAACTCGAGGAAGGCTGGAGTGCATGGAGTCCCAAAAGGAAGGGAGTCCCTCGCCACCCACTTTGCCGCTTCCCTGACGAACCTCTTGTATCCGGCACTGCCGGCTTGGTAGCGCACATTCTGTACATCACACATGCACATCAGCACCACATGCAGTCCCCCAAAATTCAGGCTGGAAATTCCAGCATCCAGCAACACAACAACACATGCAGTCCCCCAAAAATCAGGCTGGAAATTCCAGCATCCAGCAACACAACAACACATGCAGTCCCCCAAAATTCAGGCTGGAAATTCCAGCATCCAGCAACACAACAACACATGCATTAACATCACAAGCAATCACAAACCTACCCGGTGTAGAGACTTGGATATCAGCGTCTCGGATGGGTCCTCGCTTGACTTCCCCCCCTTTCCTGGCTTCAAATGGCCTGCTGCTGCCATTTTCGACGTCCATTCTGCTAGTGGGAAGTCCTTCCCATCCTTCGCAGCATCATCGATCCACCCCTTGGCAGTGGTGAGGACATCATGGTCTTTCACACCATGCCTCCCAGAGCAGTGGGACTTGAGGCCACTGTAGGACCCCTTGGCTGCAGACATCCACACCAAAATAAAAAACTACTCCAGAAATATTAACCCAGAAAAAGAAAAAAAAAAAAAATACAAAATACTTACACCAAGAGCACATGTGTCCGCACAGCAAACACTTCAGCTTGACCAGCCTGTCCTCTTTTTTCTTCCCCTTTTCTCCTTTTACATAGGCCTCCCACGAGCCGTCGTCGAGCTGCACCACCAGGGTCGCCAGCGGTGCGTAGTCGACAGGACGCAACCCCGCATCCTTTCTGACCTCGCCCATCAACTGAACATCCGACGTCGCCGACATACTGAACACACTCCGGAAAAAAACGAAAACACACCGCGAGACAGTAGAAAACCAAAGGAGAAACTAGCGATGGGAGAGTGGCTAGGTTATAAGGGAGGTTGCGTACGACGGGACAGCTTCCCACCGTAACTCCTCTTTACGGTGGAACGGACTCCGGTTTGCGGTTTACGGTGTTACGGTCACGTGATTACGGCGCTACGGTGGATGATTTACGGTGCTACGGTTGTTGATTTACGGTGAGTTTACGGCATGCTCCGGTGTACGGTGATAACCGAACCGTAAATCCGTCATTTCATGCTCCGGACCGCCGTAATGACGCCGTAGTACTACGGATAACATTTACGGTGGTCCGGTTCCGAGCACGAAAACCACTCCGGTCCGGACCGGAGTGACCGTAACCGTAAGTGACCGGAGTGAGGTTACGGTACGGTTTACGGTACCGTAACCGTAAAGTCCTACCTCTGGTCGCCACCAGGCAGTCAGTCATGTGGGCAAATTCTTCAGCTCCAATTCATGCAAGGGCTTGTGTTTGATCTTCCAATTAGGAGCAACAGTGGACACCCCTTTCCATATGCCAGAAACTGGCTTGGAAGTTATGACCTTTCCACTTTTTGCACAGAAAATTTCCAGTGCCTTGTATGAAATGGCAAGCTCCTCCCGTAAAATATCGTATTGCACGGTGCTGTGAGTGCGTGGTTTCATCGTGAACGACCAGGTATATATACCTTTTACGTATCTACCTTTTTATTTTCAGTCACCTCTTTATCGTTGATCGAATAAACATGATTATCCTCAAGCTCAGCAGATCCCTGCATTACAATTTCAGGTCAAAACAAATATATATATATATTAAAAATATTTGAATGGTGGTGAATATGGGGGTGGAAGCAGAAATTATTATCCATATGCTCTTCTGGAAAACTGTTCCATAATCTATTGAATCAACAAGATTTTCCTTCTGTATATTTGGAGAGTAGACAGGTGGTGGTCCCACTCGGCAAAAATCGACGAAGGAATGATACAGGGGGGGTTGTTCTTGAACTCACAATGCCCAATTATATATCGTCCATTGTTCACCATGTAATTCCTAACCAATTGTACTCCAACAACACAAATGCTAGATGAAAGCAAAGTCAAAAGTCGGTTTCTTCCCCATAGGTGCCTCCCTGTCTGACAATGTACTTTCGTTGCACAGTTTTTTCGATGTCAGACTCTCCTGCAAATGACAGACAAAAGACGAAGGCATGCTCATAAACACCATGTCTGACTATTTTGTTCACCAACAGGAGAGCATTTCCCTTTCTCGTTTTGTAGATTTTGCTTTGTTTGCACCTCATCTCAAATCAAAGGAAATGAAAGCTAGAAACTGTTTGTGTTTTTTTATGCCGACTTTCAAAAAACTCAAATCTCACTATCGTTTATGTACGTTTTATATATATATATATATATATATATGTTGAAGGCCTCGCTGGGAAGACTGCTGAATAATTGCTCCAAAATATTTTCTACCCAAGTCAACTGCAGTTCCCTCTTGAACACTTTATGTGCACACAGCACTTTTCCATTGTATCTGAACCAACTCCCACTTTTGCGAATCTCCTTACCCTTGTAAGGAAACCAACCCACTTGCCTGAACCAGCATCCGTTTTTTTTTTAGAGCGACCTTTTTAAGTAAATCAAGTATGCAATCAGTTTTTATCATTGGATTCACATGTGAATGACTGTAATATGAGGATTGTTCCACAGTCGGTGAAAGGGGGGGGGGGGGTTTGGAAAGCAAGAATGATTGGTTTCCTATAAATGTGCAGTATTGATCTGATATCCAGGCCACTCATCCCACCCCTCGTTGAACCACATTCATTGATTGAATTCCGATATGCAAACAAAATAAGATGATAGAACGACAACGGATTGTCCATGATTCTAGATTGAGCTTCAGCAGGCAGGGATCCGACCAAGAGGTGCACATGTTACATCTCATAAAATCATTGAATGCCGGTCTTGGGATTAAAAAAATGTAAATTTTTTGCTGGAGTAAAGATTGGTATTTTGGTGGAATTGTTTCAAAGGTTCGAAACGGTGTGGCATGGCGTTGATGTAATAATGTTTTTCGAGCCCATACCAAGTGAACAAGTAAATCCCAGAATCCTATTTTCGAGTCATGACAACTGTGAGGGTTGGAGAGGATGGTTCCAGTCGTTGACCTGGAGCTTAAACCACTCACACAGACACTTTGGCTCGGCGCTTGTGGACGTTGCTGTTTATGAATTAACCTCAATACTTGGTCATAATTGAGAACGCCACCAAGAAATATCAGCGACCAAACAATTATTCTCTTGCTCGCGACCTTTTTTCAGATTTGTGAGATTATTGTGGACCGCGAAACCTTTCCCAGGCCCACTAAGAATGGAAACAAAAGACATGCCGAAGACAAGATCGTCATGTGTAAAAGTGAAATTTCACTTTAAAGTCAGCAAAAGAACCAGCAGATTTTCAAGTTAGCATCGATTACATTGGCCTAGGCCTTACAGGCCTGTAAGTCTTTCTGGACCGGCGGCGGCCGAAGTCCCTCTCGAAAATACCACACACGATTCCACACACGCCACCCCCTCCCACGTACGAAAGGAAAACAGCTCTCGCCCCGGTCAGGTCCAAATGCAAGTGCTTTCATGCCACCACCCACGACGTGGCTCAAACTATAACAGAAAGAGGGCTTTCCACCGCTTTTCAAGTGGATTCTGCCCTAGTGTTCACTCCTCCACAAAAGAGGTGAACGATGCTCGTGTATGCCCGAAATTATACGTGATCCTCTGGTTGGTGTTCCTTTTTGTTGTTGCTCGATAAACGATCGTACTAGTAGCAGAAGCACTGTGGCACCGACGATCCCAAGGGGAAAATCAGCAGATTGTGGTTGGCGTCGAAAGAAGCCCCGCTTCGCAGCCCGTTCTTGGTGCATCTGTGCAAAACACGAACAGCAAACGCATCTCATCACCAATACAAACATGGTTCCAAGCGAACAACACAATCAACAATGCGAGCCCTCTCACCCTGGAGCATCCCAGCAGCAAGAGTACTCTGCCACGGTGGTGCAGACTGGGAGCTGGGAGCCCGCCGTGGTCGAGGAGGAGCTAGAATCAGCAGTGCCATCGCCGCTCGTCGTTGGCGCTGGGTCGCCCACCTCATTAAGGTTGATGTTGGTGGCGGTGGAGCTTCCCTCCACGTCGACTCCGCATTCGGAGCTGGTACCCAATTCGCCTGCGCGCAACATATTTGCACGTTGCTTCCAACACAGCGCCACACGAACAAGAAAAGAAGAGAGATAGAAAAGAAACAGACGAACCTGTGCAGACTTCTGAAGTTGCGATCGCCAATGCGTCAGCTATGGCTGTTGTTGCAGAGAGCACAAACTCGGAGCGAAAAGCCTCTGCTGTTCCGCTGCCTTCGACACACGCCCTGGTGCTACCTTCCGCGGCGGCTTTCGCGAATCCCACCGCTATCGCAGTCAAGTCTCCCATACACACTGCGCCGGATTCACCACTGGCTGCGACTGCTACGGCTCGAGCGAATGCTTCTGCATACGCGGTTGCAAAGGAATCTCCACGGGCTACGCTGAAACCGCATCCAAAACCCTGACCATCACAGGAGACCTGCGCGAGCAGAGCAGGGGGTCAGGGCACGCAAAAGTTGGGAGAAAAAAGTGACAGTAAACCTCATAGATAGGCTGCACCGACCTTTGCCAACGCCTCGAAGTAAACAGAGGCCACGGCAGTCGCGGCGGCCGTTGCTGCAGCTTGCGCCGATACGGGACTGCACAGATCGTTTGTGAGGATCTCCTTGACTTCGCTCTCCAGTTTGGATTCGGCAAATGCGAGAGACTGGGGATGCACACAGAAAAAGGCACTGAGTTCCTGAGTTCGTTTTTGAGTGAGTTGGGAACAGCATGAAATGCTCACAGGAGACGATGCCGACAGTCAGGAGAAGAACTCTTACGTTGCAACTTGCTCCGGCCCAGCCCTTGCACGAGCCCGACTTCACCACAAGGCTCACCGAACCGAACACTTGGCAAGAAGTGGTTGAGGTCTGGTAGAGGCGTCGACCTGAGAAAAGACATGCAAATGTTAGGCGGCACATCCTAACCAAAGAATGGAAACGACAACCTGCGCCCATCGCGCAGAGAGAGGACACTGCTGCACACCTGCCAAAGCTTGTGGCGGCGCCGCGAGTGCGAGAAAGGCCAACAGAATTGCAGCGTTCATCATCATCATTGTGAGAAAGAGTCGGGACGGAAAAGTCGTTTGAGAGTAAAAAGAACGCACGCACTGAGCACAGAGAGAAGACACCAGTCGTTGCTTTGCGATTCTCGGCGCAGAGCCGGTTTTTATGCTGTGCACAACAAGCCGGTTACAACTTATCTTGTCCGACGTGCATAACTTTCAACCACCACTGGTGTAGTGTTGGACAACAAGGTATTTTTGTTTTCCGTGCTTGAAAAACTTCACAGCAATACGTTGAAAGTTATGCACGTCGGACAAGATAAGTTGTAACCGGCTTGTTGTGCACAGCATAAAAACCGGCTCTGCGCCGAGAATCGCAAAGCAACGACTGGTGTCTTCTCTCTGTGCTCAGTGCGTGCGTTCTTTTTACTCTCAAACGACTTTTCCGTCCCGACTCTTTCTCACAATGATGATGATGAACGCTGCAATTCTGTTGGCCTTTCTCGCACTCGCGGCGCCGCCACAAGCTTTGGCAGGTGTGCAGCAGTGTCCTCTCTCTGCGCGATGGGCGCAGGTTGTCGTTTCCATTCTTTGGTTAGGATGTGCCGCCTAACATTTGCATGTCTTTTCTCAGGTCGACGCCTCTACCAGACCTCAACCACTTCTTGCCAAGTGTTCGGTTCGGTGAGCCTTGTGGTGAAGTCGGGCTCGTGCAAGGGCTGGGCCGGAGCAAGTTGCAACGTAAGAGTTCTTCTCCTGACTGTCGGCATCGTCTCCTGTGAGCATTTCATGCTGTTCCCAACTCACTCAAAAACGAACTCAGGAACTCAGTGCCTTTTTCTGTGTGCATCCCCAGTCTCTCGCATTTGCCGAATCCAAACTGGAGAGCGAAGTCAAGGAGATCCTCACAAACGATCTGTGCAGTCCCGTATCGGCGCAAGCTGCAGCAACGGCCGCCGCGACTGCCGTGGCGTCTGTTTATTTCGAGGCGCTGGCAAAGGTCGGTGAATCCTATCTATGAGGTTTACTGTCGGTTTTTTCTCCCAACTTTTTGGTGCATTGACCCCCTGCTCTGCTCGCGCAGGTCTCCTGTGATGGTCAGGGCTTTGGATGTGGTTTCAGCGTAGCACGTGGAGATTCCTTCGCAACCGCCTATGCAGAAGCATTCGCTCGAGCTGTAGCAGTCGCAGCCAGCGGCGAATCCAGCGCAGTGTGTATGGGAGACTTGACTGCGATAGCGGTGGGATTCGCGAAAGCCGCAGCGGAAGGTAGCACCAGGGCGTGCGTCGAAGGCAGCGGAACAGCAGAGGCTTTTCGCTCCGAGTTTGTGCTCTCTGCGACAACAGCCATAGCTGATGCATTGGCGATCGCAACTTCAGAAGTCTGCACAGGTTCGTCTGTTTCTTTTTTCTATCTCTCTTCTTTTCTTGTTCGTGTGGCGCTGTGTTGGAAGCAACGTGCGAATGTGTTGAGCGCAGGCGAATTGGGTACCAACTCCGAATGCGGAGTCGACGTGGAGGGAAGCTCCACCGCCACCAACATCAACCTTAATGAGGTGGGCGACCCAGCGCCAACGACGAGCGGCGATGGCACTGCTGATTCTGGCTCCTCCTCGACCACGGCAGGCTCCCAGCTCCCAGTCTGCACCACTGTGGCAGAGTACTCGTGCTGCTGGGATGCTCCAGGGTGAGAGGGCTCGCATTGTTGATTGTGGTGTTCGCTTGGAACCGTGTTTGTATTGGTGATGAGCTGCATTTGCTGTTCGTGTTTTGCACAGATGCGCCAAGAACGGGCTGCGAAGCGGGGCTTCTTTCGACCCCAACCACAATCTGCTGATTTTCCCCTTGGGATCGTCGATGCCACAGTGCTTCTGCTACTAGTACGATCGTTTATCGAGCAACAACAAAAAGGAACACCAACCAGAGGATCACGTATAATTTCGGGCGTACACGAGCATCGTTCACCTCTTTTGTGGAGGAGTGAACACTGGGGCAGAATCCACTTGAAAAGCGGTGGAAAGCCCTCTTTCTGTTTTATTTTGAGCCACGTCGTGGGTGGTGGCATGAAAGCACTTGCATTTGGACCTGACCGGGGCGAGAGCTGTTTTCCTTTCGTACGTGGCACTATGGGAAAACCCGCTCTGTGCGGGGTAGTAAAATCACCGTCGATTTCCGCCGAAAACTGGAGTCGCGAAAACCGACGCGACAGAGAGAGGGAATGGTAGGAAACACCTGGGTTCGACTCCCAGGCATTCCCGTCACGATCTGGGGCGGAAAAACGTAGTCGCTGGCGAAGTCGTCAGCGACGGATGAAACCGCGGAAATCAACCCCGCACAGTCAACCCCGCATAGGACAGTAACCCCGTACAGGACTCTGTGCGGGGTTACTATCCTGTGCGGGGTTGACGTCACCGAATCGCGAAGGGTCTGGTACCAAATCCACCCAAACGCGTGCAAAAAAGTCAGACTGGCCGACGTCAGCATCCAAGTCACCATTCCCTTGCATGCACGCACAGAAATCACCAAGTGCCCTTCCCTGACTCAAGTGGAAGCGACGCGCGTGGGCGTGTTGCGTGGACGGCCTTGCACCTGGCGTACCTGAGATACCGCAAATGAGGACATTCAACGGCCGCAACCTTTTCGTGGTCGTCGCAACAACGCTAGGTCTGGTGGAAAAAAGGAGGTTCAATTCCTCCTCCTGCCTGGAACGATTCTGCACTGTTCGATTTCTCGAGCAGGGTTATCAGAGGCGGAAGGATCTTTCGGGACAATTTTGGCGGATGGTGAGTTTTACGCTTGAGTTTCGTGATATGCAGGAGCAAAAAGACTAGTGCTGTACTTGTCCCAAAGAGTCCAGGTTTACAATTTACAGGGCTTGATAATATGTGGCCACTGTTCTTATTTTTCTGACATTTTCCTTGTCTTCTAGAGGTCTAGGGTAGTCCTCTTTTCCCTGTTTTCTTTTTTTTTGGTTTCCTGGCCATTTCTTCCCATCTATTGTCGCAGGTTTACTCCCCTCCTTCGGTCTAGTCCCCTCCTTCGGTCTGAGTTTTTTCTGGAACTCTTGGGTCTTGTGTATCAAAGCTATTCTCATTTGTCTAAGGGTTTCATCTCTTTCTGATGCTGGAAGATCATCTAATCTGTCAAGTGCACTGTGCATCATTCCCAAAATTTGAGGATTTGGTGGATTTGTAGGAACCCCCAGGGCGACCCGTTCACGATCCTCAACACGAAGTTCTCCCTGTGAGTCTCCCGCTGAAGCGTCTTCGATGGTGATGGTTCCCGGCCTCATTGAATCAATGTTCAGTCCCCACCCCTCCAACCCTCCCAAAGAACGTGCAACAGCACGTAGGTGTTTGCAGAGAATGCCCGCGGAGTCCTTACATGTGCACGTGGAATGCCCCATATCGACTTGATATGTCTCAATCCCATCGCTGGATAGAACTGTTGCAAGCCCTTCATCAGGTGAAATAATATCAATCATTTTGTCTTGGTTTTCCCATATTGCCTTGGCCTGCGTCAAAGAACACAAAAAAATATAACGGATCTCTGAACATAGTCTGATTTCAGTATGTACAAGCAGAAAATCATCATTATCACCTTCGTTTCTCTCTCAAATATTTGATTCTTCAGTCGTGGGTTGTTCTCCTGATCGTTGTTCCCTGATTTGCTGAGGTATAAGTCTTTCACATTTGTCAACAGTTTGGATATAAGAATATCAAGTCGTTTGTTGAACTTTCCCCCCAGAACTGTGTACTTCAACTGAGCTTTTGATCGAACTCTTTTTTCGATTCCTTTGATGTCTTGTAATGTGACCTCGTAGTTGCTTTCATCCACACACCCAGGGGA
The DNA here is from genome assembly GCA_030272585.1 of Bryopsis sp. KO-2023. Taxonomy (NCBI): domain Eukaryota; kingdom Viridiplantae; phylum Chlorophyta; class Ulvophyceae; order Bryopsidales; family Bryopsidaceae; genus Bryopsis; species Bryopsis sp. KO-2023. The sequence continues at coordinate 1,971,995 of BSYQ01000005.1, forward strand.
GGCTCTTGGTCTTGCATGGGGTCGACATGGACAGTCCCCAGTGTGTTAAAAAACATGGACAGTGTGTTATAAAACATAAAAAAATGCCCTGGTGTGTTACAGGGAATTATGCTGTGGGTGCGTCAGCAAGATGCATTTCATGTAGCAGGAACCTTCTTTTGCAGTAAGGGAAATAGGCAGAAAATAAAACATGTTGAGGTGGCTTTTACTTTTCTTGAAACAACTGATTTATTCCAACCCTTGGACGCAGGAAATGTACAAAATTCGCATGATACGGCACACACCAGATCCTAGTTCTTGTTGATTGGGCAGGCCATTCCATTGGGTTGGGGGGGGGGGTTGACACCTGGTTTTGTCTGCCAGGCAGTGAGGGATTCGATGGCCGGGCTAATCAGCTCATGGGTCTATGGGAGGGGGGATGTATTCTTTTGTCCGTAAAGATGAGGTACAGTGAAGATCATTCGAGAATGCCAGCCCGCTCGGTCGGAGGATCAAAAAGACCAATCCCAGCAGAAAAAGGAAGATGGAGGTGTGTTAGAATGGGCAGCCTGCCCACCCCATGAAAAAAAGGTAACAACAATTGCAAAGGGAAGCTGGATAGGGTGATTTCCGCCCCCCCTTTTTTCGATCAAGGTGCAACATGCTTGTTTTGTTTCTGGTATCATACGTGCGCATTGTTTTCTTAAAAAACGTTTTTAGTATTTGGTTTTGATTCAGGAGACGGACTTTATCAAGACTTTTCCAACCTCAGTGAACCTGGATTCATATGCATATGACAACATATGTTGCAGTTATTATGAACATTTGAACAATTGCACCTCATGTGCCTTATTCTGCTTTGCTGATAAAACAATTAAAAAATGGTTAGAAGTGGGTCAGATGGGTATTTATATGTTCAACGAGCTCTGTATTATTGAAAGACAAGCGCAGGGTCGGAATGGCAGGATCAGAGTTCATGGTTTTGGGCTATTTTTTTAGTTTCTATTTCTATTTTGGAATAAGTGGGAATGGGCAAGTCTTCGATCATAAAATGGGGTGTACATTTAAAAAGGGGTTTTGTCATTGTTGTTTTATTGTAACAACCATATTGTCATCATGAAGCTGCACAGATGTGTTTCTACAATCACCCAGCATACACACAGTAGAACCCCGCACAGCGATCCCGCACAGACTAGAACCCCGCACACGATTGTCATGATCACCCTGCACAGGAACGAAATACGCCGGCACACGCCTTTCACAATCACCCCGTACACACACAAAAGGAGCCCGCACAGTCACCCCGCACAGAGACCCCGCACAGTTGTGCGGGGGTCTGGCCCTCCTGTGCGGGGTGTTTCATTAATGGCACAGAACCCTGAACAGTCACGCACAGAGTTAAAAACACCCCGCACGGCTCTGTTCCCCGGTTTGGCCCCGTATTGTGCGGGGTCCCGATTTAACCCCGCACAGACTGGAACCCCGCACACAGAACCCGACGTCTTTCATATCCACCCCGCACGGCACCCCCGTACAGAGAATAGGATACCCCGCACACTGTACGGGGCTATGTTTCATCTGTGCGGGGTCCCACAACGGGAAAGACGTCAGGTTCTGTGTGCGGGGTTCCAGTCTGTGCGGGGTTAAATCGGGACCCCGCACAATACGGGGCCAAACCGGGGAACAGAGCCGTGCGGGGTGTTTTTAACTCTGTGCGTGACTGTTCAGGGTTCTGTGCGGGGTTGCCAAAACACCCCGCACAGAGCGCGATTTCCCATAGTGTGGGAGGTGGTGGCGTGTGTGGAATCTTGTGTGGTATTTTCGAGAGGGACTTCGGCCGCCGCCGGTCCAGAAAGACTTAACATGCCTGTAAGGCATAGGCCAATGTAATCGATGCTAACTTGAAAATCTGCTGTTTCGGCTTGTTGTTTCGGTTGATGTCTTACAACAGTCGCATAATCGTGCATTAGTATCCAAGTGTTCGCCGATTGGAGACCCTGTGCTCTTTCTCAATTCCGCACCAGCAAACCTGCCCCGTGTTGCCAATGCTTTTCGAATGAAAATGGGGGAAGCTCCCAAGGTTTTCGTTTCCACTTGTTTTTTCATGGGTTTTCATTTGTTGCACAGTTTTCATGTATAAAGCTGAATCAATTTTCTCAGCACTCCGTGCTCAGTGAAAATGGACCAAATGCACAAACAAAAAAACTGTCGACAGACTGCAGAGATCACTGTAACTCCAAAATCTCGTTCTGGTGTGATTTTCAACACCAATGCAACGGAAGCTATCCAACAATCCACCCCCTATCAACGAGACACATTTTCAAGGCAGGCCCTTTTCGCACCAACGGAGGTCGCAACTCCTTGCTGTGAACGGCAACTCCAGAAGTTTCTCATCGCAGCTGCACGAACAAAACGACAAACAAAATCTAGATAAACCTGTCTGTTCTACTCCGAAAATATTCGTGTCGCCCCTGGTGATGTTCAGTATCCGCTGTGCGATGTTTGGCTGTGCGTTGCTGCGGACACAATGTGCGATGTTTTGGACCGCGCTGTGTGATCTATACTATCTTCCTTGACAACGATATCCAGTTTCCGTTTTCGTCGCAATTTCATGGACATCGCACAGTATGGGTTTTAGAATGACCAGTTGTACAACTCTCGTGACCAAAATCGCCTGATTTCGGACACGCAAAATCATTGTTCCAGTCATTGCATCAAAAGAGGACTTGAATCGATGTCTTTCGATTTGAAAATTTGGCAGCAATTTTTTCAAGTGTTTTCCAACACGTCTTTAAATTTGTATGATTTTTGGATTGTTTGGTATGTGTTTGTTAGGGGCCTAGATTTTTCCCCTCTTTTGCTGTGGGGGTTCCAAATCTAGCCTCATCTTTCACTCACTTCCTAAATCAAATTTCACTCAAAAACATGCCCACAGGGTCGTGGTTCTCTTAAATAAATTGGCGCACTTCAAAAATACCAAAAAAAATACCCAGCACGGCGGCAACAGACACGAATTACAGGCGAAAAATCAACGATTCAGACGATTCTTCGCCTGAATTAAGTCACGATTCGTCGATTACTCACAATTTACGCAGGCAATCGAAACGAAACTTTGATGGTGGCTGTGCAATGTTTTTACCATACTACAGTTAAAATTTCGAGGCGTTTCAGAAAGTGGTTGCCTAAAAATTGGGATAAAAAAATACTCTCTTATTGGCCACTTTTTGGTCACGAGAGTTGTACAACTGGTCGAATACGATCGTGAACGCAAGCCAGGAGCATCTGTTTCCCACTCATTGGTGACGGCGACGGAGGAAAAGCCTCACGGGCCCGTGATCGAGTATGGAGGAAAAATCCCACCATCCTGCAGGTCTCAAGATCACTGTCTCTGAAAAATGCGGAAGCAGGTGGCCAGCACAATATTGAAAGCAACATGGGACACAAGAAGGTCAACACGCGTGGAGACGCCATTGAAGAAGCCTGTGTCGGAACGGCACCACGGAGTTCTACAGTTGTGGACCTTCGAAGTACTGGAGTTGGCGGGAAGATCACGTGTCAGCACAACGAGTGTCGTTGCGAACTGGAGTCGGTGTTAGTATGTTCGATACACGAAGTCCCCGTCAGTGTCGTCTGATCCAGGTAGCGAGTCATCGTTGCTCGTGCTGGGCGTGCCAAACTCCGAGAGCAAAAAGAGATTGGTGGCGTTTCCTGATACGCCAAACAAAACAGAACAGAAAACAGATAGAAAAACAAAGATTACACTCACAGAACGTCAAACTAGCTCAAAGGAGGTGTTCTCAGTTGCTGTGTCGAGATAGACCCCCTCTTGGGATGGATTGGCTCGACATTAGGATGGGCAAGTTCGACTCCGAGATGCATCAACCGACATTGTGATGGGTCGGCTCGGCTCCGAGATGCATCAACTCGACGTTGTCATGGGTGAACTCCTCGAGATGGATTGGCTTGACTCAAAGATGGATCAGCTCGGCGTTGTGATAGGTCCACTCTCCAAGATGGATCTGCTCGACATCGCGATGGGAAAGCTCAACTACGAGGTGGATCAGCTCGATATTGTTCACTCTTCGATGTAGATTGGCTCGACAGTACTGGCGCGTGCTTGCAGTGTGGATTTTTTCAGGGGACACTCAAAAACGATTCATAACTCGTTTAATCATTTTTTCTTTGGCACGGTGGGATTTTCTTTGTCCAGGGAGTTTTCTTTTGGGTGGGTTTTTTGTTGTTCTTACCTTGTATTACTCTGGCATTATGGGGGGTGATGGCCTCTTTTTGCTGTATTTGATTGATTGATTGATTGATTAACTCGTAATTTTTTGTGATCGATTTCGATTTCTACAGCGAAGACTGACTGTACTTTTTGGATTGTAAACTTTGTTCACCTTTGTGAATACAACCAATACCAACACCTACAAAACAGCAAAACGAGGCCTACTTTCACAAGCACCTTCTTTTAAGGGGTGGAGCAGCACCCCTCTCTTCCAAAGAGTTTCCACATGTTAAGATACATAGAACTGGATGATCCACCCAAAACACTCAAATTGAGCGTTTTTTCCAGGGACTGTTGAAACCTTATCGGTCAGGAGAGTTATTGTTGCAACACAGTCTGACATAAAGCTGCGCAGCATTCGTGGATAAAATAAATGGCGAATCTCGACCAACTCACATGCTCTCCTTGTGCTGACTTTGTAAGGTAATGAATGTTATTCTCAAGATTCACTAGGTCAGGGCTGTGTGCTCACCAAACCAAAGAAGACAGTATCGCGCTAGGATTCTGAGTAGACCTGTCATGGAAATAGGCTATATTCAGCAATCTTTGCAGATTGGATACAAAAATGTAAATGGATAGTATCAGTAAACATGGATTTGTGCTATAGATATGCCCATCACTTAGTATTCGACACTGTGCTCACCCTTTGCTTTAGGATGCAAAAAACTTTTCTGGTTTAAGTAATGCAGATTTCATGGAAGCCCAATTTTAGCTTGCCGAATGAGGTCGACTGTGTGTAGCCGGGTGGATGAATGAAATGGGTCTCCCCAAAAAAGACCAATATAAAAAAGTATGTGTGTGTGTGTGAGACAAATATTGAGCAAATCGTTTTTTCAAACATTTAATGTTGAGTTCTACTATATTCTTTGGTCTTCCCAAATATCAATATCCTATCCCTCTCTGTTCCAACAAATAACTCCTATGATTTCATTTCCCTCACGAAATCACCACCGCCCCCTTCTCCAACTCTGCTCTACACGTCGCTTTTCATTTTTTTTGTTCCGATAATTTAGGACTTTCACTCCACTGATATCACCGGGATTCCGATTCCTGGAGTTTTTTTTTTTGCAAAGAAAACTAAATCTCAGCTTCCTCTACATCGGCTCAATTCATCCATCATTGAGCCAATAAAAAATTCCAAGTAGCTCGCTCCTTACTGCTGGGAAAAATGGATTTGAGTTCTGGACTAAATAGAAACACTGTTAGGGACCCCTTTCACCACAACAGATTCATCATCCGGGTTTGGGCACAGCCGGGTGTAAGGAAGCTTCCTCTCCGAAATTCTCAAAGGAGATTCGCCTTTTTCGTTTCGGTCCTTCATTTTTCCTTCCGCTTTTTCAAGATTGGTGCGAAATGTTGCAAATTCTTCCAGCACCACCTCATCGGAAAACCAATAAGGGATTTCTTGCCCCAGGTACTGCTCCCCAGGATGGTGAGTGGATAGAATTTTGCTGGTTGCAGACCACCTGAGGCGAAAGCATCGAAATTCGTTCAGGTGGAAATGAAAACACCAATCAATGAATGCCAAATTTTGAAGGATATTCTCATTTCGTTCAAATATATATCAACTCATGCATATATATATATATTCACAAGAGACTTTCTTTCTGGTTTATCTTTATCCAGGTGCAGTTTGTGGAGGGTCTCATAGGGGGTACTTATTTTGGGATGCATTTTTTCTCGTGAATTTAGGCTAAATCACCTCGTTATGGCCGGCCTTCTTTGGGCTAGTTTGCAAAAAATGTAAATGCAACATTCACTCCATATATTTTTATAAACCCCTATATATATATGAAACTCATATACAATTCGTGGGTGCATGGAGCCGTTCCTCAACCTGATTGCCTCCGGCAGAGGATTGACGGTATCCAAATAAACTTCTTCATCCAAAGGGACTCCTTTCTCCCCATTAGCTTTCTTCGAAAAAGGCATCCTCTGCACAGTCAGAGTCGGCTGGTTGAGAAAAAAATCCCCATATGCATACTGCCCAAAATCCACCGCCGCATGATGTCCAGACACCATCCAAAGAATCGTCGTCAAGATCCCGGTGAGGTCATATATGTTCTCCAGTCTCGGCCACATTTCGGATTCGCTGGCAAAACCAAATGCAACGATATCTGGGTGTCCGTTCAACTGGATTTCTTCCCACCAGGCCATCAGTTCTTTGTCTTCTGTAACATCCGGGGACCTCTTGTAGTATATGTTCAGGTATGAAAGCACCCATGTCTCTATGGCTGACCAAATGAGCAAGCCATCGGTGGCGTAAGGGTAATCCTCCAGAGTCAGACGGAGTTCACCGTCTTGAGTCTCTTTAGCCATTCCTCTTCTTTTCAGGTCTTCGGGCAGACCTTCGCTTGCGAAACGGAAATTCCTGGCGTAGGCCGCCGATGCAAGCTCCATGCAATACTTTCCTAAAATCGATCCATTCCACACCACCACATTCACAATCTTACAAAACTGATGTTTCTGTTTTTACAGCCAATATGCTGCCAAAGGATACGTTGGTTCATTAGCTACGATGCCCTTGAATGATATACCGTTGAAAAGAACAAAATTTAATTGTCAGACTTTCGAAAAAGCGAAATGAAATGCACCTGGATTGCTGGTTGCTTCCAGCACTCCTCCAGCGTTGATCAACATTTGCCTGGCAATGGCATTGATTCCGACCGTATCCTTAAAATGAGGAATTAGTAATCGATGCACCGGGTGCATCGCACTCAATTGCCTACGAGTGGCAATTGCAAACGGCTCCGCGTTTGCATGACATCGAGTGAAATGCGTGTAGAGCTGATGGAACGCACTGTCCGCTGCCAAAAAATGTGCCTTGGCCAGCGCCCAATCCGTGGCTGAACTCTTTTCTGGGGTGTATGTCTTGGATTCATTCGAAGTGTTGGTTAATTCGATCGCAACCGGCATCAGCGTCCCCGCATCCGTCAAATACAGAACGCACCTGGGTGCATACTGGACTGCCCTCCCCATGGCATTGATTTTTTTGAGAAACTTCATGTAGGTGTCGTGATAATCAATCATGAAGATCCGCCCGCCTTGACGCATTCTTTCTTTGAAGGTTTTCCCCTCCAGGGCTTCCCGGGTGACCTGTCTGCCAGTGATCTTGCACCCTTTTGGCATGGATTTCACGGCATGGATGGTGGAAGGATTCATCCCAGATACACGCTGTCTACCAAACTCTTGATCCGAATTCAATTTGCACACCCATGGAGCACCCCCCTCCCCCCCCTCATTGACATGCAGTTCCAAGCCGAAGGGGTTTGCACTCCCGTTCTGGTAAATCTTGTCGACATCCCGGATCGACTTGAATTTCAAGCCATTCTCTAACAGGAAGGATTTGACCTTGGCTGGCAATTCCTTTTTCGTTTTGGTGACCTCCTGCACGAAGTTTGCCAGTTTCTCTGGAGCGAAATCGTCATCCGCTGGAACGTAGATGGCGGCCAACGAACCACCCTCCACTCTTGCCTCACCACCCCCATTTCGACACATCCTCCGCCCGGTTCGCAATCTGCGGGGATACGGTAACTCCTGACTGCCCCCCACAACCTTCTTTATACCCCTGCCGTTCGCTGTATTTCCATTTCCTTGCCCAACGACATTGATGGACGTCTCTGGTGCTTGCCCGAGATCATTGTACACATCAAAGTCGTAGATTCTTTCGGGCAGCCGCCTTTCCCCCGTCCCTGACCCTCTCAACCCTCTGAGCTCATTTTCCCGCAGCTTTCTGAGCCCTTTCGGCGTGTCGAAGGGCAGGGTACCCCTCCCCCAGAAAAACACCCTCTCGCGCTGCCGTTCCTCCACCCACGAAAAACAAGGGAAAACTCTCCGCATCGACGATTCCCAACCTCGCTTTCCTTGCACTGTGATCGCTACCACATACACCGCCGCCTTCCCTTTGCACGTGACCACGATCGCCCCGGCTGCTCCGAATCCTTTCGGTACCGGCACATCGACCGTCGCAGTCATGCTTCCACCATCCCCACCCTTCCATTTCTTCTTGCCGGTCACGGCCACCGGTCTGGATCGGTTTCCGGTCTCAGAATCGACCAACGATATCGAGAATTTTTCGGGTGGATCCAGATTTCCCGTGCTGTCACGTTTCGGCTTCACAACCATGTTCACCTCCCCCACCCCGCCGCCGCCGCCGTTGAAAATAGACAGCCATGAGCATTCGTGTTTTAAAGCCGTGGATCTAGACCGCGATCGAGAACTCAGTTTTCGCGATTGCCATCGTCTACGAAAACACACCAGCCCCAAGACTCACATGTACGTACAGCATACTGTGCATTCCTTGCACACTTAACGCTTGTTTCTCTTTTCACCGATTCTCGAACGAACGCATCCAATCCAACCTGGTCGACGTCCGGGCTCCCCACAACCCCTGGGAGCTGAACCTTGATAGTGCGCTGGACAGTACAGCCCGACCATGCGGCTTTGGAATATTGGAACGGAAAATCAGTCGGCTGTCCATCTCTCCTCCTCTCCTGTGGTCTACTTTCCTACCCCCTTTCTCGATCAAAACCAACCCAGCGAGAAAACCAACAGCACCCTGTCATTGACCTTTCTCCAAGCCAGAGCGCCCTGTACATCGTGAAACAGTGTTCTAACGGTCACATCGTCGATGCGCCGATTTGTACGTAAAATTATACTTAGATGTGCGTTGCACATGTGAAACAAACAAACATCAATTACATTGTGTAGGAGAGATATTCTCCTATTACAATGATCAGTAAAAATCAAACGTGCGTTGCACATGTGCAATGGGGCTGGTGAAATTGTGAAATCGTTTTTTTCAAGTGTGATACTGGTCTGGTTGATATCTCTGGGTTCAATTCGCTGGGAATTTCTGTGCAATTTCTCTGGCCAGGGGGGCGGCAATGTCGCACTAAAATGGGGCGTGTTCATCCCTTTCAGGCAGCCAAGAAAAAGTATATGCTGTTGTTAGTGATTCTATTTTTTTTTGGGGGGGGGGCAGAAATGATAAAGAAACATATCTTCATTGTATCTTCATATGTGCACACACACACACACACACATACGTTTTTTGTTGAAAGTCAAGGTGAAAGCCACACCAAAAAAAAATCCATGCTGCACACAGCCAAAAACAAAGCTGCACTGATTACAGGAGCTATAATGTCAAAATACCCCAGAACACAATGTTCAGGGGACCTTATTTCCGGAGTTTTCCTAACCCCAGATTACCCAGCACGAATGCACTGGCCATTCTTACCTGGCTCATGACAAAAACGCACAATCCTTCGTATTTTTCTTTTCTTTTTTTTTATCAGCAGCATCTCATTAATAATAGCCCCTATAACCCCCCAATGATAAAAACTCCAATCTGGCTGCACCAAATGCACATAAGAAAGAGAGAAAAAAGACCCAGACAGACAGAGTGAAAACCAAAAAGCCTATAAACAAGCCAAGAGATGACTCATGGATGGATTTCCCTCCCTCTATCTCTCTCTCTCTCTCTTTCTATTTTATTCACCAGCCCGAAAAAAAAAATAATGCTTTTCTTTCTTTCTTTTCTACCAATCTTTTCTATTTTTCTTTGCCAGAAATAGAGAAAGCGTCGTAAAATTCGATAAAAATAAAAGGCCCTCCGTGCAACCCCCTTTTTTTTGAATTCCTGCCATTTTCTTCAGTTTTTTTTTTTCTTTTTTTCCAAATGACTTTTTCCCAACTCCACAATCTTGATCCCTTTTAACACACTTCGACCGACTCTGTTCTTTTTACGACACCAAGCACCCCCCTGGTATTTTCTTTTTTTTAAAGAAAATCCATTTTTCTTTCTTTTTTTTTTTTCAGAGGCTTGGAAATTATGCATGACAAATTCACTGGGATACTCCTTTTCTTTTTTTTTATCTCACTTTTTTTTTTCTTTTTCTTTTTTTTTTTTTTCTTCCTTAGCCTGGCGTCGATGTGGAGCCATCACAGTATACAAAATCCTAAACTTTTTTGCCGGCCTTGTTGCAGGTCCGCCTTTATATAACAGTATTTCCTTACTGAGTCATTTTTGAAAAAACACCCAGCAGGAGCCCCCGAAAATGGGAGGGCATGATTCAATCCCTCAGCCCTGACAGTTACTGCCAACAATTTCTTTTCTGTTTATATATATATATATATTCTTTTTCTTTTTCTTCTTGTGTCTGCGACGATTCCTTTCAAGAAACAAAACCGCCCAACAGAGCCCTGCAGGAAATAAACGCACCAAGGCCAGTGCACCTACATTGATATACATGCAAAAAGAAAAACACACCATCCTGCAAAACTTGACAAAAATGAATAAAAAGAGAAGAAAAGAAAAAAGAAAAAAAACCAAAACACTACGTTGACTGTAACAACTCTCCTTGCCTCTTTTTTTGGGGTGTTAAATTGTTTTTTTCGCTGCGGTCCTGCTTGTTTCAGGGAGGGAAACCCGCACCATGCCCTCCAACAATCAGCAAAATCACTGAAACAGCAAAATCACTGACATGCTGAAATCAATGAAACGCTGAAACCCCCTCCCTTTCCCCCCCCCCCCTCCTCCCGAATTCCTGATTGATTTTGTTCATCCCCTCAAAGCCTGGGGGTCACACTGCCACCACCACCAACTCCAACGACGGTTTTCGTTTCCCACACTCTGCGTGCGCTCTTGTCCACATCTTCCTCCAGCACTTTTTGAAACTGGACTGCCAGATGCAGCTCGATCTGCCGCTGCCACAATTGCCTCAACACAATCATCTGCTCACACAGCTCATGGGATTCACGCTCCTCCGTTACTACCCTCAGCATCGGCTCGAGGGCTTCTTGCAGTTGGGCGATCGCCCGCACGGTGGTGTGTCCGAAAGGCTTTTTCATGGCCTGGAGGTTCTTCAGAAGGGGGACGATTTCTGTTATGCACCTGGATGGCCAGCAGTATGATTCGAGAGAGATTACCATCGTAAGGAAGCTTCTGACAGTCATGCAACGGTGTTTTTTTTGTGTGTGACCGCAGTGTTTCAAAAAGATAAAAAAATAAAAAATAAAATAAAAAAATACAGAATATGATGTAAATATCTTTGTTTGCTCATTTCATGATATACGAATACAGAAACAGGACTCGGGAATCATGAGCAATTTCGAAATACTACAACTCGTTTGGCAGATTTTGGCACAGGCCCTAGCGCTATCTTGTTTGGGTGGGGGAGGGGGGGGAGGGGGTTGATGAGTTGCCATTGACTGAAAGGTTTGAAAAACTCATATCATAATTACACACGAAGCCTAGCTAAAAATAGCAAGCACAATTAACAGATCCAACTTGCAGGAATCGGAAGGATACGGAAATGCCGCCCAGCATCAACCATTCACATCATCAACCCCCACCCCCCCTCCAAAAAGCAAAAAGGTCTGGATAGGCGTCTGACGAACGCAGCCAGCGCTCCTAGCCGACTCACCGTTTCAAGCGTTCGCACTGCTCCAGGTTGCACTGCTCAAGAGCGCACTCTATGTCCGACGCAAGAGCGACCGCACGCGCAAGGTCCTCCATTTTCTCAAAACACCTCTAAAACACCCCACAGCAAAAACCTTCAAATTGTTGCAGAGAAACACAACACCACGCACGTCGTCACAGCCCTCCGAAACCGGGTCGCTTGACATATCGCGAAACATACGGTTACTACCCCGACATACGCTTAGAAGAAGAGAGAAAGGGAAAAACGGGGCGACACCTGTTCAGTTCGGGAGACGGGCTGAGGCACCACCGAGCGACGCGCAGCCACAGAGCAAGTCGCGGCGGACCGTCCTTCGACCTCTACCACCCACAATCTCTCCACCGGCAACTCTGCACCGCACGGGGGCAATATTATTGCACCCTGCTTAGTCACTGGAAGGGAACATCGTAGAAGGATTTGACTACGTCACTGTGGCGGTGATCTTTTTCTGGTGCTGGGTAGATTCTTTATCGCGTGAAAAACACGAAAACACACGAGAGGGGTGGAAAAACAGCCAGCCACCAGCTGCGGGAGCGCAACGCTGGTAGATAACCGTGAAAAGCCTTTCGGAGCTGGTTGGCACTTGGCGAAGTAAATATAGTTTTGTCTGTTCTACTGATCTGGACTGGCGATGTTCCCCCCACTTGTACGAAATGGCGGCTTCTTCACGTGTCAAGGATCGTACTTGCACAAGACTGACACGATTTTTGACGTTTGGTGCGCCAGCACCGCCAGCCCACGTCGCTTTTATATAGCTCTTTTTTTTTCTTGTGTAGATCAAATTTTTTTTTTTTTTGGATCACCATCGCATTACATTTCGAAGAGAAAGTCTGCAAGTTTTTTTGCTGATTGCAAAAAGTTTCCTTTTCTGTGGAGGTTTGCTTTTTCCCAGATTCTGTGTGTTTCTTCTGACTTTTTCGAGATATATTTTCCTATTTTCGGTAGAAAGTAAATTTATATTCTTACTGGCGACCATATTTTGAGAGAAAAAACATCGGGTGGGAGGGTCTGCTTGACACCGAAGCGGATGGTGCATGTCAGAAAACCAGGAAAACGTTGGAAGGGAAAAAGAAATATCAAATCAAATCATGATCACACACGAAGAAGCTGCTCGTCTTCTATTGCGGAAAAAAAGTCGAGAAATAATATAAAAAGAAATATTATCTGTAGCCCTTGCCTTTTGTTCAGGTGCAATTCAAAACCACATTCACCCCTCTGCCCAGCGGTACCCAGAATATAACCCACAGTCAGACACAAAAATTCCTTGGTTGAAATAAAGAGGGGTGAAAAAGGATGGCAGAAACTTGCCAACCTTGAACCCTTCATTCATGCACTTTTCACAGCTCCACACATGATAATCTTACAATTGGAAGAGTCCCATGCAATCTATATTGTGTGTATCTGTGTTTGCCCCTATTCTTCCAAACTCCTTTTCACAGGGTTGTCTATGTATGCCACCCTCCCCAAACTTTTCCCTTCTAAACTATCCCGGAACAAAAACCAAGAAAAAGAATCGTCGACAAAAACAAAAATCAAATTTTTGTGGGAAACCCTCGCAAAAAACCTTTGCGATTTGATCAAAGCTTATCTCATCTTCATTCTATTTTGGGCAACCTATGGCTTGTGCGAATGTCAAGTCTCCACCCCTTTTTGTCAAAAAAAAGAAAAAAGAAAAAAATAATAACTGATCTACACAGAAAGGCAAAAAAGGAGGCATTCCTCAAGGAATCGAAGAAAAACAATTCCGGGCATGCTTTCAATCGGAACACTTTTCCCAAAAACTTCCAGATGAAGGGGGAAAAAAGCCAATTCTTGTTAACACAAAATGAAAAAAAAGAGAGAACTAGATGTACATTTTTCCCTGTCTTGGATGCCCCACACATTCCTTCCAATTATCAGAAAAAAAAACAAAAAACATAAATATTTTTTTCTTGGAAAAATTCACCAATATTTTTCCTTTCTTTTGAATTATCTGCCGGCAACCACTCACGGAACACAAATTCAATTTTTCGTTCCAATTCAACCCTATTCGCTGAGAAATGCCAGCCCAATCTCTCAAACTCTTTTTCTTTTTTTCTTTTTCTCGAAAGTCTCGTTTTTTTTTTTCCACCACAAAGTCAGCAGCCCTTATGACAAAAACTCTGCTTCACAAATAGTACCTCCTCCAAACCCTATACATCCATCGACCCCCCAAAAAGTCGGAACGATCTATTTCTACAATGAAGAATTTGAAAAAAAAAATAACCCTCCTGCTTTTCTGCTTCTACCGAGTGGTAGTGGTCCTTATAGAAAGTGATTGAAAAAATTGACCCAAGTAAAAAAAAGAAGAAAAAAAAAACCAAACAAAACAAAACACCACCCCTCTTTTTTTTCAACCCGTCATGGCTCTCAATGAGAGAGAGGGGAAAAAAAAAGAATCGACATTGAAAAAAAACAAGAGGAAAAAAAAAGAAAGAAAACACTGTCGCTTTTTCAATCTTAATTACTAATACATATGTGTGCACATGCAACACAAAACAAGATTAGTCATATTCTCGTAGTCTGCTGATAATGCACAATTCTCTTTTTTCCCCCTTTTTTTTTTTTTTTTGGAAGCCCACTGAAGCTTCTTTTTCTTGCAGCGAACTAAAAATTTGAAAAAAAAAAATATTCATATATCTCTCACAGAAAAAAAAAAATTAAAAAAAATTCTGTGCGATTTTGAAGATAGATATTTTCACAGATGGAGAATATCAAAAAACTTTTTTTTTGTTTTTTCTTCTCCACACTCCTCCGACAGCTGTCTATCATTTATGAGTCTAATTATTTTTTTATTTTTGTTGTTTCTTCTTGATAAATTCTCTTCCTATCCACCCCCTGTTTTCGATTGTGTTTTTTTTCTCCCCACTTATTTTCTTTGGGGGTCAATCGAATTCTAAAAAGAGTTTTGACAATCTTCTATGCCCCTCCCCCCTCCCCACTATATATTTCTTTGGCAAAAAGATTCCTCACACTTGCAGTAAATCTTTTTTTCGTCTTGAAAAGAAAAAAAGGAAAAAAAAAATAGATCTCCCTCCTCTTCCCCTTCTTTTTTGTTTTTTTTTTTTTCAAATTCATATCCTTTTTTTTTTGTTTTTTTCAAGTCACATTATAAAAAGTTAATTCTCGTTTTTATCAAACCAAAACACAAATACACCGAATGTGCAGTTGCGTCGTATCTTCTTTTGTATTTTTTTTTATATATATTTTTTTCTATTTCAGTTTTGTGAAGTCTATTCAACACCCCCCCCCCCCAAACACACACCCTCCTCCAACAACCCAGAGAAATTTTTTCAGTATTTCATTTTCGACCCAAAACTTCCCTCCCTAAAAACCAAATTCTGTATTTTTTTCTCCTCCTCATTCTCCCTCTTCCCTGTTTTTTTTTTTGTTTTTTTTATAACTTTTCCACTTCTTCCCCCTTCTTTTTTTTTATACTTATCCATTTTTTTCCCCCATTTTTTCCCCCCTTTCACACAAATAACATTCTCTCTCTATCCCCTTCCCCAACCCAACCCCACCCCCGCAAAAAAAAAAACCAAAAAAAATGAAAGGAGAAAAGCATTGTTCCAATAGTTTTTTTTTCCTTTGGTTTATACGTTGCAGTTTATGATTGAAAAAGTTGAAAAAAAAAAAAAAAAAGATTTGAAAAAAACCCCAAAAAAAACAAGCCTTTATCAAAAACAAGCCGACCTATTCAGTCCAAGTTTTTGGCAAATGGCCTCCGAATGCCCATTGCAAAATTTGACAACCTCTCAGGTCTGAGTCTGACATAGGGACTTTTTCTCTCCTTTTTGTTACGCCGATTTCTTTGCTCGCCAGCGACACCTTCTGCCATGAAGGCTCCTCCTCCTCCACCCCTAAAAATCACCCAAAAAGTTTAAAATAATAAATAATAAGAAAAACAATACAGAAAGACTAAAGGAAATATGACTTGCAGATATGTATGTGGATGGTTTCAATTGCCCGTCACAAAAAAAAAAACAAAAAAAAAGTTCAACCGAATCAGATGTGGAGAAACGGCTTTTTCGTTTTAAAGAAAAAACATGCAAAATATGTTGGTTTGATCACCTTTTTCGACAAATCTTCTTTTCTTCTTGCTTCTCTCTGTATCTTCCTCTATTTCATTTTTTTCAGTCAGACATGTGGTGTCCTGCAGAAAATCGACAGACAGCTCCCTTTTCAAGCCAGTCCTTTTTTTTTCGGCTTTGTTACTCTCCTTTTTTCCTTTCCTCGTTTGCTCCCCTTCTTTCCCTTTCAAATTCTTTCCGGCTTCCTTTCCTTTTTTCTTCCCCCCCCTCGGTTTCTGCGATTTGATTTCTGGGGAAAAAAAAGACGAAAACAGGTCATTTTTTAAATGAACATTTTTCTTACTTTTCTTTCGAGACGACCTTTATCGAAGTATCAGTTTTGGTTTTTCAAAGGGAAAAAAAAGGGAAAAAAAATAAAAAATTATGCGGGATTGTTTGAAATACAATTCGTGGGAATGGCTGCGCTCAGAAAATTTTTACCACAAAGTTTGAAAAATCAAACAAGCTAACTGATTTGATTTTTTTACAATTCAAGTTGAGAAGATTTTTGAAAAGATAAATTTCCATATCGGTATGATGGAAACACATACACACCCTTTCCCTTCTGATCGTTTCTCCCAATTCCCAAGCTTTGACAATAAAAAAGAGCTTTCAGTTTTTTTTTATCTCGACACACTGATGTTCCCAGCGTTCGTTTTTTAAAGACAAAAACAGGGGGGGGGGAGAAAAAAATTCAGCACCGCAACGATGACTCCTTTTTTTTTCTCCTGTACCTTTGGCTGTTGAGATATTCGGCTTTGCGTCGCTGGGCAAATTATTAGGCAACATTGTTTTATCAAAAATCAACAAATCGTTGGATTCATCCAGGGAATGGCTGCCTTCTGTTTCGAACAGACCTCGATCATCCGCCTAGAAAACCAGAGATAACAAATTACATCCACAGCAAAAGAAACAAATGTTGCAAAGACATTCGAGTGTGAAAAATAGGGAAAATGTATTACCTTTTTAGATACCCAATAATTCCAAATTTATTCCGGCCAGATTTTTGTATTTCTACAATATCTTTTTTTTTTTTTTTTCTGACGCCTCCAAATGAAAAATTGAAAAAACAAAAGAGAGGGGGAGAGAATGAACATGCGAAATTAAAAATGGGAGAAAATAAATAAATAAATAAATAAATAAATAAATAAATAAATAAATAAATAAATAAATAAATAAATAAATAAACAAGTTTCCAGTAACAATGTCGGGAAAGATTTTTTCTTTTTTCTTTTTCATGACACACCAATTGATTGCTCGTCATTCCCTCTAAGAAGGAACCAAAAGTGAAAGATTCTGTGCATGAATCGGTACCCCTGGGACTTCCAGTACAACCTTTTTGTACCGCCGTACCATCCCATCCCAATGTACCGCTGGATTGCACTGGAATTAACTGTTGGTTGGTGGAGACCGGAATGTAATTTGGAGAAAATTCCATAGAGCCTATTTTTTAGAGAAAACAAAACCAGGCAATTCAGACATAAGGCAATTCAAGCACCTAAAACGAAAAAGAGCACCCGCCAGAAACACATATTTTTTTTCAAAAGATTTTCGTTCTCTTTAATCGATCCTCTGAAAAACTGATTGGTATTTTTTGTTTCAAACATTTCTGGGGTGAGGTGGGGTGGAGGAGGGGTTCGGAGAACCACAATAAATATGAACGTTACTTTTTCTTAAGGTAGGGAGGAAAAAAAAGCAAAATAAAACACTGCAGCAATTCCTATTGATTGGAGATTAAAAGCAAAATAAATTGAAAGGAAAGAAAAATTGGAGATTAAAAGCAAACTAATTGAAGGAAACAAAAAGAAGGTTTGGCACAGGGGTTTTCTTCGCAAGTCAAATTCCCTACCTGTTGAACCAATGTTTGTGTTCGGCAACAGCAGCGGAGAAAACAACGAATCGTATTCTAAAGAAGAGGGGTCCATCGACCTTCTTTGTCTGAGCGGCGATTGGCCCATCGAATTCCCCTTTTAAGAAAAAAAAATATATGAAAAAAACACTTTGATCGGAAATGGTAATTAACTTTTTTCAAGAAACTTTCCATTCATGGAGAAAAGAAGTTGCTTTCGGAGAAAAAAAAGAGAAAAATATCGAAAACGTTTTTGCGTGATGCATCCAGTTTTCTTTGAATGCATACACAATCTGATGCAAAAACGTATACACTAACAAAAATTTTAATACACTGATAATAATTTTCAGTAATAACAAGTAATGTAGTAAAAAGGAAACTTAAGAGAAAAAATAAAAATAAACAAACGAAGACTACTTGTCTGGAAATATGATCGGAATAAAAAAAAAGGAGGGATGGGAAAAAAAAACATTGAATGGCCAAATCTATTTCAGAAAAAAAAGGAAAAGGAAAGGAACTCACCAATGGACAGCGATACATGATTTTCTGGTTTGGAAAAGAATTCGACATTGGATCAATTGATTCTCCTCCACCGGATCTTTGCAATTGAAAGTCTAGATGTTGAAATGCCTGAATGTCAAACCACCACAAGAAAGAAAATACGATTAAAAAAAAAAAAAAGCAAAACTACGGATGGTTGAACTGCTTCTTCAAGCATCCGGATGGAAAATATTCAATCAGAAAAGAAGAAAGAAAAACAGAAAAAAACCCCAGAAAACTGCTCATCGAAAGCAAAAACCAGGTGAAAAATTCAAAAAGGCAGGAAGCGGTGGATTGACAGAGAGGGAGGTGATGGGTGTGGGAAGATGGCAACCGATTTTTATTTTATTTTCTTTTATTTTTTATTTTATTTTCTTTTATTTTTTATTTTATTTTCTTTTATTTTTTATTTTATTTTATTTTTGAAAACAAGAAACCTACATCGATTTGAGTCTGATTCCACATTGCACAGCCTTTCCTCTGGTACCAAAGGTTTTCCTGGAATGCAAAAGAAATCCAACTTTTTGTCATTACACAACTCAATACATCTGTTTTTTATTTTTCCCTGGAAACAAGATTTTTTTTTAAATTAACATCCACAACATCACGACCATGTATATATGTATATATATGCATTTTCTTTAAAATATTTATTTTTCAAGGAAAGGAAGAAAAACAAAAGTAACCAGCAAAAAAAATGCGTTATATTTTTCCCAAAGACACTAGTTTGCTTGGTTGTCGTCGTCGCCGACGACACAACCCCAAAGGCAATGAGCACCGGTTTCAAATTACACCACCATCTAAGGAAGAAAAAAAATAAAACCCAAACGAAACTACCAGCAGTAACAAAAAATACTCGACCCAATAACGTAAACGCAATGCCACCCCTTGCCCACCTACCGAGCCTTTCGGCTGAGAAAAACTCCACCCCTCGTCCAGCCTATCGACAGAACGAGCGTCGAATTCTGTCGCTCCTCCTCGCAGATATCGAAATTGACCTCTATCCAAATAACCTTCCGCCATCCAAGCCACGACCCGGTTTTTTTTGTTCTCTTGATAATATTTCGATCGAACAGATTATTATCGTTGGCTTTTTTTTTGCTTCTTTTTCCTCCGCTTCCTCGTTCTTTTTTTGTTTGTCGAATAAAATTTGATAAGCGCTTTCCTTGCTGTGTTTTTTTTTTGGGGTGTGAGTTGCGTGCGTGTGCATGGAAAATAGGCACTACGAAAACGTACTAATTCACTGTGGAATCGCAGTGAGCAAACACACTAAGAATTGGGAAGAATATATATGCATGGATGAGGAAGCATATGTATGCAAACACACATACATGACACGCTCACAGCACCCACGTGCCAAAAACCTCCTGGAGAACTGTGAACGATGTTTCTCTTTTATTTTTTTTCTTTGAACTATGAACGATGTTTTTCTTTTAACCGATCAATGATTACATGTTGCCTGAGGAGCCACTCTGATGTTTTTCTTTTATGTCTGTGCCGTCTACACATCAATCATTAATCCCCTTCCACCATCAACGTTGCAAACAAACAAACATCGATTACATTGTGTAGGAGAGATATTCTCCTATTACAATGATCAGTAAAAATCAAATGTGACCATGTGTTTGCAAACAAACTGTTGGGCTGATGATCTTATAGCTTCATTCGCGCTACCACAAACAAACAAACATCAAAGTGCATTGCACCCACTCCGTTGCTGAAACCGAAATCCTCATCCCATCCAAGGGAAAACACGATTTGATTTATTGGAGTTGGCGGCTTGCAATTTTGTGCAAGTAAAAGAGGGAAAGTGGAACCAAACGATCAATCAATCAATGATTACATGTTGCCTGAGGAGCCACTCCGTTATCAACTTGACTTGACTTCGCAAGAAGCCGACCCAAGGCCTAGAAACAAACACAGAAACAGAAACGAAAGGGCTACACAACATATCCATTTTTTCTTAAGAGATTTGGGCTAGATCACCTCGGTTGGTGGTGGCCTTTACCAAGCAAGTTTTGTGAAATTAAACATTCACTCATTCACACAAAGGGTTCAACATCACCAGGGACAAAAATCAAAAGCAAAAAGTTGATTACAGGGACTCAAATTCTTCTTAAAAAAAAACCAAACAAACGCGCATGCCACAAGAAAGTAAAATCTATATGTGCGGGATGAAAGCCAAGCAAAACAATTGCATAAAAGAGGAAGTGCTAATTCTGCTCCAAACTAGCTTCATCTGTTATCCATTTCGGAGGCCACCAGCCTGGAACTTGAGGTTCGATTTCCGACAAAGATGAATCGGTCAGCAGGTGACCAGCACCTCCTACAAAAACACACCATAGGTGAATAACCCCCCAAGAATATACGTAGTTCTATTTTCCGGGGGGAGGGGTATACGTAACGCAACGCAATGTTTTGTAACGAGTTGCCTGTTGAGCTAAGTCTGTATGAGTTTCATTCACCTTTCTTCACCAGGCCTATCCAACAACAGAAAAGTTCATTTATCTTTTTGCCTGTCAAGGGTTCTCGATCGAGAATCCTCATGAGCAAAAAAAGGGAGAGTTCTGCGCTGGTGTTGTAATGCGATTGCCCAACAGATGCACAGGATAACTACTGTCATGCTGTTACCAGAAATTGCTTGCACGGTGGGCTCCAAGCGTAAAAACACCAGTGCATAATTCCTTTCCACAGCCCTTACTTCCCCGATGGATTTTCCCCCTGGCTCCAGGATAACAGCCTCACCAACACCTTCACACAAACATAAAAAGCCATATGCTTGCGTTAGATTTTCTAAGAAAGCCTGAAAAACTAGATACAAACCTAAATCTAAATTTGAATTTAAAATATATTCGCCCCCCAGTTCATTTTCTATTTTTTTGTTTGTTTTTCTCCAGGGGGGCAGGATAGATGGAGTTTATCCATTTGCTAAAGTATGGAAATCAATAAAAATATCACGGGGACTCTTGGTAACGAAATACGTTTCAAGGACCAGCAGTGGAGATATCCCCCATAATCGTTTCAACCCTGAAAAACTGGCGAAGCAAAAATATGTTTCACCATTGAAGAAACAGCCTGCATGTCTGTCTTTGGTGTGTCTGTCCTCTGTTTAAAACTCACACTAAATTTTAAACAGAAATTCGGATCGAGGTCACCAGGAGTTTCGCACACATTTTCCGCTAAGAGGTTGCACACCTGTGAGTCCGCTCAAGATTTTTGCAGGCATCAGCCGTTTCCTGATGCGCCCTTGGAAGTGCGTCCGAGCGGTGAGTTCTTGTCCGACATAGCAGCCTTTCGTGAAACTCACCCCATTCAAAACATCCATGTTGTGCTCCAAAGGTAGCGCACCCCCTGAAAAAAAAATCACACATCCACCCCATGAGCCCCACCCAGCACCAAAAAGATGTGCGAAAAGCCAAGAAACATGGCCTTTCACTCGCTCGATTCTTGAGTCGGCTCACCGGAGGGTATTTCAATCGGTCCCTCCCCCACCCCATGTCTGACTCGCCAATACTTGTAATCGGAAGGCGTTCCTTCTTTCATTTCGTTTTCGTTGGTGACATAGAGACTGCTCCACTCTAAGTCTGACTTCTGCTGAACTCCAGGGTTCCAGGTGCTGGGCCTGATGAAGCGTGCACCGAGACTTGGTAGTCTGGGATCGATGGGCAGCCCCTCTGAGAGAACATTCACCCCACATCACTTGGTGGATCTACCCCTTTTTTTTTCCTTTTCGTTCCGAATTATTTTACAACGGGTTATAAAAAACGGGTTATGCTTTGCATGAAACCTTGTGGATATCCACTGTTATTCACCACCCACCCAGCACAGAACTTGCTGGACGAAACAGAAGAACACCATCTTGATCGGGGGGGGGGGGGGTTCATATGTTTTTCAGGCGGGGATGCATTCAGCATACCACCATCTTGCTAGTTTACATCCAGCCCCACAAAGAAAACAGGGTTGTGATGACTGCCCCCCCTGCAACTCGTCAGACTCGTGTGGCAAAGCAGCTATGTCTGACAGTGTGCCTACCTGGATTCCCGAAATTCTCCCCAAACAGAGCCCACACTTTGAAATCATCCGAGACGTCCTGCACGTCCACAACCGCCCGAAGCCGATACCTGCAACACACACCACCAGACAATCTCATTTCTTCCAGCACAATCAAATAAAAAAGTATAATAACAGCATATCATGAACTTAATTCTGTTCTTGAATATCGGCACTTCTTGAAAAAACGGCCGAAATTCACAGCCCTGCTTGACGCACCGATTATCATGCTCAACACTTGCAAAAGTTGTTTTTGTTCCTTTCACACTCACCAGACCAACATTTTTTGAAGCTCCGCCATACATTCTTTCCCCACTTCCATGAAAACAGATAATTCGTCGCCGGCTGAACAACACGCATGCAAAAGATGAGAAAATGGCCCCACCACCAACATGTGGAAACCAAATATATACGATTTTTCACAGCAACGTTTTTTTTTTGTCAAACCTCAGTTGCTAGAACAAGAAGAGATTATTTGCGATGGAGTTTTCCTGACACCTTTTCTGTTCGAAGGATGTAATATGACGTCGTATTGAACTCGACCCTTGGGGTTCAATTTGGCAGCGTATAATGGTTTTGGATCTGCACCCATCAACACAAACGTTTTTTTTGTTTTTTTTTCGGGTTTTTTTCTCAACTCTCTTCCCAGTGACATTTTTGTTTTCAAGCCAACATGTTTCTTAATACAGGATATTCCCAATGCTTCATTTTCTTGGCTCGACAAAAACCCTGAAATTACATTTGCAATCGAACCTTGCCTTCCACTGTTTGTATTAACGAAAATACACAAAAAAAAGCAGTCTGTAAAAAAAAATAAAAATCAAATAATGTTTCGACATTGGTTGATTTTGGAAAGAGCGCCGACCTTCTGTGTCAATGAGCCAGACATCGTTGCTTAGCAACCCCTGCCCCAGACGTTAAATTTCAGCTGTTCATTTACAAAACACAACCATGCATTTGAAAACACAACCATGCATAAGAAACTGAAATGAAGCATTCAATGAGAAAACACACAAAGAAAAAACTGGGCATTTTTCTACTGCCCCGGTTATTTCCAGGCATTTTTACCTCGATTGGCACCAGGAATCGAAAGAGATCACAAAAATTTCCACACAATGGACCGAGCAGACGTTCTCTATGTCAGTCAGACGTCTTTTTCCGGCATCAACTCAAGATTAAGGATTTTCCTTTCGCAAAAAAGTACCTGTAAATAAGAGAAAATGTCTCGTCCAGCGAGCCGCAGCACCCCTCGACTTTCCTCCAGACAGGCATACTGGGGTGCGGTCTTGGTGCGTTTTTTCTCATGTGGAGACAGCGTGCCGTCGCTCGGGAAACCGCTGGAAGCATACGATTGGAATTCCCATTTGCGAAAGGGTGCCAGCAATGCCCTGCGGACACTTCTTCTCAACATGCAATTTTCCCCAAGTCGAGAAGGGACCCAAAATGTGCATGCAGAAACAGATCGATTTGGGATGTCGGTGTTACGTCTTCTTCAGCGATTTCGTAATCGGTTGATTGAGTGGTGGAGGGCGGAGGATTTGGGTGGGGTTTTCAAAAGAACGCAAAAGAAGAGAAAAACCACAAGGAAACAACCAAGGAAACCTGCAAGGAAATCATGAGTGGTGGATTGGGTGCAGCACTGTGGACGAGGTCGGCCCAGAGCGACAGCTTTTTTCCAAGCGAGTTTCAGATGCATTCATTCACACCAGAATCACCTACCCGAAGCAATTCCCCAATCCAACCAAAACGCAGCCCAGGAAACTTGCGCTCTTCAAGACTCTTGAAAAAAAAAAAAAAAAAATTCTTGGTGGAAAATTCTCA
Source organism: Bryopsis sp. KO-2023 (assembly GCA_030272585.1). Lineage (NCBI taxonomy): Eukaryota > Viridiplantae > Chlorophyta > Ulvophyceae > Bryopsidales > Bryopsidaceae > Bryopsis > Bryopsis sp. KO-2023. The sequence continues at coordinate 1,996,070 of BSYQ01000005.1, forward strand.
TGGAGGGACGAATATCCATGAAGGGGCGTGCGCAGAATCGTATCGCAGCACCAGAAATTCGTTCAACACGTTTTGTTGGTGAAGGTCGAAACTCGTTGGACCAGTCCCATCGCTTGCTTCGCTAGAAAACCAACAACCCAGGCGCCGTGGCCCCGAAAATCGCAGCACCAATTTGAGTTCATTGCTGAAGAAAGTCGACGAAAGCAACACCTTCCCCCAGATCCATCGATCGATCTGAAAAACCCCGCCGCCGCTGCGGATCGAATTTTCAATGTGAGTGCATGCCACGGGGGAGGAGGCGATCTTTCTTCCAACAGAGAGCGCCACGGCAAAAAAGAGTTCCTGGAGTTTCTTTTGAAACGAACCCGCAGCCAGTAGAGATTGGAGTGGTCGGACTAGTTGCTTTTTTGATCACCGTTTTATGTGCTGCGAGTAGAAAAAAAACGATCGTGAATGCGATGTGGAATTTTACAGAACCTAACCCCGATTTCGCTCGCTGGTGGTTGGTTTCGGGATTTACTCGTGTAAAACAAACATTGATTAACGATCGTTTTGAAATTCTGTTTCAGGATGAAGAGGCTCTTCGCTTGTTTTTTCGTTTTGGCAACTTTCTCGGTAATATTTGATGTTCTTGCTGCTCTTTTTTGACCATTTTTTTTTGTTTCTATCAAAGCATTGTCTTTGGGGAATTCACAAAAATTTGTGTAATAAAAATTTGACTGCTAAGATGGCGTTTTTTTTTGTTTTTTTTTCCTGGATTGCATCACATTTTTTTGTTTTTCTTTTGAACGATGAAAAGATATGGAGAAATTTTACCTTGTTTTTATTGGTTCAGAATCGATGGATGATTTTTGTGTGGAAAAGTCAATCCTGTCTTTCGATCTTGTTTTTGGGCTTCAGGTAGTCCCATCAGCCGCCAGATCACTTTTTCAAAAAGGTAATGATTTGGATTTATGCTTTTTGAGTGAATCTGGATTCCTGTTTTTTCCTTTTTTTTTTCACTCGGACCGAGCGTCAAGATCTTTTTTTTTATGTGCTGTAGAAGTAGACGAAAAATGTGGAAATTATGCATCCTGTCCGACCGATTGGACTTGCAAGCCAGTCCAAGTGAATTCTTGCCGAACAAGTACGTGGTGATTTCTTCGAGTGGAGCGGGTTTTTCTAAAAGAAAATTCTTGCCCATTTTTGAGGTTTTTGTGAATGCATTTCCAGCTGAAGTCGTCATGAATCTAATGAAGGAATCGTTACTTTCTTTCCAAAATTGCGGCTCATTCTCGTTTCTGTTTTTCGGTTTTGTTTTCCCTTGAAACCTCACAAAAATTATTTCTTCAAGGCATGGTTTGCACTCCGACTTGCGTTGCTGATGAACAAGCCGATTTGGGTAAATGATTCTTATTTGAATGCTGTCGGGTCGTCATTTTTTTGTTCCTGTATAAAAATAAAAATAAAAATAAATCAAAAGGGTTGATTTGAAGGATCCTCCGAAATACCATGCAGTGGTGGAATTTGCTTTTCCTTGTTTTGAGAAAATAACAGTTGATGATGAATTTAAACGAAAGACTGGCATTTTAATAACTTTTTCTAGGAACAGTTTTGAGGTGCCTTCACACGAGGAAAATCATATTAAGTAAATTTGTTTGATCGGTCGGTGAGCTCGACAATAGAACAAGTGCTTTTCCTGTTAACATTGAAAAAAAAGGAAAGCTGCAGCGTTTTTGTTTTTCCTCACCACACCATGCTTCTTCCAAACGATTTTTTTTTTCCCCACCGTTTTTTTTTTTCTTTCACCACACCATGCCTCTTACACATGAATTTTCTTTCATTTTTTTCTTCTTTGTTTTTCAAAATTTTCACGTTTTTTCGCTTTTTTTTTTTTTAAGCAGATTTGAAAAAGTGCGTAGCGAGCAGAAACAAAGCTTGCAAAAAATGCAAGGACGTTAAAGAGGAGCAATGTCTGCTGGTCCCCAAAAGAGAGTGCACCACAGTCGAGGAGGAGCAATGCACTGGGAAAAAGGGAAAGAAATGCATCAAGTCGGAATTGCCCGATTGCACCCCAGTGCTTGAAAGAAACTGCACAATGACCCCATCAGAGGTATATTTTTTTGTATTTGACCGTTTTTGAAAAACGTGTGGGCTGTGAAAATTTAAGTGCATATATGGGGAGGTGTTGAAGCCCCCCTGGTGGAATTGGTGGAAATTAGTAGGAAGATCACCAGATGAATCCATCAACTTTAAGAAGTCCTGGATATATATCAGGTATATATATATATATGTTCAGGGAATGTTGCATGTTCCGAGAATTACATGCCATATTTATCGTGTGTTTTTGGTTTGTCGAAGCAAAAACGTCGATTTCTCAAAATCATGCAGCCTTCTTGACCTGTGTGTGTGTGTGTGTGTGTCAGGAATGCAAACAAATCGCTTTGGAAATCGACCCAGATTGCGAGGAAAAAGTTATCACCAAGTGCAAGACAATCGAAGAGCCGGACTGCAAGCAAGTTTCAGTTCCTGATTGCGAAGAAAAAAAGTGTGAGATGGTCGAAGTGGTCGACGCAAAGTGCAACCTCAAACTGAAAGTGAGTTTTCCAGAGTTCATTCTTTAATATTAAGTTTTTGTATTGCTTATTATTTCTGTCGTGTTGAGTTTTTTTTTTTTTTGCTTGGCAGGGGGATAAAGAGTGTGAGCCTGTCATGGAGGAAAAGTGTGAGATGGTGGAGGGAACAAAGTGTGGTGGCTTGAAAAAAGTTACCAAGTGCACTTCGACTCTGGTTACAAAATGTCAAGATATCATGCTGCCATGTGGGGATGAGTCATCCATTGTGGGTTGCGATATGAAAGAAACGTGCAAAGAGGTAATGCTGAAAAATCAAAAACCATCAACAGAAATTCGAGAATTCATAAGAAGTCAGCCAGCCTTTCTTGGAGAGCATATCTATCGAATTGGAAAGCGCTTTGCGTTTGGCACAGTTTTGTTTTACTCACATTCTCCTCATCCATTTTTTTTTTCAAACATTTTCTGCGTTGCGTGAGTTTTTTTAGGAATTTTTTTTGGGGGAATTTTTTTCTTCTTCTTTTTTCCAGGTTAACGTGGATGATTGCCCAGAGGTTGCTGAGGGGTCGTGCGGTCCTGATGCAACTGATTGCAAAGTGGTGAAAGTGAAGCGATGCGACAATGTCAAGGAGGAGGTTTGCTCCGAGGCATTGGTGGAGAAATGCAAAGTCGATTTGGAAACATGCGACGTCCCAGAATGCGAGGGCCCAAAAGGTAGAGAAAGATACACGAGTGAAACTTTTTCTTTTTTTTTTGGGGGGGGGGGGAAGGGAAACGGGACCGGGAAAAACAGGGATGAGTTATGAATAATTTACTTGTTTTAGGTGGTTTCCAGGGGTCATGATTAGGTTTTTTAGGACCTCAAATTGGATGAAAATTATTTATTTTTATTTTTAATTTATTTTTCAATTTTAATTTTATTTTTAATTGTTTTTTGGTGGTTGATCCAGCTGTGGAGTGCAACGGAGAAACATGTGCAGTTGGCGAAAAGTGCAGCAGCATCTGTGATATGACCACTCTTTCGGATGCCCCGGAAGACTGTGAGTTCGAAGAAGTCATGGGATGCGTTTCGTGAAGAGCGCCACCCAAAGCCATACCTGCTCCCCCCCTTTCCCACTGTCTGGAGACGAAACAGGGAAAAAAAAAATCCTCCTTATTGCTGTTATGAAACACAGACGATTCCTTCAAACATTGCTTTTTGGGAAAATGCAATGCTCGAATGTGTGTGGGGGTAGGTCAGATTTTCTAAATTGTGATCCAGGAAGCTTCTAAGCCCCAAGATGATTGGGACTAATCAAAAAGATAGTAGGGTACTCTCTGTGCTTGTGTGTGTGTGTTTTTGTATGATTTTCAAGGGTTGTGCATGCGTTTCGTGGAAATAAGGTTCTCAGCAACCTCAACAGAAGGTTTAGCAAGCAAGAAAGTGAAGCAATTCGTCGATTGGCTAATTGGGATAACCGAGTTGTGTCGATATTAGTGAGGGAATGTTTTGTGGGGTGTAATTTTATTTGTGGCAGCCCGAGAGTCGATGCTCTCCAGATAATAAGAATTTTGGGTTTTTTTGGGGGACCCTCAAAACACCAACACAATAAACCTTCGTGTATTATACACCGTGCAAGATACAGGGTGGACTTGGGGGGGGGGGGAAGGTAGCCCGCAAAATATTATAGGCAAGGGTCTGGTCTTGGGATGAAACGAAAAGCTTAGAAAGAGTTTTCTATTTTGCATTAAATACAAAGAGAATCAGCATAGACCTACCCAACACATCCGCACACAGAAAAAAACAGAAAAAAACAGAAAAAAACTGCAGTCTGCAATGTATATTTGATCCCTTCCACAGTTTTTGCCCTTCTGTTCGTTTATATGGAATTTAGAACCAGGTTCACACCAAAAATGCCTCACGATGGGACTGCCACCAGGCAAATATCCACAGTGTTTTTCTTTATGAAGTTCAAGAATGGACCCGTAGAGATGAACGTGACCAAGGGGCTGGGGGGGGCCGCAACCCCCCCCCCCAAAAAAAAAAATAGAAAAAGCAAAAAAAAAAGCTTTGGGCTTCCATCATAGATTGACCCACAAACAAACAAAAGTTACAGACAGCGACGAAGGTAACATACACACGTGAATGAAATTCGGGTTTACCCCCCTAGAATTTTTTTGGCCCCTCCAAAAATATGTAACTTAACGAAATTAATGAGAGATTGCACATCTTGGTCCATGCCCATCAATCCACCAAGACCAATTGAGGGCAAAAGAAATAAGGGGCCATTCCCTCCAGTGGAAATTCCTCTGCAAGGATATTGTGTGAAAAGATAAGTGGATGTGACGGCTGCTCGGAGGGAATTATTTTGACTCATTTGGCATTTTTTTTGCATGTCGCCTTGCCCGTCTCATTATCAAATTCCCAACCGTAACGCCAAGGGTTTCCAATTTTTTGGCGAGGGTGTTTGGTGTTTTGAACGGAGCTTCGTGTTTTTGGGGACAAAAAAAAAGCTTTCCCAAATGCTAACGTCGAGGGGTCGCTGTAAGAACCCCATTACTGGCAGTTGATGGTGAGCCACGGGCAGGTGTCGATAAGAGGAAACGATGTTGAACTGGATTTTGGACTCGAGAGAGGAATGGGACGTCTTATTGCTTCAGCAACAAGTGAAACGGCTGGCGCCTTGGATTCTGGTGCCATTGACGGGACTATTCGCTGTTGAACGTTGCATGCGGATTGGCCCGGCGTCCTTCGCACGGTTGCGAACGCTGGGGAGCTGGAACGGAAGAAGGAGCTGGTTCAGTTTTCCTGGGCTGCTGGTGGGGGTCCACGTGACTGGCGTGGTGCTGTCCCTGTTCCCGAGCGCTGGATTCGAGAGACTGGATGTCGCATTTCAAGTGGCGATGGTGGTGGTTTGGGGGGCCGCTTTGGGGCTGGAGCGGTGGTCGACGCTTTCTGGAAACAGAGGCAGAGGGCTGGTCAGCTTGGTGGCGAGCGGGATGTATGCGGTTTTGGCGTGGGGGTTGGCGAATGACGTCATGTCAAAAGGCTCGACATGGGCTGTGCACGCTTCTTTGGGGCTTGCGATAACGGGGCTGTTGGGTGCGTTCGGAAACTTCAGGCTCTCCAGTTGGTGAGCGAATGGGAGCGGGGGGGGGGGGGATTGATTCAGAGTGTTTGTCGTTGAACGCGCGTGGGAGGAGAAAGTTTGGAGCCTTTTTCTTGACAGCTTTTGGTCACTCAAAATTTCTCACCCATCGATTTTGCCCACGTGATCAGTGCTACTTCAGTAGCATGTGTTTCAAAATAAAAAAAGAAACACAGAGTGTTTTTTTTTTTTTATTATTTTTCTTTTGGCCTTCAAAATCTCTACAAGCCACAAATGCATTGCAGGTCATTTGCCTTTGCAGGCACAGTCAAGAAAATGGTGAACCAGTGGAGGAGGTGGAGTCCGCTGGGGAGCCTTCACAATGGAGAAAGCTGGGGCTTTTCGTTCGTGCTTTGAAATATGTGTGGCCGAGAACCCTGGGGTTGAAAGTCAGGGCGGTGGTTTGCTTGGTGATCTTGATTTTTACCAGAATCTTGAAAGTGGCCACCCCGATGGTGTTTTCTTGGGTGATCGATGGGCTGTCGGAAGCGACAGAGTTGAGCAAGCGTGGACAAACTGCTTCGTTTGGAGAGGTGCCTCCCCCTTCACCTTCTAAAAAAAACACGCTTTTCATACAAGCACACACACACACACACAAAAACGAAGGAAAAATAAAACAAATCAGGGGGGGTAGAGAAATGCTATGTTCGGAACATGGATTTGCTTCTCTCTTTTTTTTTGCATGCGATGTTTTTTTCCAAAAAAGAAACCAATTGAGAAGGAAAAAAAAACTTGAGTCTTGATTGATGGAAAACCGAAAACCTGAGTATGTTCAAAAGAAAATTGATTTTTTTTTTTTGAGTTCAGTGTGCTTTTTTCACATGCAGATTTATTTCCCATGTGTCGCACTCTGGACGGCATGCATGTTCTTATCCGGAGCCCGGGTGGGTGGGAAAAGTCCCTTGGAAATTCTCCGCCAATCGGTGTTTTTCCCCATCACTCAATTCGCCCACAAAACGGTCAGCACAGATTTCTTTCAAACCATTTTGGAGCGAGATTTGCATTTCCATTTGACGAGGAAAACTGGGGAAATCACACGGGTGATGGAGCGTGGGACGAAAGCCGTCCAAACTGTACTGCAAATTGTTATATTCGAAGGAGGCCCATTGGTGAGTCGATCAAGCCAACCTTTGGCTGTTTTTGAATTCTGTTTAGGAAATGAAGGCTGGCATTTCAAACAGCTGTTCATTTCGAGAAGGCACGGGGGAGGATGGTCAAACCTTGACCCTCCCAAAAAATTACTAATTTTTTTTGCTATTTTCTGTTCTCGGACGCATCCATTACTTTCTAAAGCTGGATTCTGATCTTCAACACAGCTAAGTTTTTGTTTTATTTTATTATTTTTTTTGGCTGGCAAAAAATGTTAATTGAAATATGTGTTCCGACACGAACAGGTTCTCGACATGGCAATTTCAATGGGTTATCTCTGCAAACTGAGCGATCCATGGGTGGGCTTGGTGGTGGCATCCACCCTGGCTGGCTATATGCCATTCACAGTGATGCTGACCAAGCTGCGAATGACGGCTCGAAAGGAAATGAACAAGAAAGACAACGAAAAGGGCTTCCGATGCACGGACGCGTTCTTGAATTATGAAACGGTCAAGTATTTCAACAACGTGGATTTCGAGCGAGATAGATTCGTGTCGGCGGTGGACGAGTATTTGGAGGCGGAGCATGCATGGAATGAGCTTATATCGTTTACCAGTTTCATTCAGCAGATGATCATGGTGGCAGGTGGGAATTCGAAAAGCACTCTCGGTCACTTGATTGGACGTAATTCATGCCCACGACGAAATCCAAGAAACTGCACAAGCGAAACTGTCTTTTGCCTTTGCAGCATTTCCCCTTGACTGCTGGCAGTCACCCCCTTTTTTTTCTCTTTCAGCTGCTACTTTTCAAATATGATTCGCACCCTTCGAACCACCCCCCTTCGTCAGAAATGCTATGTGCTGTTAATAATCTTGAAAGCGTTTTGCCTTGAACAGCGTGGCTCCTTTTTTTTCCTTTTAAATTCAGGTTCAGTGGGTGGAGCGACTTTGGGAGTTTGGAGCGTCGTGAAAGGGGAAATGTCGGTGGGCGATTTCACTCTGTTTCTTTCCTTGGTATCCTCGCTGTTCACTCCGCTGAGCTATGTGGCAAACTACTACCGTCGAATCACGAACAGCGTGACAGACCTGGACAACCTGTTTCAACTCCTGGATGCCCGCAGCGAAATCCAAGACATCCCAGGGGCCAAACCGCTAAAAATATCCAACGGGGAGATAACGTTCGAGAAGGTGTCCTTTAAATATCAAATGGCGAACGAGGTTTTGAGAGGGGTGGATTTCAGGGTGCCTGGAGGGGGGACGGTGGGTTTGGTCGGAGCGACGGGATCTGGGAAAAGCACATGCTTGAGACTGCTGTTTCGACTGTACGATCCGACGTCGGGTTGCGTGCGAATCGACGGCCAGCGCATCGACCAAGTGACATTGGTGTGTTGTTGGTAGCAAGGTGATTAAATGGTAATTAATTGTCAATTTTTTGGTTTGGGAATAAATGGTTGTTATTAAATGTTAATTTTTCGGTTGGGGAACTCCCTGACAATCTATATGTATATATGGACATCTTTTCTTTTGATTTGGCGAATCAATTCGGCTTGTCCTATTGTACGTCCCTCTGTTGAATATATACTCATTCTGGTAGTTCTGCAATCGAGGTTTTCTATCAAGATGTAGGTTAAACAGAGACCTCCCTCCTCTCTCCCCCCCCCAAAAAAAAAAAGGAAAAAAATAATAAAAATAAATAAATAAAAAAAAAAAAAATTGAAGTTGAATTTCAAATATACGTATATATATAGAGAGAAATAAAAAATATTTTTTAAAGATATAAATGCATGGAGTGGTGAGGGTCGCTTACAGATCCTTTTTTCCTGTTTTCAGGAATCGCTGGAAGAGAGCATCGCCTACGTACCTCAAGATTGCGTTTTGTTCAACGACACCATCATGTACAACATTCGCTACGGAAACACCTCCTCGACAGACGAGCAAGTGAAAAACGCTGCAAGGATGGCGACCATCCACGAAAAAATCGTGACGCGCTTCCCTGCCGGGTATGACACCCTGGTTGGGGAGCGAGGTCTGAGGCTGAGCGGAGGGGAACGGCAAAGGGTGGCATTCGCCAGAGCCATGTTGAAAAACGCACCCATTCTTATGCTCGATGAAGCCACGGCTTCCCTGGACAGCATCACTGAAAAGAAAATCCAAGTACGGGTGTGGAAAACTTTGTTTCTTGTTTTTTTTTTGTTCTTTTTCTTGGTTTTTTTTGGTTTTTTCCGCCCGCATGTCTTTTCACGCTTGGTTAGGCAATTTATGAATGTGCTCTTGTGTTGGACAGGGAATATATATCTATTCATCACAAGGGCTTACTTTATCTTAGTTGCAACTGTGGAGGGTTTTCTAGAACTCACCATATTCAGCTGGATTTGTTTTCTCATGGGGTTGGGCTGAATCACCTCGTTGTGGACAGCCTTCGTTGGGAAAGTTTGCCTAATGCAAATCGAACATTCATGCATTCATACAAAAAAAAAGCTGAAGTCGTTGCATCTGTGTGGACAGGCTGCTATGAACACCCTGCGTCAGGATCGCACGACTTTGATCGTCGCCCATCGACTCAGCACTGTTGTGGATGCCGATTCCATTATAGTTTTGCACGACGGGGAGGTCGTCGAAAGGGGCACCCATTCTGAGCTGCTTTCTCAAAATGGCTTGTACGCTGAGCTGTGGTCAAAACAAGAAAGCAGAGAATTGGGCAGATCCAGCATTGCGATTTCAGAAGCAGCAGAAGGAGGGACGAATGACGTCGAGGGTGAAGTCGACGCAACTGATGCCGTGCATGAACCTGAATCGGCTGATTGACTGAATGGCCCAGGGTTCGTTTAGCAGATGGTCTCAACAGCCAGCATATCCCATGACACTAACAGGAAGTATAATCCTTTTCATTTTTTTCTTTTTTCTCGGGAGGAGGGGTGGGGGTGGGGGTAAAAACATTTTTGGCCGGTGTCGTAAACGTCAATCTTGGGTCAGCGAAAGATAACTATTGTTACAACTTTTTAAACTCGACTTTGATTTCTGGCTCTCCGACACTGAACATAAGTCTTGCAGTGGGGTAATCACTTACTGAGCTTCCATGAAAGCAACATTAATTTTTGAAAGGGGGGGGAGGAGGGGCTGTCCCTAACCAGAAACCAGATTGGCTTCGTGTGCTGTTTTTTTTTTTGGGGGGGGGGAGGGTGTTCGCATGCAGCAATCGACCTCGATGTTTTCTTAATTCATGTGCTTTGTTCTGCGGTTTTGAGGAAAAAGGTATCTGGGTGCACCGAGTGTGACCCAGATAAGTATCAACTGCACAAAAGTTGATACTCTCAACCTGTACGCCAAAGACACCAGTGTAAACTCCAATGAGGTTCCACATTGTTGTGATTGTCAGTCCAACCTAGGACTATCATCAGTTGCTGAAAAGGAGTGTGTGCGTGTGTTTTTGGTGTTTTTTGTCCACCCCCCCAAAAAAAAAGAAAATTGCCTGGTAATTTTTGGTGCTACAAAAGGAGTTTGGACATCCAACCGTAGTTTGGTAGGATTCGGGCCACACCCAATCAATGCCTCCAAAACTCACAACCAACAGTCTTAAGGAAATACAAACCATTAGTTAATTACTGATCAATTGATCGATAGAGCATTCATGTGTGACCTTTTCTGAATGAATGATTGGATGGATCGTTACCCGCCTGTCTACTGTGAATGTATTCTTCTTGGGTTGGGCTGTGTCAATAAACCCAACACCAGTTGCGATATGGTGAATTGGCAAACAAGAGTACCCAATCCACAAGCTTACAGAAAATCTGCCCTCCACCCCCCCCCCCGACAAAAAAAATCTAACTACACCATTACGCTAGCGAACTGCCACCACCAAAGGCGTCGTTTCACTCCGAGATTGACGACTTGAGAAAAAAAAAGGCCGAGAAGGCCACGGAACTATGAAGCCTCGTCGGCGTACTTGGCTATCGACCACTCGTAGCCAAAGGGATCCATAAAGATACCGTACCAAGCCCCCCAGAATTGCAACTCCAACTCCAGCTTGGGGGTTGCTTTCGCGTCGACCGCAGCCTTCCAAACCTTTTTCACATCATCTACGTATAACGTGCACATGAACCCCCGACCGCCCTTCTTTTCCAGAAGCTCGCTGGTCGGCGCAGCGTCGCTGGCCGCCAGAGTGTCGTCAGATATATACAGGAGGGCACCGTTGATCATCATTTCCGCGTGCATGACCTCCCATCCCTCTTCTTTGGGTTTCAAAACAACTTTCGCTTCTCTCCAGTTCGATTCGACGGGGTTTCCGTCGGCATCTTTCCACAGCAAGAGTTTCAACTCCGCTTCAAAAACCTGAATCAGCCACTCGATATGTTGCAACGGTTTCGGCGAAGTGATGTAAGGTATTATACCAGGGGGCGGGACGGGGCGTTCCTTCTTAGAACCTTTTTCCACGCTCGTCATATCGAAACGTTTCGAATAGAAACCTTTTCCTGGTTGCGATATCAGCTTGTATATTCCATCCATGACAGCAAGGTGTGGTGATCATGCCAGATACTTTCGGGAAAGGGTTGGGTAGCTAATCAGAAGGTGTACAGTTTTTGCAGACAGTAATCAAATCAAATACTTTTTTTTAGACAGTAATCGATGTGTCCTGGCTCCCTGACTGACATTGCTTTTCTTGGGTTTCTGTTCCGACACCCAAAACGCACCTCCTGCGCGCGAAAATTTCTATCGTTTCTTTCCTGACACCGGAATCCGCTGTTGGCGTTCGAAACTATATTTTTGTCGAGTGTACGATGCGTAGCAGGTGAATTTACGTCCCCCAATCAACGGGTTGCGGCCAAACATCCGGGCGTTGAAAGTCGCTGTTGCGGGAACAAGACGTTCACTTTGGCAATTGAAAACGATTAAATTGCTCTGTGGATACGCTTTTGCGTATTCTGGAAAAGAGCTAGGCGAGTTTCGCGATAGGTTTTCTTAAGAACAGTTTCAGTCTGGGGAAGACGCTCATCAGTCTGCTTTCGTAACCCATTTGTCGTTTTCGTTTTCCGGAATTTTAGACGGCGAGATCGAAAAGCTGCTGAAAGTGCCAAGCAGCTGTCTATAGATATAGTCTGCGCGGGGTCGTCAGACGACGAAGGATTCACAGGTAACACAAAACCAAAGAGTTGGGTTCAAGCTCTGTCAAATTCTCGACCACCCCCTGACGATACGAGTCGAAATCCCCACACGCACCAGCCATGAAATCAAACTGCTTTCATGCAAAACAAAGAAGAAAAAAAACTTATTTATCCCTCTTAATTCCTCCAAGAAAAAGAAGTGGCAAAGAGGTTACTTATTCATGCTATATTGATGTCTGTTGTTTTCTGGTGTTCCAGGACCGAGCCAAAACACCAGACAGCGAGATAAAAGAAAAAGCAAAAGGGGTGTGAAAAAGGAGGCATCGGTGAAACCACGGCGATCGAAACGGCTGTCTGCATCGTCTGGGAGGAATCGTAATGGGGATGCTGAGGAATCCAGAGTGAATCAATTGCACAAACCGATGCCTACATCAGCCAATGTTGATCAGGAAGTGTCGAGAAGGCTGCAAGGAGAAGCTGTGGCTGAGGAGCAGCCCAGGTGGAGAGTGAGGTCAGAAGCTTCCGCACATTCAGGAACCTCTTTATGAAGAAAAAATCATGTTCTCCGAAATATATTTCCTGTCCCATGTGTTTCAATGGAGTCTTTTCCTGCTGATGATATCAACGGGACAAAAAATGCTAAAATTAAAATAAAATAGACTAAAACTCTGGAATTCTAGCATAGGCTGTCCACTGAACAGAATCGAGTGCCCATCACGATTTAGAGTGTCAGATTTTGCTGTAAACTGAAGCACAAAAAAACAAAAAATAGGCTTGCAAAAAGACATTTTTTTATGTTGCAGAAAATCGGAAGCAGTGGTGGCTGCTCCTCCCACCTCGAAGGCAATGCTTCAAAATCCTATCGAAAGATCACACCCCAGAGGAGGGGTTTCAACACCGTTCGCCCCAGTGGCTAACCTGCCTCCAATACCCCCGACCATCACCACCCCCAAAACAGCATCCACCATCGACTCCGATATTCTGGCTGCATTGGACTCGATAGAACGGAAGCACAGGCGAAGGAGTTCATCAGTGAAGCCACCCCCAGCCAGCAGGGATCGAGCGGAGGGTTTCAGGAACGTGTCGGAGTCTCCTTGTGATTCAGAATTTTTTAGAAGGCTTGATGAGGTTGAGAGAGCGCATGTCATGATGCCCCAGCCAGGGGGTGTAGAAACAACCAAGGCAGTGAATTCAACGCTTCCCGTGACCAATGCGCCAGACGCTAGGAAAATGTCGTTTTCCCCGTGCGATTCGGAGATGCTCAGATTGCTGGACTCCATTGAAAGGAGAGGCATCGGGCAGGAAGGATGCACCGGCTCAGTTTTCCCTCATAAAACCGATCTGACCTGCGAGTTGAGTTTAAGAGGGATTGCCCCTGCATCGAGCAGTGCGGCGGAAGCATGTGGAAACGAACCCTCAAGGTGTTGGTCCAATCTTTGAAGCGGATGTTCGAGAACTATGAAATGAAATATGAGTGAAATGAAATATGAACTATGCATCCTGAAATCGATTCTGATAGGCATCTGTGGGTGGCAGGGAGCGACAGGGAAACATTGCGGCTCAAGTCCTTGCTGAAGTGATGAATTCGCCAGCCACGGATTCAAAGGGGCGAGAGGAAGCAGTCGATGGGGAGCGTGCGCACGAGAGGGTATCAGATGCTTCTAAGAGGGGCCGGAGTTCCACTCCTGCGTTGCAGCAGCCTTTTGACTGTTCGGAGACGTCACATTCCAAACGAATAAGGCTGTCCAAAGGCACCGAGGGTTCTGCGAAAGGTGAGAAGCAGGAAGCGAAGTTACATGAGTGGGGGGATTCCAACTTGGAGTTTCAGAGAAGTTTTGTTGGCAGGATTGAGGTGGAAAAGTATTTCTTTCAATGCTTCAGTTCCCCTCAACTGTTTCTTTGCAGCTCATAAGAGTAAAATGCTGTATCGATTCGGGAGAGCCTCTGTAAAGTCGAGGAAATAATGATTGGCTGAGGTTCATGTGATATGGAGAATCAAAAATGTTGTTGACACCCTTATTCATCTGAACCTGTATAGAGTAGATCAAAGTCTGCAGTGGTTCAGGGGCTACTTCTGGGGGTGGTTGAACTTTGATACAAAAGTTGACTGATGGTTTTTATTGGGAGTGTTGAAGAGAACCCCCTCATGGAGCATCCAGTCCATAATAATGCACGATTCCAGTTTGATGATTGCGTTCTTTGCTTGCAGGCAACCCGATGAGCTCCCCAATTCAAGGGGTGATCAATGTTGTGACACCCCCTGTACAAAGGATAACACCGCCTGGCACAGAAACGTTCGAAGCGAATTGTGCAGCATCCACCCCTGATTCAGCTTTCCTAGCCTCACTGGACAAGCACATGGCCATGGCGGAAGCCCTCATCGGCCCACCAAACCCCCAAAAAAGCGATCCAGCGATTTCGCCCCCATCACCAAAACAACTACAAAATGCTGGGGGGTTGCCTCCAAGGGAAGTGAACTCTAGGGGGGTGCTAATGGGGGGTCCGTCTGAACAAGCGATGACCGCAAGGGAAGATGTACCGTTTGTTTTTGAGAGGGTTGTGGCAGCCACGGATGAACCGGATGAGCAGGTTGATGGCTGGAACAAAAAGGAGCTATCGGCGTATTTGCCGGAGGAGTGCTGTCATGCTTTTGCCAATGCTGGGGTGCCGATGAAACTCTATGATTGGCAGGTGAGGCTAAGGGACACAGAGATGAGTTGATTAACTCTTTTCGCGGAACGATACGATAAGTTGATGGAAAGAATCAGTACGAGGTGTAAAGAAAATTAAGCACCCTGTGTGGAGGACCCCCCCACCCCCTCTATCCCAAGTCAGACCTGGGGCCACACACACTCAAACCAAGAGCATGCGTGTGTTTTACCTCTGATTTCCACCGCACTGATAGTGCAACACATGCATGGCAGTCACAAAACGCTGGAGTTGACCCTTCTGTTTTTATTTGAATGAATCAGGCAGAATGTCTCTGTCGGCCCGGGGTCCTACAAGGCAAAAATTTGGTCTACTGTGCCCCAACCAGCGCGGGAAAAAGTTTGATTTCCGACACTTTGATGCTCCGGCACATCATCCACCAGGGCAGGGTATGTTTGGTGGTGCTGCCCTTCATTTCACTGTGCAGGGAGAAGGCCCGCCACCTGGAAAAGTTGCTGGAACCTACCGGAAAGATTGTGAGGAATCATTTTGGCGTGGAGGGGAGCCGGGAGATTTTTAGACCCGACACAGGTGATGCTACAGAAAGGGTTGCATTTCGGTCGATTGTGTTGTTTTTTTTGACAGTGATTCGGTACATCAATAGACACAGGCAAAGTAACTCGAAAAAGAGATCAAATGCCAACACAGTGTGAGTAAAGTGGGGTCCCTATTCACACGATTCTGCTCCTGCAACAGTGGTAGTATTGTGGGAAGATGTTTAAACACTTGACTCCGTTTGCTGTTCAGCAAGAACCCGACTGCATGTTAGACATAATCTGGGGTTTTATGAAGGCTTTCTTGGATGCTCCCATGTGAAAAAGCCATAAGTCAATGTTGGATATCACATGCACCAGGTGTTCTAGTTTGCACGATCGAAAAAGCAAACTTGTTGGTGAGCCGCATGGTGGAGGAGGAATCGCTGAACAGGCTGGGCATGGTGGTGGTGGATGAATTGCACATGGTGGGGGACGAAAACAGGGGTTATTTGCTGGAGCTGTTGCTGACCAAGTTGAGGTATGCCACCATGGTCAACGTCGAATCCTCTGGCTTCCAGACTCATGAAGGTCTGCAGATCATTGGAATGAGCGCGACCATGCCGAATGGGGAAGCTGTGGCGAGGTGGCTGGGTGCGGAGCTCTACACCACCAATTTCAGGCCTGTGCCGCTGGTTGAATACTTCAAGGTGGGTTTTTGAGCTGGACTCATGTGGTTGAATTAGCCGTTGATCGAGGCTGTCTGGTGCGTGCAGTGAGGCCCCCTTCACATGGATTAGTCATGGCAAGCAATTTTTGTTCGGTGTATTGAAGAGCCACCCATGCAATTCTGGTCAGCGTTTGTTCTGGAGGTTTTCGAACCAGTTTCTTCTTGGGTTACCTTTGGGGTAGAGAGCTAGATATGGACATTGGGATGAAACGGCGGTTTTTGGCTTCTGAGTCAGCCAAAAACACATTTCTGTGAATGGGCTGCATTGAGCCTTTTGGTGATGGTAGAGTAATTTCAATTTTTTTAACGAAGCTGTAGAACGGAAAAATACAGGGGTCACTCGTGGTGGTGGGGAGAAGGGGGTAGCACTGATATCCAAGAATTGAGCAGGATAATTCGTCAGCTGTTTTGAATGTGGTGGAGTGATGCTGTAGGTGGGCAGGCAAATCAAAGATGAGAACATGAAGGTGGTAAGGGAATTGGCTGCCAACAAGCAATGGGAGGCCAGGGACCCTGATCATGTGGCACTGCTGACAAAGGAAACGATTGATGGGGGTCACTCAGTGCTCATTTTCTGTGGGACCAAGAGGGGGTGCGAGGTGTGCGTCAAGCAATTAGCTGAATTGCTAGAGATTCCCGAACGATTCATTGGGGGCATGGAAGGTGGGGGGGGGATAATAAACCTATTACCGCAAGAACAGAGACAATCTGTATTTGCTGCATGATGTTGTGGAGAGTGGTCTGCTGGAGCCAGGGGGGAATGCTCTGGCCAAAGTACTTTTGGTTTTTTTTTGCAGACAGACGCAACAGGGCATCAATTGTGGAGGAGTTGTCCAGAATACCGGGGGGTGCGACGTCTGGGCTGAGTGAGGTGGTGTCGAAGGGGCTGGCGTTCCATCACTCCGGGCTCTCGTCCGATGATCGAGAATTGGTGGAGACTGCGTTTCGGTGTGGGGCTGTCTCGGTTCTAGCAGCGACCTCCACCGTTGCTGCTGGGGTGAATCTGCCAGCAAGGAGGGTCATTTTCAGGTACCTTTTCGACCCTTTTCCCCCCAGCCAGGATGTTCTCCCTCATATCTTAATTAAATCAATTCGTTCAAACAGCCGAGGGCATAATCGTTCCGGGGGGGGGGGGGAAGATCTCCTATGTAATGGACTGAAAATTTTCATGAACAAAATTGACCAAGGCTTCTGCCCATCACCACCATGCTTATTTTATGTGGCTTTTTTTTTTTGGTGAGTAGAGATCCCTATGTCGGACTTCCAACCAACCTACTGGATGCCACGAGATATCGCCAGATGTCTGGTCGAGCAGGGCGGGCTGGGATCGACACCATTGGAGAATCGGTGCTCATTGCGACCAACAGAGTCAGTGCAGCCAAAGTGGCGAATATCATGCGCTCCAGCATGGTGCCGATAGTGAGCTGTCTGTCAGACCAGAAGAGGGGCATGAAAAGGGCGGTTCTTGAGGTGTGTCGACAACGCCACAAATATATGCATGTAACATATGGAGAGATATGCACTTGGGGATTAGCATGACATGGTGAATGGGAAAACGAAGCAACGAATTGAAAAATTGTGGATGAATGTTGTGTGTGAAGGTCGTGGCGAGCGGTGCCGTGAGGAGTCCGGAAGATGTGCATCGCTATATCAAGAGCACACTTCTGGCCGCCACCAGCGATTTTCAGGCGGTCGTTGCATCTGCAACGACGTCTTCGCTGAAATGGCTCAGTCTGAATCTCTTCATCAGGTGTGCGCAAGCATTGAGGATACCTTGCATTTTGACCGAAGAAAGCAGCATATTTTTTTCCCCCTTTCCCCCCCCCCAAAAAAATAAAAGAAAAAAACAAAGCAGCATATTTTCCCCCCCTCCCCCCCCCAAAAAAAAAATATATAAAAATCAAGGAAGGTTTCTGGCAGTCTTCGAAAATATTGTGTTTTGTTATATTCATCTGAGCATGTGCATCCCAATCATGTATGAATCAAATAATCGAAGGAAAGCCTGCATTAACTTTTTTCCTCGTAAACTATGTTATATCTACTGTTGCTTTGATCATCAGATGGGATGAACAAGCGTCTATTTGGCTCCCCACTCCATTGGGAAAGGCAAGTTTCGCCAGCAGCATGAGTCCAACGGATGCCCTCACTGTGAAACGTGACTTGGAAACCGCTAGATCTGGGCTGGTGCTGGCCACCGATTTACACTTGACCTATTTGATCAGCCCCGTCGGGGAAGACATGGTGATCGATTGGCAGAAATATTTCGAAGTGTACAGCCACCTGAAAGGCTTGGAGGAAAAAGTGGCGAAACTGGTGGGTGTCGATTACAGCATCATGCAAGCCCTTTCGATGGGGCAAGATTATAGGAGTGCTCCATTGGGTTCGACGATTTGGGAGCAAATTCGGGTGGCCAAGAGATTTTATGGAGCTCTGGTTCTGCATGAGATAATTCAAGAGGTGATTGAAGGGGGGGGGGGGAGGGGGATACAGAATGTAAAAAAGATATAAAAAAAGATAATAATACTGAATACCAAAATAATAATAATTGTTATTACGAGGAATGATAATGAATAATTGAGATATATCTTGAAAAAAAACAGAGTAATAATACCATGATTTGCTCTTTGGCATGGTGTTCAATTTTTAATGTGTGTGTTTTCAGGTCCACATCGATCAGATAACGGAACGATACAGAATTGGTCGAGGCAATGTTTATGCACTCCAAGAGAGATCCGGTCGTTTCGCAAGTATGGTGGCAGCTTTCTGCGAAAGAATGGGATGGCTGGATTTGGAGTCTTTGGTTGCCAAATTTCAAGGGCGCATTTGGAGGGGCGTTCGCCAAGAAATTCTCATTCTGACAGAGATCCCCTACGTGAAAGCTCACAGGGCCAGGATTTTGTACAAAGCCGGGCTCAGGACGGTGGAGGCGGTGGCTGCGGTGGAGAGTGTGGATCGCTTGGCAGGGATTCTAGCCAAAGGTGAGTTTCAAAACAAAAAAAGAAGGAAAAAAAAAGGTATATTAAGAGAGAAAGAACTTACTGGCTTCTGCTGTAAGCTACTTGAGGTGACCGTTTCATTACCTTCCTGAATGAATGATTGAGCTGTGCAGGCTTCACCCCTCTTGATAATAATTGTCCAAATCAAGGACCAATGGTGAATTTCATGCATTCTCGACTACCCATCATTACTGTTTCATTTCATTGTTGTGCCCCCAATGTTCGAATTCAGGCAGTTTTCGAGCTGGGGACAACCCAGCCGCCCAGTTCGCTATGGAACGTGTGGCTGCCAAAAAGATTCTGAGGGGTGCCCAGTATTTATTGATTCAAAAGGCACAGGAGCTCCAAGAGCAAGCCAATCAAGCTACTGCTGTGGTCAGCGCCATCCCCCAAGCCAAGAACAGTGATGACTCAGGAAATGCACAAGCAGCATCCTTGTCAAATCCTGGAAATGGCGCTCCGAGCTCTGGTGGTGGGGGAGCCACTGCAAAGACAGCCGGTGAGCCAGGACGGTTGTCTGACATCTCGTTAAAAGTCGCCAAGGACCGTGGTCCCATGTCCGACGAATGTGCCATATGCCGGTCGCTCGCGCAACCCTAAAAACCTAAAACCTAAACCGACCCTCCCCATGTCGCACATAGGAACCGTCCCTGGCAACTTTTAACGGCTTCTGGCTGTCTGGGGGCAATTAGTCAGCTGTGAGAATCGGATATGTTGGGAAGACCTGGTGTAGAATCCTACGTTTAAGAGACACCATCGACCATTGAATTCACCTGTGCCTCCCAGCAGATACAGCGCGGAGGGACGCTGAGTTTGGGAGCAAGCTCCAGTCAGACAAGGGGGTCCTTGTTGTGGAAACTCCTGGGCAATGCGGCAAACTGGCTGAGCTGCTTCTATCCCTGCAATCGTTTGGCTACGATTTCGATTTATCGCCCCAAGCTCAACCCTCCCCCTCCACACCCAAAACTCAACGGCTCAGTCTGCCCCCCCTTCCACCCGGTCAAACAAACAGTTCCTGCACCGGCTCCACAGAGACCTCTGATCCCATTCATGGAGTTGCTTTCTCTTGGAGGGAGGGTTGTGGGGTTTACGTTCCCCTGAGCGAACCCCACCTGAAATCGAAATGGGAATTGATCCAGAGTGTGCTGGGCTGCGAAAAAGTGGAAAAAGTCGGTCATGGGGTGAAGAATCATATGAGATTGCTGAGGGAATGCGAAGCAGTGCAAGCCTATGGAGGAATAGACATCAAATGTCCAGTGGTTGATGTTCGTGTTGCAGCTTGGGTTCGATCCCCGGATGCTTTGGAGGTGATTTTGAATCGTATTGACTCAAACTCCTAACAGTGCGAACGCAGGGCTTGAAAGCTTTCTGAAATATCATTGTCGTTATTATTTTGAATGCTTTGGTCTTGTCTTCTTTGGAGAAGCTGGGGGAGCCCTTCGACTCGTCCAGGTTTCCTAATATAGATTCATTTAAATCCGGTAAAAGATGCATGTGTGTCTGACTGACCTCCCCGATTGCGGGAATGGCAAGCAATACTTGGGTTTGGCCAGCATCAATCGTGCCACTGCCTGACAGAACCCCCTTAAAAAAAACAATCAAATTCAACGATCTTTTGACAATGTTTTGGGACTGAAAAATGAGTGTGCATTCCCCCTTCGCTTTCCTGAGAACTGCCGAATTGCTGATTTATAGGTTACTGACAGCAATGCATGTCAAGGGATGACAGGAACCCTGCAAAAATTGTTGGATGCTTGTGGCTTTCAAGGGACGGTTCAGCTCGAAAGCAGCTGGATCAGAGGAAGAGACTCTTGCAGGAAAGCTTTGGGTGCCTTGAAGCTATTTTCTGAATTTCTGAAACCTCAACTTCAGGTATGCACCCCCCCTGGAACAAAACCTAGCTCAAAAATTATGACATGTGAATCCAGCGTGCCCTCAATTCAGTGGATGGTTGGTCAGAACATTGACCATACCTGCAGTGGGGGGGGGGGTGATATAATGGCAGTGAACCTGTTCTATTGACTGCAGCTTGAAGGGCTGTTGGAGCCTCTGATGACGGTGGAGCTCCCCTTGATGAGCGTCTTGGCCGAAATGGAGCATCAAGGGGTTCCCTTTGACCCTAGAATCTGTAATGCACAAGAAAAGCCCTTGCAGAGGAGGCTTGAGCAGCTGGAGAAGCAATCGTTTGATATGGCCGGTAAATATTTCTTGGGTTTTTGTGATTTTTTTTTGGATCAGTTTTTTTCTTTTTTGCTTCTGCAGTTCGATGGAAAGAAGACATGTTGAGTTTGAAATTGGGCTTTTTTTGGAGGTTGATTTGTCCTAGGGGAGTCCATTTGCATGAATAGGAGTATTTTGATTTTGGGTTCTAGCAGGGGGGTTTCTGGTCATTGTCTTTTCTTTTCAGCAAAATGACCACTGGCAGCTACAGGGTGTGAATTCCAGTTTCTAATAATTTGTTTCATTGACCTCCAGGTCGGACCTTCAATTTGGACTCCCCGAAGGACGTGAGCGATATTCTTTTCTGCACGTTGAACCTGGATCCCCCAGCGAATGCCAAAAAGATGAAGGGGCAGGCCATTTCGACCCGGGCCGAGGTTCTGCAAGAATTGGGAATGGAGCATCAACTGCCCCTACTGATTCTGGAATATCGAAGGTTGTCTAAGCTGCTTTCGGGGTTTTCCCAGCAGCTGAAGAAATGGGCGGTCGGGGAGGAAAGCAGAGAATTGCCGAGGTGAGGCTTTCAAAAGTCCCTTTCCGTCAGTGCAGAGTCAAGAAGCCAGGAGAACATACTGCTAGCCCCATTAGGTTTCCCTGATCTTGGTTGGCAAAAAGTCTCTATTTTATTATTTTTATTGTTAATTTATTTGAGTCTCTCGGCCTTTCTTCCCTGTGTCATTTCCATTTTCAGGTTGTATGGATCCTTCAACCAAACAGCAACGGCGACGGGACGATTGTCGATGGATGAGCCCAATTTGCAGAACATACCGAAGCCGGTTGATTTCGAAGCGCTGGTGACTCAAACTCCCCCCGGTCATGCCCCAGGGGATCGGCCCATACAGAATTACACATGCAACATTCGTGCTGCCTTCGTTGCTTCCGAAGGGTGGGTCTAACTAATAGTTTTTGAGTGGCCCCTCATTTTTTGTTTCAATATTTTTTTGTTTTTGTGGACTCATGTCACCTTCGTTTGTGATTCTAAGTATACTTTTTTTTTTTTTTTTTTGGTGGGGGGGCAGAAGGAGAGAACAGGCCAAAAAAGATCTCAAAAAATCAATAAAAAGACGTACGTTCGTGTTTCTTTTCTATTATTTCCTGGACTGGCGTGTGTTGCTTTCTTTTCTTTTTGTGTGTTTTGCTCAACAATACTCTGAAGGCATCTTCACAGAGACACTTTTTATGTTAAATGGGTATCCAGGTGTGTAATGCTTTCGGCCGATTACGCTCAATTGGAATTGAGAATAATGGCTCATTTCTCGGGGGATGAAGGATTGTGCCAAATTTTGAGTGAACCCGACGGCGACCCATTTAGAATGCTCGCAGCAAGATGGAAAAATTGTGATGAAGACCAGGTGTGCTAATCCACCTATCCCACAGTGAAAAAAATGTCCCTTTAAAACCCGATGCAAACAAACATTGCCACGAAGAAAAAAAAATCCACCTTCTCTGCGTTTGGAGCTCCACTAGAAACAGAATGAACAGGCGCATATGCATTTGCGTTTTTTGAACAGTCGTTGATTGGCGAACCCCCTGGAGAAGCTGGTTCACAATTTGCGTTTAGGTATATCTTTCGTTTGTGGCGTGAATGGACATATGGATACGGCCGAACTTTTTTGTTTTCCTCCTCCATACTGGGGTTGCTAAGGGAAATGCATCACAGATTGTGCCAAATAGTGTCGATAGTTTCTGCTCTTTTTAGAACAGAAACTAGACAAATCTTCCTCGACACATGTTTTTCTTGGTCTTTTATTTCTTTTTTTTGGGGGGGGAGTTACCTGTTTGCAGGGAGTTCTGAACAGATATGGATTGGATGAACAGTGTTTGTATGTGTTTTGGATTTCACTTGTTTTCATGTGAGTTTTGATTGCAGGTGACGGCATCCCAACGAAACCATGCAAAACGATTGGCGTACGGATTGCTGTACGGAATGGGGCCTCATGCATTGGCTCAGGAACTCGGCACTGAGGTCAACGCAGCAAAGGAGCTATCCATTACCTTTCAAGAGTCCCTCCCAGGTTAAATTCAATGTCTAAACACGACATATCGAAACAGATGCACTCTTTTATTGCAAGTCCTACCATTTATGAGATTCAGGGAATTCGACCCCACATAATTTACACTGCAGGAATTCCCTCCTCAAAAATACGAGGTTGGATTTACGCATGTGAGAACCACCATACAACCATATTTGATGCTCAGGGTTGATATTGGTAAACCAAAGGGTTCAACATGCACATAAAAAATTCTGGGACTTGGCTGGTGGTGCTTCTTATGTATCTCTTGGCTGTCTGGATTGAGCTCAAGATCTGGAAAAGAATTCCAGGGACATGTGTGGAGCACATACAAGGAAAAAGAGGTAGTTTTTTGGTAAGATGTGTACTATTCGTTCAGGGGTCGAACGATGGCTGGATGAAATGAAGGAATTCTGCAGGACGAACCACTACATCCAGACATTGAAGGGCAGGCGGCGGTACTTGCCGCAAATCAATGATTCGAATTGGGCAACCCGCTCGCATGCTGAACGGCAGGCGATCAATTCCATATGTCAAGGCTCTGCGGCTGATTTGGTCAAAATTGCAATGGCTCGTTTGCGCCAGGATTTGACCTCGGAGGTCAAATTGCTTTTGCAGGTAGTTTCTATTTTCATCTGCAAGTCTGTCTTCCTGGATAACTACAGAAGATCCTTGTTTTTATATATATGCATATGTAATTCGTTCTCCATGTGATATGTTTGTTGAAGTCAGGCCCTGACATCAAGAAAACTATTCCTTCCTTTCAAAAATGTTTCTTCCTTTCTTTTTCTTTCCCTTTTTATTTTTTCAAGGGGGGGGATACGGCAGTGGAGTGAAAAAGAACTTACAAATCCTCATTATTGAAAGGATCTTTTTGAAGAAGAAAAAAAAGCAGTCTCCGTTCTGCCATAGAAAGCCAATTCGATTTCCGGATCATAGTAATCTCACATGGATTTCCAGTTCAGCTCCTCATCGTCGAAAAAAGCAATAACTGGAATTGGGAAACTTTTTCTCGTTTTTTCAGCTGTCCATTTCTTGAAGCGATATTTGTTGCATAGATCCATGATGAGCTGTTGTTCGAGGTGCGGAAGGAATCGCTATCGGAAACGATAACACTTATCAAGAGTTGCATGGAAGATGGTGTTTCCCTTGCGATCCCGACGCCAGTCAAAATCCATGTTGGTCCCAGCTGGGGCCAATTGCAAGAGTGGATCGATACATCTTAGTTTTGCAGTAAATAGGTGATTTGTAGGGGCCTCCAGTTACCTCAAAGCTCGATTAAGGAACGGAAGTGGAGGGCGAGTGTGAGATATGGTTTCCAGACTCCGGAATCGAGAGTCCTAACGATGTGTTGCTGGAAGGTGGGGATATTAACATATAGACAGACAAATAGTGAGAGGTTGCGTCATCCTAGTCAAGAGGATGTCTTCTCAGAAGTGGTGTATTTGAGATGCTTCACGGCTGGGGGGTTCGTTTGGTGGCGATTTTGTTCTTTGGGGGGGGGTGTATGTCAAGAATGTATTACAACGGGGTTGGAAGGCTCATAACGAACAAGAAATTTCTATTGAGGACATTTCGGTTCAAATGAGAACGATGTGTCCGAAAGCTAAAAAGCTCGACATAAGAGATGTCCGGAGTACCACTTCCTGCCAATGGGAACCACCTTGAAATTATACCTAAATCCACCCCCAATTTGGCAACACCTCTGAGTTTGATAATTGTAGCCAACACACGCTACCACGAGGGATGGACTGTTGGGCCCAAGATCGGACAGGTTTGACAGGTTAGACTTGTGTAGACATATTTTGATCGGTCAGATTTTGATTTTGAACCTAATACGGATGAGGGGTTTTTGATGGGACATCTGGGTGCTCTCTTAAAAGGATTCAGTGCGCCCTGATTTCCCATCAAAACCCCCTTATCCGTATCAAAACCTGTCTAGACCGGTCTCACCTGTCGAACTTGTGTAGCAACCTTCAGGAACCTATGTGAGCTAGTCGTCGGCATTTGCGAGATCCGTAGGCATTTGCGTGGGAACCCACATTGATAGTTGCTTTCGGTCTATAGTAGTTGTTCCGGTAAGAGCGAAGAAAGGTTGCCTGTAAACAACAGACCTAGGCCTGACAGGACCGGTGTAACGATTCAGAGATGGATCAGTACTATTGGCAGTTCTACCCTAAGAAGGGTCCATCAATCATAGCAAGACAGTAAAGCAGAATGCTGAACTGCTATTGCAACTACGGATACTACTATTGCTACGATATAAAGGAGTATGACGGCCGAGGTGGAAACACCTACTGCAAGGAAAGACTACAGTAAAACAGTGGCAGAAGTCTTGCTGCACAATGGAGTTGATATCCATAGAAGTGCAGCAAGGGATGTGAACGATTGTTGCAAGCATCAGGACATCCAGAAGAGCATATGTAAGGTGTATGAACGGTCGCTGCAATGAAAGCTAAGTGCAACAACAGACAAACACGCAATTGAGTCAGGAACGTTGCAAGGTGTTACAGCAGCTGATCTGAGGCATTCAGGTTTGCTCATTTAGTGACGTAGTTTGGGTTAATGCAGATAGACATAGGGGATGGCTTGGCGGCCACAAACGCAAAACTTGATTGAAGTTCTCTACAATCTGCTTCTGTTAAAGGATAGAAATCACCTAGAGTTTTGGGCTCGCATTTAATGCATGCTATTGCATGGCATTGTAAAGTTAACTTGGATTCAGTATGAGTCTGTGTGAGTGCCCGTATGGCGCGTGTTTCTGAAAACACTTCGACATTTATATCTAACCGGTGGATAGTACGTCTGTCGGGCTTAGTTCTTTAACTCTTTCGACAAAGGGAAAGCATGACTGTTGCAAGCGAGAGTGATAACAGAGTTACTATTGTAGTGTTACTTTCCCTAGCGCGATAGTAAGGAAGGTGTACTAACACCGTTACAAACAAGCACAACAACAGACCTGGGCATCGGGGCCAGAGATAGGACTTGGGCCAAATTTTTGGTCCGGCTACGGTCCGGTCCGGTTACGGTCGGTTTACGGTTCCGTATTACGGCCGTAACTCCGTACCGTAACCGGAGTAATATGTTGTTTTTACGGTACGGAACAGGTACGGTATAGCTACGGTAGCCCCTAAATCATCGTGAAGTAGTGTGGTTCAGTGTTACAGCGTTAAGCTGTAGTCTGTAAGGTCGTGGGTTCGAATCCCCTTGGGTTCCTTTGGGTTCTCGGGACCCTGCGGGGGTTACTATTTACGGTTTACGGTTGGTACGGTGGTTACGGTCGGTACGGTCCGGTACCGGAGCAGTACGGAGTGGTACGGTGGTCCGGTTCCGAGCACGAAAACCACTCCGGTCCGGACCGTAACTACCGTAACCGTAAGTGACCGGAGTGGGGTTACGGTACGGTTTACGGTACCGTAACCGGAAAGTCCTATCTCTGATCGGGGCTGGTGGACATGACCGGACCGGACCGGCAACCACTAAGTGGACCGGAAATTACCTTTGTTGGACAGGTGTCGGACTTGTCCAGACCGGTCCGACCTGTAAACCTTGTCTGGACATGCAATCGCCTGTTTAATAAAGGTGTTACTGGGCTGACCGGTATGGACACCTGGGCCTGACCGGACCGGCAGCGAAAAAACGGTCCGGTCCGGTCCAACCTGTCTAAGGACCGGCCGACCTGTCCGGTCCAGCGAAAAAACGTCGGTCCTTGCAAGACCGGACAGGTCACCACCGGTCCTGTCCTGTCCACTACGGTCCAATCAACCTCGGAAATCTGCAGAAATCTGGACCGGTTTTCTGACAGATTTTCCGTTTTTAGATAGGTCACACCCCACATTTCGCCTTTATAAGACAGGCGATGTGACCTGTCTAAAACCGGAACGACCCCGTCTTGACAGGGTTGTTCCCCTGTTTTAGACCGGCTCCAGGTCACACTGGGCGTCACACCGGTCTAAAACAGGTCACACGAGTATGACCGTACTAGACAGGCGACAACCTGTCTGGCAAGGTCAAATCCGGTCTAGAAAGGTCAAATCCGGTCTAGAAAAGGTGACCTTTCTTGGACCGGATTTGACCTTTCCAGACCGGATTTGACCTGTCTAAGAAAGGTCAAATCCGGTCCAAGACAGGTTTTCCGGTCCGGTCCGGTCCTTTAAAAGTTGCCGGCGCCCGGGTCTGGTCGACAAGCTGGCATCGAGAGTGAGAACTTCGTGTGAGGCGTCAGCCGTCACAGGCGCGAGAGTTAACGAAGGCGCGACAAAGCTTCTAGAGTGAAACCGCTGTTTCACCAAAGACCCAACGGCTGTAACATAGAGACGCGAAGAAGATTGGAAGAACGACAACACGTTGGCGGAGTTCATGGTTGATGTAGGTAGAAATACAGTCAGGCATAGATAGTGCAAGGAAATAAGAAGGGTTGTTGTGGTTCTTCCGCAACGGAAAGTCGTTCGTGTAAGAGAAAAAATATCAGTCGTTTCAACTGACAGCCGAAAACCGGTTCGGTCCGGTCCAGTCCGTCCACCGGAACTGACGCCCAGGTCTGGTCAACAACTTCCGAGGACTATATAAGCAGTGGATAATATATTTCGTTAATGCACGAGAGTGAAATTAAAGAACTTCGAGAAGGTATCAAGGGAAAAAAGGTTACAATTGTCTTCGATGAGACAACCGTGAACAATGATGGTGAGATTATATTGCGGTTCATATACTTGGGCGTTTAATCAAAGCGTTTTATGGCCGATCTTCAATGGGAGACAATATTGCAAAAACAATAGTCTCGATTGTTATGCGAAAATTTGAAATCTCCATGAATCATTCTTCATATGCGACTTTTACTAGGGTGTTGTGTGCATGTGGTTTGGGAAATTATCTCCAACTCAATTTTGGAAGGCACGCGCATTATAAAAACAACTTACTTCTGTTCGTTTTACAAGACCGAATGTTCCCTTAAAATACCTACACCCAACGATCCACAGCCACGAACTCACACTTATATCTCAGCCACAAGACCCTTCTAACGTGACACACTTTCCGAAAGAGCCAACCCAATTACTCTTCCCACCACACCCTTGTTATGACGTAAACAATCCCTCTTCTAACCCCGGTTGTTCCCATCAAACTAATTTACCTCACAAGCTCCCAACAACACGTAGCTCTTTTGTGGGAGACATCTGAATTGGTGCAGTCAATCGATAATTGGGTGCGGTCATTATCATGACACCTCTTTTCGCCTCGGCAATAAATATCGGATTTTTTTCGCACATGTTTAATAATTGTGGCGAATACAAAAACATCCTAAATCAAAAAAGAATAAGAAGCAATAACAATGAACACCTAAAGAGAAATGTCGTACACGGGTTTTTATGCATCGTATTTTCGCGTTCATCTGTTCCACCATCGATGAGTTAGATGTGGTGTTTGGTATCGTAACTTGAACTAAAGTGTATATGGCCCTTCTTATGTAGTTGGTCAACTGAAAACTGGGTGGTGATACGACGGGTTATCTAATCAGGAAGTACCTATCCACCGTCGACGGGGACGTCGGTAACAATGAATAGGGTGGTTGATAGTGTTATTGTACCGAGGAGGTTGTAAGTTTGAATCCACGAGGTTGTTGGCGTTTGATGTGACGTTCTTTCCTCTGTAACAATTTCTCGGCTTAGGCCGGTTTATTTATGCGTGTGAGTGTGTGACCGACGAAGCCTTCCCACTCCGTATCAGGTGGAGCGCACGAAAAAAGATTCTCTGTTTATGCAATAATTATTCAGGTTATAAGAATTGTCATCGATAACCCCTGAAACGCTCCCACGCCTTAGGCGTTTCCGTGATATCCAACACGGCTGTAACTCCCCCCCCCCCCCCGTGGAACACAAAACACGGCATTGAGACGTTGAAAATCAATGAGTAATTACACTTATACATTTGTGAATTCAACTTAGCAACATACTTTTTAAGCTCTCCCTACCCCATTGGGTATAGAATGCTTCAAATAAGGACCTGGGGATTCCGGAGAGGAGGACGAAGAATTCAATAGCGAAAAAATTAATACCCCTGCAAGCTAATTTAGGGGCACGACCCTGTTTCAAGGCGTAGCCTCTTTGTTACTCACACATGTTGAAATCCAATGAAATAATATTCTTATTATAACAAAATAACCATTCAACAAATAATATAAACATTCATTTTTTATATTATTATAAAAATAATATTCTTTTTTATTTTTTTGTAAAAATTATCACTTCCTCACAGCTACTTATTTGAACATATGACTACCACTTAATCACCTTTCGTCATCCTGAATCACACATAATAAGAAAATCAAAGGATTCCTAAATAATGTATAGATTAATATGTTTAATCAAT
Source organism: Bryopsis sp. KO-2023 (assembly GCA_030272585.1). Taxonomy (NCBI): domain Eukaryota; kingdom Viridiplantae; phylum Chlorophyta; class Ulvophyceae; order Bryopsidales; family Bryopsidaceae; genus Bryopsis; species Bryopsis sp. KO-2023. The sequence continues at coordinate 2,025,440 of BSYQ01000005.1, forward strand.
CAGACAAGATTTGCCCTTTCTTTATTCTTGGATAAAAGGAATATAAGTCTCTCGAGTAACAATAACTCAGACCTGGGCAGGACCGGACCGGCAATGAAAAACCGGTCCGGTCCGGTCCAACTTGTCCACGGACTGGCGGACCTGTCCGGTCCTATCCGGTCCAGCGGAAAACAGCCGGTCCTGTCAAAACCGGACAGGTCACGACTGATCTAGTCCGGTTCAACCAACCGCAAAAATCTTCAGAAATCTGGAGCGGTTTTCCGACAGATTTTCCGGTTTAAGACAGGTCACACCACATTTCGCCTTTATTAGACAAGCGATGTGACTTGTCTAAAACCGATGATACACGATACGGGACGTTGGTGGACCGGCCCGCCCCCTTTGCGGGTTGTGCCGCTTTATCCCGTATCATCTCGTCCCCCCTCGGGCCAGTGGTCGCCCTCGACCATCTTCTCCTCGTGCCCGTTACTCCATTCTCCTTGACCCTCTCTGCGATTACCGGATTACCGTTCTCTCGCGGGTCTATTCGGGGGTTCTCCAGGATCTTTCTTGTGATCCTCTGATCCTTTGTTTTTATCCCTTTGATCCGTCTCTTGAGCTTATGGTCTTTTGCCTTGCTCTGCGGCGGCGATCACTGTGATGATCTCAGCCCCCTCCCCTCTTTCGCAGTGATCTTCATGCTCTTTCACCTCTTGTTACTACCACTCTCGGGTCAGAGGCGCCAACTCACTCTCAACTTCCATAGCCTCGCTAGGACTCGAACTTGTGACCTTCGGATCGCAAGTTCGGCTCCGAAACCAAATGATACACGATACGGGACGTTGGTGGACCGGCCCACCCCTTTTGCGGGTTGTGCCGCTTTATCCCGTATCAACCGGTGTATGAATTTCTGGAACGTAGTGAGTTAAAGGACGCACATTTAACGAACTACTCAAGGGTGTGTAAGAGGAGTGAGAAGAAAGGCAGAATATGACCAGGTACAAGCAGTAGTGCAACACTACTAGTGTTGTAGTGCAGAGGGGAGGAAAGGCAATAAATACGAAATGACGAAGGGGAAAAGACACTTGGTTTTGTAAGTTTGTTTTTGTCTTAACCAATTTTCTTACATGGTTTCAGAGCCGGTACGATGAACAGAGAACCCTCACAGGCTGTGAGTCACAGCCACCCAAAGACTGCAACGTTGATCATGTGGAATCACTGACTGGAGTAGTTTCGCCTCCCTCCACTCCGCCACCTCCCTCTCCCACACATTCTGATAGTGAAGCTTGTGGGTGACGCAATAGTGGTCGGCTGTGTTGGTTGGATTCGTGATAACTTGCTGGCTAACGCAAGTATACTTGTGGGGTTTGTTGGTTTAGACAACTCTCTAGCTAGCGCGGTTGTGAACGCTACTAGAGCACTTGGGTTGGGAAGTGATTGCGTCAGGCAAACACTTAACACACACACACACAAACACACACACAAGCGGGAACACACCAATCCCACGAATCCCGAGTTCTTACAAAATAAAGTGAATGTCAAAACAACGAGTGGGCCTCTTAAGTACCCCTAAGTGTAGTACGCTGACGCATGCCCCAAACTCTGGGTCTAATCTGTCTTACTCGCGAACCCACATGCGTCAGCCACCCTCGGCTCTATCCCAAACTACCTCGTATAGCGCTAAAAGACTAACATACGCCCCCCCCGCAAAAAGTGGGCGCCCACGCACACCAAAACACAAAGAAAAACAAAAATACAAAAACACAAACACAAAACTCACCCACTCCCATACCCACACCCAACTGTCTTGGACCTGTCTCTTGCTCTGACGTCTCTGACAGCTGCTGCACGCACACACTTGGTCGACGATAACTCCTTTTCCCTCCTCCTTAACGCTGTTCCGGCGCTTGCGCTTGCTGAATAGCACGCTGCTCCTGCGCATGCGCTTGCTGCACTGCACGATACCGGACACAGGGATCAAATGCGGCAGCCACCCTCTTGGACTTAAGGAATGGCAGATCCCTTGTGATGCCGGACACTTTGAGCTGCCGCTTCACACACATGTTGCAGTGTGGCAACTTCTCGTGCTCAGCCGGGAACGGAGGGATTTCTTCGAACGTCGAGCGTGTCAGCTTCAACATATGGGCAGGTAGAGAGAATGGGGAGACGGTGGCGATGGACTTGTTGTCCACTTCCGCGACTTTTTGGACCGCCGTGACGATGCGCCCCAGCATCGAGTATGCCAACCAATGAGCATCACACACGAGGTGATACCCACAAGGAAGGACGGAATACTTCTTTTGCGTCAGCCGCTGAGCACTTGCTTGCATTGGGCTTCTTCCGCACCAAATGCACATGGGCAACTCGTGAAAGTGCCGGTTGCCGCGGTAATTTTGCAAGGCTCGGTCCCTGGGGTTAGTATATTGGACCTTCGGCCATTTCTCTGACGCAGTGATGGGGTTGCAAGCCTCCTCGATATCCTCCCGTGACAGGTTCACTTCGCTGGGTGCAGCATCCACTTTGTCCTGAGCAGCCGCCCTTAGTCTTCTGAGCTTAACCTTTTCTCGGAAAGCCCGAAGTGCTGCTTCTGTTGGAGCTAACTCCAACGGTGGATGGACCGCACGCTGAACCTCTGTCACCTGGCTTGGCCCTTCATCATTCCTTATTTCCCCGTCCTCCAGTTCAGAACTAGGACCTTCGAGCCTAGGAGGTGGACTGCCGAAGTCAATTTCTTCGTTAAAATCCAAGTCCAAAAGCTCCTCCTCTCGCATGTCGAATAAGTCCTCCCCCGGTGCTATTGCGGTAGCCTCCTCTCCGGGAGTCTGAACTGTTGGCGCTGGTTGTGAGGGTGCTGGAGTCTTTAATGCGGCAGCCTTTAACTTGAGTAACAAGTTGGCTCTTGCTGCATCTCCAGGCATACGATCCCTCGGTGGCTCACCACCTTCATCGTCACCGTCCTCTCGCCTTCTCTTTCCGTGTGGATCTTCATCCCTACACGGCGAGCTTGGGCGTTTGTTTTTCCCTTTCCCCTTGCCCTTGCTTGAGCCTCCCGCATCATCGTCCTTGGACGGTTCCAGATCAAGTGTTGCGTTTGACAACAGAACTTGGACTTGGCGATCCAGTTCTTCACGTACCCGTGGTGCTGGTACCGCCGGGTTCAAACGCAGCATCTTGTCCGTTGTTTCGCTCTGCACTTGAAGTTTTTCAGAGCCGTCTCTGAGGGACTCTCCCAGCAAATCGATCTGCAGCTCTTGTTCTGCCAATTCCTTCTTAAGGTTGTTGGCTGCTGCACTCCACGCGGTTGCTACAGCTCGCTGCAGCGTTTCCTCTACCGCGGTAAATCGATCCACCATTCCCCCGAGAGCTTGTTTACGGAGGTCATTCTCACGATGGTTAGCCATCATGTGAGATTGGAACCTTTGCTTTTTCAGCTTCATGGCTTCCAATTTTTCTTCCAAGACCTTGGTCTTGTCCTCCGCTTCTTTCTTTTCCGCCTCCGCCTTATCCTTGGCTTTCTCCGCTGCCTCCTTCGCAGCCTCAGCTGCTTTCGTCCGGTCACTCAACTCTGCGAGCTGCCGGGTTAAGGCCTCATTGTTCTGCAGCACCTCCTCTGCGGTCGTAACAAAGTGCTGCAGCTCCTCTTCTTTTTGAGCTACCTCCGCTTCCAACCTCGCAATAATTGCGGCGGGTGTGTCGGCAGCCATTATGTTTGTCGGAAAGAAAGAAATAACAACGGTTTGTGCGTCTTTAGACTCTTTTCACTCAGGAGCTCGCTCCGTTTACACAAACACTAGGGCAAAATGGTTCGAGGGTTGCGCTTATAAGGCTGGGTGACTCGTACACTTTCCTCGTTGAGTTATTGGGGTGAGACACCAACGTTTCGCTCGGTTGGAGTCTCGTCAAGACCACCTCAACACGTCACTTGATAGGGGTTTTCTCGGAACAACCACACTATCTCGAAGGTGACATCGTTTGCCCGGTTTCTAAAGTACTACTGAAGCTACACTTACTGCGCCAGCCAAATAACTTAGGCACCTAACGCATTAAAGATAAAGAGTTGGTTTGGAAGTCGACAGAGTTTTTCTAAGGTATCCTTTTTCGCGCCCCCTTGCTATAAGGAGTTCCACCTTAGCCATCAAACACTCTGTTTCCCTATTCTCTTCCTTTCTGCAACTCTTTTCTTTCTTTCTCTTTAAATGCGCGAAGTATATCTGGTGCGTTAACCAGATTAGCTTCAGGTTCCCAAGTAGCGTCAAGTAGATCGTATCCTTTCCACAGCACTAGGTATTCACGATTGCGTTTACCTCTAGCCCTTAGGATATTTTCGACCTCATACTCTACTTCGCTACCAATCAACTCTCCTTCTGGAGGTTGTATCTGCCTGCTGTTATCACTCGAGGCGTGATAACGCTTGAACTTAGAAACATGAAACACTGGGTGAATGAGCCATGTTTCCGGAAGTTGAACTCTGTAAGCCACCTTTGATATTTTCTCCACAATTTCAAAGGGACCCACAAATCGACGGCGCAGTTTGGGACTCACTTTGTTCAAAGCAGCCAACGGAATAAAACGGCTTTTTATCAGGACTTTATCCCCTTTCTCAAAAACAATATCTTTCCTCTTCTTGTTTGCACTCACACACATTCTGTGTTGTGCTCTAGAGTAATATGCTTTTGCGGTATCTAAGTCCTGTGCCATCCGTGCTACCATAGTCTTAACTGCTTCCACTTGAAATTGCGTTGCCGTCCCACCAATGTTTGGTGTTTCTGGATGGTACCCATACATCAAGTATGCAGGTGCGAACCCTGTACTCGCATTCACTGCATTGTTTGCTGCAAACTCTGCTGTAGGTAAATACTCAACCCACTTATGGGGATACCTCTCAGCATATGGCCTTAAGAAATTTTCCAGAGTACGTATGGTAACCTCACTCTGCCCATCCGTTTGAGGGTGGTAAGCTGTACTCATACGAATCTCTGTACCCAGAGCTTTAAAAAGCGTCTGCCAGAACTTGCTGGTAAAGCGAGGGTCTCTATCAGACACAATCACTTTAGGTAGGCCATGGTTGCGGTAAACATGTTCGATAAAAAGTTGGGCATATCCTGCAGCGGTAATCTCTTTAGTACATGGGGCGAAATGCACAAACTTGGTAAGTCTATCGACAAAGACAGCTACAGCACTAAACCCATTGGATGCTGGTAGATCTGTCACCAAGTCAGTGGTAATCTGCTCCCACTTCCGCTCAGGTATTGGCAGGGGTTGAAGTAAGCCCATAGGCTTCTGTGTGTCAGCCTTTATTTGTTGGCACACAGGGCATTCGCGCACAAATGCCTTCAACTCATTCATCCACCCCTTCCACCAATATCGCCGCGCTAGGATTTCTCCTGTTCGCGCTGGTCCTGTATGGCCTGCTGAAGGTGTCTCATGGCACTCCTTCATGATCTTATTGCGCTGGCCTTTAGGAACCACCACTTTCTCGACTAATCCTCTCTTTGGGACCGTCCAGAGTATTCCCTCTCTGAGGAAATATCCCTCAACTTCCTCGCCACTCTCAAGCTTCCGCAATATCTTCACCAAGGAATTATCAGCTTGGAGGGCTTGTTTCCACTCGTCTTGGCTTGCTTGATGCACTTGCCAAGTGGAAATGTTCATCGCAGTTTCCACGGGCTTAGGAACACTGCGGGAGAGAGCATCTGCTAACACATTAGCCTTGCCTTTGATATAGGAGATCTTGGGGTTGATCGAAGTCAGGTACCCCGCCTCAAGCCATCTTGCTTGGGTTCTAGAAAGGTTCCTCTGCGACAGAATATGTGTCAGAGGTTGGTGGTCAGTGAACACTGTTACTCCACCCGCACAACCTTCTAGATAATGTCTCCACTGCACCATCGCATAACATATTGCACACAACTCTTTGTCGTATGGTGCATAGTTAAGCTCGGCAGGCTTGAATCTACGTGAGAGGTAAGCTATTGGCTGTAGCCCCTCTCCGTGATCCTGTGTTAACACGGCACCGATGGCCTCATTCGACGCATCAGTGATCACAGTGTAAGGCAGTGACGCATCTGGAAAAATAAGGACGGGAGCTTGACTTAAACGCTTTTTCAGTTCATTGAATGCGCCACGCTCAACCTGTCCCCATCTCCAGGGATGGTCTTTTTTCACTAAGTCATGGAGTGGTCCAGCAACATGTGCAAACTGGGGAATGAATTTTCTGTAGTATGAAACCATTCCAAGGAAACTACGTACATCACTAACACTCTGTAGTTCCTTCCACTCCTTCACTGCCTTCACTTTTTGTTCCTGTGGTTTTAACCCACTTCCGCTAATGCGGTAGCCAAGATAGTCTACTGTTGCGACAGCCAGCTCACTTTTACTTGCCTTAGCAAAAAGCTGATATTCTGCTAGTCGCGACAGGACTTTCTCTAAGTGTTCGGCATGCTGTTCCATGTTTTCAGAGAAGATGAGTATGTCATCGATAAAGACAACAACAAAATCATCTAAAAACTCTGCGAGTAGGTCTTGCACTAGAGTTTGGAATTGCGCTGGGCAATTGGTTAGCCCAAAAGGCGCTACCAAAAACTCAAAGTGACCGTATCTCGTGCGGAACGCTGTTTTATCTGTATCAGATGGCCTTACTGGAAATTGCCAATAGCCTGATCGCAGATCTAACTTCGAGAACACTTTGGCTTTGAACACTCTATCCATCAATTCTTCTGGCAGGGGTAAAGGATACCGGTTTTTCACCGTCACCTTATTGATCCACCTGTAATCCACACACATCCTTAAGCCTCCATCCTTTTTCGGTACAAATAGGATTGGCGCGCCCCAAGGGGACTCGGATGGTTTGATTTTCTTCTGTTCCAGAAGATAGTCCACTTGTGCTTTCACTTCATCCAGCTCTGCTGGTGAAAGCTTGTATATTGGACGATGGATAGGTGTTGGATCCTCCAGGTCTATCTTAAACTCATGACCTTTTCTCTTCGGAGGGATCCCTGGGGGTAAATCACGAGGGAACACACCACGGTGTGTTTCTACCACCTTTTTAATTTCGGCAGGGGTGTCTGAACGAATAAGTTTGCCAATCTCATCCTCAGTGTTGAATGGCTGTGTTCGCTCTATTGCGTCAGGCAATTCATGTTGGCCTAAAGCTTTCTCTTCAGATTCTTGCACTACAACCATGAATGCTGTCTCTGTTTTGAGATGACGCATCATTCGTTTAGCTGAACACTCAGTCACTGGCACTTCTTGCAGTATCGACTGTACTTTTCGTTCAGGTTCAATACTCTCTTGGGTTGGATGACGCAACGGGAGATGAAACACTTGGCTGTTTTTGCAAACTGAAATCTCATTCTGCTGAAAGTCTATGCGGGGGTTTTCTTTCTGCAACCAAGGCATGCCCAATATTAGGTCATAACCAAGGTCTGGGAACAGATCCGCTTTCATTTTGCACTTCAGCCCTCCTATCTTTACTCGGAGGTTGTTACAGCTGCCAGCCAGTTCTTTAATATCTCCGTTTGCCAACATTGCTCTCTTGGAGCTTGGTGTAATCGACAACCCGAGATCACGCGCTACCTTATCATTGATATAGTTTGCGGTACTTCCACAATCAATGAATGCATAAAGGTCCGTGGTCTTGATCCGTGCTTTTACTTCGTACCCTCTCACAGGCACTTCTTGAATTTTTAACAGAGGGCATGTGTCACCTTTGGTTGACGAAGTTGATCGAACTTCTGACACATTAACTCGCTCTGTGGTAGACCGCTGGGTTGTTTCTGACCCACTATCGTCTACGTCTGCAGGCAGGGACTCCTGTAGACTACTCTGCGACTCCAATGAGCCCACAGATTCACTAACAGAGGGAAGAGATGCAGATGACGCATGAGGCGCGTCCATCTCATCCGGTGTGCTTTCCTCCTGTTCATTTTTCCAATCGCAGTTGTCATGTGCCGATTGGGTAGATGTGGAGAGTGTCTCTGTTCTCTCTTCACGCGGTGTACTAGTCCGCTCCTCAGGTTTTCCGCTGTGAGTACTTTTAACCTTTTTCGAGGCACCTACTTTTGATCTATGCTTCCTACGCCGCCTACGAACTCTATTTCGCTTACGACGTTTGCGTCGGCCAGGCTCAGACGAAGCAGTTTCCTGCCTGGCGGTCAGTTTAACATTTTTTTTACATCGGGGAGGTTTTTCACCTCCTCCAATCTAGGACATTGCCTCACAGGGTGGCCCTTCTTTCCACAAAGATAACAATTATATCCCCCTCCCCCCTGGGGGTTCTGTCTTCCCTGATTGGCTTGTCCTCTTCCACGGTTACCACCACCGCGTCCACGTCCACCACCACCACGTCCTCCTCCTCGTCCTTGTTGCTGTTGCTGCTGCTGTTGCACTCCTGCGGCAGCTTGTGGTGGTGCTTGGGCTGGTGGTGTAGGGTTCTGCTGCTGCTGACCCTGATTCTGGCCTTTCTTCTTTCTTCCACCACGCCAGACTCCTTTCTTTTTCTGATTGGTTTGCCCTCCTTGGCCTTGTGTTCCAACTCCAAGGGCTTCCAATCGTTCGGCGGATATGATGGCGGCCTCGACATCTCGAGGTACCGTTGCTGCGACTAACTTCTGAACTTCACTTTTAAGTCCATCCACGAAGAGCAAATACTGGTGATCCTCTTCGAGGTCTGGAATCCTCAAGACTAACCGCTGAAACTCTTTGACGAATTGTTTCACGGTTCCAGTCTGCTTGAGTTTATGGAGGTCACGCCACGCTTCATCTCGATCACTAGAGAATTCGAAAGCTGTAGCTAAGCCATCCATGAAGTCCATCCAGTCACGGAAGGGTGGTCTTTCACCTCGGTGAATTTTCAACTCTTGCATCGTTAACCAATCCGAGGCAGCTCCATAAAGGTTAGTGGCCATAATCGACTGCCACTGTGCTTCATGCACTCCGCAGGTTCTCAAGTACCGCGTCATGAGCACTTGCCATTTACGGGCTTTTGGTTCTCCACTTCCGTTAAATGCGCGAGGCATTTGCAACTTGACGGTGCTAGGCAACCACTGTCCTTGCCTAGGAGGTCCTGGGCCTGCTGGTCCAGCGCCACCTCCACCTCCACCTCCATCAGGAGGTCCACCGGGAGGTCCACCGCCTCCACCATCTCCACCGCCGCCACCACCTCCTCCGCCATCAGGCGCACCTGGAATGCGGGAAGGTGGGCGGTTTCGTCTGTCGCGGTAATCATCACCGCCATCATCATCTGGGTCGTCATCACCAGGGTCTCCAAAGTTACCTCGCATGCGAGGAACTCGACTGGGTCCACCAGTAGACTCATATGAACCAAGTGCAGCAAAGGGATTATTTTCTACCCTTGCTCCCAAAGCACTTAACCCAAGTCCCAATCTTCCAGTACGTGTGGGGATCTGCATGGGTTCTTTTCCTTTCTCTTCTCTGACCTGTGCCTTAGCACGCTCAAGGTCAATTTGATATAACACTTCTGCTGAGGAGAGAACTCTTGGGTTAGTTCGTGTGGGTCTACGTGATCCATCGGCAGAGTCGGGTTCTGAGATGCGTACTCCAGGCTGAGCTCTTGTACTTGGAGGTATCAATTGAGGGAATGTGAAATCAGCGTCTGGTGCGCTGTCCACTGCAGTGCATGGTGGTGCTTCTGCAGCAACAATTTCACCCTCCTCGACCTGTACTGCTGGAGGAGCCGGTATTGTTGAGGTTCCTGCCCCAACCATTCCTACCGCGAAGCTCTGGTCTAGTGGCGGCCATGATGCAGCCAACTGCTTTACTGATTTCTTCGGCAGCGGCATCCCAAAGGCTGAGTCCTCAGGCTCAGGAGAAGTTGATTCTTCACGCTCTGGTGATACTGCACGAGCATCACTTCCACTTTGGGCACTCTGACTTCCGCCACTCACATCCTCCATGCTTCGTTCCAGGCCAGATAATCTTAAGGCAACCACATCAGCTGCATCTTGCTGCTGATCCCAGGTTTTGGATGCCTTTTTCTCCAAGGCAATCAAATCTTTTTGAATTGCTACTCTTGAGCTCTGCAAACGCTTCACCTCAGCACCTTGTTTATGCAAGGACTCCCGAAACAATTCTAGAGTCCGTTCGACTTTTTCGTTGGAATCCGCAACAGTTCCTAATAAGCCTTCAATTCTCCGCCCTTGAACTAGGGATAACTCGGAGAGTTGGTTTAACTGAAGTGCTGATGCTTCAGTTGCTTCTTTTAGGTCAGCAAAACGAGAGTCCGCTAGAATGTCTGCGGCATCCATTCTCCTCGTTATTGCGTCCACAGAAGCTTTGATCTCGGCTCTTTCTTTTCTATGGTCGATATCTTGGCGTAATAGCCTCTGCTCGTATCGACTATGTTGAGCCGCTACTGAATCCAGCTTCTGCTGTTGCGACACCACCGCATGCTGTGTGGCCTCAACCTGTTGCGCATGCTGGTGCTGTGTTTCCAGCGCCTGCCCAATCACCTCTGATGCGCCAGCCAGTTGGTTCGACACAGAGGCCTCAGTATGGGCTAGCCTCTGCCCCAGTGTCTGGTCAACTTGCTGCAGGTGACCCCTTAGCCCGTGGGCTAAATCGTCCACACGGTCATGGACCGCATCCACATCCTCTCTTAAGGCTTCCGCATCAGCTCCCATGTCTATGTCGACAGCTGCTTGCTGGACATTGTGGATGTTCTGGACGTTTATTTGTTGATACACAACATTGGGTGCGTCAGACAATTCCTCATCGAACTCAGGTTCAATCCCTGGCTCTTCAACTTGAGGCTCGCGCACTGCCAATGCGTGTTCACGGTCAGCCATGGTCTCTCAGCCACTATTTGGGAGTACTCAACAACCACGGTTGGAGTTTCTCTCTACCAAACAAACAAACAAAAACGTTTGTTGCGCCACGTTCACAAGTTTCGATCTCAAGAACTTAAAGTTCTTGCCTCGCTCCGAAACCAATTGATAGTGAAGCTTGTGGGTGACGCAATAGTGGTCGGCTGTGTTGGTTGGATTCGTGATAACTTGCTGGCTAACGCAAGTATACTTGTGGGGTTTGTTGGTTTAGACAACTCTCTAGCTAGCGCGGTTGTGAACGCTACTAGAGCACTTGGGTTGGGAAGTGATTGCGTCAGGCAAACACTTAACACACACACACACAAACACACACACAAGCGGGAACACACCAATCCCACGAATCCCGAGTTCTTACAAAATAAAGTGAATGTCAAAACAACGAGTGGGCCTCTTAAGTACCCCTAAGTGTAGTACGCTGACGCATGCCCCAAACTCTGGGTCTAATCTGTCTTACTCGCGAACCCACATGCGTCAGCCACCCTCGGCTCTATCCCAAACTACCTCGTATAGCGCTAAAAGACTAACACATTCGGGACAAGCGTTCACAGATAGGTACTTCCAAGCGTAAAGCAACGATTCCCAAGTTCGCGTCAGTCTCACAGGTCAGGTTTTTGCGTTGGGAAGCAAAAAAATACGGTATTCAAAGCCGGACGCATATGGCGGCGAAAGGACGTCCAACCTGGGAGATTGGTTATTCGCTCTGAGTGAATAGATGGAGATGTCAAGGATAGTGGATCCATATGAGCATGGGACCTTCCTTAAAGGTTACGCGCACAATTGGTTTCGCAGGATCACCGAGAAGCTTGGGAGAGAAGGAAAAGTGTAAAAACTACGACTCTGAGTAGTCTGCCAATCCTGATTCAGCCAACCTGCGAGGTTGCAAACGCGTTCTGAACGAAAGAAGAGAGTTCAAACCCCAAAGTCGAGTTACAAGAATGCCTCTGAGGTGCTGCCAAATACCCTTGGCTGCTGTTTCTGCCAAACAATGTTTCAGTGAGTTATAGGAAGAAAGCAAGACATACAAACAGTAGCGACCAACCGTTCTATAGTTCGAAAGGATTTGTATCGCACCGACGGGTCCGACCCATAAAGACTTCAGTCTTCCTAGTAAGCCGGAACCAGAGCTGGGCAATACCGTATCGACCCCAAAAACACGGTACGGTATCGGATTTTATCACGGTACGTACAACATCGGTACTGGGTCGGTACAATAAGTTGTCGCCAACGACCGGCACCCGTTAAAGGATCGTTGTTGCAACGTGTCACTAGCGTTGTTGTACCGCCCTAGACGGTTCGAGTAACGATGTTCGTTACAACAACGTAATGGCATTGCAGTAACGTCATGACGGTATTTGTAACGACCTGGGTCGTTGTTGTACCGACATTGGGTCGGTATTGTACCGACCTGCACGATGTTGTACCGCCCTCACAACTAAGCACATAATAGTGTGCTAATTGGGTGCCAATCAGTTGGGAACTAACTTAGTTATTAAAGAACGAAGTAGTACTTATTATACATATTTTTAGAGTATGATTGACGTGAGCCAAGCTCACCAACCACCGATTGGAGGGTGTCGGTTGACAGTGTCAACTTGACACTGGGAATCGAACTCGGGTTAGCTAAGTCCGAGTCGAGAACACTAAACCAATAGCGAACCCCACCACAGGGACGCTCAAATGGGGGCCGTGAGCTTTAAGTACCTACTTTTAGTAATGAAAAAAAACGAGTACTTAAGGGTAACGGCCCCCATTTAAGCGTCCCTATGGTGGGGTTCGCTATTGGTTTAGTGCTCTCGACTCGGACTTAGTTAACTCGAGTTTGATTCCCAGTATCGATCGATACCCTCCAGTCGGTGGCTAGTGAGCTTGGCTTACGTTAGTCATGTAACGTGGTGACGTTGTAGTAACATGACGTTATTGTAACGTCCGGTCGGTACGTGATACGGGATAAAGCGGCACAACCCGCAAAGGGGGCGGGCCGGTCCACCAACGTCCCGTATCGTGTATCATTTGGTTTCGGAGCCGAACTTGTGATCCGAAGGTCACGAGTTCGAGTCCTGGCGAGGCCATGGAAGTTGAGAGTGAGTTGATGCCTCTGACCCAAGAGTGGTAGTAACGAGAGGTGAAAGAGCATGAGGATCACTGCGAAGGAGGGGAGGGGGCTGAGATCATCACAGTGATCGCCGCCGCAAAGCAAGGCAAAAGATCATAAGCTCAAGAGACTAGACGGATCAAAGGGATAAGAACAAAGGATCAGAGGATCACAAGAAAGATCCTGGAGAACCCCCGAATAGACCTGCGAGAGAACGGTAACCCGGTAATCGCAGAGAGGGTCAAGGAGAATGGAGTAACGGGCACGAGGAGAAGGTGGTCGAGGGCGACCACTGGCCCGAGGGGGGACGAGATGATACGGGATAAAGCGGCACAACCCGCAAAGGGGGCGGGCCGGTCCACCAACGTCCCGTATCGTGTATCAGTACGTCCACCGACCAAACACGTTACCGTACCGACTGTGTGCGGTACGGTACGATACGGTACAAATGGGTTGCTGTCCAACTCTGGCCGAAACCTCGCAACAAGAAACATCCGCACCTCTGATCCAAACTGATCATTAAAGGTCACATCCATCAACATGACGTGACAGTCTGTCATAGTAACAGATTATTTATTTAAATCGTTCTGAGCTGTCAGCACTCATTCCAAGATCTAAGGGTTCCATCCTGCTGCAGCAAGCCGGCTGCAGCATTGCTGGTTCCCTAGAATTGCAGGCCTAAACCAAGGATTTGTCAGTTCCCCTGAACTGCAGAATCCTTACAAGAAGGCCCTCTAACCTTTTACGCAGCTCAAGGACGAGATGGGAGTTCAATTTTCGCGGTACTACGAAGAGTTGAAGTCAAGACTGGCACTTCGAAAACTTGACCAGGGTCCACGTTTAGTACAGCAGTACACAATCAACTTTCACCGCCTTGCCTTGAAGATCCCAAGCGCGACCGAGCCAGAACTAATTTCCATGTTCACGGCAAGCCTAACCGCCCAAGTCCGACTACAAGTGGAAGTGGGGCAACCGAAGTAGCTGGAGGAAGCGTGTGGTTTGGCTGAGCAGGTCAGAACTTGGACAGAAGCGTAGGGACTCTTTACCAGGGAGAGACCAAGCGCATGGACTCGTGGGGTCGTTGTGTGGAGGAAGGTGACAAGGGGGTGTCAAAGGGGAAGTCGCCTTCCCCTTAAAAATCACCGACATGGGACAGTTCTTGGCAATATTAGAAAAGAGCGTTCGCAACCCATAGATTGCGAGTCGGTTTCAGCACATTCTGAGATGTGCAGGGTGGACGGTACGCGCAAAAAAAGGAAAGCGCCAGAACAAGTGTAGCGGCGTTGTGCACTGCAACAACAAGACACCTCCACCTATGACACGGACGGAGGAAAATATTTAAGATGTCGGGGAGATTCTCTCTGAGGATGAAAAAACAACTGAGGCTGTTGCCGTCACAGTTTGGAAGGTAGGCACTCCTACACGACGACGAATGATCGTTGTAGGGAAACTTGCAGGGACTCAGGCGAAGCTCTTTCAAAGGCAGAGGACTCGAAGTAAGGCTTTACGAATTTGATAAGTTGTTTCGCGTTACATAACGATCCTATTTTGTTTGAAAGGGGGGGGGGGATGATACACGATACGGGACGTTGGTGGACCGGCCTCCCCCTTTGCGGGTTGTGCTCGCCTTATCGCGTACCCAACCCCCTCCCCTCCTTCGGTGTCGCGGATTCTAGATCCATTGTGATGATCTCAACCCCCTCCCCTCCTTCGCAGGGACCCTCGCGCCCTTTCACTCCTCGGGTCAAAGGCGGCATCTCACTCTCAACTTCCATGGCCTCTCCAAGACTCGAACTTGTGGCCTTCGGATCGCAAGTTCGGCTCTGAAATCAATTAATACACAATACAAGACGTTGGTGGACCGGCCAATCCCTTTTGCGGGCTGTGCTCGCTTTATCCCGTATCAGGGGATGTTGTAAAACGGATGTTTTCGTAAAATGAGTCAAAAATCCAAGGAACTGCTGACTATTTCCAAAAAGACCATAATATCGAAAGTTTTAACAAGAGAGTCCTTCAATCCATCATAAAATAACAAAATCTCAACGTTGGCGTCCATCTCTGTTTCCAAACGTCCCTCTGAACCCTGCTGAGAAACTACCTTCATCTACCTTCCAAAGAGGCTAGAAAAATCTGAAGGGAAATAAAACATTCTCCCCCCACACGACAGAAAAAAGGATAAGCCTGTAATCACTTATCTTTCCAAGCTTCCAATAACTGTCTTGTCACCTATCAGCACCATTCCAACAAACCTCCCTATTTTTTTTTGTACGAAGCCCTCGCTTTTTTTTTTGGCAGCTAGACCTGTCCGAAGGTTCGAATTTTTCTTTCTTTTAAATCCATGTGAAGATAGTGCTCCATCACTATGGCATTCTTCGCACATGGGGTAAACTATTCCATATTCTTCTTTAATCGAATCAAAACCAGGCCATTCTCTCCCGTTTCTCAAGCCACAGATCGCGCAAATTTCTTGGAAGCTGTAATATCAAGTGAATCCGTTCCCGTCGTAAATTGTTGTGGCACGGAAACGTGTTAGAACGGGCCGTTTCAACCCGTTGTCGGTTTACTACGGTTTACTAGGGTACAGCTACAAAAGCCCCTAAACCATCGTGGTGTGGTGGTTTAGAGTGTTAGTTTATATGCTCGCTTTCGGTTGGGTGCCTCCTTTGTGGAAGTTGATACGGGTCGAGTAGCTAAGGTTCCATTTACTTCTCGTTTTTGTCGCATTTGTGGACCTCCTACTGTTGGTGATCAGGTTCATTTTTTCTTCCATTGTCCCATTTTTGTCAATATTCGCTTGGCTTTTCCGACTCTCATTCGACACCGCTCGCTATGGTTCATTTTTAAGTATGAGGACCCTTTTGTTATTGCGCGTTGTAAGATCCTCGAGTCACAAAGTTGGTACCAAACTTTTTACAAGAGTCAGTTTTTCCTCTCAAGACACCACCTTATCCTTCCCGATTCCTCTTTCCTTGAGCCATGATTAAACAGTTGCATTTATGTCTTAATGTACCACATTCCCCAAACTGATTGTCTCTCCTCAACCCATCGGAATCTCCAGCCCAACACGCTTCGCTGCGTTTTTTCTCCTCTTACTGACCCCTTCAATAGTACGGTTTCAAAGGGTCTGTATGGATGAACATTCGTGCTTTTCTCCCTCGCTGTTTCCCCTTTCGTCCATTCACAGCTGACACTCTCCACAGGTGAGTAGAGATTTGTTCGGTCAGTGCATATGGCCCCTTCCATTGATTCTCCAACTTCTGGTCCAATCGACCATCACGTACAACATCCCAGACATAGACATATTGACCTCGATAAAATCGGTGGGCCCATTCTTTACGATTCCTGTTAATCTTCTCGTCGATCCGGTCGATCTCAAACATCCTTCAAAACCGATTCGTCCCCGCTCCAAACTTCCAGCGGTGTCCGTCCCAATGCTGTGTGTGGTGCCGAGTTGATCCAATCCACAGCGGTAGCCACATGTCGTTCCCATTCACCTCCTCGCTCATTTCAGAGTCGTCGCAATCGACTTACGATCGTCTGATTGCAACGCTCCACGAGTCCATTGCTACGATGGATGTGCGCAGGAATGTGTTGGATCTCAACTTCATTCTCTCTTCCCCATTCATACATCCTCTGTGACATGAAGTATATCGCGCCGTCGCTCAAAATCTTCTTCGGCACGATGCCATGGCGTTCAATCCATGCATCTAAACCCTGAAGAACATTCTTAGTATTTGCCTTGTCGACAACCCATGCTGCCCCTAAACGACTCAATCGATCAATAACACAAAAGACATATTTTTTTTTATCATCAACTCCCCTGAGCGGTCCCAGAAAATCGACGCTCAGGTGTTCTCCTACTGATCCTGGTAGTTCAAAACTTCCGATTCTGCTCTTCGACTTGGGGGGTCCAAAACGGTTACAGACCCTGCAGCGTATCACTTCCTCCTGCAATTCTTCCAAACTGAAATCGAGACCTCGCTCCTTCGCTATAGCCAACAATTTCTTGGATCCCTAGTGTCCCTCACGGTGTAGGTTGACAATCATTCTCCTCCTTTCACCTAGTCGAGTTGACTCCTCCGTTCCACCTTTTGAAAATACTTTCACTGTCAGTCTATACAGTTATCTTTCGTCCCGCAGTCAATTCCTTGACGCTTTTGAGAGCCCACGACAGTCCTTGCAACTCCCCCAAACAACTGCTGGTCATCTGACCACTTCTGGAGATGGAATTCAACCCTATCAAATGACCTTTTTTATATGACCCAGAAAACAAACCATACCTGATATGGGGCACACAGGTCCCCGAGACACAAGCGCACACACACACACACAAAGAGAGAGAGAGAGAGATCAATAGGAATAATTTTACAGGAAGGGCCCTCTGCCCTATAAACCCTGTCGTACATCCCAAATCGTACTACAAACCCGAGTAACACTAACAATACCCGTATCCAGTCTCACTCCAATCGATCATCAATTCCAGTTCCTCTTCTTCCGATTCCAGCCAAATGTCAACTTGTCTTTTGATAATCTCTCCCCAAATTCCTTTCACCATCTCCTGAAGTTTTCCTAACTCTGTGGGAATTTTCTGATTCATAATTTCTTGCAGCGGTCGTACCAGTTCAGCCAGCCCGGGACATGTGATCCTACAAAAATTAAAAATTCCTAAAATCTTTCGGATCTCGTGCATAGTGACTCCCTCAGGTAACTGGTTTTTTTGCTTCTCGATGTACGATCCCAACCCAATTCGTCCTTTCGAAACATAATAACCGAGGAAAGTCACTCTTTCTTGTGACAGTTGAACCTTATCTGCGTTCAGATGCATCCCCATCGATTCCAATCTCGCCAGTACCACCTTCAAATTCGAATCATCATCATCCTGGCTATTTCCGATGACGATGATGTCGTCGACGTAGGGAATCCCTAGGGTGTCGGCGAGACTGGACTCTATTCGCGAGTGGAACAGTGCCGCCGAGCTGGACCAGCCCTAGGGCGGCGTTCGATATTTGTATCTTCTCCCAAGCACTTCAAAGCCAAAAAGGGGCTGTAATCGCTCACAGACCGGCACGTGATAAAACCCATGGGTTAGGTCTAATATCGTAAACCGATCCCATGTTTTTGGGATTCGCCGCAAGGCCGGTAATACTCCCCGAAATGAGGTACGCCACACCTCCGAGTACGCATTCAGCAACCTAAAATCCACGACCTTTCGATCGCGCACACCGTCAGGCTTCCTAAGAAACATAACGGGGCTAAAAAAAACCCTTTTCTGATGGATGCATTGGCTCGACGACTCTGGCATCACTCAGGTCGTCAAAAAAGCGTCGCATCTCAGATTCTTTCACATCCCCGACGTTGTAGACTTTTCCCGAATTCATTAGTGGTATCTTGTCCACATCAACCTTCCACGCTATCTCTCTATGACAGACCTGTATCGATTTCAAGTAATCGATGTTTCCGAAACTTTCTGCGATCGAAAATAAAGTCGGAAAAAGTCCCAACTAGTATGCCATTTTGGCTGAAGGTCTTGTCAGTTTGTGTTCTGTTGGAGACTGAACTGACGACTGATCCATCACTGAATGAATGTGTTTCTTACATCCAGTTCTGTCCTCTAAATTGTTCCCAACATCACCCTCTTCTGATGGAGGCCAACAAAAGTCCTCTGAGATCGTATGCAATATCTCCTTTTTTTCAATCCCAAATGTTCTTTAATTTCCTCGCTTCCCTCTGAAAACTCCGCTCGGGTAACCGAGGAGGTGGATCCCCAAATTCCAGTCTGAGTGTGAGCCACTGATCCTTCCTTCACCGCCTCTGACGAGCTGAACTGCCCAAGCAAGGGTGACGGATCTGTAGCAAAGCCATCGACATCCCATTCAATCCGACAGTTGGGATCAACCAGAATTCCGACTGGTGTCATTTTCTGTGAGAGCATTTTACTCTCTGATCCAGAATTAAAAAATTAGATTTTGAGTTGCCCCTTCGATCCCAGACTAGGAGAGGCAAATATTTTTGGGATCTGACAAATGGGAATGACACCCATAATCCCTAACCCTTCGACAGTAAATGGCAGAATCGCCGACTTGGTTTCACCAGGGCCTAAGACAAGCGGTTTTCCTAGGGGAACTTCCCAACGTCTATGTCGGGCTCGCATTCTGCTCACCGTGCCCTCACGCTTTTTAAAGCGAACGGTCGCGCGACCCACTGCCTCCTCTGTCACGGTCAAGGTTACTCCATGGGAAAGAGTTAAAAGAAACGTTCGAATACAAGGGCATATATACTTAGGCGTGCTGTGAACAGGGAGCTATGAAGAACCTAGAGAACCAGGAGTTCCCAGTGAACTTCCCTGTTCTAGAACATTCCAAACCTTCTAAACCTTCTGATAGCTTCCCTTAGCTTCCATGACCAAACCTTACGTCCCATTATCTAATGAAGCTACTCTGAAGCTACCCTATGTCTTACACGCCTCTTCCAAACGTCTCAAAGGATCTTATATCGTAACATCCTCCGCCTCGACTGCATGGCATCTCACGAAGTTTCCCCCCGGAAGGCGGAGCTGCCCGACACCACAATCGACACTGACGTCAAACGCATTCAAAGCAGACAAGCCAAGAATAAAACGTTTATTTGCGTCTGTCAAATAAAAGGTGACGTCTTTCGAAACCGATCCCAGTGTAATCGGAAGTACGACCGAGCCCATCAAATCCTCTTTTGTGGAGTTAAACCCGAGTACTGCAATCGGCGCCGCCAACTCCGATATCGTCAAACCCCAGCGTTTGCAGTAAGAAACTGGGACGAGATTGATCTCGCTGCTGGGATCGATTAATGCATTTTCAGTTCGATTATTAATGCAAACCCGAGCAAACATCTGCTTTTCACCTATCCCAGTATCGAGGATCGCTGCGCATTGCAACGAATACGGCTCCTGAGTCGTGGTCGTCCCGATTGAGAGATTCTCGAAGTCTGTTGCGACTGGAATCCCGAATGCATCCTCCCTATTCGCGCCAATTGCATGCGTATGTGCTGGACGCTGGTCGGACTTGGAGCCACTCCTTTTCGCGTCGTGTGCGCGTCGCTTATAACATTCTTCCCTGACGTGTCCCGTCTTGCCACAGTAACTGCAGTGCAGTGGTGGCTTGCGCACATGTGGAGGTCGTCGATGGCTGTCCTTAGTCGTCGTAGGAGGAGGATTCGCTGGCGTAAGCATCCCCTGGTACGACTCGATCTGACCCCGTTTCTTAAAAAAGAGACGAAGAGTGTCAAATGTGACCTCGCTTGGATCATTCACTCCCTCGAGAATCTTCTGGACGAGGTGGCTGGGTAAACGGCCATGAAAGATCTTCACCACAGCAGCTTCCTCCACCCCCTCACTCTTTTGTCGATAAGTCAAATAGAACCGAGGTAAAAATTCAATCCAATTTCACCACCCCCCTTGCGTAGATTTTTTAGACGCTCCAAGATGTGGGGTTCAAAATCATCCAACACGAAATCGTCCAAAGGAGCACGAATGGCATCCCAGAGGTCCTCGAGGTGGATTAGTAGCAAACATGGGCTGAGACCCCTGTGCACAGGACAGGACAGGACAGACTGCACAGACAATGCACAAGGTCAGATCTGTGCTGCACAGGTGCACAGACCTATACAGCACAGCATATGTTAGTCTTTTAGCGCTCACGAGGTTAGTTTGGGATAGAGCCGAGGGTGGCTGACGCATGTGGGTTCACGAGTAAGACAGATTAGACCCAGAGTTTGGGACATGCGTCAGCGTACTACACTTAGGGGTACTTAAGAGGCCCACTCGTTCATTTGACATTCATAGATCTTTGTAAAGACTCGGGATTCGTGGGATTGGTGTGTTCCCGCTTGTGTGTGTGTTTGTGTGTGTGTGTGTGTCTAAGTGTTTGCCTGACGCAATCACTTATCCAACCAAGTGCTCTAGTAGCGTTCACAACCGCGCTAGCTAAAGAGTTGTCTAAACCAACAAACCCCACAAGTATACTTGCGTTACCCAGCAAGTTATCACGAATCCAACCAACACAGCCGACCACTATTGCGTCACCCACAAGCTTCACTATTAGCATAGACAGGGTCTGTGCAAAATCTGTGCAGTTCTGTGAAGATTCTGTGCAGTTCTGCTCACCTGTGCAGCACAGGTCCGACCTGTGCACAGCACAGACAGTCGGTCCTGTCCTGTCCTGTGCAATTCCGCTGCACATGACAGACCTGCACAGGGTGCACAGAACCTGCACAGAACCCTGTCCTGTTCAGCCCATGACTGATTAGTAGTCCACCGATTTCTGATCGGGGGGTAAGGGCTTCGAACCGTATAATGGTCAATCTTCGCTTTTAGTGAATCGAGCATTATACTCCCGAATTCACTCCCCTGATCGAACATCGACCACAACAACCTAATGCGGGCGGGGATGTCCTCGACCGTAGTCTCGAGGTCCCTCATGACCCGCTCTTGAATCCGACTATTCCACGAACGTTGAAGCGTTCTCCTCAAAAGCTAGCAGCTGGGTTCGAACCCTCACGCCCCGACTCCGAGTTCCATTCCGTTTGCGACGACGTGTCCACCGACTAAGACACGTCCCCGCTACTCCGGCCACAAACTCGAGCAAAGTCCCCGTCGCCATCCCTCCACCAAAGGCACCCCCGCCGACGCTGGACACCTCCTGGGTCTGTCCAGACGCCGTCGGGGTTTCGCTGAAGTCGTTGGAGCCGTTTTCCTGGACGCCGTCGCCGTCCACCTGAAGATCTGCCCCCTCAACTTCGTCCATCATATCAGACAAGTCACTGGGAGTCGTCGTCGTAGTATTTCCAACCTGTGTAGTTCCACTCATGTCTCCGCCAACCTCCTTTGACGCAAGATCTCTGATTCCACCCTGGGCTGCCCTCAGCGCGTTTTTAAGACGCCGCCTCTCACGTTCCCAGGTCATCTTCTCTTGCTGCCAGACCTTTTCGTTTTGTCGATACTGGAGGTTTGTTCTTGCTAGTTCACGGTTCGCCTCCAAAAGTTCCTTTGTTTCGACGACCGCTGACGTTGTCCCAGATCCGAACGGCCATATTGCTTTCATTGGTTCGAAAGATAAAAGTGTGCATAGCACTAAAAGAGCGGTCGCCCAGTGGCGACTTGGCTCCGAAACCATGTAAGACCCTCGAGACACAAAGTTGCTACCAAACTTTTTACAAGAGTCAGTTTTTCCTCTCACATACACCACCTTATCCTTCCCGATTCTTCTTTCCCTGAGCCATGACTAAACAGTTGCATTTATGTCTTAATGTACCACACTCCCCAAACCGACTGTCTCTCCTCAGCCCATTGGAGTCTCCAGCCCAACAGCGTTTTATCCGCGCTTGTTATCATTGTCGATCGTTGTATCTTTGAAATAGGTGGTCGCCGGCGGCTGCCTCTCAAATGTAATTAATGATTGATTGATTGATTGATTGAGAACGCATGGTATAGTCTTAGAGGTTGCAGGTTCGAATCTTGTTAGGTTTTGGGTAGAGATGTGCGCCGTTGCAACGGGTTTCCGTGAAAACGAGTAACGGACCCGTTAACGGCGACTTAAAACCCGTTTTTTTGCCAGGAACGGGTGTGGAAAATCAAAAACGGGAACGGGTTTTTCACGGCTCGTTCCCGTTCCGTTACCCGTTTTCACAGAAACCCGTTCCAATGGCGCACATCTCTAGTTTGACACAAAATTGTTGCGGTACAATGGTCGTACGCCCAGAATGATCGTTGTCGTAGTAAGGCTTTCCATGTCAACCAAAGCATGCGGGTCTGACAGAAATTTAGGATGGTTCCCCACAGAAGCACCCCGAGGGTAATTGGCCGAAAAGAAGGCATATTTAGCATCCTCACAAGATAAGAAGGCTCGGGCCCCTTTCAAAATTACTTCTTTGCAAAGGGTTCTGTTTAAGAGTTTGTTTGAGGCGGTTGCTTGTTGGAAGCCCCTACGATTGTGCGTGTTTGTGTCGACTCGACTCTGCGTGTCTCTCCCACTTGAAAACAATTCCCGAAACCGTGTGTCATTCCATTTTCCGATGTCGACGCCCCCTTTCTAGTATGATCACCAGGTTGAAACTACATGGTTGCGTGACGCCAGGGCCGCAGATTGGGTTTGCTTGGGCTTTAAGGGTCGGCAGCGGTGTTGTTTGTTGTTGATGTGTCGTGTAAAACCCTCGGTTTTTCCTCGTTGTTTCCGTTTTGATTTGTTTCGCGTGTGCGACTGTTATAGCGAGCACTTATTCGGCCCGGGTCACAGCACCGATGTACTTGGACTTTTGTAAGAGTTCCTTGTGAAAGGTGTTGTTTCCTATTGCTTAGACGTAGTCCTCACAACTAGTCTCTATATTTCTGAAGTTCCTATCACTAGAATAAGTTCATAACTCGGAACACCCTGATGCTCTAAAATACATTGATCCTCTTAACACTCTCCACACCCCTACGTTTGATGAGTTTTATCTGCGTTTAATATGTTGTTTACGAGATCAAATCCAACAATATATTTTCATTTTGCGACAATATATTTTTCAATGTTTTTGACTGTATCTTTCAAGGATCGGAAGCTTTTTTTGATGGAATCCCAGCCTTCTACTAGCATATTGTTGTTAGCTAGTTCATCTTTGACTTTTTCATGATTCGCTTGAGGTTTATCTATTTTTTTAATGACTATCACAATGGGAATCTTCACTAACTACCATCTATCCTTTTTCTGATCGATTCTCCTCGCAATGAATCATGTTAGTTATTTTTTCGATGAAACAAACATCGCTCGATAAAATTTTTGTTGGACCAAAACGACCGTTGCTGGATGTGAGCGAATTAAGAAAGATTGTGTCGGAGGCGTCCGCATCCATTCTTCCTAGTGTTATTAATTTGATTGAGAAAGGCGAAGTTGATGGAAATGGACCGAGAACGAGGAAGAGCATTCCAAAAGAATATCAAGCTCAAGTCGCATGCTAAGTTTTGGACACTTCTTTAAGTGCATGTGTTGTGATCGCGAACGAAAAGAAAATTTCCCAATTTGCGAGCATGGTTTAGGCGTGTTCGATGGTGATGCCTCTCACTTGGTTTCATTTGCAGGGGTATTTGGGGTCACGAGTGGCTAGGGATCGTTGGTCTGCCCGGCAACAATTACCGCATATCTTGGTGTTGGAGCTTATCGATGTCAACAAGGCAGTGAAGAGTTTTTTTGCAATGAAGGTCGCTACTTGTTGTTAGGAGAAGGTAATTAGAGTGTAGTTTTTGTCTCGCGACGGCCACAAGTCCCTGCTGAACGTTATCAACAAATTGTGCACTTAGCCAGTCGAGGTCACCTTGTGTGTACCGGCTTGGTAGAACGCAGTTTGGTTTCCGGATCTCTTGGTCATTGTCGAAGTGATCATTCTTACCAGTCAAGCAAAATGGTTCGCCCTGATAGTTAGACAATGAAGCATGTGCGCTGGGTCAGCTTGCTAATTTTGTGCTCAAAAAGATTGGCGTGCTTTGCCCGACACAACGGAGATAATCTGGGACTACACTTTGTTTTTGGCAAGGACGAATAGGATTCGCACAACCATATTTTTGTATAGGTAACATCGTGCATGACTTGTATAGATTGCAGTGTCAAACGAAAGATTATGCTACGGTCTTCGTTGTCAAGGACAACTAAAGAAAGGGAGATACAAGATCGCGTACGACCAATCGGAAATGCAAAGTTGATAATTGATTTGAGATGTACGAATGACTGGCAAAAAACTCGATGAGTTTTGGAGTGTTGCAGAACAGGTGACAGATCAGTGGACTTTCACCTTCCCTTTCACTCCTTTTGCTTCAGATGTTAGCATATGGCTATAGATTTGTTGACATATTACTTGTTGTGGTCACCTTCACACTTTCTCTGCCCTTCTGACTATTTAATTCGCTCTGAATGCTGGGAAATAGTCTTGTATTTGCTTACAATCTACTATTGGCGACCGGAATGAAGGACCAGCGCTTGGAGGGCGTTCAAAAGAAGGAAGAGCTATAACCACATTAAAAACGTTCCCCTACACACTTGCAAAAAGAAGTCTCAACAAAATTCACCCAAACCAGAACGGGTACTTGAAACTTAGAAAGAAGTTAATCGCCTCTTATGCAACGTTCACTTAATTCGAGGAGGTGACTTGAAAGGATTATAATTCGAAGATCTCCCCAAGGGTACAATTAACCAAAACTTTAATATTTGCATTGAAGGGAGCGGACGTTTTTTTCAAGTTATAAAGGAGATGAAACAAAGTCACGACTGGGGCGCTAACAGACAAACATTGAATGAAGACACAAATGATACGGAGGTGGTTGGTGAGATTGTTAAATTCCTTGATTCGCTACACTCTTTAGGATGACATACCCCAAAGACTTATTTTTGCTCTTTCCCTAACTATATCAAGCTCGAGAGAGTGCATCGGATGCGGAACAATACTTAACTTTCTCCTATGTTCTAATGTTTTTTCCAAGGCTTTTTTGAACCTTTCTGAAAAAGGACGAGTGGAATAGGGTGATTCGATTGTGTGTCATATTAGGGAGCCATAGTCACCGTACCTTCGTAGCGCAATCGATAGTTACGACATTCATCCATATATATATATATAAAGTTCAGGGGTAAAACCGTGGAACTGTGTGTGGGTTGGGGTTTAAGACTTTCGGCATAAAATTGAAGTGACTTGTGTGCAGTGCGGAAGAATGATCGAGTTCAACGGTGACAAGGGGACTAGTTCATTGAAAATAGATAGAAAGAAAGAAAGGCTACAATTATAGTGTTACAGTGTTACAATACTATAACATGTGGTCTCAAATTAGAAGTAGGATATTCTTAGGTCATGAATCCTAAAAAAAATCCGCGAGTTTCTATTCCCTCATTGGTGGTGTTCTAGATTCTCGAAAACTATAGATTCTCTTCGAGGGCCACGCAGCTGCAAAACATGTGGTTGCTATGATATACCATGGGCAGTGTGTGTGGTGATTCGGATATTGTACATAAGTCGGATAGTAATGTAAAAGCTTTTCTTTACATGAGGGTTCTTATGCTACAACGTTGCTTTTTATTCGGAGGACGAAATGCATAAGTCAATATGTGATAGTATTTGTTGGACCTCGGTTTCCAAAGATTTGAAGTGCTTGCTGATCAACCACATGGAAGTGTTTGGAGTGCCTTTAAAAATATGGTGCTCGTTTGTTCACAATAATTGCATGCGATTAACATCAAATTGATTTGATTTTATTTTTTATTTTTTATTTTCGCTCTAAGGTGTCTTTTCCAAGAGCGCACCATGCATTACCAATATTAGAGGCAGTTTGTGGGCGACAAGACTACCCCTACGCTGAAGTCGTTATTTGACTACTACTTGAAAAGTCTTTCGAAGATACTTAAATCGCATAAGGCGTGCGCCCCAAAGAAGCGTTTTACGTCACCCTCGTTAAGAAGTTAAAGCAAGTATTGGAAACTGTCCTTGATAAAAGGAAACATGGAAACCATAGTGCAATATTAGGGTCATGCATCTCAGGACATATCACTCGATGTTGACTCACCATATTTTTTAATCCTTTAACGCTAGTTGTTATCAATGGTGCCCACCAAGAATTTTTGTAAAGCCTATACACAATGAGTGGGTCACATCTTCATTATCGTGTATATTGTTGATAGGCTTTTAAAATCAGATTGTGGTAGTCTACCACGGGTAGAGGTTTTCTTAGCACCTTGCAATCATACTGTATTATGGGTTGTTCTTTGCATGGATCCCAAGTTAGTAATAGCGATCAAAGAAGGCCTAATCTTATTTCGATTAGTGGAGTGATGAGGGCAGTCGAAGGTTCCAAGACCGTTCCTTTGATTGGGAAGGATGATCAGCTCCAAGTGACGAGTTTTCCATAAAGTTTCGTTGAAGTGTTCCCCCTCAAGCTATTTTCGAAGGGAAAAAAGTGCAAGCCTTGTTGCCTAGGTTTCAAACGATAATTCGACTATCATAGTCGTGGTTGAGTTCCCCTAACCATTCGTCTATATGTAAATATAAAAATTATTATGAAGATAAAGCTTTCCATGGAAGCAAATACGTGTTTGGATCATCGATTGTTGTCAACAATTTATTGACACGTGTACAAGGAACCACAATTCCAAGAGCGGATACAATTACATTCCCTTACGTCGGAATGTTTGATGCCGTGCCGTCGTTTCTGTGGAAACGAGGGTGGAACTGGCGTTTCCATTGGGCCAGACCTGGGCAGCAACCCGGTTGTAACGCACCGTACCGTAACGCACAGGGTCGGTACGGTAACGTGTTCGGTCGGTGCACGTACCGACCGGACGTTACAACAACGCTTTTGCGTTACAACAACGACCAAATCGTTACAACAACGACCTGGGTCGTTGTTGTAACCACACGTTATTGTAACGGAAAAGCGTTGTTGTAACGTGTTACGTTGTAAGTAACGTCGTTTCCGACTCGTATAACGTATGCACCGAGGAAAGACGTTACAACAACGATCGGTTACGTTACGTGTAACAATCACACGTTACAACAACGACCCAAGTCGGTACAACAACGTAATGGCGTTACAGTAACGTCATGTGGATGACGTACAAAGTAACCCCCGCAGGATCCCGAAAACCCAAGGGAACCCAATGGGATTCGAACACCATACCGCACAATGTCGAGTCTTACACGCTAAGCACTAAGCCAAGCGGACCACGATGATTTCCTGGTTGTTTCAATAATATACCGTAATTTCACAGAATTACAAAAAGATTAAGGTATATGATTACAACAACCACGAAATCATCGTGGTCCGCTTGGCTTAGTGTTAAGCGCGTAAGACTTGATACCGTGCGGTATGGTGTTCGAATCCCACTGGGTTCCCTTGGGTTCTCGGGACCCTGCGGGGGTTACTTTGTACGTCATCCACAGGCATCTTTATTTGAGGACACGTGAGGACATTGTCCTCATTTAAGGTCTTCAACCTGTCCTCATTTCACAAAGTTAAATCCAGTCAGCCGCAGACAAACACAGCCGTTTTACGGGAAACCGACCCTGCCCACGCACATCGTTGCTATCTCTGAGCACCAAATGGAAAGAAAAGGTGTTTCGCCTGATTTTGCGACTGGCCCTTTCATTTCGATGGTCCCAACAGCTTTTTCTGTCCATATCGCGCGTTGTAACGAGTGAGTCCGACTCGTTCGCGTTTCTACGTCCTTGACGTTCGGGGTTGAACGTCAGGGAACAACGATCGCCAAAACGACCTTGATGTTAGGTGCTGGTGGAGTTGGTTGTTTGTTGTTTGTTTTGAGGCTGGGATTTAAGTGGATACTTTGTCGACTGACGATTGTCAAGGAAAAACGTCACCACCTTGGGAGTGCAACGGAGTATAGTTGCAGTTTGCCTTGAGCTTTTCTCGTCTTGTTATATGCAAGGGCGCTTTTGGGCTGCTAGGGTATTATCGCGATGAGTTTTTACGTGATAGCAAGCGTTGTAGCCAGCACGAGGGGCATTTTGAGAGGGCCCTCTCCTTTCGCTGTGAAAGTGTGCGGGGTTAGTCGCCTTGCGTCTGGATACACATCTACTTGGTTTTTTTGTCATTTTTGTGTTGTTTTTACTCATTGTCCTCACCCGGTCCTCAAATAAGCCGCAGAATGTGTCCTCAAATACCAGAATGAGGACAATGAGGACAGTGTCCTCGTTTAAAGATGCCTGGTCATCCACATGACGTTACTGCAACGCCATTACGTTGTTGTACCGAACGTCGTACTGTCTGTGTCGGTACAACAACGTCAGTGACACGTTGCAACAACGACCCGATGTTCAGGCCACTTTAAATGAGGACAGTGTCCTCATTGTCCTCATTCTGGTATTTGAGGACAGATTCTGCGGCTTATTTGAGGACTGGGTGAGGACAGTGAGTAAAAACAGGACAAAAAAGAAAAAGAAAAAACTAGATGTGTCTCTGGACGCAAGGCGACTAACCCCGCACACTTTCACAGCATTGCGAAAGGAGAGGGCCCTCTCAAAATGCCCCTCGTGCTGGCTGTAACGCTTGCTATCACGTGAAAAATCATCGCGATAATACCCTAGAAACCCAAAAGCGCCCTTGCATATAACAAGACGAGAAAAGCTCGAGGCAAACTGCACAAGCAATTCGAGAAAAGCTCGACACGTCGCCTTGGGACACGCAACTATACTCCGTTGCACTCCCAAGGTGGTGACGTTTTTCCTTGACAATCGTCAGTCGACAGAGTATGCACTTAAATCCCAGCCTCAAAACAGACAACAAACAGCCAACTCCACCAGCACCTAACATCAAGGTCGTTTTGGCGATCGTTGTTCCCTGACGTTCAACCCCGAACGTAGAAACGCAAATGAGTCGGACTCACTTGTTACAACGCGCGATATGGACAGAAAAAGCTGTTGGGACCATCGAAATGAAGGGGGCAGTCGCGAAATCAGGCGAGACACCTTTCCTTTCCTTTTTGGTGCTCAGAGATAGCAACGATTGAGTGGGCATGGTCAGTTTCCCGCAAAACGGCTGTGTTTGTCTGCGGCTGACTGGATTTTCCTTTGTGAAATGAGGACAGGTTGAAGGCCTTAAATGAGGACAATGTCCTCACGTGTCCTCAAATAAAGTGGCCTGCCGATGTTGGGTGCCGGTCGTTGGCGATAACGTATCGTACCGACCCAGTACCGATGTTGTACGGTACCGTAAAAAAAATTCGTACCGTACCGTACCGTAACGACCCATTACGTTACGGTACGGTGCGTAACGTGTCGTACCGTACCGTAGGGGGTCGTTACGGTACTGCCCAAGTCTGTATTGGGCTTCCACGGAAGCGCTCCATTTCCAAATTCGATTCCGTGGAAACGCCCCAGTCAAAAACAGCTTTCTTTTTTTATTTTAAATACGACACCTTTCTTTGATTTCAACTTGTGCACGCAACCTCATTTCTGGTCAGAAATTTTTTCTGTGGGCATCGCCAACAAACTCCTCGGACACAGGTACAAGGTTGCCCTTAATGCAAACGCATTTGCTCGTGCCAAACAGCCCCATCAAACGTGCGCAAGCAAGGAATGTCGGGATCATAAGGGGGCGCTCACTGATAGCGCCGCTCAGAGAACGAGTGATTTTGGGACAGAGCGACGACCGACAGAGCAAGGGATGATAAGGGACTTGCGGCTCGCTGGGAATCGTGAAACAGATAAGCGCTTCATGGACCTATGGTGTTAGTGTTTTTGCGCTCACGAGGTAGTCTGGGTAGGGGACGAGGGTAGCTGACGCATGTGGGATTCACATGTAAGACAGATTAGACCCAGAGGTTGGGGCATGCGTCAGTGTACTACACTTAGGGGTATAAAAGAGACCCACTCGTTCTTTTGACATTCTTAGTTCGTTGTAACCGGGATTCGTGGGAGTGGTGTGTTCCCGCTTGTGTGTGTGTTTGTGTGTGTGTGTGTGTGTGTGTGTGTCTAAGTGTTTGCCTGCCGCAATCACTTCCACCCAAGTGTTCTAGTAACTTTCACAACCGCGTTAACTAAAGAGTTGTCTAAGCCAACAAACCCCACAAGTATACTTGCGTCAGCCCGCAAGTTATCACGAATTCAACTAACACATCCAACCACTATTGCGTCACCCACAAGCTTCACTATCATATGGGAACGTCACATATCTCTCCTTGAAAAGGTATAAAAAAATCGTTCTGTTTGAATGCTATCGCTGACCTGGAACCTCGTGCTTTGCAATTTTAGAACCTCCATTCTAATTCAAGTTGTGAAATATTAAATTAGGAATTTGAGGAAAATTTTTTGTTGATAACAGAACGCGGAGGCATGGGAAGCGGCCGCTATACAGCATTTGAAATGGTGTGGGGGAGAGTGTGGCAAATCGGCATCGTTTCAAGGAGAATTCCATTTCTTATCTCCTCCAAACGAGATCCTATTGTACTTTAGAGGGTTTTTTTTCAACAGGTGTTTGGACTGGACGCATGGTGGGAAAAAAAAACAGAAAAAAAAACAAAGTTAGACAACAAGGGGGGTGCTGAGATTTTCACTTTTGTGAAAAGACGAGCGATCTCTAGGTTGGGCAAAACCATCGTAGACACATTTTTTGCCCCACATGGGAAGAAGATGCCGATCATCTTTCCGAAAAAACAACAGATTCGTTCAATATTAAAGGAATTGTTGTTCCATAAGCAACTCTGCTTATTAATGCTGAAAAGCTCTTTGTTCTTTCGCACTCAAAGTTTATTTCCTTTCTGAAAATCTGTGAAATTTATTTTTTTACTGGAAATATGTTAAATCTTTTTGTTTACACTACATTTTTCTTAGTAATTCCAGTTTAAGTGAATATTTCTTTGGTTTGTAGAGGATGGAAAAGCATATCGAGATACTCACGGATTCTCTCAGACCATTTCACACGTTTTTGACGATGTGCTTTCAATCGCACAATTGGCTCTTGCGACGGTAAAACTTCGTTCCACATTCGAAGAAGGAGTTGGGAAGAAGAGAAATGTGGGAGAAGAGCTCCAGCCATTAATTGTGAAAGAAATCAAGACATTGAGAGCTGAATTTGACAAAGATGGTTACCCGCCGTTCTTGTTGACGAGGCTCGATGAGAACTATGGCGAAGAAGAAAGCCAGTGGACAAACTCAAGTGTCCAATCCTTGGTAGGTGAGCTCTCTGTTGAGAAGGTTTAAAATTTTCATATTTTTCTATGTTGGAAAAGAAAGTCGTCAAAAAAAAATTTTGGAATGACATGGGCCAAAAATTTACATGGGAGATTGTTAATAATATTCTGTGATATTTCTGAATTTGCTGTGCAAGTAACAAATATAGTCTATGTAATCAGAAATGACCATAATATCTCAAGTTTTCTGAATCAAACCTTTTAACCACATTCATACCATCGAAAGCATTGTCGGGGGCAGTTGTAAAGCCAATGTCAGGGTCAAGGGTGTTGCTATGATCAAGAGGGTAGTTTGGTGCGTCATGTACTGGGTTATTCTCGTCTAGGTGGGGTGGGGGGGGGTGGGGGTGTTGCTGCTGGTGGTGTTGTTGATGTTGGTGCCGCCTGGTCTACTAGACAGAAATCGCCATAGTGTTGCCTGTGGCGACCTAGGTTGGTCAGACGTTTGAACTGTTTCCCGCATATAGTGCAAGAAAAGATATCGGGGCGCAAGACTCCCCTCGGAATGAGTTCTGGATATGAGTTTGGTCAGGTTCGAATCCTGGCGGCCCATCTATTTTTTTATCGATAATTAAACGCATTCGTCATCGCGCCGGCAGCGGTGTTTCTACGGAAACGCGTTTGGAAACGGTTCTCAATGGACGTTTCCAAACCTGATTCCGACTCGTTTCAATGGAACCAAGTGTGGAAACGAGTGTGGAAACGCGTTGGAATCCATGCTTCCATCGCGCTTCCATGGAAACGCACGTTTGCACTCTCTGTTCCATAGAAGCGGAGTGAAACGAGGCTACTTTTTTCAAGGTCCCCTCGCCCTCCTAGAGGAGGACGAGTGCCTTCCTCAAGCGTCTCGTTAGATAGAACTTCCTTACACGAATAAAGTTATAAAGAAGATACAACGACCTTTTCCTTCCACACTCTTATACCCTAGCGCCACAGCGCATCAAACCCTTCTCCCTGTCGACGTGTCACTATTCACTAGGAATTCACACATCTCCTCGCCACCTCAACTGTGAACGTCCATAAGAATTCACACATCCAATCGACAACTCGACTCTGATGGCTGCCACATCATCATCCATCAAACTCCGTCGAGCTTGGTTGCAATCGTGGCTCCAAGGGTGTTACACCGCTGCACGATTACACCGTTGCACCTCTGCACCGTTGCACCTCTGCACCGCTGCACCTCTGCACTGCTGCACCTCTGCACCTCTGCACCTCTGCACCGCTGCACCTCTGCACCGCTGCACCTCTGCACCTCTGCACCTCTGCACTGCTGCACGCTGCACTGCTGCACGCTGCATCCACCGCTGCACGCTGCACTCCTACACGCCGCACTCTCGCACGCTGCTCCTACACGTTGCACTCTTGCAACCTTCTCTTTTTCAGCTGCAGGAAGCATGGCAACTACTCTTGTAGTTCCAGCTCGAGTGCTGCGATAACCAACCGTTACACGGAGGATGGAAGCGAGATTGGAAGCGGCGAAACATTCCGACGTAGTGCTCTTTGTACCCTATAGCTTAATTAGAAAGTGCCAAACCCAAGATGACTTGAACGACCTCTAGAACGTAAAAGTGCTCGTTTCAAATCTGTTGTTCATTCGGGAATTCAGGAACAAGGGGTGGCACAGAATCTAATGAAGATATGGGAGTTGGGGGGTACCGTAAATGGGGTAATGTTTGCGCGCATGAACTTTCGCGTGTTTTTTTTTTGCGACACTAATTTTTGCGATTCAATCAGGTCGCAAAGGGCCCAAGGTTTAGGAACCCAATTTTTGCGACACTAATTTTTGCGATTTTTCCTACTCGCAAAAATTAGTCCAACGCAGAAATTACCCCATTTACGGTATTTGTCTTTGATGGGGAAGTGACTCACAGTTGGGACAGAAACGCAGCCGCCGTAGTAAAAAGCGGAAGGATAGAGGAAACGCCGACAATGTAGTCGGCAGATACAGAGACCTAAAATGTCGGTATTGACCAGTTTTAGCAGGGTCGGTACGGTACTGCCTGGCTCTGGTCAACTCATGTTGAAACAATTTTCGGAAAAGAAAAATAAAGCGATGTTAATACATTGGCACGAATGAATAAGTGCAATTGCAAATTGGAAAAAGGTGGGTTGTATGAGTCTTAGACTCATTGTAAACGAATACGGAATACGGGATACAGAGTCCAAAATTTGAATACGAATATGAATACGGAAAAATACAATAAAATACGATATGAATACAGAAAAAAAAAAAAAAAAAAAAAAGGTTTCTTCAAGAAATGATTTTATGATCTAGCAGATGCCAACTTGAGATCTCTTGAGCTCAATACATCATATAAGCCACAGTAACAGCATAAGATACTTTGGGAAATATTTGACTTTGATTTTCATCGCATTCTACTCTATTTTCCCAAGGTTTTTTCACTTTTTTTCGATTTTTTCCGAATTTTGATGAATACGGTCAAACAATGGTGAATATGCAGAATACGGCGAATTTTAACAAATTCTGGACGTATTCATTTACACTGTGAATGTAAAATAGAATGCGATTTTTGAACGGAGCAAGAAAATATAGCAAATTGTATGACTTGGTGGGAGTGCAAAACAATGACACGCCACGCTTGCAACAAATGTGCACTAAAGTGGGCAGGTTGCTTAAAGTGATTTACATAGATATACATATAAAGTTTGAAGTGAGGCAAAATATATGTTATATACCTTAGTAAATGAGGTTATGTTCAGAATCGAAGGGTGGGACAGTTTTCGGGATCTGGGGCTAGACTGGTGATCTTACAAGGTAAGATCACCACAAACAGTTCTTAAGGAGAGCTAGCTCTCATATTTTCACTTTCGTCTCTATCGCTCATACTTCGCGAAGAAGCACCTAGCCTCGCGCTAGCGCCTACACGGCGAACTCTATATGGATCAAGAGCTGTTCCAAGCCTTAGGGCATTTGTTGTCACGCGATCTATCCCACTACTCCCAGGCGAAGTAGCCAGCCGGACGCTATTCGACATCTCACCGAGAACTCAGTTTCCCGACTGCCCGACACAAGGCTCGGCTCCTTCTTTCCGATCGAGCAGACTGTCCAGGGTTTACAACTCGTGAACCGGTTGGGCCCAGGCTCCTTTTCTTCCGAACTCCGGACGTGAGCTCTCGTGGTTAGCTCCCTTTTCGACACGACGGCGGGGTTACTCGCGGTGTTGTGTTGTGGAGAGACACCTCCGATTATTCGTGCCGTCATCGGACCTTACGTGCTATCTAACTACAAGACGTTGTGCCTAGCTGTGGATAGCTTCGACGTACTGAAGTTACGAGCCGACTGCCAAGACACACATCCAAGCGCCTGGAAGTTATTACAAGAAAAGATAAGGCTGTGCCACACTGCCAACCAGTTCTCCAGTTCCCTCACCGTCGAGACACTCGAGTCGCTTTCGGCAGATTACCTCCGCAACCTTTTCAAGAACTTGGGCAAGCAACGCGCGGAGCATCGAAAAGGAGAGGGAAAACGTCCCTACCAGCCGTCGTCCACCAAACCTGCTGCTGAGCAGGAGTGAAATGGATCCCGACTAGGATCCTTGGGCGCACTTGCGGGTACGTAAGCGGATCGCGGACTCTTTGTTCGCGGGTCTCAAGTCAACCACCGCGGAGCTTGTTGTCGACTCCGCTCTCGCTTGAGCCCCGTCCACCCCTTCTGCTAGTTTGGTTCGTCGACGTCCCTTTTTTGCTGATTTATAATGGTTTTTTGGTTTTTGTTTTTTCTTTGGGGCAGTTTTCTGTCTATTTGAATGTCAGCCCAGAGTGTTGTGAGTTAAGGTTCAAAGGGTGGGAAATGATTCCCAAACCATAAACAAGACGCACAAAATACAATGCATCACAATTATAGAAGGATAATTTCTCGTTGATATTCTTGGCACTACCAAGCACGCATGGAACCATGTTTGAAATGCAAAGGAGAGCACAAGAAATTGCTAGGGGTGTCATGATTGACTACAAAGAATGACTCAGAACATACAACAAATACATATTTTTATTTTTCCAATCAATGGCAATCTGCATGTTCAAACAAGGACCAAAGACATAAGGAACTCACTAGCATATGATTCACGTCCTTGATCCACAAGGCCCGAAAATCTCTCTTGGCTGATTCAGCGGTTGGCAAATATATTTTGCTGAATCAATTGAGATTTACATAATACAAGTTACAAAATGTTTTGAGAAAAAAAGGATACCAGTTGGTGACAACAATATTCATGCCAGCACCCCAAAAGAGGATATTGTGGTTAACCTGTCATCAAAATCGAACCAGCTCCGATGACACTCCTGCACAGGTTCCTGATCCCTTACAATACCTCACCCACCACCGGCAGCCAAGTGCCAGGGGTTATTTATTGTCTTTTTAACATTTTCTGAAGCTCTCCCATACACAAAATTGGCAGCAACTGTGTGCCTTCCCAGCAAATTCTCGTATCTTTGGAGGGATTTGGGCCATCCCAAGAACATTTGGAGAGAAAAAAAAGAATCAAATGTCCAAGGCACCAAGCATTCACCATAACAGAGACGAGCATGTGCACCCTTGGTCGATTCCACAGCACCCTCATTTGTTTCTCCTTTCCCTCCCAGCAAGTTTCTCGCATCCCATTGCAGTCTGACATAAACACCCAGCCTATGTCGCAACCTTGGACGTCGAAACGTCGTCCTCCTTGGTGTTTTTTTGCTTTTTGGCTGGTGCAGGGTCAACGTGCTTAGCCACTGACCACTCGTATCCGAAAGGATCGACGAAAATCCCATATCTGGCCCCCCAAAACTGCAACTCCAACTCCATTTTTACTTTAGCCTTGGAGTCCAACGCTTTCTTCCACACCCCATCAACGTCTTCCAGCTCCAAATGACACATAAAACCACGGCAGGCCTCCTTTTCAACCTGATCCCTCAAAGCTTGCGACTCCTTTGCCGCGAGGATTTCATCCGATATGTATAGACAACCCCCGTTCACCGTCAGACCAGCGTGCATGACCTTCCAACCTTTCTTCGGCGCTGTGTCGACCCCGTGGTCTCCCTCGACAGGTTTGCCTTCCGCATCAGCCCACATCAGGGACTGCACTTCAGCGCCCAACACCTTCTTCATCCATTCGATGTGGTCGAGAGCTTTCGGTGACGTGATGTATGGAACGACGCCTGCAGGTGCCTTCGGGGACTGCTCCTTTCTCTTCTCCTTCGACATTGTGCAATAAGCTGAAGCCAAAAACGAGACCCACCAGAGACCTTCTCTGCTCTGACCAGACCTGTCAAAAGACTCTTTTGCGGAACACAAGACGCAAGGGTCCACGATAGCAGAAAAAGGATGAGTGGTGCTATTACTAATAATAATAGCCTATTAGGGATGTTGCGCAAAACTACGTAGCTCCCAATTTACGTAGCCACGTCACGTACGACAGCGTAATTTTGCGGAAGAACTGAGTCTGGCCGTGCTATCGTACCCTGGTACGAAGCACGGCGCCTCGTACCCTCCCTGATGACGTCAGATGGTACGGATGATGAAGGTCCCTTCGATGCAATGACGCTTCAGGTATTTCTGGCAGACAGGTGAAGCGACGTGGACGATTCATAAAGGGGACGAGGCGGGGTAAGGTTACCGTTTCGTAAGGCGTGTTTCGTTCCAGGGCGAAAATTCTCGGACTCCGACGCAGCGGGGCGATGCGACGTTTGGGCGCGAGGGATCGACGATCGTCGGACTCCCCGACCGGCGGACGCGGGAGCCGGGGGGGGGGGGGGTTCGGTCGGGGCTGCAGCGCTTCCAAGCGATCGGCCTGGAAGCACGAGCGACGTTACAGAGCGGTGGATCGGCAATCACAGGACTCCCTGAGCAGTGGACGCGGGAGCCGAGGGGGTTTTTGATTGTGGCGGGAGCGGTTCCAAACACACGAGGTGATATCAGGGGCCGGAGTCGGCAAGGAGCCTAGGCTTTTCGCTGTCGACATTCCGTTTAGGCGGGAAGCTCAAAATTACCAAACGCATAGGCATGCGGTTCCAAGCGCACGAGGTGATATCAGGGGCCGGAGTCGGCAGAGGAGCCTAGGCTTTTCGCTGTCGACATTCCGTTTAGGCGGGAAGCTCGAAATTAATAAAGGCCGAGGCATGCGCTGCCAGCGCAGGAGGATCGCGACCCTAGGGGCGTGGCCGCGCTTGCAGGCATACTATGGACGTGATCGGAAATGATCGGCCGTCCATTTTCGATGTCAGGACAGGTCGTTTCACTGATCTGACCTGACACGATCTCGTTCCACATGATTCTAAAAATGATCGGGTTTTTTTTTTTTTTTTTTTACCGATCATGATCGATGATCGTGATCGTGATCGGCCGATTAAAACCTGATCGATGATCGTGGTCGGCCGATCAAAGCTTGATCGTAATCGGGATCGGGCTTCCGATTATCGATCTAATCGGTTGCTCCGATCACGATCCCGATCACGATCAAGCGTTGCGACATGCAGACGCCTAATCGGCCGATCAAGATCGGTGAAACGCCGATTAATCGGATGTTGATCCGATCACCTCCGACCATGATCGGCCATGGATCAATTGATCGGAATTTAATTTAAGATTCCGATCATGATCGGTCCCATGATCAATTGATCGGTCAATTGATCGGTCAATTGATCGGTCTTACGAAAATACCCACAAGTCACCACCCGAAGGTGTTTCTGGAGGTGTAAGGACTCGAACCTAGGACCTCACTAATTGGAATCAAGCAAATCAACGCTTGGACCACTCTGAGCCACGATTAGAGTGTGCTCCGTGTCATTATATACCTGATCACTCAGTCCGACAAACTGAGGTATATAATAACACGGATGACCTAGTGATCGTGGCACAGAGTGGTCCAAGCGTTGATTTGCTTGATTCCAGTCAGTGAGGTCCTAGGTTCGAGTCCTTACACCTCCAGAAACACCTTCGGGTGGTGACTTGTGGGCATTTTCGTAAGACCGATCAATTGACCGATCAATTGATCATGGGACCGATCATGATCGGAATCAATTGATCATGATACCGATCTGATCGGCAGCTCCGATCCCGATCACGATCTCGATCAAGCGTCGCACCCTGTCGGCACCTGATCGGCAGTTTTTGATCGGCCGATCACGATCAGGCCGATCAAAAACTGCCGATCAGGTTGGGCGACCGATCAGATCGATGATCGGCCGATCGTGATCGATGATCGGCCCTGCCAGACCTGATCGGCGACCGATCAGATCGGTGATCGGATCCATAGTATGCTTACAGGGCAGTTCGCGCGTTTTGCTTCTGTTGGGAAGCACGAGTTCGATCAGGAGGAGAAGGGTGAGTAAAAAGCTGCTAAAGCGTCACTTATTTACGCGGAACATGAGTTTTGGTTGTGGCGACCTGCTGCGACCGGCCGTCGTCGCTCTTGATCGACACGCAGTGGGGGAAGGGCAGAGCCTCACCTCCTTTAGTCAGTCTTAAGGTCCCTGGAAATCGATTCCAGGGGTCGTTCACATTCGACACAAAGGCTACAGAGCCTCACCTCCTTCAGTCAGCCCTAGGGTTCCTGGAAACCAATTCCAGGGGTCGTTCACTTTCGACACAAAAGGCTACAGAGCCTCACCTCCTTCAGTCAGCCCTAGGGTTCCTGGAAACCGATTCCAGGGGTCGTTCACTTTCGACACAAAAGGCTACAGAGCCTCATTTTCTTCAGTCAGTCTTGAGGTTCCTAGGAATCGATTCCAAGGGGTCGTTCACATTCGACACAAAAGGCTACAGAGCCTCACCCCCTTCAGTGAGACTTAAGGTTCCTGGAAACCGATTCCAGGGGTCGTTCACATTCGAAACAAAAGGCTACAGAGCCTCATTTTCTTTAGTCAGTCTTGAGGTTCCTAGGAATCGATTCCAAGGGGTCGTTCACATTCGACACAAAAGGCTACAGAGCCTCACCTCCTTCGGTGAGTCTTAAGGTTCCTGGAAACCGATTCCAGGGGTCGTTCGCATTCGACACAAAGGGCTACAGAGCCTCATTTCCTTCAGTGAGTCTTAAGGTTCCTGGAAACCGATTCCAGGGGTCGTTCACATTCGACACAAAAGGCTACAGAGCCTCACCCCCTTCAGTGAGACTTAACGTTCCTGGAAACCGATTCCAGGGGTCGTTCACATTCGAAACAAAAGGCTACAGAGCCTCATTTTCTTCAGTCCGTCTTGAGGTTCCTAGGAATCGATTCCAAGGGGTCGTTCAAGTTCGACACAAAAGGCTGCAGAGCTTCACCTCTTTCAGTCGGTCTTATGGTTCCTAGGAATCGATTCCAAGGGGTCGTTCACATTCGACACAAAAGGCTACAGAGCCTCACCTCCTTCAGTGAGTCCTAAGGTTCCTGGAAACCGATTCCAGGGGTCGTTCACATCCGACACAAAAGGCTACAGAGCCTCACCTCCTTCTGTGAGTCTTAAGGTTCCTAGGAATCGATTCCGGGGGTCGTCCACATTCGACACAAAAGGCTACAGAGCCTCACCTCTTTCTGTCGGTCTTAAGGTTCCTAGGAATCAATTCCAAGGGTCGTTCACATTGAACACAAAAGGCTGCGGAGCCTCACCTCCTAGTCAGCCCCAGTGTTCCTACGAAGGGTTTCCAAGGGTCCTTCGCGATCACGACATAAGGAAAATAGCACAGTTAAAGAAGATGGGTGTATGGTGCTGAGCGATCCCTGGGGTGCTCACTGAGCAGTGCTCAGTGAGCACTGCTCAGCATCGCCTAGAAGGCGACGATCATGCGCAAGTCGTGGATCGATTCGCTCGCTGCCATACTAGGAAAGAAACGTGAGCGTCGCCTCCGAGGGGAGCGATCGACCAGGGAAGCATCGAACCACGGGTTTTTATTCCCAGGGCAAGGCGCACGCAGGAAGGAGTCCTGGGGAGTGCTTTTTGTGAGTATTCCGTCTCCCGTCGTTTGTGTTCTTGTCGCAGCTTTGAGTGTCTCATTGTGTACCAGTGTGTGCTGACTCCTTCTTTGCTGTGTGTGATTGTTTTGACGTTACGATTCACGCTCCCACCAGTGGGGGTGGGCAGCTTGCCAGGCCCGAGAGCCGAATCATCCGCAAGCTATATGGGGAACAAGTTCCCTTTGGCTACGCAAGGGCTCGTCCCCGGGATCCAGTGCTCGTATGGCCCAGGTCATCGACGGGAGCCGCCTTTTGGAGGCTCCTCTAGCGATCACCGTGCACCTTGCGGGGTTCTCAGGGTTTGGCGAGGCCGTGGTGTCGTTGGGGGCAGGACCCTCCAAGGAGGCCCTGTTCTTCTCGGCTGGGCTTTGTGCCATGGACTACCCAGGTAGTGCAGGGGGTAGACCTAGAGTGCACACATTGAATGCCCGGACCATTTGGTTAGGTAAGGGGTGGGGAATTCCGGCTTGCTGGAATTCCTCTAACCTTAAGGATTCATGTGAGCACGTTGTATGCCCCCAAGCCCAGACCGGCGGTCACCAAATTCCTGGAACCTTTGAGAGGGAAACTAGAGGTCTGAGAAGGCCATAGGTTCGATCGGGGGGTCTTAGTGACGTCCCGTGAGGAACCACCGTCCGGACAGGCGCTAGTACTTAGTGGCACCAGCATGCCACTGACGAGGGTGCGCTGTCACGAGGGGTGAATCGATGGGACTAGCTCCCGTCGAGGATCTTACGAAGGGGTACGGACTGGAGTCACGTCAGCCGCGGCGAGCCACGACGCTTACTAAACGGTTTATTCCCCCAGAACTGAGTCTGGCCGTGCTATCGTACCCTGGTACGAAGCACGGCGCCTCATACCCTCCCTGATGACGTTAGATGGTACGGATGATGAAGGTCCCTTCGATGCAATGACGCTTCAGGTATTTCTGGCAGACAGGTGAAGCGACGTGGACGATTTATAAAGGGGACGAGGCGGGGTAAGGTTACCGTTTCGTAAGGCGTGTTTCGTTCCAGGGCGAAAATTCTCCACCCACCCACCCTCTCAAAGGTTGGTCGGCCCAGATGGGTAGACAAACCTTTTAATCCCGGTTCCCGGGGGGGGCCCTCCAAGGAGGCCCTGTTCTTCTCGGCTGGGCTTTGTGCCATGGACTACCCAGGTAGTGCAAGGGGTAGACCTAGAGTGCACACATTGAATGCCCGGACCATTTGGTTAGGTAAGGGGTGGGGAATTCCGGCTTGCTGGAATTCCTCTAACCTTAAGGATTCATGTGAGCACGTTGTATGCCCCCAAGCCTAGACCGGCGGTCACCAAATTCCTGGAACCTTTGAGAGGGAAACTAGAGGTCTGAGAAGGCCATAGGTTCGATCGGGGGGTCTTAGTGACGTCCCGTGAGGAACCACCGTCCGGACAGGCGCTAGTACTTAGTGGCACCAGCATGCCACTGACGAGGGTGCGCTGTCACGAGGGGTGAATCGATGGGACTAGCTCCCGTCGAGGATCTTACGAAGGGGTACGGACTGGAGTCACGTCAGCCGCGGCGAGCCACGACGCTTACTAAACGGTTTATTCCCCAAGTTTTCACTGATGCTGATAAGGATCCCCCGTTAAACGGAGTCCTGTTTGAAAGAAGTCAAAATACGTACGTAGAAAACCTGCATTTCTGCGAAATTACGCTGTCGTACGTGACGTGGCTACGTAAATTGGGAGCTACGTAGTTTTGCGCAACATCCCTATTGTCGGAATGAGCGACGTAAACGCCAGTTATGAGTCATAACTTATGACATTCGGGTAACTGGTGGTTCGGAGTGAAGTGAGTCATAACCCTAGGGATCGGATGTGAGGTACTTATTGAGACTGAACGTTGTGTAAGTAACCTGATTGTGAGGGGGTCCGGCCCGTGTAGTTCTCAAACAACACCAAGGTTCCTTCAGTGGTCCGACG
Organism: Bryopsis sp. KO-2023; assembly: GCA_030272585.1. NCBI lineage: Eukaryota > Viridiplantae > Chlorophyta > Ulvophyceae > Bryopsidales > Bryopsidaceae > Bryopsis > Bryopsis sp. KO-2023. The sequence continues at coordinate 2,067,913 of BSYQ01000005.1, forward strand.
AGCTGGAACAATATTGGGAGGCTCACGGACACCCCTCACACCTCGCCACTCTCTCCGTTTCTCAGACAGATAAGGACACGTTCCCTCAGGCTGGGGGTTATCCTTCCTGCGTTTCGTGTTACACAATGGGGCGAGTGAAGCCGCCAGTGTACAGCGGCCAGGATGCCCCACAAGCTTGGCTGCGCACTTACCCCCGAACATGCGAGTGGAACAATTACTCCTCGGACGAGGATAAGCTCCGTTTTGTGGGGTTCTGCCTGGAGGGCGTTGCGCTACATTGGTATGAGAACTAGGAGCGTTGGCTCGCTTCTGGTCTTGCGGACATTTCAGGAAAAGTTTATTGCACGGTTTCGAAGTCACAAAGAAAGGGATGCGTTGGAAGAATACTTACGGTTACCTCGCCAAGAGAGGGGCGAAGATGTGTTTGCATATGCCGATAGGTTCAGGCGGTCAGTCGCTGCTCTGGACGATCCTCTGGTTACTGCGAGCCATCTTCGCAGGTATTGACTCAAAGGACTTCGCGTGGACACAGTGAGGCATGACGCTCTCTCGGGAGAGGGGGATAACTTTCACGAGTGCATGGAAGCGGCAGAAAAGGCAAAAAGGACCGCTCGAGACATGGGCCTTCTAGACGGCCGAGTGACCAGGAGCTTAAGCCTTCTCATGGGGGCTGAAAAGGAAAAGGAAGGAGAGCGGTATAACAATATCTTCTCTTCAAAGATGAAAGAGTTCCTGTTTTTCTCAATGCGCAAAATGACTTCTCGCAAAAACCACAACGCCCAAGATTATTGTTAGGGATGTTAAGAGCTACATCCAGTGAGGTCCAGTCAGGTCCAGTCATGTACAATCATGCGTAGTCATGCTGACGTGGACATGTGACTCAGGTCGCGTCATGATGACTAGACCTATGTCGGGTGCCCACCTAGGATGGTTGTCCTAGGTACCATGCGGGGACGCTAGGATCCTTGGGGGTCATGGTATTAAAGGGCTTCAAAATCATGGACTGATAAGTTTTAGTTTTTAGCTCTTCTTAGACTTGCACCCCCAAGTCTAACAATTATTATGAGCAGTTCGCTCGTTTGCATGAGCGTTGGGCTGGTGGACCAGTCCTTGACTCCCTCACGTCATTTTGGATAAACGGATTGAAAGATGCTACAATGCGAACAAAGCTGTATGAAGGAGATTGCACTGTTTTGGCTACAGTACTGGATCGTGCAATCAAAATGCAACGAGCAACGCAATTGGTTGCTGACCCCGGATTACACGACGATGGAGCGAAAGAACGTCGGCAGCGTGCACTATTGGTTGACAAGACATTAACAAACGCTTTTGAGAAATTAACGATGTTGGTGGTGCAACAAGGAAACCCAGCTATTGACAAAGCTTCTACTCAATCGAAGGTTTCATGAAGAGATCGGAAACGTGAGGATTAACGGAGTCCTCCTCCACAGCGATCATCACATCGCAATTATAATCAAGATCGGAGTCGCTCACAAGGCTCTGGTGGGCGTGATTCTAGCACATTCATCTACAACTTTTGTGGAGAGCAAGGTGACATTCTTCGGAACTGTCCAACGAAGCAAAAGTTTTTAACAAGGCTCGATACGCCAGCAATGTTCATCGAAGATGTGATGGGCGTAAAAAGAGAAGATGAAAATGAAGCGACTGGAATGCAAAATCGACGTCAGAGAGATCCAATACATGACCATCGCATGCCGGAGGATACACCCAGAACGTCGAAACGCGCAAAGAGATCTATAGTTAAGAAGGAAAAAAGGTCGACAAAACGTTCAATACAATACGTTATCACTCGAGATATCGTCACATCCTCTGCCCATATCACGCTGGTGCAACGACTGTAGCCCTACTGTTGTGAATTGCATGTGACATGTGATCGAATTGTGGGTATAGTGAACGAAAGATTATGAGTGAGTAAGTGGGATGAATTGCGATGCAAATGTGTCGTCCCGTGGGTGCGAAGGAATTATAAGAGGAATAGTAAAGTGGTGTGGAAAAGTCTTTTAAGGGGAACTGGTGAAACTGAAGCTTGTAACGCAAACGCAACGCAACGCAACGCAACGCAACGCAACGCGTCAGCGTTGATCAATACGGGGGCAACGCACTTGTTTATCCAACTTGAGTTGTTGAAGGAAATGGGGCTTACGGAGTCCTTCAAAGAGTGTCACATATCCGTGGTTTTCGGAAATGGAGTTGCAGAGACGATGAAGGGAAAGATCAGGCTAAGATGGGCATTGGTGTTGAGCGAGACCACTTTTTGGAAATCCCGTTTTACGTGTTGACGGGCAAGGGAACTCCTTTGATCCTGGGATTTGAGTTTCTGGAGAAGAATGGATACGCAGTCGATTGTCAAAATCGCATGCTCACCAAGCAATTGTCAACGACTGTTCGATGCAATCGCGTTCATGGCGCAGCCGAACATTCCCACCCGCTTCTCGTGAGAATTGCATGTTACATTCCAGCTGGAGTGTCACGACTGGCTGTAACATGGAGGCCGAAAAATTGTGCCGACGACTTTCCGATGTGGCGATGTCACCCCCGATCCCACCTTCGCACAACAATGGGGCATCGGCATCCTCAACACAAGCGTCGACAACCGTGGGTACCTAAATGTCGTTGCCGTCAACAGACCTGGGCAGGACCGGACCGGCAGCAAAAAACCAATCCGGTCCGGTCCAATCTGTTTATGGACCGGCGGACTAGAGATGTGCGCCAACCCAAAAACCCAGAACAGGTACGGGTTTTCCAACGGGAACGGGTTAGAACGAGCCATTCCAACCCGTTGTCGGACCCGTTTCAGCCCGTTTCAACCCGTTGTCGGTTTACCACGATTTACTTCCCTATAGCTACGGAACAATCATGGGCTGAACAGGACAGGGTTCTGTACGGGTTCTGCGCACCCTGTGCTGTCCTGTCCTGTTTTGCGAAATTCCACAGGCTAGAACAAAACAGACTGTCTGTTCTGTGCACAGGTCGGACCTGTGCTGAGGTGCACAGACTGCACAACACAGCACAGAACTGCACAGACTCTGCACAGAAACTGCACAGAACTGCACAGGAACTGCACGGAAACTGCATAGATTATGCACAGACTGTGCACAGAACGGCACGGACAATGCACAGACCCTGTCTGTGCTGTGCTGTACAGGTCTGTGCGCCTGTGCAACACGGGTCTGACCCTGTGCACAGAACAGACAGTCTGTTCTGTCCTGTCCTGTGCACAGGGGTCTCAGCCCATGTCTGCTACGGAAGCCCCTAATCCATCGTAGTGTGGTGGTTCAGAGTGTTAGAACGCATGGTTGCAAGCTGAGAGGTCGTAGGTACGAATCTCGTTAGGTTCTTTCGGGTTTTGGGGAAGAGATGTGCGCCGTTGCAACGGGTTTCCGTGAAAACGGGTAACGGACCCGTTAATGACGGCTTAAAACTCGTTTGTTGGCCAGAAAACGGGTGTGAAAAATCCAGAACGGGAACGGGTTTTTCACGGCCCGTTCCCGTTCCGTGACTCGTTATCACGGAAACCCGTTGCGACGACGCACATCTCTGCGGCGGACCTGGCCGGTCTTGTCCAGTCCAGGCAAAAAGTTTTGTAGGACTGTCAGCAAGCCTGCCAACGTATTGCAGGGCTAGCAAAAACCCGGATTCGCTACAGTCGGGTCAATTACTGGATATCGCCTCGCACGTTCAAACGGAATTGAAATCAGGAATACGGCTAACGGAAAGTTTCGCTGAAGTGCCCAAAGAAACCATGTTGATGCGATCCGAGGACGCACCCTATACCCTAATCACGTAGGCTTGTATCGGAGGCGTTAATTTGACCAACGTTGTAGTCGATCCAGGTTCAATGATAAACCTTATTTCCTCGCGTGTTTTCGCGTCAATGAAACATCGCTTGAGCGAAGGGAGTAACTCTGCGTTTGGCAAACGCAACAGTAGAGCATCCCAAAGGAGTGTTGAAAGTGAAGGCGGAAGTCGCGACCTGCGACTCGCAGGAACGAAAGTTACATCATCGTTTTTTATCGTGGATAATCCAGGGAATTACGAGGCGTTTCCGGCAAAACCATGGATTAAGCAAGTGTAAGCCACGTTCGACTGGGGTGAGGACAAACACGTCATCTACGACGCCCAGGGGATCTATCATTATCTGCGGAACAAATTGCTGCCGGAAAGTTCGAGTGATGATGAAACGTCGGATGATATTTCCACAACATCGGATGTGTTGGCTGTTGATGCACTACTCACCGAAGTGCAATATCACCCCCCAGTTCTGGATGTTTTCAAAATCGACAGGAACAATGTGACCTCTCTCCACATAGGGGATCACCTATCGGCCACCCAAACGCAGCAAGTGCAAAGCTTACTCTGCAAATATGGACATCTGTTTGCTCAGAGCCTAAAAGAACTCCGAAGCACATCACTTCTGGAGATGCCGATCGACCTCAAACCAGGAGTCTCTCCGATCTGCCCGAAACATATCAAGCAATTGTCTCCGAAAGAAGAGCAAGCGTGCAGAGCCCGCGTGAACAAATTATTGGAAACGGGAATAAATGAAGAGGATCATGGCCCGTGGGGTTCTCAATGCATGTTAGTTCCAAAACCACGCAACGCAGAGCTTCGACTCTGCCACAATTATGTTCCACTAAGCAAAGTGACGATTCCAGAGAAATGTATTGATATGCTGGCAGGCCACAAAATTTTCACGATTTTGGATGGCTCCAGCGAATATTTCGTTGTGCCAATCAAGGAGTCTGACATTCCCAAGACCGCGTTTCTCACACCCTACGGTAAGTTTCATTATAAGCGAATGCCTTTTGGCTTACGCAATGCGCCTACAATGTATTCCAGGCTAAATGACAAGGTTCAGGGGGATTTGCTGGGACGTTAGTTGGAGAATGACGTCGTAATGAATTTCTTTGATGACACTGGATGTGGATCGAACAATTTCGTCGCGCATCTCGCATTGGTGGAGCAAGTATTGGAACGACTAGAGAAAGGAGGTATCAGCCTTAACCCGATAAAGTGCTTATGGTTTCAGCAGGTGTTGCTTTTCCTAGGGCATATTCTGACGGCTGAAGGAGTGAAAGTGGATCCATCGAAACTTTTTTGATTGGAATTGTAGCCATCCCCGATTGACCAAACATCTGTGCGCAAGTTCCTTGCTATTATAGAAGATTCATGAAGAACTTTACCAAGGTAGCTCAACCGCTATATGGGCTTTTGAAATAGAGGAGTAAATTAGTTTGGGCTAGAGCGCAGCTAGAGGCGTTTCGAAACCTTATTGAGATGATGAAAATTGCGCCAGTGCTTCGAGCTCCAAATTTCGCAGCAGATTTTTTATAGAGTACGGACGCATCCGGGGTTGCCATGGGTAGGTTTGAATCTGCCGAGTTCTTCTTCTCGGATCCTTTTTCTGAACTCAAAGGAGGTGCGGATGCGTTCAGGGAGGAGCACATCGCCCTGAAATGTTTGTCCTCAACACATCTGAAAGCTGAACCAGTACTGACCACAAATTTCATGACTTGATCCCGATAGTTTTTGTACTCTCTGGTATGGCAGCCTCATTTAGACACGAAAGGCAACGTTTTCTGGGTTCCAAATGAAACGATCCGTTTGCCCCTCTACTCCTGATGATGTCCCAGAAATTTGTTCTGGGCAGCAATCTGCATCTTCTCCGGGGTGCCCAGATCATGCCTCTTCATGGATCAACAACGAGGTGCGCCCTCCCTTGCTGAAGACCAACCGAGTCCGGCATATCCTACGAGTCACAGTTTTCCTCTCCAAATCATCCAAGAATTGCTCCATTTCTCCTTCACTGTTCTGCACATACAGGGAATCCACCCATTTGTGGCCGTTTCGTCCCAGGTTCAGTGCCCCCGTCCGAGTTGATCTCTGGGAGGTCAGATCCACTACAAGGCAACCAGCATCAGGCCCAAGGCCATGTATTCTGAAGCACATAAGAGCCCACATATGACATGTCCCTACTTGCAGGTCCGAGGCAGATGCAAGGAAAGACCAACACCCCAAGAGTGCCCCACCAAAACAATCACATCTGATGAGTTGACTGCACAGCAACAAATCAGCCCCCGAATCTGTGGCAGCGCCTTGACACACTCACCGGTTTCTGTTCCAGATCGTGGGTCTGTTCCTCCTGTTTCCGTTCCAGTTCCAGCTCCTCTTCTCCCTCCGGGCCCACCCCGATCGGGTTCACGGATTCAGAGCTCTAGCGGTGTAGCGTCGGCTGGACTGCGTTCAGTTCCCTTTGCACTTCATCCCCGGACAGGTCGACGGGAGGTACGATACGGTGGAACGCTCGCGGTTGCTTCTTTTTCCGGTTGCCTCGCATGTTCACGGAAAAACGGATAACCCGATTCCACGGGCTCTGATGTGGTGCCGATCAAAGAATCAGTCGTCGGACCAGCGATTTGATCGTGATCGGGTAATGGAGCGTCGTCGATCATGATCGGCGACGGCGATCAGATCGGAAATTTACCGATCAAATCGGAAAACACCGATCCCGATCCTGATCCGATCTGGTTTCACAGGCGAAAGTGGATGATCGGCCGATTTCGATCGAAAAAGTCGGTCCGATTTTTGTGATCGGTCTGATTTTGATCGGTGGTCGGGTTGATCGGGCCGATTTGATCGGAATTCGCGAATGCTGATCTTGATTGGTGATCGGAAAAATCGGAGACCGATTTATCGGGATCGGATCCCAAGTATTGGCAGTAATAGCCAATACTTGTGGCAACTCAACTTCACGTTCTTTTTGCGAATCACCTTGCAACTCCGATTCTGTTCTGGAGGGTAGACGTGAGAGAATATAAGCAATTGTGTTCTTGTTCCCAGGCATGTGATGAATTTCCAAATCGAAATCGGTCAAGACCATCGCGCAAGACGCCCAGAGATGTCACTCTTATTCATGAGTCAAAGGATGGTTGAATGATCCGTGAACACCCACGTGTGGCACCCTAGGATATAGTGACGGAATCGCTTAACTGCGACTACCACAGCGAGTAGCTCCCGCTCCGTAATCGTGTAATTCATTTCAGCTTTGCTCAGACAGCGGCTCACGAAGTAAACCGGTCTCACATCTCCTTTTAAATCACGTTGTGCGAGTTGTGCTGCTTCGTTGCAAATGGCTGGTCGCAGCAACCGAGGCACTGGTTTGCTATGGGAGCTGTTTATATTCACCGGGATGTTGAACAGGATTTGTTTGAATTGAAGCGGCTCAGCTTGGGAACCTGGGAGTTTAAGGGAAATTGTGATGCTGCTGACATCGTAGCAAAAATGACCAACATTCGGAATCGGTACAATCTGAACAATTACTAGGCTAGCATCGTGACAGATCACGAAGCACGAATGGGTGCAGCCTGTGAACGCGGCGATGTATACGACTGGCACGGATGTTGCACTCACCGGATCAATCTCGGAGTTAGAAAGGCCCTGAAGCATGCACCTCCGTCGTTACATGCACCCATCATTAAGGTCCATCATATTTGTGTCGGTGCCATGGGGTCTGCTAACCTATGGGAAACTTTCAAGTTGATCCAAGAAGCGGAAGCAGCCTGCAGCGGAATTATCGCCAATGGAAGTTTTGCGAATAGTGGATGAGTATTTGAGATCATGGCAGATGGATGCAGCCTTGTCGAGCAAGAATACGCACAAGGTGCAGCAAGAGAGTCGAAAGTATTTCATGCGCAACGACATATCATTCCGAGTGTTTCCGAATGGGAATGGCATTTGTGGTATGGGATCAAAACAAGACGCACTTGCTGATGAGTGCGCATGATCATGTTGCTAGGCATATGTCGGTGACCAAAACCGTGGAGAGGTTGGCGCGTCAATTTTACTGGCCATCGTTATATTCAGATGTTCAAGCATGGGTGCGCTCGTGTGCATCATGTCAGCAATTTGGACCTCAAAGATTTCTGGAACCTCTGGGGGAGTTGGAATAGTTGGAACCTTTCGAGTTGGTAGCTATCGATTGGATTGGACCACTGCCTGTTGCCCCCAGTGCAAATCAGTACATCTTAACATTCATCCATTATTATTCCAAATGGATTGAAGCAATGGCGTTTGAGCATGCCGATTCGGAGGGCGTTATCTTTTTCTTCAGGAAAGTGGTGCTACTGCGCTATGGAGCATCGACGATTGTGCTAGCGGATAATGCGAAGTGTTTCAAGAGTGCGGCGTTCCTCACGTTTGGCGAACTGGGGCATTACATTATGAAATTCGCCATCATATTGGGCGGATTCGCTTCTAACGCGAATGGGGTATGTCAAAAGAAAAACCACGAAAGCCTCGAGAACACCTTTGGAAAAAGAAAAACTACAACAAACAAAAGAAATATACAAGAACGCATTTATGGATGTGTCACTTGGCATTCCACCCAGTCCTGTGCATCGCACAGGACAGGGTTCTGTGCGGGTTCTGTGCACCCTGTGCTGTCCTGTCCTGTTTTTCGAAAATCCAGGACAGACGTGCACAGGGTCAGATCTGTGCTGCACAGGCGCACAGACTGCACAGCACAGCACAGAATCTGCACAGAACTGCACAAACTCTGCACAGACTCTGCACAGAATTTGCACAGACTCTGCACAGAACTGCACAGACTCTGCACAGAATTTGCACAGACTCTGCACAGACCTGCACAGACTTTGCACAGACCTGCACAGACCTTGCACAGACCCGGTCTGTGCTGTGCTGTGCAGGTCTGTGCACCTGTGCAGCACAGGTCCAACCCTGTGCACAGAACAGACAGTCTGTTCTGTCCTGTCCTGTGCACAGGGGTCTCAGCCATACTATGGATCTGATCGATCTTCCAAAACTAAGGTAATATTAGGTCACAGCAGTAATCCGACATCATAACTGCGTCCTAGAACCGATTTTAGCAATGATCGGTTTTTTTTTTTTTTTTTTTCATTTTTGGCTGATCGGTGATCGTGATCGTGATCGGCCGATCAAATGTTGATCGTGCTCTTGATCGTCCGATCACATGTTGATCGTGATCGTGATCGGTTCGCCGATCACCGATCTGATCGGTTGTTCCGATCACGATCCCGATCACGATCAAGCGCCGCGACCTGTCGGCACTTCATCGGCTGACCTTGATCGGTGTGATCGTGATCGGCCGACCGTGATCGGACCTGCATCCGATCATGATCGGTATTGATCATTTGATCGATGAATTGATCGGTCTCGCGAAAATGCCGACAAGTCACCACCCGCAGGTGTTTCTGAGATGGAAGGATTCGAACCGGGTACCTAACGGATTAGAAACATACTCACTAACGCTTGGACCACTCGGAGCCACGGTTTGTAGGTCATCCGTGTCATTATATACGTGATCTGTCAGTCCGACAAACTGAGGTATATAATGACACGGATGACCTAGTGACCGTGGCTCCGAGTGGTCCAAGCGTTAATGCGTCTGTCTCTAGTCTGTTAGGTCCCAGGTTCGAATCCCTGCACCCCAGAAACACCTGCGGGTGGTGATTTCTCGGCATTTGTGATGGACCGATCAATTGACCGATCATGATCCGATCTAATCGGCATCTCCGATCACGATCACGATCACGATCAAGCGCCTCGCCCTGTCGGCGCTTGATCGGCCGATGTTGGACGGTGTGATCGTGATCGGCCGATCAAAGTTGGCCGATTAAATCGGTCAGCCGATCAGATTGGTGATCGGCCGATCTCCATCGATGATCGGCCAAACCGATTTGATCGGCGATCGATCTGATCGGAAAAACCCGATCACGATTTAATCGGTCGGACCGATCAATCCACGACCGATTAGATCGTGATCGGATCCATAGTATGGTCTCAGCCCATGTCTGATTCCACCCTCCTTTGTTTTTAACATTGACCAAACCGAAATCGCGTGTGGTGCCATTTCCGTTGGAAATTTTCTAACACTTACGATATGGTTTCGAAGAACAACAATACCCCGCTTAAAAGATAATCATGCCAAAATAAGCATAGGAAATTGACATTGAGAGGTTCTGATACAAGACGTAGTTACGTCTCTTTGCACCTCAACACCACACATTGAAGAAAATGGTGGGAGACTTGAGCTCAAACCTAACTCACGCGCACAACAAATTTACTTTTTATTTCTCCCCAAATCCATGTTAAGTATTTCAATTTGTTGTGCATTAGATCGCCTTGCTCCGAAAAGAAAGAATTTTCCTACAGAAAATATTTATCTTTTATAGAATAAATTGAACTCTCAAATACAGACATACACGTCGCGATTGCCTTGATGGGTGTATGTACAATTAGCAAAGTTGGGGCTTGGAGTAGGGGCAAAACTTATGTTTTATCCGAAGGCAAATATTAAATGAAATTGTGTAACATTGTTTCGTGACCTCTTAGAAAGATGATTATAGCCTCATATTACTCATTCCTTCATGAATTATTAACCTAAGACTTATCAAGACTCGATAGATTTATATAACGATTAGTTAATAAAGAGGGTCTTGCAAAGTAACTTAGTAAATGCCTATTAGAACTTGAGCGTTCCGCGAAGGCAGTCGAGATGGAGAAAACTCAAGAAACTATATGACCCATGTAGAATCAAATATGAGCATAATCAGCCAAATCAAGTGTGAAGCGGCAACTAAGATCCTGAAAAGAATGCTCAATAAATGCGAAACAAATACAAAAGCAATATAAGCTCGTACTGCCACAAGAAAGACGTCTCTGTAATGTACATTAATTGTCGAAACTATTCTCACAATCCCAAATATTATGGTGTTGAAGATTTACCACGAGATACTATCAAATCAAAGCAACGATCCGAAGCCTCTAGAAGCTTGTTCACTTCAACTATCTACTCACGATGCGAACGCTTGTGCTTCAAATATACCTACATAAGCACCATCCATATCGACAAACAAATTCACTAAAATATGTAACACTGTAAATGGCGACGTGCCCACTTGTCAGGAGGCTACACTGGGCACGCCTTTTCTATTGTAAAGAAACATTTACCCAAGCTCATGAGAAGAACGGCAGCGGGGTTTTGAGTTGGGGTATAGGTGATGGAAGATCCAAGATATGTACGGAATATCAAATACTAGATCCATCTCAAGCTATCATTTCTGTGAGGTGTCCAAGTACTCGTAAGCATACAATCCAGTATAACCCCACATGAAGACACACTACTGTGGGCTACTGAACAAGAGAGTTTGATCAGTACAGCACGACCGATTATGGCAGGCAGGGAACACAGCCAATAATTTTCCCCCTCAAGATGCCTTTTAGTTTATCAAATCGGATTGGACTGGTCTGCCAAGTGCAGCAATCTACAGTCTGACAGCACCTAAGTTCTGCTGTGCCAGCAAATTTCAGACTGTCGACTGTTGCAAACTCTCTATTGATCCATGAGCTGTCCTCGATTGCAGCTATTTCACAGCTCCTTAAGACAGCCTTTCTTCAATGATTACTATGCATGTATAGGGGGAGGACTGTAAGGTTACAGCCAAACTCATGTGTCCAGCGACTTTTCTCGGGATATGTCCTTCATGACTAATTTATCTTGCAATTATGGGCTGTGATAAACCTACTAACCTATGGAGTATTGAGCACTCCCCCCAATTTCCACAGATTTTGCAGTGTGGAGCATTTGTGCAACAGCGACTGCTGTGTCGGAAGGAATGCGAGTGTGAATGCAGTGCTTTACTGTGTGAGGAAAAGCTCCATCAGGGACTTGCTATCAAAATTCATTGACACTGGAAACTTACCAGAGATTTGATAGTTGATGCCACGTCAGACATGCTGTCCACCACCAACGCATGGAAGCGCCTGCAATCAAAATTAAAGACCATCCTCAGTGAACAAGAAATACAACAGAATCCTTGATATGGAGGCTCGACCAGTGCCAGCAGATGCGGTGTGTAAGTCATGGGTTCCAATTCCAGGTCAAGCACTAGACCATACTTTGGGTTTGCAAGGTAATGAGGTATTAGCTGCTATTGGTGGAGTTGCCCCCATAGCAGCTTTTCTGATCCTAGTATCATCTGAATATTAGCATAGGTTTAAGAGCAGTTTCACATTCCCTACACAATTTTTCAGGGAATGGACTCTCAGTGGGTGTGTGCGGGTGTAGTAAATAAGGTCATCGTTCACAGCCCAAATTCTATATTGTTCCTCCTTTTCAGAATTGCTACAGTCGTTCTTCCAGTTCTGTGGGCTGTCAAAGTCTGGGTTTTTTTTTCAAGTTATTCTCTATTTTTCTTTCTGAGGGAAGGCAGTGTGGGATCGGAATGGAGTCCCACGCGGAAGTCGAAATTCTTGGAAGGGTGGTTTGGAAAATTGGAAAACTACAGCTAGCAGTGGAAAAAAGTCTTATTATGGCATCACAGATACTACACAATTCTCACACAAGAAGAATTGAAGGGCATTCAGCATCAACAAAATGTTTTTTTTTTCAGAATTATGTTGTTTTTTTCTTAATTTTCTTTTAAATCTGTATGTGCTCTGAAATTTCCTCCATAATTGTAAACAACCCGTTTTTTCAACCTTTTCCCACCCCATTCCCCCCCCCAAAAAAAAGAAAAAGGAAAGAAAAAAAAGCATCAAAACCAAAAAAGAATGACCCTAGTCTTTGTATCCAACCAGCAGCGTCCTAAAAACCATGTAGGCAATAGAGGCAAGAAATTAGTGAAGGAAATATGTGGAAACTCATTTTCGGAATTTCGATCCTTCTATCCTTTTCACTTTTCAATAAGTTGGCCTCCTTTTTTTCAGCCCTTCTCCCCCCCCTCCCCCCCCCCAAAAAAAAAAAAGAAAAAAAAATCAACATGAAAAATCTAACCTAACAACCCTATTCATACCCCATAAACCCTGGCAAGTACTATATGATCTGAAAGGGTGGACAAAAAAAAAGAGGAAATTTAGAAAGAGAGAAAAAAAAAAGAGTACAGAAAAAGGATTGTTGGTACTCCTCAGAAAAATCATCCGATGGTGAGGCATACGTATATCAGACTGGGGGTGGGCCATATAAGTTTCTTTTCTTTTTTTTCCGCTTCCAAATGGTAATATCAAAAATCTTGGTCACTAAAGGTCTCCTTCACAAGAGGGTCGAGTTGGGTAGACACAGGGAGGCATCTTGTTGGTTGGCACCATTCAAATGGGTTTAAGATTCCATTCCATTAAATCTGCAGGGAAATCAGAGAAAGGTGTGGAGTCAAAACATAGGGGCCGGGTTTTTTGTTTTGTTTTTTTTTAAGAGTAAGTCAACACCATTTTTTTCTCCGTTCTTTTCTTTTCTTCCCCCTTTTTTTTTGTTTTTCGCCACGTGCGTCTCCAAGGAGGGGGGGGTGGCGGAAGCTTTCTTTAGCCCGTCTGACTCATGGCTGGATCGGTTCGGATCGACGCAAACCCTTCGAAGGTCGTCGTGGAGTCGTACGGAATTGCTGGACGGAAGCGGTGGACCTTACCCCCTGTGTCTCCACACCTCTGTTTCTCGTTGTGGGCAAGGGGAGAGAGAGTCTTTTGGTTTGGACTTATAGATATATATATAGATAGATAGATAGACGTATTCTCACCTCCCACCCCTCCATGTTTTTTCGTCTTTGTCGACCACATCCCTACTCCTGCTGTTGCTGGTACATCACCCCTCCGGCACCCATCGCCCCCGCCATCGTCCCAACACCCCCCATCGTGGCAGTCATCTGGGGTGCCACGGAAGCAGTCATCTGACTGACATAGCCCGCAGTTGCAACCTGTCCCACCAACCCTGCATTCGCGATGCTCGCACCCCCCATTGTGTTGGGAGACACCATCTGGCCTCCTGTCATCTGGGCGGTCCCCATCTGTCCGGCACCCATCTGGCCGAGCCCCATCTGGCTTTGACCCATCTGCGCTGCACCCATCATGGCGCCTGTATTAGGATCCAAGGCTGCTTGCTCCTCGGAGCTCCCGCCACCATTGGCAACCAACAGACGAACCTGAAAAAAAATAACACTTGAACAGCTGATCGAGACACAAGCCCAAAGTAATGTCTGACAGAATCCAGGGGGAGGGGGTTGAAAGACTAGGGTTAACCTGTGTGGGTAAGTTTCCAGCCATGAGGAAGGCATTGACGAGGTTTTGGGCGGCTTGTGCTTGCTCAGCCGTCCCGTAGATCTCCATCTCCCTGTCGCCATTCTCCTGAGACTCTTTCACCTTGCACCTCGCTGCAGAAATCTGGAGCAAATCGGACACGACGTATCAAATGTTGATTCAAAACCTCAAACATCCACGGCACAGCCAGGGGAAAGGGATTTGAGCAAGGGGTGAACATCGAATCTCACAGAAACAAGGGAAAGTGCAGCAATATTGGGGTTTCCAATCGACGTAGTTACTTTGACTGCACCTGATTGATCTGCCTGATATTGGTCCCGCCCTTTCCAATGACGGCACCGGCTTGCTTGGAGGTGAGCAGCAGTCTGACTGTGATCTTTACGCCATCCCCTCCGAAACCGAGCTGAGGCACCATGTTCAGAGTCGCACCAGCAGCTACATCCACACCAGGAAGGGTTGGAAGGCCAGTGCCATAACCAGGCATCAGTCCTGATCAGCAAAAAACCAAAAACCCCCAAGCTTTGATCGAGAGCTTTTCTTTCCTCTCTTTGGTGTTTCTTTTTTTTTATCGGTTTCTTTCCGGGCTTTTTATTTTTTATTTTATTTCATTTCTGAATTTGGGTTGGTGGGGTCGCAACACATTGGGGGAAAGAGCACACAAAAAGGGGGCGGACAGAAATTTCCGTTTGAGGGGTGCCTGATTCGGAGTTGAAAAGGGGGATAAAAAGAAAAAGAAAAAACCCACCCAGAAAGAAAAAAAAAGAGAAGAAACGAAAAAAAAAAAGTTTTCGACATAGAAGCAGGCAGACAGAGATGGCACAGAAGTCATTCAGCAACAAACTCAATTGGCACCAATAGCACACTCGCACACACACTCGCGCAACCTTGGAAATCCAGCGCTGAAACATCACTGCGAAAACTGAGGCAATATTTCTCTATCGAAATGACTGGGTGACAATTTGGACGTGAAATTCGTGGAATTTTTCAATCAACCTGGGCGAGGCATCACTCCAAGCCCAAATCCTCCTGCTTGCATCGTCAGCGCATTGGGATCCTGGACCATGGAGCTGATTGGATTCACTGGGACACCACCACCCCCAGCCATGGCATCGGCAGCAGCCCGGGCTTGAGAGCGCATCATATTCGCCCGCAACAAAGTGCACACGCTCCTGAAGGCAGGAATGATCTGGTGCATGGTTCCCCGAATCTCAAAGAGTTCGTCACCTTCCTGAGAGCAGGCAGGAAGCTGCTCACGGGGTTGGACTATCAGGACGGACCCAGTTTCACGTCGGATGCCCCTGGCGATGTGGAAAAAAGCATTCGTTTTCAGGTTTCTTCTGTAAAGCCAGATTTGTCTGCATACTTCACAGCACCACGCACAGGTGAAGGGATTGAGCCAAAGAGCTGCTGGCTGGCTGGCTGGGAAACACCAAAGGAAAATGATACATGATATGATCTATTGGTCTGAGGCGACATGTGTTCACACAATAGAAGAAGATGAAGGGAGGAACTCACTGAATGATGCTGCCTTTCTTTCCAAGAACTGCTCCTATCTGCTCTGTTGGGACTAACATTCTTACTGTGAGGGAAACACCTGGGTTGTGCTCCTTGAAATGAAAGGTAGCAAACACAAGAGAATCAGCCTCTTTCCCAACTCGAAACAATCAGCTAGAAACAATGCGTGTATGATGTGTGTATTTTTTGGTTTTTTGGTTTTTTGTTTTTTTCTTCTTTTTTTTTTCTTTTGGGGGGGGGGGGGGGAAAGAATGCGCTACATTCCTATCCCACACCCAACTTTGTTTTCTGTTGTTTCTGATCCATGGTCATTACCTCGTTCCGGAAAAGGTTGAAGAGGGCCCTCGTCATTGCTTCTTGAGCAGGGCACACCGCCGAGGAAGCATCCTCCAGCGACCTGCACTTCAACACTCGCTCATCACACCCCTCCACGGTGTCGTAAATGATCACCTTCGCTCCGGTCTCTTCCCTGATCCGCCTGATAACCTTTGTCCAAAGGCAAAAAAAAAAATGGCAATCAGGTCGCGATGGAGACGCACAAGAGGTATTTGTCATAAAGTTAAAAAAAGAAAGGAAAAAAAGTTGCTTCCTTCTGTTGTGTTGAAACATCGAGACACCATTCAATCAATACTTCTTTGGGATTGCGACGGTACTTGTTGATTCTTTATTTCTCACAAAAACACGAATAAAGGGATTTGAAAAGAATTCAAAAGCAACTCGAAAGAAAACAAAAAAAATACACGCACAATAAAATGAATGGGCTCTCCAAAAAAAAATTGCAACTTTCATTTCCCCCCCTTCTTAAAAAGTACCTCTCCTCCCTTTCCAATGATACTGCCGGTGTGCCTTTCGGGGACCATCAGCCGAAAGGTGGTCTCCACCATGCCTGTCATTCCAGGAACCAATCCGCTCGCATTCGACATCCCCAATTGGTTCATCCCCTGCCCCGAAAACATGCCAGCTCCACCCCCCTGCACGCTGGAGGCCATTCCCAAAGGAGTTTGATGTGCGTTCTGTGCTCGAGGCCGGCGAGGGGCATCCTTAAGCCTTTCTACCACCAGTTGAGCAGCTGTGATAGAATTCTTGTAGTCCCCATTGATCTGCGTCGAAAAAACGATGCGGTTGGTTTTGAACACTATGATTGAAATCCGAAAAGATGCCTGAAAGAAATTCCACTGCTGAATTCAAAAACTCTTGAAGGAATGGAAACAAAACTACATTTAAAAAGAAAGGAAAACTACATAGGAAGCACGTATCTTTGTAAATAATTGGGGGACCGGCTGTATATGTTCTGATATGTTTTGGCTTTCACCAACCATCGAGAAAGACCATTGTTGGTATTGAAACTAAAAATAAAAAAAAAATTGTATAAAAATGGAAAGGTGAATCATACCTGTACGACTTCGTCTGTCGGCAGAGCGCACAGTGGGAGGTCTGCTCCTTGCAGCACTTTGATTTGAGCCCCGGACTGGACCCTCAAATCCGCTATGATCGAACCCCCCTTTCCGAGAATCGCCCCGATCTGCACGGCATCCACCAAGAATCTAATGACCGCTTTGCTCTCACCTCCTTCGTCCTTTTTTACCAAATCCTCTTCGTAAATCTTGTCCAAAACTTGCAGCAGGGCTGCCTGCACGGGATCCAGCTCCTTAGACCTGGCATTGAAAAGAAGGGAAAAAAAAGGAATCGTTGCTGGACAGGATCTCTGGAGTGAAAAGGCCATTGCCGGTTTTTCAATTCATGTACTACATAATGAAGTGTCAAATCAGGGCGCTGAGAAACAGTTGTTCTGTGGGCTCTATCTCTTTTGTTGGAACTTAGTTGATAATATTTCGATTGAAGATATGCATCAATGTTTATTGATATCTCATACGAAACGAGCCACCCGAAGGAGGTACTAGTACAAACGTAACTAAAATATATACATTTATGTATGTATCATGTCATAAATCACTGGACGACCTTCGTTGCAAGTTTGCCTCATGTGAATTTAACAATCATTCACTCATAAATCACCCTTTTCCACTCACCCAATCACCACTACTCTCTCATTGCAGCCATACACTGTGCCATCCACTCTTATCCGGGCCCCAGTGTCGGACCGGAGTGCTTGGACTACCTGGCCCCCCTGCAGATCGAACCCACCACAGAGCTATTTTTTAATGCATATCGTTTGAATGTGACGGTGACCTTTTCAAACAAGTCTTTGCTTGTTCAAGAAGTGGTTCAATCCAAAAGTGGAACAAATACAGCAAGAAGCTTTTCTAAAACAGAGTTTGGTGTAAGGGTGGGACTCAAAAAACTTCTTTGAAAGTGAATGGATTGTGATACGACGCTTGTAACTCGTTGAGATATATTTGAAAAAAAAAATGGCATTCAAACTATTTGAAGCGACTTCAAAGCCGGGATGAAAAAGTAAAGAAATAGAAAACAAAGCACAAGCATGTATGTTTTTTTAACCTTTTTCTTAAGTTGTCCTTAGAACAAGGATTCACAGACAAATTTTGACTGTTGATTTTGTTATGTTGATGTTGGACTCATTATGCAGCTTTGCTGGATGGGGTGCTTTATCCTTTTTTATGTGTTTCTTTATACGTTTTGAGGGAGGGGGAGAGCGTCGAAATCTTTGTTAAAAAAAGGGCAAAAAAAAAAATTACCTTTCCGATCACGCTTCCGATGCGGGGAGCTGGACATAACACTCGCAGCTGTAATTCTTGTTCGACGCCCTGTCGCTTCACGCCTTCCGCTGGGGGACTCTTCAAAACAAAAAAAAAGGTTACAAAGAAAAAAAAAATCAAGCGGTCGTTGTCAACTTCAGGTTTTCTGGAGGGGCAAAATTCAATGAAGGAGAATGCGAAAGTAGGTCGACAGAAAGATGTCCCTACGCACCGTTTGATGGGGCAACAAGGCAACAGCGACAACAATCTTTCGAAGGAAAATAAAAAAAACGTCGCCACGCATCTCGCTAAATCCCGACGGAAACAGGACGGTCGCACCGGCGCGCCACCCCGTTCCCCAATCCGAACAAGCTTCAGAAAACAGAAAAAAAGCCGTCCGACTGAATTCGCCGGCTGGATGTTTCGTGGAGGAAAGACCATTCCCATACCTGCATGTCGCTTGGCAGAGCCCGCTTCCTCGCCCCCGGTGTTTCGGTGGTGGTTTGCATCTTCGCTCCGGTACGTCGACGTAAATCCTTTTCTTCCTTCCCTCAAAGGATGGGACTGCCCTGGGATCGTCGGTTTTCAATAACTACACTCCCCGCTCCGAACGGAATACACTCCAAGAGTGGTCGTCGTCTGGACAACCCAACAAGAAACTTCACCAAAAGCCGCGACCCTCCCAAAATAACACCTCAAAACCCAACCGAGCCCGACGGAAATAATGTAATTAGAAGATGGCAGATAATGGAGCCACAGCGTTTGACGTTTTACGGATACCTTACTCACCGATTCGAGCGTTTTCCCTTGAAATTTGCTTCTGGTTGCCTTCCACCCAAAGTGTCTTGAGGTTTTTGAGACAGAAACGGACGCAAGGAGATCGGAACGAGCGGAAAACATACCGATAAAGCAACGGGGAGTGCTTGAGATGGAAGCCGGCAGCGCGGACTTCGACCTTTTGGAGCCGTGTCCTGACATTCACACTCTGTTCGTCCTGTACAACGACCTATACTTCGGAGGGAAGCTGGGGGCATGCTCGGTGGAGTGGGGTTCCAAGAGGATGACGTCGTAAGTTACTGTTTCCAGGAACTGGGATTCTGGAAGAGAAAAAAAAAAACGTACGAACGCTTCCTTTCACTTGAAGTATGGAAGCCCTTGCTGTTCTGGTCAGCTGAAGATCAAGTTTCGAAGGGCGTCTTGTCTTTCATAATGCAGTTGGTGTTTTGGCGTTTCTGTGGGGACTTTGCTGCCTGCTCCATTCTCTGTTATCTGCAGTTGTGATTGTTGGAAAATGGTGATGATGAATTGTGGATTGAAATCTCTTGGATGGTGCTTTCCCACAGATGTGCAGGCATTTGCTACTCTAGACCAGGAGGGGGATGTATTATACGGCTGTCGGAATCTCTGCTCAAGGTAGTGCTTCTCTTGTTCACTTTAAGTTGTATCATCGCAGCAACATTCTGACAAAAGATATCTGTAATGAAAACGTCCAACTGTATGTCTGACATCGATACAGTTCCCCAAGATCAGATTCGCTCGAACTCCAAGTCACACACAGGATATGCTGGAGCTTGATTCCCCTGTCGTAAAAAAGAAAAAAACGCTCATGGGACCCTGTAAATGTCCCATCATTTTCCAAGATTTTTTGGTGCTATTTTTCGGCCACAGTATCGTCCCACCATAGACTTGAAGGAGACTCTGCTGCACGAAATGATTCATGCCCTTCACTTTTTGCACAAAATTCGGGACGACGATGCTGGCGGTCATGGCACCAAGTTCAAGGAAGAGATGAATGCCATCAACTGCTCAACAGTCAATGACCCACAGGTACTGCAGGTTTTCTTTGCTTTTTTTTCTTTTTTTTTCCCCTTACTTTGTTCTATCCGTTTCGTGCATTTGATTACATAGCATCTTTCTTTTCATCGTTTCGTAACTTTCTTTTTTCACTTTTTGATACTTTTGATTGGTATAGATTCACTGTAGAGATCCATTGATCTCCTTTTTAAATTTTTATTGTATACAGAATATATATATGTTGTATATACTCTTTCGTTTATTTTCAATTTAATTCTTGGTTGTAACATAATTTTTTTATTCTGCAGCGCCCCCCTAGTGGATATAATATCAGCGTGACGCATAATTTCTATGCGGAGGTGGAGCATTTTCGCCAGCACTGGTGGCAATGCAGCAGCTGTTCGAAAGTGGTGAAGAGGTCAATGAACCGACCGCCTCAAAAAGCGGATTGCCCCTGGAAGCTTCCAGAGGGTGCACAGTGCAGTTGCCCGCATCATTATCATGTTTTGAATTGTGGGGGAGAATTCAAAAAGGTATGTTGATACATTTCAAGTGCGTTGCTTTTTTGGGGTGTCAGCCATTTTCACGACTGGATTTGCAGTGAGCTGCCACAGCAAACCTTCCTGCTGAAGGTTACTGAATGCAACCTTCACCATAAAAAGGGATTGAACCGCCTCTTTTTACTTTAAAAAAAGAAAAACTGAAAAATAGCACGATAAATTCCAAAAAGTGGAGGGAGGGTATGTCTGTCTGTGGGCAAAAGAAGCAGGGTGAGGAATTTGAATTGCACCAATTTTTTTTTCCTCTTTTTCAGATAAAAGAACCAGACACAACGAAAAATAAGAAGGGAAAAGTTGTGAAATCCAAACCGGAATCCAAGAATCAGAAGTCGATTACCGACTTTTTGCAAAAAGAGGATGACAAGAAAGAGGAGAACAGTGGAGGGCGCAACGTAGCAGCAGATGGAGGGCTTGTGAATTCAGGTAACCCTGACTCCTATCTTAAATACAGTTAATATCTAAAACAAGATCATTTTGACAACAAAATCAATGCAACGTAGAATCAACGCAATACATATTGCGTTCTGGAAATTAAAAAAAAAACTCGATGATCAGAGCGTCCTTTACATGAATGCAGCGGTGCAATTTCGTCAATTGTATTTTGTTTGAATGGAATGGACTCGATTCAGCAGGCGAGCCTGGATCGAGTGGATTGGAGGTGTTCAAAGGAACACCTAATTTCTTGGGTCAAGCACCGAAGGCATTCTACCCTGGGCAAGAACTAATCCAGCCTCCAGAATTGCCTGGTATCGGAGATGGAAGAATGTGGTTGAGACATTTAGCGACACCCAATCCTTTGGGCCCCACGAACCAAGCCAATGGGGGGAGTCGAGAATCGAACAGAGTTTTATCGCATGTCAGCGGAAAGAGGAAATCGGGAGCAGTGGAGATGGTGGATTTGGTGACTTCCGCCCAACATACGGCTAGTGTGCTGAATTTCGTGAATCGGAGGAAAAATGCGGGATCTACGGTGGCGGAAAATACTGCCAGGCGAAAGTATGGCTTGGTGAAAGCTGTGGGGGAGGGGTCGGCAGGAGGGAAATATAGACAGGATGATAATCGTGTGATTGACTTGACATGAGCGGTCCCTGTGCCCATTCTTTTCGGGGAAAAGAAAAGGGGGGGGGGGGGGGGAGATGTTTCGGAGTGCAGAGATTGGAGCAAGTGGAGAAGCTGTTGAAGAAGCGAACCAAAAGAAAGTATTTTTCAGAGAGGATGGCCTGGGGGGGTTCTCAGATAAAATGCAAAAGATTTGCAAAATCTTGATCTGGGCGGTTCAAGAGGGGGGGTAGAGGGGCAGGAATTTGGGATTCAAGGTAAAAAATGTGAGAAAAATGGGGGACATTCAATTCAAGGCAAGATTTGTGTAGGGTTTCAAACGAGAAATGGAAAGGAATCTGCTGCCCGAACATTAAGATGATTGGTGCTCCTTACAACTGCTCCTCACTCATGGGGGGAAAAATTAACACAAGAAAAGTAAAAAGTATGTTGCGAGGCAATACTGATTCCCAAGTTCCCAGAGAGAATATAAATCTGTTGCATTTATACCAGTGGGAGGAATGCTTGTGAAATGAGATGCAGGAAATTCTTCATTGGATTCTTATTGTACCACTAGATAAAAGTATGTATCTATAGGTATGTATCGTGTTGTGGCGATTGCTCGTTGAAGTGGTTCACATATGGATTTTGTTTCCCAATGCCCCTTGCTCGCAGCCACAATCTGCGGATCTCATCACGAATTGGACTGATCCACAACACCAAGCTATTTATTCGCTGAAGAAAAACAGCAGCCACGACCGTTTCGGCGGAGAAAAAGGATATCAATCAACCCATAAACGAACATCCACTTCTGTCCCCCTATGACCTGTTTCGTGGTCATATCATTCAACACAAAAATCTTCCCGAATATGCATTCTGTTTAACCCAACATATCGAATTTCAGTGCTCCGTGTTTCTCCGATCGTGTTTTGTTTTCTATTTTCCCCCTGTGACGGTGGGGCCCGTCATTTGGAGGCCCCTCTCCCGCTCCTGGATAGCTTCGACACCTCCCTCATTCGGGCCCCCCTCCTCAACGTTCCGACCCCTCCCATCTCCACAGCCCGTCAATTCGAACGATCGCCTTTTCTTGGGCTCTGCACGGACTGCTTCGGGATTCATTGGAGGGGGTGTTTCGTTCCCCCTCCTATCGGCCATCACCCAGTCAGCGGAATCGAAATATGTTGAATGGAGCGCCAACAATGGTTTCGGTCTGATGCCGCCATATCTCTGAGGTTTTTGTTTTCCTTTTGGTCCACGCGACGTCTCACGCGTCTCCAGACCGGGATTCGGAACGTAACCCACTCTCTTAGGGTTTTCGCCAGAAAACGATTCTTTTTCTTGGGGCATGC
Organism: Bryopsis sp. KO-2023; assembly: GCA_030272585.1. Lineage (NCBI taxonomy): Eukaryota > Viridiplantae > Chlorophyta > Ulvophyceae > Bryopsidales > Bryopsidaceae > Bryopsis > Bryopsis sp. KO-2023. The sequence continues at coordinate 2,090,911 of BSYQ01000005.1, forward strand.
TGGCCAAAATGCGAACACATTCGCCGCTCATTGGTTGTTTCGGGCCGCCTCCTGAGATGTTCCACAGGCCGCTTCAAAACGGTGCCCACCATCTTGGCTTTTGACACGAACCCCCCCCCCTCCCCACTTGTTCGTGCTTCTATCCACAGCCTGGGACGGGACAAAATCGAAATTTCGTGCCCCCACAGGAAACAGGTCTCACGTTCTAGGAACAGTCGTGACGATTGGGTCCACGGTCGCCTTACACAAGTTTAATATCTGATATCTGATCCAGCCCGCTGCGATTCGCGATTCCTTTGTGGACACCCTCCAAACACAAGTGGTGCCTCGCAAGCGCTTCCCAGTCTTTTGAGACCCATTCACGTCCATCAATGCATCCATCCATCCATCCATCGATGGAGCTGGCCAGAACGGGCAATTCAGCCCCAGGATGCTGTGAATATTTCCAAGCACAAAAAACGTGCATGCTTGGCCAGCTGGTGGAATGTTTGATTCTCCTCCACAATGTAATTTTTGTTTGTTTGCTTTTGTAATGTTTGAGTCGATCGATCCCTGACCTGTTTTCGATTCGGTTCGATTGTTCCACATTATCCTTCCATGATAATTCATCTCAGGTGAATTAATATCAAAATGGGTTGTGATATTGAACGAAATGCAATGAGGTAAATGGCTTCTTGATGGGCTGTGAAATCCAACCAACCAGCCAACCACAAGGGTGTGCCACATGAACAAGATTTGTGAGGCCTGTGCAAGTCTGTTTTTTTCATGTAAACAGAAATGCAATCTGTAATTGATATTGCTGGTAGATATCTGTGGTGGTGGTTCAATTGGGTTCCAACTATTCCCAATGAATAACATGCCTTGACCAAGACCTGTGGAAGTCAAGGTGGTTTGATGCAACTTCAGGTTCCTTAAAAAAAAAGTGAGCCATGAGCCACACAGATTTAGTGCTGAAGGACAATGAAATCTCCTCAAGCCCATGCCACCTACACACTGCTGCACATGCAGCATTCGTCCAGCTTTGATCAAATACATCCGGGAGTCATTTCAACAAACAAAACAAAAAAACTTGCAACAATACCGGTTGGTTGAAAACATGAGTCCGAATTACTTACAAGACAAAAAAAAGCCACAATACTTACCCTCTTCTTGAGTTCGATAGATTTTTTCACCCCCTCCAATTTGAGCGACCCCCACACTCTCAAAAAAGAAAAAGAAAAATAAGTCTGTTTTTTTTTGAAAAGACAAAAACAAAAGAACCTGGCTGAACCCATGGTGTGACACAGAGTCTCGAAAAATAAATTGAAAAATTCATTCCGAGACACTGGGACCATCGAGAAGAAAAAAGAAATTCTCCTTACCACCACCACTAGGCTTGCTTTCGGATGCAATGAGTGTAATGTACAATTTTTCTTTCTTTTTTTCTTTTTTTACCTTTTTCTCTGTCCAAAACATATCCTGTTTCTTTTAACCTCCCCTTCATAAACCCCCTATGTCTGAATAATAATAAAAAAAAAGCTTTTTTTAAACCAAAAATCCACTTTTGAGAAAACGAACCCTCTTTTCCCCAACCAGAAACCCTCCGAAAATATTCTGGAAAAACCCGCCGAAAATTCTGTTTTGCTTTTTGTTTGATGTTTTGATCTTCTTTCCTTTTTCTTCCCACTTTTTGCTCTCCTTTTACTCCTTTTACAAAAATGTATTCCAGTAACTTTTCATTGCTGCAATGCCTTTCTTAATTTCTCGTCCATTTCTTGCATTTGTCGAACCCAATCATCATCCTTTCTGGCAATGGATGCTGCGACAGCACTGTCCCCGCTGTTCAAGGTACCACCAACCCCACTCCCTGATGCAGAATTACCGATTTCATTTCCACTCTGGTCCCCCCTTTCAATAGATTCCTTGACCCTCGCATCCAACGCTAATAGTTCTGTCCGTAGAGCCTCATCCTCAGAAATTCCTGCTTCCCCCTGGTCATTTCTTTCCTCCATTTTCTGGGCCGACACCAGCATCAACGACCCATCAGGATTCGTCACAGCCACCGTCTCAAAACCGCCAGAGTCCGCGGGTCGATCCGTTCGAACCCTCTCGCAGACTTGCAAGGATTGAGGAGGTTCCTGTGGTCGCCCCCCATTAGATTCCTCCATTGCTTCTTCGTCTTCCTCTTTGGGGGAACCCCCATGCATCAAAAACACCATCCCAACATGCACTGTCGTGGCCTCCGAGTCCAATTCCCCACTCAATGCTAGCCGAGCGACAAAGTGCCGCCACATACCAGAATACTCGGGGGATCCACCATGAGGCATGGAGGTTGTCCGCGGAACCACAGCATTTTGGACCTCCAGCTCACCGGACGGCAATGCTACCTCCACCCCACTTGACCCCGAAAGCATCCTCTCCCCAACATGCATCAACCCATCCAAACGTGCAGGGCACGATCCTTGTCGGCGAATCGAATTGAAAAATTTCCTGTCCAGCACCGTCCTACCGATCGCTCGCTCCGCTGCCATGCTTTCTCTAGCATCCCCCTCGCCCACCGGACCTGCAGAATCCCATGCCGGAACTTGACTGCTTGACGATCCATCCCCATCCGGAGCTGGCCTGGACGGCCCCATGATCAGATTCACGAAGTCCCAGTTGGGATCCACAGCATCATTTGCCCACCGACTGACGCTCTCTGCTAGCTGTTCGTCCGGGACGCTGCTGTATGGCGGTCGGGGGGTATCTGGCCTCCAAACCCCGCCACCAAATGCATCCCTGTCGTCGTCTGAAGTAGAATCGACTCCCCCCTGTGATGGTCCCATGTTGCCCCACCGCAGCCGGTCTGCCATAGGGCCCCCGTCCAGCAAACCATCGCTGCCGGGTCGAGGGGTGTCTGGTCGTCTTGCAGATTGAGGGTCTTGTGTGTCTTGATTGGGAGATCTTTGGGCGGAGCGATTTTCCAGCATTGATGATATAATTGCTTGTTCCAACTAACCAAGGACAAAAAGAAAAGTTTGTTTTAGAAATTGCCCAAAAAAAGAGCGCGTCACATGTTTACCCCCCCCCCCCCTAAAATAAATACTACCCCTTTTCCACCAAAAACTACAAATCGCATTTCCAATTTTTTTAATTCCCCCCCCTCTCTTTCTTCCCTAAATTTCCAAACTCGAAAAAAAAACTTCCGGTCGCCCCCCCCCCAAAAAAAAAATAAATTGGTTTGATGACCCTTCAAATCTCCTACAGCGTAAACGACAGATTGCAACAAGAAACTCTCTTTCTTTCATGTTTTTTTGTTTCTATTTTTCTTTCCATTACCAACAATTCATTGAACTCTGCCACGCGAACGCCCAAATCTTCAGGAAAAACTCCCAGGTATTCAGCGCATTGGGTCATTTCCGTATTAGACTGCAAGTACACAACCAGCCCTCAGCATCATTTTTATATATATAAGATAAATTCTATATGCCCTATTTAAAATTAAAAAAAAAAAGATGTGTGTGACTGAGTCTCACAGCAAGCACCCCACAAGAGCATCGATCTTTTTTCCTTTTCTTTTTTTTAATATAAACTAAACGGGAACAAAGGGCAGACTCTAATCAGAGGATTTTGTCAAACGCTTATTTAATGCCGACTGCATTGGCAATACTCATGCAAAAAGAAAACGATAAAAAAAAAACTTACCAGAGGAGCCCCGCTACTGCGACGCATGGAAGAGCTCATAACCGAGTACTCCTGTTGGTATTCCTCCTGGATCACTGCCGACGGGGTTCCATCGCTGGTGCTGCTGGTGCCCCTATCCCGACTGCAACCGGTGCCTCTGTCGACCAGCAGCGTCGGCGGTGGAAATGGAGATGTTTCGCTCAGGGAGCTGTCGTTGTGCGGCACGTTTTCTTCTCCTACCTCGTCCAGAACTTGGTGAGCCCTGATGGATTCCTCTGCATCGCTTTCAGCAGAAACGATTTCTGGACCGGCGTGGATTCTGGCGGAATTCGTCGTGGCTGCACAAACCTCCTCTTGCTGTGGAGGTTTCAAATTCGCAAAAAGAAACAAAATTTTAAAAATGTTGTAGATTTGCAATTCCGATAAGCCCCCTTTCGTTTTTTTTTTTTTGGGGGGGGGGGGGGGGCCCAAAGAGGGCTAAAAGACGAAAAGGAGTTTCTCATGTTTTATTGGATGTCGTTTTTTTTCTGCAGCAGAATCGCATTCCAATGATGTTTACACAACACACCAACCTGTTGCCTCAGCCTGTGTTCCACCAATCGCTGTTCTTCCAATAACTCTTGGTTTTTCTCGTCCTCTGATTTTGCTCCACACAACTGCACTCAAGAAACAAAATAATAATTTTTTTTTAGAAAAATTAGAAAAAATAAATAAAAAATTATCTAGTGCCTGAAAGGATCCTCTCCGAAGAAATTTCCACTTCATAAACATTGCCAACGACTTTTGAGTTTTCTTGTTACTCCGGCCAAAAACCTCGAAAAGGAAAAACAAGCTCGACCAAAACAACTTTGACATGTGAAAAAGAAAAAAAAAAACAAAAAAACCCAATTGCCTCCTTCTTCCGAACAACTCGGATTGGAATTTTTTTGAGGGTTTTTCTACATGTCAGATAGTGGTGCTTCTCACCTCCACAGTATAACCGGGGAATTTGCAAAATGGGCAGGAGCAGCCAAGGTACGACCCTCCAGAATTAGCTCGAATCTAAAGCAAGCAAACAAATTTTTGTTTCTTCTATTGAAAATCGTTCTGAAAATTCCAACACCAGAATACAGTAACAATCTGTCCTCACAACATATACAGCATCGAACCCTGCAAGGAATAAAGTAGACAATCATGGTCAATAGGTTCACAAAATTGAAGGATGGATGGAAAAAATCAACTGTTTAGTGTGCCAAAACAACTCTTATCAATTGCAGGTTCTGGAAAATTCACTTCCCGCAGACTATATATATAGCACAACAGCAGGCAGACTGCCTGGGTACTGTCGATGCACTTCATTTGAAAAGGAAGGAAGCTTCAAGGAAGTTGACTTATCACGGATCAAAGGGTGGCGAAAAATTCTTTCAATACAATATAATACAGTTCAGAATGAACTCACCTTAATGAAGCACTCTGAGCAGATTTTTTGCCCACAGCAAAGAGACCTGTTCATCCACAGGAACTGCAGGAAACAGATCGGACACTCCACGTGCTGTACCGAAAAAAAAAGTGAGAAAATTTAACAAACAGAAATAGATATAAAAAATATGAGTGTGTATATACATGTATATATCAATAGTGCAGCAGCGTACAGAAGAATTTCTTTTTCTTTTTATGCAATCCACGTATAATATGCATATTATATGTCAGCTCCAAAGACGAAACCTATCCGAGACATATCTATTCTCATAAAATAATCAAGCATTTTTTCAAAAAGATGGAAGCTACTGGAAAGGAAGTTTCTTACAATCTATTTATTATTCATTTCTCTATTTTTTATCTTTATTTTTTTTTGGGGGGGGGGGAGGGAAGGAGAGGATGGTCAACCGTTCGATAACGTGCGCTGCATCCGTTCGTTAGCTTTCTCTTTTTCAGCTTTTTGTATTCTTTTCGAAAAGAAATGTTGGGTGGCCGAAGAGCCCCTGGAAAAAAAACAAAAGGTCCAGTACAAATCGAACAATTTTTTACAGAACTCACCTCGCGCGATTCCCCGGTGTCGTCCGAACCGGGATAAAACGGCGCGAGCTTCCCTTTGATAACTAGCTTTCGGATGCGTTTCACTTCAGCGGCCTCCAGAGGGACGCTCCCCGGGGTGAGGAATTTGTCTGGAATATCTTGTTTGCATAGCTTCTGGCCCATTCTGCACAGCCAGCCGACAACCATATAGGCCAACCACTCGTTGCGAGTTATTCTCACGCCACCAACTTTTATGTGTAAGGGCTTTTTCTCTTTTTTCCAATTTTTTTACTTTTTTTTTGTTCTTTACCGAAAAGAGCGAATTTTTTTTTTCTTTCCCTGTCGTGTTCCTCACGAAACAAAATAAAAAGAGAGAAGAACGAAAACACAATAAAAGAAAAACCACAAAATACAGAAGTATCTAAACGTATGGGCACACACACCGACAGGTGTTTGAAAGGAGTGGCCGAAAGAAATCAACCCCAAAGGAGAGGGATACGATCGAAAAAACACTGTCACCGCCCACAAATATACAGAAATCGATCGTGAAAAATAAGCCAAAACGGCAAAACAGCGAATCGACTGACCCCAGCGGAGAAAAAAAAAAAAAAAAGTCCCGCAGCAAAAACGCGATCGAATCAAAAAACACGAGCGACACTCTAATCTTTGACGATATCGATATCTTCACCGACCTACCTACCCCTTTGTGAAAACGCGAAAAAGAAAATGCTTGGCCAAGTCGCCTCAGCAGGTTCTGCTTGGATCAATGATTTGCTGGGTGGATATTCCTACACATGAGAATCCCTGTTTCGTGGAAACTTCGCTGAAATGGTGTATGTACCGTACGAACTGCTCGAGGAAGTTTGGTTGAGTGAGGTTCGTGGTGTTCACCTTTCTCACACGCTTTCTGCGACTGCGTGAAAAAAAAAACAGATGGCCGCGGAGGGAGAATCTGACAAAGGTCTGCGAAAAGAAAGCAGCGAATAACCCATGCATCCTTAAGCTTTCCAATTTTCGGCTTAGGCCGGGGGGGAAATAATTTGTCGTTTCTGGTGTGGAGGAAATGTTGAGAGAAAATTGAAAGGTTCCAGACTCCTTTAAAAGACAGTTTTTCGAATGGTAACTATGAATTGGATGTTGAGCTCACCTCCCGGAGAAGCGCCTAATCAAGCGCACCCACCTTGATTTTCCCCTTTCCCTCGTCTGCCCTTTCAGATAGTCCAATAATATATATTTTTTGAGAGGGTGGATGTGTGCATGCTTATGCGTCATGTGATTGTAAAAAAATGTTTTGTGTTTTATGATTGTGTTTTTGCAGCTGTCCAGCGAACAGAAAGCGACCATCCGGAAAGATCAGAGGAAAAGGATGTACAGAGGACAAAGAAAACAGTGGCACTTTTTGTTGCTTTCGATGGTGAAGGATATCAGGTCCGTGGGGTGTGTTTTTTTGTGAATGGTTTTTTTTGCTGCCCTTTGCATCCAAAAGAATTAGATCGGGTGTTTTGTGGTGGAGATACACATGTGTGTGTGTGTGTGTGTGTTTATATGATTGTGTTTGAATGCAATTTCCTGCACAAAGCAACATTGATATGTTTTTTTAGGAGGAAGGGGAACTCAGAATTACCCACATCATTTAACTTTGTCTTGTTTTCAATTTCATTGGATGTTGACATATTGCTGATAAATTTTTGACAGTAGTGTGCTTTTGCCACTCGGTAAATGTATAGAAAGTCAGCATTGAATGGATGAACACGTAACCTATGTTGTTTTTTTTGATAAAATGACAGTAAGTTCTGTTGTGTTCAAATGCGTTCACGGAGTTTCCCAGCTTGTTTCGAAACTGTTTGGGTTTTTTTTGTTAAACACTTTCTATGTGCAATCTAGGGGTGGCAATATCTAAAGGATTTGAAAACACTGGAGGGTGTTTTGGAAGAAGCCGTTTTCAAATCTGGCGGAATCGCGGAAGGCAATCACAAAGCACTGAGCAAGGTAAGCCGAAATCGAAAAGTTTTGTTTTCTTTAAATTGATTTTTAAAGCAAGAGCTCATGCGATTTTTGTTTTTATGTGTACCTTCGTTTTGTTCTGTTTCTGTTTTTTATGTATACATATTTTGTAGTTTTTTTTATCTGTTTTCGATAATATAGGTCAATTGGTGCAGGGCTGCAAGAACTGACAAAGGAGTGAGTGCTGCTGGTCAAGTCGTTTCTTTTCGCATGATGTATCATTCAGGTGGGGATTTCCTCCCCCCCCCCCCTCTTTTTTTTTCTTATGCTTATCCATGTTTTTTTTTAATGTAGGCTGGAATGTGCAAATCAGTTATATGAACCTACCGTTCATCAGAAGGAAAAAAAAACAAAAATACAAGCAATTCTGTTTTATTTTATTGAAGTTGAAGGTTAATGTCCTGTTACTGAAAAAAAAAAATCGAAATCCTGAGCACACCAGTTCATAATTCCAGCGAAGCCAGCTTTTTGCCAAAACAAAATTCATGATTTCTGTCTGTCCCTATATATATATACATATACATATACATATACATATAAGTATATTTTAATGAACAGCGTTTCATTTATATCCCTTTTTTCTTCCTTTTTGCCAGCCAAAGGCATTTTTTTCAGGGGAATTAAAGGCATTTTTGGTTTTTTTGGTCAATCAAAGGCGATATTGTTTCGGAGATCAACGCCCATCTACCTGAGGAAATTCGAGTCTTGGGCTGCGTGCGAACCACCAGGCAATTCAATGCTTGGAAATTGTGTGATAAAAGGCAATACGAATATTGCTTGCCACTCTGGGCTCTGGACAAAAACTTGAAGGGCCCCCCCAACAGTGCAGACAAGAAGCTTTCAAAAGAAGAGGTACATTTTCAAATTGTTTGCCACACAAATTCGCAAAAATCTTTTTAAAAGAATGCAGAAGTCTGTTGATGGACAGCATGAAACATAGCTGAAATAAAGAAGTGAGTTGGGGTGGAAAACCCAAGCGTTTCATTCATGAACAAATCTTAACCAACGCCAAAACCAAAAAAAAGAAAAGAAAAGAAAAGTTGCCCAGAAATACATATCTTGCTGGCGGTGCGCAGAAGAAAAGTTGTATCGATCGGAATTCGATTCATGATTTCCCCTAAGGCCAAAAGGTGGAAAAATAAATAGTTTTATGTGCTAAATTTTTCTTTATGTTTTGAATTTTTGTTTTGTTGCCTAGATAGGCGGAAGGCAAAGATGGGGAAGAAAACAAACCAGTGGGGCTGAAATTTGACGATGCTCTGAAGACGCGCATGAATTCTCTGATGGCCGCTTATCTGGGGACACACGATTTCCACAATTTTACTGTCAAGGCACGAACATGAATGCAAAAAGAAGTTTTATGCTTTTTTTTCCACGCCCAGGTTGGATTCAATCATTGATTGCAGTTCATATTTTCATCTCACAGATAATCGGAGGGTCCAGTCAAGCCAAGCGACATATTTTGAGGTTCGCAGCTGAGGATTCTGTTGATTTCCATGGGGAAGAATGGGTTCGAGTGCGGGTGCTTGGCCAGAGCTTCATGCTCCATCAGATCAGAAAAATGGTGGGCAAAAATACGGCATAAAAATGGAGCGAAGAAGTGATTATTTTACCCACCCTGCTCTGTGTGATATCAATTTTTGTAGTGGTGGCTGGACTGTTTCCCAAATGAATGCTTCACACCAAAAATCATCATTTTGTTTTAACCCCAAGAACTATTCAATCTGTTCGGTTGGCAATTCCTGCTACTTATGAAATAATCTAAATACTGGATGTCACTGGATGGACTGTTTTTCCCACTAGAAGTGGTTTTTTGTTTTTTTTTTCTTAAAGTGGAAAAAGACAAAGAGGAGAAGTAAAGCGAAAGTGTGTTTGGTGTTCTTGGGTTTGTTCAGATAGGTTTTATCATTGCAGTGATGCGTGATTTGGTCGAGCCAGATTCTCTGGCAACAGCATTACAGAAAGATTGGAACGTGAATGTCCCGGTAGCCCCCTCTGTCGGACTTTTCTTGGTGAGTTGTATCTTCTGTTATTCAATTTTTTTTTCAATTACCATTTAATGCCGATTAGATGCTTTTTCGCTCAGCTGGGCTTTAACTTATGCAAGTGAAACCTTTTTGATCAAGGTTTCTTTCACCGTTGTTTTTTTCTTATTATGCCTGCTTGTTGTCCCGACCACCTGTGCTTTCTTTCCCCTGCAACTTTAAAGAATAAAAAAAGGCCAGGTAGATTTTTTGGTTCTCGATCGTGAATTGAGCATTGCTCTGTTTCAATTTTTTTTTTTTGTCGATCAACAAGATTCAACACCAAGTCACAGATTACTAATCGAATGAAGATTGTCTTGATGTTCAGTTTTTTTTATATATAAAAGGACAAAAAAAAACTAAAGTTTTTGAAAGGAAGCATGAACTGCTATTTTCTTATTCAGGATGAGACCTTTTACGATGCTTACAATGCAAAATGGGGAAAACAACAAGAGGTGGTCAGTCTTGAACCGTTCAGGTCCCAAGCAGAGAGTTTCAAGCGCGACAGAATATACCCCTCCATCGCTCGAAGAAACAGGGAAAATCAAGAGTTTGTGAAATGGATTGCGGAATTGCATGACCACACCCCTCTGCATTTTCAGAAATGGGGCTTGAAGGATTATCAAAGGTACGGAGCCGAGGAAATGTGGATTGCGTGTCGATGTTTTTTAATGCTTGTTTGTGTGGTGGTGTTGTTTTTTTTCCTGCTGACGAGGCTCGTTAAGATTTTCACTTGATTTTGGAAAGAGAAGAATAGGAATTGCACATGTGGAATGCAGGAATAAAAAGGGGAACAGCACTATATATTTTTTTTATGTTTTTCAAAAAAATTTCTTATTTTTTTGTTTTTTTTTTGTGTGTGTTGCCCTTCCGCCTGTTTTCAATCTTTTCTGCAAGTATTTTGTAGTATCAAATAAAGAAAATTAATGGAAAACTTTATACTTGTTTTCTTTCTGTGGTATCAGAACAAAGAGACAGCGGGAGATACCAAAGGATGGTGAAGATGAGGTATCCGAGGTAACTTCTGTTGTCTTTTCATTAACCCATTTTGAAGTCCAGGCGAGAAATTTGCCTTTGCTGTGTTCCCACCTCTTTTTCAAAAAAGTAACAACGCGCTTGCTGTGATTTCACCAGGGCGAAAACAAGAAAGCAAAGAGCTCCGAATTGGCGGACGCAGAGAAGCTGTGACAGCCCCAGTCGTTTTTGTGTCAGAGCAGTAATGCTGTTAGAAAGATGGAATCAATCAAAGGGGTTCTCCTGTGGGGTTAGTGTGGTGTTTTTCTTTCATGAGATGAATAGCTTCGTCGAAACCTGTGTGTCAATGGGTGTTTTTTGTTTTTGTTTTTGTTTTTTCCCTCTCGACTGTTTCTTTCTTGCAACAGCATTCAACAGCTGTGGAGCTTTTTTAGGAATGATGTTTGTGAGAGGGACAGTGTGAAAAGAGAAGGCTCTTTCAAACTATTCCAAACGACACCGCCACCATACCCACCAACCCAACCCAACCAAAGAAATGACAGGAATCCATCATAAAACCTCAGCAGAGTGATATCATCAGAAATAGGGACGCCTGTTTGAACAAGATTCCAGCGAGGAAGACTGGGGGAACGGTTGAGGGGATGTTGGTACGTCTGACCTCTGTATGGAGATTGGTAGGAAGCATGCCAGCGCTTGTATGTCTTCCTTCTATCCCCAGCACTCAACCAGAACTTCGTGGCAAGCCATCTCATGGTCTCAGTGATTGAGACACTCGCAAACACCCCCTCAATGTCCCATCCTTTTCTGCTTTGCTGACGTTCGGCGACAAGGAGAAAAACAGTCGAATGATATGACCTTGTGGGGATTCTCTTCCTTGGGCTTCTCAGTCTGGAAGGCTTTTAACCGAGCAAGGATCCGTTCAGGGTCGTAACCCACTGAAGGAAAACAAGGGACCATCAACAACTTCGACGACAACTTTGAACCAGTAATCTCGTTGGGAAGGTGACTGCTTCTATTTCCTCCTGATCGCCATAATGGATTTCTCCCGTGCCGTTCTTTTGGCCGCCGTGCTCTGCTTTGCACTTCCTGCAGGTTAGTCCCTCAAGAATTAAGGGCTCGCCGTTTCCCAGTGACAATGAGCTCCGCAACGGGATGCTTATGTTGCGTTCAATTCGCGTGGATTCTGCCGCCTAACCGGACAGTATCCGAGATAATGGAGCGGAGTGTGTCTATTACGATTCCGGCCGTGTCCCCCTATTTCCACCCCGAATGAAATCCTTTCTTTTTATCAGGGAGGAGTGTTTTCTCGATGAAGGCTCTCTGTGAGATCTACGTGCAGGTCCGCTGAAGTCTGTGTTGTTTTTTTCGCAGTCGAATCGCGGAAGCTCACCAGGTGTGTGTCGATTTCGAGAAGTGTCTCAGGCAGCGTGGATGAACACGCCCGGGCTGTGGGGGTGGTGATCACCAACTCGCATGCGAAAGTGACGGACTGCGGCACCGCCAGAGCGACATCCAACGTTAGCTCTTAGCAAAACTGATGGAGTTTGATTCACTCTGTGTTCTACGCCCAGTGGTGTGCCTGCCGGCCATTCGAAGTCGACTGTTTTGCTTAATTCTGTTGTTCGAGAAGAAAGCAAAACCTTGTATATTTTTTTTTTTGTTTTGTTTTATTTTCCAAACAACCTTGTTTTGATTCTCTTTCTGAACACTGCATCAGATCGACGTGACTGCGATCGCTCGTGCCGTGGGAAGGGCGTTCGCGAAATCAGGGGCTACCGTGTCCAAAGATTGCTCTGAGGAAGCGTTCGCGAAAGGGCAAGCAGCAGCTACCGCCACCGCGACAGCCATCGCAGAAGCTGCTGCAGAGGCTTTCGCTGAAGCCAGTGCTGGTGATCAAGTCGCCACCAGCATAGCCTCGGCGTCAGCCTTCGAGGTACATGCACTTTTCTAGAATTATTTTTTTCTCTTGAATGATTTTTTTCTCTTTTCCGAACGAACTACTTCCAAGATGATTCGCATTTGCTTGACTATTTGTTTTGTAGTACTCCCACGCTCGGTTTTAAAAAGAGTGTGTGCTTGAGTGGCAGAAAAACGAATTATCTGATCTGAATCCTGGTGGAGATTTTGTGATATTGAAGCCGTTCAGAAAGTTTTCAGAAAGGTCCTGACGAAAGTTTTTTTTTGTTTTGTGTGCTGTTGAAGGCTGTGATTAAGCAGGCACATGCTAATGCACTGGCATTTGCCCAAGGCCCAGGTGCCTCATCATTTTCAGTCTCCGAGGCTGCTGCCGAGGCTGTTGCTGAGGCCATCGTCAAGGTTTATGCGGAGGCAGTTGCAACGGAGTTCTGCGATTGATCTTCCACAATGGGGAGTCCACAATGGGGAGTGCAACATCGTTTGTGAACACAATTGAAATGCTGCAGGAACTTTTTGATGTTTGTTTTTGGGAAAAGCCCATAAGACAAAAAAAGGGACACTCGGGTATGTTGGTCTGAAGGGGCGGATGTGGTGGAGATTAGAGTATTGACTTTTCACTTTCTTGGGGTTTGTTCAGTTGGCAATATATTGAAACTTCTTTCTTTTTTTTCCGGTTGGGGTCTTTCTGTCTCGATAAGAAGTTTCTTGACATGAAAGTTTGATAATGCCTCATGATATGCTTTCATTCATTTTATTTGTTATTGATAATTAATAGGCAGAAAGTGGTTTTGGTGTTGGTGAGTTGCAGTGGAACAGTAGCATTCAGTCAAGGTTCAACATTTTTGTTTTTATGTACCACATACCATGTTGTAGAGACCATTGCTAAATACATGTCAGCTTTTCTCCAGTGTGTAATGTCAGTCATGATTGCTTTGTTTGTGCTTCAAAAAGTTTGGGAGCACTCCAATCTGCAAGTAGACTCCACTTGCAGAATGGATAGTTGTGACTTTTGCTGGAAACTGCTTTGTGCTTTAGAATTACTACAGTGAAGTTACAGTCTGGCTGGCGATGCCTGGTTTAAAACTCCTTCCTAAGCTGCAAATTGGCCAATTGGCCTATCGTCCAATGACCAATAGATATCAACGATACACACAAGTTTCGAAGCCCAGTTCCCGATCTCATATTTTTGCAGCCGTGGTACTTTTGATGGATACGGTGGATGTTGGGCAAGCTACTGTTCGCTGGGTTGCAGAACCTGAATGTGTGGATTCAACCCTACATATTTGACAGGTTTAAATCAAAACCAGTCCAGTACTGGAGTAGTCATCCTCCAGTCGCGATCACCCGATTTGACTGCTGAGTGCAACGAGTTCCATTAAGTCTGTTCAGACTTACAAGACGCCTGCGTCATAGGAGGCTGGTTTCTGTGAGCGCCAAAGCGGTAGATGACTGAAATGAGGCAATAGTGGACGAAAGGAAGTGGTGCTGTGTAACGTGGGGTAGTGCGATAGTGAGGGAATCTTGTGGCTAGTATTGATTAGTCGTGGGAAGGTATAAAGTTCGACAGGGGGAACTTGTGAACAAGAGATAGCGAACGTTTGTTCGCGTTGAGATAGTCTGCGCTCAAGTTTGTTACATTTCTCTCCATACAGGTGTGAAAGGCTCAACTCCTGGTCCACCACGATACTTGCTCCACTGGTTAGACTCTTCTTGTCCCTCCTTGCAATTGCAAAAGGTGTTCACTCGTCCAATGAACGCTGCCACACTGGCCGTCTGCTTGGGGCTGCTGTGTTATGGTGCGCTCGCTGTCGAGTTCAAACAGTCGGCCCTTCCCTATGACGCTGACGCTCTGGAGCCCGCGATCGACGAAGAGACTATGATCCTTCACCACGACACTCACCACGCGGGGTACGTCAGGCGATTGAACACAGCGGTGGAGGCCATCGACGGCGAAGCTGCGAACTACGATCTGGACGAGCTACTTCGCGAGTTGGTGAACCTGGAGCTGCCAGAAAACGTCACGACCTCGATCAGAAACAACGGCGGGGGCCACTGGAATCACGAGCTCTACTGGAAAGTGATGACGCCCGAGAGTTCGTTGAGCGACATGTCCAAGGAACTGAGTGCACAGATCTCGACCCACTTTGGGAAGGTGGAGGACCTGAAAACGGAGTTTCTCGGAGCTGCTGCGTCGGTGTTCGGTTCGGGATGGGCTTGGCTGTGCGTCGACGAGGAGTTGGGGGACTTGAGCGTGGTGACGACTCCCAATCAAGACAACCCTTTGATGGAGGGGTTCGTGGAGACCACCTGTAAACCGATTCTGGGGGTGGATGTGTGGGAGCACGCCTACTATTTGAAGAGACAAGCTGGACGAAAGGACTATCTCGAGGCGTTCTGGGGCTTGATCGATTGGGAGGAAGTCAGCAAAAATTACGCGGAGGCTAGCAAGTAGGCTTTGGATAGGCGATCGGGCGGAAGTTCTCTCGTTCGACCCAGTGTCGTCAGTTTGGGGTTTTAGGGGGATTAAAAAAAAAAAAACAGTGGGGGGGGGAGGTATCGCTGGGTTTCTGGCAGTAAGGAATGTAGAAAAGGGAGTCCGAACCTATATAAGGAACATAATTGCATTGTGAAAAGCCAATTGGGCTGCTGTACTGTAACGTGAGAGGATTGCAATCATGATTTTTTGTACCAACCATTCTGTTCCAATTCTTTCTAGTGTTCTCTCTACATAGATAATTTTTGCCTCTTCATTGAAAAAAAAAATCCTCCAGAAGAAACTGGATCACCGACTCTAATACCTCAAACTACTTGGGAAAGTACCCCGATGGATTTTCAATGCGAATCTTCCTCCTCAAAATGACACCTGGCTCCACACAAAAATTCAGCTACATGATATGCAGACACAACTTCTAAAATATTCCATCCGAGTCTGTCCATATGATACACTCAATACCCTTCCCAAAGAAACTACCTACCCACCAGTGATGCGAGCGAAAAAAGCTTGGGACTGAAATTGCCCCAGACAATAAACCCCCCTCCATTTTTTTTCCTCCATTTTTTTTCTTGTTCCCGCCTTGGTGGAATTGTTGTTGAAAGCGAAACGGACCCATGACCAAATCCCATTGGATTACGTAATCATATTGTGTGGGTGAGAAGACACCCCCCCCCCCAAAAAAAAAAAAAGAATCAGAAAAGAAAAGAAGCTGCTTTATGAATACAGTCCAGGGAGCCTTCCGGACCGATCTTGAAACGCTGGGTCGTTTCGTCGATAAGAGAGGGCTCTGAGGAATTCGCTTTTCCTTTGTTTTTCCCTTTCTTCCTCCAGAGCTCGACGCTGTTCTTCTGCCTCTTCCTGCAGATGCCAAAAAAAAATGACCTGAATCGACAGTTTGATTTATTGATGACGCCGTGCAATAAGAAACCAGGGGCTGTGGCTTAAAGCTAAGTGCTTTTTCTTTTCTTTTTTTTTCGGAGCAGAAGGGCCATGTAATCTAAAAAGAAAATCTGTTATCATTTGCAACACAGTTACAGTGGATCATGAAGGTATCAGCCTCCATGCAACCATTTGAAAGCAGAGAAAACTAACGAACTTTTTTTAATTATGTCGCCTTCAATTAGCAGTTCTTGACACAACACAAAGAAAATATTTTTTAAATTTTCAACAAACTTTCAAGAAACGATCAATTGAACATCTCTACAGATTGTAATTTTCTTGCGTTTTCATATTCTTCCTGGAAAGAATTAACAGCCAGCCACTCAAAAGGCTATCAAAATATTCAAAAACCACAGGAGGCATATATCTGTATCAATCTTGCATAAATCAGTACAATATTTTTTACAATGTACTTGAATTTTTATTTTTTTAAATAAACAACGTACCTTCTCTTTCGCTTTTCTTTCTTCATCATCGACTCCTTCTTTCTTTTCGAAATCGAATAATTTTTCCAGCCGATTGTAGTTAATCTTTTTGGTGAGGCCTTGCTCGGCAAGCGCCCCCTTCACAGCCTCCAATGGACTGGAAACCCCCTTCTCTCCACCGCCTTTTTCAGCGTTTTTTCTTTTCCGCTTGGTCTTTTTCGGAGGCACTTTTTCCACCAAAGCTTCCTGCTGCTTCTTCACCGCTTCTTTCAAAAGGTGCTCCCTGACAAGTTTGGAAAAAAAAAAATTGGAAAAAAAAAACTTTCATGAAAACAAACCAAAAACATGAAGAATGTACAGAAGCCACTCCTTCGCTGTTCTTCTTTTTACCGTTATCTTTAGTATAAAATGGAAAAAGGGGGGGGGGGGGTTCAAATCCACATGACTCACTGTCAATGCATATATATATATATATATATCAAATCAGAATGCCAGTATTACACACCTGAACATCTCGTCCCACCACACTTCTTTTTGCTTCGCTTCCTCCGAAGTTCGAATATAGCTGTTGATCTCCCCGTCGTCTATGTCAGACAGGGTGTCCATTTCGACCTCCTCATCGCCATCCTCTTTGTCCTCCTCCTCCTCATCTTCCTCCTCGTTTTGCAAGGATCCCATGAAACGCATAGCTTCATTTTCTTCTGGAGTCATTGGACCGAGAAACTTCTCGCAAGAAACGGGCGAACCTACAGTGTTGTTTTTACCCAAGCACATGACCTTTCAACATATTAACTTCCATTACCATTATCATTATCATTACCATTACCATTACCATTACCACCGTTACCACCATTACCACCATTACTGGTTTTCATGATGCTCTGGGAGTCGTTCCTACTATAGGGCGAAGACAGTCAAAATTATAGGGAAGGAGGAGAAAGAACACCAATCCATAGATACTAGTTCTGGGAATAACACTGCTTGCAGGAAGTTGGATTTGATTTCAAGACCTTCCCAATTTTAAAATTTTTGGTGACCCAAGCACAAAAAACACAGAGCTCTCGAAAGGCAGTCTGATGACTATCATTCAAGAGCAAATAAAAAATTTAAAACCTCAGCAAAACGATCGATTCGCACCTCCAATCGGTTCGGTTCTAGCTTTTTTCCTTGGACTCTGTTCGACTTCTTTTTCTTCTTCCTGGCCCAATTCTGGTCCTTCTTTTTCCGTTTCAACTTCTTGCCTTTCTTCTTCTTCTTCTTCTTCCTGGACTTCTTCCCCATCCAGTCTTTTCAAAGCTCGCTCCATTTCTTTTTCCACATCGTCAACTGTGCAGGATCACCCCAGCCCAACAGTGGCTTTTTGTCAAAATTTCTTTCCAAACAAAATTCAATACATTTTTTTTGCTTCAATACGAAGGGTTTGAACGGTTGGTGACCTGGATAAAAAGAGTGCCGGAAAACAACAGGGAAAAAATGTGCCAAAATTGTGGTGAGTCGAATATGTGTAAATTACTGTGAGAAGATTTCCATAACGATTCAACGCACGCGTACGTCTATTGAAATGAAATCCTAAGGATAAATCCACCAAGGATAAGAAAAAAAATTCTATGAATTTCAGAGAAAACTGATATAGGAGCGAGAAACATGGCGCTGAAGCCTACGTTAAACAAATAAGAAAAGAATTGAAACTTCCAACATCCCACCCAAGTTTGAATCACTTTGTTGTTTTTTTTTTAACTCCCTCTCTCTTACTTGGATGGGCATCTGGGTCCTCTTCCGAATCGCTATCATTTTGAACGCTTTCTCGAAGAAACAATTTTTTCTTTCTGGCCAGCTCTTTTTCTTCTTTCCTCAAATTCCTTTCAAAGACATCATAAAAAAAACTCAAAAAAAAAACCTTACATGGGCATGTTAGATATCAAGCCAACCTATAAACTGCATTCCAGATGTTTTGCAGAATGGGTTCAAATTCATGTGGATTTCATACATACTCACTTTGTGTATGCTGGTGGATCCGAGCTTCCAGAAATGATGCCTCCTGAGAGTCTGACATAGTCGCCATAGCAAGTTTCACACATCCCTTGCCGATGATGCTTTGCTCCAGCATGCACTGCAATGACCAAAAAATGAAAAAAATGAAAAAAATGAAAAATGAAAAAAAAAATGAAAAATGCATGTTTATTTTTGAAGCTAGCTAGCTAGCTAGCTAATATCCAGTCAGTACGAGGCCATAAACGGTGCATTCACAAGCCCAAAAGATGGTAGTTTCTTTTTTTTTTTTTTTAAAGGAGCAAACCAGCTTGAAATCCAACTTGGATTTCAGGATTTGCACCCAGAGAGATTGTGAAAAACCTCGGTCTGGTCGTCCATATCATTCCTGTGCATGGGCTTTCACCCTTGATGCAGCCAAAAAAAGTGAACAGGAACAGAGGGGTACTATTTTTCTGTATTTTGAATTTGTTTTATGTATTTTGAATTTATTTTTTATATTTTTTTTGGCTCACCGATGTGATGGCATCGATTTTCCAACACCCCTGGGGCATCCTCCTTTTCTCCATCTGGCTTTTCGGACCCCTCCGCAATGTCCCCAGAGGGTTCCAGCTGTCTTTCCTCTTCTCTTTCGACCCCTGCAGCCAGAAGGGCGGCTTCGTCCTTGTCGAACTCCAGGGCTTGCTCTTCGAACTGCTTGGCCGTCAGTTTTCCACATTTCGTTTGGGAAAACTCCACGAGCCTCTTCGAAACGGTGTCTGCACCGATGTGGACCACATGAACAATATCTTTCTTGTTCCGGGGGCAGCCTGAATCGCAAAAACTCAAGCCGTCTCATGCCAGCCACCATCTGCTTTTTTACAGCCAGGTTATTAAACCCTTATTGGGGTGCCAATGGTTTTTTGATCCCTTTAACCCAGGTGGAATCGCATCTTAATATTTATATGATGGGGCGCTTTTTCTTGTTAAAAATAGAAAAAAAGTCAATTTTGCTATATGCTGGAAATTTTCAAATCTAGGGTCTGAGTCGTTCATCAGCATAATTCGTCAACTGATCAGAAATGTGTTGGTTCTGCGGATACTGCAAAAAAAACCTAATCAACTCCAATTTTTTTTTCCATTTTCTACAAACAGTAAGTATGAACAAGCCCACTGGGTGGGTGAGTTGCAATCAAAGCCAAACAGCGGCACACTGTTTTAAATTTATTATCATTTAGAAGGATCACCATGGATTTGTGAAGCCAACAGCAACGCCGCTCCACACAGTCCAGACGGCCGGCGTCCGGTCTGAATCCAATCGCGTTTCATACTTTTGATAAAAGCAAGGGCAGATTTCACAATCTGCGGAGATTTCGCACCGAATCGAAGCCTGTCGGCGTAACGGTGAATGAATAGGCTGGGGTCCACGGGGCTGAAAGTAACCACCAAAAAAAAAAGGAAAAAAAAAAACTCAATGTCGTTTGTTGCTGGTACAAAAACTAACATATATACATGTCATGCTTTCTTTTTAGTTCGTGGAAAAAAAAGTTTGAAACCTTGTTTCAAATGTGTACACAAATCAAAGGGATGCATGTAATATCAAAAAAATGATTTTTTCTGGATCATGTGTTTTTTTTAGTACTGAAATCTTTTTAAACATCAGAAAACAAAACCTCGATTGGAAAAAGAAAGTGCCCCGGGAAGGGAAAGACAGGGAGGGCACTACTGACCAAGTGATAATTGGATGGTGGTCGAGACGAAACAGGAGGCACAGGTCGAGGAAAACCGTTCCTAGAGTGTAGATGTTCACTCTCAAGGTATCCGAAAAGTCGATGAGCAGGTATGGTCGTCGGTCTTGTCGGCAAATGATGTAAACGCAACTCGCACCGACCTGTCGAGACAAACGAAATTAATCAAGTCTAATCAAGCCTCTTATTTTATTTTAATTAATTTATTTATTTTGTGTCCTTAAAAAATGAAAGAAAAACTTTTGATGTGCTTTAATTAAGTACTGCTCTTTCTTTCTTTTTTGTCAAACCCAGAAACATGGTCGAATCAAATGGGCCTTTAAACTTTGGACTTGCATCTAGACGACAGATTGTTTTTGTTTTTTTTTCCTCCAGAATTGTTTGCAGTACAGGAAGGCATAATATGCTGTTTTTTTTTTTTTAATATATAATAAAATAGCACCTGTTTGAAGATTTAAATTTTCAATGCAATAAATATCAAATGAGGATTCATATTGTATTTGTTTTCACTATAAGCACCGTGTTGGCCCTTCTTCCTCGCAGGAAACCTCGGTGAACCGCCAGCTTGTATAGTCGAAGTGCTGCCTCCACGGTGTCGTCCCTGGGTCTGATGTTCAGCTGATCCACAATCAGCATGATTTCTGCCCGGCCCCTGTCCTGATTTTCGTACAGTGCATTTCCATCCTGCAACCACAGCCAACACAACATCGTTTAAAAAAAAATCTATTTATAGACCATAGGAAAGAATGAAGAATCTATTTCTTATTTTTTTATTTACCTTTGCACTGACCCTTCAGAATCGAATCACGCAGAAATGTTGTGTGGATGCTCGTACGGAATAAGCAGTCGCAAGAATTTACCCCCAAAAAAATTCCACGTTATTATTTCCACTCTAATTTTACTTCTTGTTATCACTTTTATTTTTTCCACTAAAATTTCTTGGACTTTTCAAAACTTTTCGTATCAATAGATTTTAGAACGCGCACACACATGCAGGTCTTATCAGCTTCAGTCGAATGAGTCTACCTCCCCCCTCCCAATGAAATCTCATTTCATACCAAATTGTGCCATTGCTGGGGGAAAAAAATGCTGCTGTTCATGCAAAATCAAATTTCAGAACGCAAAATCGAATTTCACATTTACCGTTTCTACAGCGCTTCGGAATGCCGAACTCCCTTCAGTGACCATTTGACCAACCAACCCCCCCTCTGCCGAAAATGACATGGCATTCACATAGTGCGCCTCCTCCAGGACAGACCCGCATTTTGTGCAGTACCTATCATTGAAAAAAAGCTAAAAAAGTTTATTTGTGAACAGAAATACCTCAATGGAAAGCCTTCAGTGACAGCAAAGCAGCAATATGGTAATTCTCATGGTTTGGAAAAGAAGGGGAGGAAAAAATCTGAAAAGAGCATGGAACCCCTGAAAAATCCCATTGATTTCTTTTGGGAGAAATCCCCAAGTGTTTTTGTTTAAAATGGCAATGTTTAAACAAAAACATTCCAGGCAGGTCACCAGGGAAAAACAGCAAAGCTGAAAACTTTATCGTTTGCAAGGCGAGGTGACCCCTTGGTTCAACAAATCTATTTTTAAACATGTGAGCAAGCGATTCATTACGAAGAAAAAAAAAGCAGCAACGACAGGATGGACAAACTTACGAGCAGCCAGCAGCAAAATCTTCTTCGGCCTCGACCTCAGCGTCGCAAACCTTGCAGAAAATCATTTTCGCTCGAGCACGACTCAGTGTCCGCGTGTGTGCTAAACCCCGTTTTGTCTCAAACGAAACAAGGCAACAGCCAAACCCTTTGGCTGATGTGTGCTGAATGGTCTGACATGGGGGCACGACGAGGAATATGGGAACCTGGTTAGAACCTGACACACTGAGCATTTTTTTTCCAAATTTTGTACGTTTTTCCCATACTTTTCCATCCTTGCCACATTCCGTCCGTCTGTTTGTGAAAATCAATCTTTCTTTCTGGGTTTAGTGGGAAAAGATACTATGCAAGTGAAGGAGGGGCACGTCTAAAAAGAACAAAATATATCTGCTCTGCTTTGAAAGCATGGATGGTTGCCAACATGAGCTTGAATCTTTTTTTTTTTTCACAATAGAATCTGTTTACATCTCAATATTCATCCTTGATCTCCTCTGTTCCCAACATTACCCAACCATTGATCTTTGACCGGTTTCCGGGCCATAATGTCCAGCTTGAATCCGTTTTCTCCAGAAAAGAAACTCTGAAAAATTGAAAAATTCGCATGGAGCCTCACAGGATCTGAAAATATACAGACTTGACCAGAAAAACAGTTGAACTACTACACAAAACACTCTTTTGCCCCCAAAGTGAAGTCTCTACTATCTTGTTGCGACTCGTGCTGTAGTGGAATACAAGATCAAATCTTGCAGAATCTATAACAGTGCCATGAACATCAGCTCTCAAAGAAAAAAATTCTGCGTCTAAGGGTGGTATGCTTGCACTAGCAGGAATCCCTAGTCTAACACGTTGTTCAGCCATGTCGAAAACGGCCCGCCCCCATCGTTTCTACAACAGTGATCGTCCAGCAAAAAGGTTCTCGTATTTGAGCTGCTTGGCTTTGAGGGGCAGCCACAATAGTCGCTGCAGTGTTGAGTGATCGTCCGAGTGTCCCAATCGACTTCCTGCATCCATGATGCGCTGCATTGTCCGTTTCTAGCCTGAAAACACACACACACACAACATAGTTTTTTTATTTGTGAATATTCTAGAGGAGAGTTTGGGCAAACCACCAAAGATTTTAGAGTCATTACCTGCTCTTTGCAAGAATACGCTTGGCATGTTCCCCAAACAGCGGCTTGACACTTCTTGTAAGAGTTGGGCACACCAACGCATCTCCACGCGTTTTTCGGTTTCGGTGTGGCAGTGATGCTCGAAGAACCTCCACGGCGGAACCTCCGACTCCACGACTACAGGTCACAAATTTCTCAGCAAATTCATATTTTGAGAAAGACTCGGAGTCAGAGTTCATGGATTTGGATATACAGAAAAGCCCGTACTTGGACTGTGAACTCGTAGGCTCGGTGGTTGTCCAAATTATCGACGGTCACACAGCCTCCCTTGCTGATCTTCTCTGGAATATCGAAAAAAAAGCGCGTGTTGTCCTCCACCAAGGCTGCCCTCACTTTGAACTCGTCCACACATCCCGAATTCGTCACTCCATCCCAACAAAGCTCTACCTGGTGTACCAAATCCAGTGGTGTGATTTTTTGGTGCAACAAAATCGTTTATTGAGACCAGAAAAACTCTCGCGTTTGATTGCCACCATCGTTGCCTGTGAGTTTGAGGAGGTTTCCTCACCCTTTGATCTCCTGATTTTGCTCTTAGTCCAGTTGGAGCTCCTGGTGGGACTCGCGTGCATCTATTGCGTGGGGTTGCATAAACACTCGAGGACGACGCCTCGCTGCGTCCGAATTCATGAGAAATCGCCTGCAAACAGACGACCTTAAGCTGGGCACTGGGCTCGACGAAGATATAGCTCGAACCTGTTAAACCATCGGCCACCAACGTACCTTGACAGTGAACTTGTACTCGACCCCATTCTCGAGTTCGTCGATTACAACCTTGTGTTCTGGGGTTCTGAAAAGCTCCCAATCGAAGAAAGACCTTCGATCGGAGATGATTTGCACATCGACAGTGTACTCATCCACACAGGCGCCATTCCTGGGGTCATCCCACTGCAAGGTGACTTTCCCATTGCCAGGTGCGGCGCGAAGGCCTGCTGGCGGGCCAGGATTCAGGACAGCGCAGCCAATGCCGCCAGTAAACGTAATTGTCTGTGCCGCAGCGCTGCCAGCAAAACCCAAGAGGACGAAGAGTGTTGGAACAATCATATGTCGCACGACAACACCAAAGCCCACTTTGCCGCGGCCGGTTTCTCTGGATAGATTCAAAACTTCGCTTGTTGGTGTGGAAAATTTAAGAGTTTCAGAACGACAGTGGTGGTTTGGGAGGATATTCCAACACAGGAAAGGCCAATTGCTGGGACACTCCAAGCAATCTGAGTTTCACGCATCAACAAACCACCAAAGTGCCAATCGGTATCCAATGAAAATAACAGCTGAAAGAGGGCATCATCCCATAAATGTGTCCCTGCAGCCTGCCAACAACAATGCCAACTTTACATTCCTTAATATCCCTAGACTCTGTTGGAGTAAGAAACGTTAATCTAAACACATGCTGGATGTAGAGGATGCTCCATCGTCCATCCTCTGGCAGAGCCTTCTTGATTCTCTCGCATTTCTTCCCTACTTCAAGATAGTTTCTCCATCAATCTATATTCAAGGTGCCCTGCACCTCGCTGCCCAAACCACGCTAAACATGTGCTCGAGGACGATCATCTGCCACTCCCCTGTCCTGCTGTGTGTATCAGTTTTATCAGTTGTTATAACAATTGTTGTGTAGTAATTACCTCACAATATCGCGAGTATGAATGAGGGGGGACTAATGTTCAATTCTGATCGTATAGTTTTTGGAGTACAATATTATGCTTCGAAGAATGAATCGAATTGGCTGCTTTCGTTTTTCTGTCCACCAAAGACAGAAAAACGACGCTATGAACTATCACATTTCATGTCATGCACAAGATCACATAGTTCAACGATGCCTCACAACGCCGATTCTCGTCTTCTGGCCAATAACCGTCGCACCGCATGCTTGGGCATCTCCCTTTTTATTCTTTCCCTGGGCTGGGCTGAAAGAGGCCTATGTGCAAACTGTCAAAGAAGGACGCTTCTAGAGCTCACGTCAGATGGCACAGTATTCTACGTCCGGAGCGTGAATGATTTCAAGCAAGCGCTATTTCTAGGAACTGTGACCAGTGTTTTCTTGCTGCAAGATGTGTGGGTCACAGAAGAGCAATGGAAGGACTTCGTCGTGCCGGAAATTGATAGAGAGGTCGTCGTTGAACCTCATGAGTCGTTGCTCAAGGACGGAATCGTCCCACAGATATTCACAGATGGACTTCTCAAGCGAATAAAGGTGGGGCAAACTACAACGGATCCCCAGATATTTTGTTAACAAAGACACTGGGTCGTCTAACATCGCTTTTTTTTTCGAATCCAGGTTGTCGAGAATGGGCGTTTGATATTTCGAGACATCCAGGCACTTGACATAGGGGAGCCTCGTGTCGTGGATGGGTACACCAGGCTCGTACCCTTCTTTGATATCTCACCAGGCCAGGGGGTGGAGTTTCACAATACCACTTGGAATGTGGAACCGTTTTGCTCCACTTTAGGGGGGCTGGCTGGTGTAAGATTCGCAACAATGCTCCGATGTACCATTCCTGAATGCAATATGATTGTGCTTGATGAAAAAAACTCAGTTTTTGTGGAAAGGGGCCGATGGGATAATGCTGGAGCGGAAAGTCCACAGGTGCTGTCAAAATTTATGAGACATTCTCTGGCCATTTTAACACACTATTGCTGTATTTTATTCTCACAGTGGCAAAGAACTTTGCAAGTCATGCCCATACTGGAAATGGGAATGTACACTTTTTTTCGAACAGAGACGGTTTCTTCGCTGACTTTTTTTCACTTGCGGGTGGTGTATCACCAGGGGTACTTTGACGTGTACAATACGACATGGGATTGCGGTAACTTGGAACCGAGAAAATGGATAGCTCAGGCCATCCCAGACAGTATGCACACGGTACGCCATATCGCACATCTCAGCACATCGATATGAGATACGTCCAGAAAGTAACACAGTTCCTCTCCTCAAATCGCCCATGGTTCCAGTCTATGGTGCGACGTAGGTTTCGACCATGGCGGAGCTCGTTTCCACCGCGGCCAGTGCAGAGCCGCACAGCTACACAAGTCTGAACCTTCAAAACGACGTCACGTTCTTTAGTTCGTTTTTCCCGGAGAACGGCCTCCACGTCAGTCAAAGACGGCTGCGTGTGGATGGAGTCGAAGGTCGCAGAATCACTCTTCAAGACGGAATGGTTCCTGTTTTCCACGTTACTCAGTTGGGGCACCTGGAAATTGCCAACATCGACTTCTCGATGAATGCATGTGATCTACGCGAGTGGAGAAGCTTTGTGGAGTTTGGAGATACCCGAGATCCGACAGTGGAGGGAGTTACGGATGCTGTAAGTATGACCAGTTGGTGTTTGTTTTACAGAACTGTTCATACAGACCCAAATCTGTCCGCGACGCTTTGCTGTCACATATAGCCGCAAAATCTAACGTCTGAAAAATAAAAGGAAAGAAAGCTGCTGTAAGTATGAGGAGATGTATACTTCTGTTTACAAGATGGGTGCCCTGGAGAGCTCCTGAACCAAAATCTCTTGTTTTGTTCTGTCTGTAGGCGTATGGCTCAGAATGGGAATATATTGTTCCCAGTGTTATCGTTGATGCCGTCCCGGCTCCCCAGACCAAAACAACGCTGCAGAACATAACATTTTCATGTTATCAGTGCAGTCCAATCTCCTTCACTCAGTATGGTGCCGCCTTGATCCAAGCAAACATTTCGCGGTTCCAAGACGACGTTCCTGATGAGGGAAATATGACGCTCGCGGAGTCGAGCAGCTTTCCGTTTCGATACACGACTGACACCGAGAATTTGATCGTTCGTAGTGGGAATGTGTCTCTGCATTTCCAGGATGTTGTGTTGGACTCCTACTATGAAGTGTATCATTCGTCTGCGGTCTTGGAGCTCGAAAACGTGACGCTCACGTGTGGAAGTTTCGTTTCTCTGGAGTAAGCTTATTATCTCACTAAAGGTTCAGTGAAAGTCTGCTCCTGCAAAAAAAACTGGAAGAGCGATTTTTGATGCGAATGTGTTTCAGCGTTTTCGCAAGATGGGGATTTCAGAAAAATTTTCCTAAATATATATGAAAGTCCCAGCCAGAAGAGAAATTGCCCCGAATAGTGACTGCTGAGCACCACTGTCCAGGCCTTATACTAGAACGACTGTTATATTGATAAACTGGAACATTGAACGCAGTGGTGGGAATGCGCGACAGGGTCGAGGATGATCCAGAGACGAGCGGCGAAAAGAAGGAAACCAGCGAAAAGAAGCATTTGTTACAGGAGACACCTAACACTTTATCCACAGCTCATGTGCTGGCACCAACCACCTGGATCCCGTTCCTCGTCGAAACGATGCTGTGTTTGCTTATTGGTGTCTATTCCCCTTTCCCGTAGATGTTATTCTACCTGCATTGGGTTCTTGTAAGATGCCCTCCTGAACGACATTTTCCTATTGAGAAATGTTTGATGGACATGCCGAAAAAAATACACCTCCTCCCACGTGAAAAAAAATTTAAAAAAATGAAGTGCATTTTCCTGCTCCACCCAAACAATCAGAACATATTTCGACGGGTGACCACAGGAATTTTGGGGCCCTATCTCCCCCCCCCCAGTGGCTTGGCTGCATCCAGCACAAATTACCCAGTCCTTGGTTCAGAATGCCTTGTGGAAGGAAACCCCAACAGACAAGTCCGATTCAATCAAGGCTCCATCACATCAAAATCTTGGCCATCCAAAACGGGGCGATCGCTACAAGTGCTTTCGAAATCTGCATGGAAAGCGCTGACGTCTGGCCCCCTAGTCTGTGTTAAAATGTCGGCGAGTTCGCTCACCAGCTCGGCGTCGATCGCGCGGCGGCCGCGATTGCTGAATCCTTCCAATGTGAAAGCCGACACGAAAAGGGTAACGAGCGGTGGGGGGGGCAGTGGAGGAAGTCACTTCGCTGAACTCGAGCTCACCAAAGCCTTGTTTTCAAACAGTTTCTTGTTTTTCTGCGCGCTTTCAGTGTGGGAGGGTGTCTTCTGGGAAAGTGGTTTGCTTGACTACGGAAGAGAAGATCAAAAAGCTGACGGCCGAAAATCTCGGCTTGCGGGCAGAATTGGCGAGGGTTCAAAATGTAGAGCCAAACCAGGTGCAGTCATTTGAAATTGCCTTCTTCCTTTTCGATTGGATGAACGCCTGCAAGGAGGAAACAAGAAAAAAACAGAAAGAAACAACCCTTTGACATTGAAATTATTTTTTTCTCATGAAATAAGCAGTAGAAAGGAGCCTTTCATGGTGAAACTGTGAATTGCGGCTCATTCAAGACCCAAACATTGACCAGAGTGGATCTTTAGCTGGCCTTGGTTGCGGAATGTTTTCAAACGATTGGCAATTCAGACATCTCTGCATACAACAGTAATATTTTTGGGTTGCCATGAGGAGGCAGCCCAATGGTAAATATTTTTTTCTATGAAATTAATAATACCTGGTAATATTACCTTTCATTACCTTAAAAGAAGAAGAAATAGGACAAAGGGAAAAAGGAATCATTTATTGATGCGACAGGTGAGCTTTTCACCAGTGAGCAAGGTTGAAAAAACTGTGCAACCCAAAGCTGACCAAGTTGAAATATCAAGGTGAGGCAATTTATCAGTCTTTCCAATGCATCTATGAATGAACACAGTGCATTCATGCCACTTTCTTACGGAAAAGAAATTGAGTTTTTTTGTTTTTTTTTTCAGAGTCAAAAAAAATATTTATGCTTTGTCAGGAAGAACTACTGTCCTTCTTAAGGAGAGGAATGTACCCCCCCTCCCCCCCCCCGACACACACACACACACATAGAAAAAAATAGATAAATAAGTGAAAGAAAAACAAAGACAATAGCAAGAAACACACAGCTAGTGGAAAGTAAGACTTGAATGAAAACAGTAAAGGAAGGGATATTTTTCGTCTTTAATTTTATCTCACCTGGTCGGAAAAATTAATTGATGAGGTATTGTCGTTTCGTTTTTGGTTAGCTCAGGAGATGAAATTCGGTGGCCGACCCCTGATGAAAGTCCCCCCTTTTGGGAAAGACCTGCTCGGACGAATGCACCGGACGTTTCACAAAATGGAAGTTCCGAAATTGTCAAAACTCAGGGGGACAGCAGAGACTTGTATGTCATGCACATCACTGCTGAAATGGCGCCCATTGCAAAAGTAAATTACACACAACTCCCAAACAATTAAAAATAAAACCAGAAATTAAAGAAAAAAACATTCCCTGTGTCTATTTCTGGATGGCAAATGAGCACAACTGCGTTTTTTGTGCTTCCCACCATACAGTGAAAAAGGCATCATCCAGACAGCACTTTAATATTTATTTTTTTTTGTATTGGGTGTGCAGGTGGGTGGTTTGGGCGATGTCGTAACTGGGCTGGCCAGAGCTTGCCTTGCAAGGGGCCACCACGTTGAAGTGGTTTTGCCTTATTATGAATGCTTGCCGGAAGCGTCCATCGAGAATTTGGAGCACGAAGTGGATTTTGATTGTCCGAAATCGAGGTTTTGGGATGGCGAGTGGCAAGAACACAGCTTGAAAACCAGCATTTGGAAGGGAAAGATCGCAGGTAATGATCGCAGCTACGAGAAACATTATTTTTTTTTTTCTGAAGGCAGTCCGGTCTGTGGGGTGGATTTCACTGACGAGGACGTCGGTGGCTTTGGTTTTCGTTTTCTTACGGTGATATGTGTCCATATGTTTGCATGGTTTTGAATTGAGTATTTCATTTTTTCATATATTGCATTATGGACAAGATCCTGTTCACCACGCAAGTGATTGTTTTTGATCTTATCACCGAATGCAAAGACACCCCCCCAAAAAATAAAATCAGGGACTCTTGCAGAAACTGCGGGGCATTTGATCTAATTTTGGTGGTTTTGCTTTCATATGATGCGTTCATTCGTCAACCTTACCAGTGCCTAGCATATGTTATTAATTTTTATTGTTTGAAAATTCTCATTATTGTCTTTGACTTCAATTCCATTTGATTTCAGGTGTGCAGGTTTTTTTGGTGAGGCCAGACTGGGATTCGTGTAATATTTTCCGGGGTGGAAGAATTTATGGAGGGAGCTATAATGAACTGGAGGCGTATCTGTACTTTTGTAGGTAATTCAGGGTCGATCTGCATATATCCGACCGCAGCTGCTAGAATTAATCTCATTTCGTTGCTGATCGATTGGCATGCATCGATTTGGAGGCGCTGCGCATTGTCAAATTTCATTTCATCAATCTTGGGTCAACAGAATCCCATAAAATGACCGTAAAATAAACTACCCAAAATTCGCACATTCAGTTCCACACATCCAATTTTGTTTTGACCATTGCTTTTTTCCCCCCCTTATTTCAATAGGGCCAGTCTGGAATTCATGAAAACTACTTTTCGCCAGCCCCACATCCTTCACATCCACGAGTGGCAAGCCTCTGCGGTGGCGTTGCTGTATTGGGAAAAATATACCAACGAAGGTCTCAATTTATCCAGAATTGTTTTGACCATTCACAACATGGACAACAGCGGGGAATGCTCCCAAGACGAATTCATGGCATCGGGCATCCATGGAAATCGTTTCGCAACGGTGGATAAGGCGCTCGACGAACGAACCATTGGACACAACCCTGAAAGACTGAATTTGTTGAAAGTAAGCAAATGGGATGGTGAATTCTTATTCTTGCTGTTCATCAATGTTTCGTTCAGTATATGTTAATGTTTCGTACAGGTTCTGGGCGGGCAAAAGAAAAAAAAGATCCGTATCCTCTGAGCAAATGCAGACTTTGAATAAAAGGTTGCAAAATTGATCAAAGTTATAAATATAAATAATTGTCAATCAGGATTTGATTCGGTTGATTCACTCAGGTTTTCATTTGATGAAAGCTTGTCTTCTTTGACAATTGCAGGGTGGAATCGTTTACAGCAGTGCCGTTACCACAGTTTCCCCCACTTATGCCGACGAGATATTGAGCGGAGGGGCTGCTGGTTGGCTTCGGGGCACTCTGGCCAAATCTGAGATTCGATCCAAATTCAAAGGGGTTCTGAACGGTATCGACACCGATGAATGGCATCCTGCGTTGGACCCTGTTTTGCCAGTGAATTTCAACTCGAAAAGCCCCCAGGGAAAAGCTCAGTGCAAGGAGTACCTGCAAAAGGTCAGACTTGGGGCAGATTCTGCAGCAAGGCCTCTCAGCGGCTGACTTTTGAGCAATCCGAGTGCAGGAAATTGTCCTTTCAGTGTTTCTGCTTGCAGTAGAGCGATGAGATATCGAGTGTTAATTGAAAGGTGGCGTTTTCCGAACCCTACCCCATCTGCTCTTATCCCGTTGTTTGTTTTGCAGGGTTTGGGGCTGTCGGTGGATGCCGACAAACCTTTGGTGGTATGTGTCACGAGGCTGGTCCCTCAAAAAGGTGTTCACTTGATTGTGCATGCCGTTCATCGTTCCAAAGAATTGGGCGGACAAATGGTGCTGTTGGGAACTGGGCATGCAGATGGCGATTTCAGAGCAATGGCCGACGGCCAATACAAGACCGACCCCGATATCAGGTTGATGTTATTTATTCTGCGCCACCTTGAAAAACACAGGGCATCGTGTCTGTTAACGTGTTCACAATGCCTAGGACTGGCGTATATTCCCTGTCCAGAATTTTTTCTCACGTTTACAGTAACATTCTTTATTTTTTTTTTGAGGGGAAGCTTGCTATGGTGTTCCTAGCGTCCAGAATAGCTCGTTCCAATTTTGCATTATGCTGTTTTTCTTGTTGATTTCTTATTCTTGGATCTGTGGCTGTTTGCAGACTTTTGCTGCTGTACAGCGAACCTCTGGCTCACTTGATATACGCGGCGGCCGATTTTGTTTTGGTTCCGTCCATGTTTGAACCTTGTGGTTTGACCCAAATGATCGCCATGCGATACGGAGCCTTGCCCATCGTGCGGCGAACTGGGGGCCTGGCAGACACAGTCATAGATTTGGATGCAGGTAGAATCACGGATCTCACTCTTTTCTTGCATCTGTCTGATTTCAAATAAGAGTGGGATCAAGCCACACTCACTCTTTTTTGTTTTCGCTGAGAAGTGGGATTTGATGTTGATCGACACAAACTTGATATCTCTTTTTGAATTTCCGTTTGATTTGTTTTGGGGATTTGGATAGGCGATGGTAATGGATTCGTTTTCGATGGCGTGGACGAGGGCTCCCTCGATCGCAGTTTGACGAGGGCTTTTGGAGTTTTCCGCGATGACCGTGAAAAGTTCAATCAAGTTTCCCACAAAAATATGGATTTGGATTTCTCGTGGGAAAAATCAGCAGCTTCCTACGTCCAAACCTACGAATCCGTTACAGCTTTTTAGTCGAGCCAATTCTGTCGTGTGAAAGGATGAGGGTGCCGGATAGTGTCATTGATTGGGCTGAGTTTAAAACCGATAAAATAGAAGAAAAGAATGAAAGAGCCTTGTCCAGTTTTACTTCTTGTTTGGGTCCAAAAAAATAGAACAAAGATGGATTTTCAACATGCGATTCAGTGGCGGAATGTTTAGATTGGTCGACTTTGTTTGGTTCTTGCCATCGTCCAATTTATCGGTGGAGTTTATTCTATATTATTTTCATCTGTTAAACTGAAAGGCCAGATTTTGGGGGGGGAGAATTGATGCCGTGCTTGATGGATTGATTAGTTTGAAAAGAAAAGCGGCTTTTATTTCGATTGTGTTGTGGTATCTATCTCTTGAATTTCCGATTCAAACACTTTGTTTTTTTGATTGATGAAGCCAATCAGCTGTTTTGTTTGTGACTGCAATATGTCTGGGTCAGGCTGGTTCCCTTTTTGGGATCTTTTTAAAAAATGACATTGAAATGTAAGTTTTCAGACTCATCTTTTTCTTCGTTTCTGCTGGCGTTTAAAAAAATAGAAAAAAAAAAATCTTTGTTGTCTTTTGTTGGCGAGGTAAAAGGAATACCAGTCTGTTTTGGTGCTGAGGATTTGGTTCACACGAATCCGCGTACGAATGTCTTCATATTCTTTCTTCTGTCGTTTCGTTTTTGTTTTTACACAGAAAAAAGTACAGCCAAGAAAGACAACTTTTCTGACAAGCTTCTGTGAGTAAACCACTCACATACAACCTGCTTCCCTTCAAACCACTTACATCTTTTGTTTTCTGACTAAAATTTCACAGGAGTCTTGTTCTTTTTTTTGGTCTGACATAGCTGACTGGAGTCATGTCAGCTGATGGTGGTCCTCTCCTGTTCTCTTTCTTTTTTGTTCTTTCAGGCTAGCCTCACGAACTTCAGCCATGAGTGGCAGAAGCTTGGGTCTCTTCCTAACATTTGACCGGAAGGGTTCGACCTGCAACTGATTCTGTTCCTTTTTCTTCATCCTGTTGATCCCCCCTTTCGAAAAAAGGCTCTAGTCTCTTCAATGACCAGCCATTTTCATCTTCCCTTCTCACGAGTGTATTAGGTTTGTGATGCTGCCCCTTTGCCCGCAACTGTTTCATCCCTTCTAGTAACCTTTTCAGAGATGCCGATATATAGCCATCCACCAATGGATCATTTGCTTCCATCACCATTTCCTTCACCTTTTCCAACAGTTTTAAATTTGATTTTTGCCTAACATCAGCGCTCCTTGTGGTATCTATGCAATCATGCAGAATTGCTGCATCACTTCTACCCAACCTATGATTTGTTTGAATAAACGATCCAAGATCTTCACCGATTCTCGGCGTGTGGATAAGTCGGGGGTTTTCGGGGGTGAGTATAATTTTTCCGTGGCAAAATTTTCCGTCGTGATTTCTGTGATCTCTGATTTTGTACCTCACCAAAACCTCCCCGGCATTTTCCTTTTCGACGACTACATCGAAATGGGCTTGGCAACCCCGTTTAATCGACCCTCCTTTTTTTTCTTTCCTCACCCTCTTGGCCAGCTTTTTTTGTGTGTGATCCTCAGGACCGTACCTGCAATAGTAAGTTTGCGTGAAGGAGGTTTTGGTTTCTATCTCCCCTCGAATTTTATGGAAGGAAGTTGAGTGTCTTTTTCCTTCCTCCTCAATGAATTTTTGAACGTCATCCTCGGGTATTTTTGTCTCGTAATATGTCGGAAAAGAGTTACCATCCCAACGGCCCCTTACTTTCTTCCATACCAAGTCGGTCCCCATTTTACCTACAGTGCAACAGAATCAAAAATATCCGAGGGATCAGAAAAAGTGACAGGAGATTCGAACTCCTAAGGGGCTGCACCCTCTCCAAGGATCACTGAAGGATCACTATTGTGTCGAAGATAAACCGTCTTTGTTATAAACCACAAAAGATCCTAATAAGTTGCTGTGGTTTGATGGAATTTGATGTTTGTAAGACGTCCAGGACGTCGACTTCCATCTCAACGACTGGTCGATAGAAAACAGTGAAACATGCGTCTCTGACGTCAATCACGCAACAGTTCGACGAGTCGCGGTGGTTTGAAAGACCAATCGTTCAACGAAACAGAAAACGAAACGTGGCGGGATATCCCTGTAAGACGTCCAGGATGTCGACTCCAATCTCAACAATCTGGTCGGAAAGAAAACAGTGAAACATACGTGTCTGTTGTGAACCGCAGCGAGTTGACGAGTCGCGGTGGCTTGAGCGTTTTTTTGGCGATGACCCGTCGAGACGTGTGGAAGTTGTCCAAAAACGCGGGTCTGAGATCGTCCAAGTTGGGAATGCTGACGTTGGCAGTGCAGTTGACTGGAGTTGTGTCAACTTGAGCTAGAATTACGGGAGGGCGGTGGTGTGCATGGACACGTGACGGTTTCTTGACGTCATTTGTCCACCTATCACGTGTCGTAGGATTTCGTTGAACAGGGCTTGACTTTCCTCTCCCAGCGGACTCAGCGGACCCCACTTATTCTGGACGTTTCCCCACAGTTGCTCGTTTCTTTCGTCCGAATAGTTGATACTCGTAGCAGGTGAGTTGCAAAACGCTTGAATCGAACCTCGACTGCACATCGAGCTGCTAAGAGGTTTCCAGTTTTCTTTCAACTTCGAGGCTTCGAGCTGGAACCTTGGCAATCACAGTTTCTCATCGTCCTTTCATGTCGAACACAATCACTTTTCCACTGCAGTGCGTACAACCAGTTTCCTGACTGTTGTATTTTCCCATAGGTCTCGCTGCAAAAAACTTCTGCCCAGCTCACGCGACGCGCGTTCTCGTTTCAGCCATCGCGGAGTCGCTCTATTTTCGTGTTCAAATTTTAGTCAGCTCTCGTGCACTCGCTTGCCCAAAATGTTCCGAGCCCCTTCCTTCACTGGCCTCTCCGACCGCCAGGGTGCTGCAAGCCATCTCGGCGTTGCGAGCGTAAACAGAGCTGCGTCGGAGGCCAGGATGCAGAGACAGCCCCACCAGGGCCATAGGGGCGCTCGCTCCAAGTCCGTGAGTCCACCAAGGGCACATCCTGGCAATCAACACGTCCACGCGACCGTGGTCAGCCCCCACCCCGACGCAGTCCGAAGGAGGAGGGAAGCGGAAGAAAGGTGGGTCAATTTTCGTTTTTTCGATTCCAATTTCCTTTTCCCCACTTTAATATTCGAGTTTTTTCTTCTTCTCAATTCCATAGAGAGAGAGAAATGAACTGAAATTGGTGACCAACGAAACTCAATGAATCATGCTGACAGCTTCCAGGCTGTTCTGTTTCTGAAAGGAAAGAGCAATGGAGAAAAAAAATATATATGAAGTATACATTGCTCATTTGATTGGTTTCGTTTGATCCTTCTTTTTTTTTTTTTTTTTTGAGGGGGGGAGGGTGGCAAAGCAGTCCATGGATAGCCAATGAAATGCCAGTGTACGAATTGAGTGTGAATCAAATAACCCATGGTACAAAGAGAATCACACATGGAAACTGACGGGGAACTGAGTTGATGTCAATTTTTCGAATGGCCCTTCAGGCGAATGCAAAGATCAGCAGCACTGGAGGCAACAATGGCTTCGGTGAATGGAAGGTGAGACTGCATTCCACCAGTCATACATAATATGAGTGAGTAATGGACCAGATTTCCCCCCCCCTCGTCACTCATGACATGTTCATAGAACTTTGAAGTCGGTTAAAACCATATATCTCTCTTGTCATTGTGCCGATTGGTTGTCCCTCCTGTCCTTGCAGTTCAGGCAATGAGGGCGATTTGCCCAACAATCTGTCTTATGTTGATGTGGCTTCTGAGCTGGACTTCCGATTGAAAATGGGCTCTCGACGCGACAAATTGGTGGTTGCGCATTTCAAAGCCTCTTGGTGTTCGGCCTGCGCCCGCATGCAATACAAAGTGAAACAGATCGCGGAGCAAAACCCCGACGTCACTTTTTTGATCATCGATGTGGGGAAAAACCCAGATCTGCTGGAAGCTTCCAGCGAGCTGGGGGTGGAAAAATTGCCCTTTTTTCTGTTTTACAAGAACGAGGAGTGCGTGGCGAAATTCTCTTGCAATCTCAGCAAGATCAGCTTGTTGAGAGCGGAGGTGGCGGGACAAAAAGAAACCAATGAGAAATCGAAGAGGGGAACTGCTAATGTTGAAAAACGACATATTGTGGGTCATGCTTGACAAATACAAGAGAAGAAGATATCAGCATTGGTTGGGATATTCCCCCGCCAAAAAAAAAAAAAATCCCTGTAAAAAAAAAAAAAAATCTGAACAAACTTAGCAGCAGAACAAGCAAACAAGGAAAAAAAAGGAAAAAAGTCTATAGATATGTTTTATATATATGGACATAAATAGGCGTAAATGGGGACTGAAGGATAAAGTCTTGACAGTGGGTTTTTTTTCCCTCTCTTTGATGGTGTTTTATTTGGAAGAGAATATGCCCCTGAAAAAATGGGTAATTCTTATTTTGATTTTGGTAAAAAGAAGAAAAAAAAACAAGTGTGACGTAAGGAAAAAAAGGATTTCAAGAAAGGGAAGGGGGATGTTCAAGGGATATGAGGTCTGTACAGAACCTGAAGAAAGAAAAAAAAACTTGGGGGATTTTGTGGTGAAGGGATAAAAAAAAGCTTGGATGGAGCAAAAATTAAGTCCATTTAAAAAGAGATGGATTGGGATTTTGCTTTGGAATGGGTGTGTGTAGGTGATGTATTGTATGGGAGGGGGGAAGAACCTTTTGGTGTTTTTATTGCGGCAGTTTTCTTGCTTTTTGTTTTTTTTAGGTTCTTTGCCTTGTTTTTCCCTTATTCTATTCGATTGTTGGTGCACACCACCTTCACTGGTAAAAAAAGGGGTGGGTCTGGCTGTATTTGAGGGAAAATTCCAGAGAGGTGGAAAAAAGGGAATGGATGATAAATGTATGCAAGGGTTGTTGAGAAGGCGAGGGGCAAAAAAAAAAAGGGAAGAAAATCAAGAAATCTCGAAAAGCAAGGAAAAAAGGGGGGAGTGGGAGAATGTAAGTGAAGGTTGAAGCGGGGAAAAAAAAAAACCTAGCCATTGTGGAGAGACAAAGAAAATTGAGAGTGTCAAAACTCTTTTTTGCTTTTGTCTTTTTTGTCCCCAATATTTATGGGGATGGTGTTCTTTCTTTCCTTTTGAACTTGATTCAAAATGGCTTCACTTTCGTTATTTTTATTTCCCCCTCGAAAATGTTTGCAGTTCTTTTTTCCTTTTTTTCTGTCCCTCTTGTCTGATTGACCCTGGGCGAAAGATTTGAGCACGTGGGATTTCGTTTTCCTTAGTTTTCAAGTTGTCCAATTAATGTCGCTGTTTTAGCGAGGAATTTGTCTGACATGGGTGCACGTGCTTATTTTTTTTTTACCGTTCCTTACAAGTGAACGGTAATTACCCATAATTCGTTTTACAAGTTAGGTTTTTGGGGGTTTGTTTTTTTTATTTTACCGTGAGTTCTTCAATGGTACAAAACAGTAAAAAAAAAGAAAAAAGAGGAAAAATAGCAGAACGGTGAGGAGGAAAAAACCTTGAGGGGAAAATATACATAGGTTTATTTGTTTTTCTTGGAGATTAATGGTATATGAGGAAGGGGTGTTTTGGGTGTTACAAAAAAAAATAAACATTTGGCGCAAAGATATGTTATTTGAAGAACAAAGAATCCAAGTGTGGAAAGAGATTCCTTTCTCCTCCTGTTTGCTATTTTCCAGGGTTTTTTTTTGTTGTTTTTTTTTTGTTATGTCTTTTTGTTTTTGTTGGGAGGGTGAGAGAAAAAGAGGGAATGTGTGTAGATAAACACATTCCAGAATTTAAGAAGAAAAAGAAAAATGACAATACCTTTGTATGGTGGACAAACGCCTAAGGTCTGGTAGAAACAGTAATTTTAGCTGATTTGATGGCGCTCCAAAGAAAAAAAAAAAAGGTAGAGTCGAGAAAGTTTGATAAACTTTCAGCAAAAAGAAAAGAAAAAAAAATGGGGAGGGGCAGGGAAGAAAAATTGGGTTATGAAACAGTAAGGCTGGTGTTGTTTAAGTCTTGACAACACATTTTGACAGGTACAAACTTGGAGAAACAGAAGGAAAAAAAAATGCGGGGTTGAGAAACAAAGAGGTTTGTAGAGCATTCAGATTTCGCTGCCCCTGTTTTTTTTTTATTTTGGTTTTTTTGTTGTGTGAAATTTCGTTTCACAACGATTTTTGGTTAAGGAATAGTTGTTTTCAGTGGAATGTGGTGATATTGTGTTGTTTTCCGGTCCTCCATGGGAAGGGTGTCAATTTGAAGAAGGGGTGGGTGGGTGGGTAAAAGGGTTCAGGTTTTTGTTGCTTTTAGTAAAAAAAGATCAAACAAAAAACACCAGCCTGGAAAGATTCTTAACAAAAGAAGGAAAGAAAAAGAAAGAAAAATGGGAATGTTGTTGGAGTGTTTGTCGATGCATGTTGAAAATAACATGGATTTGGAGGGGAAAATGGAGGGGGGAAAACGGAGGAATTTGAAAGAAAAAAAAAGCGTATATGTACACATGCATATATCGTGGGGTTAACTGTTGAAGGGATTGTTGAAACATACTTGCATCTTTGTTGGGGGGTTTCCTTTGTTATTGCACTACTCGAAAGAGACTTTTAAAAAACGAAACAACAAATTTCTTTAAAAAAAAAAAATTGAGCATGTTATATCCAAAAAGAAAAAAAAGAAAAAAAATATGTTAAAATATTAAATGTTGATGATTTTCTTTGTATTTCTCTCGTTTGGAGGAATTGAAAAAGAACGTCTTGCCATGTTGAATGTTGATTTTATTTTCTGGGGATTGAGTGTTTCCACTTGAATGTTTGTTCGTTTTGTTTGCTTATGATTTGTGATTATATAATATATATACGTGTGTCATTGTTTGTGGATTGGATTCTTTGGGATTTTATGTTCATAATATGCCATATCTATTATTTGAAGAAAAAAAAGAAAAAGAAAAAAATATTTCGATTCTTTTTTTTAAGTTTGCACTCCCAAGAATTTGGCTTTCTAGTGCAGATTTCAGATGGATTATTTTCATTTTTAAACTGGGAAAAAATTAGCAATTTTCCCCAGGAAGAGCATGATGTTAATAGAACAACTGAATGGGGGGTTTGTTTAACAATGGGGGAAAGGAAAGAAAACTCTTTTCTAAGAAAAGGGAATTGATTGGGTTACATGACATGGCACCAACTATTCTTTGATTTTAGTCTTGTTGATTGAATCTTTGAGAGCTGATTTATGATTTATAGATTTTTTTTTCCCCCTGGATGTTGGGATATTTGTCCGCAATTTTTTCTTTATTTGTTTGTTTGTCCTTCCCTTTGAAATGAAATGAATAGAAAAATCACAGGGGAGACAAAGGGGGGCTACAAAAAAGAGTCGAAAAAAAGGAGGAAAGAAAAAGTATAGAATCGATAGAGACTAAAAGGGAACGATTGTTAAAAACAAAAAAAGAGAAGAAGAAAAAAAAAAAAGTTTCTGGATTCGATTCAAGATGGTATACAAATGCACAAAACAATAATAGGATTATTGACTTTGCTTGATGAGATTGATTGCTGCTGATTCTGTTTTTTTTTCCTGATTGGGTGGTGTTGCATGGATTTTACCCATTATTTCTCACCATCGATGTGTTCTTTTTTAATTTGGAAAGGAGGTGTCAGCTTGAGGACAGCTCATGCTTTTCCATTGTCGATTTGATTAGGTTTTTTTTTATTTGTTTCGAGAGAGAAATTTGTACAATACATGATTTGAGATAAGTTAGAAAAACAAAACGAAACAATCTTGGGGAAAAAAATTTGGGACGGGGTGCTGGGGAGTGGAAGTCTGAAAAGGATCGAGAGAAAACCGAACAGAAAAGAAAGAAAAAAGATAAGAATGTGAAAGAGGCTGCGCTCCTCTTTATGATGATTTTATTCGTGTTTCATAAATGGTGGTGGTTTTCTCGCTGAAAAGTTTCGATGGATGCATCGTTTCTTTTTTAAAGTCCTGATCTGTCGACCTGTGTGATCAATTCACATGTTTGTCGATCTCTTGAGAGGAGTGGGGGCTGAGGTGGAGACCATGTAACTATTGTTGATAAGTGAAGAGGCTGAGTGTTGTT
The DNA here is from genome assembly GCA_030272585.1 of Bryopsis sp. KO-2023. NCBI lineage: Eukaryota > Viridiplantae > Chlorophyta > Ulvophyceae > Bryopsidales > Bryopsidaceae > Bryopsis > Bryopsis sp. KO-2023. The sequence goes on from BSYQ01000005.1 coordinate 2,131,331, forward strand.
GGCTTCCAAAACCTATGCTGTAGAACACAGCACGAATATTGTGTGTGAGTGTTCCTGAACCTCTTGATTCAGTGCAGACCGCATGCAGTCTCCACTGAGACTTGAAATTGAATTCGATATGGGTCATTCCATCATGGCCGGAAATCGCCACAGAATTTTCCAGTGTCAATATTTGAGCTGTCATCATCTCTGTCAGCCTTGTCACCGCATCCATTTTTGTTTTTTTCGAAGGATTGTGTGTTGCGACGCCTTCTTCCGAAACCACAATCCCTGCAGCACTGAATGACTGACCAGCCGCCAATTTCACAAAGTGATCGACGTTGTTTGAACTGACTAAGGGTGGAAACTCTCGAGCTATTCGGGGGTTGCAGTACCAGGGAGACGCGGTATAATTCCTTGTTCTTTTGGCCTTCGGTCGCTGAATCTTCTCATAATTTCAAGAATCTTTCCGTTTCATGGCATTCCAGAAAAAATAAGTACCACTTCAGGCATTTGTGGAGAAAAAAGCATCCGATGCACTCATTTTAGTTGATACCATTGTCAGATACCTGCCATCCCACAAAAAAATATGTCTGGGAAGAATCGGGGATTAGAGGAGCAGCCACCAACCGAAAAGAAAAGTGTGTTTGGTCGTGCTGCGAAAAAGCTGTCCAACTTTAAAATCTCAAAGAGTGGAAATGATGCTGGGAAGAGTTCGAAGGATGTAGGAGGCACATCAGAGCAGCCCGAGGATATGAAGGTTAGTTGCTCCAGTCAATTCACCCCTCCTCAGCTTGTGGCTCGTTTTTGGTACTGAAATATGGGCCAATTTGTCAGGTGTCGTTGGAATTGTACGAAGCATCCAAATCAGGAAATCTTGCACGTGTCCAGGTGAGTTTTTTTCCTGTCAGGTTCAACACTTTGGGTTATTTCTGGGGGATTTATTCTTTGGGGGAACGTTTTTCCGAGGGGTTCAGGGCTGTTGATATGTGAGCTTCACGATGAATTGTGCGAATATGCCCTTTGGAGTGGAACAGAGGTGATATCAAGCTGGAATGCTGTTGTTGCACCATAGAGAGGTGGAAAGGGTAGCTTCGTTCCTTTTTGTGTTTGCTTTCTTAGGAGTTGCTTGCTGCAGGGGCAAATATTGAAGTCGAGGGAAACCAAGGAAAAACGCCTTTGTGTTGCGCTGCAGAGAGCGGCCAGGTTGAGGTTGTGAAGGTGAGAGGTTCTCCCTCTCTCTTGCAGTTTGGGCTTGGATTGGGATGAGAACGCATATCTGTGCTCGACACACTTACTTTTTATCGTTTTTTCTACAACAAAGTCATGTAGCGATAAAATTTTAATTGAGGGGGGGGAAGTCGTTTTTCTTTTTTAATTTGCGAGTGGTGGAGCGCCATGAAGCTCAGTCTTGTGATGGGGGGAAAGAATCTACTAAAAAAATGTGTTATATGTGGGGTGAGTGAGTGTATAAAACATCGGAAGTTTCTCAGATCCTCTTCCACAGTGTTTGTTTTGTTTCAAGGACATTGTGCGTTTCTGTTATGTTGTATTCTCAGGAGCTCTTGGACAGAGGTGCAAATTTGGAAGCTGCTGCAAAACCGGGGACCTCCCTAGTTCTCGCAATAAAGAACAGGCGTCTGGGTGTCGTCAATGTAAGCTGAACTGGCAGAAGACATTGCAGCAGATGTTCTGTACACACGAGTAGTTGAGGTTTTGATTGGCAGATTTTGCCAGATCCTGTATTTCATGATGTGACTGCATTCTTGGATAATTTGCAAATAGGAACTTCTCAGCAGAGGTGCTGATGTCGACGCTTCCACATGCGCTTGGAGCCCACTTGTGGAAGCTGCTGGGTTGGGGCAACCTCAACTCGTCAAGGTATCTTCCCTCCAGCTGCCATTCTTGAAACATTAATTTCAAAGGTGGATGCTGTCCTATCCCTCGCATTTTTGTGAGTAGCCCCTGAAAGCTTGAGAAACCTTACCTCATTGCTCTATATACAGTGGTGATGGCAGGTTGGTTTTCAGATCAACTAGGAGTTCAAAGGTTTAAGAAACCCTCATTTTCTGCTGTGCTTGCTTGGAGTTTTGATACTACTAGTGCTGGTCCCCCCCATTCTTATCATCACAAGGAGCTGCATCTTCACTAACTTCATTGTATGCATCCAAGAGTAAAACTAAATTTCAGTTTTTGTGTGTGCTTTGTACTCACAGGAGCTGCTTCGAAGGGGTGCTGATGTGAATGGTCAAGATGCATTTGGGGAAAGTGCCTTGAAGAAAGCAGCACATCTTGGGAATAATCAACTTGTCAAGGTTGGTTGGTTGGTTCAGTGCCATTGAGGGGGTGCCACCATTCTCTAAAGGAAATATAGTGTGCGTATTATTTTCATTTTTCCTGCTCAGCCACTCCATGCTGTTCACTGTCTTTATTTTTCCCTGGTCATGTGATGGCAAACAGGGATTTTCTTGTTTCTTCATGCCAGAAAAGAGGTTGAGTTGCAATTTCCATCTTGCTTTGTGGGCCTGTTTGATTATCCAATTTTTGCTGAAAAAAAAAGCAAAAAATACTGATGGGTGTCCTTCTGTTTAGGATCTGTTGAGAAGGGGTGCTTCTGTTGATGTAAGGAACAATCATGGGAAAACATCCCTGATGGAAGCTGCACATTGGGGACATGCTGAAGTTGTTCAGGTGAGAAAGGGGCTTTTTGGAAGACAGCAATCAATTCTTCACAGCCACTGCCACGGATAGATGTGATTTCTGGCCGTTTGGTATCTTCTTGGGTGGGGGGTGGGGGTATGTTAGTTTTTCACACCAGCACAAGTTGTGATGTTTTCGCATAAAGTTAAACTGGTCAACACTACCAAAAATCTGGAAGAATTTTTGTTTCTGAACATCTTTTCTTGCATCAAGGCTGAAAAGTCACATGTAGCTTTCGTTTATTTGCTTGTTTATTTCTTTTTCTTCCTTCCTCTATGTTTACTGACCGAATAATTGGTTATTTGTTGCGTGCATATTGCGTATGCGAATATGATAGCCGTTGATTGTCAGGGGTGCCAATTGGAAATTAAAAAATGATAGAGGGGAAACGGCTTTGGATCTGGCAATGAAACAACCAAGGGTGGCAAAACAAGTACCACAAGAAACTTTTGACGAAATCGTAAAGGTAGACTGCGTATATAGACCCTTCTGTCAAAGAAATATGCACATGCGTGTAGTTTAACACCTGGCAGAAAAGGTGCAAATTTTGCCCATATCTCGCGAAGGAAATGTGTCACGAACCCAACATAAACTTTTGGTGTTGTTTTTGGGGGTCGTGTGGAACTTGAATTACTTTCCAGGATATATGTTTGGTAAACGAATGCATGAGACCATTTCATTTTGTTTACAGATCCTGGAGAAGTGGGGAAACTACAGTGGTATCGAGGTAGCATTCCACAGACTGTTGGGGACGCTCACTTCTAACACTGTGGATGGTTTTCAAACTTTCTGTAGAGTGTGCGCCAGGCCGCTTGGATGTGCTAATGATCAAATATCATGACTTCACTAGTCTGAGGAAAAAATATGAAGACATCCTGCTTGCCACTTATTTGTACAATTTTTTTTGCTACTTAAGGAGGGGGGGGGGGACAAGCATCAACTTGGTATACTCATGGTATACTCTCCTGTGTCTTGGGGCTTCTAAAGTTATAATTTTTTTTCCGACATAAATATAAACTTTCCTTCAGGTCGATCTCAAGTTAGTGGGTGTTGTGAAGTTTATAACACAAGAAAAGAATGTTATTTCTTTCCTTTAAAGTGGGTGATAGTAAACGTGAGTCTGAGCGCACCTTGCGAACGGGGTCGCTTGTGGAATCGAAGGTTCACATAGTTGTCAAGTGAATCATTATACCGTAAAAATAAAATCCCGGCCTAAGAGCATTGCACAACTTCAAGGACAGGGGACTACTGTTAACAACATGGATACTAAATGTGATGGGGGGCTTGAAGTTGCACTGCATGAGAGTTAATCCAATACGTATTTTATTAATTCTTATGAGTGTTTCAAATAAGCAATTTCCATAACGTCATCAACATCATTCCACCAATCTTCTTCCACATCATCAGAGCTTTCATCTAACGAACACATCCACTTCTTAAGTTCCAATATGTTATTTCAGTTTCTTCCACCGAAGTATTCTCGAAGTACAAACAATCTTCGCCGAGATTGAATCGGCATCCAATTATTGGATTCCTATAGCTTAAAGCCTCTGAACATACGCATCTCCTAAATGAACAAAATCTCATGAAAATGAAAAGATTTGTCACGTCTCTGAAACCTGAAATACCCAATCAAGACTCGAAAAAGAGCCCAAACCTCGAAACAAAAGCACCACAAACACCAGAATCGATCGCTGCAAACTCAGAAAACCAAAGCGAGCGCCTGACAACGAAAAAATAACCAAGAACACAAACGAGGAAACAAAACGTCCCGAGTATAAGACATAAAAGAAATCCTGATGGCAAGCCAGGAAATGGACGACATCTGTAACCACCAGACCTGGGCCCGACCGGACCGGCAGCGAAAAACCGGTCCGGTCCGGTCCAACCTGTCCATGGACCGGCTGACTTGTCCGATCCTGTCCGGTCCAACGAAAAAACGCCGGTCCTTGCAAGACCGGACAGGTTGTGACCTGTCCGGTCCTGTCCACTCCGGTCCAGTCAACCTCGGAAATCTGCAGAAATCTGGACCGGTTTTCTGACAAATTTTCCGTTTTTAGACAGGTCACACCCACATTTCGCCTTTATTAGACCGGCGATGTGACCTGTCTAAAACCGGAACGACCCTGTCTTGACAGGGTTGTTCTCCTGTTTTAGACCGGCTCCAGGTCGGTCTGGACAGGTGGGCTGCCTGTCCAGACCGACCTGGAGCCTGTCTAGAACAGGTCGCACAATTAAGCACTTTTAACGTGCTAATTGTGTATCAATCGACTGAGAACTGATTCAATGGATTAAAGAACGAAGTGTTATTTATTATATGCATTTTTAATGCATGAATGACGTGAGCCAAGCCCACCAGCCACCGACTCCCTCTAGTCGGTGGCTGGTGGGCTTGGCTCACGTCATTCATGCATTAAAAATGCATATAATAAATAACACTTCGTTCTTTAATCCATTGAATCAGTTCTCAGTCGATTAACACATTAAAAAGTGCTTAATTGTGTGACCTGTTCTAGACAGGTGCCAGGTCGGTCTGGACAGGCGGCCCACCTGTCCAGACCGACTTGGAGTCGGTCTAAAACAGGTCATATTGGGCGTCACATCGGTCTAAAACAGGGTCACACCGGTCTAAAACAGGTCACACGAGTATGACCGTACTAGACAGGTCAAATCCGGTCTGGAAAGTGGTTGCCGGTCCGGTCCGGTCCGGTCCAACGGGTCGGCGCCCAGGTCTGGTAACCACCTTTCAAGTGCGCAGTGGAGCGGGACGTAACAGTACAGCCGGCCGCAGTTAGATCCGGCAGTGGGTATGCACTGCAGGCTGTGGAGACAACTGCTGTGGGATTAGATCGGAAACACTGCTTGTGGAACGGTTGTATGATCGGAGAACAAAGACCTCGGAACACGTCTTTTTAAGAACCACTCTTACAACGTTAAAGCGATCCCCAGGAAAAACCCACCCCCAACCCTCGTTCTTCCCCCTTTTATATCTGGGTCTTCTCCCCCACTCAAGCCTATCGATTCCCCTTTGAAACGACCCCTGTCTCTCTCTAACTCCACTGAGCGGTACTGCCGACGCCACAGCACGGTGCTGCCTGCGAGCTAGGGTCCTGGAAGCACGCAGTCCTGTCGAAGCCGCCTGTCGTCGTCGCCGCTGCCGAGGTCGTCCAAGGTGGACGCGACCTGGGTGGAGCTTGACAGAATCAAGTGTTGAGTCAGCCCTGGAGTCCCATTCATTATGTGATTGGTCCATTACTAATCATCCCGTTGTCTGGGAGTACCGTACGCACAGACTTCAATGTGCCGTTACGGTTACACTGAGGTTGGCACGGCACATCGTGTTACGCGTTACGTGGGCTGTGGCACACTCATCAATTATGTTACGTACTTGTTTTTGTGTCCAATGTGTCCAGGCTGCTTTAAAATATCACACTGTGATATCTGTGATATATGACTAAAATATCCCACTGTCAAGCCTTAACATATTTAATATATTTCATTCTCTGAATTACATCTAAAACTCACTGAAAACAAAAACATCTATTGTAGGCTAATATTCTCGTTCATCACAAACACTCCAACCAAAACACTTACGTCTAAGAGGCTTACATGTCGCAAGTCTGACGAAACCATCATCAGAACAGTGTACTGTCCCCAAACCAGAAGTAATCCCAGCCTAGATCAGAATTGTCTTTGAATCAATAACTTTTATGTCCAAATAACTCTAACAGATCTGAACCCAACCCAGTCCAGAAGTGTCCAAAAATAAACAATAACATACACATACTCCCAAAACAGATAGTTTAGGGGATAGTTGTGGATAGGCCTCATGTTCGTCATCTGAATGTGGTGTACAAGGAAATTCCAATTATATTTTCTTGTTGGGGATTTCCAAGAGAAGGACAAAATACCGGAGGAGCAGAGTGCTCTCCTGGTCCAAAAAGACTAAATCTGGTGTTGGGTGGTTATTGTGGATTGTGGGTGTGATTTTGATTGTTTTGTGGTGCGCCTGGCACATTGGCACACATGTTGCGCGTTACAACAAGCTTGGCACATCATCCAACATTGTTACACTGAAATCGCTGGCACATTGAAGTCTGTGCGTACGGTACCGTACTCACCGACTTCAATGTGCCGTTACGGTTACACTGAGGTTGGCACGACACATCGTGTTACGCGTTACGTGAGGTGTGGCACACTCATCAATTATGTTGCGTTTCTGACATTTTCGAGGTCGAGGTGGAGTTCGCGCACTGCCGCAATTTTCGGGTTTCAGAGGTCGACTTTCCTCAGTTTTTCAGTCGTCACGATTTACTGATTTTTTTTTTTTTTGCTTCACTCACTGATTCAATTACTACGAAATTTTGTGAGCTCGCGACAGAACACCCGAAGAATGTGTTCACAAAGTTTTGCAGCAAACAAACAAACAACATTTACATTGTGTAGGAGATGCCGCTCTCCTATTATCGTTTTGCAGCAAACGATGAACGTTTGATATGTCAAAACGTTCATGGGCAAGTGAAAATCCAGTTTTCACTTCGTTTCTGGTTTCGGAGTCACTGCATCGCAACCTCTCAATCAATGAATCTGAAATTTTGTGAGCTTCATTCACGTGTATCAGAGATGCTTCTAACAGAATTTGAGATTCATTGGATGTCTAGCTCATGAACCGTGACTCCAAATAGAAGTGGATAGTTAAACTAGGACAGAGTCAGTAGGACCAAGTGGGGTTATGGAAGTGGATTTGACGGAGATTGTGGACTTGCCAACCGAGGCTTTATTGAGCAACTCGGATCTTTCGGAACTTGTGGAGATTGATGTGAACGAGGATTCATTCAATGAATCAGGGTTTTTTGATATTAGGGATGGGGAATTGGACTGCTAGTTTCGTTTTCCCTTTTGTTTTTTGATGCGAAAGGTTTTGGAATTCTAGTCAGGTTCAGAAGGTTGTTTGGTGGCGGTGCAATGTAATTCACTTTGGTTTGGTGGTTTTTGGATTGAACTCGCGTGTGAAACCAGCGTTGGCCATGGCACATTGGCACACATGTTACGCGTTACAACTAGCTTGGCACATCATCAAATATTGTTACACTGAAATCGCTGGCACATTGAAGTCGGTGAGTACGGTACCGTCTCATGCGCCTGGGTCAGCAGTACTTCCTGTCCTCGCTAGGACCCTTCCCTAGCTGGGAGACACTGCCCTCCCGCTCACACTTTCTTTGAAAAGATGGTTACAGACATCTACCCCAAGGCTGAAAGCTTGGTGGTACACGGACGGTGGTGAAATAGTAAAGCAAACAGAGGAAGGACCATGAGAAGACGGAGGTGCTTGCGGTGAACCCGGGGTCGCGTACTTCGGTTTCGTTTGGTGGACACGAAGTGCCGTTGCAGCGCACGCTCAAGTATTTGGGTGTGGTGTTTTACGATGGGCCTGGGGACGTCAACGTGTTTCGGGAGCATATTTCAAAGGTTTATGACGGAAAATCGTTGGGGCAGTCCCACCCAAGAACACAGACACACATGAACACTAGATAATAAAATACAACATCTTAAAATAAAAACCAGAATTGTCCCAATAAACACAGCCATTGTTTTGATAGAATCATTTTGCCTTCTCAAAGAAGAATATCCCAGTTTGGCTTTTCGGAGCCAGAGAGCGACAAAAACCCATAAAATCCATAAAAACCCATTTATCCAAACTTCCTAATGTAATTCAAAAAGCCGATAGACCGGGCGGGTGGGTGGGAGAGCAGAAAAGTGAATAGCAAAACAAATGGCCCGCTTATATCCTTGCTGTGCAGCACTACAGTCGTACAGCGGTGCTGTGCTGTGCATTGTAATGCTGCAATCAGAACCGCACAAACTAAATGTCTGACTGCCACCCTGGCAGCACCAGAACCACCGAATACGCACATCAAATCCTGACCACTCAAACGAGTACAGCTAAGCCAAGTACCTCCACAATCACGAAACTACCCGCCCTGTGCCCAACTGCCGCATAAACTTTTCAACTGACGTTGAAGACATTTATGACGGAAAATCGTTGGGGCAGTCCCACCCAAGAACACAGACACACATGAACACTAGATAATAAAATACAACATCTTAAAATACAAACCAGAATTGTCCCAATAAACACAGCCATTGTTTTGATAGAATCATTTTGCCCCATAACCATCGATGAGCGTGATGGGGGCAGGGAGTCCTTGCTCACCAGCACAGCGGAAGATGCCTTCGATCCCGCGAACAAGCGGGGGCCCAAGGGGTCTGCAGGCGCCGTCAAGTCCACGTTCGGTTAAGCCACCTGGAAGAACCCGCTCCAATGAACCCGAACGTGGACCCTCTACCTGGGATGTCCGTATTGACTGCTGCTGTAGCCCCTCCCTCAGAGCTGGTAGCTCATCCAATCGCCAGAGGCATAATTCTAGAAAACGTGGGCCACGAGAGCCTCATTGCTTTCCCGCACATGGCCTCCTTGTTTGATTGTTTCCTCCTATTACCAAGAATGCCTCGCCGGGCAAATGCCATCGATAGCAGAAACATTAAAATGCACAACAACACGTCGTGCCACACCTCGATAGTGGTATCATCGGTCAGAGCTGCCAAATACCTCCAGTATGGCTGCCGGGAACGCGTGGAGTCCATCCTCCGTTGCAGTTGCATGTTCACCCGGTCAGCAGCCCATTGACCATCGACGTGATTATCAGCAAGTTGTACCCAAAAAGAGCCACATCAGGCTCGATCTCGAATAAAATGTGGAGGTAATCCTTGTAATCCTTGTAATCCTTGTAATCCTTGTAATCCTTGTAATCCTTGTAATCCTTGTAATCCTTGTAATCCTTGTAATCCTTGTAATCCTTGTAATCCTTGTATCCTTGTATCCTTGAAATGTGGAGGTGGCGCTGCTGGACTTCAGAGTGCCACTGGACTTGAAGGTATCAGCAGAAACCAGCACCGCCCCTCCTGTTCCTGAGCGTCGGAATGCTCCAAAGTCTTCCCCACGATACGGAACCAAAAATTTTGCCTCTTTCTTCTCGTTAAGAGGACTTTGCCACACTGTTGGAACGGGATCCCCAGTTGTTTCCTCGTGCCCAAACGTGCAAAACTGTTCCATTGTTTCCAACCACTGCGAAAGCAAAATCACCTGTCGCTCCAGATCGATGTCGATGATTTTGTCGCACCAATAAACCAAAAAACCAACAGGTTACCATCCTGGCAAACCCGTCTTGAAAACGCTCCAGCGCCAATAGCTCGCGCCTGGAGGTGTTTGCCCTCCGAATCTCCCGGGCAGGATCGTCGCCGCATTGGGATTCAGAACTGTGATCAGAGTTGCCTCAGCCATCAGGTCTTGATGCCACCATCGGTCCAACCAACGTGGCACCAACAGCAGGCATGGGAGGGAGTGCTCCAGAAGGTGCTTCACTACTTCTGGAACGTTCTCGATGGGAGGGAACACCCAGTTCCTCTCCGCCCTCCACAGGTCCAAGCTCTGATTCATGCAATTCGTCCCCTCCGTCCCTGGCTCGCGATCCAGACTGTTGAATCTCCCAAGCTGGCGTGTACCCAACGAGGCAAAGCGGTCGATCGTCAGATGAAACCGCTCCTGCAGCTTCTCGAAGATCTTCGGGTTCAACCTGTACTCTTGCTTTTCCGAAAGCCGCGACAGCGCATCGGGGTACACGTTCTGAGCGCTGGGAATCCACTCCACTTGGAAATCAATGTTCATGGCTTCCAATAGCCAATAGAGCCGCTTGTACTCCTGGAACAACGGACTCGAACGCGAACATTGACTCCGTAATATGGCAGCAATCACCTGACTGTCGGTGATGCACTTCAAACGCCGATCCCTGATCTTGTCTTTGAAGGCCTTGACTGCCAAACCCACTGCTTGCAACTCTCGTAGGTTTATATGCTCTTCCCCCGTCCAGAATCCTGCCGCCAAAGCCATCGGTGGGGCGTCCTCCGAAGCCTTCTCATGGATCTTCAGAGACGCTCCCCATCCCGTCAAGCTGGCATCCACCGCGAGGTCTCCCGAATGAGGTGGCCGCCATATGCACATCGTGGTCTTCTCGGGAGACAGCTGCTCCCAATACCGCAGTGCTGCGATGGCAGGCCGTGAAACCTGCACTCTGGTGCTCCAGTTCTTCTTGCCTTTGAGACAATCGTACAGGTGGCGCAGCCAGAACCTCGTTCCTTTGATTGCGGGGGCGCATGACTGGGCGAAACCCAGAAAAGAAGCCAATTTCCTGGCCGGTATGCGACGGCCACTCCTGAGGATCTGCAGTCGCAGGGTCAGAGCATGTTTTCGAAGGCGCTCCAGCCTGTGTGGTGGGAGCACAAACAACGCTGCCTTGCTGTCAACGAGGAACCCCAAATGTTGCAGCTTCTGGCGGGGATCCCACACACACTTGGAGTCCTTCCACGATATCCCCATCTGATCGAATATTCCTCTGATGATTCGACCAAAAATTCTCAACTCTACAGCCGAGGAATGCATGCAGAGAAAATCATCCAAGTACCACGTCAATCTCACTCTCTTCTCGTTTCTATAACGCTTCCAGTACTCGTATAAAAAATCATCTGTTCCCTCTTTTTTCATTTCTTTTATCATCCCTGGGTTTCTCAAAAACCTGACCAAATTCTTAATCAAATCACAATAAATTTTAGGCGAACCCCTGAATCCAAACGGCAACACCTCGCATTGGAAACGTTCACCATCCACTTCGAATTGAAAGAATTTCTTATGATCTGGATGAATCCCGACGTGAAAAAAGGCGTCCTTCAAATCGAACTTAATCAAAAAATCGTTCTGGCGCAGCATATGAGGCAACGAGCGCAAATCCTCGTAATGCACAGGATAGGGCAACACCTGTGCATTTAAAGGCCTCAGGTCTATTATCAGACGCTGCCCAGTTCTATTCCCAAATTCATTTTTTTTTGGTACCAAAAAAGATCGGCTGACATGAGCCGATTTATCAGGATTATCCACGATGCTAATAGCACCCTTCTCTAGATAATCCTTTCTGATTTCTCTCCATTCTTTTCTTTGAGTTTCTGACTTAAGAAAAGATCCACTGAACTGCTGCGTTCGTGGTACACCATCAAACCGCACTTTCACACCACCTGAGATAACTCGCAGTACCTCTTGCGACGTACCAATTCGTCGCCACTGACTCACATTGCGTCGTACTTTCAATGCAGTCCATTGCGCGGACAGGTCATCTAACCCTTGTGTCCTTGTTTCCACGTCCTCTCCCATGACCCCAGTCGTTCTGTTTGCGTTCCTTTTTCCCTTAGTGAGCGCCCTTTGTAGCTCCTGATCCTGTATTCCCGTTTCTTCACAGCACGCAGGTACAGCAGTACAAACCCTAGCTTGCTGGCCCCATCATTTGGCGCACCAGAGCAAGGGTTCGGCGCAGCTCAGCACTTGGAGCGAACAGCAGGTGCCTTGGACGTGGTTTTGGGCGAGACAGCGGCTGCGAATTGTCGTTTTGGCCGCTCACAAGCGACCCCTCCACGAATTCGTCGATGTAGTGCCCCAGGTCGCGACCAGGTAGGTGTTGTGCGCGTTGATGAGCCTCTTCCAGAGAGTGTCGCTCCGCACACTGAGATCTCCTTACAAGGAGCCAGCAAAAGGTTGCTGGGCTGCTCGAAGAGCAGAAAAGTGAATAGCAAAACAAATGGCCCGCTTATATCCTTGCTGTGCAGCACTACAGTCGTACAGCGGTGCTGTGCTGTGCATTGTAATGCTGCAATCAGAACCGCACAAACTAAATGTCTGACTGCCACCCTGGCAGCACCAGAACCACCGAATACGCACATCAAATCCTGACCACTCAAACGAGTACAGCTAAGCCAAGTACCTCCACAATCACGAAACTACCCGCCCTGTGCCCAACTGCCGCATAAACTTTTCAACTGACGTTGAAGACATGTTGTGTGCGGGCAACGTGGCTGTTGGGCGTTTGCGTGCGAGGGCGTTTGAGATCGGTTTGAGGGATCCACGGACTCTGGTGGCTCTCTTCAAGATGTACGTTTTGGGGAAGGTGCAGTATGCTGCGCCGGTTTGGGTGTTCTTTCTGACTCAGCAGCACAAGCGGGAGCTGAACGATCTGTTGGTGCGTTACTTAAAATCGGTGCTACGTCTTCCGACGAGGGCGCTGAAGAATTTCGTGTATTTGGAGTGTGGTGTTTTGCCGGTCACGTTCTATTTGTACCGGAACGCGTTGAAGTTTTGGAATCGCCTGATGCAATTGCCGGCGACGCATCCCACGCGGGCGATGCTGTTCTGGTTGCGTGGTCAGCCGGATTCTCGGCGTTCTTGGTGGGTCCAGTTTCGTGATATGGTGAGACGCTTTGTTCCACAGTTCGATGGGTTTGTGGAGGTGGACGTGGCGACCTGGGCGCGTGCCTATAAGGCAGATATTGTGGGTCAGTTGCGTTCTCGACATCCGCGTATCGTGGCGTATTACAATCGGTTCAAACCGACGTTTTGTTACACGAACGCGTTGTCTTCTTTTACGGATTTGGGTTTGCGTACGACTTGGGTGCGTTTTCGGGCTCGTCTTCACGGTTTGGAGATCGATGCTGTGGACTTGAGTGATAGAGACGTGCCTTTGAACGAGAGGTATTGTCCGTTTTGTTTGGCCGCTGGGGTTTCGACGCCTGAAAACGAGGTGCATTTTCTTTTTGCTTGTCCGCTTTATGTGCGGTTGCGTGTGAACTCGGTCGTGGAAGAGAGTCGTGGCTCTCTGTTTCGTTTGTTTAATTGTCCGGGGCAGGTTCGTGTGGCTGTTTATATTCGCCGGGCGCTCGCCTTGCGTAGGGAGTGGTTGGACGCTCGTTCGTAGTGGGCTTGTCGCGACTGGTGGTGTTTGTTTTTCGTTGTTCTGGATGTTTCGTTTGATGGGGAAGTTGGTGTTCTTTGTTGTTTGCTTTGTTTGTTGGGCGCTCGCTCTGGGTTTCTGAGTTGGAAGCGACCGATTCTTGTGTTTGGTTTTATGTTTTGACGTTTGGGCTCTTTCTTGAGTTTCGATTGGGGATTTCTGGTTTCAGAGACGTTGGAACTTTTTTGTTTTAGGAGATTTTGTTCATTTAGGAGTTGATTACATTCAGAGGCTTTTGCCTTGCTTCGAACGTTGGGACACGATTCACTCATGTATGTCGTTGCAACAGGGCGGTTTGCCCTACGCAACTTGTAATTCTGTTTCTGTTTCTGTTTCTATGATCTCAGAGCCACAACCAAGGAGAATCCGCGACCTGACCGGGGGACAGACCGGGGGAAAGACCGACGAAAAGTCAGCGCCCAAGAAAAGGAAGGAGAGAGAGGAAGAGGAGGCGCTCGCCGACATGTCCAAGAGGTTCAAGGACAGGCGTGGGGAAAAGCCACCGATCTGTTTGTGGTGCTATTCGCCGCCGGCTCTGGCGGATAGCTACGTGATCACCACATGCACGAACCACACGGTGTGCCGAACCCACTGGAACCTCATGATAATCCTCGTGCGCTTATACGGGGTGTGGCAGGAACAGCGAATCGACCCGCCACAGGTTCAGCTGAAGGACCTCCATTTGGACATGCGGGAGCCAGACTTCCAGCCACTCCTTCAGGCTCCACCCACGACCCAGACTCTAACCGAGTGCTATCAGTGCTTGAGAAGGGACATGGGCTTTCCAAAAGGCCTTGCCCTGAAGCGCTTGGGTCCGTTGGTGAAAAAGTGGGCGTTGGAGTATGAGAAGCAGGAAAAAGAAAGGACACCAGAACCACAAACAAAAGGAGAACACGACCCAAAACAGGACGAAGGAAAAAGTCCTTCCGTGTCCAGCAGGAGTCCATCCTCGGAGCCCTCGTCTTTGGGACCTCTTCCTCCACCTTTGGATGAGGACTTCCCTCCTTTAGATTTGGATGAGGACGAGCCTCCGATCGACTTGGTGGAGGAGCCAGTCGATGACCCAGCTGACGAACCAGCTGAGGTACCAGCCGCAGGTGCTGATTGAGATGGCTTCTGGAGTGACAACGAAAAGCAGACCAAGCCGGAGACCAAGCTACCGTCCAAGCCAGAGACCAAGCCTCAAGACAGAACGGGAGTTTTCTGTGGGGTTGCTCATGGGTTTGGTTTGGGATTTTTCATAGGTTTGTTTGGGGTTTAGTTCGACGTTTAGTTGGGGTTTTTGTTGTGGGTTTGTTTGGGGTTTCTTCTTCTTCTAGTTCGACCTTTTTCTTTCTTTCTTTCCAGGGTTGTGACGGGTGTGGACACCCTCTCGTGGGGGGGGGGGGACAAATTGATAGTAGAACTCGGGTTTAGGGTTATGTTGCAGTACAATTGGGAGTACGACAGGGTTTATAGGGCAGGGGGCCCTCCTGTAAAAATTAATCTTCCCAGTGGCTCTCTCTCTCTGTGTGTGTGTGTGTGTGTGTGTGTGCTTGTGTCTCGGGGTCTTGTGCCCCTATCACTGGTGGTGATCAAGACCTAAGGAGAGGTCAGCGGTATGGTTGTGTATTTCCTGCGGACAGGAAAGGAGGAAACCACATTTATTTTGGCAATGCCAAAAGGGTCGATGCAAGGGAAAGTGTTACGGTAGTAACACAACATCTGATGGGGGACGTAGTCTTCCTAAGGCGGATACATCGACGGTGGCGTGAGGAAAAGATAAAACTGCTTGTCATGGGGACAAGACGTGGGTTATTTGCTTGTCAAGGATACAAGGATACAAGGATTACAAGTTGCGTAGGGCAAACCGCCCTGTTGCAACGACATACATGAGTGAATCGCGTCCCAACGTTCGAAGCAAGGCAAAAGCCTCTGAATGTAATCAACTCCTAAATGAACAAAATCTCCTAAAACAAAAAAGTTCCAACGTCTCTGAAACCAGAAATCCCCAATCGAAACTCAAGAAAGAGCCCAAACGTCAAAACATATAAACCAAACACAAGAATCGGTCGCTTCCAACTCAGAAACCCGGAGCGAGCGCCCAACAAACAAAGCAAACAACAAAGAACACCAACAAGCACTTTACGGAGTTTTTCGAGGCCTCCTCTCTTGGAAGCGACCGATTCTTGTGTTTGGTTTTATGTTTTGACGTTTGGGCTCTTTCTTGAGTTTCGATTGGGGATTTCTGGTTTCAGAGACGTTGGCACTTTTTTGTTTTAGGAGATTTTGTTCATTTAGGAGTTGATTACATTCAGAGGCTTTTGCCTTGCTTCGAACGTTGGGACACGATTCACTCATGTATGTCGTTGCAACAGGGCGGTTTGCCCTACGCAACTTGTCATCCTTGTATCCTTGTATCCTCCTCTCTTGATACGGATGATCCAGAGCCTCATGTTGATATCAGGAGCGATGTGTTGGGACGTGACGACCTTGTGACGCCTTTTACTGACGTGGAGGTCAAGCAGGCGGTGAGAAAGTTGAAACTGGGGACGTGTGCTGGTGCGGATTCGTGGACGCCGGCGTTCTTCAAGGGACAGGGGTTGCAGGAGGCTTGGCTTCCGTTGCTGCTCGCTCTCTTTAATCGATGCCTTCGCGAGAGACGTGTTCCTCGGAGCTGGCTGTTTGGTATGGTGCGCCCCATTTACAAGAACCGTGGACATCGTTCGGATCCCATTCGTTATCGTCCGATCATGCTCTGTACGGTGTGGTACAAACTGTTTGTTTATACGTTGATGGAGCGCGTCGCACCTGTGTTGGACCCTGTTCGTCATCCCACTCAGGCCGGTTTTCGGAGGGGCTGTGAAACGGTGACTTGGATTTTGCTGGCGTGGGGTCTCATTTTCTGGGCGAAGAAGACTGGGAACTTGTTGTTTTTGCTGTCGATGGATTTGGCGAAAGCTTACGACAGTGTGCATCACGATCGCTTGTGGTTGCACTTGCGACGTATGGGCCTGCATCCTTGGCTGATTGAACTTGTGAGGTACATGTATCAGAACTCCTCGGCGGTGGTTAGGGGGACTCGTGGCTGTTCGCGCTCGTTTGAGATGCGCCGTGGTGTGCGACAAGGCTGCCCTTTCAGTCCTCTGTTGTATACTTGTTACCATGATAACTTTCCTCTTCTCTTGGAGCGACTGGACTTGGAACGAGTTGTTTTTGACCTGGTGAAGATCGTCGCGATGATCTTTGCGGACGACACTCTGGTGCCTTTGCGTGATGAGGAAGGTGTGCAGGCGGTGGGCGACTTGACGCTTCGGTTTGAGCAAGACTGGCATATCAAGACGAACCATGAGAAGACGGAGGTGCTTGCGGTGAACCCGGGGTCGCGTACTTCGGTTTCGTTTGGTGGACACGATGTGCCGTTGCAGCGCACGCTCAAGTATTTGGGTGTGGTGTTTTACGATGGGCCTGGGGACGTCAACGTGTTTCGGGAGCATATTTCAAAGGTGTTGTGTGCGGGCAACGTGGCTGTTGGGCGTTTGCGTGCGAGGGCGTTTGAGATCGGTTTGAGGGATCCACGGACTCTGGTGGCTCTCTTCAAGATGTACGTTTTGGGGAAGGTGCAGTATGCTGCGCCGGTTTGGGTGTTCTTTCTGACTCAGCAGCACAAGCGGGAGCTGAACGATCTGTTGGTGCGTTACCTAAAATCGGTGCTACGTCTTCCGACGAGGGCGCTGAAGAATTTCGTGTATTTGGGAAATCGAATGTTAATGAGATTTTCCAAGGATCATCAGTTTGTCCCCGCAGGGTACTAGCCCGCAGGCGAAATGTCCCTGCGTCGCCGGTCACGCTCCGCGCTCGCATGTCTGATTTTCGAGGCGCCATGTCGGGCGACGTCGCTCGCATGGCGGACCGGAGCGAAGCTGAATCGAAATTGAATGGGCGAGGGAGTTGCGCGAAGCGCAGCGAACTGGGGGACGACGAGGAAAGGGGGGCGCTGCGCGAAGCGCGGCGCGGCACCAGCGAAACCGAAAGGGCGAGGGAGCTGCGCGCTGCGCAGCTCGCTCTTTTTTAAAGGTGATGGGCGAGGTCGCTGGGGGCAGCGCAGCGACCTGTGAAATTTAAAAAAAGTGATGGGGAGGGAGGTGCGCGCTGCGCAGCGACCCCTTTAAAAGTGTGAGGGGCCAGGGAGCTACGCGCTGCGCAGCTCGCTCCTTTAAAAACGTGATGGACGAGGTCGCTGGGGGCAAAGTGTGATGGGCGAGGTCGCTGGGGGCGAAGTGTGGTGGGTGAGTGGTCGCTGCGCAGCTCGCTCCTTTTAAAAGGTGATGGGCGAGGTCGCTGGGGGGCAGCGCAGCGACCTGTTAAATTAAAATAAAAAAAGTGATGGGCGAGGTCGCTGGGCGCAGCGCAGCGACCTGTTAAATTAAATAAAGTGATGGGTGAGGTCGCTGGGCGCAGCGCAACGACCTGTTAGATTAAAAAAAGATATGGGCGAGGTCGCTGGGCGCAGCGCAGCGACCTGTTGGAATAAAAAAAGGGATCTTAAAGGGATGGGTTAGGTCGCTCGGCGCAGATCTGGTTCGCTGAGAGTTAGAAAAAAAAAAAACCAACGAACGAGCGCCTTGGGAAAGGGCGCTGCGCGACTGGCGCGACTTGGAAAAAACGAGGGCGCTGCGCGCGACGCCCTCGCCCAGATTTGGTTTCGAAAAAAAAAAAAAAAAAACCCAGGTTTTTTTCCAAGTCGCGCCAGTCCGACTTCCGCGACTCGGGAAAAAACGAGGGTGCTGCGCGCAGCGCCCTAGCCCAGATCTGATTCGCTCGGAGTTTAAAAAAAAAAAAAAACCCAAGTTTTTTCTCAAGTCGCGCCAGTCCGACTTCTGGTTCGCTGGGAGTTCGAAAAAAAAAAAAAAAACGAAAAACTGTTACGTTCGATTTCCCTCTCTCTGTCAAAGCAATGAGACAGACCGGTTAATTGGAGTGTGGTGTTTTGCCGGTCACGTTTTATTTGTACCGGAACGCGTTGAAGTTTTGGAATCGCCTGATGCAATTGCCGGCGACGCATCCCACGCGGGCGATGCTGTTCTGGTTGCGTGGTCAGCCGGATTCTCGGCGTTCTTGGTGGGTTCAGTTTCGTGATATGGTGAGACGCTTTGTTCCACAGTTCGATGGGTTTGTGGAGGTGGACGTGGCGACCTGGGCGCGTGCCTATAAGGCAGATATTGTGGGTCAATTGCGTTCCCGACATCCGCGTATCGTGGCGTATTATAATCGGTTCAAACCGACGTTTTGTTACACGAACGCGTTGTCTTCTTTTACGGATTTGGGTTTGCGTACGACTTGGGTGCGTTTTCGGGCTCGTCTTCACGGTTTGGAGATCGATGCTGTGGACTTGAGTGATAGAGACGTGCCTTTGAACGAGAGGTATTGTCCGTTTTGTTTGGCCGCTGGGGTTTCGACGCCTGAAAACGAGGTGCATTTTCTTTTTGCTTGTCCGCTTTATGTGCGGTTGCGTGTGAACTCGGTCGTGGAAGAGAGTCGTGGCTCTCTGTTTCGTTTGTTTAATTGTCCGGGGCAGGTTCGTGTGGCTGTTTATATTCGCCGGGCGCTCGCCTTGCGTAGGGAGTGGTTGGACGCTCGTTCGTAGTGGGCTTGTAGCGACTGGTGGTGTTTGTTTTTCGTTGTTCTGGATGTTTCGTTTGATGGGGAAGTTGGTGTTCTTCGTTGTTTGCTTTGTTTGTTGGGCGCTCGCTCCGGGTTTCTGAGTTGGAAGCGACCGATTCTTGTGTTTGGTTTTATGTTTTGACGTTTGGGCTCTTTCTTGAGTTTCGATTGGGGATTTCTGGTTTCAGAGACGTTGGAACTTTTTTGTTTTAGGAGATTTTGTTCATTTAGGAGTTGATTACATTCAGAGGCTTTTGCCTTGCTTCGAACGTTGGGACACGATTCACTCATGTATGTCGTTGCAACAGGGCGGTTTGCCCTACGCAACTTGTAATCCTTGTATCCTTGTATCCAACTTCCCCATCAAACGAAACATCCAGAACAACGAAAAACAAACACCACCAGTCGCTACAAGCCCACTACGAACGAGCGTCCAACCACTCCCTACGCAAGGCGAGCGCCCGGCGAATATAAACAGCCACACGAACCTGCCCCGGACAATTAAACAAACGAAACAGAGAGCCACGACTCTCTTCCACAACCGAGTTCACACGCAACCGCACATAAAGCGGACAAGCAAAAAGAAAATGCACCTCGTTTTCAGGCGTCGAAACCCCAGCGGCCAAACAAAACGGACAATACCTCTCGTTCAAAGGCACGTCTCTATCACTCAAGTCCACAGCATCGATCTCCAAACCGTGAAGACGAGCCCGAAAACGCACCCAAGTCGTACGCAAACCCAAATCCGTAAAAGAAGACAACGCGTTCGTGTAACAAAACGTCGGTTTGAACCGATTATAATACGCCACGATACGCGGATGTCGGGAACGCAATTGACCCACAATATCTGCCTTATAGGCACGCGCCCAGGTCGCCACGTCCACCTCCACAAACCCATCGAACTGTGGAACAAAGCGTCTCACCATATCACGAAACTGGACCCACCAAGAACGCCGAGAATCCGGCTGACCACGCAACCAGAACAGCATCGCCCGCGTGGGATGCGTCGCCGGCAATTGCATCAGGCGATTCCAAAACTTCAACGCGTTCCGGTACAAATAAAACGTGACCGGCAAAACACCACACTCCAAATACACGAAATTCTTCAGCGCCCTCGTCGGAAGACGTAGCACCGATTTTAGGTAACGCACCAACAGATCGTTCAGCTCCCGCTTGTGCTGCTGAGTCAGAAAGAACACCCAAACCGGCGCAGCATACTGCACCTTCCCCAAAACGTACATCTTGAAGAGAGCCACCAGAGTCCGTGGATCCCTCAAACCGATCTCAAACGCCCTCGCACGCAAACGCCCAACAGCCACGTTGCCCGCACACAACACCTTTGAAATATGCTCCCGAAACACGTTGACGTCCCCAGGCCCATCGTAAAACACCACACCCAAATACTTGAGCGTGCGCTGCAACGGCACATCGTGTCCACCAAACGAAACCGAAGTACGCGACCCCGGGTTCACCGCAAGCACCTCCGTCTTCTCATGGTTCGTCTTGATATGCCAGTCTTGCTCAAACCGAAGCGTCAAGTCGCCCACCGCCTGCACACCTTCCTCATCACGCAAAGGCACCAGAGTGTCGTCCGCAAAGATCATCGCGACGATCTTCACCAGGTCAAAAACAACTCGTTCCAAGTCCAGTCGCTCCAAGAGAAGAGGAAAGTTATCATGGTAACAAGTATACAACAGAGGACTGAAAGGGCAGCCTTGTCGCACACCACGGCGCATCTCAAACGAGCGCGAACAGCCACGAGTCCCCCTAACCACCGCCGAGGAGTTCTGATACATGTACCTCACAAGTTCAATCAGCCAAGGATGCAGGCCCATACGTCGCAAGTGCAACCACAAGCGATCGTGATGCACACTGTCGTAAGCTTTCGCCAAATCCATCGACAGCAAAAACAACAAGTTCCCAGTCTTCTTCGCCCAGAAAATGAGACCCCACGCCAGCAAAATCCAAGTCTCCGTTTCACAGCCCCTCCGAAAACCGGCCTGAGTGGGATGACGAACAGGGTCCAACACAGGTGCGACGCGCTCCATCAACGTATAAACAAACAGTTTGTACCACACCGTACAGAGCATGATCGGACGATAACGAATGGGATCCGAACGATGTCCACGGTTCTTGTAAATGGGGCGCACCATACCAAACAGCCAGCTCCGAGGAACACGTCTCTCGCGAAGGCATCGACTTGTCAAGAGGACAAGTCGTGAGTTATTCACGAAGATACCAGACTGAGGGTCAGTCGTTATTTTACTGTGCCAACCATGAGTTTGCCCTCTGGAAACAACTTGGCACGCTCACTCTGGGCAAACGGTGAGCAAGCAACCAATGACTCATCTTTGATGAGGGTTGCTTAAACAGCTTGTTGGATAGCTGTTGGGGAAACAGATGGTGATGCGCAACCAAAGTGTTCTTTGGCATCATCTGTGGAAGTGGAGAATGTGATGGATGGATATCCGGAGAATGCTGCACCAGACAGTCCTCCGAGTGTTGTGGAGGGGTAAAACAGAAACAGAAACAGAATTACAAGTTGCGTAGGGCAAACCGCCCTGTTGCAACGACATACATGAGTGAAGCGAGGGGTAAAAAGGCCTATTGGTCACCCCACACAACAGAAGCAAGTAAGCCGGATCCCCGAGCACTCCGAATTTACTTGGCTTCGAGTCGTGATGGAGGAGCATCCGACTCAGGGGACAGTACGGCTTACATTGGCATTGTTATGCAATTACAGAAACAGAAACAGAATTACAAGTTATGCAATTAAGCGTCTGTCTATACCCACACACAAATGGGTACGTACCGGTATGAACTTGTGTGTCAACAAGGGACTCAACGGTGTATGTTCTGGCCACCAGAAGGTAAGCAAGGAAACAAGGAAGGTAGCACATCCCGTCTGAGGTGTAATGGGCATACTATGGATCCGATCACCGATCTGATCGGTCGCCGATCAGGTCTGGCAGGGCCGATCATCGATCACGATCGGCCGATCACCGATCTGATCGGTCGCCCTACTTGATCGGCAGGTTTTGATCGGCCTGATCGTGATCGGCTGATCAAAAACTGCCGATCAGGTGCCGACAGGGTGCGGCGCTTGATCGAGATCGTGATCGTGATCGGCGCGATCGACTATAATCGGCTTGCGCCGATCATGATCGGCGCAACACCGATCATGATCGGTGGGTCGTCTGCGTCAAGAATCGATCATTGATCGCGTGATCGTGAAGCTTGTGGGTGACGCAATAGTGGTCGGCTGTGTTGGTTGGATTCGTGATAACTTGCTGGCTAACGCAAGTATACTTGTGGGGTTTGTTGCTTTAGACAACTCTCTAGCTAGCGCGGTTGTGAACGCTACTAGAGCACTTGGGTTGGGAAGTGATTGCGTCAGGCAAACACTTAACACACACACACACACACAAACACACACACAAGCGGGAACACACCAATCCCACGAATCCCGAGTTCTTACAAAGTAACTATGAGTGTTAAAACAACGAGTGGGCCTCTTAAGTACCCCTAAGTGTAGTACGCTGACGCATGCCCCAAACTCTGGGTCTAATCTGTCTTACTCGTGAACCCACATGCGTCAGCCACCCTCGGCTCTATCCCAAACTACCTCGTATAGCGCTAAAAGACTAACATACGCCCCCCCCGCAAAAAGTGGGCGCCCACGCACACCAAAACACAAAGAAAAACAAAAACACAAACACAAAACTCACCCACTCCCATACCCACACCCAACTGTCTTGGACCTGTCTCTTGCTCTGCTCGGACGTCTCTGACAGCTGCTGCACGCACACACTTGGTCGACGATAACTCCTTTTCCCTCCTCCTTAACGCTGCTCCTGCGCTTGCGCTTGCTGCACTGCACGATACCGGACACAGGGATCAAATGCGGCAGCCACCCTCTTGGATTTTAGGAATGGCAGATCCCTTGTGATGCCGGACACCTTGAGCTGCCGCTTCACACACATGTTGCAGTGTGGCAACTTCTCGTGCTCAGCCGGGAACGGAGGGATTTCTTTGAACGTCGAGCGTGTCAGCTTCAACATATGGGCAGGTAGAGAGAATGGGGAGACGGTGGCGATGGACTTGTTGTCCACTTCTGCGACTTTTTGAACCGCCGTGACGATGCGCCCCAGCATCGAGTATGCCAACCAGTGAGCATCACACACAAGGTGATACCCGCAAGGAAGGACGGAATACTGCTTCTGCGTCAGCCGCTAAGCACTTGCCTGCATTGGGCTTCTCCCGCACCAAATGCACATGGGCAACTCGTGAAAGTGCCGGTTGCCGCGGTAATTTTGCAAGGCTCGGTCCCTGGGGTTAGTATATTGGACCTTCGGCCACTTCTCTGACGCAGTGATGGGGTTACAAGCCTCCTCGATATCCTCACGCGACAGGTTCACTTCGCTGGGTGCAGCATCCACTTTCTCCTGAGCAGCCGCCTTTAATCTTCTGAGCTTAACCTTTTCTCGGAAAGCCCGAAGTGCTGCTTCTGTTGGAGCTAACTCCAACGGTGGATGTACCGCACGCTGAACCTCTGTCACCTGGCTTGGCCCTTCATCATTCCTTATTTCCCCGTCCTCCAGTTCAGAACTAGGACCTTCGAGCCTAGGAGGTGGACTGCCGAAGTCAATTTCTTCGTTAAAATCCAAGTCCAAAAGCTCCTCCTCTCTCATGTCGAATAAGTCCTCCCCCGGTGCTATTGCGGTAGCCTCATCCCCGGGAGTCTGAACTGTTGGTGCTGGTTGTGAGGGTGCTGGAGTCTTTAATGCGGCAGCCTTTAACTTGAGTAACAAGTTGGCTCTTGCTGCATCTCCAGTCAATCGATCCCTCGGTGGCTCACCACCTTCATCGTCACCGTCCTCTCGCCTTCTCTTTCCGTGTGGATCTGCATCCCTACACGGCGAGCTTGGACGTTTGTTTTTCCCTTTCCCCTTGCCCTTGCTTGAGCCTCCCTCATCATCGTCCTTGGACGGTTCCAGATCAAGTGTTGCGTTTGACAACAGAACTTGGACTTGGCGATCCAGTTCTTCGCGTACCCTTGGTGCTGGTACCGACGGGTTCAAACGCAGCATCTTGTCCGTTGTTTCGCTCTGCACTTGAAGTTTTTCAGAGCCGTCTCTGAGGGACTCTCCCAGCAAGTCGATCTGCAGCTCTTGTTCTGCCAACTCCTTCTTAAGGTTGTCGGCTGCTGCACCCCACGCGGTTGCTACAGCTCGCTGCAGCGTTTCCTCTACCGCGGTAAAACGACTCACTATTCCCCCGAGAGCTTGTTTACGGAGGTCATTCTCACGATGGTTAGCCATCATGTGAGATTGGAACCTTTGCTTCTTCAGCTTCATGGCTTCCAATTTTTCCTCCAAGACCGTAGCCTTGTCCTCCGCTTCTTTCTTTTCCGCCTCCGCCTTTTCCTTGGCTTTCTCCGCTGCCTCCTTCGCAGCCTCAGCTGCTTTCGTCCGGTCACTCAACTCTGAGAGCTGCCGGGTTAAGGCCTCATTGTTCTGCAGCACGTCCTCTGCGGTCGACGTAAAGTGCTGCAGCTCCTCTTCCTTCTTAGCTACCTCCGCTTCCAATCTTGCAATAATTGCGGCGGGTGTATCGGCAGCCATTATGTTCGACGAAAAGAAAGATAAAACAACGGTTTGTGCGTCTTTAGACTCTTTTTCACTCAGGAGCTCGCTCCGTTCACACAAACACTAGGGCAAAATGGTTCGAGGGCTGCGCTTATAAGGCTGGGTGACTCGTACACTTTCCTCGTTGGGTTATTGGGGTGAGACACCAACGTTTCGCTCTGTTGGAGTCTCGTCAAGACCACCTCAACACGTCACTTGATAGGGGTTTTCTCGGAACAACCACACTATCTCGAATGTGACATCGTTTGCCCGGTTTCTAAAGTACTACTTTATGACGGAAAATCGTTGGGGCAGTCCCACCCAAGAACACGGACACACATGAACACTAAATAATAAAATACAGCATCTTCAAATAAAAACCAGAATTGTCCCAATAAACACAGCCATTGTTTTGATAGAATCATTTTGCCTTCGCAAAGAAGAATATCCCAGTTTGGCTTTTCGGAGCCAGAGAGCGACAAAAACCCATAAAATCCATAAAAACCCATTTATCCAAACTTCCTAATGTAATTCAAAAAACCGATAGACCGGGCGGGTGGGTGGGAGAGCAGAAAAGTGAATAGCAAAACAAATGGCCCGCTTATATCCTTGCTGTGCAGCACTACAGTCGTACAGCGGTGCTGTGCTGTGCATTGTAATGCTGCAATCAGAACCGCACAAACTAAATGTCTGACTGCCACCCTGGCAGCACCAGAACCACCGAATACGCACATCAAATCCTGACCACTCAAACGAGTACAGCTAAGCCAAGTACCTCCACAATCACGAAACTACCCGCCCTGTGCCCAACTGCCGCATAAACTTTTCAACTGACGTTGAAGACATTTATGACGGAAAATCGTTGGGGCAGTCCCACCCAAGAACACGGACACACATGAACACTAAATAATAAAATACAGCATCTTAAAATAAAAACCAGAATTGTCCCAATAAACACAGCCATTGTTTTGATAGAATCATTTTGCCCCATAACCATCGATGCGCGTGATGGGGGCAGGGAGTCCTCGCTCACCAGCACAGCGGAAGATGCCTTCGATCCCGCGAACAAGCGGGGGCCCAAGGGGTCTGCAGGCGCCGTCAAGTCCACGTTCGGTTAAGCCACCTGGAAGAACCCGCTCCAATGAACCCGAACGTGGACCCTCTACCTGGGATGTCCGTATTGACTGCTGCTGTAGCCCCTCCCTCAGAGCTGGTAGCTCATCCAATCGCCAGAGGCATAATTCTAGAAAACGAAAACGAGGTGCATTTTCTTTTTGCTTGTCCGCTTTATGTGCGGTTGCGTGTGAACTCGGTCGTGGAAGAGAGTCGTGGCTCTCTGTTTCGTTTGTTTAATTGTCCGGGGCAGGTTCGTGTGGCTGTTTATATTCGCCGGGCGCTCGCCTTGCGTAGGGAGTGGTTGGACGCTCGTTCGTAGTGGGCTTGTCGCGACTGGTGGTGTTTGTTTTTCGTTGTTCTGGATGTTTCGT
Organism: Bryopsis sp. KO-2023; assembly: GCA_030272585.1. Lineage (NCBI taxonomy): Eukaryota > Viridiplantae > Chlorophyta > Ulvophyceae > Bryopsidales > Bryopsidaceae > Bryopsis > Bryopsis sp. KO-2023. Next base: position 2,157,653 of record BSYQ01000005.1, read on the forward strand.
TTGATGGGGAAGTTGGTGTTCTTTGTTGTTTGCTTTGTTTGTTGGGCGCTCGCTCTGGGTTTCTGAGTTGGAAGCGACCGATTCTTGTGTTTGGTTTTATGTTTTGACGTTTGGGCTCTTTCTTGAGTTTCGATTGGGGATTTCTGGTTTCAGCGACGTTGGAACTTTTTTGTTTTAGGAGATTTTGTTCATTTAGGAGTTGATTACATTCAGAGGCTTTTGCCTTGCTTCGAACGTTGGGACACAATTCACTCATGTATGTCGTTGCAACAGGGCGGTTTGCCCTACGCAACTTGTAATTCTGTTTCTGTTTAATTCTAGAAAACGTGGGCCACGAGAGCCTCATTGCTTTCCCGCACATGGCCTCCTTGTTTGATTGTTTCCTCCTATTACCAAGAATGCCTCGCCGGGCAAATGCCATCGATAGCAGAAACATTAAAATGCACAACAACACGTCGTGCCACACCTCGATAGTGGTATCATCGGTCAGAGCTGCCAAATACCTCCAGTATGGCTGCCGGGAACGCGTGGAGTCCATCCTCCGTTGCAGTTGCATGTTCACCCGGTCAGCAGCCCATTGACCATCGACGTGATTATCAGCAAGTTGTACCCAAAAGAGCCACATCAGGCTCGATATCGAATAAAATGTGGAGGTGGCGCTGCTGGACTTCAGAGTGCCACTGGACTTGAAGGTATCAGCAGAAACCGGCACCACCCCTCCTGTTCCTGAGCGTCGGAATGCTCCAAAGTCTTCCCCACGATACGGAACCAAAAATTTTGCCTCTTTCTTCTCGTTAAGAGGACTTTGCCACACTGTTGGAACGGGATCCCCAGTTGTTTCCTCGTGCCCAAACGTGCAAAACTGTTCCATTGTTTCCAACCACTGCGAAAGCAAAATCACCTGTCGCTCCAGATCGATGTCGATGATTTTGTCGCACCAATAAACCAAAAAACCAACAGGTTACCATCCTGGCAAACCCGTCTTGAAAACGCTCCAGCGCCAATAGCTCGCGCCTGGAGGTGTTTGCCCTCCGAATCTCCCGGGCAGGATCGTCGCCGCATTGGGATTCAGAACTGTGATCAGAGTTGCCTCAGCCAGCAGGTCTTGGTGCCACCATCGGTCCAACCAACGTGGCACCAACAGCAGGCATGGGAGGGAGTGCTCCAGAAGGTGCTTCACTACTTCTGGAACGTTCTCGATGGGAGGGAACACCCAGTTCCTCTCCGCCCTCCACAGGTCCAAGCTCTGATTCATGCAATTCGTCCCCTCCGTCCCTGGCTCGCGATCCAGACTGTTGAATCTCCCAAGCTGTCGTGTACCCAACGAGGCAAAGCGGTCGATCGTCAGGTGAAACCGCTCTTGCAGCTTCTCGAAGATCTTCGGGTTCAACCTGTACTCTTGCTTCTCCGAAAGCCGCGACAGCGCATCGGGGTACACGTTCTGAGCGCTGGGAATCCACTCCACTTGGAAATCAATGTTCATGGCTTCCAATAGCCAATAGAGCCGCTTGTACTCCTGGAACAACGGACTCGAACGCGAACATTGACTCCGTAATATGGCAGCAATCACCTGACTGTCGGTGATGCACTTCAAACGCCGATCCCTGATCTTGTCTTTGAAGGCCTTGACTGCCAAACCCACTGCTTGCAACTCTCGTAGGTTTATATGCTCTTCCCCCGTCCAGAATCCTGCCGCCAAAGCCATCGGTGGGGCGTCCTCCGAAGCCTTCTCATGGATCTTCAGAGACGCTCCCCATCCCGTCAAGCTGGCATCCACCGCGAGGTCTCCCGAATGAGGTGGCCGCCATATGCACATCGTGGTCTTCTCGGGAGACAGCTGCTCCCAATACCGCAGTGCTGCGATGGCAGGCCGTGAAACCTGCACTCTGGTGCTCCAGTTCTTCTTGCCTTTGAGACAATCGTACAGGTGGCGCAGCCAGAACCTCGTTCCTTTGATTGCGGGGGCGCATGACTGGGCGAAACCCAGAAAAGAAGCCAATTTCCTGGCCGGTATGCGACGGCCACTCCTGAGGATCTGCAGTCGCAGGGTAAGAGCATGTTTTCGAAGGCGCTCCAGCCTGTGTGGTGGGAGCACAAACAACGCTGCCTTGCTGTCAACGAGGAACCCCAAATGTTGCAGCTTCTGGCGGGGATCCCACAGAAACAGAAACAGAAACAGAAACAGAATTACAAGTTGCGTAGGGCAAACCGCCCTGTTGCAACGACATACATGAGTGAATTGTGTCCCAACGTTCGAAGCAAGGCAAAAGCCTCTGAATGTAATCAACTCCTAAATGAACAAAATCTCCTAAAACAAAAAAGTTCCAACGTCGCTGAAACCAGAAATCCCCAATCGAAACTCAAGAAAGAGCCCAAACGTCAAAACATAAAACCAAACACAAGAATCGGTCGCTTCCAACTCAGAAACCCAGAGCGAGCGCCCAACAAACAAAGCAAACAACAAAGAACACCAACTTCCCCATCAAACGAAACATCCAGAACAACGAAAAACAAACACCACCAGTCGCGACAAGCCCACTACGAACGAGCGTCCAACCACTCCCTACGCAAGGCGAGCGCCCGGCGAATATAAACAGCCACACGAACCTGCCCCGGACAATTAAACAAACGAAACAGAGAGCCACGACTCTCTTCCACGATGGGCGCTCTGCCGATCCTTTATTACTTCAACAAGAACGCGGTGCGATTCTGGAATCGCATGGTGACTTTGCCTGTGGACCATCCGGCTCGTCAGTTGATCGTTTGGCTTCGATCGGAGGCCACGGTTTCTCAGCGCTCTTGGTGGGTACTGTTCAAGGACATGGTGCGTCGATTCGCTCCTGGCTTCGATGGTTCTGCAGAGGTGGATCTTGCGTCGTGGACTGCGGCGTATAAGGCGGACATCGTGGCTCGTCTTCGTTCGGGACATCCTCGAATCGTGGCGTTTTACAACGTGTTCAAGCCGGTGTTTGGATACTCGCGGGCGCTGTCGTCTTTCGAAGACATCGGGCTGCGGACGGTGTGGGTGCGTTTTCGTGCGCGTTTGCACGGTTTGGAGATCGATGTGGCGGATCTGCAACGGAGGGACGTGCCTTTGCACGAGCGTTTCTGTCCTTATTGTTTGTCGCAAGGCGACAGGACGGCTGAGAACGAGCGGCATTTTCTTTTCTTTTGTCCGTTGTATTCTGGTTTGCGTGCGGGATCGGTTGTGGCTGAATCGAGGTGTTCGTTGCGTCGTTTATTCAATTTGCCGGGTCAGTATCGGGTGGCCGTTTACCTTCGTCGGGCGTTGGATTTTCGCTCTCAGTGGCTTAACGCTCAGCCGTGACGTGGTTTTTATTCGTTTGTTTTGTGTTTGTTTGTTTGATTTCGTTTGTTGGTCGTTTGTGGTGGGCGTTTGACAGTAGTTTTCGCTCTCCTTTTGGTTGTTGCTTGGTGTTCCAGGTTTCTTTTTCTTGGGAACGTTTTTGGCAATACTTTCTGATACATTAATAACCTAGTGATGGGTCTCTCGTTGATTGTATTGGGGTTTTATTGGAGACTTCATCTTCTGTGGACTTTTGGACATGGCTGAGACATTGTATGTGGTTGCAACAGGGCGGATTTGCCCTTCGCAACATGTAATTTCTGTTTCTGTTTCTGTTTCTGTTTCTGTTTCTTCCACGACCGAGTTCACACGCAACCGCACATAAAGCGGACAAGCAAAAAGAAAATGCACCTCGTTTTCAGGCGTCGAAACCCCAGCGGCCAAACAAAACGGACAATACCTCTCGTTCAAAGGCACGTCTCTATCACTCAAGTCCACAGCATCGATCTCCAAACCGTGAAGACGAGCCCGAAAACGCACCCAAGTCGTACGCAAACCCAAATCCGTAAAAGAAGACAGCGCCTTCGTGTAACAAAACGTCGGTTTGAACCGATTGTAATACGCCACGATACGCGGATGTCGAGAACGCAACTGACCCACAATACCACACACACACACACACACACACACACACACACTTGGAGTCCTTCCACGATATCCCCATCTGATCGAATATTCCTCTGATGATTCGACCAAAAATTCTCAACTCTGCAGCCGAGGAATGCATGCAGAGAAAATGTGATGGGGAAGTTGGTGTTCTTCGTTGTTTGCTTTGTTTGTTGGGCGCTCGCTCCGGGTTTCTGAGTTGGAAGCGACCGATTCTTGTGTTTGGTTTTATGTTTTGACGTTTGGGCTCTTTCTTGAGTTTCGATTGGGGATTTCTGGTTTCAGAGACGTTGGAACTTTTTTGTTTTAGGAGATTTTGTTCATTTAGGAGTTGATTACATTCAGAGGCTTTTGCCTTGCTTCGAACGTTGGGACACGATTCACTCATGTATGTCGTTGCAACAGGGCGGTTTGCCCTACGCAACTTGTAATCCTTGTATCCTTGTATCCTTGCAGAGAAAATCATCCAAGTACCACGTCAATCTCACTCTCTTCTCGTTTCTATAACGCTTCCAGTACTCGTACAAAAAATCATCCGTTCCCTCTTTTTTCATTTCTTTTATCATCCCTGGGTTTCTCAAAAACCTGACCAAATTCTTAATCAAATCACAATAAATTTTAGGCGAACCCCTGAATCCAAACGGCAACACCTCGCATTGGAAACGTTCACCATCCACTTCGAATTGAAAGAATTTCTTATGATCTGGATGAATCCCGACGTGAAAAAAGGCGTCCTTCAAATCGAACTTAATCAAAAAATCGTTCTGGCGCAGCATATGAGGCAACGAGCGCAAATCCTCGTAATGCACAGGGTAGGGCAACACCTGTGCATTTAAAGGCCTCAAGTCTATTATCAGACGCTGCCCAGTTCTATTCCCAAATTCATCCTTTTTGGGTACCAAAAATGATCGGCTGACATGAGCCGATTTATCAGGATTATCCACGATGCTGATCGCACCCTTCTCTAGATAATCCTTTCTGATTTCCCTCCATTCTTTTCTTTGAGTTTCAGACTTAAGAAAAGAACCACCGAACTGCTGGGTTCGTGGTGTACCGTCAAATCGCACTTTGACACCCCCTGATATGATTCGCAGTACCTCTTGCGATGTACCAATTCTCCGCCACTGACCCCCATTCCGTCGTACTTTCAACGCCGTCCACTGTGCCGACAGGTCCTCCAGTCCCTGTGTCGTCGAGTCCAGGTCATCTCCCATGGACCCTGTCGTCCTGTTTTCGTTCCTCTTTTCCTTGGTGAGCGCCCTCGTCTGCTTTTGATCCTGTATTGCCGTTTCTTCACAGCACGCGGATCAGGCAGTACAAACCCTAGCTTTTGGCCCCATCACTTGGCGCACCAGAGCAGGGTTATGGCGCAGCACAGCGCTGGGAGCGAACAGCAGGCACCGTGGACGTGGTTTTAGGCGGGACAGCAGCTGTGAATTGTCGATATGACCGTTCAAAAACGACCCCTTCCCGAATTCGCCGATGTAGTGCCCCAGGCTGCGACCAGGTGAGTGTTGTGCGTGTTGACGATCCTCTTCCAGAGAGTGTCGCTCCACACACTGAGATCTCCTTACAAGGAGCCAGCAAAAGGTTGCTGGGCTGCTCGAAGAGCAGAAAAGTGAATAGCAAAACAAATGGCCCGCTTATATCCTTGCTGTGCAGCACTACAGTCGTACAGCGGTGCTGTGCTGTGCATTGTAATGCTGCAATCAGAACCGCACAAACTAAATGTCTGACTGCCACCCTGGCAGCACCAGAACCACCGAATACGCACATCAAATCCTGACCACTCAAACGAGTACAGCTAAGCCAAGTACCTCCACAATCACGAAACTACCCGCCCTGTGCCCAACTGCCGCATAAACTTTTCAACTGACGTTGAAGACATTTATGACGGAAAATCGTTGGGGCAGTCCCACCCAAGAACACAGACACACATGAACACTAGATAATAAAATACAACATCTTAAAATACAAACCAGAATTGTCCCAATAAACACAGCCATTGTTTTGATAGAATCATTTTGCCCCATAACCATCGATGAGCGTGATGGGGGCAGGGAGTCCTTGCTCACCAGCACAGCGGAAGATGCCTTCGATCCCGCGAACAAGCGGGGGCCCAAGGGGTCTGCAGGCGCCGTCAAGTCCACGTTCGGTTAAGCCACCTGGAAGAACCCGCTCCAATGAACCCGAACGTGGACCCTCTACCTGGGATGTCCGTATTGACTGCTGCTGTAGCCCCTCCCTCAGAGCTGGTAGCTCATCCAATCGCCAGAGGCATAATTCTAGAAAACGTGGGCCACGAGAGCCTCATTGCTTTCCCGCACATGGCCTCCTTGTTTGATTGTTTCCTCCTATTACCAAGAATGCCTCGCCGGGCAAATGCCATCGATAGCAGAAACATTAAAATGCACAACAACACGTCGTGCCACACCTCGATAGTGGTATCATCGGTCAGAGCTGCCAAATACCTCCAGTATGGCTGCCGGGAACGCGTGGAGTCCATCCTCCGTTGCAGTTGCATGTTCACCCGGTCAGCAGCCCATTGACCATCGACGTGATTATCAGCAAGTTGTACCCAAAAAGAGCCACATCAGGCTCGATCTCGAATAAAATGTGGAGGTAATCCTTGTAATCCTTGTAATCCTTGTAATCCTTGTAATCCTTGTAATCCTTGTAATCCTTGTAATCCTTGTAATCCTTGTAATCCTTGTAATCCTTGTAATCCTTGTAATCCTTGTAATCCTTGTAATCCTTGTATCCTTGTATCCTTGAAATGTGGAGGTGGCGCTGCTGGACTTCAGAGTGCCACTGGACTTGAAGGTATCAGCAGAAACCAGCACCGCCCCTCCTGTTCCTGAGCGTCGGAATGCTCCAAAGTCTTCCCCACGATACGGAACCAAAAATTTTGCCTCTTTCTTCTCGTTAAGAGGACTTTGCCACACTGTTGGAACGGGATCCCCAGTTGTTTCCTCGTGCCCAAACGTGCAAAACTGTTCCATTGTTTCCAACCACTGCGAAAGCAAAATCACCTGTCGCTCCAGATCGATGTCGATGATTTTGTCGCACCAATAAACCAAAAAACCAACAGGTTACCATCCTGGCAAACCCGTCTTGAAAACGCTCCAGCGCCAATAGCTCGCGCCTGGAGGTGTTTGCCCTCCGAATCTCCCGGGCAGGATCGTCGCCGCATTGGGATTCAGAACTGTGATCAGAGTTGCCTCAGCCATCAGGTCTTGATGCCACCATCGGTCCAACCAACGTGGCACCAACAGCAGGCATGGGAGGGAGTGCTCCAGAAGGTGCTTCACTACTTCTGGAACGTTCTCGATGGGAGGGAACACCCAGTTCCTCTCCGCCCTCCACAGGTCCAAGCTCTGATTCATGCAATTCGTCCCCTCCGTCCCTGGCTCGCGATCCAGACTGTTGAATCTCCCAAGCTGGCGTGTACCCAACGAGGCAAAGCGGTCGATCGTCAGATGAAACCGCTCCTGCAGCTTCTCGAAGATCTTCGGGTTCAACCTGTACTCTTGCTTTTCCGAAAGCCGCGACAGCGCATCGGGGTACACGTTCTGAGCGCTGGGAATCCACTCCACTTGGAAATCAATGTTCATGGCTTCCAATAGCCAATAGAGCCGCTTGTACTCCTGGAACAACGGACTCGAACGCGAACATTGACTCCGTAATATGGCAGCAATCACCTGACTGTCGGTGATGCACTTCAAACGCCGATCCCTGATCTTGTCTTTGAAGGCCTTGACTGCCAAACCCACTGCTTGCAACTCTCGTAGGTTTATATGCTCTTCCCCCGTCCAGAATCCTGCCGCCAAAGCCATCGGTGGGGCGTCCTCCGAAGCCTTCTCATGGATCTTCAGAGACGCTCCCCATCCCGTCAAGCTGGCATCCACCGCGAGGTCTCCCGAATGAGGTGGCCGCCATATGCACATCGTGGTCTTCTCGGGAGACAGCTGCTCCCAATACCGCAGTGCTGCGATGGCAGGCCGTGAAACCTGCACTCTGGTGCTCCAGTTCTTCTTGCCTTTGAGACAATCGTACAGGTGGCGCAGCCAGAACCTCGTTCCTTTGATTGCGGGGGCGCATGACTGGGCGAAACCCAGAAAAGAAGCCAATTTCCTGGCCGGTATGCGACGGCCACTCCTGAGGATCTGCAGTCGCAGGGTCAGAGCATGTTTTCGAAGGCGCTCCAGCCTGTGTGGTGGGAGCACAAACAACGCTGCCTTGCTGTCAACGAGGAACCCCAAATGTTGCAGCTTCTGGCGGGGATCCCACACACACTTGGAGTCCTTCCACGATATCCCCATCTGATCGAATATTCCTCTGATGATTCGACCAAAAATTCTCAACTCTACAGCCGAGGAATGCATGCAGAGAAAATCATCCAAGTACCACGTCAATCTCACTCTCTTCTCGTTTCTATAACGCTTCCAGTACTCGTATAAAAAATCATCTGTTCCCTCTTTTTTCATTTCTTTTATCATCCCTGGGTTTCTCAAAAACCTGACCAAATTCTTAATCAAATCACAATAAATTTTAGGCGAACCCCTGAATCCAAACGGCAACACCTCGCATTGGAAACGTTCACCATCCACTTCGAATTGAAAGAATTTCTTATGATCTGGATGAATCCCGACGTGAAAAAAGGCGTCCTTCAAATCGAACTTAATCAAAAAATCGTTCTGGCGCAGCATATGAGGCAACGAGCGCAAATCCTCGTAATGCACAGGATAGGGCAACACCTGTGCATTTAAAGGCCTCAGGTCTATTATCAGACGCTGCCCAGTTCTATTCCCAAATTCATTTTTTTTTGGTACCAAAAAAGATCGGCTGACATGAGCCGATTTATCAGGATTATCCACGATGCTAATAGCACCCTTCTCTAGATAATCCTTTCTGATTTCTCTCCATTCTTTTCTTTGAGTTTCTGACTTAAGAAAAGATCCACTGAACTGCTGCGTTCGTGGTACACCATCAAACCGCACTTTCACACCACCTGAGATAACTCGCAGTACCTCTTGCGACGTACCAATTCGTCGCCACTGACTCACATTGCGTCGTACTTTCAATGCAGTCCATTGCGCGGACAGGTCATCTAACCCTTGTGTCCTTGTTTCCACGTCCTCTCCCATGACCCCAGTCGTTCTGTTTGCGTTCCTTTTTCCCTTAGTGAGCGCCCTTTGTAGCTCCTGATCCTGTATTCCCGTTTCTTCACAGCACGCAGGTACAGCAGTACAAACCCTAGCTTGCTGGCCCCATCATTTGGCGCACCAGAGCAAGGGTTCGGCGCAGCTCAGCACTTGGAGCGAACAGCAGGTGCCTTGGACGTGGTTTTGGGCGAGACAGCGGCTGCGAATTGTCGTTTTGGCCGCTCACAAGCGACCCCTCCACGAATTCGTCGATGTAGTGCCCCAGGTCGCGACCAGGTAGGTGTTGTGCGCGTTGATGAGCCTCTTCCAGAGAGTGTCGCTCCGCACACTGAGATCTCCTTACAAGGAGCCAGCAAAAGGTTGCTGGGCTGCTCGAAGAGCAGAAAAGTGAATAGCAAAACAAATGGCCCGCTTATATCCTTGCTGTGCAGCACTACAGTCGTACAGCGGTGCTGTGCTGTGCATTGTAATGCTGCAATCAGAACCGCACAAACTAAATGTCTGACTGCCACCCTGGCAGCACCAGAACCACCGAATACGCACATCAAATCCTGACCACTCAAACGAGTACAGCTAAGCCAAGTACCTCCACAATCACGAAACTACCCGCCCTGTGCCCAACTGCCGCATAAACTTTTCAACTGACGTTGAAGACATGTTGTGTGCGGGCAACGTGGCTGTTGGGCGTTTGCGTGCGAGGGCGTTTGAGATCGGTTTGAGGGATCCACGGACTCTGGTGGCTCTCTTCAAGATGTACGTTTTGGGGAAGGTGCAGTATGCTGCGCCGGTTTGGGTGTTCTTTCTGACTCAGCAGCACAAGCGGGAGCTGAACGATCTGTTGGTGCGTTACTTAAAATCGGTGCTACGTCTTCCGACGAGGGCGCTGAAGAATTTCGTGTATTTGGAGTGTGGTGTTTTGCCGGTCACGTTCTATTTGTACCGGAACGCGTTGAAGTTTTGGAATCGCCTGATGCAATTGCCGGCGACGCATCCCACGCGGGCGATGCTGTTCTGGTTGCGTGGTCAGCCGGATTCTCGGCGTTCTTGGTGGGTCCAGTTTCGTGATATGGTGAGACGCTTTGTTCCACAGTTCGATGGGTTTGTGGAGGTGGACGTGGCGACCTGGGCGCGTGCCTATAAGGCAGATATTGTGGGTCAGTTGCGTTCTCGACATCCGCGTATCGTGGCGTATTACAATCGGTTCAAACCGACGTTTTGTTACACGAACGCGTTGTCTTCTTTTACGGATTTGGGTTTGCGTACGACTTGGGTGCGTTTTCGGGCTCGTCTTCACGGTTTGGAGATCGATGCTGTGGACTTGAGTGATAGAGACGTGCCTTTGAACGAGAGGTATTGTCCGTTTTGTTTGGCCGCTGGGGTTTCGACGCCTGAAAACGAGGTGCATTTTCTTTTTGCTTGTCCGCTTTATGTGCGGTTGCGTGTGAACTCGGTCGTGGAAGAGAGTCGTGGCTCTCTGTTTCGTTTGTTTAATTGTCCGGGGCAGGTTCGTGTGGCTGTTTATATTCGCCGGGCGCTCGCCTTGCGTAGGGAGTGGTTGGACGCTCGTTCGTAGTGGGCTTGTCGCGACTGGTGGTGTTTGTTTTTCGTTGTTCTGGATGTTTCGTTTGATGGGGAAGTTGGTGTTCTTTGTTGTTTGCTTTGTTTGTTGGGCGCTCGCTCTGGGTTTCTGAGTTGGAAGCGACCGATTCTTGTGTTTGGTTTTATGTTTTGACGTTTGGGCTCTTTCTTGAGTTTCGATTGGGGATTTCTGGTTTCAGAGACGTTGGAACTTTTTTGTTTTAGGAGATTTTGTTCATTTAGGAGTTGATTACATTCAGAGGCTTTTGCCTTGCTTCGAACGTTGGGACACGATTCACTCATGTATGTCGTTGCAACAGGGCGGTTTGCCCTACGCAACTTGTAATTCTGTTTCTGTTTCTGTTTCTATGATCTCAGAGCCACAACCAAGGAGAATCCGCGACCTGACCGGGGGACAGACCGGGGGAAAGACCGACGAAAAGTCAGCGCCCAAGAAAAGGAAGGAGAGAGAGGAAGAGGAGGCGCTCGCCGACATGTCCAAGAGGTTCAAGGACAGGCGTGGGGAAAAGCCACCGATCTGTTTGTGGTGCTATTCGCCGCCGGCTCTGGCGGATAGCTACGTGATCACCACATGCACGAACCACACGGTGTGCCGAACCCACTGGAACCTCATGATAATCCTCGTGCGCTTATACGGGGTGTGGCAGGAACAGCGAATCGACCCGCCACAGGTTCAGCTGAAGGACCTCCATTTGGACATGCGGGAGCCAGACTTCCAGCCACTCCTTCAGGCTCCACCCACGACCCAGACTCTAACCGAGTGCTATCAGTGCTTGAGAAGGGACATGGGCTTTCCAAAAGGCCTTGCCCTGAAGCGCTTGGGTCCGTTGGTGAAAAAGTGGGCGTTGGAGTATGAGAAGCAGGAAAAAGAAAGGACACCAGAACCACAAACAAAAGGAGAACACGACCCAAAACAGGACGAAGGAAAAAGTCCTTCCGTGTCCAGCAGGAGTCCATCCTCGGAGCCCTCGTCTTTGGGACCTCTTCCTCCACCTTTGGATGAGGACTTCCCTCCTTTAGATTTGGATGAGGACGAGCCTCCGATCGACTTGGTGGAGGAGCCAGTCGATGACCCAGCTGACGAACCAGCTGAGGTACCAGCCGCAGGTGCTGATTGAGATGGCTTCTGGAGTGACAACGAAAAGCAGACCAAGCCGGAGACCAAGCTACCGTCCAAGCCAGAGACCAAGCCTCAAGACAGAACGGGAGTTTTCTGTGGGGTTGCTCATGGGTTTGGTTTGGGATTTTTCATAGGTTTGTTTGGGGTTTAGTTCGACGTTTAGTTGGGGTTTTTGTTGTGGGTTTGTTTGGGGTTTCTTCTTCTTCTAGTTCGACCTTTTTCTTTCTTTCTTTCCAGGGTTGTGACGGGTGTGGACACCCTCTCGTGGGGGGGGGGGGACAAATTGATAGTAGAACTCGGGTTTAGGGTTATGTTGCAGTACAATTGGGAGTACGACAGGGTTTATAGGGCAGGGGGCCCTCCTGTAAAAATTAATCTTCCCAGTGGCTCTCTCTCTCTGTGTGTGTGTGTGTGTGTGTGTGTGCTTGTGTCTCGGGGTCTTGTGCCCCTATCACTGGTGGTGATCAAGACCTAAGGAGAGGTCAGCGGTATGGTTGTGTATTTCCTGCGGACAGGAAAGGAGGAAACCACATTTATTTTGGCAATGCCAAAAGGGTCGATGCAAGGGAAAGTGTTACGGTAGTAACACAACATCTGATGGGGGACGTAGTCTTCCTAAGGCGGATACATCGACGGTGGCGTGAGGAAAAGATAAAACTGCTTGTCATGGGGACAAGACGTGGGTTATTTGCTTGTCAAGGATACAAGGATACAAGGATTACAAGTTGCGTAGGGCAAACCGCCCTGTTGCAACGACATACATGAGTGAATCGCGTCCCAACGTTCGAAGCAAGGCAAAAGCCTCTGAATGTAATCAACTCCTAAATGAACAAAATCTCCTAAAACAAAAAAGTTCCAACGTCTCTGAAACCAGAAATCCCCAATCGAAACTCAAGAAAGAGCCCAAACGTCAAAACATATAAACCAAACACAAGAATCGGTCGCTTCCAACTCAGAAACCCGGAGCGAGCGCCCAACAAACAAAGCAAACAACAAAGAACACCAACAAGCACTTTACGGAGTTTTTCGAGGCCTCCTCTCTTGGAAGCGACCGATTCTTGTGTTTGGTTTTATGTTTTGACGTTTGGGCTCTTTCTTGAGTTTCGATTGGGGATTTCTGGTTTCAGAGACGTTGGCACTTTTTTGTTTTAGGAGATTTTGTTCATTTAGGAGTTGATTACATTCAGAGGCTTTTGCCTTGCTTCGAACGTTGGGACACGATTCACTCATGTATGTCGTTGCAACAGGGCGGTTTGCCCTACGCAACTTGTCATCCTTGTATCCTTGTATCCTCCTCTCTTGATACGGATGATCCAGAGCCTCATGTTGATATCAGGAGCGATGTGTTGGGACGTGACGACCTTGTGACGCCTTTTACTGACGTGGAGGTCAAGCAGGCGGTGAGAAAGTTGAAACTGGGGACGTGTGCTGGTGCGGATTCGTGGACGCCGGCGTTCTTCAAGGGACAGGGGTTGCAGGAGGCTTGGCTTCCGTTGCTGCTCGCTCTCTTTAATCGATGCCTTCGCGAGAGACGTGTTCCTCGGAGCTGGCTGTTTGGTATGGTGCGCCCCATTTACAAGAACCGTGGACATCGTTCGGATCCCATTCGTTATCGTCCGATCATGCTCTGTACGGTGTGGTACAAACTGTTTGTTTATACGTTGATGGAGCGCGTCGCACCTGTGTTGGACCCTGTTCGTCATCCCACTCAGGCCGGTTTTCGGAGGGGCTGTGAAACGGTGACTTGGATTTTGCTGGCGTGGGGTCTCATTTTCTGGGCGAAGAAGACTGGGAACTTGTTGTTTTTGCTGTCGATGGATTTGGCGAAAGCTTACGACAGTGTGCATCACGATCGCTTGTGGTTGCACTTGCGACGTATGGGCCTGCATCCTTGGCTGATTGAACTTGTGAGGTACATGTATCAGAACTCCTCGGCGGTGGTTAGGGGGACTCGTGGCTGTTCGCGCTCGTTTGAGATGCGCCGTGGTGTGCGACAAGGCTGCCCTTTCAGTCCTCTGTTGTATACTTGTTACCATGATAACTTTCCTCTTCTCTTGGAGCGACTGGACTTGGAACGAGTTGTTTTTGACCTGGTGAAGATCGTCGCGATGATCTTTGCGGACGACACTCTGGTGCCTTTGCGTGATGAGGAAGGTGTGCAGGCGGTGGGCGACTTGACGCTTCGGTTTGAGCAAGACTGGCATATCAAGACGAACCATGAGAAGACGGAGGTGCTTGCGGTGAACCCGGGGTCGCGTACTTCGGTTTCGTTTGGTGGACACGATGTGCCGTTGCAGCGCACGCTCAAGTATTTGGGTGTGGTGTTTTACGATGGGCCTGGGGACGTCAACGTGTTTCGGGAGCATATTTCAAAGGTGTTGTGTGCGGGCAACGTGGCTGTTGGGCGTTTGCGTGCGAGGGCGTTTGAGATCGGTTTGAGGGATCCACGGACTCTGGTGGCTCTCTTCAAGATGTACGTTTTGGGGAAGGTGCAGTATGCTGCGCCGGTTTGGGTGTTCTTTCTGACTCAGCAGCACAAGCGGGAGCTGAACGATCTGTTGGTGCGTTACCTAAAATCGGTGCTACGTCTTCCGACGAGGGCGCTGAAGAATTTCGTGTATTTGGAGTGTGGTGTTTTGCCGGTCACGTTTTATTTGTACCGGAACGCGTTGAAGTTTTGGAATCGCCTGATGCAATTGCCGGCGACGCATCCCACGCGGGCGATGCTGTTCTGGTTGCGTGGTCAGCCGGATTCTCGGCGTTCTTGGTGGGTCCAGTTTCGTGATATGGTGAGACGCTTTGTTCCACAGTTCGATGGGTTTGTGGAGGTGGACGTGGCGACCTGGGCGCGTGCCTATAAGGCAGATATTGTGGGTCAATTGCGTTCCCGACATCCGCGTATCGTGGCGTATTATAATCGGTTCAAACCGACGTTTTGTTACACGAACGCGTTGTCTTCTTTTACGGATTTGGGTTTGCGTACGACTTGGGTGCGTTTTCGGGCTCGTCTTCACGGTTTGGAGATCGATGCTGTGGACTTGAGTGATAGAGACGTGCCTTTGAACGAGAGGTATTGTCCGTTTTGTTTGGCCGCTGGGGTTTCGACGCCTGAAAACGAGGTGCATTTTCTTTTTGCTTGTCCGCTTTATGTGCGGTTGCGTGTGAACTCGGTCGTGGAAGAGAGTCGTGGCTCTCTGTTTCGTTTGTTTAATTGTCCGGGGCAGGTTCGTGTGGCTGTTTATATTCGCCGGGCGCTCGCCTTGCGTAGGGAGTGGTTGGACGCTCGTTCGTAGTGGGCTTGTAGCGACTGGTGGTGTTTGTTTTTCGTTGTTCTGGATGTTTCGTTTGATGGGGAAGTTGGTGTTCTTCGTTGTTTGCTTTGTTTGTTGGGCGCTCGCTCCGGGTTTCTGAGTTGGAAGCGACCGATTCTTGTGTTTGGTTTTATGTTTTGACGTTTGGGCTCTTTCTTGAGTTTCGATTGGGGATTTCTGGTTTCAGAGACGTTGGAACTTTTTTGTTTTAGGAGATTTTGTTCATTTAGGAGTTGATTACATTCAGAGGCTTTTGCCTTGCTTCGAACGTTGGGACACGATTCACTCATGTATGTCGTTGCAACAGGGCGGTTTGCCCTACGCAACTTGTAATCCTTGTATCCTTGTATCCAACTTCCCCATCAAACGAAACATCCAGAACAACGAAAAACAAACACCACCAGTCGCTACAAGCCCACTACGAACGAGCGTCCAACCACTCCCTACGCAAGGCGAGCGCCCGGCGAATATAAACAGCCACACGAACCTGCCCCGGACAATTAAACAAACGAAACAGAGAGCCACGACTCTCTTCCACAACCGAGTTCACACGCAACCGCACATAAAGCGGACAAGCAAAAAGAAAATGCACCTCGTTTTCAGGCGTCGAAACCCCAGCGGCCAAACAAAACGGACAATACCTCTCGTTCAAAGGCACGTCTCTATCACTCAAGTCCACAGCATCGATCTCCAAACCGTGAAGACGAGCCCGAAAACGCACCCAAGTCGTACGCAAACCCAAATCCGTAAAAGAAGACAACGCGTTCGTGTAACAAAACGTCGGTTTGAACCGATTATAATACGCCACGATACGCGGATGTCGGGAACGCAATTGACCCACAATATCTGCCTTATAGGCACGCGCCCAGGTCGCCACGTCCACCTCCACAAACCCATCGAACTGTGGAACAAAGCGTCTCACCATATCACGAAACTGGACCCACCAAGAACGCCGAGAATCCGGCTGACCACGCAACCAGAACAGCATCGCCCGCGTGGGATGCGTCGCCGGCAATTGCATCAGGCGATTCCAAAACTTCAACGCGTTCCGGTACAAATAAAACGTGACCGGCAAAACACCACACTCCAAATACACGAAATTCTTCAGCGCCCTCGTCGGAAGACGTAGCACCGATTTTAGGTAACGCACCAACAGATCGTTCAGCTCCCGCTTGTGCTGCTGAGTCAGAAAGAACACCCAAACCGGCGCAGCATACTGCACCTTCCCCAAAACGTACATCTTGAAGAGAGCCACCAGAGTCCGTGGATCCCTCAAACCGATCTCAAACGCCCTCGCACGCAAACGCCCAACAGCCACGTTGCCCGCACACAACACCTTTGAAATATGCTCCCGAAACACGTTGACGTCCCCAGGCCCATCGTAAAACACCACACCCAAATACTTGAGCGTGCGCTGCAACGGCACATCGTGTCCACCAAACGAAACCGAAGTACGCGACCCCGGGTTCACCGCAAGCACCTCCGTCTTCTCATGGTTCGTCTTGATATGCCAGTCTTGCTCAAACCGAAGCGTCAAGTCGCCCACCGCCTGCACACCTTCCTCATCACGCAAAGGCACCAGAGTGTCGTCCGCAAAGATCATCGCGACGATCTTCACCAGGTCAAAAACAACTCGTTCCAAGTCCAGTCGCTCCAAGAGAAGAGGAAAGTTATCATGGTAACAAGTATACAACAGAGGACTGAAAGGGCAGCCTTGTCGCACACCACGGCGCATCTCAAACGAGCGCGAACAGCCACGAGTCCCCCTAACCACCGCCGAGGAGTTCTGATACATGTACCTCACAAGTTCAATCAGCCAAGGATGCAGGCCCATACGTCGCAAGTGCAACCACAAGCGATCGTGATGCACACTGTCGTAAGCTTTCGCCAAATCCATCGACAGCAAAAACAACAAGTTCCCAGTCTTCTTCGCCCAGAAAATGAGACCCCACGCCAGCAAAATCCAAGTCACCGTTTCACAGCCCCTCCGAAAACCGGCCTGAGTGGGATGACGAACAGGGTCCAACACAGGTGCGACGCGCTCCATCAACGTATAAACAAACAGTTTGTACCACACCGTACAGAGCATGATCGGACGATAACGAATGGGATCCGAACGATGTCCACGGTTCTTGTAAATGGGGCGCACCATACCAAACAGCCAGCTCCGAGGAACACGTCTCTCGCGAAGGCATCGATTAAAGAGAGCGAGCAGCAACGGAAGCCAAGCCTCCTGCAACCCCTGTCCCTTGAAGAACGCCGGCGTCCACGAATCCGCACCAGCACACGTCCCCAGTTTCAACTTTCTCACCGCCTGCTTGACCTCCACGTCAGTAAAAGGCGTCACAAGGTCGTCACGTCCCAACACATCGCTCCTGATATCAACATGAGGCTCTGGATCATCCGTATCAAGAGAGGAGGCCTCGAAAAACTCCGTAAAGTGCTTGTGCCAATCGTCCAAAGTTACAGCATCAGAAGCAAAGTCCTGTGCCATCCGTGCTACCATAGTCTTAACTGCTTCCACTTGAAATTGCGTTGCCGTCCCACCAATGTTTGGTGTTTCTGGATGGTACCCATACATCAAGTATGCAGGTGCGAACCCTGTACTCGCATTCACTGCATTGTTTGCTGCAAACTCTGCTGTAGGTAAATACTCAACCCACTTATGGGGATACCTCTCAGCATATGGCCTTAAGAAATTTTCCAGAGTACGTATGGTAACCTCACTCTGCCCATCCGTCTGAGGGTGGTAAGCTGTACTCATACGAATCTCTGTACCCAGAGCTTTAAAAAGCGTCTACCAGAACTTGCTGGTAAAGCGAGGGTCTCTATCAGACACAATCACTTTAGGTAGGCCATGGTTGCGGTAAACATGTTCGATAAAAAGTTGGGCGTATCCTGCAGCGGTAATCTCTTTAGTACATGGAGCGAAATGCACAAACTTGGTAAGTCTATCGACAAAGACAGCTACAGCACTAAACCCATTGGATGCTGGTAGATCTGTCACCAAGTCAGTGGTAATTTGCTCCCACTTCCGCTCAGGTATTGGCAGGGGTTGAAGTAAGCCCATAGGCTTCTGTGTGTCAGCTTTTATTTGTTGGCACACAGGGCATTCGCGCACAAATGCCTTCAACTCATTCATCCACCCCTTCCACCAATATCGCCGCGCTAGGATTTCTCCTGTTCGCGCTGGTCCCGTATGGCCTGCTGAAGGTGTCTCATGGCACTCCTTCATAATCTTATTGCGCTGGCCTTTAGGAACCACCACTTTCTCGACTAATCCTCTTTTCGGGACCGTCCAAAGTATTCCCTCTCTGAGGAAATATCCCTCAACTTCCTCGCCACTCTCAAGCTTCCGCAATATCTTCACCAAGGAGTTATCAGCTTGGAGGGCTTGTTTCCACTCGTCTTGGCTTGCTTGATGCACTTGCCAAGTGGAAATGTTCATCGCAGTTTCCACGGGCTTAGGAACACTGCGGGAGAGAGCATCTGCTAACACATTAGCCATGCCTTTTATGTAGGAGATCTTGGGGTTGATCGAAGTCAGGTACCCCGCCTCAAGCCATCTTGCTTGGGTTCTAGAAAGGTTCCTCTGCGACAGAATATGCGTCAGAGGTTGGTGGTCAGTGAACACTGTTACTCCACCCGCACAACCTTCTAGATAATGTCTCCACTGCACCATCGCATAACATATTGCACACAACTCTTTGTCGTATGGTGCATAGTTAAGCTCAGCAGGCTTGAATCTACGTGAGAGATAAGCTATTGGCTGTAGCCCCTCTCCGTGATCCTGTGTTAACACGGCACCGATGGCCTCATTCGACGCATCAGTGATCACAGTGTAAGGCAGTGACGCATCTGGAAAAATAAGGACGGGAGCTTGACGTAGACGCTTTTTCAGTTCATTGAAGGCGCCACGCTCAACCTGTCCCCATCTCCAGGGATGGTCTTTTTTCACTAAGTCATGGAGTGGTCCAGCAACATGTGCAAACTGGGGAATGAATTTCCTTTATGACGGAAAATCGTTGGGGCAGTCCCACCCAAGAACACAGACACACATGAACACTAGATAATAAAATACAACATCTTAAAATAAAAACCAGAATTGTCCCAATAAACACAGCCATTGTTTTGATAGAATCATTTTGCCTTCTCAAAGAAGAATATCCCAGTTTGGCTTTTCGGAGCCAGAGAGCGACAAAAACCCATAAAATCCATAAAAACCCATTTATCCAAACTTCCTAATGTAATTCAAAAAGCCGATAGACCGGGCGGGTGGGTGGGAGAGCAGAAAAGTGAATAGCAAAACAAATGGCCCGCTTATATCCTTGCTGTGCAACATGTAATTTCTGTTTCTGTTTCTGTGCAGCACTACAGTCGTACAGCGGTGCTGTGCTGTGCATTGTAATGCTGCAATCAGAACCGCACAAACTAAATGTCTGACTGCCACCCTGGCAGCACCAGAACCACCGAATACGCACATCAAATCCTGACCACTCAAACGAGTACAGCTAAGCCAAGTACCTCCACAATCACGAAACTACCCGCCCTGTGCCCAACTGCCGCATAAACTTTTCAACTGACGTTGAAGACATGTAGTATGAAACCATTCCAAGGAAACTACGTACATCGCTAACACTCTGTAGTTCCTTCCACTCCTTCACTGCCTTCACTTTTTGTTCCTGTGGTTCTAACCCACTTCCGCTAATGCGGTAGCCAAGATAGTCTACTGTTGCGACAGCCAGCTCACTTTTACTTGCCTTAGCAAAAAGCTGATACTCTGCTAGTCGCGCCAGGACTTTCTCTAAGTGTTCGGCATGCTGTTCCATGTTTTCAGAGAAGATGAGTATGTCATCAATAAAGACAACAACAAAATCATCTAAAAACTCTGTGAGTAGGTCTTGCATTAGAGTTTGGAATTGCGCTGGGCAATTAGTTAGCCCAAAAGGCGCTACCAAAAACTCAAAGTGACCGTATCTCGTGCGGAACGCTGTTTTATCTGTATCAGATGGCCTTTTTGGAAATTGCCAGTAGCCTGATCGCAGATCTAACTTTGAGAACACTTTGGCTTTGAACACTCTATCCATCAATTCTTCTGGCAGGGGTAAAGGATACCGGTTTTTCACCGTCACCTTATTAATCCACCTGTAATCCACACACATCCTTAAGCCTCCATCCTTTTTCGGTACAAATAGGATTGGCGCGCCCCAAGGGGACTCGGATGGTTTGATTTTCTTCTGTTCCAGAAGGTAGTCCACTTGTGCTTTCACTTCATCCAGCTCTGCTGGTGAAAGCTTGTATATTGGACGATGGATAGGTGTTGGATCCTCCAGGTCTATCTTAAACTCATGACCTTTTCTCTTCGGAGGGATCCCTGGGGGTAAATCACGAGGGAACACACCACGGTGTCTTTTTACCACCTTTGTAATTTCGGCAGGGGTGTCTGAACGAATAAGTTTGCCAATCTCATCCTCAGTGTTGAATGGCTGTGTTCGCTCTATTGCGTCAGGCAATTCATGTTGGCCTAAAGTTTTCTCTTCAGACTCTTGCACTACAACCATGAATGCTGTCTCTGTTTTGAGATGACGCATCATTCTCTTAGCAGAACACTCAGTCACTGGCACTTTCTGCAGTATCGACTGTACTTTTCGTTCAGGTTCAATACTCTCTTGGGTTGGATGACGCAACGGGAGATGAAACACTTGGCTGTTCTTGCAAACTGAAATCTCATTTTGCTGAAAGTCTATGCGGGGGTTTTCTTTCTGCAACCAAGGCATGCCTAATATTAAGTCATAGCCAAGGTCTGGGAACAGATCCGCTTTCATTTTGCACTTCAGCCCTCCTATCTTTACTCGGAGGTTGTTACAGCTGCCAGCCAGTTCTTTGATATCTCCGTTTGCCAACATTGCTCTCTTTGAGCTTGGTGTAATCGACAACCCGAGATCACGCGCTACCTTATCATTGATATAGTTTGCGGTACTTCCACAATCAATGCATGCATAAAGGTCCGTGGTCTTGATCCGTGCTTTTACTTCGTACCCTCTCACAGGCACTTGTTGAATTTTTAACAGAGGGCATGTGTCACCCTTGGTTGACGAAGTTGATCGAACTTCTGACACATTAACTCGCTCTGTGGTAGACCGCTGGGTTGTTTCTGACCCACTATCGTCTACGTCTGCAGGCAGGGACTCCTGTAGACTACTCTGCGACTCCAATGAGCCCACAGATTCACTAACAGAGGGAAGAGATGCAGATGACGCATGAGGCGCGTCCATCTCACCCGGTGTGCTTTCCTTCTGTTCATTTTTCCAATCGCAGTTGTCATGTGCCGATTGGGTAGATGTGGAGAGTGTCTCTGTTCTCTCTTCACGCGGTGTACTAGTCCGCTCCTCAGGTTTTCCGCTGTGAGTACAAACCTTTTTCGAGGCATCTACTTTTGATCTTAGCTTCCTACGCCGCCTACGAACTCTATTTCGCTTACGACGTTTGCGTCGGCGAGGCTCAGACGAAGCAGTTTCCTGCCTGGCGGTCAGTTTAACATTTGTTTTACATTAGGGAGGTTTTTCACCTCCTCTAACTTAGGACATTGCCTCACGGGGTGACCCTTCTTTCCACAAAGATAACAATTATATCCCCCTCCCCCCTGGGGGTTCTGTCTTCCCTGATTGGCTTGTCCTCTTCCACGGTTACCACCACCGCGTCCACGTCCACCACCACCACGTCCTCCTCCTCGTCCTTGTTGCTGTTGCTGCTGCTGTTGTACTCCTGCGGCAGCTTGTGGTGGTGCTTGGGCTGGTGGTGTAGGGTTCTGCTGCTGCTGACCCTGATTCTGGCCTTTCTTTTTTCTTCCACCACGCCAGACTCTTTTCTTTTTCTGATTGGTTTGCCCTCCTTGGCCTTGTGTTCCAACTCCAAGGGCTTCCAATCTTTCGGCAGATATGATGGCAGCCTCGACATCTCGAGGTACCGTTGCAGCGACCAGCTTCTGAACTTCACTCTTGAGTCCATCAACGAAGAGTAAATACTGGTGATCCTCTTCGAGGTCTGGAATTCTCAAGATCAAGCGCTGAAACTCTTTGACGAACTGTTTCACCGTTCCAGTCTGCTTGAGTTTGTGAAGGTCACGCCACGCTTCATCTCGATCACTAGAGAATTCGAAAGCTGTAGCTAAGCCATCCATGAAGTCCATCCAGCCACGGAAGGGTGGTCTTTCACCTCGGTGAATTTTCAACTCTTGCATCGTTAACCAATCCGAGGCAGCCCCATAAAGGTTAGTGGCCATAATCGATTGCCACTGTGCTTCATGCACTCCGCAGGTTCTCAAGTACCGCGTCATGAGCACTTGCCATTTACGGGCTTTCGGTTCTCCGCTTCCGTTAAATGCGCGAGGCATTTGCAACTTGACGGTGCTAGGCAACCACTGTCCTTGCCTAGGAGGTCCTGGGCCTGCTGGTCCACCTCCACCTCCACCTCCACCAGGAGGTCCACCGGGAGGTCCACCGCCTCCACCATCTCCACCGCCGCCACCACCCCCTCCGCCATCAGGCGCACCTGGAATGCGGGAAGGTGGGCGGTTTCGTCTGTCGCGGTAATCATCACCGCCATCATCATCTGGGTCGTCATCACCAGGGTCTCCAAAGTTTCCTCGCATTCGGGGAACTCGACTGGGTCCACCAGTAGACTCATATGAACCAAGTGCAGCAAAGGGATTATTTTCAACCCTTGCTCCCAAAGCACTTAACCCAAGTCCCAATCTCCCAGTACGTGTGGGGATCTGCATGGGTTCTTTTCCTTTCTCTTCTCTGACCTGTGCCTTAGCACGCTCAAGGTCAATTTGATATAACACTTCTGCTGAGGAGAGAACTCTTGGGTTAGTTCGTGTGGGTCTACGTGATCCATCGGCAGAGTCGGGTTCTGAGATGCGTATACCAGGCTGAGCTCTTGTACTTGGAGGTATCAACTGAGGGAATGTGAAATCAGCGTCTGGTGCGCTGTCCACTGCAGTGCATGGTGGTGCTTCTGCAGCAACAATTTCACCCTCCTCGGCCTGTACTGCTGGAGGAGCCGGTATTGTTGAGGTTCCTGCCCCAACCATTCCTACCGCGAAGCTTTGGTCTAGTGGCGGCCATACTGCAGCCAACTGCTTTACTGATTTCTTCGGCAGCGGCATCCCAAAGGCTGAGTCCTCAGGCTCAGGGGAAGTTGATTCTTCACGCTCTGGTGATACTGCACGAGCATCACTTCCACTTTGGGCACTCTGACTTCCGCCACTCATATCCTCCAAGCTTCGTTCCAGGCCGGATAATCTTAAGGCAACCACATCAGCTGCATCTTGCTGCTGATCCCAGGTTTTGGATGCCTTTTTCTCCAAGGCAATCAAATCTTTTTGAATTGCTACTCTGGAGCTCTGCAAACGCTTCACCTCAGCACCTTGTTTGTGCAAGGACTCCCGAAACAATTCTAGAGTTTTTGGCAATACTTTCTGATACATTAATAACCTAGTGATGGGTCTCTCGTTGAGCTCGCTCTGGGTTTCTGAGTTGGAAGCGACCGATTCTTGTGTTTGGTTTTATGTTTTGACGTTTGGGCTCTTTCTTGAGTTTCGATTGGGGATTTCTGGTTTCAGCGACGTTGGAACTTTTTTGTTTTAGGAGATTTTGTTCATTTAGGAGTTGATTACATTCAGAGGCTTTTGCCTTGCTTCGAACGTTGGGACACAATTCACTCATGTATGTCGTTGCAACAGGGCGGTTTGCCCTACGCAACTTGTAATTCTGTTTCTGTTTCTGTTTCTGTTTCTCGTTGATTGTATTGGGGTTTTATTGGAGACTTCATCTTCTGTGGACTTTTGGACATGGCTGAGACATTGTATGTGGTTGCAACAGGGCGGATTTGCCCTTCGCAACATGTAATTTCTGTTTCTGTTTCTGTTTCTAGAGTCCGTTCGACTTTTTCGTTGGAATCCGCAACAGTTCCTAATAAGCCTTCAATTCTCCGCCCTTGTACAAGGGATAACTCGGAGAGTTGTTGTAACTGAAGTGCTGATGCTTCAGCCGTTTCTTTTAGGTCAGCAAAACGAGAGTCCGCTTGAATGTCTGCGGCATCCATTCTCCTCGTTATTGCGTCCACAGAAGCTTTGATTTCGGCTCTTTCCTTTCTATGATCGATATCCTGGCGTAATAGCCTCTGCTCATATCGACTATGTTGAGCCGCCACTGTATCCAGCTTCTCCTGTTGCGACAACACCGCATGCTGTGTGGCCTCAACCTGTTGCGCATGCTGGTGCTGTGTTTACAGCGCCTGCCCGATCACCTCTGATGCGCCAGGATACAAGGATACAAGGATTACAAGTTGCGTAGGGCAAACCGCCCTGTTGCAACGACATACATGAGTGAATCGTGTCCCAACGTTCGAAGCAAGGCAAAAGCCTCTGAATGTAATCAACTCCTAAATGAACAAAATCTCCTAAAACAAAAAAGTTCCAACGTCTCTGAAACCAGAAATCCCCAATCGAAACTCAAGAAAGAGCCCAAACGTCAAAACATAAAACCAAACACAAGAATCGGTCGCTTCCAACTCAGAAACCCGGAGCGAGCGCCCAACAAACAAAGCAAACAACGAAGAACACCAACTTCCCCATCAAACGAAACATCCAGAACAACGAAAAACAAACACCACCAGTCGCTACAAGCCCACTACGAACGAGCGTCCAACCACTCCCTACGCAAGGCGAGCGCCCGGCGAATATAAACAGCCACACGAACCTGCCCCGGACAATTAAACAAACGAAATAGAGAGCCACGACTCTCTTCCACGACCGAGTTCACACGCAACCGCACATAAAGCGGACAAGCAAAAAGAAAATGCACCTCGTTTTCAGGCGTCGAAACCCCAGCGGCCAAACAAAACGGACAATACCTCTCGTTCAAAGGCACGTCTCTATCACTCAAGTCCACAGCATCGATCTCCAAACCGTGAAGACGAGCCCGAAAACGCACCCAAGTCGTACGCAAACCCAAATCCGTAAAAGAAGACAACGCGTTCGTGTAACAAAACGTCGGTTTGAACCGATTATAATACGCCACGATACGCGGATGTCGGGAACGCAATTGACCCACAATATCTGCCTTATAGGCACGCGCCCAGGTCGCCACGTCCACCTCCACAAACCCATCGAACTGTGGAACAAAGCGTCTCACCATATCACGAAACTGAACCCACCAAGAACGCCGAGAATCCGGCTGACCACGCAACCAGAACAGCATCGCCCGCGTGGGATGCGTCGCCGGCAATTGCATCAGGCGATTCCAAAACTTCAACGCGTTCCGGTACAAATAAAACGTGACCGGCAAAACACCACACTCCAAATACACGAAATTCTTCAGCGCCCTCGTCGGAAGACGTAGCACCGATTTTAGGTAACGCACCAACAGATCGTTCAGCTCCCGCTTGTGCTGCTGAGTCAGAAAGAACACCCAAACCGGCGCAGCATACTGCACCTTCCCCAAAACGTACATCTTGAAGAGAGCCACCAGAGTCCGTGGATCCCTCAAACCGATCTCAAACGCCCTCGCACGCAAACGCCCAACAGCCACGTTGCCCGCACACAACACCTTTGAAATATGCTCCCGAAACACGTTGACGTCCCCAGGCCCATCGTAAAACACCACACCCAAATACTTGAGCGTGCGCTGCAACGGCACATCGTGTCCACCAAACGAAACCGAAGTACGCGACCCCGGGTTCACCGCAAGCACCTCCGTCTTCTCATGGTTCGTCTTGATATGCCAGTCTTGCTCAAACCGAAGCGTCAAGTCGCCCACCGCCTGCACACCTTCCTCATCACGCAAAGGCACCAGAGTGTCGTCCGCAAAGATCATCGCGACGATCTTCACCAGGTCAAAAACAACTCGTTCCAAGTCCAGTCGCTCCAAGAGAAGAGGAAAGTTATCATGGTAACAAGTATACAACAGAGGACTGAAAGGGCAGCCTTGTCGCACACCACGGCGCATCTCAAACGAGCGCGAACAGCCACGAGTCCCCCTAACCACCGCCGAGGAGTTCTGATACATGTACCTCACAAGTTCAATCAGCCAAGGATGCAGGCCCATACGTCGCAAGTGCAACCACAAGCGATCGTGATGCACACTGTCGTAAGCTTTCGCCAAATCCATCGACAGCAAAAACAACAAGTTCCCAGTCTTCTTCGCCCAGAAAATGAGACCCCACGCCAGCAAAATCCAAGTCACCGTTTCACAGCCCCTCCGAAAACCGGCCTGAGTGGGATGACGAACAGGGTCCAACACAGGTGCGACGCGCTCCATCAACGTATAAACAAACAGTTTGTACCACACCGTACAGAGCATGATCGGACGATAACGAATGGGATCCGAACGATGTCCACGGTTCTTGTAAATGGGGCGCACCATACCAAACAGCCAGCTCCGAGGAACACGTCTCTCGCGAAGGCATCGATTAAAGAGAGCGAGCAGCAACGGAAGCCAAGCCTCCTGCAACCCCTGTCCCTTGAAGAACGCCGGCGTCCACGAATCCGCACCAGCACACGTCCCCAGTTTCAACTTTCTCACCGCCTGCTTGACCTCCACGTCAGTAAAAGGCGTCACAAGGTCGTCACGTCCCAACACATCGCTCCTGATATCAACATGAGGCTCTGGATCATCCGTATCAAGAGAGGAGGCCTCGAAAAACTCCGTAAAGTGCTTGTGCCAATCGTCCAAAGTTACAGCATCAGAAGCACGCTTCTGCCTCGGAAACAAAGTGGAGTGAAAACGTTTGGAATCCTCCTTGAAGAGGCGCTGCATATAGTCACCATATCCCAGGTCGAACTGACGCTTCTCTCGAGCCAAAACAGCAAAATAGCGATTCCTCAATCTCCTCGCATCAACAGCCAGATCAGGCGATTCGGGTCGCCGCAAATATGCCCTCCAAGCACGCCGGTACTCACGCAAAGCATCGATACACGCCTGATTATACTGAGGCCTGATTATACTGAGGCCTGATTAGGCCTCAGTATGGGCTAGCCTCTGCCCCAGTGTCTGGTCAACTTGCTGCAGGTGACCCCTTAGCCCGTGGGCTAAATCGTCCACACGGTCATGGACCGCATCCACATCCTCTCTTAAGGCTTCCGCATCAGCTCCCATGTCTATGTCGACAGCTGCTTGCTGGACATTGTGGATGTTCTGGACGTTTATTTGTTGGTACACAACATTGGGTGCGTCAGGCAATTCCTCATCGAACTCAGGTTCAATCCCTGGTTCTTCAACTTGAGGCTCGCGCACTGCCAATGCGTGTTCACGGTCAGCCATGGTCTCTCAGCCACTATTTGGGAGTACTCAACAACCACGGTTGGAGTTTCTCTCTACCAAACAAACAAACAAAAACGTTTGTTGCGCCACGTTCACAAGTTTCGATCTCAAGAACTTAAAGTTCTTGCCTCGCTCCGAAACCAATTGATAGTGAAGCTTGTGGGTGACGCAATAGTGGTCGGCTGTGTTGGTTGGATTCGTGATAACTTGCTGGCTAACGCAAGTATACTTGTGGGGTTTGTTGCTTTAGACAACTCTCTAGCTAGCGCGGTTGTGAACGCTACTAGAGCACTTGGGTTGGGAAGTGATTGCGTCAGGCAAACACTTAACACACACACACACACAAACACACACACAAGCGGGA
The DNA here is from genome assembly GCA_030272585.1 of Bryopsis sp. KO-2023. Taxonomy (NCBI): domain Eukaryota; kingdom Viridiplantae; phylum Chlorophyta; class Ulvophyceae; order Bryopsidales; family Bryopsidaceae; genus Bryopsis; species Bryopsis sp. KO-2023. The sequence goes on from BSYQ01000005.1 coordinate 2,185,511, forward strand.
ACACACCAATCCCACGAATCCCGAGTTCTGACAAAGTAACTATGAGTGTTAAAACAACGAGTGGGCCTCTTAAGTACCCCTAAGTGTAGTACGCTGACGCATGCCCCAAACTCTGGGTCTAATCTGTCTTACTCGTGAACCCACATGCGTCAGCCACCCTCGGCTCTATCCCAAACTACCTCGTATAGCGCTAAAAGACTAACATCGCGGGTGAGATGCAGGTGAGTCACGCGGGCACATCGCATGTTCGGTTGCTGTTAATCTGGTGAGCGTTTAACTCCACGTCTTATCAGCGCCCCGTTCGAAATGGGCCGGCATGGAAAAAGAAAAGCGCTCGTCACCCCTGCGAGGTCGGGGCAACGCCCACACACGTCCCAGAGGAGACCAGTTCCGACCGGATCTGGAAGCGGGGGGTTGGAACCTCGTCGCCAGAGCAGCGTTCCATCCGTGGGGCCGCAGGGGTCGGGGCAAGCATCTGACCTCACCAACAGTGCGTTACTCCCCGATCTGTTCCGCCTTGTTGTACTCTTATGGTTTTGTGGGGGGGTGAGGTGTTCCCTTGTTGGATTGTGTGAGGTGCTTGTGCTTTCTCCAGTTGTTCTGGTTCTGCTTTTGTGAGGTGTTTGTCCTGTCCTGCCCTGCCCTGCAGTGAACAGAAATGGAAAGGAAGCTGATCTGCTGGAACTGGGTGCAAGCCCTCCTGTGATTCCTGTTCGGAGAAGTAACACATGGGTTGACAAGATGTATGCCAGCGATTCAGAAGGCAAGATGTTGGTGTATGAGGATGATCGGGGCAGAAAGGTGGTGTCGTGCCGAATCTGTCATGAACAATTGTCATGGGTGAAGGGAGGCAGGATCCCCCTTTTGAATCATGCGGCCAAACACGGTATCCGGATCAGTTCCGAAATGGAGATCGCTGTCGCGGAAGGCTTTGAGGGCTGCCATTTGAAAAGGCAAAAGGATCAGGACATGAAAACAGGCACACAAGGGGGTCGGATCAGTTCTTTTGGGACCCAGAAAACACTCCCGTTTGTGTCTAAATGGGGACCTACTACCCGGGAGTTCCAGTCGTACCGGCACAAGGTTATGTGCTATCTGGTCAGCGTCGGGGCCCCCTTCAGGACAGTGGAAGATCAGCACTTCCGAGACATGTGCACTCAACTGAACGCATCTGCTCCGCCACTATCAGCGAAATCCATGTCTCACCGGGTCGGATTGTCCTCCAACAGGCTTAAAAAAAAGATGAAGGATATGGATCTGAGCAGATTCCGACCATGCTTTGTTGCTGATGGTTGGTCTCAGCAGCCCAAGCATTGGTTCGCGATGGGGGCTGTCTACATACACCGGGACCCGGAACAGGATCTGTTCGAACTCAAGCGGATCAGTCTCGGGACCTGGGAAATGGAGGGTACCGCAACTGCTTTGGACATTTGCACAAAAATGAACGAGATCAGGGAGGACTTTGATCTGACCGGATATCAGGCCAGCATCGTTACCGATCACGAGTCCAGAATGGGGGCAGCATGTGAAATGAACTACAGTTACGATTGGCACGGGTGCGGGACACACAGAATAAATTTGGGGGTAAAGAAGGGTCTGAAAAATGCCCCCCAAAGCGTGAACGATCTTGTGGCCAAAGTACACGATCTGTGCAGAACAGTGATGGGTGCATCCACTCATTGGGAAAAGCTGAAACAGATTGAGATCGATCGAGCCAAAAGAAAAGAAGCTGATCTGGAACGGCAACAAGCGGAGGCTGCTCCCCAAGAGTTAATTTATGTGGTCCGGTCCTCGACAGCCACGGGTGCCTCTGGGATTGGCAACAGTGGGCTTGGTGAGAGCCCCGGTCCATCTCAAGTTGATGAGGATGAACTTCTGGAGGATGCACAAGAGGAATCTAATCAAAACGACCATCAGAGCCAGGAACAGGACGACCCTACATCACAGGAAATATATTCAAGTGATGAAGACGCATGTCCCGATGATGGAGACGACGTGGAGGGATGAAGACCACATAAATCGCAGATCTGACAAGGTTCTCAGACTCACCTTGGCGGTGGAGACTAGGTGGAACAGCACCTGGTACATGTTGCATCGATTGTTGATTTTGAAACCCGATCTGATCCAGCTCTTTCCCCTCCTTCCCCCCCAATACAATATCAACCCCCAAGAATGGAAAGTGCTGCTGGAACTGTACCTGGTTCTGAGGCCATACAAGGAAGCAACCAAGGTACTGGAGGCAAAAAAGAAGGTGACGGGGAGTGCCGTCCTGATGCTCATGGCTCGGATCAGCGCTGCGGTAGATGCCATGAACATCGAGGAACCGGATGTGATAGACTTCAAAGATGTGCTCCGCACAGTCATGGACCATGAATTTGACGATCCTGCATGGCTCCTGGCCGTCGGGTGCATGCAGCATCTGGATCCGACCAAACTATCACTCGAAGACGCTGAGGTGAATCGGTATTTGTGGGGCACCCCAGGGCGCTTTCCGTGCTTGAGGAAGCAATTCAGCAGACCTGATCTGTGGGTTTCAGATGTGCTGCAAGAGTGCGTGACTCTGCTGAAGGAGATCCGGATGCGATCAGAAAACAGAGGTATTGACAATCCGGGGGAAGGCAGAGAGGGAAAAAAAAAGAAAAAGGAAAATCTCGAACGGGACTGGCTCAGTGTGTGCCCTCCTCCATCTGCTACGGGCGGTTCTTATTCTGATGAGTGGGAGCGATATTGTGGGGTCAGGAGGGTTATTCAGAGCACTTCATCTGTTCTGGACTGGTGGAGGGTACACCAGGCGGCATACCCAACAGTTTCGATCCTGGCTGCCGAGTATCTCTGCATCCCAGCCTCCAGCGCCTCGGTTGAGCGGATGTTCAGTGTCAATGGCCACCAGCTGAACAAGCGCAGGAGGGCGATGGAGGAGAGCAAGGTCAACCAACTGACCCTGCTCCGGGACAATCTGCATCTGTTCAGGGCATGACCTGAACTGCTTCTGTTTGATTGTGTGGGACAATCTGCAGTCTGATTCAGAATCCTCTTGTTTCGGAGGAACTCTCCTTTTTTTGGTTTGGGGTGCCGGGTATGTTCTCTGTTTGGGGTGCTGGGTATGGATCAGACAATCTGCATCTTGACCTGGTGTGATTTGCCCCGAGTTTTGTTTGTTTTGGTATGGGTATGTAATCCAAACTTTTTTGAATGCTTGTCAAAAAGTTTCAGAGGTTTCCACAGATTCCAGCACTGATTCAGCCCACACAGATAACCCTCTGTTTATGGTTCATGGTTCATTACATGACTCAAACAAAACAAAAAGTTTCAGAGGTTCCACAGATTTTCTCTTTTATTGGAGACTTCATCTTCTGTGGACTTTTGGACATGGCTGAGACATTGTATGTGGTTGCAACAGGGCGGATTTGCCCTTCGCAACATGTAATTTCTGTAATTTCTGTTTCTGTTTCCACAGATTCCAGCACTGATTCAGCCCACACAGATAACCCTCTGTTTATGGTTCATGGTTCATTACGTGAATAAAAAAACAGATAACAGATAACAGACTGGTTCATGGTTCATTACGTGAATCAAAAAACAGATAACAGACTGGTTCATGGTTCATTACGTGAATCAAAAAACAGATAACAGATAACAGACTGGTTCATGGTTCATTACGTGAATCAAAAAACAGATAACAGATAACAGATAACAAACCTCTGTTTATGGTGACTCAAAACGGTTTCTTTAATTTGGCTCCTCCTCCTCCACCAACCTCCCATCCGGTCCAACCCTGACCCGATACACACGTGTGCGGTCTTCAGGGATAGGTGCAAAGTCGACCGAGCCAGTATCCAGGTCCCTCATAACATTTCGGTCCTCCAAACGGGTCTGATGGTGGAAGAGGCCTTCACGGACTCTGTGCAGAGCGTAACAGTTCTGCAGGTATACGTTTTGCACGAACTGATTCAGATGGGGCATGGAGGCGAAGGTTATCGGGAATTGGATGGTGAAGTCGGGGAAGAAGACATACTCCGTCTGCATGGTGGCTCTCTCTTGCCGGGCAGCTCTGCGCTGTTCCCTGCTCCGTTCAGACATGATCCTTCGCAAGGGGGCTTGCCTGCGCCGAGGGTACCCCTCAGTGTCGTTGATGCAAGGTTGTCCATCAAAGTCCATGGGCCACCTGTCCATCAATGGGGGTCTGGGGTTTGCCTGCCTCTGACCACCATGACCACCCTGGCCACCCTGGCCACCCTGACCACCCTGGCCACCCTGACCACCCTGACCACCCTGACCTGCTCTGTTCCTGTTCCTGCCGCCTCCCCCGAATTCCCATCCACCAACATTTGGGGGTGGCCCCCTTCCACCAGCTCCAGCAGCTCTGAACATGTTTGGGGGTGGCCCTCTTCCACCAGCTTCAGCAGCTCTGAACAGATTGGGGGGTGGCCCTCTTCCACCAGCTTCAGCAGCTCTGAACAGATTGGGGGGTGGCCCTCTTCCACCAGCTTCAGCAGCTCTGAACAGATTGGGGGGTGGCCCTCTTCCACCAGCTTCAGCAGCCCTGAACATGTTTGGGGGTGGCCCTCTTCCACCAGCTCCAGCAGGTCTGAACATGTTTGGGGGGGAGCCTCTTCCACCAGGGTGAAGCACAGGTTCAGGTTCATAAACAGACTCCTCCTCCGTCATACTCCACGGGTTTTCCGGCAGCTGCTCAGAGGGTCCCTCAGGTTCAGGTTCAGGTTCAGGTTCATCTGCGGTTGGAAGTGTAGCTTCAGGCAAAATCTCTTGTGCAGGATCAGGTGCTGGAAGACTTGCAGCTTCGATGCTCCAGTCGAACGTTCTGCTCAGATCTAGATCAACCTTGTGCATGGTTGCAACCTCCTCTCTGAGCAGGTCCAGATGAGGCAATAGCTGGCGATCACGAAGGAGTTCTGCAAAAGACAGAATGTGAATGTGAGGGCAGAGAGAAAAACAACCTAATTTGAACCTGATGCTGGACTGCTCACCTGTAGGCACCATGTAGGGGTATTCCATGTCCCCCAGGTTGGTGCTCCCCTTCCTGGTCAGTCCTGGAGGTGTCACCTGAATGGAATCGAATATCGGGTCGATGCGCCTTTCAGGGGGGCTGCCCGCTCGGTACGCTCGCAAGAAAAGTTCGTCTTCGCTTCCCGCAGCGCTGTCCAGGGCGGATGCAGCTTTCCAGAACAGAGCCTAGGAAGACAAGTAACAGTAACCCTAAGTCAAAACATTCGAAACAGAAACAGTGCAGCAGATAGCAGGTAGCATACACTTACTTTTTCAAGACCAAAATAGGTGTTCAGCGACGTTAAATGCCGGAAAACCACCTCGGCGGCATCCCGATCAACCACCGTCCCGGGCTGGAACAGATCTGTTCGGTTTTGGAGCCGGTTCCGGAGCCTCACCACATACTGCCGTGCTTTCAGTTCCACGTACATCGGGCGCAATCGATCAGCACTGCAGGCGAAAAAACAACAAGATACCACGATACAAAGGCGCACGGTGCGGTGAAGTCGAACAGGGAGCGAAGTCGATATATTAGGGACAGTACGGCAGAACTGACTAACTTTGGATTTGATCGGAAGTGATGATCGGTGCAAAAGTCGGTTTTTGATTTCTTGGACCGATCATAATCGGAATTTGAAACCAAATCCCGATCAACCGACCATGATCGGAGCTGATCGGATCAGCGACCGATCAATCGGCGTTTCACCGATCATGGTCGGCCGATCACGTGTCGACAGGACGCGGTGCTTGATCGTGATCGGGATCGTGATCGGAGCAACCGATTAGATCGATAATCGGAAGCCCGATCCCGATCACGATCAGGCTTTGATCGGCCGATCACGATCATCGATCAGGTTTTAATCGGCCGATCACGATCACGATCATCGATCATGATCGGTAAAAAAAAAACAAAAAAAAACCGATCATTTTTAGAATCATGTGGAACGAGACCGTGTCAGGTCAGATCAGTGAGACGACCTGTCCTGACATCGAAACTGGACGGCCGATCATTTCCGATCACGTCCATAGTATGCCAGCAGGCGCCCAAACCCAAGCCGATGACTTTGCCGAGGCAGAGCTGACTCGCTTCGTGGAGACAAAGGTATTCTTGAATTTTTTTTATAATAATTTTAACCACAATTGTTTATCTCCAAATCCACATTTGATCGCATTCAGGGACATCCACTGTAAGGGACATGTCATTTTTGTTTTAGCCTTTATAAGAGAAACAGAAACAGAAATTACATGTTGTGACCTTTGTTTTTGTTTGCTTATTTTTGCAGGGCGCCAAGGGTATCAAGTGCCCGCTACAGTTTTGGTCGACAGAGGGCTCAGCTTTCCCGATGTTGAAGCTCCTCGCTGCGGACTTCTTGTGTGTCCCTGCATCCTCTTCATCATCGGAGCGGTCCTTCTCCAAAACAGGAGCTATCGTGGGGGCTCGAAGGGCAAAGCTGTCCACAAAAAACGTCCGGTACCTCAGCTTCCTTGCGTGGAACGGGCACAGCATGCTCCCGAAGGCAGAAAGATTGCCCGCGATCAAGAAAGAGGACCCACAGCCAGGCAGCCAGTCAGGGAGAACACCAGAGACAGTGGGTAGCCGGCAGGTGGAGGGTGGGGAGGTGGAGGGTGCAATGAAATCTTGATAACGAAATGGGAAGAAGGGGAAAACAATGGGGAAAACAAAGGGTAAAAAGGGGATATGGAATTTGCAGGGGTGACTGCAGTTTATAGTGGGAAAACAATGGGGAAAACAAAAGGTAAAAAGGGGATCTGGAATTTGCTGGGGGTGACTGCAGTTTTTAATGAAATATTGAAAAAAACCCAAGTCTGTGCGAACCCTGTCCATCTCTGTGCGCACCCTGTCCAGACAGAACCTGCACAGACTTTGGGTCTGTGCAGTCTGTGTGTTTGTCCCCAGGCACCTGTGCACATCTGCTCTGTCCTGTGCTGCACACAGGACAGGATGAACCTGTGCTGCACAGATAGTGCACAGACATGGCACAGACCCTATGGCACAGACCCTGCACAGATAGTGCACAGACCCTGTCTTTGCACTGTCTGTGCAGGTCTGTGCACCTGTGCAGCACAGGTCGAACCCTGTGCACAAAACAGACAGTCTGTTCTGTCCTGTCCTGTGCACAGGGGTCTCAGCCCATGTCTGCAAGCAACCAATGACTCATCTTTGATGAGGGTTGCTTAAACAGCTTGTTGGATAGCTGATTGGGAAATAGATGATGATGCGCAACCAAAGTGTTCTTTGGCATCATCTGTGGAAGTGGAGAATGTGATGGATGGATATCCGGAGAATGCTGCACCAGACAGTCCTCCGAGTGTTGTGGAGGGGTAAAAAGGCCTATTGATCACCCCACACAACAGAAGCAAGTAAGCCGGATCCCCGAACTATCCACCGATACAACAACTCCTGCAAACTCAATTGTCTCTAGAGCCTTAACGTGTACTCCTCGACAACCCTTTTGTCTCTTTCGCTTGCTCTGAGCGTTGATTTTTTTGCTCGGACCAATGGCGGCGGCAGTAGTGGTGGTTACCTCGAGTGTGTACATCCATATGTCTGTCAGACGTCCTTGACGTCTCAGGGACCCATGCTGGTATCATGAATGGGGAGTGAGTCTGTGGGATCAGAACGAGGAAAAACCTCGGGTTATCGAACTTTAAAAGGAGTGAAGTGAGGGGACGTTTGTAACTGTTCTTGTTTAGCTACTCTGTTTTGGCGAACTGTGTGCGTGTGAGCGTGTGACCCCACAAGACCCAGCCGAACTCAATAAGGGAAGTTATCGACAAGGACGTCATAGTCGTCGTCGGGCGGTATCAATATTGGGCTGCGTAGTCTTGGAAACTCGATGGATGAAGGACGTTCAGACAACCTAGAAGAAGGATATGGTGGGGTGTTTGAAACGCTTACGCAAACGAAAGTATGTGGAAGAAAGTTACTAGAAAGGGCAATGGATTTGGTGCTTGGATCATACTAGGGCCCGATCACAAGGGGAAAAATTGAAGGCCTTTGGGTATGGACCGTGTCTCTTTGGGGGATATGTTTCTCGTCACAGATGTATGGTAAATGACCCAGATCAGGGAGAGTTTCTGACACATGTCGATTTTTGTAAACCATGTCGGTTGCCGATGTGGCAATATTGAGTCAGAAGCGCAGTGGAAGCGTGTAGATGTTATAAACCTCTCTCTCCTAGCCAAATAACCTCCTCGCGCCCTTCCTTGAAGTCCCTTTAACCCATCAAACCCCCACTCCTTGATGGGACCCTTGAGATGACAGGGATCACCTCAGGGCGAGACACCTGGGCTTGCTATGAGTCATCCTTTTAGCACACGTGCTATAATGATCTCATGGACCTTAAGCATATGACTAGAGCCATGTTAGTGCCCACGACTAACCCTTGAGCTCTAGTAGTGCATAGACATACTCGGCGTACACTTATAACAGTGCCCCCTCCCTGATGTGAAGCCGCCCTCGGCTTTACTAGGGAATCAAATGCTGATTGGCATCAAGCAAAAGATAGCTGTCTTTTGACATTTGCACTTTCAGAGAAAGAAGATCATCATCATCCAGTGGCCTACTGTGATATGATGTCTCAAACCTTCGCTTTTGATCTTCTACGGATCGTGCGAGGTACTACAGTCGACTGTTCTTGCGATTGGTGAAATGCATCAACCAATTCCTTTGCATGCAAGACATTTTCTTCGGGTTCCCAAGAGTTATGTTCATGGCCATAACCAAGCCACTTCACAAGGTATTCTGTATGGCATTTCTTCCCTCTGCGTCGCTCTCTGCGATCAAGAATGCGCTCAACCTCCCACTCCAGATCTCCCTCGATCTCAACAGGTGGTGGTGGTTGTACAGTTCCTTTAGCCCAATATGGCTTTAACAGTGAAGCATGGAACACCGGATGTATGGGCAAAGTTGCAGGAAGCTTCAGCTTGAATGCAACCTCATTTATTTCACGCTCAATTGGGAAAGGTCCTACCCATTTTGGCGTTAATTTACGTGAACCTGGGTGCTTGAGTCGAAGATTTCTTGCATCTAATAATACAAGGTCTCCTACTTTGACTTGCACTGGTACACGATGGCGATCAGCTTGCGCTTTAAAGCGTTGCTGTGCGGCTTGAAGGCGTTTCTTTGCCTCAACAATCCCTTCCCGAATTTCATTCGTCATTTTCTGAACTTCTGGTACAGCCACTTGCTTCGACCCTTTTCTAGGGATCTGAGCAGTCAATGCTGTCCATGGATCTCTTCCATAATTCAGAAAGAAGGGTGTTTCACCAGTTGCTTCGGATTTAGAGTTATTTATTGCAAACTCTACAACCGGTAACAAATCCGCCCAATTCTTTTGGGATGGCCCGACAAAGTGGCGGAGTGTATCCTCCATGACTTTGTTCATAGCTTCGGTTTGCCCATCTGTTTGTGGGTGATAAGCCGAAGACAAGGCCTGTGAGATTTCCCATGTATAGCACAACTCCCTGAAGAAGTGCGATACAAATCTCGGGTCTCTATCTGTGACCACCTTCTTTGGCATACCATGTGCTTTGAATACATGGTTCACAAAGAGTTTTGCTGCATCTACGGCTGAGCACTCTGTACTTGTTGCCGCCAAATGAACCATTTTGGTCAACATATCCACAAATACGAGGATTGCATCATGACCTTCTCCTCTGGATGGTGGGAGATTAGTGACAAAATCCATCGAAACATTTTCCCATTGTGCCTTCGGGATAGGCAAGGGTTTCAGAGGGCCTTGTGGCTTTGTTCGCCTCCCTTTATGCCTTTGACATGAGTCACATCCTCGCACATAGGATTTGATTTGGTCCTCCATTTGAGGCCACCAGAAATGTTTCTTGATTTGCCGACTTGTCTTAGCCACTCCAAAGTGACCCGAATAGACAGTGCTATGGCAATCTTGGATTATTTCTTGTCTCAATGATCCATCATTTGGTACTGATATCACATTTCCATTCCACCAAATTCCATCTTGGTTCTGTAACATCTGGGCAGCTTCCAGAGTTTGATACCAAGGATCTTTGGTGTACCCTTCAATCAGCCTTGACTCCAACTGGGTATGATAACCCCGAGGCAGAGATGGGACCTCAGGATCCCGCGGTCTAGAAACCAAGCCACTCGATCTCACGGTCTCGCATAATACTCCAATTGAAGAAGGAGAAGACGGTATACGTGACAAGGGATCAGCCACATTTACTCGCCCTGGTCTATACTCCCATTCAAATTGGAAATCATGGAGCAATTCTAGCCAGCGGACCTGCCGTCGATTCAAGGTCGATCGGGAATGAAAGAATGTGTTTGGACTATGGTCGGTAATCACTCGGAATTTTCTGCCTTGCAAGTAGCATCTCCATAATTGAAGTGCATACACAGTAGCATACATTTCCTGATCACTCGTCGACCAATTGAGTTGTGGACCTTGCAGCTTTTTGCTTTCATAAGCTATTGGGTGTCCTTCTTGCAGGAGAACTGCTCCAATTGCCTTTGTAGAAGCATCAGTGATTACTTCGAAAGGTTTAGAGAAGTCCGGCAAAACCAAACACGGTGCTTCCGTGAGTGCCGTTTTCACCCCTTCAAAAGCTGTCTCACACTCATGAGTCCATTCCCATGTCTTCTTCTTTTTGAGAAGATCAGTCATTGGAGAAGCCAAGGCTGAATACCCCTGTACGAACTTGCGAAAGTAATTGGCGAGTCCGAGGAACGACCTTAAGTCATCCACCCCACTAGGACGAGGCCAATTTTTCACTTTAGCCGTTTTACTCGGGTCAACAGAGATACCATTGCGGCCCACCACGAAGCCTAAGTAGCGCAACTCAGTTTTGTTGAAGTCACATTTGGACTTCTTCAAGAACAATTTATGTTCTCGCAACCTTTGTAAGACTTCTCGAAGATGTTTCAAATGTTCCTTTGGTGTCTTTGAAAAAACTAAAATATCATTGATACAAACGTTGGAACAATGATAGACTAGTCGAGTGGACTTACGTCTAGAGCACGGAAACACTTCTTCAAACAAGGATCTTTACAAGATGTCCAAGTTACAATAAGGCTGTGGTCCGGGCCGAATAAGTATTCGGCCGGGCCGACAGCCTGTCCAACCCTTTCATCCAACTCAGCGTCCTAATGGCCCCTTGGCCGTGTCCTAATGGACCCTAAGCTGAATGTGAGGCTCCAGGCCGAACTGAGGGTTGCCACCTCAGAGGCGGTCTGGCCCTCTCCCTTAATGTGTGGCTATGATGATGGTGAGCTGGTTCGGTCCGACTACTGTCAGGCCGAACCACGTGTTGGGTGAGTGGGCCGAACCGCGTGTCATACGACGGACGTTCGTATCAACCACTTCCCCCCCACGCAAGTACGCGCCTCGCGTACCCAAGTAACCGAAATTTGGGGGTTACACTCACACATACGCATAGACACACACAAAACGCTTTCAAGGCATCCAACAAGCCTTTAGCTTTTAAGGGAGTCAAATAATGTTTAACCTTCGCTGAAATTAAAAGAGTGTTCAAAAACTCTAAGCGAATTATCAACAAAAATCAACCAAATGATAAGGCTGCCACCTGCAGGCCGAATCATGTACTGTAAACCAGCTAACTGTTTGCACAAAGCAACCCATAAGGTCCAAATTCAGATTCCCTTATAAGTATCCAGAAAGCAGGTGATTGACCCAGCCTGGCCAATCCACTGTATAAAAACCATTGTATAAAAAAAACCATTGGGTCAGAACTCAAACAAAATAACCCAGTTCTGGATCTGAATGTCCCTTATCCAGAAAAGTAAAATCAACAGAAACTCAGCCCAATCCCAGTCTCCCACCATCACACTGTAAAACACCCAAACATCCCTTGCCCTTCTCTCTTTCGTTCCCGATCCCAGTTCGCCTATTTCTGCGACCTGGTTCTCGGCCCATGCCTCTTGGACGTTGCTGGGCTGTGTGGAGGGAGCGGAAGGCGAGTCGCCGAGGAAGGTGCTGATGGTTGGTCTGGTGATGGTGGTGGGTGGCTCGGCTGGCGGTGCGATCTGGCTGCTCCTGGGAGTTCCAAGCCGAGAGCCTGGAAATACTGGTCGTTCCAAGTGCCGACCTGTTCTTTAAGCTTGCCCGGCCAGCGACCTTTCAGCGATGCCTTGGTGCAGCTTGGACAATCCGGGAGTGGGGCGTCGAAGGGGAGGATCGGCTTGACGCCTTGGGTTCCCTCGCCGATGAGGTCCTGTATGCGCGGGAGGTAAGGTCCTCCTGATTCGTCGGCCGAGATGAGGGCTCCCGCCCTGGCCGCGATCCTCAACCCCACATTGTGCTTCTTGCACAAAAGATGCCCTTTCTCGCAGAGCACCCGATCCAAACCAGGGCGGGGAGCTTCCCGCGGATATGCGCAAGCGGCGCAGGCGAACGTGGACGGAACGGCTGCTGGAGGCGGTGGTGGTGGTAGGGACGACGCTTTTGGAGGCTCCTCCGAGATGGGGTCGTCCTCACTCCCGGAGAGCAGGACGGGACCAGGCTTCGGCCTCGGGGGAAGAGCGTCCTCCAAATCGGCGTAGGGATCTTCCGTGTAATCCCAGAGCTGCTGCTCGTCTTCCCCCTCGGCCTCAGCCTGGTCCACCTCCATGGCCTCGTCCAGGATGAACCTCCCCACCCCTCGGCCTTTGAGCTTCCTCGACCTTTTTCGTCGCGGGACCACCACCTTCAGTGGGGTTGACGATGGTCCCTCTGGTGGCCTTTCCGCAGCGACTTCTTCTTGTACCGAGTCTTCCACCGTTTCGGTTTCCACGTGCTCTTTTTCTTTTTCCTCGGCCAGAGGTTGGTCCATTTCCATACGCTGCAGTCCACGGTTGAGGGTGTCGATAGCCTCGGTCATGGCTGTTTTCGCCAGCCTTTCCCTTTCCTGCCCCCACACTGCTGCTTGCCGAAACGCATCCAAGCGCTGCGTTTTCAGCTGTTCCTCCAATTGAGCTACTTTCTCCTCAGCGGCTTTTGCCCGCTTCTCCGCCTCGTTGGCCCTATTTTGCCATTCGGCAAGTTCGGCCTCGAGCTTGCTCTTTTGTTCGGAAGCCTGTCGCGCGTCCTGCAGGAAACGCTCCAAGTTCGCTGCTGTCAGATCCATGGCTTCCCCTTTCTTTCCTTTTCTTTTCGGCCGTGTGGGCTCTCTCTCCTTTTTCTTACTGACTGAAATCGACAAAGGCTTTCTGTAGCGCCTTCGTTACTTCTCTTTAAATTCGCCGATGAGGTACCGGTCAGACACGTTGCGCAACTGAAAGGTACACCCTGATGTGACGAGGGATGGGAATTCCCTCCGAACTTCCGAGGTACCGCCTCGTTTGAGGTACCGTCCCATTCCGGCCGAGGTTGACCTCATCAGTTCGTCATCATGACTTCCAACTCCCCCATCACCCTCGTCAGTTGCATCAGAAGCTTCCTCCAGTCATGCTCGGCTCGTTCGTGCAACGAACTCGGCCAGCAGATCTGAACAATGTGTCAGACTCTCCTTCGGCTCCCATGTTGCCTCATGGGGTTGGTATCCTTTCCAGCAAACCAAATAGCGTTTTGCTCTTCCTTTTCCCTTCTCCCTGACGATAGCCTCCACTTCATATTCCTCCTCTCCATCCAGCTCGTCGATAAGAGCCGGGCCGGGAGGTGCATCACGCATGAACTCCTCGGACCGCTTGTATTCTTTGAGCTTGGAGACGTGGAATGTAGGGTGAAGCCTCCAGCCTGGTGGGAGGTCGAGCCTATAGGCCACTGGTGATATTACGGCCTCAACCTTGAACGGCCCGATGAACCTTCGCCTGACCTTGGCCGGAATGTGCTTGGTTACGGCCAGGGGGAGGTGGGCACTTCGGAGGCAAACCTCCTGTCCCACTGCGAATTCCACATGTCGCCTCTTTTTGTTGGCGCTCTCACACATGGTCTCCTGGGCCGAAGCGTAGTTTGCTTTGGCCTCCTCCAGGTCTCGGTTCATTCGGCTCACCATGGCCTCGGCCGCCTCCACGTTGGTACTCGGCCGGTCGGCCTCCAGGCCTCTTGGGTGTTGCCCATACATCAGGTAGAAAGGGGTGTATTTGGTGCTGGCGTTGACCGAATTGTTTGCAGCAAATTCGGCCGTGCTGAGGTATTCGCTCCATGTCTCCGGCCTTGCTTCAATGTAGGGCCGAAGGAAGTTCTCCAGTGTTCGGATTGTTACTTCGCTCTGTCCATCAGATTGCGGATGGTGAGCGGTCGACATCCTTAGATCGGTGCCCACGAGCCGAAACAACTCCTTGTAGAACTGGCTCGTAAATCTTGGGTCTCGATCAGACACGATAACTTCCGGTATCCCTGAGGTGGGGAATACTTTGGAGAGAAAGAGCTCGGCATATCCTTTCGCCGAAACCTCCTTGGTGCACGGGACGAACTTGCACATCTTCGTGAGCCGATCCACAAAGACAGCCACGGCCGTGTACCCGTTAGACTTCGGTAAGTCAGTAACGAGGTCGGTCGTCAGCTGCTCCCACTTGTAGGCCGGAACTGGCAGAGGGTGTAGCAACCCTTTCTGCTTGGAATTCTCGGTCTTCATCATCTGGCAAGTGGGGCACGATTCGACATAGTGGTTCACGGCTCGGCGCCAGCCTCTCCACCAATGTCTTCGGCTCACAAGCTCGGCTGTCCGAGCTTTCCCTGGATGTCCCGCCATCGGCACATCGTGGTGGTCGTGCAATACCACCTGGCGTTTAGAAACCGGCACAACAATTTTCGGCTCGGCTCCAATGTCTTTGGCTTGATACATGAGCAGCCCATCTGGGGTCAGGGTGTACCCCTGAACTGCTTGTCCATTGTCGAGTTGGGTCACGATTGGTCGAAGAATAGGGTCCTCCTTAATGGCGGCTTGCCAGTCTTGTGCCTCCCCGGGCGAGATTTTGGCCCCCAAAATCGCATTGAGCCGTAACTGTGGCTTGCGTGAAAGCGCATCGGCCACGAAGTTAGCACGGCCCGGAAGGTATAAAATCTTCGGCTTGATGGACTGGAAAGAGCCAGCCTTCAACCAACGTGTTTGAGTCCGGGACAGCACACGTTGCTGCAAAAAGTGGGTCGCTGGGAGGTGGTCGGTGTAGACGGTGGTGCCGCCTGGGGCACCCTCCAGGTAGTGCCTCCACTGAGCGAGAGCGTAGGAGATCCCCAGAAGCTCCCGTTCGTAGGCCGAATACTTCTGCTCGGCCGAGTTGAGGGAACGACTTAGAAAAGCTACGGGCTGGTAGCCCTCCTCTTTGCTGCCTTGCATCAGGGTAGCTCCCAACGCGAAGTCCGAGGCATCCGTCGCCACCACATACGGCTTGGCCGGGTCAGGAATCAAGAGAACTGGGGCCGATGTGAGTCGGTCCTTGAGCGCTTGAAAGGCTTCGGCTTGGGCCGAACCCCATTCCCAGGCTTGGTCCTTCTTGACGAGCTTCTGAATAGGAGCTGCGATCCGGGAGAATTCCCGAATAAACCGTCGGTAGTAGGACACCATGCCGAGGAAACTCCTGACCTCGGGCACCGACTGGAGCGGCTTCCAATCCTGGATGGCTTGGGTCTTGCTGCGATGTGGAGAGATACCGTCGGCCGAAATCCAATGCCCCACGAAATCCAGTTCCTTAACGGCGATGGAACATTTGGACGCCTTCGCATAAAGCTTGTGCTCGGCCAGCTTATCCAGCACGAGCCGAAGGTGCTCCGCGTGTTCCTCCTCCGTCTTGCTATACACGATGATGTCATCCAGGAAGACCACAAGAAACTTGTCGTGGAAATCCCGGAAGAGGTCGTTCACCATCGCCATGAACTGGGGTGGCGCGTTGGTCAGGCCGAAGGGCACTACCTTGTACTCATAGTGCCCATACCGGGTCCGAAAGGCGGTCTTCTCCTGATCCTCGGCCCGGATCGGCATCTGCCAGTACCCCGATCGCAAATCCAGCCGGGTAAAAACCTTGGCGCCCTGGAGGCGGTCCAAAAGCTCCTCGGGCAAGGGAAGTGGGTAGCGATTTTTGACTGTCCGCTGGTTGATCCAACGGTAGTCAATACAAAAGCGGAGTCCGCCATCCTTCTTGTTAGCGAAGAGAATGGGGGCACCCCACGGGCTCTTGGAAGGCCGAATCAATTCTCGATCCAACATGTAATCGAGTTGTTTTCGGACCTCAGCGAGTTCGGCGGGAGAAAGCTTGTACATGGGCCGAAAGATCGGCTTCGTTCCTTCCTCCAACTCGATCTCGAATTCGTGTCCGTTCCTGACCGGTGGTGGTCCTTTGGGCAGGTCGGACGCGAATACTCGCTTGTAATCGGTCAAGAGCCGTGTAATCGCTTTTGAGAGTTCCGGCCGAACTAGCTTGCTGATATCATCCTTCGTATGTTCATCCGCTGGTTCGGTTCCGGCCTCAGTGACCACTACCATTAACACTTCCGCTTGTCCCGCACGCGCATCCTTCATGAGCTTGGCCGCGGATGTTTGTTCCATGTCACCCACGTTCATCGTCTCCGTGGGCCGTGGTTTGTCCGTTAGAGCCAGAGGAAGGGAAATACTTGTCCTTCCCCGCTGAACCGTGATCGTCCTTGTCCGGAAGCAAAGATCCGGATTCTCGGCTACGAGCCACGGAATGCCCAGTATCATTTCGTACGCCATATCCGGGAAGATATGGAAGTCCGAAACAAATGTGGCTTGGCCGGAACGAAATCGGACATTCTCGGCTCGGCCCTGGGTTTCGCCCTTGGAACCATCCGCCATGACCAGGGTGCGGCGCTGCCCAATCGCCTCCAATCCCAACCGGGTTTGTGTCTCGGTGGAGACATAGTTTTCCCAGCTCCCGCTATCCACATATGCTGTCACCGGCTTGTTCCCCACTTGAATGGCTATTTCGAAGCCAGTGAAACGCCCCTTCGAACAGGTGTTGCCTGTCCGAGCTATAAAAGAAAAATTGTCGGCCACTGCAGAGTCGGCTCGACTTAGTGCCCCCGGCACTTGATTGGAATCCTCCACCTCTCGGTTGCCTTGCGGGCCGAGCTGTACAGTAGGTGGTGGTTCCCTAGATGATACCCCGGGCCGTGTATGGCCAGTACCATCGGCTCCCTTACTGAGTCCTGTTCCAAGGGACTCGGCTCGCGCTGCAGTCTCGGAACTATGCGAGCTGGAGCTGGTGTTTATCCGTTTTACATGCTCTTCCGCCTTATCCTGCCAAGTAACGCTCTTGGCTATTTTTCCATCTTCTACTCCATCTGCTTGCTCCTCCCCAAAATCTTCCGGAACCTCGGCCCTGATACCACCCGCATTTGTGTCCAGGGTAGGTGGCCTCGCGCCCCGGACCTTCAGTTTATCGAACGCTTTGCGGCCGAGAGCTTGGGACAATTTCTGATCCCATGGTCTCCTCCGCATAAGTAGCATGATATTCCACCCCGGCCTCCTCTTCCACTTGGTGTGGTAGATCGGCCTCCTCCTCCTCGGCCTCCAAATCTTCCCCCACTGCGGCCACGGCCTCGGCCTCGGCCACGACTTGATCCTCCACCACGGTTGCCTCCAATGTAATTGATACGATCCCCTTCGGCTTTGGTGCCA
Source organism: Bryopsis sp. KO-2023 (assembly GCA_030272585.1). Taxonomy (NCBI): domain Eukaryota; kingdom Viridiplantae; phylum Chlorophyta; class Ulvophyceae; order Bryopsidales; family Bryopsidaceae; genus Bryopsis; species Bryopsis sp. KO-2023. The sequence goes on from BSYQ01000005.1 coordinate 2,203,088, forward strand.
ATACTGTTAACTCTTGATCGCCTATTCCAACGCTGCTGACCGCCTCCTCGGCCTCCTCCCGAGTTGTGGAGTCCTCGAATACCATCCAGGCGTTCGGCCATCTCGATCGCGGCCTGTACGTCGTCCCGAATGAAGCCAACCACTTGACTTCGAATCGGCTCGCGCAAGCCCGCTGTGAATGCACTGTATGCTTCAGCGTCACTCATATCCGGTATCCTGAAGCAAACGCTGTTGTAGCGCTTGATATAGTCCTTCACCGAGGTGGTCTGCCTGAGGGTTCGTAACTCAACTCGGGCATGTTCAGAGGTGGTAGTTGGTTGGAATAATTTTCGAGCCTCCTCGGCCCACGCACGCCAGTCGGCAAATGGTTGCCTCCGGCCCTCCATCACTTTAAGCTCGGTCAAGTTCATCCACTCGGCCGCAGGCCCCTCCGTGTTGGCACAGATTACTTGGAGCCAGTATGCTTCTGGGATGGCTTGGGCACGGAACCATCGGCCCATGCGCATCAGCCAATCGGTAACGTTGGCGGTACCGTTGAAGGCTCGTGGCATAGGCAATTTGACTTGCCTTAGGCCATTGCCTCCTGGTGCGTCTTGTGGCCCTCCGGGTAATTGTGGTCCAAACGGTCCTCCCGGTCCGCCAGGTCCTCCGGGACCTCCAGGTCCGTTCGGCCCGCCGCCAGGTCCATTTGGTCCTCCTCCCGGTCCATTCGGCCCACCAGATCCTCCTGGTCCATTCGGCCCACCAGATCCTCCTTGAAACGAGCTACTTTTTTCAAGGTCCCCTCGCCCTCCTAGAGGAGGACGAGTGCCTTCCTCAAGCGTCTCGTTAGATAGAACTTCCTTACAAGAATAAAGTTATAAAGAAGATACAACGACCTTTTCCTTCCACACTCTTATACCCTAGCGCCACAGCGCATCAAACCCTTGTTCCTGTCGACGTGTCACTATTCACTAGGAATTCACACATCTCCTTGCCACCTCAACTGTGAACGTGCCCCTATTCCACGAGAACTCACACGTCCAATTGACAACTCGACTTTGATGGCTGCCACATCATCATCCATCAAACTCCATCGAGCTTGGTTGTAGTCGTGACTCCAAGGGTGTCGCACTACTGCACCTCTGCACCTCTGCACCTCTGCACCTCTGCACCTCTACACCGCTGCACCGCTGCACCTCTGCACTGCTGCACGCTGCATCCACCGCTGCACGCTGCACCGCTGCACGCTGCACTCCTACACGCCGCACTCTCGCACGCTGCTCCTACACGTTGCACTCTTGCAACCTTCCCTTTTTCAGCTGCAGGAAGCATGGCAACTACTCTTGTAGTTCCAGCTCGAGTGCTGCGATAACCAACCGTTACACTCCTGGTCCATTCGGCCCGCCACCTCCATCACCATCGTCCCCGCCTCCTCCTCCTGGCCGCCGTCTTCTTGGAGCGTCTCGGAATCCGGAGTTGGGGTCTTGCTGTCCAACTGAGGCATAGGAACCCAGGCCCGCAAACGGGTCCGTTCCCGAATTGAATCCGACAGCTCCAACTCCCTGTGGTTGACTGGGTCCAGGGGGTGGTTCTTGACGTGGTGCTATGGGAGGTCCTTGGCCGGATGGCGGTGTAGGATTGGTGGCTTGGTTCTGGCCGCTGGGTGGCCTTGCGGCGGCCGCTGGGTCTCTTCGGCTCGGCCTCGGCCCGCCCGTTGGTGCAGAACCGGGCTCTCGAATGACAGGTCCTGGTGGTGGTCCGGCTCGCCGTTGGTTGGGCACTCCACTGGGTGGCGCAAGAATAGGTACCGCGGGTGCATTGCTGATGATGGGAGAAACAAGGGGCGCGTCTTGAAAACTGGAAGACGGGGGTGGTCCGGGTGGCGCTTGTGTCGTTTGGGTCACAGTTTGGGTTCCGGCTCCGGCCATGTACACAGGAATGACTTGGGGCTGCGCTGGAACTTGCTTGGACCATAACTTCACGAGCTCGTCCACGGATGGGTAGTCTTCCCGTAGACACTTTGTTTCGACCCCGAGCGTCTCGACAGCGGCCCGCTGGTCTGCCACTTGCAACGTGAGCCTTTCGGTCCGGGCTCCAAGGTCTTGGAAATCTTGAGCTGCCTTGGCGGCCGCACGTTCTTGGGCCAGGTACATACGTTCTTCCATTTCGGCCACGAGATGCCCGTTCTCGGCTTTGAGGTGCTCGAGCCGTCGGATGAACTCCTCTTCCAACCGAACGCGGTCCTCCCAGTGATGGTCCTCCAGTTCGGCTCTCTGGTTCTCGAGGGCCGTGTTCATGGCGTCGGCCTGCTCGTTGGCCACTTGCCATTGTCGAGCTTCGGCTTCTTCGCGGGTATGATGGAGTTCTCCTCGCACTTCGTTGAGTGCTTGGTACAGCTCGGCCTGAGTACGTCCCGCCCATTCTTCGGTGTTGGCCGCCAGCTGGGCTACGGTGATAGAGGTCTCGTCTTGGTTCACCTCCACGTGGTGCACGTTCTGGACGTTGTGCTGGATATTGTTTTGCACAAATACGCCTTGCACCGGAGGGGGATCTTCTTCGGTCCCCAGGCTCATGCTGTCCCCAGCGCTCATCTCCTCCACTCCGTCGGGATAGGCGATGGCTTCGGCTGGCTCGTACGGTATGAGGTCCATGGTTGGACTCCGTGTGCGAGCCGTGGGTCCCGATTGCGAAGAGGTTCCTCGGCCGAGTTTGCCCGCCGGTTGCGTAGGTGCTCTTGGACTTCAGCGTAGAAACGCAGAAACTCCGGGTCGTTTCTTTCCTCCTCTGTGAAGCAGGAGTCACAGCTTCCGACACTTTCTGTGTCGTCGTTGTCGTTCGGCCCGGTAGGTGGTGGTACGGGGCTCGGCCTTCGAATAGGTGGTCCCTCAAGTCCAGGGGGTACGCCTTCGATCACGCTTGGTCCTCCGTAACAAAAGGCCAATTGGTCGATATAAAATCTTCTCCAATGCGGTGCGACCAGCTCCTCTGGCACCGAGAGATAACGGAAGGTCGGGTGTTCGTGTGTGCCGGCGGAGGACTGGGGCGAGGTAGGGTGGCTGTTCGACATACGGGTGGTATGGGTCTTGGTTCCGGCTTCGCTCCGAAACCAGTTGATACAAACGTTGGAACAATGATAGACTAGTCGAGTGGACTTACGTCTAGAGCACGGAAACACTTCTTCAAACAAGGATCTTTACAAGATGTCCAAGTTACAATAAGGCTGTGGTCCGGGCCGAATAAGTATTCGGCCGGGCCGACAGCCTGTCCAACCCTTTCATCCAACTCAGCGTCCTAATGGCCCCTTGGCCGTGTCCTAATGGACCCTAAGCTGAATGTGAGGCTCCAGGCCGAACTGAGGGTTGCCACCTCAGAGGCGGTCTGGCCCTCTCCCTTAATGTGTGGCTATGATGATGGTGAGCTGGTTCGGTCCGACTACTGTCAGGCCGAACCACGTGTTGGGTGAGTGGGCCGAACCGCGTGTCATACGACGGACGTTCGTATCAATCATCCAAGTAGATCAAGACATATTTGCCAATCATACCATGGAAGACTGAGTTCATCAGTGTCTGAAACACTGCCGGTGCGTTTGATAATCCCATCGGGAGCACCCGGTACTCAAATAAACCAAAGGGTGTTTTGAAGGCTGTTTTGGGGATGTCATCTTCCTTGACTCTGACCTGCCAGTATCCGGCTCTCAGGTCAAGAGAAGTAAAACATCTCGAGCCTTGTAACTCATCCAAGAGATCGTCGATCCGTGGAATCGGGAACTGATTCCGGATAGTTACTTTATTAAGACCCCTGTAGTCTGTGCACATCCTAAAGCCTGCATCCTTTTTCGGTACGAAAAGAACCGGAGCACCCCAAGGGCTAGAACTAGGTCTTATGAGCTTTTTGGCTAAGAGTTCGGACAATTGATCCTGAATCTCTTGCCGCTCTGCGGGTGAATACCGAAAAAGTGGCCGGTTTACAGGACGTGTACCTTCTTCTAAAGGAATGTCCACTTCTACGGCTCTTTTCGGGGGATATTCCGCCAAACCAGTTACAAACAAATCATCAAATTCCTCCAAGAGAGATTCCATCTCCTTCTCAGGGACTTGATCTGATTCACCGGTTTCCTCCGCTACACTTACATGTGCGGGTACGTCCTGTACTTCACGAATTACCACCAGAAATGGTTGAAGAGAGGAATCCTTGAGTTTTCTCTTCACCTGTGGAATAGTGAGTAAGGAACCAACATTTTTGTGGGGAATGCTTTGTTCTCCACCAGTGGCCTTGGGCAAAAGACCCTGGCGTATCAAGATCCGTTGATTTGCGGAATTCGTCACGGCACACTTCTTCTCAAAGAAGTCCAAGACTGCCTTGCGATTTCGCAACCACGTATCACCCAAAATGATATCAAATTTCTCCATCAGATCAATCACCAAACAATTCAACTTCTCGCGGAAGCCTTGAATTTTCAGAGAGATCTTTGTTTCACCTAAGATATCAATATAACTCCCATTGGCCAATTCGGCTTGCGAACTTGTGGTTACCTTGAAGGAAATCCCATTTTGTTCACAAAATCTCTTGGAAAGGAATGCTAATCCCTTAGCTCCTGAGTCCAAAAGACAATGGGCAGGAATGCCACTAAGAGTTCCCTCAAAGTGCATCGACATCCTGTCTTGGGTGAATAAATCTTGAGTATCCTTTGGTACCAAGGGGACAGGTGGGTCATAGTATACATTCACTGGCCAAGGAAGACCTGGAAGTCTTTTCCGGCGCTTTCCTTTCATAGCGGTGAACAAAACCATGCCCTTCTTGTATTGTGCAATTAGTCTCATAGAGGATAAGGCCGGATGCGGCTCTTTATTCCACTGAGGAACCAGAATGCAACAAGAAGTATTGTGTGGAGACTTATTCTTTTCTCTCACATAGTGATCAATGTATTTGTGAAGCTCCTTGAATGGAGGATTCAGTTATACATGTTCACCTGAAAGATTAGTCTCAAAAAACCCCTTACCAACACAAAACTTTGCACACAAGGCATTGGTTTGGTCTGAGTTAGCACACCCGTCCAAGCTAAACGCTTGTCCCGTGAGTGACTCGAGACGCTGAAACTCTGCCTTGAGTATTGTTTTGTCTGATTGGATATTAGATCTTTCATTCACATCCTCTGGAGGGACAGAAGTTTGTGCTTCTTCCTGTTTCTCCTTTCTCTTTTGACCACGAGTCACGATAGGCGCTAAATGTGCACTATCCACTTCCATTGGGTCACAATTAGGATGAGAATTCAAATCTTGCCTCAGAAATTTCAAGTCATGGGGCTTGGACCTCTGAGAAACATGTGTAACAACCTCTTTGGGTTTTCCACATTTATGTCCTCGTGTCCAAGTCTCTCCACAAAACCAGCACAATCCCAACTGTTTGCGAGCTTTCAACTCTGCTTTGGTCAGTTGGCTGACTGATTTTCTCTTGGAAACTTGAGGTTTAGAGGAATGCTCAGTAGCATTTTTCCTCTCAGCAAAAGAATCACCTTGCCCCGTGTTCTTTTGGGTGGATTTCTGCATTTTCTTGCAGTATCCCTCTACTTCAAGCCCGCGGCGAAGAAGTGAGTATGAGAGTTATTTTTAGACCAACACCTGTGTTGGGGGAAACCTCTGTGGATATTCCCTTTGTCCTTTAGACAAATCTGTAACCACCTCTTTGTGTGGATAACTCTTCTTTTCGTGGTGTTTCCTTGTAAACTGCTTTAATTTAATTTTTCTTTGGACACAACAAGCACCTCTAGGGTCTGCTTGAAAAATCTCCAAAAATCTCAAAATATCGTCCAATCCTGACGAAAAATATTAAGGACCTCTTGGGTCTCCTTAAAATAGACGAAGGACCTCTTGGGTCTCCTTCGCAACTCGAAAAACCACTCTGCAGAAAGTCTGAAGCAATACCCTAACTTTGACAGAGCATAACTTTCCGCACACAGCTTGGAATAAACCCCAACCGGACTCAAACGAAGCGGATTTTTCTTAGCTTACTTTTCGACACCTTATTTGTCCAATTCGGACCTTAGACGCCGAAGTTATCGTCGTTTCCGTGACGGACTCTTCACCTGCTCCGAAACCAAACTGTTATAAACCTCTCTCTCCTAGCCAAATAACCTCCTCGCGCCCTTCCTTGAAGTCCCTTTAACCCATCAAACCCCCACTCCTTGATGGGACCCTTGAGATGACAGGGATCACCTCAGGGCGAGACACCTGGGCTTGCTATGAGTCATCCTTTTAGCACACGTGCTATAATGATCTCATGGACCTTAAGCATATGACTAGAGCCATGTTAGTGCCCACGACTAACCCTTGAGCTCTAGTAGTGCATAGACATACTCGGCGTACACTTATAACAGTAGAAAAGGTTAGGGGAAGAAGAGATGGACAATGAAGTAAATGGGCTTTCGTGAGAATTCACGGACAGTACAGGAAAAGTATAAGTTGTATTGGAAAAGTAAGGTGGTTTGTTGGAGGACAGGTAGTACTTGGAAAGGGGAAGGATAACTTGTTGTGGAAGAAACGATATGGTTAGTTCTTGTAAATCCCTTCCGGGCAAAGCCCAAGTTGTGTCTTCAGTGTGTTCCACCCAACTGGTCTCAAAGATCTGAGCCAGTACAGTTAATTGTTATAGGCATATCCTTTCTAGAGATGCTCTAAGAATTCGAAAATTTTCGTCTCAACCCACGTGTCAGTGGAGTGACAACAGAAGTGTGAACGATCGCGTTTGTTTGGACCTGTTTACCTGTCAGACCCAGGGGAGGCCATGACTGAGTCATGCAGTGCAAAAGTGATAATACCACCCTCACGACATACCCCAGCACGCTGTCGTTAACAGTTAACCCTGCAAAACTCGGTTGAAAGTGCTCGTGGAAAGCAACAAAAAAGATACTGTCGTTGAACATCTGCCTTTTCCTTTCTCGAATCACTTTTGCTGGTATCGATCGAGCTGGCTCTTCGTCACTTGAACAACGTTTGGGGCGCCAGGATGTCATCTTTTAAATACCTGGTTTTGGGTGGGGGTAACGCTTCCGGATACGCAGCGAAGGAGTTCGTCAAGAGAGGCGTCAACAAGGGGGAGCTGTGCATAATCACCGACGAAGAGGTGACAATGGAAAGACGTCCAACTCTGTGTCGCAGGATCTCAACTTGTGAGAGCCTGCGGGGAACGTCGATATCGTATGGACGCCATCCCTCGCAAAGACCTCTTCAGGCGTTGATGAGTTCGACGTCGACGGAGAACCGAATCGCCCAAAAAGATAGCTCAACAGGGATCTTACGTCACCAGACTCTTGACTTTGCAGTGGCAGACTAGCGGGTTAACTCAACCGTCGTCGAAGCGGTGTTTCGCCGCCTTGAGCTCAGTCGAGATCTCGGTGAAAGGGCGCTGATCCTCTATGTATACTTGCACAGGTGGTTTCGTATGAGCGTCCAGCCCTGAGCAAAGCATATCTCTTTCCAGGGGGTGAGTATCTGGCAGTCTGACATCTAAATTCGACGTCCAACACCACCACCACACAGTTCTTGTTGCTCACATCTACATGTCCATCCCGTTCATGTCATGTCAGGGAATGAATCATCCACTGTTGGGTTGCTCTGGGTTTTCATAAAGTGATGGTAGGATTGGTTTCTGTCAGGTCCAGCAAGATTGCCTGGGTTTCATACATGTGTTGGAATGGGAATGGATAGGCAAGAGCCTGCGTTCTACGAAGAACATGGTGAGCAGGATAGCCTTTCAATTTCGACAAGCGATCTGAATGTTAACACAAGTGCAGGATAATGTGTTGGTAGTGTGGGCAGGAATGAGGTGGAAGGAGAGATTTTGTGAACTTCTATCATTGCCAGTCGCCATATAGGATGAACATGCAGATGTATTCCGGAAAAAGCTAATGGGAGCTATAAGCATTTCTTTACTGACCGGTCGGTCCCACCCCAGTCCTGAAAGCCAGCTCTCAACTAAATCGTAGGTATTGAATTCAAGACCGGGACAAAGGTGACTGCGGTGGATGTCGGAAAGAAATCCCTCACCACAGAGAAAGGAGAATCATTCACCTATGACAAGCTGATCGTGGCAACCGGAGCTCGAGTGAGTGTCCAACGCTGAACACCATTGCATGGACAGGTTGTCTTGCTCTCACCTTGCATTGCTTTGTGCCTGATTCTGCCAACATCCAGTCATTTGCATGATCATATTATTGTTTCCTTTGTAGCCTGTCAAACTCACGGAGTTTAAAGTACCTGGTGCCGAGCTGTCCGGATTGAACTATTTGAGGGACATAAAAGATGCCGATGCCCTGGTGGCTGCCATGGAGGAATGCAAGGCTAAGGATGGGAAGGTGGGGTTCTTTTCAACTGAAGCATTGAAAGAAATTGGGATTATTTCTATGGATTCGACGTTTGCTCCTTCCTCCTCCCTCTTTCTTATTCTGACTCCAGTGCGAGTCAAACCCTGGAAGTTGTTTCCAAATGTCAGCGCTGTTCACTTTTAATCAATGTATAAGTGGGGAAAGACATGTGGAGTACAAGTGTCCAGATACCAGGATTCTGTGTGGACAAAGGAACTTTTCCAACACACTGTAGGTAGTGGTTTACTTCACTGTAGGTAGTGGTTTACTTTCTGAAGTGCTGGCATAGGTGGTAATTGTTGGTGGTGGATACATTGGAATGGAGTGTGCTGCTGCTGTTGCCATGAACAAATTGCCTGTCACCATGGTTTTCCCTGAAGGCCATCTCATGTCCCGATTGCTGGATCCAGAAGTTGGTCAGTTCTACGCTGATCGTTACAAAGCAGAGGGTGTCACCATTGTGACTGGTCAAGTTGCGACCTCCTTCGAAGGAGAAAACGGAAAAGTGAGTGTGCACATGCGGAGATGCTCAATTGAAGTGCTTTGTTCTGTTGGTTGGTATTGTAAGTTCATTGCTGCGATTCTGAATATCTGTGGTAAATTAGGTGACGCATGTCAACCTGAAAAGTGGCGAAAAGCTTCCTGCAGACCTTGTGGTGGTGGGAGTAGGCGCTAGAGCCAACAAGGAGTTGTTTGAGGACCAGCTGGAAATGGCGGCTGGAGGCATCAAAGTGAATGGGAAACTACAGACCTCCAATCCCGATGTGTATGCTGTTGGAGATGTGGCCGCTTTCCCTTTGAAGGTCAAGGGTGGTGAATTGCAGCGACAAGAGCACGTCACCAACTGCAGGCTCTCGGCATTCCATGCCGTCAGTGCAATCATGGCCCCAGGTGCTAGTTTTATCATGCGTGCTGATTGAAAGCAGGTGGCATGTATGTTGATTATGTACATTAACCCAGATCATGTGTGTCGTGATGCTGTTTCGAGTCTCTGAGCTGCCCTGACAAGATATGTGTTTTTGCTTGGTTTTTGCAGAAGAGACAGAGGATTATGACTATTTCCCCTTCTTCTACTCCCGAATCTTTAATCTATCTTGGCAGTTCTACGGAATCAGTGCCAGCAAGCCAATCATGTTTGGCGACAAAGAGGCTGGCAAAATTGGGATGTACTGGGTGGATGAGGGAAAAGTGGTGGGAGCGATGTTGGAAAGCGGAACACCCGAAGAGTTTGCAGCCATCAAAGCTGTTGCAAAGGCTCAACCCCCTGCCCCCTCCCCTGAAGAGCTTGTCAAACAAGGACTTGAATTCGCTTTGAAGGTCGCCGCAGCACAATGATTGTCGGCATTCTACATGGGGATTTTTTGTACTTCTTTTTTGTTAGGGGATGTGGGGGTGGGAAAGCAAGCTGAAAATGAGTGTGCTTTTGGGGGGGATGTGGTGTTGTGCTCAACTTGATATGACTGAGACAAGCTCTTCTCTTTGAATACCTCCTGACGTGCCACCATTGTTCTTCTTGCTGTAGCGAGTTTCGTTTGTATTGCTGCGATGTAAACATGCATGGCTTCTTTTAGGGCTATGATGAACTGATCTATCCTTAATTGTATTTGCTTCAAATTGAAGCCTTCAATGGTGTCCACCTACACTGCCAGTATTGCTCTCGACGTGGATTGTTTTTTTTCACCACCTTTGATTTTCTGTGGACGTTGAGTCGAAAGCTGCAGCAGAGCTGTTGCATCCACGTGAGTCATTATCACTCTTTCTTGTGTGTCTCTGTGCAATTAGTGATATTTGTGTGATCAAGGCTAGAATAAATAGGCCCGCTTTCACTCAACTCCAGACCACTCTTATTCAAGAGAGAAAAAAAAAAGATATTTCCTCTGCAACGACTTCTCCAAACTACGAGATGTTGAATCTCGCACAAGTTATGCACGACAGCGACGACCCTTTGGAGCGTCACCCTCGCTACGAAAAGATACGCTGGGCAAGCGCTGATAAGCCCAACGTCCAGATTGCGCTCGACCGATCTCGCAACCAAAATGTCGCTATCAAGTTTATCGAACGAGGGGAAGGCGTCAAGAAACACGCGCGCAGAGAGATCGTCCACCACAGGGTTCTACGCCACGAGCACGTCGTGCAATTCCTTGAGGCGTTCTTGACGCCCAGATATTTGTGCGTGGCGATGGAGCTCGGAGAGCAGAATCTGTGGCAATACGTTCGAAGCCAAGGTGGGCGTTTACCCGAGGATCTGGCGAGGGAACTTTTTTGCCAGCTGCTGCTGGGTTTGGAGTACTGTCACAGCGTTGGAGTGGCCAACCGGTAAAAGCGATCTTCGCGGGGTGGGTTGCTGTATCTCATGCCTGCTTCTTTCCTGTCGGGTCGTTGCACCGCTTTAGGTCAGCCCTGGGTTTGTTTCTCACCGTGGTGTTGGGGAATGCTGGGGAAATTTCGAAAGGAACTTCCAAATTGGGAAGTCGTAGTCGCGCTCGTTGTTGTTCTAGTGAGAGAGGAGTGCTTTACCTCTGCACAGCTTTGACAACTTTTTTCCACACTTTTTTTTTTCAGAGACATAAAGCTTGAGAACGCCGTGTTGCAAGCGCAATATCACGACGGCCAGAAGTTTTACGTCCTGAAGATCTGCGACTTCGGTTATTGCCAGCACTCCGAAAAAGATTCTGACGCCAACTCCCTCGTCGGGACGTCAGCGTACGTCAGTCCCGAAGTTCTGTCGCAGAAGAAGTACGACGCCAAAGCGGCGGACGTCTGGTCTTGCGGCGTCGTCCTCTATTTTTTGATAGAGGGGAGGTTTCCTTTCGGAACGGAGGTCACGAATGGCTCCATGGAGATCCTGTTCCAGCGAATACGTTCTTTGCAACTCGACCCTCCGGTTGCCATGAGTGCCGACGCTGGGGACCTGTTCAAACAAATACTGCGGCCTGCCACTTCCCGGATCAACATAAATGGAATTCTGCAGCACTGGTGGGTGAAGGCAGGGTTGACGGAGTATCAGAAAAACAGGGGTCGAATACCAAAGGTTGTGGAGTGCCCTGAACAGAGCCTGGAGGACTTGGAGAGGATAATTGGAGAAGCTAGGAATTCGGGGGTGGAGAAGATTGGAACCAGGCAATTGGAACAAATTGTGATGGAGGCAACCCTAGGGGATCCGGATGATGTGCAAATGTTGGATGAATATGTATGATACCCAACCACCTCAGGTCAGTTGCTCCAACAAGTGGTGGTCTGGAGCATGCACACCATGATGTGCGCATGCAGTTGTCATGAAAAGGGTTGCGTGTGGCAGCTTCGCCAATTTGCAAACATGTCATGCAGGGATCTCCACGCGAGAATCGATACGCCCTTGTGGAAATGCATATGTTTTGCACTACTCTGGTGCTCATCGAACCAATAAGGTCCTTATATTAGTGAATCGCCGGCTGAATATCGACATAATATGTGTTCTGCCTTGTGTCAACGCAGGTCTTAATCAGAGAGAAAAGAGAGGAAAATAGTTTTGGAAGGTAATTTAAGTGGACTGTTCTGGGATGGAGTTTCTGCTGAGGGAAGCGGCGAAAAGTCATTGCCGAATCATTGATTTGTTGTCTCAGATTGAGAAAAGTGACTTTGAAAGTAAGTAGTGTGTGAGAGGATAAGGCTTGTTTAAGCCTGGATGTATACATAAATATAATATTCTATAGAGTTGCTATTCGTTCAACGTGTAAGTGTTGTAATATGTATTGCTCGAGCAATGTTTTGACGAGTTCCTATGAGGAGGAAGTGGGTTGTCGGGGGTGAAGCAACATGGGTCCACAATGACTTATGATTTTCAGCCACCTCCCTCCACGACAGTTGCTCTGTTGCAAATGTCTTTGCCATCAGCAAAAGTACAATCAAATCTGAGGTAGCAGCAGAGGGATCAAATCCTGTCGAGCTCAGAGCTCCTCATATTGTACTTTGGGTTTACAATCAGAGGAAGAATAAAATTTTGGGCCACATAGAAACGCTCTTCACAAGATTTTCACAAGATTGTGCATCAGACAAATGGTAAAGTTGTCACTCAGCACTGAAAGGGGGGCGTTACGAACTCTTTCGGCCGTTACGAAATTTATCCATAAATTTCGTAACCATGGTTGAGTGAACAACACCATCCCTTCACTTTTGTTCTCCCCTCCACACGGTGAATGCGTCAGTTTTTCTCCATTTTGCTCGACCGATTGCCTCGCTTTGCACACGAAGGTGCCTCGCGTTTTGTTCGGTGCAATTCCTGCAGAAGCCACGTTTCCCACGGATACGGTTCTTTTTTTTTTTTTGCCCGCCACCGATGTGTCCACATCTGGACGGTGTGGTGGATGCGACAGTCTGACAATGCCAGAAATTGAACGCTGTCCATCAGAACGGCTTTTCCAAACCGCACCGCGCGTTGGGCATTGGGAGTGCAGCCAGCGTGAAGTGGAAACGAAATGCCGCCGTATACAATGGAGGACGAGGATCCTTGTTTCGTGAACACCAACATGTGAGTTTTCGAAGGGTGGCCGTCAAAACGGTTGAACTGTCGTCATAGTCAGTGTTCTCATGATCCCTGGGTGATTTCCCTGGCTTGCAAAACGAAGCAAGCACTTCCCTTCTAGCTGAAGTCGCCAGGAAAGTGGATACACTGTTGATCAAGAAAACTGGAGACACTACCTGAGATGGGTACATCACAGGGGGAACACCTGGCAATAAATAAATGGATGATATCTTCTGTGCTTGTTTCAGGGTGGATGAAACACATGGAAAACCCATCTTCTGTGTGAGTTTTAATTATTTTGACAAGAATCATGCAGATCTATTTGCATCTGTTGGCGGTAACAGGGTGAGTGAAGCTTACAAGTCACACATTTCTAGCTAAGGAATTTTACATTTTTTTAAATGTAAGATATCAAGGATGGAAACACCCTACATTACGCTGTTTTCTTAAATCAAAGTCGATGGGTTCTCCAGATCTCGAGGGCACTTGTTTTTTTTCACCTCTAAATTTTAAGTGATGCTTCTCCGGTTGGATTTTAACAACCATAAATCATCTTGAGGCTAATTATTAATTAGTTTCTGACAATTTGTTTGTTCTTTGCGCTTCTCATCCAGGCATCCATTTATCGGTGCAAGCCCGGAGGGGAAATAGAGGTGGTGCAAGTGTATGTGGATGAGGATGTGAGTTGCAGTTGCACAAACAAACAGGCAGACACTGGTTTTGAATTCACTTTTTCAAGCGAAGGGTGAAGTTTTTCTGGACTGTCTTGTGATATTTTTTGTTTTCGTCCCTTTCTTTGTGCCAGTGCCTTTATTTGTGATTTCACTTGAACGCTGGATGGGGTTGGTTGAATGAGTGACCCTGAAAGTGTGAGAAAATGGAATACGAATCACGGTTGTGTGGGAATGTGAACTCAAACTTTGATGTGAAAAATTCTTGAAACGGTCAGCCAGACGAGGAGTATTACGCGTGCAAATGGACTGTCAATGAAGCCACATCTTCGCCCATTCTATTGTTGGCTGGGAAAAAGGGTGTCATGCGTGTAGTGGATTGCGGAGAGACGAAACTTCTTGAGGTATTCGAATCCCACCCGTGTATTCTTCAACGATGGAATTAATTCCATCTCTTCAGGAAGCAGTTGGGTTGTTATAGCAGCCGCAGCAGACATATTTTGGAGTGTTTCCAGAATTGTTCACTTTTCTCCAATCCTCCAAGGAGATTTTTTCTCCTCTCTTTGCCCCTAAATTCCATTGGTTACGTCACTTGCCCTCCACCCCCTATCAACAGAGAAAGAACACACACACAAATTTCCAAGAATTCGTAGGATTGCAATGGGCGACAGGGCACATTTGCACGAGTCACTGTGAGTTGACAAATGAACTTTATGGTGTTCTGGACAGACGATGGTTGGGCATGGCCATTGCATAAATGACATTGCGGTGTTTCAAAGATCCCCCAGTTTGGTTCTGACTGCCAGCAAGGTGGGGGAAACACACATACATAAAAAAGACAAATTAGCGGTAGACATTCGTTCTTTGTTGCTGATGGGATTTCATGATCAGTGTATATATTTGAGAGTAAGGAAATGCATTTTTTTTAAAACCCCTCGAACGGTTGGGCAGGAGCACACCTCAACATCGGAACAGAACAAGACAGAAGGCTTTCTGTTTTTCATCGAAAAGTTTCCAGTATCTGTGGGGGTTATTGCGTCATTCCTCTGATCTGTCTGTGTTGCTAGGATGAGTCGTTGCGGCTGTGGAACATTCGCACGAAAGTTTGTGTGGTGATCGTCGCTGGAGAAGGAGGTCACACTGCAGAAGTGCTTGCGGTGGTGAGTTCCTGTTTCTCTGAATTTGGGGACCTTTAATTCAACTTCACAATGTCACCCCAAACTCCGATAGCATGCTGACTGGTATTCTGGATTACGAATATTGCCAGTGTTTTTCACCAGGAAATGATGTTCTGTGGTGCAGGATTGCCATCTGAATGGAGACAGATTCTTGTCGTGTGGCATGGACAATTGCGTCAAGATTTGGTCTCTGAAATGTGAGTGTTTTTTTTCCCGTTTCCAGGAACAGATGTTGTTTGGAATTACTTTTTTTTTGTCAAAATGATATCTGTTTGCTACTTTTTGAATTTTTTTTGCTGAGGGAAAAGGTGGGTGACGAAGCAATTCTTCTTCATACTTTGTTGTGATTGCGGGTCCGGGAAAAACGTTTTACACTCTCGGAAGTCCTGTGATTCTTTCTTTACATCACCATTCGAATACGGACTTCCAACTCGTGCATTCCACTCATGATTGAACGCCCACAAGCATAATTCCCCAAAATAGAGACTCTGAAGAGGTCTGTCCTCTGTTCTTTCTGATACTGCAGCTTTCAGGGATGTGATCGAGGAGTCGCACAAATGGGATGCTTCCACCGCAAAGGTCAATTTCAAAACCAAGCACAGTTATTATCCGACGTTTTCTTCCTCGTGGATTCATGGCAATTACGTGGACTGCGTGCGTTGGTATGGGGACTTGGTTTTGTCCAAAAGCGTGGATCATCGTATCGTCATGTGGCACCAAGAGGATATTCCCAAGAATGACTGGGAGACGGGGTCGAAATTCGTGATACTCATGGTGGGTGACGATCCTCCACTGCCCCTCCCTACTTCATATAGCTTTTTATGCAATGCTGAAATACCATCAAAGTGAAAACGTATTTGTGGCAAATGCAAGGTTGCATGGATAACTTTGCTGACAAAGTTATGATGGCTTTTTCCCAGGAATTTGCTATAAGCTGTGCAGACATCTGGTTCATTCGTTTCTCTCTGGACTTTTCTTTTCGACTGTTGGCGTGTGGAAATCGCACTGGGAAAGTGTATCTGTGGGACATGGGGGAGTCTCCTCTCAAAGAACCTTTGCGACTGGCCAGCAAAGAGTGCAAATCTGTGGTGAGTGTCATAGTTGCATGGGGAAGAGGCCTGGAAGGGGAGGGGGGATTGGATCCGAAGGAAACTTGTTTCCCCCTGAAGAATAATGTTTTGTTTTGTTTCGGCCCACTTGGTTTTTGGCAAGAGGTCGGTTGGTTTGAATACTGTTTTGTTTTCTTTCTAAATGCCAGGTGCGACAAACTGCAATATCCAGTGATGGGTCCATAGTCTTGGCCTCATGTGAGGATTCCACGATCTGGCGGTGGGACAGGGTGGTAAAATAAGCGCTGGAGGGGCAGTGCTTGCACTCAAAAGTTCTGCACTTTGCTGGTGATTTGCGAGTCGTCTTTTGAGGAGCTGTGGAGTGTTGAGGTTTAGTAGTCTTAAGTAGGAGGAACGAGATAGGTAGAGTTGTGGGTTTCATAGGTATATCATATATTCATCGGATATTCATCGGCGTGTGGAGGGGTGGATGAAAACAGAGATGGTGGCATAGGAAGCACATTGCAATATTGCTGGTGAAAGGGTGAGGGAGTCAAATAGTCTCAACCAGGCTTAAAGAGAACATTTCACTTCCCCACATGTCGCACACATAACACATGAAAACACCACATTGCATGCGGATAATATGACCCTTAGTGTCATTCATTGCTTCTCAATGACTTATGTCATCCCTCTCCTCTCCCCCAAAATACAATTTATCCCTCCAAATATGACTATTTGTCAACTCCAGTATGACTGGGATAACACACCGGACTACTTAGTACCATTCAGATTCATGTGGAATTTGAATGTGTCCTTTTGAACACAGTATTCCATCCTCCCAACTCTCCGACAGGAAATCAGCACATGTTTCTTGTTCCAATCAACACCACACCAAGTTAACTGAGCTTATTCATCTGCTCCAGACGTTATATTCCCCCCACATATTCAATCCTGTACCAAAGTTTCCATCACAAGACTACAGACTGTAGAGAGAAAGAGAGAGGTGATGAAAATAAACACTTAAGAATACCCGCATTCGTTGACCTAAGAATAGCAAATTTTCCACCCATCTCTTCTGGCCACTCCCCTCCCTCCATCCACTTTCCACTAATCCCCTTGCCTAATTCATGATTTTTTTTTCAAAGCTTTTTTTCTCCATTGACATGAAACTTTTCCCCTTGTTTCTGTCGAACGGGATGTGGCTGAAATAATGTGATCCAACATCAAATAAGCCCCAAATACAAGCCTCCCGAATTTTCCCTTGTTTTTCTTTCTTTCAAGCCCCGATTGCTTTTTTTCCCTGCGGTCCATGAAACCTTCCCTTTAAAAACCTGTCTTCATCCAGAACACCAGCAGCACAATTCTTCCCTTGATATAATTTGAACACATCATATTGCCGTCAATTTATTGATTGGGTTTGCAGCAAAACTGTTTTTTTTCTCTGTAACATTTGTTCATATTTGGCCCTGTTTCCCCCCCCCCCTTTTTTTTCTTTTTCTTTTTTTCCTTCTCATTTTCTGCCTGTACGAAAATTACCAAACTAAATTATCTGTTCATGAATCCTTTGGTTCTTTTTTCTCATGCAATCCACCATAAAAAAACAGAAAAAAAAATGGTGCCCCACACATGCACACACCCATCCCAAGCAATGCCAAAAAACACACATACCATTAATGAAAAAAGACAAGAACAAAACAAAAAAAACAAACTAAAAACAGACACATCCAATCCTGGTTTTCCCTGGATCATTAAGAATCCCCCCCCATTTTTCATTTTCTCTCTCCCCGATGATTTTCTTTTCAATATAATGGCAAAGTTGCTTTCTTTGGCTTCATACATTGTCGAATATAACGTAGAGGAAAAGCAACAAGAACTGTTCGATGCTCCTCTCTGTTTAGTGAACATATTCCAAATCGAAAAAGAAAAGGTTGGTACGCAATTATACACATATATGTATGTATGTCCATATACATACTAATTCGTGCCTCTTCGAGCTAAAGCTGAGTTGCCCTGAATCTCAACAGGGTGTGCACTGGATGCTGGAATTCTTGCTGTGGTGCTTTGACCCCCTGACCAAGTGTGTTGCCCAGCAACTGCTGGAGCTTTCGAACGGTCGTCCTCAACACAGGGAGACTGAACTGATGAATTCGGCGAAGATGCTGTACAAGAAAAACATACACACGCACAAAGAGAAACTTTTTGCTGACCTCTTAATCAGAGCAACTCTTCCTTAAATATCAAAAACAGAAAAGGGGACGAAGGCTGGAACCACAAAAAAAAATCAGCACTGCCACATGGGACTTTTGTGTTTCTTTCATTTCATTGTGCAGGGCTTACCATCCTCTGAATATAGACCCATCAATCGTTGTTGAAGCTTTGGGATGGCTTGAGCCAACCGTTTGTACTCAAGTGGAGAATTATGCAGGTTCACTGAAATTCGAACCCACATTGCGTTTTCCCACCAGATCACAGGCACCTGAGACGAGTGCCACAAACCATCTTATTGAAGTATAAACACAATTCTCAACATCTGGAATTTCCTTATTTTGCCCCCATTGATTGCTATTCTTGTCATATTTCTGGCAAGAATATGCCATTTCTTGTAGATATTGTGTGCTGCCTCTCAAGGTTGGAAATATGAAGTGCTCAACAGCATAAATGCATGACCAAGACACTCCACCTCGATATTGAAGTCGTTTCTCATGACCTCATGCATCGCCCAGGCACCACTGTCGCTCTTTGAAACTCGGTTGCTGTGGGGGAGTCTCACAGCCGCCATCGCCACCCCATCTTTATCCAGCCCAATGACATCTGGGGTGTCCCATTTTTCACACAACAAGCCCACTGAATACTCCAACAAGCTGCATCCACACAACACAAAAGCAACTCAACACCAGGATTCGCAACCAGTGTATGCAATGGAAGAGCATAGCAGGGGGTTCCATATTATTCAAGTGGATGGATGATATGGATGGGCTACTGTGTCCTTCATATGTTCAACCAAAAAAGGAACAGAAGGGGCAAGCCTGTTTCAATATGTACAGATATAAATATGTATGTATGGATTTTATATTCCAGATCTCGTGAAAGAATTCGATGCATTTGAATTTGTGTCCATGCCCCCTCCCTACCGCATGTTGCGAGCTCTGATTTTTTCAAGGCCCAATTTCTTGAGAACAGACAGCACCGCTGGTACCGACATCCAAGCTGACATGTCGTCACCTCCTGCCCAGAAAAACTCCTGTTGAAATCCTAGCCCACATCCATGTGACGTCACTACCGGTTTCACATCAGCCTGTTCACGAGGGTCCACCCACAAAAAGGCAGCACCTTTTGGAGAGCAAAACCACTGACCCAACCACCAAAAAAACAAACACAGTGGATGTCAAGAAATTGAAGCTATTGATTCAATGCCAAGCGGGGAGGTGCCTGGTGGAAACATTCTTATCCGCACCATCCTCTTTCGGATGCTGGGGTGTATTACTCTCCAGGCAAAGTTTTAACTGGACAGGGCTGGTGCTGCTGAAAAATCACTCATCCGACCTTGTTGAATCCACAGTCCAGGGCTCACCTTGTGCAAATCAGCCGTATAGAATTGGACCTTCAGGTCAGGTATTTTCAGCGGCAACCCTCCCACTGCATTCGAACCATCCACCAGCACTTTGGCACCCGCCGAGTGGCACAGCGCTGCTATTTCTTGAATGGGCATCAGCACGGGGGGAAATGAACACACATGGTCCACGACGGCAAGCTTCACTCGAGGCTTTTCTAGCAAAATGGATGAACTACACAGTCTCATAACTCAAGCAACTTCAATCCAGGCCACTCTTCATAACACTTGGAACATGAATTGCTTGATCAAGGATTGTGTTCCCGTTGGGTCAAATACATCATTGCCTACCTGCCTCCAATGCAGACCTGAACGAATCCAGAATTCTTTCCTTGGTCTGCAAAGTGTCCTTGTCGAGCGCCACCTCCAATATGGCAGCACCACATAGGGATGCCTGCCTCACGATGCAACTCCTGGTCTTTTCAACCACAGAAACAACTGAGCTCATTATGTACACAAAGATAGGACCGCATCAGTGTTCCCGAATGCACGAATCAAAGGAAATCAATTCTGGCTTGCTTCAAAGTCAACATTTGAACTCTGGCCCAATGCAACAATGGGCAACTTTCTACTTTCTAAGGGCAACTTTCCACCAACAAATGACAATTGACTATGAAATACACAAAGATACTGATATCACTTGAATCCATTCGGTGCTCCAGTATGTATGGACTCACAGCAGGACATGTCAGGGACGTCGTCAAGTACAGGTCTCCTTCGCTGAGTTGAACTGATCTCAAAACAGCATCGATTGCAGAGGTTGCACTCCGAATTGGAACGACATCCCCCCTACTGGCACCGATGGAGGATGCCACACACCCCACAGCACCACGCAGAGCTACAAATCACAACCACTCATGAAAATCACCAAAAGAAGGAAAAGGTCCTATTCACATTCAACTCGAGTCCCATAAGCAGCAATACATTCATGGAGGAGCACCCATGCCATTTCTGGATTTTTGTCACCCCTTCCCTAGAGGAACATCACAATGTCAATAGCCTTTTTAAACATGAATGCACACCCCACCACAATGGATGCATGCTGACCTGGTATGTAATCCATTTCCATGAAACGACTGGGAGAAGCCTCCATCATCGACCGAAACCAATTTTGCACATTCAATCCTAATTTAAGTGACGCCCCACAGCTGCCATGATCCAAATGGGAGCAAGTATAGTCCAAACAGAACAGTTCCTTCATGTTGCTGTCAATATCCTCTGGAAGAATCATATTCCCATTCTCCCTCTGCAACAAAACATACCCACACAAGGAAAAAATGGAAGGTTTCAATGAGTTGCTGCTTTCATGAGCAATGACTAATTTGTATTTTGATATCCAAATGTTACACACAAGGCAAAAAATCGTGGAGAACAGTCCTCTCACAGAAAATGCATTTCCAGGGATCGTTACATAATTTTCTTAGACGAAACTGGTCTTGGCAACACGCTATTAGCTTCGATGTCATTAACTTCCTTTTGACAAAAAAAATAGACTATGCATGTACCATGAAATCTTTAATCAAGGGACATATCGCGGCATCATCTGACCCCGAAGCAGCATTCCACAGTGTCACCAGTCTGCCAAAGTCAAGATAAAAGAAAAGAGATGGATGAAAAACTGAGCATGCAGAAAACAATACACTTATGCTAATTCTGTAGCATGATTTTACCAGCAGATAAAAGAGTCCATAAGGTGAACAGCAACACTCACTATCCTTCCAAGTCGAATTTGCATGTAGCAACATTTGTTGTATCTTGAGTATCATTTCTCCAGTGCGTCAAGAAAGACTGCTCCAAAAGGCACTGCTTTAAAAAAAAATCTAAGTGGCGTGTTTGAATGTGCCCCCCACTCACCTGTGATTCCTGAGCTGCACATCGTTTGGGTTCAAAATGGTGAAAGTTGCTACAGTAAACAATAAATCCACAATCAGTCTTCAACTGTGTTCTGTTACTGGGTCCACTTCAAATGTCACACCAATTCATTAGTTAGGATGACACACACACATACACACAACAGCAGAGGTGGTTGTTCCGTTTGATTCACGTACTAAATTACACACTGCTTTCTTCCGAGATTCTGGCAGAATGGGTCCGCGAAAAACGCGCACAAAGACACGTTTGCATGTTCTCTACCAATGCTCGTAAGGATTTTTTACTCACTTTCCGCGTTCTCGTCTCTCCGTTCTCGCCGCGTCGCCAGTTTTCTGACCAAAAAGAACCCGACCAGCAGAACTGCGCGGGAGCCGTAGTGCACGAGAACCCTCTCGTAGCCGCCCATCCCTTCCCTCTCTTTCAGGGAAAAACCCAGCCCAAACAAAAAACCGAAACAACAAACCACTTGAGCTCCACCGCAAAATACGTTTTCCCTCGCTTGTCCCCCCAGAAAACGCACTTTGACCTTACGAAAACCAAAGTTTTCTTTCCTCTCCCTCTCTCTATCGGCTCCCAGCTGTTTGTTGCTTGCAGCTCTGGCTCTGATTGAACGCGCGTCCAAATCAACCGAAGACGAGTTTTACCCCCCTTTTTTTCTCGTCCAAAGTCAAGAACGGATGAAAGGGTGACGGGAAGCCCAAAACCCAACGGAAACCGAAAGTTGACAGCGGTCGTAGGATTTCCGCTGTAACTGTTGCGCTGCTGACAGCAATAGGTAACCGTCCAACCATGACAACCACACAATCCCACCGTTACATTTTGCTTGTCAGGCTGCCCTTGTCCCTGTTGCGACAAGCCAGAAGCTGCAAGGATCCAGCATAATCGGTTTTAAATGTAACTTAAATACACATCACAATCCACTGAGTCAATTGGATGAGTTGGGTGGGCCTTATTGAATGGTCAGGGATGGAATTGGAGGGCAGCTTGTGAGAGCAATTACAGAACCAGCCCGTCTAAAGTGAGGGAATGTTCAAGAGGGGGCAATTCAGTCTGTTGTGGACACTTCTGATGTGAGACCTGGGTTTGGTCCCAACTCATCTTGAGCTGCAGCCCCAGTTTCACTTTCCAGCTGACAGAAGAACAAGTCAGAGGTTCGCCAGGCACTTCTTGTAATTCGTTCAGGAAGGCACCATCAGAGCCTTTCAAGTGCCCTTGGGAAGATTTACATTCTCTTGTCAATGGATCAAAACTCAATACTTGTGTACTGCTGCAGTACATATTGTTCCATCATAGATCCTGAACAAATGCAGACCCTGCTTGCACGGATACAATGGTTCGATGAAGTGATAGCAATTCCTGCAGAGCAAAAGGATTGTTCCAAATGTTGAGCAAGTCTGTTGACTGATCTGTGACATTTTACAGTTGACAATACAAGTGGCGAAACCCCCATTAAACCTCAGAAACCATTCCTCCACCCCACTTCGTCACCAGTGAGTTTCACGTTCACGTCTCCCTGCAACCACTTTGTAAAGACTATGCCAGAAGTCAGGCCTCCAATGTGAGACCACACATCGATGCCTGTTTCCCCTCCAGCCAACAATATCGCTATGTCTGCCATGAGTCTCCCTACCAGCAATCCCACCGAACTGCAATTGAAGCCGAAAACATTGAATGATAGGCTCTGGCTATTATCCATAACAGCATTGCATGCTAACAGAGCATACATTGACCCACTGGCACCTGAAAATACACACACACTCACTCACAAAAAACCATCCATACGATAAAGTCAACACAGACTAACAGTCATCCCATGACAGCACCACTGAACTTGCACCAAGCAAAGAGATCCCACACAAGGTACCCAGATAGCAGACAATTCAAAACTTGAAAACTTATTTGGACAGCAGGGAGAACTACCTTTTGAGACCCAAGCAGTCCGATGCAGGAGTGAGTTGCCAACCAGAGACGTCATCTGGGCTCCGATGCCCCCAAAAAGGTACAAACGAAACAAGGTGCCCATGTCCAACGACTCCTCCAGGTGTGGTACCAAACACCCAATCACTGAATCAAACCTAAGCTGTTAGGACATCATTCCAGTGCTGTGTGACAGACATTGATTTCCCAGCTCATAGTGTTGCAATTCGCATTGGCCAAGTCTTGGAATGAGATGTTGACATCAATTTATCCTCTAGATCTATTGTTGCTCCAGAAAGTGACTGCCATTGGCAGCTTAGTCATTAATGAAATTGACAAACCTTGAATGTTTGAGACCAGGTGGATCGCACCATCATGAGAAAAATTGGAAAACACCATGCACCAGGGCCGTTTGACTGCATTCTCAATGGACAGTTCAAAGTGCCTCCCCATGAACCCTGGTGCAATCACCCCTAGGAAAAACACCTTGGGGCAAAAAAGATATCGATTTCAATGAATAAGAACCCAGCACAGTGTGATTATGATTCCAAAGCGCCCTGCCTTCCACATCACAAACTTACGAAGGATAAAACCAACAAAAGTGCCGAGCTATTGATGTAAACAAACAAAACTCACCGTCAAGTAAATCAAAATCAATATCTCAACGGCCCCCAAATGCACTTCAGAGTTCGTTGGCAATTTCAACTGCCTCCACGTTGGCAAGGGTATCCATAACCCAAAAGCCCCAATAAACCAGTAGTCCAAATGCTTGGTTAGGCAAAAACAGAAGTAATCGTAGCGTGCATGCATTATACCTGACCCACCAGTGCAATCGATATTTGAGAGTGGCTTAAACTAAACATCAGAGAACACACATCGAACACAGGCAGTGTATGAACAAGATTCTGAACATCGCCATGGTACATTAAGGAAATCATGATTTTCTTTTGGCGCCGCAGGAACCTGTGACGATTTCGTGACGACCGACAGGCACACTTGGGGCAAGCAACGTCTTTCGTGTGGACGACTTCCTGCTCTCACCTAACTTGCTCTGCATGTGGGCAACTCCCTGCGCGAGCCCTTGCACCGAGAACCCCTGGTGGCATGCGCCGACGTTTAGAGACTCCCAGTGGTGTTGTTTTTTTGTGTACTGAAGTGAGACGGATCTAATCATAGTGCCTGTGTGAGTGGAGAAGAGCCTACCCACTTTCTCTCAACATGTCCGCTCAGGTGTCGACCCACAAAGGCTGAAAAGGAGCTTTCGTCCGGGACAGAAAGAAAGGCTGCCACCAGCAGAACAACGAAAACTGCAGGAGAAGGACTGGAGGAGCGAAACATAGTGGCGTCTGCCCTGACACTTCCGCGCGCGCTCTAGAGTCGAAGAAACCTGTGTGTGTGTGTACCGGTCTGGTGTGAAGATATTGGCGACGTCACAGAAATTGGTGTGAAATCGACCAGTTTCTGGACGTGTGTACTTCCAGTCTTGGACGCCGTGTCATAGGAAGATTGTGTGTCCGCATGGCAGACATCTGTTTTGAAAAAAATCTGTTGCTACACATCCATTCAATTGTACAAACATTTCCTGACCACTTAGTCCTGAAGTACTACCAGAGTCCATCCCAAGCTCAACACATATGACCCTTGCTTGTTCACCATGCTTGGTGTTGTTGAGTCATTGGTACCCCCTGACCTCTGATGAGATTTCTTCCTCTCTCGACATGTTTATAGGTTCCATTAAGTCGTCAATTTTAGAGAGCACCATCCCCAACAAGTTGTTCATCGTTGATCGAACTGTGATTGACGTTGTGCAAGGCAATACAATAATCATACATAACACTGAGTGTGATCTACTGGGACCAGACCAACAGCCTAAATCTCGTGCTTGTTGAATTTCAACCCCGTCTTGATTTCACTGAAAGTGATGCTTATACTTTTGCAAAGAGATCCCCAGACCCTGCAGCAGTGAACAAGCAATATTGGTCATCTGAAAAGATCAGCAAAGTATAGTTATTATCGCCACCAAACTCATTGGCAATGGAGTGCTCCACCTCGCCCCAGCTGACAGGAGAGTCCCTAAATCCCCACACCTGAAAAAAAAAATGGACTGCAGACTTCAAGAACTTTCTGTGCAAAATCAACATACCGGAATGACTGAAGATCTGTCACAAAAAAATCAAAGAGAGAGGGAGAGTAATCTTTCAAATCCATTCACCTGGATAGCCACCCAAGGGATTGCTTCATGCTTTACGAAATCCCGGGCCCATTCAATAGCTGCCAGAATCTATGTCGAACCATCAAAAATGTTAAAAAATATATATATATATATTCAAGCTGTTTCCATGAGAGAAAAAGAGATAGAACAAATAGAATAAAGCTGCTGAACGCACTTGATGTGAAGCAATCATGCCCTCCCACTTTTCCCTTCTCAGTCGTAGACGTTCAATTCGACACGAGACGTTGGCATTGTCAATATCTGGAAAACCACCCCAGACTTGAAAACTCTTCGAAGCAAATGCACCACTGGAGGACATTTTCCAATGGATTGGGGAAAAAATCTATGGTACAATTTTTACGTCCAGTTTGCATATTTGCTGCTGCTGCTGATCAGGGTCCCGAAAAATTCGAAAATATCTCGATCAGTATTCATGTCGGAGCATCAATGTTTCAGAAAGAACAAGAAATATGTTTCTGGACAAGTTGTTATCACCTGCGACCCCACACGAAATTCCTCCAAGCCATTCGTGCAGGAAGCTAAGGTCATTGCTATCATTCCACACAAATGGACGTCCAGATTCAAGTACCAATTCATCATCGGTGGTGGTTCGAGATTGCAGAACAGGACCATCGATCTCTTCCGTACCAGCAGTGTGTTTGCACAGAACCTGTTGATGTTTCAAAAACCCCAGTTCTTCCGCATCAATTGCGACCGGAATCCCATTCACCACCTCAAGACACCACATAGTCACACTCGGGATTTTCTCCAGGCACTGTAGCACCTGGATGGCAAAGAGAAATTGAACATCTTCAGAAATTCTTCAGTTTGTGTCATTGCTTTGTACACCATGCGTCTGGGACATCGTTTCAGCTAGCAGCTCTCTTGGAGTTTTTGACTGGAGTTCTAAAGGGGGGAGAATGATGGATGCTATGAGCAATGATCGATCACTGTGCATCATTTGCCCACATCACAGAGATTCACGTCATCTGGAAGCCCCCAGCCTCACATGGGCAAGATTGTTCCCTCACCCGGTGGTAGTAGCGCCGATCTGGACCGAAATTCTTGGCTCCCAATTTCACATCAATCAGGAAACGATCTGGGGGAGGGTGGAGCCAGCGAGAACGTCAATCGCAGAAACGAAATGAACGAAAAGGAATCGAGGAAAACCGGAGTTCTCGATTGCAGCAGGAATCTGCTTATGCTGATCCGTAGGGTCGATCTCATGTACATACCGTCGCGCTGGGTGCACTTCCTTCCAACGAGTCCCAGCCGTTGGTGTGTGTCGGACGTCACGGATAGACGGAGCGTTCCATCTGGAGCAACGCAAACTCCGTCGCTTCTATCCAAGGCACCCCCAACGCCGAGTCCACAAAAGCACGTGGACGGGTCCTTCAGCCGGTCGGCGAGATAAGGCTTTTGCAAGAATGAAGCCAGACTAGTTTCCACGACGTGGAACACGGGAGCGCCGCCACCCAAAATATCTCTCGGATCATAGGAAGGGCAACTGATGGAGGAGAAGGGGAAAACCACTTCCAACGCTGAGTTGAAAGCGTGGTTCAATGGATACTCCGTCAATCCCCCTTTTTCGTGGCTGAAGGATGAGAGCCGGACATGCAATCTGGAGTTCTGCATTTACACAAAGGGAAAATCGATCAAAATTCGAACAAAACGGGGCGAAAGAGGAATACAACGCCCCCCCCCCTGAACCATGCAGTATACTGAAGTTGGTGCAATCATCATCATCATCACAGGAAACGCACAAAGACCATTCCGAAGCAGGATTTTTTTTCTCCGAAATATCAGAACGGCAAATGTTGGGGCCACATCAAACAAACAAACAAACATCAATTACATTGTGTAGGAGAGACATTCTCCTATTACAAGGATCAGTAAAAAACCAAATGTGACCATGTGTATTTTAATTTTGAAATTCCATTGGCTTTTGTACCCACAAAGACACTGAGACCATCAAGAATGCAAAGATGCATAGGTCGATTCAGCTACTTCTACTTTGGGCCACATCCACCCAAAGTTTGTAAGGCCTGGGGCCGCATCCAAGAAATCAATCAAAATTCCACAAATATATAAACCAACAACCTTCCTAAAACCAAGCCAGGTAATTTATATTTCTGAAGTTGGTGCAACATTCTAATTTTTTGGACAAATTGGGACCACGAAAAGGCCACAACAAGATGAAATGGCCAAATTCAGGGCCACTTATGGGCCAGTAAAATGGAAAAAAAATACACTGACGATTTGTCACTGCCCTCATTCAGCTCTTTGAGGATCGTTCTCAAAAACAAAATAAAATGATGTACTGAGTCGACTCCGTGGGTGTGCCCACACGCACACGCTTTGTCTTGTCGGCTGAAAGACCTCTTTGCTTTTTTGTCTGTGGAACGGATCAGTTGGTTAGCGGCTTACTGGACTGGCTTTCTAAACAAACGATACTTGTGCGTTGAAGCATCGGTGGTCCAATGCGTCCACCATGTGTGCATTTATATTTTCCTTGCCGCCAAGTTTTTCCACACTTTTTGCGTCTTTGTTTCTGTTGGTTCCCAGCACAATTGGTATTGACCAAGCGAAAGCAAAGAAAGAACACCCAGACAAAAAAGCTTGCACAAACAAACGATTTTTCACAGTGCCAATTCCTCTCTCTACAAAAAAAATTAGAACAAAAACCACGAGAAAAACACGCAACGGATGCCAAACGTCCCAATCGTGACAAGCGCTCACCCTCCCCCCCCTTTCCCTCCCAATCATTGCGTTGAAGAGGTATTGTTAATAAAATGTTCATCCTGCCTGGCCAGTTTTCCCCAGCCATGCTCACCCCTTTTCAGAAAATTTCCCACCTTCCCCTTTAAAAAACCGAGTGTCTGAAAAAAAAAAAAACGAAAAAAATGGATCCCAAAAAATAACCTGCTACCCATGTCCAGTCCCATCGCAAACTTTGTTATATTCCTCCTTGCAGCCAAAAAAAAAAAAAAGAAAGCACAACAGCCTTCTTCCTACCCTGTCTTCTTTTAGCCCCTAAACTCTATCCACATGTCTGTTTGCTTCCCTCCCTTCTCCTTAATCCCAACCCATCCCATCCCACCCAGTCAACCCCGTCCCTTTCACTCAACTTCCACACCTGTGCACTACAATTCAAAAATAAAAAGCCCCCAGACATCGCTCCTTCCTGCACCCCTCCTCCTCCCCCACCCAATTTTTTGTTTTGTTTTTTATCTTCTTTTTTTCCCCTAGTTGTTACAAACGGGTGCTCCGCCCCCCCCATTCAAACCCTTCGTTTTTGCATCCTCTCACCTCAATTCCATGCGTTTTTTTTTTTTGGTTTTTTTGCACCTCTGCTTTAGAAAACAAAATACATACACACCTTATATATATATATAAGTGGGGAAGTAGAAATGCATTCCTTCCCTTTATGAAGCCAGCCTGAACCCCCTCTCTCCTGAGTTCACAGAAAAGGAAAGAAGATGGATGGTTATCCAAACCAACTATTTCACGGAAAAAATGGTGTCAAGTCTAAACCAAAAAAAGACCAACACATCCATTCTTTCCCGCACCCCAACTTTTCCACCCCATTTTTTTTTAAGAAACAGCTTCAATCACGTACACATATATAGTCCCTTTCTCCTCTTTTTCTTTGTCAAGACCTTTTTTCCCTCCCGTCCGCCCCCTCGCCAAAATAAAAAACACAAAGAAAAAAGAAAATCTTTATATATACTTACATGGAAATTGCCATCCCTTGCTTTGTCTCGTGGCTGAATGGTCCCGACTCAGCCCGAAAGACAACAAATAGAAACAACTGCGCATCCACCGTGATTGTAAGCATTTTCTCGTTGTCTTTGCTGTACTCCAGCAAAGATTCCCCATACTGTCCCATCACGTCAATCCCCTACCCTCCCCACCCCCCAATTTTGTCCTAGATCTGCAAGATTTTTGATTCTAAAAAACACTGGCTGTCAATTTTCCTGGTTGGGAGCTTGTTGATTTTGGTTTGCCGATGTCCACGAGTAACTGGTCCTTCCCACCTCCGCCGCCGCCCAAGGTGAGGTCAGAGTTATGTCACTTGGAGGGGCTGGGGCGCTTGGCTGAGAAAACACGTTTTCTCCCCAATGATCTGCACACAAGGTTTCTTTAAAAGTCGCTGTTTGCGGTGTGCAAAAACAGATAATGAAACGAAAATGTGTCGGCAGGAGCGATATGAACATACAACCAAAGCTTTGGCTGATTTTCGCAATCAATATCCACGGCGGGAAATTCAAAAAAAAAAAAAAAAAAGGAAATTCTAAAAAAAAAAATTTAATGCAGCATGACAAGGTTACAAGGTATTTGGAAACTGGTTTGTTGTGTGGAGGGTCTATCCGAGGTGGGGGTTGAGGCTCTAACCTTCACGATCTTGAGTATCTTGCAAGGAATTTTGCACCGCCTGTTGATATCGATACTCTTCGATGCTTGCTTCCATGGCAGCCTGCAATCGAGAGTTTTCTTCCCTATCTCGTAAACGCCTGTTTCTCTCAACGTCAGTTGTATGTGTCTGCATTGAGGCCTGTTCCAATTGATCAACACACAAGCATTCGATTACACAACAGCAGGGTCTGACATGGAACAGAGGTAGCTCAACAATTTCAAGAGTCGATATCTGCATCAGCCCAGAAGAAATCTGCCATTTCAGTTGTTTGATAGAAAGACCCGTGCATTGACGGACATGCATATCCTAGCTTCCAACACAATAAACTCTCCATCCACTGTACTGCACCTTTCGCACATAACTGACTGCTTGCTTACCCTGATGGCCATCGACAGCATGGGGTCGTCAGATGCCCCCGACGAGATATCCTGACTTTCATTTTGCGGGAGCCCTGCCGTTCCACCAGAACTTGTGGGTGGCAGTGAACTCCCGCTTCGATGTCTATTAAGGTAAGGCGTCCGTGGGTAGCGTGTTCTCCTGGGCCGCCGTTCTCGGAACCGACAATACGTCACCATTGCGACAATTGCTAGGATTCCAGTCCCTGCGATCGCCCCCACAGCTATCCATACCCAGTTGGCAATGGCAGGCGGATCCTGAGACAGATTCTTCCCAGGAATAGGCAGGCTACTGTCCACGTCAAACACCACTGAATCCGTCGGTTTGCCGATGTTGCCTGCGACCACGACGCCAGAAAATCACATGCATGCTTTTCGCGTCCGAAACAATTTCCAGTCCAGGGGTTGGATGTATCTTCAAATTCTTATCAAATTGCATATGAGAAAATGCAGTCATTTATTTTTAACATCGTTTCTATTTCCTGTATTGCAGCATGGGAGAAACACGGCACAAGGATGCCATCCACACTTTTTATCCTGACTGTGTCAGCTCACCAGCTGTATCAATTGCTCTAGTCTGGAAAGCGTATCGGCCCGTTAGTAGGCCAGTGAGGACGACAGGGCTCTCGCATTTTACCCAGCGTCCCAAAGTCACATCGGCACCATCCTTGATTTGAACCATCATGTTCCTGTTTGCTGTCGAGGACAACCGACTCTTGGAACTTTTTGTGACGTTCAGCTCGATCTTTGCATGGTCAGATTTCCTGCATTGAACAACGATAAGACATCAGTGGCTTCCAACACTGAACATAGATTACATGCATTTTGAAGGGAAGGCCAATATGGTACAATTCTTGCAACATCAGGGTTAAGGCTGGTGCTGCGGCTCACATGTCTGACCCATCCTTGATGTTATCCTCGTGTGGTGTTCGTTCCTCCAGCTTGCATTCGTATTGATTCACCAAAGAGGCTATTCGCTCTGGCTCATCTTTCCCCGTAAATTTGAACGCAACGAATGCAGGCTGAGGTCCCACGGGCCGTGTGCTTGTTATTCTCGCAGTAGGGGGGGTAGAGTCCACTATGATAATGTGATCCTGCAAGTCAACACCTCACTGCTCAGGACACAACACCAGGGCGACCAAATCACCAAACCCTCTCGACATTCAATGTGCCTTCGGCCTTTTTTTTTGTGGATTGATTTAGCGTTGCTTTCAGCGGCTTTGAGACTCACGTCAGGTTCGTTGTGCAAACCGGCCCTGTCAACAGCTCGGACGTTGAAGATGTATCTGCCCTCAAGAAGGTCGTAAGTCACTGGACTCGTGCATTCTGGCACCCAGTCATCAGAAACTTCCAAGGCCTCGTTTCTCAACAGGCAGGACACATTTGCAGCAATGACACCAGATCCGCCATTGTCCATGACCTGAAACCCGATGTCCAGTTTTCCTTGCTTGCTTGGCTTTGGTTTTTCAACAACTGCAGGGCACAGTCAGCAGAGCGTCTTAATGGACTGTCTAAAATCTGCCTGTGTCCACTTCCAAGTGAGGAGTTCCAAACGATGCATGACAGACTTTTGACATATTTCGAGTGAATTCACAAAGACTGCCATGAAAAAAAGTGCAATTCTTTTACCTATGAGGGGAGGCTGCGAGTCTACCATGAACTGCACAACGTCGGACATCCCCACATTGCCTGCATGGTCCTCCCCTGACACTTGGAATTTGTACCATCCGTCTTCCAGTGTGTATTCTGCACTGCCTTCGACATCACCGGCACATGAGCCAAATTTGCTAGGTTTACCCTTGGCCACCATGGAGCAGCTGTAGCCAGACACTTCTTCGGTTGATGCAAAATTCCATCGGACGGTTTGAGCTCCATGGTACATGTTGGGCTGCTGAGTGATGGTCACAACAGGAGGAGTTCTATCCACCACAATGTTCGATTTTGAGACGGAGTCCTCCCCATGGCCAAGAGGGTCTTGCGTACGCACCTGATGGAAAGCAATATAGGAATGCCAATTAAATGTCAAAGCAAACACACACACACCGACCAGATGGATTTGATTTCGTTCCACCATGCAGCAGAATTTATATCCAGGAGTCTAATGTTTTTTTCTTCCGAATTTTGTTTATGATCCGACATTCCTCAGGCAATCTGCTTTTCAGAAACACACAAGGAAAACGGTAAAATTGCACGATTCCTTGAGATACCGACTAACTTGTTCACCTCAAAGTCATATGTTCCATCAGCCACATCGTCAAAGGTAATCTTCGAGCCACAAGGCTCCCATTTCGAATCCTTGACGGATTCCTCCCCTCTGAGTAAGAAACTGCACTCGAGGGGCGTATCCAGAACGTCAGGTTGCGAGTCTTCCACCCCCACGAGAGCTTGCATGCCAAAACTGAATTCTTTGGAAGATACCACATCCGATGGCCTGGAAATTGTGCGAACATACATCTTGTTCGGCTCAAACACAGTGGTCCACTCGTATTTGGTTGGTTCGTTGTTTTCGTTGCCAGCTGCATCCTTTCCTTTCACCTCGAACACCCAGTTGCCATAAGATATGCCGCGAAGCTCCACTGGACTGATGCACGGGAACCACGCACCCAAGACAGCGTTTTCCCCACCAGCATGACTAATGGTGGCCCACTCAGGAGTTGGTTGATCCGATCTGTAAAAAGGCAAACAAAAATCATGCCCTCAGTCAGCATCCATTCAATCAGAATAAGTCTGGCCACGATGTAAAGGGAAACTCCAAACAAGTGAATCAGGAGAGGCAGTGTTTCAAAGAGGTATGAATTTCAGGAAGCTTCCGCACCTGAGTCGACATTTGAAAGTCACAGAAGTCGAATCGGCCCCAGCGAACTCAAAATTTACATCCTCCTGTGCTGATTTCTTCTTAATTGGTTTGCCAAATATCAAGGCCGTCGGGGCAACGGTGTCTACTTCGAAGCTCCGGCTCATTAGGACATCCTCCCCTGCAGGCCTCACTGAAAACTTGTATGGGTTGTCAGGTAATTTCTCATACTTGACAGGGCTTGTGCACTCTTTCCAGTCATGCAGTCCCCCCCAGTTCGTTGCCCCCTCTGCGTCGGTCAACTGGCATTCGAAACCTCCCAATGGGGCGACCCCCGACTGCGTTGCAAAACTGAATGTCGGAGAATTGTCCCCAGTTGCACCTTCTGGCCCTGCCTTGATAATGGCCAGGGTAATTATGCAAGCCGCACTGGAGGATTTCTTGAGTGAGACTGGGTTGTTTGGGCTGGGCAGAAGTCCATTGAATCGGCCATGAACCACGAGAGCATATTTTTGTGGGCCATGGGAGGCCAAGACAAAATTTCCTTTCACAATTATTGCGATGTTTCCTTCAGGGATGTCATCTACAGAGACTTGTTCCACATTATTGACCCTGTCTTCCACACCATTTCCCAGCAACACTCGGCCTTGCAGGCCCGCAGATCGAACCACCAGGTCCAGGTCATTCACCAAAGCTTTTCTCGAAGATGGGGATGCAGGGTAATCGGTCCACACGAGAGTGACTTTCAAAGGGCCACCCAGGGCTTTCACACAGTAGTTGTGGGATTCTCCAGTGGTCATTTCAGCACCATCCACTACCTACAATATTCAACACGCGAACCACTATCTGTGTATTTTTTCAAAAAGAAACATGTGAAATTCGAACAGGCATAAGGACTCGAATAATCAAACCCCCGACAACTCAGGGAACGAAATATATAAGCCCTGCCGAGGTTTGACAGACAATTGACCAGGTGAACAAGGAAATGAATGACAAGACCTCGTAATACCCTTTCTGCTGGATATTCACCTCCCCAAGCGTCGGACTGTCTTACCTGCATCCGCCAACCGGACTTCCATCTGCTGGAGCCCTGCACCGGAATGGACCTGTCAAGCTGCACCCTTCCGAACCCTTGCCTGAAAGAGGGAGGAGGCTCCAGTGGTAGTCCTGCTTCTGTGAACCCATCCAATGGAAAAGCGCCTCCGAGAAGCGAGGCTTTAACCAAAGCAGCACTTGGACTGAACCCATGTTCTTTATACTTTTTTCCTAACACGATTGCAAAAGTCAGCCACGCCCACCACACCCCCACTTATAGGTTTGCCATATTGTTGTTGATCCCGAAAAAAAAAATTGACAGAAAACACCACACTTGTGCTGGTTACACAGAAAGAAAGCAAGAAAGCAAGCAATTGATACATAGTTCACTTCACAGAATGTGAGACTATTAATCCACTAGACAACCACAACTAAATTTGGGATTCTTTCTCCTGGAAAGACGCATCAATCAATGCAGTGAGTTGTTTGTCAGACATTCATTCTAGAAAGAATTGTTTCAAACCTGTTGGATAAAAGCCATCAACGAAGTATTGTCTGATCAAAGTTGCGGCCCCTGCAACGATAGGGGTCGCCATTGAAGTGCCCGACATTGTTGTGACTCTGCATTGGCCTGTGACTGAGCTGAATCCACCATCACTATATGCAGATCGAATCAAGCCTGGGGCAACGATGTCAGGCTTCACTCTGCGGTCAGGTGTTGGGCCCCCAGAGGAGAAATCCGCAATATTGTCATAGGAGTATTTCGGATCCATTCGTCCAGACACCTTAACCACCTTCACCAAGACAAACAGCACAATATGTAAGTGTGGTCGAAATAATGTGCCAAAGCCAGACCTATTTTCACGTGCGTAATACAAAACCCCTCAGAAAACTCCAAACAAGCAATGAGTCTGGAAACCAGCAAGCGTAAGTGTCGCCAAGAAAGTGGAAATCGTAATAGGCAATCAAAAAGAACAACTACAGCAATGGTTCAGATGAGAAGCTGATCTGTTCGGGAATAATAGGCTTACCATCTCACGATTCAGTTCCACCATTTCCCAAAGCTCTCGGCCGATGCTGAGGGGAACAGCCCCCATGGGGATCGTTAGATCATCCGTGGTCACATTTGATGTCATTTGAAAGTAGCCATGCTGGAAATTATTGGTGACAATCACTCCCAAGGCATTTCTCATCTGGGCATTCCGCAATTTGGTCACAAACTTGCAGTCGCCCCTCTCCACAATGACGATGGACCCTTTCACGCTCCCGGTTAGAGGAGTGCAGCCTGTCCGTGGAATGGCACCTTGCAAATTGATCCCTCCGTTCTTGGATCGGGAAATGAGACTGGACCAGGATCCTCCAAACCCTGCCTCGAGCACCTTGTGTCTGGAACACAAACACAAAGGAACTTCCCATTTTGAATTCTGCCAGGTTTTTCCCCCCCAAAAAAAATGAGCTTGGCTGGTACTCAAGTCAAATCAAGTCGTCGTATGTTCTGTGTGGGTATCAGGAATGAGCGTGGCTTGGATCATGGTTGACACAAAAAGTGAAGGTGAAAAAGGGAACTTATATTTCACTCACTTCTGTGTCTCCATCTTTCCATCAGCCATCAAGGTTTCGACCAATATTTCATAAGTTTCCACTCTCTTCCCCCTGAACGCTCTCAAAGGTTGATTCGATGTCAAAGTGGCCCCCACTGCCAGACAATTCTTTGCTACTGCGGGGGACGTGACGGTCGTCACATATTTTGGAGATAATTCCCCATAGTTTCCCCCCGCAAAAATTGGCAGGAAATCCGGATGCTCCCAGGTGAACTTATCCACCTCCGCAGAGAGCACATCATACACGGGAGAGTCCGATCCCCATGAATCTGAGTGAATTCGGGCACCTTGCTCATAGGTATTCGGGTAGTAAAATCGTGACAGCTCCCTGGGAGTGTAGATGGACCTGGAAGACCACTCAAAAGGGGCCAGGTCAGACTTTCAGAAAAAAATCCAGCTCAATATAGTCATCTATAGAAACCCCTCAATAGTTGCATCCAAGATAAAGTAAGCCTGATCGAGAATCCTTTATGAATATATGCGTGTATGTATGTTAATTTGATATTTAGCCTGTTTCTGGCATCAACAGATAGTGGAGTCCTTCTCCAGAATGGCTGCAAAATGGTCACCTGGAATCGTCACCTCCAAGATCCATGAAAGCAACTCGAGCATGTGGAGCCATGCCACGATTTGCAGTCGCCTGAGGGTCTGTGTTGTAGTAAGGGTTTCCTAAAATGGACCCGACGACATGGGTCCCATGCCCATTGATATCCACAAAATCAGCGGTGCCCTGATAGTACTTCACTTTACGATGTACATCACTCTCGAAAAATCTCTTGCTTTCCCGGTTTTTCTCTTTTGATGCGACAATCTGCAAGCCAAATTTTTGGGGGTGAGATTGAGCTCTGTAGGGCATTTATTGGTCGCTCCACAGGACATTGTCACTTGGAACCAATTGATATCTTGTTCTGGCCAAGAATGAATTTCCCAGATATTGGAATTTCCGAAACAATAAATAGTTTTCTCTGCGTTCAAGCTTAGCTGTCCAACATGGCATATTTTTGCATCAAATACCAAAACTTCTTTGGATGGGTGAAACAATATCAGAAACAACAAAGAGCACACCATTGCTTCCCTCCTTTTTTTTTTTTTTTCACATGAAAGGAGCTCACCTTGATTCCATCTTTGAACCTCACAGCAGGATCATAAAAGAAGCAACTGTCCACATCAATTCCACTATCTCCACAACCGACGACTTGACCCTCTCCTTGAATTCCAGCCGCCCAAATAGGATGTGTCCCTGCAGAATCGACGCCGCTTTCGTCCTTGGGAGCCATTCCAGACTGTATAATTCCACTAGCCCGCCAATTGTGGAGCTGAGTTTTCGCCTTGGGGTGAATCCAGTGTACTGATGGCTGGGTGGAAAAGAGCTCGATACATTCAAAAAGGGCTCTTGCGGGGCAGAGGACCTAGCAGCACAGAAGAAAAACAAACACCTGGAAATGTTAAGATCTTTCACCAAGGAATCCCACCACAAATTCAGATTTCCTCAGTGGAGAGATGCACTACACGTTACGGACAGACACATACCTCCATCACTCCATGCCCCTCAGCAACTAAGGTGACGTTGCCCCCAAAGAGCCCTTCAATGGAATCGCCCCAATCCTTGGCTGCTGCCTGCCCTGGCCTGTATTCCGCACCCTTCTCCAATTTTGGAATATGAGGAAATTGCACTTCCATCACAAAACGAGGTTCGGAGCCTGCACAATCGAGGCTTTCTTTACAAATTTTCACGTTGATTGCCCTCCCTTCATTAGTGGATTTCTCAGTCTTAACACACCACTAGTAGGAAGAAAAGTCGCAAAATTGTTGGATCCTAGCAACAGGTGATGGGGAATTTGATACTTCAAATAGCCAAGTTCAATGCCCCCTCTTGTCATTTTCAAATCTGAAAAATGGAAAAAAAAGGGAGTAGGATCAGCTGATGATATCTGCTATTGATACCAGCACCCTGAACATAAAACCCTTTTACTCAAAATTACCTGACACATCCATTTCCAATGCTCCAAAGAAATCCTCTGATGGTCCCTCAACATCAGTGAAATCAGACCCTCCAATTTCGCCGTTCAGCATTTTCCCAGCAGTCAAATCCTCAACATTGTGGCTTTCCTCAATGAGATTCAGAATTCTCTTCCACTCTGGAGCAATTTTATAGCTGGGTAAATAACGTCCCTACCAAATACCAGCCATAGAGTCCGTTTTGGTTTCTTCAAAATATATCTACACCATTGATTGGGTTTGCATATTTGAAAGGACGTAGAAGTTGAGGATTTAAAAAAAATCCAGTGCTGTGCTGCTTAGATGATGAATTGACAGATATCGGCAAACTGTAACTCTGCAAAACCCCTTGGTGTTGCTTTCAAATTGTTTTTCACGTAGTTGTACTGCAAACAGCTTGGTCTTCCCAATAACACAACAGCCTCCCTCAGATTGAAATTCACGTAGTCTTCTAAGGGGGCCTGAGCATCCAGACTGCTTTTGCAATTCTTTTCTGTTTTCTTCAGAGCTCTTTGTTTGTTTTCAGAGATTTTGTTGTGGAAGTGATCGTCACGAGGCTTACCACCCAAACTACACCAGGGACTCTTCGGACGGCAGCTGCTGCACCTTTGTGGCCAATCGCTAGCAGCGTGAAGTCGGGAATGTAATATAGGATGGAGCCACCATGAGCTTCCAATGTGGCGATCACTTCCAATTGCAATGCTGTACTCGGAACATTCTCCAAAGAAATCAAAAATTGATCTGCCCCAAGCAAGGGACCCCATCGGCCATCTACCACAGGAAGCAGATCCTGGAAGTGATCCTCCTCATTGTGCCTGTCAAGCCAATGCACAAAAAGGGTTACCGATAAAGTAAACGCAATCTGGTTTTTTCTAGGCCTAATTGTGCAACCCACATTTTCTCTTTGAAAATCTGCAGAGAGTCTGTTGTTGTCATCCCTCAACAGAATTGAATATGGAAGAAGCTACTTTCAATACTGGATTGCAACCCCATGATTGCTTTGCCAACGATAGGACTGTTGCTGCACACAACTCCAATCGAAGATGTGGGGATGATCAGCTGCTTGCCCAGCAAACGAATTTCCATCCCCAATACCCAGTCCTGAGCAGCTACTGGGGACTGCCCAGTGGGCCAAGCTCCATACAGACTCCTTCACAGTCTTAGCTCCTGAAATCGAACAGATCCCTGTCCAGACGATTTAGCTAGCCCAAACTCACCACTCCGCTTGCTCCTTTGCCTGTAAAGCCCCACTTCTGAAGTGCAAAGTGGGCTCGACGGCAGAGGGCCCGTCTGCCGATGCTGCAGGATTCCAAGCAACCAATAAGACCACCAGCGACGTCAGCATCAGCCAACCTCGGAGCATCCTCCCCCCCCACAACAATTTTTTTTGTACCCCTTTTCCCTCTGAATTTTTCTTATTTATTTGGCTGCTGGGCTCCGGGATTTTCCTTCCAAACTGTTTATACGACCAGAACCCAACGACTGCTGCACTCAGGTCGATTTTTTTCTGATATGGACGTAGAACGCGGGAGACTCCCCTGCGCTAAACTACTGGGTTGAGGAACGGGCTCTTCAATATATTCTAGACACGTGTTGGAGAGGGTTTCGGTGATAGCTGGAGTCAGAGACGGGGTCTCCGACAAACATGTCCGTCCCAGAACAGCCATTCTCTCGTTCTGTGCTTGGTGCGTTCACAGATGACACCACCCATCAAGCGTTGATACTATTATGTAACAACAGGAAAGAGGGTTGTCAAGTTTCACAGGTGCATTCTGCAGTTTCCATGCTTTTCCACACTGATGTTGGTTGGAAACAGCGCCCTGTGCAGGGCTTCTTCTTTTTCTGCTGAGAATATGTGGGTGTTTTGTTGGTTTCATTGCATTATGCTTGGATTTGGTGTTTGAACATCTATAACGTCTTGTTCTGCTTTGGTTTCGATGTCTCAACATCTTGTTTTGCTTTCATAGAGTGCAGAATGCTTGTGTTGTGCTTCAAAAACCAACATTCTCAAGGCGCTAAGCAAACAGGGACATTTGAAAGCATCCGAATCTACTCGATGGTCATGTCTTCTGTTTTTTGAGCCAGCGAATTGACAAAGTCGAGCTCTTTCTTGTCGCGGATGACTCCTTTCGGAAGGTAGGCGTGCAGCCCCGCCGCCTCTTCGAGCAGCTTTTGCCTCTCGTATTCGATGATGGCCGCCTTGCGATCCTCTTCCCTCCGTCTTCAGACAAAAAAAAAACAAACAAAGAATGATTTTCGCTTGATCAGAACATGAAACGCAGCAGAACTCCTTTGCACCGGGACTGTAGATAGGTCTCCTTCCTACCTGGATTCCTCCTCCTCCGCTTCCTTCCGTTTGAGCTCTTCGTACATTGCCCGCTTCTCTGCCACCAGTCTGTCCACCTCGCGGCGGTGATCCATTTGTTTCAGACGACGGCGCTGTGCGTTTAGCTGATCGATGCGATCGTCTTCCGCGAATTTTTCCAGCATTCGCTGACGGAACTCGTCTTCTTCTGCTTTTCTCGCCAGATCGCGCTCTGCCTGTGCAACACCACCACATACACCGTTGGGTTGCTTTGAATCAATCGAAAGGCAGCATTTGAAGACCATGTTTCCTCTGTCTCTGAGACGGTACCTTCAGCCGCATTTGAATCTCGTTTTGGCGTATCATTTCCTGCCTCGCAAGCTCATCTTTTCGCTTCTTTTCTTGGACCTCCATCTTTCTTTTCTGTTCCGCTTCCTCCTCGCGGAGTATTGCGAGAAGACCAGCCTCCTCCTCCCTCCGTCGCTCTTCTTCCTGTTTCTCTCTGCACAGTCGATCGTAGATACGATCTGCTTCGTCTTGCACTGCTTGCTTCCTCGCTCGTTCAGCAGATTCACGCTCTCTAACACCATCCAGGTATCGTGCAATTCGCATATCTTCTGCTCTTTCCTGGAATAAATTTCGAACAGAAATTTTAGAGGAGAGGACATCCTCATGCATTCCTCTATATTTTGCGGATCAGCGACTCCACGCTGGTGAATTGAAGCAATTTCTGCACCAGAAGACAGACTTCCATGAGAATGGAAAAAACTTTTGTTTTACCTGGTCGAGTTTTTCCTGGTGTTGAATTTGTCGCTCCTCAAGGAATCTGCGGATGAAAGCCTTGGTGTCCTCTTGTTTGGACCTTTTGATTTCTGCCTCCAACGCATCTTCTTCTTCAATGCGGCGAACGACCTCATCGATAAGGATCTTCTCTTTATCGTACTCGAGCTGAGCATTCCGTTTCGCAGCCTCCTTTTCCTGAACAAGATATCAAAGAAACTTCCCCACCACCGACCAACCAGACTCGTCACAAATTCCCTTGGGACTCAGCTTCAACGCATGCATACCTGCATTTGGTCCTCAAGCACTTTGCGGCTTTTCAAGTTATCCTCCCGTTTCTTCAAAGAGTAGAGTCTTTCCTTCTCTAGTGCATCTCGTCGATCATCCTCCATTCTCTTGTCGAAAAGGTGTTTGTATTGCTCCTCTCTTCTGGCAATCATTGCCCGCTCTTGCTTCTGAAGATGTCTCTCTTTGTTTACACGAGCTGCTCGAATCTTTTCGGCAAGTCTGAAGGAATGCAGAAATTTTTCGTTAAACAGGAGGAGAAAAAAAGAAAAAAAAGAAAAGCCTTGGTTGCAAAGCAATGAAATAAATGATGTCAGCGACTTGCATGCAAAAATAAGACATGGTCGGAAGTCTAAACAAGCGCAACCCGACAAGAATGACAAAAGGGTCCAAAAGAGAGCCTATGAATCTGTGAAACTCAACAAAAAGGGATGTCTGGGTGGAAAAATGTTGGCCAAAGACAACCGACACACTTTCTCTTCGGTGCTTACTGAAAAAAATTCTAACTCTCCCCAACCTGCTGTACAACACAAACCTACCCCACCCTGACTGTCAGGGATTATTGTGTCTCTTACTCCCGGAGTTCCTCACTTTGTTCGCGCAACGACTGGACCTCTCTTTCCTTCCTTTGCTGCTCAATGTATTGCTTTGACAACTCACTTGCTATGGAATCCTCTTCTGCAGCACGCTTGGCAGCAAGCTGCCGTTGCGCTTGATCCTACCCACCATTCATTGACAACTTTCAGAGAGTCTGCTTGGAGGTTCAAAAAAAAAGCATCCCCGGACCACGAATACTGATCAGAGTTTATCCTTGGGCAATTCAGAACGAGGAATGATTAATGATGAGTGGGGCAAATTTCTGTTTTTTTCTATCCCCCGAGATAAAAGAACACGGTCGATTCTGGAGGAAATCCTACACACTGACTCACCTTGTACAGGGCCTGGAGTGTGTTTTTCTCAGCTTGTCTCTCTCTAGCATGTCGCTCCCGTCTCTTCATGTCATCTTGTTGCCATGCATCTGAGGCAACATCCAGCATTCTCTGCTCGGCATAATACCTGAAAAAACAATAAAGAAATAAGTGGAGAAAATTTCATTGTGGCCAGGGGGAAGGCATTTCATTCTTGTTAAAGAGCAATGGGCTGTAACAATGTTCATTCAGTAACAATGTTCATTCAGGAACACCAAATTGATTCAGCAGCAAGATAACCTTTTCTTTCCACCTAGCCTAGAAAAAAAAATCTTTACTCATTTTTTTTTCCATTTTAAGACATAAAAAAAATAAAGTAAATTCATAGTCCCGTCACTGGAAACCACCACAGAAAGTTTTTGTTCGATATTCCAGAAAGAGATGAACAAAGAGATATTTTTATCAGGGAAACTTTTGGCCTCGTTGTTGCAACACCAGCCAATTTGCTTCTCCTTTGACACTGATTCTTCCGTTGAGGCATTGTTAATTAAAGGGTTCTGATCGAGATTGCGATACCTTCTGACGTCTTCTGTGGCCATCTCTTTTTCGCGCCTGACCTTTTCGCGGATATCTTGCGCTGGGTAAACATAAACTCAAAGACGTCAGCATCAAGTCGTGATTCCTGAGAGACGCCACGGCAGGCTCTAGCGCGAGAGCTCAACTGGTGCTCTCTGTTTGCATAATTCAGCACCAGAAGTGTTGTGGAATGCCGTTCACCTCTTCCCAGCGCACCGCGACCCGCATAGGCGGCCTGTGAGGAGATCAATGCACCATTGTAGGTCAACTCATTGCACTGCCAGTGGTCTAGATGGATTCCATAAACTGCAGAAATGAGCAGGAGTCGTCGTGCGCGATGTGGCCAACGACATTACAAGACAATACCATTGTTGCCGTTCCTCGAGCTCGCAGAAACCTTCACGAATTGCTAGCCAAGAGCGTTGACGCTATCAACAAAATCTATGATCTCTCGTGAACAGGCGGAAGCAGTTCTTGTTGGAGGGGGGTGAAGCGGGAATGGGGTGGTACGGTCTGCCAGAAATTCCTCACTCTTTGATCAGCGGAAATTCGCTGTGTCACTCATAGGGTTTTCAGAAACCTAAATCCATACCGATCGCGCTTGTTTCTGTTCGACTCGTGTCGACATGTCTACGCAACAGACATTTGCACCCACGCGGGCGTCTTCAGAAGGAACAGGTTCGTGGACAAAGAATAATCGTTGTTTCGTGCGACGTCCGTCTCTACGTTGGTTGAGTTTCGCTTTGTCCTTAGCGCCACGTTCTCACGTGCGACAGGCGATGAGTCGGAGGCCACGCGGACTGCGAGTGGTTTGGGCCATGGCGATGAAGTCGACTCCGAGCTCACCGTATCAGACGCAGCCGTTTCCGAATCTGACAACGCGCTCAGTACGCTTGTAGCTTGGGACGAGGGAGGCTCTGCTAGCGAGCACAGTGACGATGTCAAACCTCAGAGATCCTCGTCAGACTCCCCAGGCGAAGACGTCGAAATTCGGTTAGTGACGTCTGACAATGGCGCCGTTTTTGCCTCGGTGTTTGTTAAAACATGCTGTTTAACAA
Source organism: Bryopsis sp. KO-2023 (assembly GCA_030272585.1). NCBI lineage: Eukaryota > Viridiplantae > Chlorophyta > Ulvophyceae > Bryopsidales > Bryopsidaceae > Bryopsis > Bryopsis sp. KO-2023. The sequence goes on from BSYQ01000005.1 coordinate 2,246,594, forward strand.
GGAGTGTTGTTTGTGAAGTCCAGACGGGGATCAAAGCGGTTGACTGCTCGACAGTTGGCTCGGCAGGAGCGCCTGGACCGGGGAATTCAGCAGACGCAATGGAACGACTTGGAGCTCCCTCGTGGACTGGACTACTCCACGAAAGCGAAGTCGAGGTCGGTTGGCCGTATTGCGTTTTTCTGTTATCTTGAGTTCCTCTGCAAGAATGTTTGCTTGAGGCATGCACACCAAATTAGTCAACACCTACATACATACAGGCACACAGATATCTGCGAAAAAATTCAAAAATTGTTTGTGTGCATTTGCATCTACATCAACTGCCAAGCTTAGCTATCAGGAGAGTCTTGCAATTTAAAACTGTAACACTTTTTTTGAAAAAAGCTGTTCCTATGCAGGGATGAATTAACAGAAGAGCAACAACTGAAGAAATTGAAAGAGGCAGAAAGGAGGAGGCTCAAAATGCAGAAACTCAGGAAAGAGAATGTTGAAAACAGGAAAGCCAGAATCCGGGCATCCACGAGCTCACGGTTCAAGGATGACATTGAAAAGCAGAAATCCGACAAGGTGGGTAATATACAATCCTGCATGCTAGCTCCGGGAACTGAAAACTATGCCTTGGTTTCAAATCTTTTATGATTTTCGCCAGTCGAGGGGAGGAATGGAGGGAATTTTTTGCCAGTTGTGCTGTTGTGTTTGTGTTCAGATGAAGCGGAGATGCGAAGCCTTGGCTCCAGGAATTGTACGGGTTCGCCGAAGATTGAATGCATCTTGCATCGTTTTACCCACCGAAGGCAGCCTCCCCGCACACATCCAGCCAATGAAGTTTTCTGGTTACCCTGCTCCTAGGTGAACCAGAACTCCAAGAAGCCCCATCCGCAACATAGATCCTCGATTGGCTTTGTTTCATTTCTCCTGGTTGTGATATGGTTTGCTTAAGTCTTTGTGATATTGCTCCAGGTTACATGTGGAGGTTCTAGTGAACCCAGCGGTGGCTTCAGTATCTAAACAAGTGAAGCTTGGAACAAGAGTTAGGATGAAGCCCAGAAACGACTCCCAGGTAACCTGAGGGGCAGATCAAGTGGCTGGATACACCTTGTATCTCACTGGTTTCTTCACTTTTCACCCAGATCGATGTTGTTTTTTTTGTTCGTTTTTTTGCTACAGTGTTGTTAAAGGTTTTGTGTGTGCGATTGAGCCAGGTGGTGTGTGAAACGTTGGATGGGTCGATTGTGGGTGCAACTGTGGACAGCCCCAGTGCCCTTCCAGAAGAGATGCGGGTCAAGAGCATCAGATTTGACAAATCTATGTGTGTGAAGTCTTTGACATTGGGTGGTTAGGTAAGATATTTTTTGGCCTCTCCCCTGTTCGTTGCAAGTGCCTTGAGAACGAAAAATCTGTACATGTGATTGTTACTTCCTTATCGATGGAAATAGGGGACTATGCCCCGGCAAGATCTGGCCACCCTCTTGGATAGGTTCAATTCTGCAGGGGGGGTGAGGCAGGATTGTAAACAGAAGCACAGTCACCTTCAACCCTTGAAAGAAAAAAATATGTTGGAGAAGTCGAAAACGAATCTGTGCAATTGGCACTTTTCAAACAGAAAAGTATCCTCGTCTCCCATCATCAAGTACCGCCACTGTCGTGCTGTCATTTTTTGTCCTATTCTTGGGTCAGTGATAACCAGTGTCAGTTTAGTGGATAGATGCTATGGGAGTGCATATCCAGCTAATAAAACAATAAAACCCCATCAAACTAGCCCTGATTTTCTAAGGAAAATGAGTATCGCCCTACGCACAGTCACACCTACAAATACCGTCAAACATGCAGATAGGAATAGCTTTCAAAGAAGAAAAAAAGTCTTGAAAGATATCATAACACTGAACAAGAGTCTGACAAAGAGTCCTATAATCGTTGGGGTGGAAACCCACAGCAGCTGCCGCCATTCTCGACAACAATATATAAGAATCTTTACACTGGCATTGACAATCCCTTCGTTACAAAGATTTGTACATTTATTGCGAATCCTTTCTATCGGATGATAATAGAAGAAGGGAGAGATGAAGCCAAAAGAAAAAAAAAAAGACGAAAGACAAAGAAGAACCCTTGGGTACTAAAAGAGAACCCACATGGAACATCACCAGGTAGACTTTTCAGGAATATATCTAAATGAACATCTACTCGAAAACAAGAAACGTGTCAAAAAGAATATATATATATATATCCTTCCCCGTTCAACCAAATGGAAACGAGATATCCTGATAAATATGTACATAAAGTCATCGAAAAACCGTAGGTCATAGCTATATCCACTGGGGGAAACTGGAGCTCGGTAGCTCCTTATTCAACCCACATTATTCTTCAGGCTTTGCACCCCCAGTAGTTGGTACTGCTCAGATTTGCTGTAGTTTCACAAACGTGTACTGTTTTTGAAGCGGAACCAGTTTCGACCTTGAAATCCTGGGAAGCTTTGAAAGGTCGATGAACTTCAGCTTAGTCAACTCAGGCAGGAAGCCCATTAAACCCTCAAAGGTCAGCTTCACGCATCCTGCCAACCCCAACAGTTTCAATCTCTTGAGGTGCTGCAGATGCTTTGCACCATCGTCAGTAAGATCCTTGTTGCCACTCAGATTCAGCCACCACAACTGAGAGAGCTCCGCGAGACTGGCCATTCCATACCCAAACAACTCATTCATTCCACTCAAATCCAGGTGGTGCAAGGCATACAAGTACCCAACATGCTCCAACCCTGACGAGGCGATTTTCCGACAAGATGCCAAGTCCAGAGTTTTGAGCTGCTGCAACATGCACAGATATTGAACGCCTTCTTCGGTGATCAAGCTGCATCCCCCCAAGTCGAGGCCGACCAAATTAGTCAACTCTCCCAGCACCATGAGACCATCATCTCGGATGCTGTCGCAGCGTCTGAGAGACAGGAACTTCAGCTTCGGAATGTTTTGCAGCGCGTTCAACCCTGAATCAGTAATGTCGCATCCCCCAAGATCCAGTCGCTCAAGAACCGGGAAACCTGCGAGAGTGTCCAGTCCAGACATGGAGATCGCACAATGTCCGAGGCCCAGCCATTCTAACTTCTGCAGAGTGGTCAGGTGCTCCACGCCTGCATCAGTAATTCTCTTGTTCTTCGCTGTTCCTTGCTCTGGCATCCCCATTTTGGACAGCCATCCCTGAAACACCCCACAAATGCTGCTCACAAGAGCTCCTTTCACACCCAAGGATTTAAACCAGGTTGAACAAGAATGTTTCAATCACTTCCCTTTGTATTTTTCTCGCATCAGAGGAATGCTCAACAACACACATGGACAACCTCTTCTCGATCAAAAGTGTTCCCATGTTTTCAGAATCAAGGCATTTTTAGAAAAGCTAAGAGGGAGAGCATACACATGGATATTAGTCAGCCTAATAAAACCATTCTTACCAATTTCTGTCGCCGACCGATGTCCAGGTATGTAAGTTCTGTTAAACCGCTCAAATGAACGAGACCTTCATCGCTGATTCCCATTGAACGATTGATATCCAAGTGGGTCAAGCTAGAGAAACATGCTAGGCACTCCATCCCCGCATCCGTTATGTAGTCGCACCGGCTCACATCAAGAAACGTAAGGCAGGTGAGGGGCCGAAGCACCGTGAGAACCTTGCAAAGCACACAGAAATCTCAGCACATTTGGTGATATGTTCAAACCTGGGCTGGAAGACAGCCACTGGGCATCGTCTCAAGATACTGTAACACCGCTATTTCCCCTGATACCCTGATACAGCGATTTGGTTTTCCTCGGGGGTTCTCCAATTCCCAAACACTTTTTTCACAGCAGCATGACAGACCAGTTTGAGTACCAGCCAGTTGCACACCTGATCATTAACGCTGTTGCAGTTAGATAGCCTGAGCATATCCATCTTGCTCGTGTAAGCCACCAGCTTCGCCATGTGCTCGCTCATGATCTTATGCCCCTCAGGTAGTCCATCTGTGAATATATCCAACGACCCTAGATCCATTGATGCATCTGGCATTCCATATTTCACCGTCGAAAAGTCATGCTCGAGAGCCCGATCTTGCATACCCCCGACAACTCTCACTGGGGTGCTGCTGGGGAGAACATCATCCTCACCAATCGTTCCCAAGTCAGTGCAAGGAGGAGCTTTCCTCAAAATGCTGGGAGGCCTGCTGAACGCATTAGACCCAGCAGGGTCGGTGTCAAAATCTGGTGCCTGCCCCTCGCTGCTGTCATAGTCCGTCAACGCTGATTGTACATCAGAGGAGTCAGGTTCCTCGTTAATTTCAAAACTGTCACTTGCAACTCTGCAGGCATCTTGACGAGGAGAATTATCAGTGGCGGGTATTTCCCCATCCCCACTGGTCATCTGATCACCAGGCTCCTCGCATATCTTCTCAGCATCCTGTTTCCCTCTGTCTTGCACTTCCAATGCTGTGTTTTCAACCCCCTCTCCCGTAAATGGTGTGTCAACAGACACCATGTTTCCACCATCTTCCTCTTCTCCTTCAATTTTCCCCACCAAGGGTTGATTTTCTTCATTTGGGGAAAATTCCGAATTTGAATTGCCCTCATCAGTTCCACCCAAAGCAACACTCTCCAGGTTCCCCAATTCTTCACTCATTGCCACAAGCTTTTCCTCTCTTTCCCAATATTCCACAGAGCCGCCCAGTCAGCCGAGGATTCTGCACTCAAAGCGTGTGGTCCAACTCGAACGACTCGCAGGAAGGCACTTAACTTGACGCTTAGGGGTCGATAGGACAACCCACCCAAAAACCTCTTCAAGCTTATCCTGCTCGACCAAGCAAGGGCAAACGCGCGTTATAGCTTCCAAACAATACCCCAACAAGTCACCCACTTGGCTGTCAATAAACAGTTAAGCTCGCTCAGAGACACACAGGGATATCTTACCCTGTCCGTTTCCGTAAAAAGATCAAGCTATGCTACTTTATGACCCACTCCCACTCAAGATTCGTGAACTTTATGACTTGCACAAGCCCACCTGCGACTGTTGTTCCAGCCGACTGTTGTGTCACATTTCCCAACGGTGCAGCACATGACGAAATCAGTCCGTCGTACCGTATTTCTTACTGTTGATTTCTGCAGCCAGCCCAGCCTGCCCAGCCTGCTGGATCATTCACCACCAGGATTCAATCAGTTTCAATGCACCATCCATTTACAGCCGTTCGAAACAATAATGTTCCTCCCAATCCATTCCCAATCTCAGTCATTACATTCACACAAACACAGTCATGACTCTCACTTTCACAAGGCACAAGAAGCTTCACACAATGGCACAGTTTCAGACTCAAAGACACCTCCTTCCTGGGTTTTATCAGGCTGGGTGAGTACTTCAGGAAAAACGAAAGAACAAGGGAATTAACTCCTTTGTTTCCTTGCTTCTTTTATCTTTCTTAGCATAGATGTTGAGTTAGTCAGCAACAGTGTCTCTTGTCTGGAATCTTACTCATCTTCCATAAACCCACGTCACATGCCTCCGCATGTCAGCCTTTTATTACCTCGTCGAGGATTTGTGGTAAATGGAAATAATGAGAGGGAAGGAAACGAACGGAATGAGTGGAATATTATCGAATTGGTTAGAGAAGTCAGGTTGTGGAAGAAATTTGATGTGTAATGAACAGATTGAGTTGATTGCAAATCGAAAAACAAACAATCAAGATCACATCGAAAAACATGAAGTAGTTTTTGAACTGGACAAGTCGTAACCAAACCTAGTGGGTTTGGTCAAAGAATGTGCCAGGGGAGGAAATATAAAAATAGATAGTGTCTCTTACAACTTTTAACATCAACTTAGGTGTTTGTAAAGAGATACGGAAAGGAGGCAAACTGAGACACCAAGGTTGCCCAAAAGGGACCTGCAAGTTTGTTTTGTTCAGTCACAAAAAAATTCACAACACTTCCTTCTCATACTGCTTGGTATCATGCAGTCTTGTACTGCTCAGCCCATTCTCTCCAACTTCCCCACTCCACTCTCTTTTCTTCCCTTCTTCATATGTTCACGACCCCTTTAGCTTCTACAGGGAATGTGGGATGCTTCCAGTGACGGAAGGTCGTCTACCAGAAATGTTGTCGCTTACAAAATTGCAGGGAAGATAACTTTTAGGGAATGCATTCACCATATGGTGAAATACTTGAAAGATCTTTGAGCTCCACACCCACAACGTCTTCCCTAAAACATTGTAATGCAGCCGCTTTTGAGTTCACAAGCACCATCATAGGTGGACGCCGCTTTCGCTCGCTTTAGGGGGACAATCAACACAAGTTTTAGGACGCTCCCCGTCTTTGTTTTTTGGCGGGGGGGGAGGTGTCTGGAACGGATCGCCGGTCCGGTCCGGTCCAGTTTATTAAAGGTCGCGCGCTTTGGAACGCCATTGGCTATTATTAAAACAATAAGCAGGTCTGTCGTTTGATCGGATTTCTTTTTGAGACGAGGATACCTATCGAGGATTTTTGGACGTTTTGTGTGGTTGCAACAGGGTGGTTTCGCCCTTCCACAACATGCAAGTCTTATTTTTATTTTTTCTGGCACAACTAAAGCTTGCAAACTTATTCTGGATTTTGCGATCCCCCAAAGCCCCCGGTTTATTTGAACGCGAGAGATGCGATATCGCCATTTTGAAAAAAATATTACGAATCACAAACAAGAAGGATAAAAAAAAACACTCCGACCTGTTGCGATTGGAACCCAATTGGGTGTTTCGAGAGCACACAGTGTGTGCGATATCTTCAGAATGGATCTTGTTTCTGTGATTCTGTCCAATCCCGTGTGTGGCGTATTTTCGTATCAGACTTTTTGTGTGGAACAGCGTGGTGTGACTGACATGTGTGGTGCTTTATGAAACTTTTTTGTCATACAAATCGATGCACGCAATCTAATTCCTGTTTGGCGCGGGTTGGAGTGGGTGTTACAGTTGGCTGGGCTCCGCCAAGCTGCTAGGTGTTGCCTTCGTCCCCCAGAGACTCAGCCCCTCTAGACACCCAGTTTGTAATAGATCCCCTTCTTCCTGCAGTCTACGTATCCAGGACGAGGTGAGTTTCGTTTTTGTTTCGGACTAGGGGGAAGCAGAGGGGTTGGTTCCGCAACCCACCCGTTCGTACTTCAGGTTCAGAGTGATCCCAGATTCTTATGACCACGACTCTGATATAGAACTTCATAACAGTTTTCCCATGGCTTTGTTGCGTTTTTTTGGTCTTTATCGTATCGAGCCTCTTTTGGTATCCCCTCGAAGTTCTACAGGAAAAATCCTCTCGAGTTTATTTACTCCATTTCCATGGAACGCGCGTATCCAACGGTGGAATAAAAGACGACTGTGGGTCGTAGTTTCGTGCGGTTCCGTTGAGGAGTTGTCTTGGTCGAGAATAAAACCCACAATATGGGTCACACTATTGCCGTGGTGAATATCGTCAGTAACTCGACGTCGGGCGTGTCGGTACAGGGAGCAACAGCGCAAACAACACATTTTGATGAGTTTGGGAAGGTGCACAGAGCTTCGTGCGTCAACGTTACACCAGGTTCGCTGCATGGAATGTCCCACACGACGCAACAGAGTCACTCTCGGCAGCCGCTCCTGAAGATGTCGGACATGTGGTGTAAGTGCGCCACGAAGACCGCAGGGTCAGAGTTATCGAGTGATGTCTGTGAGTGCCACGACCTTGCAGCGCTCGGAGGGGGGAAAGGTGGAGGAGACGCTTTCTACGAGTGCAGAGAAAGAATGGTGCGATACCCGAGCGTCTCGGACAGCTTGACAGATTCGGACAAGGATTGGGCGTCAGACGGTACAACATCAGAGGAGGAGGTCACAATCGCGGAGCAGATTGGTTGGAAATCTCTGGTGACATGCACAATGAATCAATGGGATTCTGAGCCAGCCAATGTTGAGGGAGATGCTGGATCATTCGATTTGAAGTCGGGAACTGGGGTGGGTGAATTGCTGGGGCAGCACTCGAAACATTGCGGGATGGATCTGGCTGGGATGGAGTCGCAGACACACGGGAGAATTAATTTCAAAGAATCTAAGGCAGGGGTTTCATTCCATACTGGGTTGGAGGAGGAACAGGCATCAGCTGCCAAGGCTCCTATGTGGGTGAAATCCACCAAGGCTGGAACGGTGGCTTCGACGTCCCCACTGAAAGGGCAAGATTCCCTGTGTCCTTATACCGGTGCAATGCCAATTTCTTCATTCTCATTTTCACGAAATAGGGGTTCTGGGTCAACCCCCCATAAATTGATGCCCCTCAGGCAGAATCACCCCGTCAATTTGTTTTATGACATGAGTGCAGCGGGTGGAACTGGGATTCTTGCTGACATGGGGAATGTTGCGAGTGCCGTACACATTCCAAGCAGGGAGTTTCACACCGCTCAAAGCTTGGCTTTCGAAACGCCGGAATCGCTGCAAGCATGCAGGAACCGGGACTCCATCATGATGGAAAGAGATGATCTGGATGGGGACAGGCACAAGAAACCGAGTACCTGGAAGAAAATGAAACAGAAGCTTTGGGCCAGTGTGACTCCTCAGTGCCTCCGACCGGAGTTCCCACCTGGTTTTTTAACTTCGGCTGCTGCCACCCGTAACACGTCCATAAAGAGAATGGAGACCATCAAGAAGTCAAGGGCGCGGCATGAAGAAGATGTGCTTTCCGCCGCCACTACTGTTAAGGGATACAGTAGAAGGCATCGTTATTTGGTAGATAAAATCGAGCAGTCCATTGTATGAGTCGTAATCTGGAGGGATGGACCATCTGACTGCACGAGAGAGATTTACCACAAGGAGACTTGTGGAACAGGGTTTTTTTTACTCGTTTTTGGGTTTTCATGCGAAGGTTCATGTATATTTTTCTATATATATATTATGGTAGGTAAACAGTAATATTGTCGCTGTGGACCTTGCGAGCTGTGTTGAAAAAGGGGGGGGGGGGAGAAGGGATGGGATTTTTGAGAGGCGTATGTGATTTCGAATGGAAATGTGTGACCTGAGGTGAGTTGCAATTGCTAAATACAATGATTCTTTTCGGAGGTTTCTTTTTGGTGGGGTGGGGATTTTGCGGGTACAACACCCGAGAGTGAGAAAATATTATCTAGGGTGTGATGGTTACGCGCCGGGTTTTTATGTCAGCAACAAATGGTTGAGTTTTTTTGGGCCCTTTATCAGATTTTGGCGATCATTCCAATTGACTCGATTGTACTGCTGACAAGTTGCAGAGTTGCTTCAAAAATGGTAAATGTTATTTTGTGAGTGAAAATCTGCCTTTTTTGCTGTTTTTCTTTGGAGTTATTGCATGGATGACGTAATAATTATGTATTATTGCATCAATTTTGTTGGCGACCGAACTGTATGAACTATTAATAATGTAATGTCACTGGGATTGCTTGTCGTGAATCATTGAAGATCATTGATATCGGCAATTACCAGGATGAAGTCACACTTTCCAAGTTACAACAATTCATAGCACCACAGGTTTGCTGACCTTACTGAACAAACATGCCCGTTGCAATTAAGACTGCCAACCCCACCCCCTAATGTGAACTCTGCACACAAACCAAAGCCCCCCAATGTTGGCCGGCATGCTAATTCTTTCACATGGGAGTACTCATGCAACTTCATCCGATGCTCTGTGGTCATCAGTCGTACGGAGTTATTGTCTTTGTCAGCAAAGCCCTAGGCCTCACTCCTTTGAATTCAACAAGGAAAAGATCCCTGGCCTGCTCTTCAAACCCACTGCTCTTGTACAGTTCCTTTGCTGCTATGTCAGCCAGTCTGACATGTAGAACGAGGTCTTCTACGCCCTTGAACTGACAAAATTCTTCGCAAGCAGAGAGGAGACCTCGAGCAATACCTTGCCTGTTGCACAAAATGTCACCAATTTTCAATCCCTCGTCAGACACCCCATCCAACAAGCTCTGCGCCCCGCAATGAATGATTCACCTTCTGAAGTCTCGATCTGTGGCCATGTTGAACAAATAGGCCGCATCTCCTGGTGGCTGCAGAGTTTCAAAGTGTGCTCTGGTTTCAGGAGTAAACGAAAGGGCTACTGTTCCTATCAATCGCTCTGTTTTCCCCTCCGGCAATTTTGACTTGTCTGTACAACCAAGAAGACACCAGCGATGTTGTTTTCTTTCACACGACAAGGCACATTATCAATGCCCTGGAGAATCCACAATCAATATTGACCATCATACAGGGAAAATGTGTGTTGATCGAACAAGGCTGCTCCTGGAAGAACAAGCAGGGAAAGGCAGCTACCTTTTGGGTTGATGGTTGCGATCAGCAAGATTGCGTCTGGAACATCTTTGAGTGCTGATGCGAAGTGCCCCCTATAGGCAAGAAAACTGAAACGGACACCTTACACTCAAGACTGCCTCCCCCCTCTATTCTGGAGCAGCGAGAAAGGCACTGTGACTTTCACCATTTGGAGGCAAAAGCCAAGCACAAACTCAATTTTAATCAGCATTTCAACGACAGATGCTTCTTGAACTAAATAAATTTTTCAGTGACAAAAGTGGCATTGAGGAAGAAAAAAGAGGTTTTACGTTTAACTCGCAATTTCACCTTGCTGCCGAAAAAGGGACTTCTTCTGGAGTTCCAGCGAATCCTCTGATGAGGCAAACTGATGCAGCATCTATGTCGCTCGATTGCAACAGCCTGACTGATGAAAGGTAGAAAAACCGCTGATGAAAAGGAACATTCCAACAAGACGCACAAAGACCAGCATGTCGAAAAATGATCAGTGAACTAACCAGATCGGGAGGAAAGAGAGCAACACACCTGATCTCTACCTCTCCAGCTTCAACAGACAGCTACAACACAACCACTGATACACATTGGAAAGGAACTACACAAGCTTGGTGCTGAAGTTGAATGTGTCTAACCCAGTTCTCGACTTAATTTTCCTTGTGAATTTCACTGGATGAGTCGGTGTCTTGCTCATTGCTAACAGCCAATCATTCTCAGATAGCTTTTTTTTATGCTTGAGGTTGACTGAAGGAAGAGTTGTGTTACTCAGTAACACAAACACCACAGTGTCACGTTTTCTGCTGTAGCATTCCCAACACACCCACCTTCTTCGAGTAACCCTCTGCATACTCCACCAGAGCCGTCTGCGGTGCAGGAAAACAAAGTAAGTTCTTCAAGTTCCACCGATATGAAACAAATTAGTAACAATACTAATCCGCTCAAAAAGGTCGATCCGTTATCCTTCTTGGAAAGAGTCTGGACCCAGCACCCATACCCGCTCAACGACACGTGGTTCTGCAGCGATGTCGTAGCGTCTGCTCTTACTCCCAGTGCGACGACCAACAAGACATTGCGAAACGAGCCCTTCCCCACAAACAAAGGCTCCTGCTCGCTCTGCAAAAGTCGTCTGGTGACTTCGGAGTTGATCGCAGCTCTGGCCCCGATGCACGACCGCCGAACTTGGCGGCTGTGCGATACGGTGCAATGTGGAGGTAAAAGAGGCTGCTGTCATCAATTTCTGGTTCCGAGATAGACTCCAACAAGACACCCCCAAAAACGTACTGTCAGGCCGTCTGTAATTCAGTTTCTGGCAAAAGGGATTACGAGCACGAAGAGAGATGACTGTACTGGGGGTGGCGGCGATGTGGCAACGCGATTTGAATCGCCGAACGCACTTTTCTGCACCATCCTTCAGTTGAAACATTTCGTCCGATGAGCTTCAAGGGCAAGAAGCGTGTGTCCTCCGAGCCCAGCCGCCACGTAGGGGAGGAGAGAAGCAGAAAAAAGCGAGTGGTTGAAGACATACCTGGGGAAGACTTATTTTTTGATGACGGCGAGGCACAACAAGCAAACTTAGAGAGTGAAGAGGAGGAGGAGGTGGAAGAAACTGGGGAGCAAAAGAGACTGAGGCTGGGTAATCTTTCAGCCTCTTCCCCCCCCCCTGGAGCCCTGTGTCATCCCAATTCTAGATCTCTTTTTGGGGTGGATTTTCAAATCAATTTGGGTCTGGAAGGCATCTTGGACTGTCCGAGATTTATTTCCACTCTCCATGAAGTGAATTTTTTGCCCCGAGAACTGAATAGACAACTACAGCTCATGGGGAAATTTTGAAGCAATGCAGATCATCCATTGCCTGATAATTGACAGAGCAGGTGAATAATTATTTTCCTCACCAGGCTCGTTTTCCTTCTGTTAGCCAAGGAGTATCTGGAGCAATTGAAGGCGGATGTGGAAGAAGGCGAGCAGGGCAGCGATGAAGGGGAGGAAGATGTACGGGCTATTATTGCGAAAAAATTGAAGCAAGAGACCGATGAGGTAAATAAAAACTACTTGATTGCCTTTTTTTCATTTTTTTTTCTCAAACTCAGTGCAGCTATCCGAAATCCGTAACTGAACTAGATTGCTGCAGAAGAAAGTGACCTGAAAGGTAGTCGTGTAAGTTGTCAATCTAGCTAACCTTCGTATGCTAGAAATGCTGACATCCGTTAATATGGTGTTTTTCAGTCAAAGTATTGGTTGGATAGGACGCTGGCAGGCAAGGTGTCGTTCCCTGACAGTGGAGTGATTGCAGACCCTGTCTGGTCGAAGACCGCAGGCAGGTGAGACAAAGACAGAAATTGAGGGATGCCCTGTTTGTTTTGTGGGACAATGGCCCCTGAAGTCCTCTAGAATGGGGGGAAAATTGAGGGATATATATGTATGAATATGTACATGCATGCCAATTGATGGACGATATCAAGAGGTTACCGAGTAGTCTTTTTAGACTTTTTTGAGTGCTTGGTTTCTCCGCGGTACTCAATGAGCAGGCATGCTGAGTTGAAACCATCCAATTCTACCACTACAGTTCAAGCAATCGTTGATTTTTGATCCCAGAGAAAGTCGATGGTGATCAAAGCTGTATTTTCATTCAAAAACTTTGTCCTCACAGTTGCGAGGTTTGTTCACTGTTTCAGGTTGGCAGTTGCTGATATCAGCGTGACGTCAGATGACGCCACCATCTATTCTGTTGCAAAGTGTGGAGCCATCTACAAAATGGATGTCGAAACTGGTGCAAGGTAAGTCATTGCAATGAAAATTCCCAAATACAAATTGCTGTGTGTAGGGTTGATCTGTGACTTTAATAGGCAGCTTGTGAATTTCCGAGACTTGTGTGGTTAATTTTGGCCTTGACTTCAAGCAATCTGAAACTTTTTTGGAACGACAGAGTGTTTTCCTGACTCTAGATACGATCGTTGTGATGGTACTTGGGATGCCCATCTTGATATCCAATATTTGCCTCCAGGAAGAAACTGGGTTTTGGCCCGAAAGGACCCAAAAAGTTCAAATTGAAAGGCACCCGTGCAGATTGGGTGAAGGCGCCCAGTGCCAAGGTTCCAAAATCGAGCTTCATTTCTGTGGCTGTGAGCTCTGATGGACACTTCCTGGCCATTGGAGGAGGGGACATGCAGATCCATATTTTCGATTTGAGAACAGAGCAATATCTGGATGCGTTAAGTGGTATGTGATTCCATGACAGATGCTTGTCGCCTCATGTTTTAGCATTATCTTTTGAGGTTTCCAAACAGAAATGGGAAGAACAGGGGCAAAAAGAATGGGGACTCTTTGCTCCTGTGTCCTGGTTAGACCAAAAACCAAGAAAGACAACTGTTGGGGAAGGATTCGCTATTTTTGAGATTCTTTTAGGGAGGGTTGAGAGCCACATCTACGAGTTTTTTGGTTTCAAAGTGGGAAGCTTCTGCAAATCAGTGTCTGATTTGTGTGCAGGGCACAGAGATGCCGTGTCAAGCTTGACGTTTCGCGAGGGGACCCACGAACTTTACAGCGCATCTTTTGATCGAACAGTCAAGTCGTGGTCGCTGGATGACATGGGCTACATTGACACCCTCTTTGGCCACCAATCGGAGGTGCTATCCATAGATATGCTCCGACAAGAGAGGGCCATTTCCTCGGGGGCGGACAGAACTTGTAGGCTCTGGAAAATTGAAGAATCAACCCAGTTGGTGTTCAGGTATGGTGGCCATCGCCTCACACATGCAACATAAGATAACTGTGAAACTCTCTATCAAGCGGTTTGATGCTAAGATACTGTGTGTTTAGGCCATTCTGTACAGATAGTGAATGCAACTGCTAGGTTCTTGAAACTACCTGCCATGATTAGGTAGTGAGGCATATATCCAGCTTCCTGAGAGGACAGTACCCCTAAAGTCGTTGGAATTGCTGTTTTCCAGGTCACCTGGAATGGCTACAGATTCGATCAAATATTTGAATCCTGGGACTTTTGTGAGTGGGTCACAATCAGATCTTCACCTTTGGGTACAGTCCAAGAAGAAGCCAGTTTTCACTGCAGAGAGGGCCCATGGTAATCCAGAGGGTGGGCCAGGGATGATTGATGAAATTGAAGCCTCATGGATTCAATCTCTAGCCACTTGTCGAGGAGCTGATGTCCTGGTGGGTTAACCCCGAATTTCTTTGAAGATTTCAGTAAGCAGGAGGTTGGTTTCACCAAGAAAACCTTTTGGGGGGGGGGGGGAGTTGGTGCACGTCCAAAAACCTTATTTCCATGTGAAACGCTTCACTGTTTTCGTTTAGCCTTATGTACGTGTGTGACAATCAATGATCTGTGTTTGTTTAGGTCAGTGGTGCTGGGGATGGCTTAATTCGGATGTGGGAAGTGCAAAGATCAGGTGGGGACAGGTTCGAAGGTTTGAAGCAAATTGGAGGCTTGGGGGCGCGAGGATTTGTTAATGGCTTGCACATTTCCAAGGATGCTCGGGTTGTGATAGCCGGGGTGGGTGCTGAGCCCAGGGTGGGGAGGTGGTCGATCGACAAACAAGCCAAGAGTCGCGTTCTTGTTCACAGAGTTGAGGTTCAGGAGTGATCTTTGTTGTGTTCAATTCTCAGAGTCAATTGCCCATCACCATCAAGAATGGACTGGAAAAAAGAATTGATTATTATGCGCAATAGCAATAGTCTCCACAAGCAACATGATCATCTTTGTACAAATGCTGGCCAAATTTAAGTAGCGCTGCTCCACAGAATTCACGACGTGTAGGGATTGTGCGATTTAGTGTAGAGTGCCAGTGCAAACAATGGTGGTGGTGGTGGCAGTCATGATACAAAAGGAATGATGGTTGGGAAACGTCTCTTAGACTGTGTGTCAAGGAGATAAATCACTGCTGTGGTCCAAACCATTGTTGTGACACGAACCATCAAAAGTTGGGGCCACATTCTCATTTGTGCATGTTCCTTGGGGCTATGGGGGGCAACAAGATGGAAAACGTAATTTTTTGGCCAGCTGACATGAAAAAACATTTCTGGTGCTCAGTTCTGATTAGTCCACGGAGACCTTGCCACCAGCACAGCAGCCCTTGACCATTTTCCACGCCAATCCTTAAAAAAGCGCTGGTTCCAATCCAGACATTTTTTTTGTGATAATCTGACCACTGCTACTGGTGAATAGTTGACAATTCTTTGATACAGCGTGTGCGGGCTTGGGCTGTAGACACGTTGCAAGTTCTTTCTCTGTGACGACTAGGGTTTTCTGGGGTTCGCCAGAAAAATCAGGCATGCCAGAAACCACCTCAACCACCTGTCGTACTGGCACTGTTGACAGAAAGAGAAAACACCCATAAACCCTGGGCGCGCAAACTCGGTTTCTTGTGTCTGATCGGAACGATCCTTGTCGGATAACCCTTCCCTCTATGATCCAACAGGCGGTTATTCCCGCGGGATGCCAGCAGTGGATAAGAAGCGTGAGTTTCTCGATCAGCGACATTAGCGTGCATGGAAAATAGAAGAAGAGCTCGGTTCGATCTCTGACCACGTACCTCCACACAATGCCAGTAGCAGATTACCGTTCTGTGGTGCTCTTGGAATACGAGTAGAGTTGCGGTTGTCCATTCGTTGCCGTATCCCGTCTTTGTGGGCGCGCGTTTCTCTGCATGCACGACCTGTTGGCCCTTTCTATTGCAATTCAAACCTTGTTGAGCTGTAACACACTAGAAAAGGCAATCTCCGATTCTCGAACTTCTCATACCGCTGCCAAGGTTGAGCTTCACTGTGTTTTCTTATCACTATTAACAAAAAAACAACTCAAATGTTGGCCAGCCTGAAACATTTCTGGTCTTTTCTACAGCCATCAGCTGTCCATCAGAACCGCTTTGCATATGCCTCCACACTGGCCATTTATGTCCACCGCTATAAGGGGCAACAATCCTATCTGGAGAAAATACTGACAGGCCATGACACCCATATATCATGCTTGTGCTGGCATCCCCACAATGAAGATCTGTTGGCATGTGCAACCATCAATCCTGTGAGTTGACGAGCTATCTTTGACTTTACACCTTGGCTTCCAACAATATTTACAAAATCATTTAATAATTATTGAACTTTGTCACAAGGTTTTATTAGAAACGTACTTCTAGATGACCTCGTATTTCACTCAAAAAAAAGAAAAGGATTTGCAACTGATGCAAGGAAACCTGAATCAATCAATCAATTCACAGTCGAAGCTGAGCTCCCCTTGGAAACTCTACCAAACAAAAGTAAACATGAAAACTAGCATCCATTTCCCTTCATTGTTTGCAACCGTTGAGGCTGCAGTGGGTGTATCACTGGGGAGCATAGCCCATTTTTGCCCAACAATCGGGAGATCTGTTCAGCAGAGCAACAGAAGTACCTAAAAAAGGAGTGTTATTCTCAACTTCATATTCATGGAAACCGTAGGATATCATGGTCTACAGCGTTGCCAAGGAGAGCATTTCATTTTCTCTTTTGAAAACAAGGGGACTGAAACAACTTGTAAAGCAAGTCGCATGGTAAGGGGGTGAAAACAAAAACGTCCATGCAAAATAATTTCCAAAAAAGGATGCACATGGCGATAGATTACATACAACAAGTGAACAGAAACAGAAATTACAACGGGTAAAGCTCAGATCACCCACGGTCTCCACAACTTGACCACTTCAGAGAAAACAAGGAATTCCACATTTTGCATTACATGAAAGACTCTCGTCCTTGTCAATCCAGTTGTTGAAAAGGACAATTGTGATTCTATTGAATAGAAAGATTCTTTTTTTTTTCAATTTCAAAAAGGAGAGAAGCTCATTATTCCACCTCACCTCCAGAGATTAATTAATTTTTTCTTCAGAAATTGTGAAATTATTTTGTTCATGCAAAACCCCCAGGTACTACTTCGACAATCATTCGCTGCTGTTTGCTTCTGGGAGCCAGCTTCGCAGATGGGACTACATGACACAAAACAGCACCCGGACAGTCATGCAGTCCTTTCGAGCCGACATTTCGTTTTTTTCGCAAAGCATGCAAGATCCCAAAACAGTGGCTGTGGCCTGCGCAGACAACACAGTGTTCTTGCTGGACATGTCACAGAATGAAATTTCTCGAAGGGTTACTTTTGACCATCCTCTCACAGATCTGGAATTTGATCCATGTTCGAATAATTACATGGTTTTGATTTTCAAGAATGGGACCATGGGGATGTATGATGTCCAGATGTTTCAAGAGGTGAGTGAACTACCGAGAAAACCTTCATGCTCATATTGATTCACTATTTTTGTTTTAAGAATTGGTTGTATTGACCAGCATACATCGATTAGAGTAGATGTCTGAGGGTTTGGATTTTTTGAGTCCATCAAGACTCCTTCCTTTAAGGAGGCTAAAGTTAACTTGTTTTGACCATGTTCTGTTCAACGTTTTTTTTTTGTTTTTTTTTGACTTGAAGTATGCATGACGTTTACTTGTGGAAAATAAAGTAGCCTAGAACAGTGGCTTGCAGAAGGTTAGCCGACGTCCCAGTAAATAGATCTATGTCCATTTACCAGACAACCACGGCGGTATGATGTCCCTGTGCATGCAGGTTTCTGGATTCACAAAGCAAAACCCCGCGGATCGTAGAATTTGCTTCATACCAGGAGCTCCAGGGACTTTCATCACCTTGAGTGACCGCAGCAGTAAGGTCCATTGGCAAGCACTGTCCCTTCAACTTCAACAGATACCCCCTTGATTCGATCCACCGCATTTTGCTCCAGTCAAATGTCGAAATTCCACACAACTCTGTAGAGAGGCAAACGGCGTTTGTTTCACGTGGTGCTTTCTCTTTCAGGCGTGCTCAATATCTGGAATGTGTCGCAAGAGGGGTGCACGGGTACACTGAAGACAGGAATAGGTCCAACCATCTCTGCCCACATCCTCCCAGGAACTCAGCAAGTGCTAGTTGCTTTTGTGGATGGATCGGTAGGCTCCTGTCAAAAATAATTATCATTAAATTACAACTTCACATGCTGACCCAATTTTCAATTGGATATAACGTTTGCTGTTCCTGGCAAGATGCATCGTAAGGTACTTTGTCGATAAAATGAACCCAAATTGTTGGTTGTGTGGGAGGTCAAGTGCGCTTGGGAGTCTACACATTAACATGGAATCTCAAATTGCCGCAGGTCGCTGTGTTTGATATTCCAAAAAAGATGCTGATATGGCAAACAAGCGGAGGCCACACAGAGACAGTGTTCGACTGCGCATTTTCCCCCACAGATTGCAATGTGTTGGCCACGTGCTCTTACGACCACACTGTCAGGATTTGGAGTGTACAAACAATGCAATGTGAAAAGATCCTGTCTGGCTCCAATTCGATTCTCTACTCCATGGCCTGGTCCCCTGATGGGAAAATGCTGGCAGCTTCTGATGAGCATGGATGTGTCCAACTCTATGATCCGAAAAGGGGGGTCATTGTTAAGCGATTCCACAACCACTCGAAAGATGAGAGGTCGTGTCGGGTGGTTTGGAATCAAGACCCCGAGAAAGATATGCTGGCTTCGGTTGCCAATGACGGTACATGTGTGGTTTTCAAAGTGGACGGCACCATTCTGAGGGTCCTGCGTCACACAGATGGTGTCAGGGGAGCTGCCTGGAACACATTCAACTCAGACATTCTTGCTACGTCTTGCATCAAGGGGGACATCTATATCTGGGACATGTCCCAACCAACAGAAACCTGTTTGAAAAAGACAATAACAGGCCACAGGTCAGTCTCTAAATGCGCAAATCCCATGCACACACAGCCAATAGGGCATGTATGAACAAGACTTGATATGTAGAAAATCAGTACTTTCAGTACTTTTCCTGCACCTCTAGATGTTTATCCCTTGCATTGGTAGCCACCATTGGTGCCATGATTTTTCGAACGGAGAGATTCCTCAGGCAAATATCTCGCTGGGACGTTTTCTTTGGATGACCAGTGCTCATCAGAACTTGGCCCCACCTCTTAGGTGGCTCCGTTCATATTCCAGGAGGTTGCCAATCCATTGTTTGTTCAGTCTCACCTTTCTGCGCATCAGCAATGCACCGTGTGGATAATATCTGGGTGTGTTTGTGTTTTGATCAGGTTGTGTGTTTTCAATGTCCAGTGGTCCCCTCTCGTTGCGGACTGGCTCCTTTCTTGTAGTGACGACACAACAGCGAGGGTGTGGGATGCAGCCACTGGAGACTGTGTGGCTGAGTTGAAAGGACACATGAGCAAAACCAGAGGATTGCTCTGGCACACAACCCTGGACAATATAGTCATCACAGGTTGGTGGTCACTTCTTCCACCATGCAAATCTCCTCGCTCCGAACTTTTTCTTGACATATGTCCTTCCTGACTTCTCTGAACCTTGCTGTCAGGGAGCTGGGACGCTACCATGCGGATCTGGGATGTAAAGACTGCGACTTGCCTAGCTTGCGTCTTGGACCACCGAGCCGATGTGTATGGCATCACTAGTCACCCTCAGAGACCTTTCCTGATTGCGTCGTGTTCCAGGGACACAACCTTCCGATTTTGGAATCTGCTGGACCTTTTTCCTGGACTGCTCTCCAGAGCCATTATGGGAAAGCCGTTAGGCCAATATTCCAAAGACCATGACAGGAAAGGCACGGGCTGTGTGCTTGGTGGCAATGCCTTTGAAAATCTCAGAGAGAAACTGGATATCACGCAGTCAGCTGTGAAAAAAATGTCCCTGCTGTTTGGCTTCTTCTTCCCGATGCCAGGTGAGGTGTGAGGTCCAGTAGTTGTGTGTGTGTGTGTGTGAATCTAATGTGGATGCCAGCAAGCATTGTGCTCATGACAGACACACACTTCTTGTAGTGATTGGGTTTGCTTCGGCTTGCTAGAACAGGCATCGAAGATTTATGGAACCTTGTCGCCGCGGTGCAAGCCTCAAAATTCGATGAACGCAACGCCCTTCAGCATGATATCAACTTCCATTCGATTGTTCACAAACTAGTGAAGGACAAAGCCCAGCAAGCAGAGATGTGCATCGACGCAAAGGTGCTGTCCAGTAGTGGGGGAAGCTGTTGCAACTTTTGTCGATTTATTTCGTGGGTCTGACATGATTCGTCCCTTTATTTACCCCCAGGCAACCACAGTGGGATTTAAGAGGCGCGACTGTGTCATCGAAGCCGCACAGCTGCATTTGCATGCTGGAAATTTCTACAGATATTGCGAATCGATGGCAGGTCTCGGAGAGTGGGACAAGGCCATCATGGTCGCTCCTGCAGTTTCTGTAGACTACTGGAAACAGCTGATGAAGAAGAAAGCAGACTGGCTGCTGTCCCAGCCAGATCGAACTGTCGAGGAAACGCCCGAGCTGCTGCTTCCATCAGGCCATTCACAACATCTGGTGGATGCTTTAATTGAACAAGAGCGTTTCGAACAGGCTTTCTCCACAGCTGCCGTCCTTGCTGAAGGGTAAGCTCAATTCTTGAAGACAATACTCTTCTCCATCTTGCATCTGTTTGGCCAAAAAATAATAATAAAATAATGCACTGGTTCAGAGGATACGGCGAAGACCCTGTGACGTCGTCTGATGCTGCCCCGGATCGCCTTCCTTCTGTTGGCCACCTTCCAAAGCTCAATCCAGTGAGCAGCATCCGACGACCATCCAAAATCCCATCCAAACCAAGCGAAGCCGCCGTTCGCATTCGAACCTCGCAGGCCGAGAAGTTATTTCAAGCAGGATCTGCGATTCTTGCTGCTTGCTGCCACCTCTCGGTCGAGGATGTTGATCAGGCCCTGGATAAGTTGTGGATGGGCAACGAGCTCGAACTCGTCGTGGCGTTGCGCGCTGCACTTGGTCTTGATAGGGATACGAAGGTGGAAATTCAGCTGGCAAGGAAATGCGAAGCGGCTGGTGAGTTGCAGATTGCGTCACCATTTTCATGTACATTCAGGCGGGCGCATCCTTTCCCTTATGTGTTCATGAAAATAACACAAATAATAATTGATGTTTGTTTGTTTGTTTGTTCATGAATTTTTTTATTTTTTTTAAATGAATACGACCGATTACATCTCAAGATTCGTCCTTGATCTCCTCTGTTCCCAATATAACCCAACCATTGATCTTTGACCGATCGGTTACTGGGCCATAATGTAAATGGCCATAATGTTCATGAAATCGTTGACGATGCGCAGGTGACTGGTGGGCTGCTGGGGAGATTTTGGAGTCGCTTCCTGATGGAGAACGGCTCTTGCAGCTTCTTGCTGTTCGGTTTCGATTTGCCAATTCTAGTTCCGACCATGTGGCATGCTTTTTTTCCGATTTTAATTTGAACAGGCCGGAAAAGTATCTCGAGGCAGCGTCAGGATCCAGCCAAAGCGAAGCAACGGTGAGGTGAGCCCAGATCAGGCACCCTCCAACTTGGAATATCGATGAAAGCTGTACAGCTGGAATTCACAAGAAGATCAGATCTTGCCTGTGGACTCATCCTGTGTGGGATTTTCTGTTAGGCTGCACTTATTAGGTCAAGATCCTGGTGGAGCATGCAGCCAGCTGTTGGATAGGCTTAGGCAAGTGTTGGCAAATGACGATTGGCACGATGAGATGAACGAGCTGGACCTCCTTCAAGATTGTATTGCCAGTATGGATGCCAGCTCTGTGGGTGACAAGCGGTGGCAAGAGTTGCGCACATATGAGTGTTTCCTGGGTGCCGTGAAGGCCTTCAGGGAGGGCTATTGGCAGGTTGCGCAATTCCTTATGGAAGCCACCCGTCGATTTATCAGAAGAGAGGTAACCTACGGTGACGCAACCCAGGCTGATATATGGCTAGATTGTATTTGATGTGCGACCAATGTCCAATGTGGGGTGCGCAGGAAATTTCATTTCCACTCTGCATCCACAAAATATATTACGAAGAAGCGAGGCTCGTTCTTCCATTCCATCCCTCCACAGCGAAGTCGCTGCTGAATTTCGTCATTGAATTGGGGGCCACCAAGATCAAGGATGCTGCCGCTGAAATCATAGCTGAACTTGAGGGTAGGGATGGATATAAAAACCTCAGTGTGCCCACCAGAAGCATAATTCCACAGGAGTCCAGACTCCCATCGCGTCCGCCTGACGAGGAAAGGCAAGTTTCATCAATCACGGGTGAAAGGATTCAAGGTCCAGTGGTGAGCATCCATCCGCTGGGAAGTAAGGTGTGCCTGGGTGAGGCCATCGCCGTATCAAGAGTTACATCATTATGGAGATCGAATCCCAGGGGAGCTGTGCTGTGAATTTTGTATGCTCATTCCCCTGTGTCCTGTGCTGGTGTTGGAACACTGTTCAGCATCCAATGAGTCTTTTTTCATACAAGGTATTCTTGTCGTGCTCCCAACTCATCCCATTGGCAGGGTCCATTGTGGAGTGATCCTTTCATTAAATGGAGTAGTTGTAGAAAATCGTACAAAAATGAAAGAGACGATGAGATGTGGGATCTAGATCAAGGAGAACAACCCCAATGAGTGCATTTAGTTTCAACAATCATGAGACGCTATCCAAAATAAGGAAGGGAAGGGATTCAACAAATGTCAAAATTACACCTCTCAACTCCCAAAATACAATTGGAAATTTTCAACCTTTGCAAAATCTGTGGATCACTGTGTGAATCCCACATTTTGCTTACCAAAGTAGGACTATGATATCATCTTTACAGATGAAACTCGAGCACAAACTCAACAGCCCCAGAATGTCAATCTTCTTGGTGGTCTGGCACTAATCCTCACACTAGCCCCATCACTACCACAGAGAGTGATTTTGACTTTCAACCAAACACAATTTGGTGGTTTCCCAGCCTCAGAGATTGGTATCTCATCAAAATATCAGAGAGGAGAAGCGAAATAAGTTATTGTTTTCATCATAGGCAGGATTTGCACAAGTTTTGGCTACATCTCATGGCTTGAAGACTGATTTCGGTCAGAAAAAAATTAGTTCAATCTTCACAGCCAGAAAAGCTCTGTTGGCGCGAACATGGAATCATCACTCCGAATCAACCATGAGATGCACCAGTGCAATCAATACCTTTTTTTTTATTAAAATTGTCTCCCCCCCCCCCCCAAAAAAAAAAAAATAGAAAGAAAGACAGAAAGGCAACCAGGCAAAGGCAAAAAAATGAGAGAGCTTAGACGACGGGCGCTTGAGGTAGACAAAGATGTCCGTGTCCATTTCATAACATTCCCGCCAAGAGGCACTAACCCCCCTTCAGGATTCAGGACCAGCCGTCGATATCGCACGTTTTTCTTCAGCGGAGGACTGTGTGTCGACCGACGCTGCTTCTTGCGTGCACACCAAGTGTCGTGAACTTCACCGACACACAATAATCAACTCCACTAAACCGTCGCCCACTTCTATACCCCCCCCCCCCTCCCCGCCGTCAGTGCAAGACAGGTTCAAAATGAAACACGCTGGAGGAAAGTGCAGGAGACTTAAATCAGTGGGGCATGTTCATGAAATGTACGACAATTCTCTCGAGAGTTACTGCTGCCACATCCAACACCATCTCTCATTCATTTGGTTCGTTTAAATTGTGCCAAATGAACGAGGGGACTGCCAACAAACGAAAACTGAAAACGAAAGCGATTTATCAGTTCCCGAAAAACCTGATTTGATTGCTCAGGGGACAAAAAACAGAAAATTTGCTGCAGCAAAAACTTTTCGTTTGCAAGAGAGATGTGTGGAAGAATTCCACCAGGCAGAAAAATCAACTGTTTGGGAGAACATACGATCTGAGCGAGATGAACGCTGGGTTGGTTTTCATTATCATTATCGTTGATCTCTGGAAGTGGATGGGACCTGGCTTTCCCCACTGGTGTCACTTTTTCCGAGGTAGCAATTCCTTGGATCGGCATCAACCAAGACAAAGAACATGGACGCTCAACGATGCGACAGGCAACGAAACAAACCACGACACCACACCCCCATAAAACTTGTCCCACCCTCACCAATCAGCTTTGGCACCCAGGGGCGGAGCGCGCGCGATCTAAGAAAGTGGGGCACTGAGGAGAAAACCACAATTATTTTTCCTTCCTGAAGAATCGTGACCATGGCAAAGCTGATCGTTGCGGTGCTCTTCGCCGCATTGGCCCTCTCAGTCCAAGGTAACCAAACAGTCCGTTGTGGGATTTCGAGCGTGGAGGAATAACAGATCTGGACCAAATGGAAGGGCTGCGCATACCTCTGTTCTGCACGTTCTGTGTCGATCGAATTGAAATCGAAGGGGCAGCATCGTGTTTTCAATTCTCTCCCGCCAACCCAGCGGATCGAGACTTCATCCTAACTTGGCGTGGTGCTGGTTTTGCTTCAAACAGGCAGGAGGGATTTGTTGCAGGAGGAAGCCGCTGAAACGACCACCACGGTATTCAACGTGAATCCGGATGGCACTCTCGCACCGGCCGAGCCATTGACCAAACCCCGAGAAAAAATCACCACGCCGCCAGGAGCCTTGGATTGTGGTGCCGGACTTAGCGAGATTTCCATCGAAGAGATCACACCTCTGCTGTTTCCATGCGTGTTTGGCGTGGTGCAATCTTGTTGCGATGGATTGATTCCTCTTTTCCAGATCGGTGCAAATGTGAATTCGCCGCTGGAGGGCTGCTTGTGCAATGAGCTGATCTTGACGGCCACAGTCAAAGAAGTGGAGAAAGTGGAAGCCACGGAGCTTGTGGGATTCGACAGAACTCGTTTCATGACTGTGTAAGTTGGGCTCCAAGATTCCAAAAGACTGCCCGACATGTGATTTCCCGATTCCCTCATTTCTGGAGATGAAATGCTTCACCCCCAAGAATCCAATTCTTCCTGTTGTTTTCTCATTGGAAAAATAAATTGCCTTAAAAAATTCTCTCTGTGGCTACAATATCATCAGTTCGACAATAACAGATTTTGAATTTGCAAAATCACCAAAATCATAAGACAATCACCAGACAATAATAAGCACTTAATGTTGCAGGGAACTGTCCATAGGCAATCCCTTTCCAGAGCCACCAAAGCTTTTTTTTTGTGTTAATAAAAAATATATTTGAAGTTTGAAGTTATATTTAAAATATTTGAAGTTTTCAAATTCACTGTTTTCAGGCTTCAGGGTTGTAAAATCAATTTCTTTTTTGGGGAAAAAGAAGCGTCTTGTCCAAACATCATTCCTGCCTCTCTTGTTGGGGGTGGGGGTGGTGGCGACGACGACGACGATGATGATATTGTGGTGGTCAGAAGGAGGCGCCAACAACCACCAGGTCATTACCCAGAAAAATTCTTTGAATTCAGTTGGAGATTCCTCACAGCATCTCTTTATCTTCTTTGCACACACACCTACTTCCAGCAATGATAATAAAAGCAGATATCCATGAACATCAGATGAGAAAGTTTTGTGCCTTTGTTGAGAATTTACTCATCCATTTCAATCAGTCCTGGGAAAAAACACAGAAAATATCCGAGTGAAAGACATTTCTCGAATTGATGGCTTTGGTGTCATGTCCTTTCGAATTGATCGTGAATTTTGCTTTTGTGCAGGTCTGTTTGGACTTTTCAACAGATTTGGTGGCTGAGGCAGCCAAACATTTGGCGACCTAAAATGCAGCCACCCAGCTCTGCGTGATAAAAAATCCTGGGCTGTCGTTTGTGTGGAATGGAGGGTGTTGTCAGAAGATCTTTTTTTTCTTTCTTATTACATAAAATGAATTTCTCGGCACAAATAAAGCATCTGCTAGGACAATAAAGAATGGAGAGGGGGGGGGAGGACCAGCTTTATTGCAACTCATGGACAGTCGATTGTTTCCCCTGGAAGTTCATGGCAAGTTTTTACAACCATGCAGAAGAACTAAATAGTTATTGCTGCTGATTTTTTGTTGGGGGGGTCGTGTTGTGGCAGATGCTATGTATGTAGACCATTGACTGAGTTATTCTCCTAGAATATGCGAGCCACAGAAACTTCATTCGTCCTATTTTCTATTCTATTTTAAAGTGGAAGATAAAGCTATTTCTGCCCTCCATTGTCCTGCATCCTCGGAAAACAATCATCTCATAATTTCAGTTTCTCAATTTTATTCCATCTTGTCCTAATCTTTGTGGTGCTAGGACACAAGAAACATTTCTATATATAGAGAATAAGAATACGTTGTACCCACAAAGCTGGTGTCGTGATTGTCTGACAAGGGCAAGGATAAAACTATTTGAAGGTCACTGTTGTTCACTGTTTTAGGAGTTTCAACGGTGCAACAAATGAAACTTCTGGCCCCCAGACTGACAACCAATTCCAAAACTTTTAGAAGCATTTTTGTAGGTCTTGCTCGCCCTTTCTGATCTTAGACAACTTTCAGTTGCATCCGCTTCGAACGCGAAAGAGTAGGGAAATTAACACCGGTCAGTTCCTGGTACCCCACAAAACAACACGAATAGAACAAGCTTGATGTCCCCCGTAAATTCTCATTCTTTCCCCAAAAAAACAACCCTCGGCAGAAGCCGCAAAAACAATACCACAAGAAAACAACAAAGAAAAACGAAGCTGTCAATCAACCCAGGCTCCTCAACCACCATTTTGCATAACACTGGGCATTCGCTGGGAAAATGAAGCATTTTTGCTGCTTCCGAAAAGAAAATGCATCCACTGCTTGTCACTTGAGCCCAATAACATTCCCCCACACACATCCCTACAAAAAATTTCCTGACCACATTGGC
Source organism: Bryopsis sp. KO-2023 (assembly GCA_030272585.1). Classification (NCBI taxonomy): domain Eukaryota; kingdom Viridiplantae; phylum Chlorophyta; class Ulvophyceae; order Bryopsidales; family Bryopsidaceae; genus Bryopsis; species Bryopsis sp. KO-2023. Next base: position 2,273,546 of record BSYQ01000005.1, read on the forward strand.
GACGATCAAGATTGCAGCCAATTCAACCCTCGAACTCCAGATACGCTACTGGAATAATCCCTGCATCTTCATCCCGTCTGACATACACCCATCCATCCTTTTCGGAGCCAATCACCTCCACCACTTCCCCGATGCCCACTGTCAATTCCCCATCCAGCTCCCCTTCAAAAGCATACACCACAGTTGCATATGCTATCTTTTCAGGGATCAAATCCTCCTTTTCGACGTCCGCGGCTGGGGGAGGGTCCAGCACACCAGATGCAGGAGGAACTATTGGCTGTGAAATCGGCAGCTCTTCTGGAGGGTCCGTACTCTTCATGGGCTTGCTGAAATCGTCCATGAACAGATCGACAGCCAAAAGCGGTTTTTTCTTCATCTTGATAGGATCTGGCAGTGTGAGTGTAATCAACACGCTCACAACAAGCAACGAGGCTACCACCAGCATGGGATTTGTGTATGTCTTATGGTCGGAGATCAACGCATTCGTTACCAACACACCCACATACCCTCCCAGCTGACTGATGACACTCAGCCCTGCCAGCCCAACAGCTTTCTGGCTGGTGGACAAAAACGATGAGGCCAGAGCAACGATTGGCCCCCCGGCTGAAAGGACCCCCACAAGAGCTATGGCCAAGAAAGTAAAAACAGCTGCCCAGGAGTCAGACAGGGACACGATGACTAATAGATACAATGACACCGCTGTTCCACACAGCAGCCAAGCTGCATGGTGTTTTCGCTCCCGATATCTCATAGAAGTCGTCGCCACTATGAATGCACCGAAAAAGGCAACCCCATAAGGAATGGCAGCATAAGCCCAGACATCGGTGAACCCAACGCCATATCCCTGTTTGTCCCCTTCCGACTCGCATGCCATGGACTGCGTTTTGGCAGTTAACGCTCCAGGGGCGGAGTGATTACTAATGATGGCAGGGGCCCAGTGATACAAGAGATCGCTCGACATCCTGCTTCCGAATTTAACGGCTGCACATGCCCACAAACCACCACACAGCAACACGCCTCGGCATTGCTGAACCAATTTGGCTGGGCCTGCAACAAAGCCTGGCTTATCCGGGGCGATGGAACCTCTGAGCTCCTTCGTAACCCACCGCGCATCCCTCAAACTCAGGAAATAGCAATCGGACAGACTGCCTGGCATTGTGAAAAACAAAACCACTCCGACGATGATCGCACAGCAGCCCTCGGATATCATGACCCATTGCCATCCCTCCAGAGATCCACCCAAATCGTGTATGTAGCTGGAAAATGGGATTGACAAGAAACTCGCTGAGAAACGCCCCACCTCCACCACAGTGAAGGGCAACACCAGTGAATACTCTGGATAGAACAGAGTGCAGTAGTACCACAAGCCAGGAACAATCCCAGCTTCCACAGCACCGAGAACGAATCTCGAAACATAGAATCCCACAGCGTTGGTTGCCAAGAAGGATAGCAACGCCACCAGACCCCAAGTTGCGAGGAGCCCTCCGATGTAGCGTCCAGCATGAACCCTTTCCAGAACCATATTGCTGGGAACTTGGAAAACCAGCAGCCCAACCATGAACAGCAAGTTTCCTGCTCTGTACTCTTCGTCATGGAGGCCCAAGGAAGCGCACAAGTCCGATCCCAGCAGGACGACACTGGCTCGGTCCACATAAATGAAGAACACCGCCAAGAAGATAAAAGGAATCACATTGAGGTCCACCTTGCCAATGATCTTCTGGCCATCTTTCCGCTCGAGCGTAGGAACCCGTTGTAGAAGTAAAGAGGTGAGGGGAGCGTCTGCCATCTTTGCGAGAGTGGCACGTTTGCCCGTGGGGGTGGTGGAACGCGTCTTGAAGCCTTGGCATGTGATGCGCGTTCAATCAGATGGTGTAATTGTCTGGGTTGATGCGAGCTCAATCCAATTCTTGTCTGGCCTGTATCCGCGCGCGTCAAGCGGCTGGGTTCTTCTGTTAGAAAAACGTATTGAAAGAAGCGGCCCTACCATCAATCTACCAATCAATAGGTCTATATTACAGTGTATTTTTTTTGGAATTCACTGGCCTCAAAGTGGCCCTGAATCTGGCCATTTCATCTAGTTGTGGCCCTTTTTTAGCCCCAATTTGTTCGAAAAGAATAGAATGTGGCCCCAACTTCAATAAACAGAAATTGCAAGGCTTGGTGTTTATATAGCATTTTCGTAATGTTTTTGTGGAAACTCGATTGATTTCTTGGATATGGCCCAGGCCTTGCAAACTTTGGGTGAATGTGGCCCTTTTGTGGCCCAAAATCATCTTGTGATAAAACGTTTTGGCCCTTTTGTGGCCCAAAATCATCTTGTAATAAAACGTTTTGGCCCTTTTGTGGCCCCAAAATTTGCCATTCTCAGACTGTAATACTGAAAATGCGATTTTCGCATTGTTAATGAGGCATATTTTCCCACAAGAGTAGTTCTCTCCTCATGGCTTTTTCGTTTCGTTTTGTTTATTTGGGTGCTTCTGCTGCGAGATTTCATTCGCTAATTCCAACCAACGAAGCAGAAATAATTGTACAACACAATTACAAATGAACAATCTCAACTGTCCAATCAAAACATCCAGACAAATACCAATCGTGGAAAATTAGCTAGCTCCAGGACAGGTTCACTCCCACAACCCAGGACCACACGGAAAATTTGGCAGGAATCCAAACAGATATCACCCCCAACTGGGTTTCTGTTCAGCCATATTTAAAAAAAAAGAAATTGAACATAACAAAAACCGTGATTCTCGGCTCCCAACAAAAAGACAAAACAAAACGGAGGGGAGCACACACACACACACACACACCACCCATTCATATCATATCATCTCATCTAAGCTCAACCCAACTCACGTCACAACTACAACCAAAACATCCCAAAAATATCTCCCATATTTTTTCATCGAAAACTGCCCTGCCCCAAAGCAGGGTTTCCTTTCATCGTTCCATTCGTTCACCAAAAATGATATCAAATCAAATTCTGCAACTTGGATGAGGTCAGCCGATAGATAATATTGACCCTCATCCTTGCCTACATGCCCTCCACATCGTAACTCAATAAACCGTGGGAAAAAAGAAAAGATCCAAATGATGATAAAAAGAACCTCACAGCGTTTTTTCCCACCCGAATAACGTAACCTTTGTTCAGGAAGGGGGGCCACAGAAAAGTGGGTAAAGAGAAAGGGCACCGCCACCCTCTCCTTGTCCCTGCATCCTATAAAATTCACCTTCCTAAATTCATCTTTCATTCTGCCCAGAACTAACATTCGAAATTGTCCGAACAATGAGATTGCATCAAATATGTAGCGTTGTACGATAATCCATTTTTTTCCTCTTTTTTTTCCTTTTTTTGAAATTTTTTAAAAAAGCAACCGTTATCTCTCTCCATTTCTTATCCCAGTCATCCAATATCACTAAAAACATACGGCTTTTTTTCTTCTTCTTCTTTTTTCTGCCTTTTCATCGTCATCCTTTTTTGATTTTATAATTCTTCTCTCTTTTTTAATGTATCAATCTAGTGCTATGATAATAATTTTTTTTGTTTCCCCCTCTCTTTTCTTTTTTTTTTACCGTTGCTTTTTTTCTCTTCACGACGTCTTCTTGGTGGCTGGATCCTCTTCAGAGGCTTGCCCAAGGGCTCCATTCCCACCAGTCGAAGCTCCGTTGGCCCCGTCAGCTTTCCCGTCGACTGGCACACCAACACCCTCCTCTCCCTTCTTATCGTCCACAGGCACCCACACACCCTCTGCGAATCCTTCCTCCGTCGCCTTCGTCTTGAAGTGGTACCTGCATAACACACAATCATCAGTATTTTCTCTTTAAAAAAAATAAAAAATAATAAAAAATAAAAATAATCTTCTCTTTTTAGCTGAATGCCATCCAGTTGAATCAATCAATCAATCAATCCAAATATTGAATGACAAACATCCCATCGGTTAATGGAAAATCATGTTCAGCACTCGGCACTCTTTTCTTTTTTTTAAACAGAATGATTCGCAATGATGGAGGTCTGGGGACATAACATACTTCTTGGCTGCTGTCTTCTTGGCAGCAAGCTCGGCCTTTGCGGCTGCGAGCTTGGCCCTCATCTCCTCCTTCTGCAGTTCAGTGAACTGCCCATCCAAGGAGCGGGCTGCCACGATCCAGCATATGCAAATCGCCAACAGGATTATTCCCAGGTAGGGAACCGATGCCGACAGTGAGCCCAACGAGATGATCAACATCTGCAGAGAAAATTTCACACATTTCGTCAGCCAACATACACTGCATAGTCCAAACCTCAACAACGTGGCACCTGAACATCCAGAGCTGAAGCTGATACGCCCCACAAACACGTGAAACCAATCCCAATTAGTGAACGATTTTTTGTTTCCTTCTAATTTATTATTTTACCTGTTGAACGAGCGCCCCTCCAGATTTTCCAAGGGGGTTGCAGATCACATCAATGGCAGCCTTTCCTTTCGTTCGCACTTCGTCGTCCAAAGGAATGTATGCAGTTTCTTTGCAAGGGTCGAAAAGTGAGTATTTTGCTGATTTCGAGAAAATGTTTTGTGCAGCTCCAACCAGCACCGCCAGGTACAATGGGGTCATCCCAATGTTGGTCAAGAGAGGCTCCAAGGGACCTCCAAACAAGATCAACCCAAAGAAAGCCACACCTGTAGCAAAACCACATCAATCATCATGGAAATCCCTTTTTGAAATAACGCCAGCAGACGTGTCTGACAGGATAAGCAACAGCGGAAGCAAGACAAGACATTTAAGGTCTGGGTTAGAGGAGAGGATCCAGCATCAGGCTGTGCACCAATGGAAAACTTACCAGTGACTAACAGCATGACTGGGGTGATCAAGGCAGCCACTCCCCATCCAAAGTGCTGGAAGATGTATCTTGACGCAAGCATCATGATCAAAGTCACAGTTCCTGTGGCGGAGGAGAAATCTCCCATGAAGGCACTGTAGTCATTAGGGTTGGGAAACTGAGCTTTGATCTTGCTCTTCCACGTCACCTCCACCAAATTGATGCTCACACCATAAGCAATCACCTGTTCAGCAGATTCGCACGTCAATATCCGAGTCTCCCATTGAATTCAAACCAGTGTTAACTGTCAGCTCTTTCAAAAGACTTTTTGGCTGACACAAATTCAGAATCTGACTGCAAGTGTTGGGGTGTAACAACGCCAGTAACAGCACCCATCACAAGTCAAAATCAATTCCAAAGGAACTCGGAATCGTTCTTATGGCCCTGCACTTTCCGATTACCCTTTCTTGTTGTCCCTCCTTTTTATGATAACACCTGATTCGACTCTGGGTCGTCTCCTCTTTGCAGTATTTATCGACAGAGAAATGCAAGCAACCAAAGCAGTCGATCAACCCCTTACTTCTGATTCATTGGCGTACCAGGGTTGCGAGATCTCTAATGTACCGCGATTTGATCAAGAACTTGAAGCTGTCCCCAACGGACATCTTCTCCTTCTTCTTCTTCTTTGGGGCCCTCTTCTCGACCAGAGGAACCACAACTCGGTTCATCCAAAAGAATGTTCCGGCGATAATCAGACCCCCCACGACAACCATGGACATCAGTCCCTTCAGTGAATGTCCCCATCCATCCACACCAGGAGGCAAAGTTGCACGAACCTGAAGCATCCGACACAGGTTGCTCCGGTCAATAACCTTTCCAAAGAACTTTCATACTTTACTTTGATCCTGAAAAAAACCTCTTCCATTGCCACCTGACTCTGGCTAATATTCCTCTATCCAGAAGGCCCAAAGCCAACCAGCTCGAGATTGCCTTAGTTGTGATTTAACAACAGTCACACAGCTTGATGCACCAAGTTGCTACTGAGAATCGGCTGTACAAAGGCATCCTTTCCTGAACTCCTAAACTTACGTTTTCATCTTACTGATTAACTACTCACAAAATCAGAATGTAGAGAACTCTAAACTTATGGTTCCTGGATTAAGGTGACACAAAGAAAATACCAATATCCGATTCCAAACGACCAATGCCCCATGAAAACTCTGTTTCAAGCTGCCTTTCAGCTCTCAACAAAAGGTACAATGTGCTGCAACAGACTGAAAAAAAAAATCCTAAAGAAATCAAACCCCTTCTTTTTCTTCCGCAGGGTCTTTTGGAAACACTGATAGCTTATAGATGGACACACACACGACTCCCAAGTTGATCAGTCAGCGGAGCAACGCACCTGCGAGAAGTACTTGACTGCCCTTCCAGAAAAGATGAGCGCAACGTTGGCTCCCAAACCAAACAAAGGATAAAACCTTGTTGCTTCATCCACTGTCGTGATCTGTGGAAAAACAGCTACAAACTCAGAAAACCCTTTGGTTCAAAACAAAACAAAGTCATCCCACAACATCAAAGGGATATGTGCACTTATCCATGCTTCGTTCCAATGAGGAAATTCTGTGTAAAGTACCAATCATGCACCTGATTAGAGAATCCCCAGAAAAGCACAGACACCACAACGGAGCCCCACAGCTCTGCCATGACATAAAACAAGCAGAAAGTCCAGTTCCTAAGAATAGCAATGGGACCCGCAAATCGAGGACCAGCTGACTCCAAGAGCTTCTCGGCAAACACTGCATGGACAATGGAAAACCAACTGTCGTCAGCGATGAATTCCTTTTCGGCAGTTCATAGTTCCCTCAACTTGTCAGATAAATCTGCCTTATTCTCAGAACACTTGCATTGAAACATTCTCTTATTTCTGTCACATATTCTTCAACTGCCAGTGAACAAAAAACTCCGAAACTGGAAATGGTACCCATGGTCCAGAAAAAGGAGAGAAAATGTAACACAGTGCAAGGAAAAGAAATTTGTCGATCTACTGTTTAAAAAACTGTGGGTTTAGACAGATTCGCATGAGTTTTGTACGTTCACTACCCCGATCACTACCCCGATTTCTTACATGTTGGGTGAAGTGTTTCCCTCAATGGATACAAAACGAAGGCAAAAGCACCGAAGAACGCAATGAAGGGAAAGATGCACGTGTAGAAAAGTTGCTCATTGTTCAAAACATTCGACAGCTGCAAACACACCCCACAAAATCAAACATCATATTAAAAAATGCCAACGACAAGGAAAGGAAGTGTCTCGAAAGCATACCGATTTTTGATTGTATGCGCCACATTCTGTAAATACTGTGAAAAAAAGATGGAACGGAGGTTTATCTTTCAACAAGGCAACACAATGCTTTTATCAACAGAAATGCCCACCTTAGCATACAAAACGGTGAATGCGATTGCGAGCGGCAGGTTGACCCAAGTTTTCAAGAAAGGAATGATTTCAGCTCCGCTGCCCGGAGCCGTCACCACAAGCACATCCTTCGTGTCTCGCAAAATGGTATAATTGAACAAAATGCAAAACATCATAAAACCCAAGGGAAGGATTTTCTTCCACGTAATCGATTCGATTCCCAGAAACTTCTTCGGCTCGTCCGGCAGGGTGCTTGCAGAGTCTGCTGCTGCCTGTTAATATGAAATGGAGAAGAGGATGAGAAGGAGGAGGGGGGGGGGGGGCAGAGAATCAATGGATCTCTCAAAAAGAGATGCCCTTTCCTTCGACAGTTTTATTTGTGAACTGGAAAGGGAAGGGCAACTCTTTTCCTTGCACAGTTCATTAATAAAACACCTTGTTTTATTGACAGCAGTGGAGCCGGACCATCAGATACTGCAAGACTTTCAGCTGCTAAAGAAAGATATTTCCACCTCCATAGAAAATATGCAAGATGAGCGAATTGAGAGAGAAAGCAGCAGCTGCTACTGCTTGTGTCTGACCTTTGCTGTCCGAACATTCCTCTGAGGCAGTTGAGGGCCATGTCCATTCAATCTGGCTGAGCGAAACCCGAAGCTAGCTGCTGGGATACCTGGTTGGGTTGCCTTCGTGGCGACATTCCTCCTTGCCAAGGAAGGTCCGTGTCTGTTCACTGACCTAGACAGCGGTGCAGGGCCCACAACTTGTGCCACAGGCTTCATCTACAATCCAACCCAAGAGGCCAAGCCTGAATCAACTGAAGTACATATGAAAAGAGAGATGCATGTCAGGGAAGTTGCTTGCTAAAGGACCGTTCCCAGGTGGGACGATGACGTAAATCTGGGCATCCTTAACGTTGACCAGATGAGGGCTGTTGAGGATAAAATTGTGAAGAAAAGGCGCCCACACGTGGCGGCGCTTTAAAGCGTGTCCACGGGGATAATATTTCCTCGTTGAACACTCTCGAAGCCCTGCCTCGCAGGGCGTCGCCCAAACCACCACTGGTAGCCAGCAATCGCTAAATCTATGACCACAGACGCTGGTACGGCCCAAACGAGGTCTCCTGTTTCTCAAACTGCCTCACAAGGGTTCCTTCGCTGGATGGTATGAGGATTCAGATGCACGAATCCGTTTTTCGGCCTGCACTCACCGTTCGTTGGTTGCGAATGCCACCACAATATCGCGACGTGGCGCAGACGGGACCAGAAGCGACCCGTCGTGAGGCAAAGCCATTTCGGCCCAAGCGCTGGAAAGGGGCGCCGCCCATGCTGTTCATTTTTAGGAGCATGGCGGTATCGCAGAGGAGAGTTGCAACCCTCGAGCGCTGGTGGCGCTTCAAGACGTCAAACGTAAGGGGGAAGCGTTGGGACCAAGATAGCGGATCAAGATCACAGAGAGAAAATAAGCAAACGCATCCCTGCAGAGCGCCACAGTCAGTTCCCTCTGGACTCCAGGATCGGATCTTTTGTGAGATTCGACGATTTTTCTTGCTGCGATTCCCCAGTACATAATTTTCCATGCCGAAATTGTGCTTGGGAATAATTTCTTTCCATTTGTGGATTTTGGTCCCGAAAATGTCACTTCTGACGTCATCTTTGAGCAGATCGAAAATCTTTTGGGTGGGTTGCTGGCATCTTTGGGGGTTTCGGTACAAGGCCTCAGGTCTCTGAGTGGAGTGAACTCCCGAAATGCCGCAGCGACGTGGCGAGGTCGAAACTGAGAGCGATGACGGTGAGTGTGGGGATGGACGCGCTTGCACGCCGCTTTGTGCGGCTGCGGGTGACGTTCCTCCATTTCGCCGAGTTACACCATCGCCTCAGCGTAACACGTGCGGTGGAAGGTTGTCAGCTCCACCCTCCAGCCCGATTGTGTTCAGCAGCACAAGAAACAGTCTTCTGCCTCTCTCTTATTTGTGGCGTCAAGACGTCTTCTCATACGTTCCACATTGGATGCTTAAATAGGACGAGTGCGGAGTGTGGAGTCCGTGTAGGCGTGTTCGTTTGACTTTCGTGATGCTGTTCTGCAGAACCGCTGAGTCCGGCGTTCATCCACACAACGAGCAATGTGACGTCGAGGTCACTGGAGTTCGAGTCCTTGGAGCAAGCTCGCAGCGCTGGGCCCAGCGGGGCTGCAGCTGGAGCTCCAGCTGGAGATGCAGCGTCGGGACCAGCTCTTCCCCCAAGACGACGACGACGTCGAAGAGGGTTTGGGCTCAGTGGAGTAGTGAATACGCTTGTTTTAGGTGAGTGCCGCTGTGGACGAGAACGCCGTCGACGAGGAGGTCCGTGGAATTTCATGGTTCCCCCCTTTCAAATGTGCTGCATTGAAGCTGAAAGCCCCACCTACAATGCAAATGAGTGATCTGTGGGACCACCAATCAGAAGAGAATAAATTCTATCTTACTGCATATAACAGCGGAAATTAAAGGTTTCATTAAAAAAAGAGATCGATCCAGAATAATTTCTAGAATCTTGAAAATCATTCCAGAAATGGTGAAAATTTTCAGCAATTTGAGAACAAATCTTCATTTCCAGAAGATCACCGAAAAATGGATCCGCAATCATAATTATTTTTACAAAATGCCACACAGAGGTTGGAAAAAAAAAGCATGTATGATGCATGTACATTTTTTATGACCTTTTCTTTTGTCCGGTATGGTATTTTGAATCGCAAGTATGTTTCACGCTGTCATTTTCATGTTTGCGATATTTGAATTCATTCTGGTGGATGTTTAGGATTGGGATCATGGGGGGCCTACTGTGGATGGCAGTCCAAGAATATTCGGTTGTCAATCGAGTTTGGGGCAGGCTTGGCCTGGGGGCTGTGGACTGGATTGGCATATGTCAAGAGTTACCGAAGAATGAGGTACTTGCTTCATTTTTTATATTAGCTGCTTTTTTCTGCGAAGAAAGGATAGACTTTCGTCAAGAAAGAAGGGAAAAAATAAAGGAGATATATAAATATGTGAACTTGAAATCTATTTATAAACTGCAGAAAAATGATAGAATGATAAAAATGATATGTGTGGTGGTGTGAGTGGTTTGGGTGCTTGTGTTGCAACTGGGATATGACATTGTTATTTTGATTTTGCGGGTGGGAATGGGGATTGGGAATTGATACCTTCTGTGCAGTCTAATGAATGGATGTTTTGTGCTACAGGCGTGCAAAGGATATGCTGAGGTGTGGCCTCGCTGCTACGATGGATAAACGGCGGCTCAAGGAAATGAGTAAAGGGGCAGCTTACTGGGTTTCCTTTGAAGGGGAGGAGAAGGCAGAATGCATGAACACGATGATCAAGCAAATGTGGCCCTTCTATGAAAGAGCGATTTGCAAACAGGTCTGGCTTAGAAGATTTTTTGCTTTTGAAAAAAAGAAGTTACAAAAAAGTGAAAGGTAGAGACACACACACACACACACACACACACATATATCAGTACCAGTATCAATCAATCCATCATGACATCCTTGGGAAGGCTGCTGAGGCTTGTTTCTAGTCAGTCTACCATTATCGGAAATTTCCCGGTCGTCACTCCACAGTAACAGGAAACAGACAACCAATGAAACAAGCTCTGGTGATGGGTGTAGGTGGTTGCTACTGTGGAGCCCTTGCTGCAGAGGTTCAAACCCCCCTTCGTGAGCTCCATCAAGTTCCGAAAGCTGACATTCGGCGACATGCCGTTCAAGTTTACCCACATGAAGGTGATCCGAGAAGCTGAGGATGAGATTGTGTTGGAGGCGGGCGTACGGTATGCAATTGTTTCTTGCCAAAAGTAGTGCATGGATTGTAAAAGGCCCCCCTGCATCCAATGTTCAATAAGTGACCTGGGCAATTAGTACAGAAATCTGTCAGGGTTGCGAGAACTGCTCTGGCAAAGACAAGGAAATGTGATATGGGCCATCCACCATTTTCATCCTTTAACAACAAACTCTTTCAGTGTTTAAACAAGGAAGGAAACAGAACACATTCAGCATTTTTTGGAGGTCTTTTTCGATCCTTTTTTCCCCCTAGTTTTCATACATTTGATTGAAAAAAACACCCCATTTTTTGCTTTTCTTTTTGGGCATCTTGGACTTTTGGCGGGGGGCGAATCTCTCTAAGGAACAACCCACAAGAAATAAGAGTGAGGGCAGATAGTCGGCATTGGTAATACGGGTTTATAACTATTCCAAATGGTATGGGTTTTTTGCAGGTGGGGTGGTGAGGCTCATGTTGCCATCGGTGTTGATCTGATCGGAGGGGCCTTCATTTCCCCCAGTGTCAGGAGGCTCAACTTTTTTGCAATGACGAGGATCACTTTGACAAGATTCGTTCCCACCATCCCTTGTTTCGGTGCCGTTCTGGTTTCTCTTCAACGAGCCCCAATGGTAGGAAACACATCTGGTCGGAAGACACCCTCAGCAGTTTTGTCGCATTCGTCTTTCTCTGACCTCACTTCAATGAGGTTCGATTTTCACAAGAAACATGCAGGGACTGCTGGCAAATATCTGTTGCATGCATGATATTCTCGGGTTGCAAGGACATGCTTTTTCATTCAGTATATGAACATGTGCGTCTGACTCGGCTGCTCTTAAACCTTCCGCAGGTGACTTTTGACATCAATTGTGGTCCTGGGGTCGGAAACGCGATCGAGGCTTGGCTGAAGCCTTTCCTCACCAACAACATTTTGGGAAACCTGTTGGTGTGGCCCAACAGAATTGTGGTGAGTTGTTCGGTATCCTCTGCAATCAGCCATAAATTTTCATCAGCACATTCCTGTGAAGCATGCTTGTTTTTGATCGGTGTTTCGATTTTTCCCAGGTCCCGCTGCTGCCGGAAGAGGTGATTGGCCCCTATGACACACTCAATTTGACAACAAAGGGAATCCTTCGAGTGAGGGTGATTTCCGCCTCAAATTTGATGAAAGCTGATGTGATTGGAAAGGGCGATCCCTTTGCTGTGCTGGAAACAGTCCCCTTGCAACCAGCAAAGACAAAGGTAAGTTTTTTTTCCTCAGCGGTTTGTGTGTCCGATAAGAACGTGGGGTCGACCCGAAGCTGGAAAATTAAGAATCTGTCCACCCGAAATAAAATTCGCTGTCACCCCGCTTGATTTTCTTGGTTTGTGATTTTCAAGGTCATCAAGAACACAGACAGCCCTTTCTGGGACGAGGAGAAGTTTTTGAAGGTCCAGGAAATTGAACAGGTTGGTGAATGCGTATGCTCTTTGCTAGTTCTGTATGTATATGTCTTGAGCCATCTATTGATGCTATTCTGTGATGTGGCGTTGGTGTTTTTTTGAAATAGATCCTTCGGGTGGAAGTTCGGGATTGGGAATCTCCTTTGAACAGTGCACTCACCTTTCAAACATCTGAGCTCCAAGGTGGGTATCTATACACAAGTGCAAAGAAGAAATCATGTGGCTGGGAAAATACACCTCTGGGTGCATGCTGAAATGTTTGGTGTGCATATTCTCAGGTCGTTGTATAATCCCCATTGCCGATTTGCCTCTTGGTCAGATGGTCGATGCTGAATATGATTTAGGATTTGGAGAGTGGGGGCAAGAGGGGGGCCCAGTAAGTCACAAAACACAAAAATGCACACACACAGTAGTTTACAGGATTTGTGTGCATTTTATTTTATTCTCTGTATCATTCTGATCAAAGAATCAGCTGAGGTGAAACAAATAAGGGGGATTGAAAAAGAATGAATAACTTCTTTCACAGCGATGCGTACTTTCACAGAAACTTGTGTAGACAGAAGTGTATTTATTCTCTTCTTTAGGAGAGATAGTGGAGTTTATGGGTGGATGACTAATTTGATCAATCTGATCAATCCTGAGAGGATAAGATTGTTTGCACGTGTAGGGAAGTGGGTACGGTACGATCCACCTTCAATTAACCTACCTGTCGCTGACGGAGCTGAGGTCAGACCGTGTAGCGATTTCCACGTCTGGTAAAGAGGAGGAGGAGGAAGAAATGTTCAAGGGCATTCAGCGAGGCCTTGTGTTTATTCTGGTCGAGAGGGGCCACAATTTGATGTCGGTAGATGGAGGTCCAGGGAAAAGTGATCCATACTGCGTCATTTGGCTGGGAGGAGTGAAAAAAACAACGGAGTTCAGGAAAGACACTGCTGACCCTGTCTGGAACGAAAACATGGACTGGCCGAACATCAGTGCCAAGGATACGTTGTATCTTGAGGTGGGGAATGCGTGGATGTGGTGGTTGGGTGTGAAAAACCCAATAGAATGTTGCTGCGAGTTCGACCGATGTTTGGTGAATTGTGATGGGAAAGAACGTCATGTGGTCAAAACACCTGACAAAAAACATGGAGAGGACGCTGAATTTGCTTGTCCCAAATGTCCTTTTGTGAATGAGGAGAGCTCCCTGGTGTGTGGTTTCAGGTTTACGACAAGGGCAAAATCAGTGACAAGCTCCTGGGAAGAGCCAAGATCGATATGTGCATCGTGGCTTTGGAGTTTGCTAAGGACGACGTCCGAAGGCCTATCAAAACCAACATGAGCCTGGAGGGGGGTAACGGAGACGTGGTCTTGTTCATGGAGTGGGTGCCCTTGGACCACAACCCCATTCCTCGCCCTCGATCCATATTGAGAACCCCCACTGGATTGTTTGGTGAGTTGGAGCGTGGGGTTCTGTATGCGCGCCTAGTGCGTGCCAAAAACCTGAGGAACGTCGATGCCATTGGAGTGAGCGACCCTTACTGCTTGATGAAGGTGTGTTGTTGTGGAGCAAAGTCTTACAATTGGGGATGAACTTGTGACGAATGTTGTTGGAGCTGGTTGGCGATATTTGGAAGTGCTGAACACATTCAAACTGAATCGAAGAATGCAACACTCTGTTTCGACAGGCTCCATGATGATATCGGTGTAGCTTTCTGTGTGTCAGTCAATGAATCAGAGCTGGGCAGTGAAGTGTGTGCGTCTCCAGATTTCACTTCAGCTGATTCTCTATGTATTTTTTCAGCAAAAACAAGCACCATAGGCCCACCAGTCTAACAATAATAACTCAAGTTCCCCATAATTGCATTCAAGTCTTACTCCTTAGTTTACATTCTTGCTGCTTGTCGTATGAAACTGATTTGTGCTTGAATCATGTCCAGATCGGGGGAAACGAGAAGAAGTCCAAAATCATCTCCAACAATCTCAACCCTGTATGGAACGAAACGTTCCTGTGGGTGGGCTGCAGCGTCAAAGACACTCTCAATGTGTTCGTCAAGGATGATGGACCTTTCAAAGACACAGTTCTGGGAAGATTTGACGTCCCATTGGCCAATGCTGTCAATCCACCAGCCGTCGTCCACACTTTCGATTGCTCCCTGTTTTCCAAGACTCGAAAACGGAAGGCCCAAGGGACAGTGACGGTGCAGTTGCTCTACGTTCTGAGGACTGCAAAAGATAAAACACCCATACCAGAGGAGCCTGAATGGCCACCTGTTGATGGCTCGACCCAATGACTGACATGTAAGAATAATCTTTGGACCCAATACCAGGAACAGATAATACCACTGTGTGGTGCGAAGATTTAATGGACCATTGTTTATTTAGTTGTTGGTTTGTTTGATTGGACCGGTGTTTGAGATTCGGAGGTTTCTAAGGTGGATGCGCTCTATGGTGCATATCAGAAAATTCGGAATGTCTGACACCATGGTTGTGTGTTGTTTTTCTGTTGCATGCAGGTTGGTTGCTTGTATTTGTGAAGTGAATAAGCGCAAGAGAGAAGATATATTTTTGTTCAACTTTTTTGTTCTATGCTTTTTGTTTTGACACTATTTGGCCCTCACCTTCAAATGGGAGGGGATTTTGGAAGGGCCGGGGGGGGGGGGTGAAGCAACTGGGAAGAAAAAGAAACGGACTGTACAATTGTTGTGCTTTTTTTTTGGTTTTTATCAGATCGTCGTTTGGTCCTTGGTTCATTAAATGTCTGGAAAAGAATTTGCGAACGCCTCTCTGTGCTGATGTAAAGATATGTTTCTCACAGCCAGTTCTGCAACAAAGAAACCAATGTTCCCAAGAGCAGAGTTTCTTGACAATTCTGCTCCTCAATCGCTCCGCAAGCGCGAAAAAACATACATCCCTGGAGGCGATGAGAAGCTGATCGACAGGTTGACCAGCGAATGTTAGTATGTACATACACCAGCGAATGAGACCCCGTCTGTTCAGGTGTGGATCACGTCCAGCTGAGGCGGACGAGGACAAATCTGACCATTTCCTTCGCTCCACGGATTTCACCCAGCGAAATCAAAAGGCACGAGTGCCATGGATCAGGTCGTCTTTTGTTGCCAAGAATGTCGCTCCCTGTTGACGATGTCTGGCCTGGAGCCAGCAGCCGGTGGGGAAAGAGCAGGGAGCCAAGCCCAGAGCCTGCCAACTTCTGTGTCGAACTCCAGTTCCAACGCTCCGTCGACAACAGAAGGTGGGCTTCGAGTGGAGGAGTCGTTCGTGTTGTTGGAGGACAAAAAGGGGCAGCGGCCCTCGGCAGGGACTTATCGAACCATGGACGAGTCTTTCGTCGTTTTGGGGCCCGCTTCATTGACTAAACACCAGCAATGGAGCCAACAACCACCAGGGGAGCCCAGTGCAGGGGCAAACTTCGAATCCAAGGTGTGGAATTATTGTCTATGGATTTCATTCAGACATCACCACGTCTGTCTTGGATTACACAGTTACACATGATAATCTGTAGGACTCGTCAAAAAGTGCACCACACTTTTTGAAGTGGTGTTCAATTGAAGCCTATCCTCCATCTTTTTGTGCTGTAAAGACAGATTTGTGCCAAAGCAGAACTTCTTAATAATTGCTTTTCTCAAGAAACCGACCTGAAAATATCACAGGTATTGTTAGTGTGTGATTGGTGCAATTCGGAAAGGGCTGGCCAACGAACATTTGAATTAAAACAAAACACACACAGACAAAAACATTCCAATTGTGCTGATGTGGTGCCAGGTCAGGGCTTTCGCTAAGATCTTCGAGCTGGCCTCGGAGGAAACAGGGGTGGACCACCCTCTGTGCATCGATTGCGCCAGTCAAGTCAGACTGGAGGTGGAGAACCAAAAGAAAGAAATCGAGGCTGAAATTGCAGAGTACACTGCAGCTGTGCAATTGCTGGAAAAAGAAGAAGGGGAAGCTGCATCACTGGACGAACTGTCTAAAGAAATCGAATTGGTGGGGTGGAAATTATCGGGATGCTTGTGTGACTGGTGACATTTCCAGAATGTCAGAATATATATCCTGTGTGTTGCAGGAGACCTCAACCTGATTTTCTTACAGGCTTTTGCCTTTCCCAAATTTTTGATTCCATTTGGAACATGTTTTTCTTATCTTGTCACTGTTTTCAATTTGCGAATAATCTTTTCCATTGAAGTACATCCCCAGTAGTCTCGAAAAAAGTTTGCCCTTCTGGTCAGACCAGCAACATAGCAGCACTGGTGAGGTCAGCAATCTCTAGATAATTGAATCTTTTTGGTGTGGTCGGTGTTGTGAAGGCCAGGCAAGAGTGTGAGAATGAAAGGATCCGTGCGGAAAAAATGGAGGCTGATCTTCGAGAGGCAGAAAAGGAGTTGGCACAGCTGGAAGCCATCGCTGAAGAAATGGATGAATTGGAGGAACGCTACTGGCATGATTTCAATGACTACCATTTGCAACTTCAGGTATGGAGAGGAGGGGCAACTGTGGTAAATCAGAAAACAGACACTGGATCGAATGGGGGAGCTCGATATGCCGGCAAGGGTTTTACCTTGTTTCAACTGAAAAAACATTCAAAGGCATTTAATGGTATGGAGAGGAGGCATTCAATGGGTATATTTCTTCATTCGATCATGGTTTTGCTGCACCCATGCAGGCACATGTGGAGGAAAAGGCTGCGTTGGTGAAGAAATCCAATCAAGCCAAGGAGAGATTGGACTGGTTGAAGCAATTGAATGTGTACAGCGATGCATTCAAGATTTCTCATGATGGTCCCTTTGGGGCAATCAGTGGCTTCAGAATGGGTAGAACCTCCGACATCAAAGTCGACTGGGATGAGATCAATTGTGCATGGGGACAGGCAGTGCTTCTCCTACACACGATGGCTCAAGCCTGCGGGTGCGTTTGGACCTGGGTGGTTTTTCTTCGACAAAAGAATTGTTTGATGCTGAGAACAGACATGGGCTGCACAAGCCTCAATCGATCGGCCAATATATCCTCGTTGCCAGTTTGCTTCGCCGATCGATATTTCTTTTTGGTCTACATTGTAATCTGTAAGCAATAAGTTGTGTTTCAAAGTGCTGAGGGAAAAAAAATCTGTTTGATCAACTTCGTTCTACCATTGGTGAGGGTTTTTGTCGGTATGTGTCTGAAGGTAGGTTTGATTTCTCTTTTTTTTTTCTCAGGTGCACTTTTTCAAATTATCACCTCGTTCCTTTGGGGAGTCGTCCCAAGATCATCGAAAAGGAGCAAAAAGGAGGCGACGGTAAATCCTACGAACTCTTTGGCCCCGTTCCGAAACTGTTTTGCTGGTCCTACGATGGAGGCATGGTGTGCTACTTGGCCTGCCTGAAAGAATTTGCAGATTTTGCGCATCAAAAGGACCTGGCAGAGGGCAAAGAGGAGACTTTCTTGCTGCCGTTTTCCATAGAGGGGGACAAGGTCAACAATATGACGATCAAATCGGCCTTCAACACGAGTGCCAAATGGACGAAGGCACTGAAGTATATGCTGGCCAATCTGCACGCGTGCATGACTTGGCTGGTGGAATGGGAGGCGAGGCAAAGCAGGCGGCGACAAGGCTTAGGGCATGATGGGTCCGAACCCAGAAGGTCCAGGAGTTGATCACGGATTGTCTTTTTTCTTTTTTTTCGTTTCCGTTGTTTCAACCTCTGAAAAAAATTACACAAGAGGAGAAAATAGTCGATAGGAAGGAGGGGATAGTTGGTGTAACTGAGAACAGCCCATGGAGGGTTCCTCTTCCCCACCAGCTCATTCTGGCAGTGGTTCCAACCAAGACAATTTTTTTTGTTTCTCTGGAAGAAGACGAGAAAGAGGCCCAAGTGCAAAATTAATTTCACATCTTTTCCACATTTTTGTGGCAGCCGTAGGCATGACACAGTACTTCTTGTATCCTGCCTAGGAATATCATTTTGTAAATTACTCAGGATGGGATGTTTCAGTTTCTGGGGCACTTCTACCTCTGAAGGGGGGGGGGATTGCTAGTGAGGCTGTCGGTGGGTGTTTTGTAATTCCTTGAAAATGTATAAATTGGGGACTTGAGATGTTCAGAGAAGAACAAGCAAGTGGCAGCAGAGAAGCGCAACATTGAACACTTGATATGGCAACTCAAAACAGATGAATGAATGTTTAATTTTCATTAGTCAAACGTGCCCAACCATAGCCGTCCACAATGAGGTGATTTAGCCTACTCAAAACAGATGGGCATGTTTCTCTTCTTTTCTCCTCAGGCTAGGGGGCATTTGAGAACGCAAGTCAAACGAAAGGGAAAGGAGAAAACAGAAACATAGGGTGAAGGATTATCTAAATATATTCCAATTTCTCCAGTTCTTCTGGAAAAAAAAATATGTGGATTGAGGAGAAATTTTACAATTATTGCAGCACAACACATGGTGTTGATTCGGGTCGTTAGGTGGTTAATTTTGTTGATTAATGAAACATCGTTGAAGTTTGGAACAGTTGTGTTCACTCAAGGTGTTGTGTGTAAAAAGGGAGAGTGTCTCTATTTTGGGTAGATTGAGGAATATGGAATAGATTGGAGGAGATCGTGGTGGGAACTATTTGATTGTTGGTGTCGCTGTTTCCTGTAAGAAAGTTTGTTGTTCTCGACTCCTTTCTTCACCGCCTTTGCGGAACTCAGGGCTCTAGCCCGACTTATACAAGACTACACGTCTTTTTACATGGTTTCGGAGCAAGTATTCCTAGGAAAACTTTAGGAACAAGCGACGGGAAACATGGACAGCGAACAGGGCAGTGGGAATAGCCATGGCGAAAGAGACTCGCCACGAACAAAGTCGATACGCGACTTGGAAGCACGTTTGCAGATGCTGGAAGGAGCGCCTTCTCAGGGTCGAGTGCAAGGGGGAGACAGTCAAGTAGTTTTTGTATTGAGGGAAAAGATCAGGCTGAAACTCCCGCAAGCTTATGAAGGGTATGAGGATGAAAGGGAGATACATGAGTTTTTATTCGAGGTGCGACAGTATTTGAGGAATGGGAGTAAGGGACGAAAACGAACGAGCCTGGGTTTTAGGGTCGTTATTGAAAGGATCTGCTCAAACGTGGTTGCAAGGTTATTTTACAGCTCACGAGGAGGAGTATGAGGCGTTCGGTATCTCCTTTGAGGAGTTGTTTGAAGCGGTGAAGAAACAGTTTGGGTGACGAAATGCCTCCCAGCTCGCGCGAGAAAAGATTCGGAGTTTATCACAAGGAAGTGATAAAGTTTCGGACTACATACTAGCTTTCGGGAAGCTATCGTTGAAAATACCACACGCCACCCAGGAGGAGCAAGTGGCTAACTTTTTGGTAGGACTTCGAAGAGAGATTCGCGCACTGGTGCAACTTCACCAGCCAAAAACGCTGGACCGCGCAACAGAGTTAGCCGAAATGGTGGCAGGGAACGATGCCGAGATGAATGGAAACGCAGGGAGTGGAGTGATGAGCGTGGGGACGTTGGAGGACCTGCAGTTTCCTATTACGCTCAACTCGCCAGGGCACCTGCTAGCGATAATAGAAAAGGCAGTAAAAGTTCCATGGTTGGCGTACAAAATGAAGAGTTTCCTTGGCGTGGTGGAGTTTGGACATAAAGGGGGAATGGGGGCGCCGCGTTCGAAACGAGGATATCGAGGGGGTGGTCGAAAAGCGAAAGTGCACGTGGTGGATCACAGGGAGGCCGAGCAGGAAGCTGAGTCGGAAGAGTTCGGAGATTATCACTCGCCGTTTTCCGACGACGACAATGATTATGTGGGAACGCTGAGTTCGGCAAAACCGAAGACTCAACTTCACGTGCGCGCTCGTATCAACCAGCAGGTAACGAGCGTGTTTATCAATCCTGGGGCGGGAGTGAATATTATAAAGCTGTCTACTGTTCGCAAGTTGGGACTGCAGTACGAACCCGACTCTCAAGTTCTGGAGGGGTTTGGGGAAACGCCAGGATCGAATGTGCTTCGCACAGTGGGACTTTTGAAAGCGCGTTTGGAAATTGGTGAAGCAGTACAACCAGTTTGTTTTTCTGTTTGTCGAGGTTCGGGGGATACGATTATAGGAAAACTGACTCTGGGCGAGATGGACTTGAAAGTGGACTGTCAACGGGATCGTTTGGAACATGGTCCTTCCAGGGCGGTTATACCCTGTTTTGCAGTGCAAAAGAAGCGAAGCGAGATGGAAGTGGCGGAGCCTGGGACTTCAAAAAAAAAATGGAGGTGAAACGAAAACTGGTGTTGGCGTAGGTGGGGAAGTCCTGCAAGCGGCTGAAACGTGTATTATACGACCAGGCGAACAAACATGGGTTCGAACCCTTTATGGTGGAAAAGTGCCTGAAGGTGCTATCGGTATTGCTGGGGGTCGAAACAGCACGGCTGGTTCTCAAGGGATACTTGTGTCCCCCCTTGTCGTGGGCAAGAAAGATGAGGGTTCTGTATTGTGCCTGGGTATCAAAAATAGGGGGGAGCGCGCCGTTCGGGTGCTCAAAGGAGCTCGCGTGGGTGAGATCTTTTATTTGCCTCTAAAAAACGAGGTTACCCCGACGCCGAAGACGATCAAACGGGAATGATGAAGGTACAGTTGACGGCCACAGTCGAACACAAGCCGTATCAGGCGTCAGAACGTTTTGTGGGTTTTCCGTTAAACAAATCTTTGGTGTTGGGGGCAAAAGAGTCGAAAACGGTCGTGTTTCCTTATAAGTTAAGTGGTGCGTTTTCGTCGATATACGATACAGTGGCTTCGCGTTTCGTTAAGTTGAGGGTTAAAGTGAGGCGCGATGGAGTAGTATGGGGATATTTTACCAACCATGGGAAAACGTCGCAGACGCTTACTGGGCGGATGTTGTCTTTTTTGGTGCAGGGTTCGTTAGGAAAAGTGGTCGATATTGATGGGGAGGAAATGGCAGCAAATGGAAAAAAAAAGGCTGCAATGCAGCTACAGGAAGTGGGGGATATTGACGCAGTTAGAGAAGAGTTACGGGATATGATAGCTGCGGATTTTCCAGAGTGTACGCAAATGTTAAGGCGACAGGTGACACCATCTATGACAAAACTAGCAATCGGTTTGGATGATATGGGAATTAGGGAGCGAACGAATTTCAGTTCCAAGGGTTATTATCAGCCGATGTCACTTTGTGAAAAACATGACCTGGATTTGGAAATTCAAAAACAATTAGATGCGGGTGTGATACGTCGGCAGACATGGGCTGAGAGTCTCAGCCTGAGACCCCTGTGCACAGGACAGGACAGAACAGACAGTCTGTTTTGTGCACAGTCTGTGCAGATTCAGTGCAGTTTCTGTGAAGTTCCTGTGCAGTTCCTGTGCAGAGTCCGTGCAGTTCTGTGCTGTGCAGTGCAGTTTGTGCACCTGTGCATACTATGGATCTGATCGATCTTCCAAAACTAAGGTAATATTAGGTCACAGCAGTAATCCGACATCATAACTGCGTCCTAGAACCGATTTTAGCAATGATCGGTTTTTTTTTTTTTTTTTTTTTTTCATTTTTGGCTGATCGGTGATCGTGATCGTGATCGGCCGATCAAATGTTGATCGGTGATCGTGATCGGCCGATCAACATTTGATCGTGATCGTGATCGGTATACCGATCACCGATCTGATCGGTTGTTCCGATCACGATCAAGCGCCGCGACCTGTCGGCACTTCATCGGCTGACCTTGATCGGACCTGCATCCGATCATGATCGGTATTGATCATTTGATCGATGAATTGATCGGTCTCGCGAAAATACCGACAAGTCACCACCCGCAAGTGTTTCTGAGGTGGAAGGATTCGAACCGGGTACCTAACGGATTAGAAGCAAACTCACTAACGCTTGGACCACTCGGAGCCACGGTTTGTAGGTCATCCGTGTCATTATATACGTGATCTGTCAGTCCGACAAACTGAGGTATATAATGACACGGATGACCTAGTGACCGTGGCTCTGAGTGGTCCAAGCATTAATGTGTTCGTCTCCAGTCTGTTAGGTCCCAGGTTCGAATCCCTGCACCTCAGAAACACTTGCGGGTGGTGACTTGTCGGCATTTTCGCGAGACCGATCAATTGACCGATCATGATCCGATCTAATCGGCATCTCCGATCCCGATCCCGACCCCGATCGCTGCGATCTGTCGGCACTTGATCGGCTGACGTTGATCGGTCTGATCAACAGACCTGGGCCCGACCGGACCGGCAGCGAAAAACCGGTTCGGTCCGGTCCAACCTGTCCATGGACCGGCTGACCTGTCCGGTCCTGTCCGGTCCAGCGAAAAAACGCCGGTCCTTGCAAGACCGGACAGGTTGTGACCGGTCATGTCCTGTCCGGTCCAGTCAACCTCGGAAATCTGCAAAAATCTGGACCGGATTTCTGACAGATTTTCCGGTTTTAGACAGGTCACACTAAGATTTCGCCTTTATTAGACAGGCGATGTGACCTGTCTAAAACCGGAACGACCCTGTCTTGACAGGGTTGTTCTCCTGTTTTAGACCGGCTCCAGGTCGGTCTGGACAGGCGGCCCACCTGTCCAGACCGACCTGGCACCTGTCTAGAACAGGTCACACAATTAAGCACTTTTAACGTGCTAATTGTGTATCAATCGACTGAGAACCAGTCATGGGCTGCACAGGACAGACCCCTGTCCTGTGCAGGTTCTGTGCACCCTGTGCTGTCCTGTCCTGTGCAGCGGAATTGCACAGGCCAGGACAGAACAGACTGTCTGTTCTGTGCACAGGGTCAGACCTGTGCTGCACAGGTGCACAGACCTGCACAGCACAGCACAGAACTGCACAGAATCTGCACAGAACTGCACAGAATCTGCACAGATTTTGCACAGAATCTGCACAGAACTGCACAGAAACTGCACAGATTTTGCACAGACCCTGTCTGTGCTGTGCTGTACAGGTCTGTGCACCTGTGCAGCACAGGTCTGACCCTGTGCACAGAACAGACAGTCTGTTCTGTCCTGTCCTGTGCACAGAGGTCTCAGCCCATGTCTGCTGAGAACTGATTCAATTGATTAAAGAACGAAGTATTATTTATTATATATATTTTTAATGCATGAATGACGTGAGCCAAGCCCACCACCCACCGACTAGAAGGAGTCGGTCGACTCAAGGAGGATTCGAAGTTCGAACCCAGGTTAGCTAAGCCTGAGTCGAAGGCACTATCGCTAGTGGACCCCACCACAGGGACACTCAAAAGGGGGCCGTTACTTTTAAGTACCCGTTTAATTTTATTGCTAAAAATAGGTACTTAAAGGTAACGGCCCCCACTTGAGCGTCCCTATGGTGGGGTCCGCTACTTCGTAGTGCTTTCGACTCGGGCTTAGCCAACCCGGGTTCGACTCCCTCTAGTCGGAGGTTGGTGAGCTTGGCTCACGTCAATCATACACTAAAAATATATATAATAAGTATTACTTCGTTCTTTAATTAACAGTTCCTAACTAATTAACACACTAAAAAGTGTTTAATTGTGTGACATGTTCTAGACAGGCGCCAGGTCGGTCACACTAGGCGTCACACCTGTTGGGAAAATCACGGATGATTATGTCAGGGGCAGACACTAGATGGATAGACAGTGACTAGGTTTCGATTATAACTGGGGAACGTCCTCTCGAACGAACTGTAACTGTTGTTTCTGTTGAGCGACTGAGTGCGAACATATCAAAGCAAGAATATACACAACACCGGTCTAAAACAGGTCACACCAGTATGACCGGTACTAGACAGGCGACAACCTGTCTAGAAAGGTCAAATCCGGTCTAGGAAAGGTGGTCCTTTACTAGACCAGGTTTGACCTTTCTTAGACCGGATTTGGCCTGTCTAAGAAAGGTCAAATCCGGTCTAAGACAGGTTTTCCGGTCCGGTCCGGTCCTTTAAAACTTGCTGGCGCCCAGGTCTGGGTAGCAGTATTGATGTAGACTGATGTTACAGCCTATGATCAGTTGGGATCAAGGCTTCTAGGGTATTCTATAAGTTATTGAGGTTTGGACGTTCTTGTAACCAGACATGGGCTGAGACCCCTGTGCACAGGACAGGACAGGACAGACTGTCTGTGCACAGGACAGGGTCGGACCTGTGCTGCACAGTCGCACAGACTGCACAGCACAGCACAGGCACGGTCTGTGCAGTTTCTGTGCAGATTCTGTGCTGTTCTGTGCAGTCTGTGCGCCTGTGCGCACAGGTCCGACCCTGTTCCGTGCACGGACAGTCTGTGCTGTTCTGGCCTGTGCAATTCCGCTGCACAGGACAGACCTGCACAGGGTGCACAGAACCCGTACAGAACCCTGTCCTGTGCGACGCACAGGACAGGGGTCTGTCCTGTGCAGCCCATGACTGCTTGTAACCTTACTTTGGGATTAAACTCCCTCTTGTCTCGCTGCCAGAGATAGGACTTGGGCCAAATTTTTGGTCCGACTCCGGTCCGGTCCGGTTACGGTCGGGTTACGGTCACCGTACTACGGCCGTAACTCCGTACCGTAACCGGAGTAATATGTTGTTTTTACGGTACGGAACAGGTACGGTATAACTACGGTAGGCCCTAAATCACCGTGAAGTAGCGTGGTTCAGTGCTAAAGCGTTAGGCTGCAGTCAGTAGGGTCGCGGGTTCGAATCCCCCTGGGTTCCTTTGGAATCGCGGGACCCTGCGGGGGTCACTTTCTACGGTTTACGGTTGTTACGGCCGTTACGGTCGTTACGGTCCGGTACGGAGCGGTACGGAGTGGTACGGTGCTACGGTTACGGCCGTAAAAGTACGATTTTCTGACGAAAATTGTACTCCGGTTACGGTCCGGTTACGGTGGTTACGGTCCGGTTACGGTGACCGTAACCGTAAAGTCCTATCTCTGCTCGCTGCCAAGTCGTCTATTATTCCTTTTAAGCCGTTCAAAACTTGCAGTTTACAGCCAACAACCCACAATAGCGGTTTGCAGGCGGATTCACTACACCGCCCTATATCTGTGGCTCGAATCCTCTTGTGGGCCGGAAAAAAAAGCTCCAGTGGAAGCGAAGTACCGTTTTCGTGGCTTTCATGGGTGGTTAGAGAGCTATTAACAGATGCCGACCTTAAAAAGCAAACAAAAGAGGCGAAAAAAGTAGCACGTAAACGACGGGGTGAAGGTCCAAGTGACAATGTGCTACGGGGACATTGATGAGGCTGTTTGAGAGTTTTTTTGTTGTTCAAGAGCCAATCAAGAAGTCCATCACGGGAAGATTGCTTCAAGACCAAGCGCTTGATATGCACAAGAGGTGGGACACGCTGAATTCAAAACCTCAAATCTAGCAAAAGCATAATAATGTTTGCTCGAGCACTTTGTCCGACGAGGTAGCACATGTTGACTCAAGTGCGTTGAACGATTGGAAATCACGGTTGGAGTCGATGTGTGTCGATTGCGAGCCCAAAAACATGATCAATGATGATAAAACCGGCTTGTTCTACAAAGGACTCCCAAGACAATTGCTTGTCGTGAAAGGAACCGGAGCCCGTGGCGGGAAAGAGTCAAAAGAAAGGTGGAGTGTCCTCTTAGCATGCTCTATAATTGGCGAGAAGGTGATACCATTGGTGATTGAAAAATCCTAACGACCGCGCTGCTTTCGAAAAATTATTTACAAAAAGTTGCCCATCAAATAAATTTCAAACAAGAAAGCTTGGATGAAAAGTGTCATTTTTGTTACTTGGCTCAAAGCTTTGAATGAAAAAATGAGGGTTGAAGATTGTGGAAGAAATGATGAGGAGATGGAGCAAACAGGGACGAAATTGTCTTGGGAAGAGTTTGTTAATTGTGACGATGATCTTGTCGCTACAGGGTCGCCTAGTGCTGACTAGAAAAACGAAATTGTGAAAAGATCGAGTGATCACGAAAAAGAGGGTCAATCGCGCGGTGTTGAAAGCGATGTGGAGAAGATTAAAGCTAAAGAAAAACCAATCTCTCTTAATGTTGGACTTGGGTGTGCATTGAGGTAGCTCGAAATTCTTAGTTGTTGAGAGGCTAGTGGGAGGGTCCGACAGTGAAAATTATATTTTCATCGAAAAAATTCTCCCCACTATTCGATTGAATGGTCGAAGGTGGTGGGCTTAAGGACGGATGGTGCAAGCTTAATGACAGGAAAGCGCATAGGAGTGGCCACTTTGATTAAGCTCCGGTTGCCTATCTTATTGTAAAACATTGTCTGCTAGACCTGGGCTAGACCGGACCGGCAGCGAAAAGCCGGTCCGGTCCGGTCCAACCTGTCTATGGACCGGCGGACCTGTCCGGTCCTGTCCGGTCCAACAAAAAAACGCCGATCCTGTCAAAACCGGACAGGTCACCACCAGACATGGGCCGAGACCCCTGTGCACAGGACAGGACAGCACAGCCTGTCTGTTTTTTGCACAGGGTTCGACCTGTGCTGCACAGGCGCACAGACCTGCACAGCACAGCACAGTCATGGTCTGTGCGACATCTATGCAGCACAGGGCCATCCTGTCCTGTGCGCAGCACAGGACAGAACAGGTGCGCACAGGCGCTTGGGACCATACGCCTGTGCAAAGTCTGTCTGGACTGTGCAGTACAGTACTTCATCTGTACTGCACAGTGCGCAGTCTGTGCTGCACAGACTACGAACTGACACCTAGTACGCCCACCTGTCCAGACCGACCTGGCGCCTGCCTAAAACAGGTGACTTAATTAAGCGCACATAAGCGTGCTAATCGAGTATCCAGTTGGGAAGATACCTAATTAATTAAATAACTAAGTGATATTATTATATACATTTTTAATGCATGAATGACGTGAGCCAAGCTCAACAGCCACCGACTGTGGGAGGATTCGAACCCAGGTTGGCTAAGTCTGAGTCGAAGGCACTACGAGGTAGCAGACCCCACCATAGGGACGCTCAAGTGGTGCCCGTTACCCTTAAGTACCCGTTTAATATTATTGATAAAAATAGGTACTTAAAGGTAACGGCCCCCACATGAGCGTCCCTATGGTGGGGTCTGCTACCTCGTAGTGCTCTCGACTCAGACTTAGCCAACCTGGATTCGAATCCTCCCAGAGTCGACTGACTCCCCACAGTCGGTGGCTGGTGAGCTTGGCTCATGTCATTCATGCATTAAAAATGTATATAATAATATATATAACAATATATATATGTGCTTAATTAAGGCGCCTGTTTTAGACATGCGCCAGGTCGGTCTGGACAGGCCCCCCACCTGTCCAGACCGACCTGGCGCCGTCTAAAACAGGCGTACTAGGTGTCAGTTCGTCGTCTGTGCAGCACAGTTCGTCGTCTGTGCTGCACAGTACGTCGTCTGTGCAGCACACAGTACACGTGGTCTGTGCAGCACAGATCAAGTACTGTACTGCACAGACTGGTCCCTGTGCTGCGCACAGTCTCACGTGGGCGCACAGGTTGTACAGGGGGTCGAAGTCCGTGGTTACACAGTGAATGTACAGCACAGGACAGACGTGGGTCTGTCCTGTGGATTTTCGCTGCACAGGACAGACCTGCACAGGGTGCACAGAACACGGACAGAACCCTGTCCTGTTCAGCCCATGACTGGTCACCACCGTTCCGGTCCTGTCCGGTCAGCCTCGGAAATCTGCAGAAATCAGGACCGGCTTTCTGACAGATTTTCCGGTTTTAGACAGGTCACACCTCACATTTCGCCTTTATTAGACAGGGTTATTCTCCTGTTTTATACCAGCGCCAGGTCGGTCTGGTCATGTGGGCTGCCTGTCCAGACCGACCTGGCACCTGTCTAGAACAGGTCACACAATTAAGCACATATTACGTGCTAATTGTGTATCAATCGATGGAGAAGTGAGTTAATTAATTAAAGAACAAAGTAATATTGTTTTTTATATTTTTAGTGTATGATTGACGTGAGCCAAGCTCACCAACCACCGACTGGAGGCTGTCGGTCAACAGTAGGAATCGAACTCAGGTTGGACTTAGCCAACCCGAGTTCGAATCCCCCTTGAGTCGACCGACTCCCTCTAGTTGGTGGCTGGCATACTATGGATCTGATCGATCTTCCAAAACTAAGGTAATATTAGGTCACAGCAGTAATCCGACATCATAACTGCGTCCTAGAACCGATTTTAGCAATGATCGGTTTTTTTTTTTTTTTTTTTTTTCATTTTTGGCTGATCGGTGATCGTGATCGTGATCGGCCGATCAAATATTGATCGTGCTCTTGATCGTCCGATCACATGTTGATCGTGATCGTGATCGGTTCGCCGATCACCGATCTGATCGGTTGTTCCGATCACG
This sequence comes from Bryopsis sp. KO-2023, assembly GCA_030272585.1. Lineage (NCBI taxonomy): Eukaryota > Viridiplantae > Chlorophyta > Ulvophyceae > Bryopsidales > Bryopsidaceae > Bryopsis > Bryopsis sp. KO-2023. The sequence goes on from BSYQ01000005.1 coordinate 2,302,237, forward strand.
ATCCCGATCACGATCAAGCGCCACGACCTGTCGGCACTTCATCGGCTGACCTTGATCGGTGTGATCGTGATCGGCCGATCGTGATCGGACCTGCATCCGATCATGATCGGTATTGATCATTTGATCGATGAATTGATCGGTCTCGCGAAAATGAAAGCTTTACTTGAGAATCAAGTAAAGCCTGTTACAGGGGTTCATGTAAAGCGAACAAGAGCCTGAAATAGCTGCGGTTACTCATGACTATTCAGAGTAACGATTTAAGCAGCAAGAAAAACAAGCATGGTAATTCTTGTTTTCCTTTTTGTTTTCGCCTGCTCGCCTTCGGCTTAGGTCGCTGGCGTTGTGGGTGATATTCACTCAAAACAAAACAAGTTCTCTCTACCACCGACAGTTCAGTCTGTTCCGTGGTTTTCGTCTACAAGTTCCGCAAGCGTCCAAGACTGCTGCTACACGACCATCAACAAATTGCTGCTGCGCTGCTGTCAACACCACCTCCTACACGGACCTCGGTGGGCTCCTCTTCATTCCAGTCAACAGCCAACCGCTATAACATCGTCCACTACCCCTGGCTAGAGTCTCCGCCATCCTTGGAGTCCGGTTCCGCCATCTACTACGTCCCGGCTACCCGTACCTACCTCTGTTCCTAAGTCCGATTCCTTGGCAACCAGCCAGGTTTCAGGCATTCAGTCCAGCGTTCCTAGCACTAAGTCCGGCATTACCGGCATCAAGTCCAGCGTTCCTGGCACCCATCCGGCATTACCGAAAAAAAGTCCAGCGTTTCTGGCACTAAGTCCGACATTACCGGCATCAAGTCCAGCGTTCCTGGCAATAAGTCCGGCATTACCGGCAATACTATTCCTGCTTCGCAACCCCCCAAGGGTTGCAGTCCTCACTTGAGGCAAAGTTCCTGTCCAAACAGGTTACCAAGTCCAGTCGACTTCCTGGAATTTTCTGACACAGATAGTGGTTCCCAGGAACCCTGCCACTCTTACAGAGGCTGGCTTTGCCTCAGTGGCTACAGTCTGGCAATTTGGGGCCTTCCAGCTCCTTAAGCTGAGTTCACATATCGACTTCACAAATTCATAGTGTTGTCATTCACTAATTCCAGCTTGGATATCGAATTCCCTGAGGTCTTTGTGAGAGTTTTTCCCTGTGCACACTCAGGCCCAGTTGACCTTAGTTTCCAGCCAGTCCAGTTAACCTGGCAGAAGTCCAGCAACCTGGCAGTACACAGTTCGTTGACCTTCGTCGGGACGGCTGTAAGCACGTTGTTTCTGGCGACTCTTTCGGTCCCAACTCAACTTCCATTTCACCTCAGCCAAGTCAATCCAAGGCCATCTGTCGCAAGCTGCCAGTCCAGCTGCAATACTCTCCCGTTTTCGCCCACTGCTATCTCGGTCTCACGTGTTGATGTCCACGGGGTTTTGGTCAAGAATTTCCCCAACTCGCGCAAATATGCCAGAATCCACTCCAGAGGTTCATGATATCGAAGAAGAAGTATCTGCTCCGGCCACGGCCGAGCAACTTTATCAGCTCATCGCCCATGTGTCGGACATTGCTGCAGTGCAAAATGATATTCGCCGGGAAAACTCGTCACTGAGAACTGAACTCGCACGTATGAGTGCAAATACCACACAGGAGAGCCTTACACCGCTGATCCATTCAACCTTTCTAGGACCAGCAGCCGCTGCGTCGCTAGAAATGGACAAAGCGTTCCAACAGTCCCGGGAGATGCCTTTGGCGGACGGACAGGAACTAATCCGTGGTAGTGCTGCTCTGGTTCGAGCGATTCTGGTGAAAGGGCATGGCGCCGGGTGGAAAAACCCACAAGTGACACAGATAATTGGCCGCATCTCCGACGACGATCGGGTCAAAGCCTCAGAGGACAGTAATTTTCCAAGCCAATGGTTGTCTACACAAAATCTGCCAGAGGCTCCACCCATGCAACGAACGTTTTCGGGCAGAACACAGCCGGCACAGTCACAGGAGCTCTCGCTTCTCCGAAGGTTACTTCCAGCACTCAACGAGCGAAATGCAGACAGGGAACCCGACAGCCCTCGAAAAAGTAAGTTTCCGTGTTTAACAACTGCTGTTCATTGCGGTGGGAAGCTGGTTCCCGGCGGAACCCAGCTGCATGTCGCACCTATAGCGACGGTAGTTCCGGGCATCCAACAGAACGTAGACGTCACTGTCCAGAAACTGACGTCCCTGGTCGATTCCCTTCAGTTTCGCCACAATGGGTTGCTGGTGCGGCGGACTATCCATGGGACGTTTCTCGGTATCCTAAACAAACGTCCTGCGTTGCGACCGTCAGTCGAATACGCGGATGCTGAAACGTGGGCTACTCATTATCAGTTACCTTTGCGTTCAGGGCCATTCAAAACCGGCGACATTAGTCGGTTTTCCGAACACTGGAAGACCTTGTGTTCTCCAGGTTCGCCTGTGCCTAGTTGGGTCAAACATGTACTCATAGCCTACGCAAAGGGGGGTGCCACTCTTATGAGTCAAGCAGGCGCCCCTGTGAGACAAATTGAAACACAGGGGAGATGGCGGTCGGATGCCGTCTTCCGATATGTCCTCGATACAGAGGCCGACGCCTGGCGTGAACTTCGAACACTCGCCCAGCGTTTTGTGTTCGACGACTTAGCGCGGGACAGGGCAACCTAGGCATGGTGTTTTCGGGATAGAAATTCATTTCCATGCATCTTGTGTTGCGAAGTGTTTTTTCTGAATGTGCCATTTTCCTTGCAGGGCACAAATCAGGATCACAATCCAGAAAGTAAGGAATGGTGCATGCAGATGGGACATGCTGCTGTCTGTGAAAAAATTTTCGATTCGATGTTGAGGATGGAAATTGGGGGTGATCTGGATTCCAATTGAATTGTTTCCTGGATTGTAACCATGATGTTTTGGCCTCAAACAAACAATTACATGTCTGCAATCGACTGTGTTCTTTCTGGCTGGATGTCTTTCTTTAGCCACACTGTTTACTTTTCCCTTCAAGTCTCCACTACTCAATTGGCCTTCTCGAAGTCCATTCTTGTCCTTCTTCTTTTAAAAAAAACAAAAAACTCCAAAGGTCTGGGCACCAAATCTCTTCTGTCATGGAGAGAACTGGAGTGAAGCTTACTAAGTGAAGGAAAGAGTGTCTTATTCGAGTGAGTGGCCAGTAAATTGAGTGGAGTGTAGGAGTGGAGATCAGGAGAAGGAGACAGGAAGGGAGACAGTAGCCAGTGCCAGCAAACTGGAGAAAAAGAACTGCAAAGCTGCAGTGGAGAAGTTGAGTCAGAAAAAGGTAACCTTATGAAACCATCCTTAAAGAAAGGAAGGTACATGGAATTGGTCTGACAAATTAGAATGACTGATTGTTAAAGGCAAGTATGAGAATCCATCTGTGGATGAATGGAAGTATATTGATTGGATCTGACAGGTTGGAATAACCAACTGTAATGCCGACAAGTCACCACCCGCAGGTGTTTCTGAGGTGGAAGGATTCGAACCGGGTACCTAACGGATTAGAAGCATACTCACTAACGCTTGGACCACTCAGAGCCACGGTTTGTAGGTCATCCGTGTCATTATATACGTGATCTGTCAGTCCGACAAACTGAGGTATATAATGACACGGATGACCTAGTGACCGTGGCTCCGAGTGGTCCAAGCATTAATGTGTTCGTCTCCAGTCTGTTAGGTCCCAGGTTCGAATCCCTGCACCCCAGAAACACCTGCGGGTGGTGACTTGTCGGCATTTTCGCGAGACCGATCAATTGACCGATCATGATCCGATCTAATCGGCATCTCCGATCCCGATCACGATCACGATCAAGCGCCTCGCCCTGTCGGCGCTTGATCGGCCGATGTTGGACGGTGTGATCGTGATCGGCCGTTCATAGTCGGCCGATTTCATCGGCCAGCCGACCAGATCGGCAATCGGCCGATCTCCATCGATGATCGGCCAAACCGATTTGATCGGCGATCGATCTGATCGGAAAAACCCGATCACGATTTAATCGGTCGGACCGATCAATCCATGACCGATTAGATCGTGATCGGATCCATAGTATGGTGGCTGGTGAGCTTGGCTCACGTTAATCATACTGAAAATATATGTAATAATATAACTTTATCCTTTAATTAATAAAAAGTCATCTCCCAATTGATTAATTCCCAGTTGTGTGCTTAATTGTGTGACCTGTTCTAGATAGGCGTCAGGTCGATCTAAAACAGGTCACACTAGGTGTCACACTGGTCTAAAACAGGTCACACAATTAAGCACACAACTGGGAATTAATCAATTGGGAGATGACTTTTTATTAATTAAAGGATAAAGTTATATTATTACTAGACAGGCGACAACCTGTCATAGAAAGGTCAAATCCGGTCTAGTAAAGGTTTTCCGGTCCGGTCCTTTAAAACTTGCCGGCGCCCAGGTCTGTTGTCTGGTGCACAGAAAAACGTTATTGTGCCGTGATCTCCCAAAAATGGGAGAGATCCAATGCATCTCATTGCTTTTATCGAGGCTCCATACTTCGCTACAAGACTCAATCGAGCTCTACTAAGTCGCGGAAAGAACGTAAAAGGTGGTGCAATATATTAAAGTGAGGTGGTCATCGATTCGAAACAGAATTTAGAAACTGTTGAACCTCCTTGACCCCTTGAGGCCACCTCTTGGCACATCTCCAAACGTTATCACTCGTTTTTCAGAAGAAAACCTTTTGAAGTGGTGGAACATAAAAAAATTAGATAATAATTCATGGGAGAATCAGGAAGAACTTTCAGGATTAAGTGAAGAATATTGCACAAGAACAAAAAAAACGAGGTGATAGAAGTGTTGAAAAATGCTTCCAGGCTGACATTATATGAGCTTGAGGAGCACCTTCCTAATTCAGGCATGGTTAATGCCTTTATTGTTTTACAACCTAGTTTCTGGAGACAAAGAGAGGTAAGGGTAAAGAGAAGAGATGGCCTGGAACATTTCAAGGAGTTAGGTCGGTACTACGGCACCTCATTAACTGTCAAAAAATAGACCGTTTTAAGCGCTAGAGGGAGGCTACGAGGTAGTCTGGGGTTGGGTCGAGGGTGGCTGACGCATGTGGGATTCACATGTCGGACTGATCAGACCCAGAGTTTGGGGCATGCGTCAGCGTGCTACACTTAGGGGTATATAATTGACCTACTTGTTCTTTTTAACATTCTTATTACTTGTAACTAGGGATTCGTGGGACTTGTGTGTGCCCGCTTGTGTGTGTGTGTGTGTGTTTGTGTGTGTGTCTCAGTGTTTGCCTGACACAATCACTTCCACCCAAGTGCTCTAGTAACGTTCACAACTGCGTTAGCTAGAGAGTTGTCTAAACCACAAACCCCACAAGTATACTTGCGATAGCCGCAAGTTATCACGAATCCAACCAACACAGCCAACCGCTCTTGCGTCACCCACAAGTTCACTACCACCCCGCTAGGCTCTTGAATGAAAGGGCCTTGTTTGCCGCCCAAATGTGCACCTTCGTGCGTGGACATTATGAATGCAGTTGATGCCTTTACTCGAGCAAAACTGACCGCAAAAAAACGAAAAAGTCGAGAGATCGACAAACCACGCAACCTGAATATTACGTTTGAGGCATGGGAGGAAATTTTGAGGAGTGAGGTGATGATAGAGACCATGCCACAAACGTACCTGATACGATGGGTTTTTTACTCAGCCGACACCTATCCACCGCAACCAAGGACCATGGTGACGGTGGATAGGGTCGCTGGTAGTGTTGTGGCGATTTTTATTTTAATATTGATTGAGTGACAACCGGAATTGAGTAAGTTGTGGCAGAGAGTGTCGCGGAGATATGTGTGGCTGAAGCGGAAACGGAATGCTATGAGTGGTTGCCACTAAAAGGATTGGGTTTTCGCTGCAACGGGAAAGATGGGCAATGCAAGTTCATATGCAACTTCAAGAAGGGAACCGGGTGCCCTGGTACATCTCGATTTATGATATGGCTCGACAAAGATAAGGGAAATATGGGATATCATCAAGTAGAATCGTGGGTTTAGGGTATATAGGAGGTGTTCGTGGTCCTGTGGGCTGTAAGATTTTTTATTCTTTCCAACTTTTACACCACCAGATGCTTTTCTTCCTACCACGATTTTTGGACTCAGTTTTGTGATCGATTAGACTATCGTTTTCAAACGATTCGTTTTCAAACGGTGTCACATCCCAATGCACAATTACATTAATAGAGTGATATTCAGCCCATGCTACAGGTCAGCTGGGTAGGACAACAGGTGGCAGAACAGTAAGAATAAGAATAGAAGTGGAATGGGGTGTGTCGTAAGACACCACCAAGAAAGTCAGTGGGAACTTCACAATGGGTTTTACTATAAGAATGGCAATAACACTGAATGTAATAACTTTGAGATACTCTGGAAATATTTCACAGCATTGGAAGCATTGGAAAAGACCCTGTATCCTCCCATCGGTTGACAGACCGCGACAAGTGGTTTCGGAGCTAAAGTTAGCGGGAACGCCGTGGAAACGATCGAGGAAATACAAGAGTCATGAGCAACAAGATCCGTCCGAAAAGATATGCAGGTCTCGCTAACGTTGACGAGTTGCTTGCGCACTTTGAACTCGTGAGCGCTGTAAATGGATGGACGAACAAAGCAGAGATGTTACCCCACTTTGGAGTATCCATGGATGGAGAGGCAGTTGCAATGGGTCATGGCGAACCGAGGTACTCTCGACGCAAGTATCACCACATGGGCGAATTGCAAAGAACTGTTTGTTCGGCGTTTTCGCCCCTTGACGTTTGCGACCGATATTGCCCAGCTACTTTATACTGTAAAACAGAAGGAGACGGAAAGCATACAGGCGTATGAATAAAGCTTTAGGGCGCAGGACCGATGATAGATTCTCTCGTAACGTTCTGAGTTTCAGGACTAAGAGAGGTTGAATTAAAAACAAAGGTGTTCGAAGGTGATCTGACAGATCTCCAAGCAGTGGTTTTCAGGACGCTCGCGTTTGAACGAGCCAGACAGCTCGGGTTGGAACCCACGTTACAAGACAACTTTTACACCTCCAGGGAAGAGCGATTACAGCCATCAGCCAAGGACGTATCGGCTGAGCTGAAGGAGTTAAACGAAGCATTCCAGAAACTTACGTTGCTGGTAACGAAACAAGGCGGCAGTAAAAGCAACGACGACGAAAGAGCGACGAATCATTATGGACAACAAGGAGGGAGACGAATCCAGTGGCGTGATCAGAAACTAGGAGAAGCGTCGACGTTCCTAGTCAGTTCACGTGTTATTTTTGCGGAGGACCAGGACACGTGGCCCAAGACTGCAGGTTCAAGCAGAAACTCAAGAAAGAGTTCGAAGCGGAGCAGCAACGAGCGAAAGAGCATGCGCAGAATGTGCTTCTCGTGGAAAAAGAAGCATTTACGGTAAAGCAAACAGCAAGCCGAGCTGGAGTCCGAGAACGAAGTCGAAGAAAAGGTGCAGACGGAAGTGCCACGAAATCGAGTCGCCAGACAGCAGCGGCACAAAAACGTCCCACGAGTATAATGGCCACCCAACCTGCTTATGACGTCGGATCTGACCTGACGCATTCTCAAGCCAATATCACGTTTGGACAGTGGCTCGACGTCGCTCCACAAGTTCGTCAAACGTTGAAGCATCAGTTGAGACACGAACCAAAAGAGAAGAGACGCGAGAAACATGACAACTTAGAAGAGGGTGAGATTTTACAGGAACCCATGGATGCGGCGTTGGCTATTACGCCGGACTTTCCTTGGCTATTCGCGCCAAAATAGGACAGAAGTTGAACAGAGTGGCTATCGACTGTGGGAGCATGGTGAATTTGGTTTCGTCAGAAAATTTTGCGCCAACAAGAAGGACGCTCAAACAAACTCGCTTCACCCTCAAGTTAGCAAACGGAGAAGCCGAAGCCCCTCACGGTGAAGCAAGGAGCGTGAAAGCCGAAGGGACTTCTGTGAAGTCGAACTTCTGTGTTGTTGACAGTCCGTGTGGGTATGAAGCCTTGGGCGTCCGATCGGCACATAATTTACCATGCTGTTTTGGTTGTAATGGTTGGGGTGATAAGTTGGTTCGGAGTGCGGTGGCTGCAGTTTGTTGTTGTGAGCGTCGTTCGGCTGGTTAATAGTTGGTGATACCAGCATGGGTCTCTGAGACGTCAAGGACGTCTAACAGACATTGGGATGTACACACTCGAGGTAACCACCACTACTGCCGCCGCCACTGGTCAGAACTGAAAGGTTAACGCTCAGAGCAAGAGAAAGAGAGTCAAGGAGGAAAGGGTCAAGCTCTAGAGACAGCTGGGTTTGCTGGAGGCGTTGTATCAGTGGAAAGTGAATGGGGAGTGAGTCAGTGGGATCAGAACGAGGAAACACCTCGGGTTATCGAACTTTAAAAGGAGTGAAGTGAGGGGACGTTTGTAACTGTTCTTGTTTGGCTACTCTGTGTGCGAACTGTGTGCGTTCCAAGTGCGTGTGAGCGTGTGACCCCACAAGACCCAGCCGAACTCGATTAGGGAAGTCGTCGACGAAGACGTCACAGTCGTCGTCGGGCGGTATCAGTTGGGGCAGTTACGTTGGGAGACTTTGGTATATGAGGTTGTTTTGACATTCGAGGGACAGTCTTTTTATGTAAAGACCTTTGTTTATTGGTGGAAAACAAATGGGCGTCTCACGCCAACATGGTTTCGGAGCTCAGGGACGACTGGGTTGCTCTGTATTTATTTGGACGCTATTTGCGTCTACGATTTTGGGACAAATGGCTCATCATACCTCACTCTCGGACATTCAAGTAGAAGTCCGTATGTTTCGAGCGGAAAATGAACGGATCATGACAATTAAGGCGGAGCTCAAATCAGAACTCTCGACACTCAAGGCAGAGTTACGTTTATCCAAGAAAACGGAATCAAAGGAGGTGGACCCGCTGCCAAAAAATTCGTGGTGGTCGTGGCCTTGAACTATTGGGGAAACCGAGGAGGTACCTGAAACGGATTTCTCTTCGTGGGCTGAATACTTTCAGCCGCCACAGTTTCCGTTCTTCGCACACGTTGGGAGACGACTAGAAGTTCTTTTGAAACAGTCAGAGACACGAGAGTATACAACCGAAATCCTTATTTCAACAAACTTGTTCTTTACAACGATTCCCAGCCTTTTATACTCTCAGCCCAGAGCTTCTAGAAACTCCCAGCCCATCTCCTAACCTTACAAATTCCAGCTATCATCTAGCTGCTTCCAAAACGTCTCTATCATTTCTCAGCTTAGCTGTAAGGTGTGGACGAACTATTTTTACAAGAGGAAGAAAGAACACATGAAAACCAGAGTGTCCCCTTTATATAACCTCACTCCTAGCTTCCCACGAACTACCCAGTAATCCTCTTCTAACCTCTCCTAACCTCATGTAAACCTTATATACCTAGCCACCTCGACCTTAATCCTTCCTAATCACCTAGTGACTCACACAAAATAGGACTAACTAAGCCTGACTAGAAGTTAAACCCTAGAACCTGATCTTCACTACTAAAAACCCATTATCCACATCTAACAAGTCCTTAAACCATTATAATACATGATACCCTTAATACAACCCCAGATCATGGTGACTCAACCCCACGTCATGCTGACTCATGTCTATGTTATGATGACTCATGTCCACATCATACCCAGTCAGCTCCACATCATGTTGACTCACCACATACAAGAACCTCTTGTGTCATCAGCCCTTCTAGCCAGAGCTCCGACTAACCCTTTATAACCCTTGATAACCTTGGATCCAGACTGAAGCTCCTTTCAGTCTGCCTCCCGACTCTCTACCCAAACTCTCAGCCATCTGAGATCTGACACTGAATATACTGAACCTGGTTCGAACTCTTTTCGCTACGTTTCAGCCTCACATTGAACATCACGTAACTAGCCCATTCTCAGTCAGTCCGCGACTGCTAGAACTCTCATACTGTAACCTCTATTTTCCGCCCAGATCTTCCCCTACTATGTCAGTCGTTTCAGTACCGCAGGGCTGTCATACATTTGGGATGTTGCATACAACTGTGCATCGATTAGACCACATCTCTGACATGGCGGTTGATCATAGATCCAATAGCGCTGTCTCAAGAGATGTATGATGGGATGACAGACATTTTACACCGACAATACACGACAATATCACGTGTCATAGGCGTGGTATTGTTCTTTGTTGCGGTGAACATTGTCATCTTTCTTGGCATCAGAGTTGTGCCGAAGTCGTTTTTGCGACAACGACAACGGCCGTTAACGGCGTTAACGGTTAACAGCCGTTGTCGTTGTCGCAAAAACGACGTCGGCACGACTCTCACACATTTTTTAATGATGTGATTTGAGTCCTAAAACGAGGAGGCACCAAAACGCGAGCGAACCTTGCAACGCAGCGACTTTGGTGTGACGCAGAGTTGTGCGCCGTTGCAACGGCGCACAACTCTGCTTGGCATAAAGTTTTCTGAGTGTTGCAAGTGGATACGTCGGAGCGTAGGCACTGTTCTTCGACTTCCAGTGATCGTTCTTGTGGGAAGGGCCTTTGCGTGGATTCTCAAGACGGCTATGACTTCCACGTCTGCTGGGCAGCAAAAGAATGAATTGAAGTCAGTCGTGGACGAACTTAAGAAAATGCGTGCTCTGGTGGAGGCCCAAGGTCCGCCGTCTCCAAGAGCGTTTCCGGGCGCGGAATGGCGTGGTGGCGGAGGTTCACCTAAAGCGGGACGGAACCATCAACCTGTCTGCAGGATCTGTGGGAAGTGTGGGCATGGACCGGACAAGTGTTGGGAGCGTACCTGGTGTTACGATATAAGATCCTTAGACGTTTGGAACAGGCGTGTAAGACATAGGGTAGCTTCAGGGTCTTCATTAGGTAATGGGACGTAAGGTTTGGTCATGGAAGCTAAGGGAAGCTATCACAAGGTTTGGAAGGTTTGGAACGTTCTGGAACAGGGAAGTTCACTGGGAACTCTTGGTTCTCCAGGTTCTTTACAGCTCCCTGTTCACAGCACGCCTGAGTATATATACCCTTGTATTCGAACGTTTTTGTAACTCTTTCCCATGGAGTAACCTTGACCGTGACACCTGGCCTAAGACAACAACTCCATTTGCGACTAAGCTGGAAACTGGAACGTTCCAAGCACAAAGCTTTGTGGATTCGACAAAACAGGAAACTCGAAAGGAAGGTTCAGAAATATCGTTGGTTGTACATTTGTGTTACTGAACCGGTGGAGGGACGAACCCTCTTACACACCCAAGCACAGATTGATGGAAATAGCTTTGTCCGCTATTTTATTGATACTGGCTCTGAAGTCAATCTGCTACCAGCACGTGAGATGACGAAGACAAGAATTGCCTACAACCCTCATATTGTCAAGAGTATGACTGGATTCAACGGCTCGTGTGGTGGAATTTTGGGTGGAGCGGTGTGCAAGCTTCCGTTGGGTCCAAACAAGGAGGCAAGGGAGGCCACATTTCTAATCTCTCCAGATGTCCAAATACCGATTATCAGACTGCCAACATTAAGGGACCTGGGATTGGTGGTAGACTGTGTCAACCATGCTTTAAAATATTCGAACATAGGGGCAGTCGTGAAGTGCTCGGCTGTTGGTCCGTCAAAAAACTACTAAAGCCGACGATGTCAGGAGATGTCGTCGTAAATAATGTGTCCAGGAAACCCCGAGCCATCCTCATTCAAGTATGGCTGACCAAGGGATTTTGCTGTGGAACTGTGAAAAGTAGTGAAAGTAGATTACCGTTTATTAATTTTTTTATTTTATTTTTGGTTTTCAGGGAGTCCCTACCGGTGGAGAGATGCTGAGGTCCATTCTGAGGTGTGTAATCAAAATTAAAACAGTAACTCAGGCTGTAAACTGAAGTGGGTTCTACGAATCTGCCAGATTCTCTCTTTGGCCTGTGTGATTTTTTGTTGTATGAACTTCAGGTGCTGCAAGTTTCTCACGAGGGGGTGCCCAGAGATGGCCAGCGATCATGGCCCGCCTCCCTCCGACATCCAGTTTGGTGCCGCATGCCTCGCGGTGATGGACCCAACGGTGAACAACAAGTTTATCAAGGACTCGTTTGTTGCACCGGCGCACGCAGAGCTCCCGAATCTTTCATTGTTTGTGCGCCAGCCTGGCAGCCAATGGCTGCATGTGGATTAGTTGAAAAAAAAGAACAAAAAGAGAAAATAACCAGGATCGTTGTTGTACCGACATTGGGTCGGTGTTGTACCGGCCTGGCTGTTGTTATAACGTGACAAAGACGTTACGTGTACCGATGGTTGGCGTTATGAAAACCGATGCTGTACGTTGTTGTAACGATGTTGTGTTTCATTGCAGGTTGGGGATGAAATAGTTTCCCTGGTTGTGCAGAAGGCCACGAAAGAAACATGTTCGGGTGTAACAGGGAGGAGGAAACCGAAGGCGGGAGTGGAGGCAGGCACAGGAGTCTTTCCTGGACGACTCTGACGATGATTCGCCTCCTGAGGCAATGCCGGCGGGGGTCCATAATGTGCAGGACATTGAGGGGATGGCAAGGAGCGAGCTGACCGCATACGAGGCCCTTCCTACGTAGCCCCGGCGTTCCCAGCTCAAGTTTTGGGGCACGGAAGGCATGAAATTCCCAATCCATCAAAGGTGAAACTAAGAGGAACCTGAGATAAAGGAAGTTCGAGGGGAAGATCATGTGTCTATCTTGGGAGTGTGGTTAACGTTATGGCGGAAGTAAGGAGATCTTTAGGTGGATAAGATGTTACTTCTGCGAACTAAGTTATGTACTCCGGTATCGCCTCAAGTTCACCTCCACCTCCTTCGCAGCTGCATGGGTGCAAGCATTATCTCTGAACGGGGTCTGATTATTGAAGATATTTTAGAACAAAAGAAGTCCCTCAAAGACGCTTACAGAGGGAGATTTACACCCAAAAAAAGTGGATTGTGAATTCACAATCATAGTCGCAACCAGGATTTCGGGGGAGGGGGGGCCGAAATGTTTTTTGGGGAGGGCACTTCTAATTTTTGTACTGTGAAGTAGAAAATCTGTTGAAGAGGATTTTATTTTATTTTATTTCTGGCTAGCTTTTTTGGGGGAGCCAAAAACTTTTTTAGGGCCCCCCCCCTGGTTGCGCCTATGTCCACAACACTTTAAGATTGGTGAGAGTCGGGTTCATCGATCGCTACTAGCGATTCGCTGGATTAGGGATGAAAGATTGTGATAGTTCAGTGTCGGTTTGTGGATGATGGGGAAATGAGTCGGAACGACGGAAACTAGGGAAGGATTTAGGGGAAACGTTGTGAGGAACATGTGTCTTTTTGTAATCTTTATCAAGACAACCTTACATGGTTTTGGAGCCGGGGTAGCCTGTCAGAGAATTTTAAGCCACGCTAAATGTTGGAGACGTCAGAAAGAACGTCACTCGCGAAGGAGTGGGGTCGCGCCGTGAGTCAATGCCAGTGACCCACAAACTTTGTTGGACGCACGAAAGGTTCGCTCGGAGATTACTGGTGACGAATTGTGTCTCAAGAGTCTCAAGCTGAGACGGGGATTTCAAGGTAGCGACGTTTCGAATTTCGATCAGAGGGGCGAGCTAACCCGCTTTATCCAGTTAAGACCAGTCATGGGCTGCACAGGACAGACCCCTGTCCTGTGCATCGCACAGGACAGGGTTCTGTGCAGGTTCTGTGCACCCTGTGCTGTCCTGTCCTGTGCAGCGGAATTGCACAGGCCAGAACAGCACAGACTGTCTGTTCTGTGCACAGGGTCAGACCTGTGCTGCACAGGTGCACAGACCTGCACAGCACAGCACAGACCTGCACAGAATCTGCACAGAACTGCACAGAATCTGCACAGATTTTGCACAGAATCTGCACAGAACTGCACAGGAACTGCACAGAAACTGCACAGACCCTGTCTGTGCTGTGCTGTACAGGTCTGTGCACCTGTGCAGCACAGGTCTGACCCTGTGCACAGAACAGACAGTCTGTTCTGTCCTGTCCTGTGCACAGAGGTCTCAGCCCATGTCTGGTTAAGACGTGCACAAAAAGGTCACAGGGAACAAGCTGTTCGATATTTAATGGAAGATACAACGACCCCAGAAAAGCCGGCGGGGTCGGGAGATATCTCGATGCGGGAAAGTGGCGAATATCTAAGCGGCCAAACGTCTCTACTAAGGCCCGCCAGTTTCGGGGAAAAGCGCCAAGGCACCCGAGGCACTGCAAGATCGTTTGATGCTTTTGCTGCGGGATCGTAATGCTATACAAGAACAGAGCTCAGGCAAATTACGTACCATATTATATATTATTATACGTAATATCTAGTATGGATTGAATTAAAAGATACGTTTGTTGTCTTTTTGGAGTACCACCGCTGAAACAATTTAGGGCGCTTTTGTCATTATACATACGGACTCTTCCAACTTAATCAACTTCATTCGCAAATATAATGAGTTCTTTGGTTTGCGACGACGCCTCCCATTCTAGTGGGCGCAATGTTACCAAATGGGCTCATCAAATGGGCTCACCAAATGGGTGTCTCTATCACGTTGGAAAGATAGAATGTGCCAATCGCAACATTGTAGAGAGAGAGTTCGACGACTCCTAGCGAAGGAGGGCCACCTGATTTTGATTTTAAACAAGGTTTTGAAGCGCACACAACAAACATATAATGCTTTATCAATCAATTGGTTTACCTTTACCCTATCGAAAAAGAGTTGGTTTATGAGACTCGGTTTTAAAATATTGATGGGATGAAGACGTCAGATTTTTCACCCCCAAAACAAATTGTTTTTGCACATCCATTGAATTTGCTTGTTTGTGTCCTATTATTTGAAAAGAGGCTCATTAAATCATGATAAGGACAAAGTGTGGGATAATCGGTAAAGATTCATGGAGTTTCTTTGGAGGCAATTACTAATACTCCAATCAACCACAGCTCCATTGCGAAGGAGACAATAGAGAGATTGAGTTTGATGAAGAGAGTTCAGCCTACATATTGAGTATTCGGAGAGGCGGCTCAACCGTGAAGGCATATTCCCTTAAGTTGGGAGGAGCAAGAGCTACATGTTTGTTCATAGTAGCGTAGGTATCTACTCACAGAATGCTACTTAAATCGATTTTTGAAGTCGTTGAAACTCGTTGAGCAATGATTATAGTGGGCCCCCAACATATTTTTTACCATAAAGAGAATGAACAAATGGGTGCGATTCCCTTGCGAATAATTGAAGTCCAGGAAGAAAGGTTCTCTTGGATACGCTCATATTGGCCTAAGTGGTGTTGTGTTGTGGAGAATCAAGAACACAACGAATGCGTCAGATTGAGAAGAAAGTTGACGGACCAATACGAAGAGTAACCGTGGTTTAGCGAACCTAGGCAACAAGATTCAAGATTGCCATTGCCTTCGTTAACCTTTGGGCAAACCAACATAATGACAACGATCTCATATCAAAACATGTGGTTGAGCATTCTAGCAATACGGCCTAGGGGCTTAGGGAGCTATTACGCAATCCTAGGAGTATATTATCTTATCGAGGATGGAAAGCGAGAGAGTCTTCCTCGTGTTTCAAAGGGAGACAAAACAAATCAATTCTTTGTTCTAGCAAACAACAAAAACGTGTTGCGAGGACAGGGTAAGGCACAAGTTTGACAAAATTGGCTTGAACCCAAACATGATAGTGCACTCTTAATACACAATTGTGAACCCCAAAATAGCATTCAAAGCGAAAAGCTCATCAATATTTGATTATATTTTATTTTGATATCACCAAATGACAAATGAAACATTTGTCTATTGTTAACTAATAATCAACTGTATAGAGTAACATTAAATTAATTGTTGGAACAAATTTAGTTACGCGATCATTGGGTCGCAAAGCACAAAAGATCAATATAAAGTGCATATCTGAGAATTGATAGCGATACAAATAAAAGAACAAAAGTAGATGGACCTAACCTTAAGGAAACCAAGAAGGCACTTGTTGTGAATACAATAAAAGTAACTGCAGCAATAGTTCTTTTGTCGAAAGTGCACGACGACATAATTTTGGAGCCCACACATAACAAGAAAGGGGTGGGAAAATACTGTAAGGCATGGGCGGCAATATCTTGTAGACAGAGGCAGGTGACACCAACGGATAGAACTTTACAAACGGTTTGTGACAACCCCAATAGAGAGATTGACTACATGGGGTAGTTCCAATGACACGAAGAATTGCATCATGTATCGTCGTAATATAGCGTAGAGGGAATCAAACACTCTTCTAAGTGCTACGATGACTGCTAAAAAGGGCCCTATTAAAAGAAGGAGCATAACCTACCAGTTCTCTTGTAGAGAGAGGGAGAGAGAGAGAAATTAAAACACTTAGAAGATCTTGTTGTAAATTATACGATTGACGACAAACTATGCCATCTTTCACAACCCTTCAATCTCGATTCAAAGAACCTTCAATTCCTCTCGCCCCCCTTCCCCTCCCCTTTCAACAAAAAGGGAAGGAAAGGGTTGAGAATTAAGAAAATGTATTTCGTTCTTTCAGGGGATTGCGAATATGTAGTATGTTCTTTTAGGGCATGGAAGGAAATACGACAGCTATATTAAGCTCATGTTTCTCAACAAGAGCTCTATGAAGGACAAAGAAACAAAAAATTTTGGGGGGGGGAAGCATTACCTATCTTTCGTTTTATCCACCTGAGCTTCCTTGGAATGCTCAGCCCAACTGATTCTTTCTTTCAGCTGTATTTTTTGTTCCTGCCTGCAACATCCACGACAACGTTTAGATACACAAACAGGAGGAATGGACGAGAAGAAACACAAATTTTCTCTTGAAACACTCGCTCACATCTTCCCCATTGGGTTTCGCAACTACTCCGGCGGCATGATCCGCTGCCGCAGCTCTTTCCACCACTTGTTCAACGAAAGCTTCCTTCAGAAAATATGCACAAGTAGAGAAATTATTGCGTTCACAGAGTTTGTGAAATACGGTCAACAGGCTGCAGCCGTCTGCCCGAAATTTGTAGACACTGACACGCGAAAAATCAAGCGGAACGGTTGTCGTTGGGTTTCAAGCACATGAACCTACCTCACTGATTGGGTTGTGGGTTGACCTTCTCTCACGATCGGTTTTCCCGGCGGTTGAAAGAACGAACACAGCGAAAGGTTCTGGCGTTCCACCCAGCAACGAAAGGAGGTCCCAAGTGACGTTTCTGGCATGTCGCACAAAATTGTGGTTTACCACCACCACGAGGAAAAAAAAGTTTGCATCTAGAAGTAATCAAATCAAATCATGATCACACATGCTGCATGCGACATGCACCCTGAATCATGATTTGATCTGAATCATGGGTGGGTCCAGAAACTGAGTACAAATTGTTCTGGATGCAGCCAAGTCAGTTGGGGGTTTTCGGCACATCTCGTTGAAAGTCGCCAGGGGTCTTGCTGCCACTGTACCCGTGAAAAGATAGATCATTGATGGTGGGTTGGCAAACTCATTGTGGCTCTCAGTGTGATTTTCTTTATTTGAATTGTGAATTTCGACTTCCAACGTTGTCTCTTTTGTGTCTCCCTATCAGGTTTTGCTCTGTTTTGCACTGGCCTGGGGGCCCCAGCCAGACAACTGTGCCGAACATCGACCAATATATAAAAAGAAAAAAGAAAATAAAGAAAGAAGAGACTTACAGAGAGAGTATTAAGGGAAAATGCACACCCATATGAAAATCCATCATGAAGATTTTCTTTTGCATATCTCCCCATCCCACTGCTACTGGTGATTATTCCCAAACAAAATGCAACAAAAAAGTGGATTCATTTCAGTCAAGAGAATTCCATTTGGGGGTTTCCAGGGTACACATCGATTTTGCCGCCCGGCCCAGCCTCTTGATTCTCATAGTCTCCAATTTCGATCGAGTCCAACCCCACTGAAGCTGTGATGTATCCGCTCAATTCACTCAGCAACTCCTTTTCGTCGAAAGGAGGGGTCACCCCGAGAGCACCAGCCCCACCTTCGATGGCTTTTTCCTTTCTGTATTTAGCGAATGGCATGATCATTTTTTTGAGGTCCTTTTCGCTCCATTGGGATGCTGCTGGATTGGTGGCCACTTCTGAAAGGACCGTTTTGAAAACGTCTTCCGGGAAGGTGCGGGATTCTGGGTCAAATTTGGATGAGAGTGCTTCCAGGGTAGCTGCTTGCCAGCTGATGAAACAAGGGGCAACCCGAATGGTGACTTTCGTGAATGTCTTGGCTGGCGGTGGTGCGACACCTGAAAAATAGGAAACCAAAAAATTGAATAAATTGAATATATTTCTTCAACCATGAAAAAGGCCCTTGCGCTTTCGAAACTGGACGCTCTTTCGACCATTCCTTCATTCGGGGTTCAGCAGCCCGACAATGAGCCATCATTAACTCCACGAATAACATACATTCGCAGCTTTGCCCACACCCTTGTTATCCATGGACCCCCTTTACCTTTCTTTGCTTTTCCGGGGGCTTCCTTTTTCCGTTTCGAGTTTCTCAGGGCTGAAACGAACTCCTCTATGAACGTCGCTGCGTGCTGTAAACCGTAATCAGGTTGTGGAGCTTCTGGCCACCCAGCAGTCAATCCACTGGAACCCTGCACATGCCGAACGAAAGCCAATTTCCCTCTTGTTGAAACATGCAACACTGAGTACAAATGCACTCTAAAAACCTTGGCCACATATGCCACCTCCACGTTCAGTTGCTGTTGGGCTGATTTTTTATTTTTATACCTTTTTGAGCATGTTGACCCAAATGTGATCCATCGTGTGAGGGGCAAAGGGCATCAACAAGAGAGTCGAAACCTCAATATATCGTTCCACCAAGTGCCGATTCAGCATCTTCTCCTTGCAGGAAAATCTACACACAAATGTGACATATCACATCAGCACAGAAACAGAAATCCGGCAAAAAGAAAAGGGGGCTTTGGAGGGGTTCATGCAAATAATTCTAATTTCCAAGTACCGAAATACAAAAACGGAATTCATTCTCCCAGCTCAAGAATCGTCGACAAAAAAAAAAAAGGGCGATTTTCTCATTGTTCTTCCCTGTATTTTTGTACCCCCCATAAAACAGGGGGCGGTGGGGGAGGGGTTTTTCCATTTGTGGATGTCAAGGTTTTGTCGTAACAGCCCCTCACCTGTAGGTATCTCTGGCATTCATCAAATCGTACCACCCTGTTTTCAAAGCTTCCCTGAACATCATTCTCTCAAAGGCTGCTTTCGTCCTGTGCACCGCAATGTTGATTTCGTTTTCGAAAACTCTTTCGAAAAACGTGGAAACGGGGCCTTGATCCAACGAACCAACATTGGCTATGGACTCCTCCACCCAGGCGATCTCCTTGGTCAATCGGAGAATGGCAGCGTTCGCCGAGGTTTCCTCAAAATTTGCATCGTCCATTCCGTCCCCAGCATCCGCCAAAGCCACTCGAATAGCATCCGACGAGTATTTGGCAATACCCTAAAAAACCCGACCAATTCTCCCCCCTCTCATTTCAAATCCTTTTTGAAATATCCACATGCATTCACAAGCAGATCCAGGAAACCAAGTCCAGAACTGTAGTCGCTAAACCATCTCGGATTCAAACCAATTGGCTCACCTGCTCCAAGGTCAAGAAATTTCCCGTTTGCTTGGACATTTTTGCTGCATTCAACATGATGTGTCCATTCGTTCTGAAGGCTTTCGGCCATTTGGACTTGTCCGGCCAAATCGCGGTGTGGTTGTACAGGCAGAAGGTCAAATGATTTTGGATCAAATCTTTCCCAGACACCCTGATATCGAACGGATACCAATACTCGAATTCCCGATGCATGGCCTCCAGCTTCTCAATGGGAATTTTGGTTTCTGCAGGCAATGCCCCATCGCAGAAAACATAGTCCCACACCTGTTTGCACCGCCAGTCCAAACACAGTCAACTCTGGTTTCTTTGATTTTTGCATTCATTCAAACAACCTGGGGAATTTCTTGCTGGATCCATGCTGCATGCCGTTTTCCGCTGAATTTGTTGCGTGGAAAAATAACAAATGCAATATAATCCTTGGTGTTGGAAAAACGCTAGAGGGAATTGTTTTTGCCAATTGGGGCTTTCCTTGTTTCTGGTGGTCTATTTTTAGCATCCCACCTCATCAGTGAGATCCTCCGGATTCACGAGGCTGGTATCTTTTCCATACATATCCCCGTTCTGGAGGAAATGTGCGATGGTGTAGTATGCCATGTAAATGGTGGAATCTGACAAAGATTCCACCAAGTATTCAGGATCCCACGGCACTCGAGTTCCCAACCCATACGCCCTCGAAACAGCCCACTTCTCCAACCATCCTGAAAAAAATTCACAAAACAAAGAGGTCAGACATCCGCCAAAAATAATTAAATTAAATTAATAAATAAACAAATAAATATAATAAAATAAAAGTACATGGAATTTGTACATGGGGAATGTATACCTTTTACAATAGATTTGGGGTGCCCTGCAGCGATTCGTATCAAGAGACAAAACTGTTTGTTTGTTTTTTGGAAAATGGGCCCATGCTACTGTACGTTAACTCGGGCATCTGGATTTCTATTTTTGTGAAAACCTGGCACAGCACATGGGGTCGATCCAACAGTTTCCTGAACATAAAGTGAAAGAGAAATCACGTCTTGTTTTCGCGTCTTACCAAGAGTGTGTTCGAAATTGGCCCTGGCTTCGGATCCATGGGTGTCCATCTCATCCAGGCATTCCTTCGTGAGTTTTGCCCATTCCTCCTCTCCATACGTGATGTACCATTGGTCAGTCAAAGCCACCACGCATTCATCGCCTGTTCACAAAACAGCATAGGAAAAAAATAACGACCCGAGAAGCATTTTAAGACTCGACGACACCTATTCTTTCCTACATTTTGATTGGAGAGTAGTGGGTGGTGTGGAAAAAAGTGTGAGGATGGGTATGAGGATAATGGTGCGCATGAATCGCTCATTGATTGAGACTTGAAACAGGCCCCAGCGGCCTTTTCAAGTGTGAACAGATTCCTAAGATTGCCTTGTATTATTCTTTCCAATGAGCAAATTTCATGGCAAGAAAAGCACCGTAGAAGTGATCCATTTGCAGAATTCAAGGAAGGGTTTTGCTTCTTACCGGACCTCGACATGACTTTGCTTTCTGGCTCATTGTACAGAATCGCCTCCCCGCTGGCCACCATCGCGTTTTTGATAATCGGTTTCACCTCGGAAACCTTCTTACCAGCATATTCCCCAACTATCATCACTCCATGAGTAAAACCCTGGCAACAGAATCAAAAACGGACATATCTTAGAAAGAAAAAAAAAAGAGATAATATAATATAATGTAATGTAATGCAATGCAATGCAATGCAATGCAATGCAATGCAATGTAATGTAATGTAATGTATTGTATTGTAGGTCCAAACACAGCCTTTGCTCATACAGGTTGAATTCTGGTGGTGAATTCAGTTTCCAGTTCATGGTTTATCTTTTGGGGGACTACTGGAAAATCCAGACAACACTTTACCTTGAGATAGGTTTTTTCCTTGGCCAAGGCAAGTTTTGCGGCGTCATGTTGGCTTTTGATTTTCAATTCTTTGCTGACGGAGACGGCTGCCATGTTACCGAATCCTTCGATTTCGATTATGGGGATGACATCGAACGGCATCACCCATTCGTCTTTCACCCCATGCTTGTCTTTCAATTTGTCTTTGTTTTCTTTCAAGTCCCGGAGCGCTATGTAGTCGTCAGGTGCATCGCTGTCGACCAAAGGAAGGAAAAAAAGTTATTATCACGAGTTGGGGAAATCTCAGTCGCATAGTGGATGGGTTGGATAGGGATCTCAGCTTTTATGCAGAAAAAATATATATATACAGATACATATTTGGAAGAAAAAGGGAGTTCCAAGGATATATGTTGTTGATTGGATATGTTAGGAGACAGAACAAGCACCAGGAAAAAATCACTTTTGGATCGAAATCGTATTCCTACGGTTCCCTTTTTGCTAAGAATGGCATTCAATGCATGATAATCTAAAAGGTTTCACAGCCAGCAAGTCTGAGATAATATTTCTAGGAAGATGGAAAAATTCGGTTGGGGCCCTAAAAACATGTTTCTTCCACATAGACATAATTCTACCAGCTATTTTTGGCGACGAACTCTTCTTTACCTGGGAACGCTGGTCACTACCCCAGTTCCTTTCCCCATTTTGATTGTCAGGAGAGGCAATCCGTATATTCTTTCATGGGCGCAATTTGGTGATTTGACGGGTGCCCCTATCAAGTCTTGTCCCTTGACTTTCAACAGGCATTCTGGCTCTCCTCGAACCTGATTTTAAGACGGAAGAAAACAAAATCAAAATCGACCAGCGAATTCAACACATTTCCACAACTTTTCCAAGCCAAATGAGGATTTCCTGGAATGCGGTCTGGTCTGACTGCGTGGGGCTAAAATAAGACTCTGAGAGTTTCACCAAAAATTGACTTGCTGTTGGTTTGGAGTCTACATAGGAATGCTGTATTCCTGAAATATAGTATCAAACGCCAAAGAAAAAGAAAAAAGAAAACTGTGGGACCGTCTTTTCCCTTTCTGTTTTCATGCAACGAAGCATTCCCCCTTGAAATTGATCATGTCGAATACCCGTTTATGTTTGAACGACAGGGGGATGAGTTTTGCTCAAAAAGAAAAAGAAAAAAGGGGGGGAAGAAAACAATCGGCAGCCAGTCTCACCGGAGTCAATTCTTGGTAAGACATGTTGAGGGCAGACCTCTCGGCCATGATATAAATTTCATCGTTGAGGCCTCTGTATGCTCCATACTCCCCATTAGGCAACAGCCAGAAATTCGTTTGGCCGTACATCGTCTCGGGTCGCAATGTGCCAGCCACGAAAAAAACTCGGCCTTTCCCAGCCAACGGCGCAAGGGCACCTTCAGGGAAAAACAGAAAACTGTGGGTGCTGTTTTTGAACTTGGGATTGAATCAGAAAGGGATAAGCAAGTTTCACGGCTTCTGTGAAGAAAAAGATAAGTAGAACCCCCTTGCATTTTGGAGGATCGTCATATCATCAGCAAATGTGCGATGGAATATAAAGAAAGAGCTGCACCCCACAGTTTTCTGCAAAATAACCCAACTCAAGAAAAGAACACACACACACACAGGAAGGAGAAGGGGGGGGGGGGGGGGGGGGGGGGGAATGTATGAATATACATTGTATTCATGTGAAAAGCACATTTCTTTGTTTACATATGTTTGCACTGCCACAGTCTCCAACCTGTCAAGTCCAGTGCTTTCATTTTGATGAGAGTGTATTCTTGTGGAAGGACGCCTTCACCGGAGGATCTGTCATGATCCGCACAAGGCTGCCCATCGAGTGGGGAATAAACCGCATACCTTTGGGGAAAAAAAAAGGAGAAACACAGGACATGAATCATAAACATAAACCGGCCCGACATATCAGTACATACTCAAAAATGTTCGAAACTATTTCAAACAGGCAGCAGCCACCAGGTGCAGCCCTCAAATGGAACTAGGTCGAAAACAGCCAAACAGATAGGTATACATATTCGCATATTTCATATAGATTATGTATGTATGCGTATCGGGTCGATCCACGGCACCAAAAACTCGCTGAAATTATTATTGGTTTCTTCCATCTCAGCCATACAATTCAAATATATATGTGTATATATACATATGTATTTGATTCTCCACACGGAACCCTTCCATCAAACTCACCGTTTGTCTTTGATGACCCTTCCTTGTGCATAGAGCTTTCTGAATTGCCATCCGATGAACCTATCATAATACGGATTGACGTCTGTGGTTATGAATGACCGCCTCCAGTCAACACCACAACCCAATTGCTTCAAATGGTCGATCGCTTTTCCAGGAAAATACTGCAACCAGTGGTGCGCATCCCTGAAAAATAAAAAATAAAAAATGTAGCAGTGCAACCACAGTCAGTATTTTTTTCCACCCTCCTCAAGCAACAGACATCAGTGGAGCATTTTCACCTGTGTGCTTTACCCCACACTTCTTTATTTATTTATTTTTTGTGGGCGACTTTTCTCGGGGTTTTTTTTGTTTTTGAGCTTTTCTTTAAATGAGTTTGTTGACAAGGAAGAGTCCATTAATAATAAATTTCCCTCGATGATAAAATTCATCACAAAATAAAAGGGGTGAAAGAATTGACCTTTTTCTTTTTTCGATTGTGAGTGGAATCACGACAGAACAAAAAAAAAAGCCGACAAATGCATAGCGAGGAGTGACTGAGTTTTCGCACCGGAATTGACCGATTTCTTCTGTAGGGATGCCACTCATCTCGAGAATTTGCCACTGGTAACTGGCTGTTCCTGACTTGGCTGTCGCTTTGCTTTTCTTACCCTTGAATTTGGATGGATCTTTGACCTCTTTTTCCTCTTCAGCCTGAACACAGACAGGCAAAATATTTGAATAAATATAAACATATTAAGAAAATATATAAAAAAATACCAGATACGAGGCTCATGTAGGATTACTGGTGCTGGCCTTTCCAAAGAGTTTGTTGACTTTCAATTGCTCGTGGATTTTTTCTTTAAATATTCCACAAGCTGGGAGAGGGGGGGGGGGGAGGGCCGCCAAAGAGGTATGAAAACAGACATTGCTCGAGACCATTTTTCTGTTTCCAACACAGAAATTCAAAATATAATAAGGATAATGGGGCAAATTCTTGATGGAGTGAAAAAGAGCAACAAGCAAGCAAATGATGAACCAAAAGTGTTGAATCAACCCCCTTCCCCCCCCCCCCCCCACTCCGTCTTGCTTCCAGGATGTTTTCACATGTTATTTACTCACTTTGGGGGCAGCCTCCGCCTCTTCTTTAGGAAATTGGGGTGGATTGCCATACTTTTCGATTTCTCTATCCAGTTTGTCTGCACAGGCCTACACATCACATAAACAGAAACGCTCAGTTTATGACATAATGCCGGCGGCCAGTCACCTTTAAATTTTTATTTTGTAAATGTACGTAGTCAACAAAACACTGGTTGGTCCAGTCTTATGTCCGCTTCTTTAAAAAAAAGTTTTCAGAAATAGTGTGACTTAATCCTTCACTGAATTTTTGTTCTTTTTTCCCTCTGACCTTGATGGGCATTCCAGTGCAATGGAAAGCTTGAGGGAACAAAACATGTTTTCCTCTCAACCTTTCGAAAGCTGCCGAAAACTCTAATTTCGACAAACTGAATGCATGACCCAAATGAAGGAGACCGTTCATATATGGGTAAGGGAAATTCCCAAAGAACTTCCCATTCACACATTTTCCTGCAAAAAGGGAAAAACACACACACACACATAATTGAAACATTGATTCGACTTTTTCTTTTCTAAATGAATTGGTCTCGGAATGAGCAGCAAAAACTCAACCACATTCAGAGCAATTCACGCAATGTAATTTTGGACTTTCATTTCTTCTCTCAACAAGAGGGAATAAAGCCACCGTTAAAATAAATAATTCAATGTCATCCATTTTGAAAAAGAAGCCCAAAAAAGAAAAAAAAAGATGTCAAAGATAGCTTTGAAAATTACTCCGATAGTTTTTTTTTTTTTTTGGTACAAAAAGTGTAGCATAACACTGCCCCACTCAACAATGATTGTTAATGCAAAGAAACCATCAAGAAAAAAAAAAAACATGTATGTATGTATGTGTGTATATAAATGTCACTTTTTTTTTAAATCATACCATCTGCAGGAACATCAACTTCGAAGGCTTTTTTGGATTCCCATTCTTTCTGCCGCGCATTTTGAATTTCCAAAAGCAAGTCGCGACGGGAAGTGTTCCCCTACAAGCAATAAAAAAAAGACGTCTACGCATGATCGACCAAACACAGAGCTTTTTTTCGAATACCATGGCCGCACCCCCCCCCCAAAGAACCGACATTTCTACAGTGTCCGAAAGATCCGCCGCCTTACGGAAGCAGTGAGAGCCCCTTCTTGCAGTTTTCCTGTCGAGATTTTGGCTCAACACCACCCTGCGTACCTCCCCAGATGCCGCCATTGCCCTTTAACGCTTGGTTTCCCCGAATTAGGCCCGCAACCGAAAGTCTGAACAAATATATGATAAATCTGTCAGGAAAACGGGATGGGGGAATGCTTCCAGCAATATATCCACTAGATTTCCAGCTAGATACCAGCTTCAGGGAATCCAGGACTGAACTGGATTTCTGACAAGACGGACCATCATTTGGATTTTCAGCATTAAACTTCCAGGTGTACTTCCTTCGACATGCCTTTCGGGCAAACAGAACACGATTGGGAGCTGTCTGACATGGGAATTTTCTTCCGTTGGTCTGTTTTGGAGGAAAGGGCTCGGAGAAAAATTTCCTCCTAAAATCCCTTGCAAGAAAAGATCTCCTTTTTCCCCACAGAGAAAGAATGTTGACGGCCGCTCAGTTGTAGAATGGAAAGCACTGTGAATCCATTTTCACGATCAACACTAGGCTTTTTGTTTGGCCCTGTGAGGTTGTGAGGGATCTTTTTTTTTTCTGTGAGCAGTCGATTCAATTCTGTCTGCCAATTCTAGCGAGCCCTTCATCCAATTTCTGACAATGGATATCCAGAGCAAACTGACCGGCCCACACTCGCCACAACAATCATATGCACATCTACAACCCGATGCACAACTAAAACATAAGCCTGTGGGTGTTTTAATCAACCCGGCCCACAAACTTGGGATATTTTTCCTATTGTTTCATATCAAACCCAGCAATCCAACATGTGGACTCCATTTATTATTTTCCCATCCCGAATTTTATTCCTTTCAAAGACAATTTCTGGCGAGGAATTTCTCCTCCCCCTCCTTACCACTGCTTTTTAAATTCCCCTTTTGGTTTTTAATCTATATATTCACAGACAAAATCAGACATTCATCTCCTTACAACGGACGAAATTCGACAAAACCGGAGACCAATCCTCCAAAAAACCCAAAAATACTCCCAAGATATTCCAAATCTTCCCACCATTTATAAGTTAATTCCTGATCTCTTTTTTAAATGCTGATTTTTTGTTTCCCTCATGTTTCCTCTCTTCTTCGGTTTTTTCCCAGAAGTATTTTTTTTGCTTGTTTTGTTTGTTTGGGACGGGAAACCCTGCTTCCCCCTGACCATTAAAAAAAAAACTGCCAGTTTCCCTCTCCACTGTGATTGATTTTTTTGGAAAACCTTCCTTTGTACCCATATTGACAGCCCACCCTGCAGGCAGAGGAAACCCAATCGGTACTTTAATCGAGTTCGGCCGTCTCTGGCGCAAGTCTGATGGCCACATGTTCCTTGAAAGTCTTCGACGCCGTGAAACGAGGGACGACTTTCGCATCCGTGACGAAAGTCTCGCCGGTTCTCGGGTTTCTGGACCGTCGCGCTTTTTGAGTGATGGGGGCGAACGTTCCGAAACCCGGCAAGGTCACCTTTTCCCCCTCGGCCACAATCTCGACGACGGTGTCCAGCGTCAATTTCGTGAGTGTGTAAGCCTCATTCGAGCCCAAAAACTCTTGTTTCAACGCTAGCCGTCGCGCAATCTCCTTCACGCCTGCCCGAGCGATCTGCACGGAGCCACGCGAGGAGCGATGCGGCACCCGAACCACGACGGAATCTCCGAACGGGTGAGTGAGCTGCGCCTTGTTGATGGAAATATGCGGGCACGCCATGGTTGTAGCTTAATCCAGCGCGCCCCCAAACGAATCGATCAAGCGAGGAAGACGGTCGGCAGACAAACTCAACCGCTGGCGTTCTGTTCACTTCGAGCGTCGTACGAGAGTCGCACAGCTGTCGTACGATGGTTGATTCCCTCATCCATGGAAATTCTGAAATCCACACCCCAATTTTCTTGCTGCTGCGGGGCAAACTGCTGCCGATATCCTTCGTGCACGTTCGCCCAGGAGGAAAAAGTTCCTGTTTACATTCTCCCAGCTATTTTTTGTTTCCATTTTCCCTCGTCGCGCTGGATTTTGCACGACACCGGTTGCAGCAGCAGGATTTGCTTCACCCTTTTTTCCTGATTTGTTGGAGGATTTTTCAGCCGCTGGGGTACGATTCGCTCTGTGTTGGTGGCGGCGGAGGGACCAAATCCAACCATCCCCGTGTGGGTTGTAAAACGAACGAGAGGACAAGCGTCGGCTCAAGTGTATCGATTTGACAGGAAACCCGCATGTAGGTTGCTGGGGGTTCAGCGTCCCATCCAGTCCAGACCGACAAGGGATAGCTTGTTCTGCAGCGAACGTTGTAAGGGGCAGTTCCTGTTCCAAATGACATAGGACTTAGCGGCGAACCTAGGCGTGAAATTTTTCCCGAGGGAACAGCGGCAGAACGGAAGTTTCAGCAAAGGTTGTACATTGAGGGAAAAGGGGGTAGCAGTGTCCAGAGGAAGCAGCAAAAACAAATACGTTTTCGAACGGAAAATTTATCGGGATGGAGCCAGGGCCGGTGCCGGTTGTGGAGGAAAACTGCCCGACCGGCACGTTTCTGAGATCGGACAGCGACAATTCGCGTCTCAGCGGGAATGCAGTCTTGACTCTGGACGCCTCGGGAATAATAGGTGAGCTGCGGAATCCAGCGAGTGGGATGGCCACTGTGACGAATGGCTGCGAGTTCTTCCAGCCCACTTGGCGGGAATTTTCGGCGACTTTGGCGCGTAAACAAGATCCCAGCGGTGCGCCAGATGCCCACTCGTCGCAACCGGTCCATAGCCGCACCGGGCAAGGAGGAGGTAGCATGGGGGGCGATCGAGAATCGGGCACTGAAGAGAACGACGCTTTGGCCAAGGAATTTATGGCTGTTGTGGGGGAGTATTTCGATGTCGAAGGCGGGAAGCCACGAGTGGAGCTGAGATTGAACACGGCGGCGCTGGGCACTCGAAGAGGTCCACCAAGCTCGAGTTCGGACTTCCGGGGGGTCACCAGACACAGGTAAAAAGGCATGCCTTCCGATTCGATAACCCAAGTACTGTGGGTTGGCTAAGTAGCCAGGGTGTGAAATCATTGGACTCGGGGGATGTGTTGACTTTGGTTGGGCCGAAACGCCCGTCACAACGAGCGCCAATGAAACACTCTTGGTGCGCGCGCGCGCCCCCGATTCTGTCTGGCGGCTGACGCCAGTCGCACATTCGGTACTCACTGAGTAAAACACGTAGAATCTGGTTCGAACAAATGGGAGGGTGTGGAGTGAATTCATTTTGGTGTGTACTCAGAGTACCCCTTTTTTTTTATGACTTTATTTCAATTTGACAGTTTTATTTTAGTTTGCCATTCCAGTTGCATTAGAAAAAAAAAAGCACAGATTTTTCAGCAAAATGACTCTGTGGTTTGTTATTGTTATGAAGGCGGACCAAGAAATGGGAGTCGCACATTTGGTATGACAAAAGACAGCTCTACCTTGGGGGTTTCAAAGTTGCGGTTGATGCTGCCAAGGTAAGCAAATGGTGGTGAGTTTTGTTTCAGTTTCTTTTCAGGTGCTTGGGGCTGTCTGTTCACTGTCTTGTGGTGGGCACGCTGAGTGCATCGTTTGCTCACTCTCTGTACCATTTTATTTTTTTGTTCATATATTTTTATTTTATATATTTATTTATTCATATTATGCACTATATATTTTTGTAGACATTTATCTTTTTTTTGGAAAAGTGACATATGACAACCACAGGTTGGTTTTTTTTAATCTTTTTTTGTTTTTTTTCTGATTTTTTATGCAAACGAATGACTACACACGTCAATCTGATTTTTATGCAGGCCCATGATATCATGGGATTGAAATTGAAAAGGAGTCTTGCCCACACAAACTTCGAGCCGCAAGGTTACCAGAAGCTCATGAGGTTTTTGGAGAAACTGCCCAAGGTGCACACAACCCCCACCTGCTTTTCCTAATGTCTATTCATCTGTTCTGTTGTTGCGTTTTATCCATCGTCTCAAATTCCTGATCTTAAGCAATGCGCCTTGGGCATCTCAACTGACAGACTGGACTTCTCTAAAGTTTTCCCGGAATTTTCGAGGGATTAAAAACATAGATTAGTTTATATTGAGTTTGGTATCTTGGGGGTATTGGGGAAATTCAGGAGACTGTCATCGATGCATTGAGGATGTGCAGCAAAGGAAACGGTGCGGCGCGTGTTGCCCACCGAAATCGGGCTCCAAGGATTTTCCGAAAATCGCCCATGCCGCGAAATCGCCAGCAGGTACCACTCGCGTCACATCCAGAAATTAAATGGGAATTACATCAAAATAAATGAATTA
Organism: Bryopsis sp. KO-2023; assembly: GCA_030272585.1. Taxonomy (NCBI): domain Eukaryota; kingdom Viridiplantae; phylum Chlorophyta; class Ulvophyceae; order Bryopsidales; family Bryopsidaceae; genus Bryopsis; species Bryopsis sp. KO-2023. The sequence goes on from BSYQ01000005.1 coordinate 2,332,487, forward strand.
ATTTTTTTTTCAATTTTAATTTTAAAGGATTTAATTTTTAAAAGCAAAAGCTCGGGTGTTTTCAGAAGACTAAGTGGGGTGTGTTGGGAGACATCTCTGTTGCAGGATATCGGAGGAACTCTTGCGCTTCGGACGATTTCTGACATGGACAGGAATGTTATAGCACATCCACTGAGTGTGGCAGACAATATCCATGCAACCCTATTACCCAGAGCCTGGAGCACTGATCGGCAAATACCTGTAAGTCACCCCGCAGTCCCCCTTTCAACATCCCTTTTCTTTAACAACACTAGTGTTATGCAACACTAGGAAAACACCACCCGGCCCGGAATCTTGCCAACGGGAAATCGATCGAGGGATGGAATGACAATGCTTTGTCTAAATCCTCTATCATGACTGAATTCGATCAGAACAATGGCCGGGTGTGGTTTGAAAGGCATGCTATTCTTGTAAAGTAAGATGTGCAAATCAGTTTTTGATTCTTTCTTGTGGCATATCGATTGTAAGTATCATTTGTAAACCTAAGACCTGTGTGCATCTCCAGGAATTGAAACAGGGTGCAAGCATTCGACATCACCCCAGGCTTTCTGGAGGAAACATGGTGGACTATGTTCATATCCCAGGGCATTTGAATGGAGCGTGTGAGGTGTTCGATTCCTCATGGAGGCCAGAGAAATCGGAGCCCCCCTCCACACCATTCGTTCTGGCCGACCGGCAGGCAGAGCTCCTGGCGATGGATGCCTCCACGGGGCCGTGCCATTTGAGACAGCAGGATTCTTGCGAATTCGATGTCGCCCGGAGGAGAATGGAGCGGCCTCGTGAAACGAATAATAAAATCGTCCTGGTGGGATGTTTCATCCATTCATGTGTCACTGAACAGTAGGGAGGGAGTTACGGAACGCTTTTTGTCGATCGATGTTGTGTGCATGAGCAAATTCCATTCCAATTTTGATGGTGTTAGTTCTGGCATCCTGAGAATTGCTCGACTTTTTCTGCGAGGAAAGGTTTAGGTTGCCCATTTCCTCCGTGAGAAAATCAAATGCAGTGCTACGATTAAGCATACTAAAAAGTTATTGAGTTTTGCACCAGATGGGTACCACCTAGGAAATAATGGAAAAAGCAAGATGTTGAAATGTATGTGTTGGTATGCCTATGCTAAGTATGCCGACCATATGTTTGTGTTAATTATAGACATTTCCAAACACCGGTGGAGAAGGACTTTCGATGCCCAGGGGAATGATGCCATCCCTCCAGGAGTTGTTGAATGCTTCTGGTGAGGTCCAGTTCTTTCAGATTTCCCTTACCCTATACTCAGGGGGATTTTTGCCCTTTTTCTCCATAGTTTCCAGCCCCCAAAAAATGTGTTTCTTCGAAGCTGTTTTCTGGTTTTGTGTCTTTTCTGGTTTTGTGTCCTCAATTTTCAGTTCGTGTCTTATGTTTATTGGTGTGGAGAGCTACATATGCACGTCTGTCAGACCTGTTAATGTTTTTTTGGTTTTTATTCTGAACTGTCTGCCTGTTTTTTGGTGGGGAGTGAAAGTTTTTATCGGAATGCAGGTGATATCGGGGAGCAAGGACAAATTGCATCAACAAGCGGTCCGAACAGTGGTCTTTTCCAATCCCCAGATACTCTATTTGTTAAGGTGGGGGACAATTCTTCATGTTTCTTTGTTGTTTTTTTGTGCATCATAGGTTCAATAATTGAAATGTAAAGTCCAGGAATCAACCAGGCTACAAAAAAACCACCAGCCTACTAGTCAAAGAAAACCAAATTAAAATGAGTTGACAAATATGAATGACAGGCTAGGATGGATTCTTTCAAATGGAACAATAGTTGGTCATCTGGTCTTTTTCTTTTTTTTGCCTTGCTTTATTGAGTGCAGAGAATCCAACCCACAAAAAAGCATGAAACGAAATCTGTCCGCATCGGACTCACAGCTTTGATTTCATGCGTTCCTAGAAAAAAATTGGAATTTGTTTGTGTGGATTAGGTTCCGGTGATACCTAGCAAAGTGATTCGATATCCAGCGGCAACTCTTTCTGCCCCAAGCTTTCCTCCATCGGCATCCTTCCCCATGTCCACATCGACACCTGTGGTTGAACAACAGGTAGAAAAAAACCATTATAAACATTAGAACGTAATCAAGGGAAGCCAAATCCTCTCTTCCCCCTCCCCCCCCCCCCTCTTTTTTTGCATCTGATCCTCAAAATATAAAGCATTTCTTTAGAAATTGCCATAAAAACGAGATTCAAAAGCACAAGATGATTTGATCGTTAATTTTTTGGGGGAGAAATTTATAGTGGTGCTCTTCATCACAATTATCCTGCTTTGGTATGGGAAATTTATGAATGAAAAATGGGGGATCAAACCTTGCCTGGAACCCCCACTGTAGATTTCTCTGGAATTTTTTTATCAATCCATTTTGTGGAAAGAAAGGAAGGATGCGAATGTGGGGGCGTTTTTTTTCTTCTTTCTTTTCCCAATTTTCCTTTTTTTTTTTTTTTGGGGGGGGGGTGGGGGTGAGGGGAGGGAGGATACGACGTAGGAAATCTATGAGAGGAAGGATTGATGGTATGTTGTGTTCTGTTTTGCATATGGCATTGATGAAACTTCGCTTCAAACAAACAAATTGTTATGAAAACCCAAACAGATGGCAGAAGAAGTCCCGATGCAATTCATTGTGCCTCGCTCGACAATGGGCTTTGATGGTGGCAACCGGGATGGATCTTCCCTCAACCAAGTAATGCGAACATCTGCCAGAGACGGCGCAACACGCTACGGGGTGGGCATGCGAAAAGATTCTCTTTTTCTGACACGGAAAGCGTCTTCCCAACCCCTTTGGGTTGTGGGGACATATCTTCAGGGATTCAGTGGGGGGAGGAAGTATTTTGTCTTCAAGTTTGGCGGTTGTTTTTTTGGCCAAGAGATATTTCAATGGAACAAAAAGTTGCACAGCAGTAAATGCCAGCAGTGCAGGCGTCTGTCTGACCTAAGAGCGGGGGTTTTGTAGAGGAAGAAGTACAAGCCAACACTTTTCCTCCCGTGCAAACATTTTTAAATCTTCGTTCCTTGTCTATAGACCAATGTATGGTTGATGGAAGCCCCTTGTGATTTTTCCAATCCAAACCATATGGTAATAATTTTTCACAGATTTGTTTGAGGAATTAACCATGTTTCAGTTTTTAATATCACCACCTTTAAGGTAAATTCTTGAAAACTCACTGATGTGCCGCATTTTCTCAGGTGCCATATTCTTTTGTCGTCAAGACTTTTTTTTTTGCTAAAAATTATTTTTGTTCGTTTTGTTGGGGTGGGGTCAATCAACAGGTCGGCCTTGAATCGCAGCAGCAACAACCTCGACTGGCCCCCAGCGAGAATAACTTATTTCCCTTTGGCATTTCAGATGGGAGATCAGAAACTCCCACCAGCGACATAGGAAACAGTGGATCGCTGGGAGATGCTGCTTACTAAACAAAAAACAAAAACCTCCGGCAATCTCCCCTCACAGCAAAAAAGATAAAAAGGGGGGGTCGAGTAGTGGTTGTGGCTTGAAGGAGGGGGGGAGGGGAGTAGTGAGAAAAAGTGAAATTCCCCATTTCTAGACTGTAAAACCCCCTTCTGTTGCGCAAGGTGTAAGAGAATAGCCCCCCCCTGTTTTTGCCTGTTGAAATAATCGGGTTGGATGTTTATCCGAAAAGAAATGGCAAGTGAGGAGGAGGAGGGAAATTCTTAAGAAAAATGAGGGAAGAAAAGGAAAAAAAAGAAAAAATCTTGATTGGGGTTACATATACTGACAGATTTTTAGGACCATGAGGAAAAAAAAAGGGAAAAAAAAACTGCACCACCGACGTAACACTGATTCAAATCAGACAGATAAGAGTTTCGATGTCTTTTCTTTTTGAATTAAAAAAAAAAAGAAAGAAAAAAGATAGAATTTTTAGCCATTGGAGCAATTTCCTGTTGCTTCTTTGCACATAGAGGAAAAAAAAGAAAAAAAGAGAGAAACCTTTTTGGGGTGATATTTTGGAGAGGTCGGGGGACTTTGGGGTGGTTGGTTCAAGGCTAGATTTTTTTAAAATTCACATTTTATGAAATCGAAGTTTCAAGTCAGGTACGTTACTTGCCTCCATAGTCTTGCTTAGTCAGGGGAGGATATGGAGTGGGTTGGGTAGATAGATAGTTATTTTTCACTTTGGGAGGGGGGGGGGGGGGGTTAGATTGGGACCTGGAGTGCATTTGTAGCATTTTTCATCGAAAATTTTACACTGGGCTTATTTCTATCCTTGCATGTGTAGACCTGCATTCGAATTCGGGGCGGTTTTTGTGGGAAACCAGGTTATCTCCTCAAAAAAAAAATATATATCCCGAAGAAAACAGTACAAGGAAAAAAACAGTACTCTCGTGAATTCAGGTCGCATAAATTCGTTTGCTTGGATGCTACCCAAGTCTTCGTTTTTTTTCTTCTTCTTCTTTTCTCTTTTCACAGCACTTCAAAAATTTTGTTCAGGGGGATGGGTTTTTTTCGAGGGGCTGCAGGGTATCCGGCCATTAATATCAATTAAAGTCTTTTCTTTCATGAAATTTGGCTGTTTGGGTACCTGGATTTTCTCAACCTTTGAAAAGTGGATTCTGTAATCCAGTTTCAGTTTCTGGGATGCAGGATTTGAAAGCTTGGGAAGTTCATGGATTCCAGAGTGGAGTTTCTGGGGAAAAGGCAGATTTATGGATTCATTTATGGATATTTTGGACACTGGGTTTTGGTGTGGCAGATTGGGCTGGTACTTGGTGATACTGAAAAAACAAAATGCTGGAATTAGCGATACTTGGCCGGATTTCTGGCACAGATAGGATGTAACAGAACAAAAGGGAGAAGGTCCCGAATTGCAATTTTGGTTTAGCTTTTAAAAAAGAAAAAGATATATATAGATATATATCATCTTTAGGACACGTTTTGGGATATTGGGCAGGTTGGGGGGGAGGGGGGGGAGGGAGGGCGGTAATCCAAGAAATATATGAAAGAATATATAGCAAGGCCACAAAAGCTTACGGGTTCATCGAAATCATCAAATCAAGTAGGGGGGGTGGGGATAGATGTCCGTTCCAAAGAAAGGTATAGTGGTGCTGTCACTTTTCAGTGGCGAGTTTAGGCTCCTGGCAATCATGGGGGGACCAACATTTGTACTGGCATTTTCAGCCATCTGTACCGCCACCCTTTTCCAGAAAAGCACAAAACGCTCTGTACCTGTGTTAAAAGGTATGGGTGCTTTTGTGAAACAGGGATGTTTGGCTCGAATAGTGGAGCAAAAAAGATTGATTCTCGGTTATTCCTCTGTAGTTTTTTCTAATTGGGAAAATCTTGCAGGTGGTTGGATGAAACAATGGTCAGAATGAGTTGAAAAAGAAAAAAAAAGAAAGGAAAGAGGGTGGTTAAGAGAGGTAGTTCTTGTTTCGCGAAGTTGTGTGTATGGAGTGATTTTATCGCAAGTTCGGCTTCCATTGATGACTGAAAAAAAAAAGCAACAGAATAGCATGATTTTTTTCAAATTTTAAAATCGTAGATTGCTCTAATGGAGATGTTGAAAAAAAAAAAAGAAAAAAAGAAAAAACAAGATCGAGTTTATGACGAAGGAGAGAAAAAAATGGTATAAAGCCAAGAAGGAGCTTTTGCTATTTAATGTCTAAACTTTTAGTGAGAAAAAAACTCGAACATTTAAAGAAAAGAAACAAAGAAACAAGTAGAGCTGCTTAGTATTAAAAGAAAGAAAAAAAAAAGAACTGTAGATGCGAAACCCAACAAAGAAAAAAAGAATCGGAATGCCGTGCGCTAAGGGAAAAAAAAGGAGAACAATTTTTTTTTAGGGTGCATAGACAAGCATTCGAAATCCTCCACAAATCGTGGTACATTTTCTAACCGACTGTTAGGGGAGGTCGATTCTCTGTTGTGATTTTGTTGAATCATTGGAGGGTAAGCGGGGGGGGGGGCATCCTGCTGTTCGTTTCACTGGCCATCGGCGAAATTTCTTTTTTTTTTGTTTCATTTCGATGCGATCGATTTGCAGATTGGATACCTGTGGGTGGCTGGCACTGCTTTGTGGTGTACCAAGAGTGTTTCCTTCTGATGTTTCAATAATGGAATTGCTTGATCCTTTGTAACAATTGACTTGTTGGGCACCTAAGCGAAACGAGAAGTTTTGTGCAATCAGCAAGGGTTCATATCTGCATCCCAGCTTCTGTGAAAACAAATGTTGGATTTTTGGGGGGTTTTTTTTTTGGGGGGGGGGGGGGGGGTAGAGATCCAGTTGCTCGGAAGGAGATTCTGGAATCTGTTTACACTTGAGTAGGTTGTTGCTGTGGCTGTACACCTTTTTCGTTACATGAGTACGTATTTATTGCCACAACAATCAAACCAGTGTACAACCCATGTCTATCCTCGATCAAAAGAAATAGAATCAAACGATAAAGAAGATCCCTCCAAAAAAACACCAGCCGTACTTCTGTGGCTGAACACCTGGGCCTGTTTCAAGTGTCGATCAATGAGTTGTTCCTGCGCAATCAATTAATTGCAGCAAGAAGAGGCCATCACCCCCCATTATGCCAGTTGTTCATGCGCACCACCATCCTCACACTTTCCACACCACCAACTACTCTCCAATTTTTCCACCCACAGAAGGAAGGAGATTGCCTGTGTCTTAGTTTATCACAAATCTTGGGGTAGATTCCAACCTCCTCTAAACCTGGCTTTTGATCAAAACTGTTTCGTATATTTTCGAAGAGTACGGGCAACAAGACACCCAAGGTTTTCAGTACAGGATACGATGTGGATCACGTAAGGGAAAGTACGAGACGGCTCAAAATTATTAAAAAGGTTGTCGCAAGCAAAGTACATTCCAAAAAAAGAACTCACGAAACGAAAGATTTGAAGAAGTTGACACCTGACTGAACGAAACAGTTTTCGAGACGAAGCGGGGAAAAGAGTCCAGTCGCACAAGCTACAGAAAACGGATACAGGCAGCCGCGCGTTTCGAGAGGGTGAATCGCGACGATGGGGGACGTGTTTGACGTCCTTGGCGTCCAGCGTGGAGCGGAGCGTCTTGAAACTGCTCCGAAACCGAAGGAAACGAAAGTCAAGAGGCCAGAGGGGATGAGCCGAGAAGCGTTTTCATTGCTCGACGGTTCTCATCCGATAATGCAATCGGAGCTCGCAAAGGGGCTCATGAGGAAAGGGGAGATGTCCAGGAAGCGAAAATCAGAGGGCAGCTATCACGTGGTGTATCAATGGAAGAAGTTCAAGAACGAAGCGCGCGAGGATGGCCTGGAGTTGAGCCATTGGGTGAAGTGTTACAAGGACGCCCAGGGGAATGTCAGGGATGCTGTCGGAGGCGATTATCCCTTTGCAAAGTTCAACAAAAAGGTATCGTTGGAAAAAAAAATGAATCGCAAAAAACACAACCAAAGAAAAGAATAGTTAATACAAAATGCTGAAGAAGAACCTTCAACTTCTTGAGCATTTTTTGTGTTATTGGTTTTTGTTTCAAAACCTTATCTTGGCTCTTTGTGTGAGATTTTTTTTCCTTCTTCTCACTCTTTTTTTTTCAGGTCAACATATGTGAGTACAATGATGAGGAGTGGGAAATAGTGGTGAAGCCCATGTCTGACGGCTGGACGAGGGAAGAAACAGACTACTTGCTGTCGATGTGCAAATCTTTCGACCTGCGTTTCGTGCTGATAGCTGACCGATACGATTTCCCAAACGGCCCCCACAGAACTCTGGAGGAGCTGAAAGGAAGATACTATTCGATCGGAAGGCAGCTGCTGATCTACAGGTGCTATTTTTAGACAGCATCCCTTTAATGACACCAGATTTTCGAATGGCGGTATCTGGATATGGTGGAAAACTCCACAGAGTTCCATTCAAGGAAATCCGAAAACAAATAATGAAACAAAGAAAGTTGCAACAATGTAGACAAAAATTTTAAGCGGTAACGTTTAAATTTTAATTTGGGGGGCTGAAAACCCCGTGTGGCATGTCTTTTATGAAAATGAGATTGGACTGATTGGAGAATGGTTGGTTGGGTTTTTTTTCCTATCAGGGAAGGCTCCGAAGATACGATCGCGAATCATTTGCTGGTCAAGCATCCTTACAGCATCGAATCTGAACAGACCAGGCGCAATGCATGCGATGCAATTTTCAAGAAAACGGGAAAGCAAGAACAGGATGATAATCAGGTGCCGAAATAAAAAAAGATATGTATAGGTCAGCTAACAGAGATGCATTTGGGCATCAGGTTCAATTTGATTCAGTTCGAAATTTTGGATTCGATTTTGCGATTTTGAATCTACGAAGGTTGAGAAATGTATTTCCCCACTGGCACCCACCCAACAATGGAGAAAAAGAACCCCGTTTGGCATGTATACCGATGTCTGATAATTCTCTTTTTGTTGCAGGTGTTGGAAGAGGCTCAGAAAATAGAGGAGCGGAGGAAACACGAACTGAATGCAAGAAAGGTCGCATCGGCTGGGGTGTCGGCATTTTTTTGCCATCCGGAGACATTCGAAAACTCCACCCGTGGTCAACCCTCGCTGTTTGACGTCGATTTGAAGCCGTTCAAACCCCCACCTGGCGTCTACGCCCGAGGCCAGCACACTCGAGACATCGCAAAGCAACAGCTTATGAGAATGGCAGGTCACGGTCGAGCCCACAAGCTGGTGGAAAACACCCTCAAGGATCTGGGCTGCAGCAACTATCCGAGAATCGCAACGAGGTCTCAAGCGGGGGCATGGCTGGCTCTGCATGCAGAAGTGATCAATCTGGTGGAATCCAGAAAGAAGCCAAACAATTGAGAAAGGCATGGCTGTCGTCATGACGGAATTGACATACGCAATTTGACATGTCGATGGGGGGGAGAAAAAACCTCGGGGGAGTTTTGTTCAGGAAGCGAATTTCTAAAAATAGGCAGATAGAAAGGGATTGGGTATGGTTGGTTTATGCAGACGTGGACGCATGTAGACATACATGTTCTATTTTCTATTTTTTTCAGGTGCGGGTGGGGGGGGGGGGGGGCTGGCGGTGGGGTAGAGTGTCAGGGGTTTCAATCTTGCCCAATCCAGTTAAGCAGATCAGATTTGTTTCATGGGGGGTGTGATCGTGTGGGGGGATGTAGTTGCCATTTGGTTGTAATCTTACGTCAAAAGCTACATGTGCTGATAATATTTTAGTTGAATGCTTGCTAGTATCTTTAGGGACACCAAACGAAATGTACAATTGTGGATGAGGCTTGGTACAACAGCATTGTACCTCTTGTTTCAGATATCTGAAGACACTGTACAAGGGACAAACAAGCGATGCCACATCCATGATCAGCCATGAAAATGGGTGGGTTGAATATTGAGCAGCATTTGAAGTGTAGTAAAACCTTGGGGTGCTAATTTTTGAGGAAAGGTACGACCTTCCCAGCTTTCGAAACGTTCCCTGCTCACCCTGTAAAACTGAGAGGCGTTATGGGAATCAGAACGATCCGTAGTGTGGGACTGAGGAGAGAGTGGAAGAGCAACAGACACGAGTCCAGGAAAACCAAGTTTTTACAAGAGCGAACAACCGCCGCAATCCCCCCCTTCAAAAGCACATTGCCGACATGGTGAACTCCGTACCGTCTGACTCCTGACTTTTCCGTCTGACTCGTACGTAACTCGTACCTTATCCCAATTTAGTCCAATGACCTAAACCTACCACACACCTCATCCTCGTCTCACAACAACCACTCATTACCTCACCACATCTGATCCAAAATCACTTCTATTTTACACGCTTCAACTGCGCATAGACTCCGAGGCAACCCACGGCCAACCCCTCACTGAATATACGGAAGCAAGAAATCACCATGGAAAACTTGCTCCAGGTGCGGCCGCTGAACTCGACGCACCACACAACGATGCGCCGATAACACTTGCACCACCACGTAGGGCCCAATCCAATAGGGCCGTAATTTCTGACCCACCTGACGTCCGCGTCCATGATTCTTCACCCACACCCAATCGCCAACCTGATAACTGTGCAGCAGTTTTGGTTGGTTCGCCGCACGGCGAGCGCGATTGGCGCGCATAGTCCGAACAGCTTGAGCACGCAATTGCTGCCACGCCCCATAAGGAATCCTCGATCCATCCGCCCGAGTCCCAACCATAAGTTCCCGAGCAGTAGCTCCCGTTGCCTGGCTAGGGAAATCCCGAATAACCTGCAAGGCCGCCGGTACCACTTCCACCCATTGATGGATCTGTAGATCCCGTGCAGCTCCCATCTTCCTCAAACGATCGTTCAACACACGGTGAAAACGTTCCACCAAACCCGCCGACTTATGGGCATAAGCAGGGGTGTAATGAAGGGAAATTCGCCGAATTCGTGCCCACTCCAGGAACTGGTCAGACACCCGGAACGCGCGTGCATTGTCTGTCAGAATGTGCGCCGGTCTACCAAACATCCCTATCCATCTCGTGAGAACCCGGATGGCTTCAGTGGAACTGGGAGAGGCCACCGGCAAAGCCAACGGATAGCGGCTCCCATGGTCGACCACCGTCATGAGATAACGATATCCCTCGACCGTGCGGGGGAATGGTCCCATGACATCCAATCCCAACGTGTTACCAAACCGAAATTGGCCTGGCATACATCCCCAGGGCACGGTTTGATAACGCAATTTGAACATTTGGCAAGGCCGACAACGGTGTACATATTGCCTGACCTCTTCCTCTGGGACCGCATACCCCTTCTGCACCAGTATGCGACAAGTCGCAGCCACCGAAAAATGTCCCTGATGAGCCTCCTCAATCCAACCTTGCCGCACCCACACAGACCCTGTTTGCAATCCTACTGGATGACAACCCCCATCTGCCTCCTGGGCCCTGGACTGCCCTTCAGCTTGGGGAGTGTCCCCTCCAGTGCAAACACTTTGCACACTGAGCTGACACACCTGGGGAATTCCCTCCCTAGCCAGACCCAGTAGGGGCGACAAACTGTCCTGAGCCTGCTCTCCCTGTTCCTGCACCTTCTCCCCAGCCACCTTGATTGCTTCTTGTGGGGAATGCTGCCACCGGGACAGCACATCCGCCAGTTCATTCTTGACCCCCTCCACGTGTCGTATGGTCAATTGGGTACCAAGCACAAAATGAGATTGCAAATAATACAACATTCTGAGCATCCTGGCATCCTTCTCTTTCTCCCATCCAGAGGTGACCATGACACGTTTAGTCAAACTTTCTGAATCTGTGTGTACCTCCACCGGGTGACCTCTGACCAGGGAATACACCTGCTTCAAAGCCCAAGTCAGGCCATAGGTTTCCCCCAAGTGGCTGGAACACTTGGAGGCCCACCCTTTGTTCCTGTTGCTGCCCACTTCCACCACTTTGCCCCCCTGGACAAGCACATATCCAACTCCCGCCGAACTCCAATCTGTATACAGCTGGAAGCAATGCTGCATACTCACCATTGCCAGTTCCAACTGCTGTTTCAATACCCAGGCCACCACAGCCTGAAACCTGCTGTTGATGAGGACCCGATTTTCCTGTCGACCCTGCTGTTTGATCACCTCATAAAACTCCCCACACTTGGTAGCAAAATGCGGAACATGAGGTTTCAGCAAGTTCAACATGCCCATCCCCTGTTGTAAAGTTTTCCGTCCGGTGATTGTCGGAATCCGAGACTCAATCTTCTTACCATAAGTCTGCAACCCATACTTTCCCTGCTGTACATCATGGCCCAGATAGACCACATGTTTCTTTTTCAGTTGCAATTTCGCCGCCTTCATCTGAAACCCTTGTTCATCCAAGCAACACAACACAAACGCCACTCGCCAATTGTGTTGAGTAAGTCCTTTCCCTCCAGTGAGAATATCATCGATATAATTCCTCGCCTTTGCCCAGGGGATGGTCGTCAAACCCTGCTGTAACGTGTCATGAAAGATCCCAGGGCTATTGTGGAAACCCTGCACCAGTCTCGTGAAACAATATCGCTGGCCTCCGAACTCAAAGGCAAAAAAACATTGGAGTTCTTTTTCGAGTCCCAACGCGAAAAAACCGTCAGCAATATCTATTATGCTGAAGAAATCCCAACTGGGGTCTACCTGTTTCAGGATTTCCCTCGTTGCCGGCATCGGGTACTGATGTGCCACGAACATGCTATTGACCTTCCTGCAATCCAGGGTAATACGGACCCCCTTATCACGGCCCTGCGCATCTTTCCCCTTGTCGATAGCGATCACTGGAGAAAGGTAGGCCTTCTCCCCCAGCTCCAGCGGCCTCACAATGCCCCGCGTGCATAGATTCCGAATAGCCTCAGTGACTCTTGACTTATCCACCAAACTCACCGGTCTAGCAGCAGCTTGGAAGCCAAAACAAATGGCCTGATTCGGGGGACAATCCTTCAGCCCAATGGTTTGAATATTGCATTTCCTAGCCTTCGTCAGGTCGAACATCTGTGGGAACAGCCGTTGGATCGCCGCCATCATTTTAGTTTCCTCTGGAATCTCCAAAGCCCCCCTCACCTTGTCCATATGTGTCGAGAGCACCAGTGGGGGTTTAACCTCCCGAACTTGCTGACATCCTCCTGGCTGTAGTTGAGTTTGACTGACCATTTTCTGTGAGTCCCCTTTTCCCTGTCCCAGTTGGCGGGCTTCCCCTTTCGTCCCAACTGGCTTGCAGCCCTCCCTAATTGGGGTTGGACAGGTTTGCTCTCCCTCAGCAAATCGCACTGTCTGCTGTTGTTTCCCAACTGAAGACCCCTTTTGTTCCTGTATTCGATTGTCTAGTGGCCACAGCCTCACCCCATCCAGAGAACAGATGTAATGCAATTTGCCTTGAATCCCCAACAACTTCAGTCTAGGGGTCAAGGCCACAGGCTGATCATTAAGATTTCTAAGCAACCCCCACAGTAACCCATTCTTTCCAATCTTCGGACAAAACTGCACCATCGGTTTGGAAAGGCAATCAAACAGGCCATAAAATGTGCCTGACACACGATAAGGCAATTGAATTTTTACAGTTGCATGGGAACCCACTACCACACTTCGATTCAAAGGGAAAATCACTGCATCCCCTTGCTGGACTGGGTACTCTCCCACATCATCAGCCAAATCCACTCCCATGCCGCATCCAGGAGTTATCTCCATGCACTTCGAATCTTCTTCCACCCATTCCGAATGCCCAACAACCTTGACGTCTGTCGATTCCAATCCCATCTCTGGCACTGACGACCCACTCCCCGCATTCGCCGACCCCACGTCCAGACAGGGGGGTGTTTGGCTCCGCAGAAACGAAAGTCGTCCCACCACCGAGTGACTGCAGAGGCGCAGTGGTTTCGATCCCACATTGGTGCACACGACGTCCACACGTCGAGGGGTGCTTGACGTCGATCCCGCCACAGTCCGAACGTGGACCACAAGTCCCTGACGCATACCAGCGTCTTTCCAAGCATCCACAATGCCGAGCACCCCTGCAGGAATCGCAACTGCCAGGCATGTGGGGACAGTCGTGGTGACGCCGGGTCGCAAAAGACATTCACCTAAAACAGGAAGACCGAAATCAGCGCCAGTCGTCCCTTTCACCACCTTTGTCCCAGGTGCGCTGGTCAGCTGCACTTGAGACACCCTTTTCTTCTCCCCTTCCCCTTCAGTCCCCCCTTGCCTTACCGGGAAGCATTCCACCACGACCGAAGAGTCCTTGTGCAGCAGCCTGTCGTCCGCTGGGTCCAAGCACAGTCGCAACGCTCCGAGTGCTTGTTTTCCCACAATCACTTGCGTGTTTCCCACAACCACCTCAAATTCAAATACTTTCCGTTCCGGCCCCAAACGCAGTTCCAACTCGGCGACGCCCTTGGACTCCACTTCGATATTTCCAACTCCAAACAACCTCCGACCTCCCAGACGAAACGGTATGCCATGTTTTCGCGCCCACGCATACGGAATAACGTTGATCGCCGCTCCACTGTCACAAAGGACAGCCACACGCACATCACCCAACCACGCCTTCGTGACCATCAAAGGCCTTTGCTCCCTTCCTCCCACAGGCACCCCTTCACGCACCATACACACATTCCAGAACCCCTCGTCGTCGTCACCCTCCACCGGATCATCTTCATATACCAAGCAGTCCTCCTCCTCCACTACCCCTATCCGGCCAGGGCGAGCACCTCGACCTCCACGTCGCTGACCACCACCTCGGCCTCGACGACCTGCTCCATCCACCGGCTTACCATTCTCCACCGCGCTCAAAGCAGCTCTGAGTTTGCCACGTACAAAGTTATTCCGCAAGGCCCTTTCCATTCCTGTTAAAAAAACCCCCATAGTCGAAAACGTTACCGGAAACGTAATCTCGCCTTGGTTTGATATTCCCCCTGAACCTCCTCGGTCCATCGCCATCACAGGCGCCTTTCGTTCCCCCGCTCCTGCTCCTTGGATCTCACCGACTCTCGCTGCATAACGGATAGCCTTCGCCAAAGTGTCCGGCTCATGAAGCTCGACTTGAACGCGCACGGCCGCCGACAAACCAGTCACGAAGTGAGTGATTAACTCCGTCTCCGACGCTCGCGGTAGCCTCACCGACAGGTCCTGGAAACGCTGGATGTAATCTTCGACCGTAGCTCGTCCCTGCGTGCACTGGCGCATTTTCTGTCGCGCTCGGGTTTCAGGCCGATCAGTTCCAAACCTGTCTTCAAACTGTTTAAGGAGTCCCTCCATATCGGGCTCTCCCACCCCTAGCTCCTGCGCACGCGTGATCGTCTGACGGAACCAGCTGAGGGCCGACCCCGTGAGCATGGTACCCAATACACCAACCTTTTCCCGATCCTGGTATCCCGCCGCCTGAACATAAATACGGAACTGGAAAGCCCAGTCCCTGGCGTCTTGCGACTCATACTTTTGCGGCGGAATAGGTCGTCCTCGTGCTCTCTCCGCCGGCCTGGACACCATCGGTTCTGTTTCTGTCATCTCAACCAGGGCAGAAGATGGCCCCTCTGGCTGCGAACGCTCGATCTTGTCCAACCGTGCTAAGATCTGTACCAGAGCCCTCTGTATCCCACCCTCTGACGAGCCTACTGGCTCGCTCTGTACACTTCGATAGGACGGAACGTCCTCCAAAACATCATCCCGCGCATCGTTGTCTCCAAGCTCCGAAACCATGTAAAACTGAGAGGCGTTATGGGAATCAGAACGATCCGTAGTGTGGGACTGAGGAGAGAGTGGAAGAGCAACAGACACGAGTCCAGGAAAACCAAGTTTTTACAAGAGCGAACAACCGCCGCAATCCCCCCCTTCAAAAGCACATTGCCGACATGGTGAACTCCGTACCGTCTGACTCCTGACTTTTCCGTCTGACTCGTACGTAACTCGTACCTTATCCCAATTTAGTCCAATGACCTAAACCTACCACACACCTCATCCTCGTCTCACAACAACCACTCATTACCTCACCACATCTGATCCAAAATCACTTCTATTTTACACACCCCTCCTTCAACTGCGAGCGTTATTATCGAAACGCTCATCCAAGATTGTAACGCTCCTTTCTTGGAAGTCGCATAGAATGTGACCACCACCTTCCACAGAACAAAACCACCCAGAGCAAGATCCTCGTCGTTTTACGTGGTTGCAGAAGTCCAGCAGCGAAGTTTGAGTTTTCGAAAAATGCAGATCTTTGTTAAGAACTTGACGGGGAAACCGATCGTGCTGGACGCCGATGCCAGCGAGACCGTGGACTCCCTAAAGAGAAGGATGCAGGCAGGTTCTTTAAATTTCGCTCCCTCTCTGCAGTGCAGCTGCTTGAGTGTTTGGAGTATGGTTTCCGGCACCGTATCCGTTTTCTTTGTGCAGGGATGATGGGCAAGGGGTGCTATAGTTGGAGTTTCTCAGGGTTTTTTTTTTTTTTTAAACTGGTTGTGGGGGTTGTTTTCAGCAGGAGGAGAAGGAGGGGGAGGGATACTTTAAGAGCCCATGGAAGTTGTTGTAACAGTGACTGTCTGGGTGTTTCAACTGAATTTTTAAAGAATAATTATATTGCCCTGTTGTTTTGTTTTTTTCCGGAAACAGATGGAAGAAGGAGTATCCTTGGAGGATCAGAGGATAATTTTTGCAGGAAGGCAATTAGACAATGGCTTATCTTTGGGAGAATGTGGGGTGGAGAAAGGCTCCACTGTCAATCTCTGTCTACGTCTGAGGTAATGGCATGTGCATTACCATCTATAATCTAAAAATAGCAGAGAATTTGGGAAGCCGAGAAATAAAAAAAGTTCGCTGGATTCCTGCTGCTGCAGTGTTTCTTAGATGCTTTTTTAAGCCGTTGCGCCAAAAATGGGAAGATTTAGGAATATTCATGTGGAATTTACATGTCCGTCTATGTAGTTGCATTTTGCACTAAACGTCGTCATTCCAATAAAAGTTAAAAAATATCATGTAAAAAATGGACCAGTTTTTTCCGACTTCCCACTCACATTCCTGGTATAAACTGCAGTTGATGCTCACTGGGTGTTTGAATGTCCTACCACGAAGCATTGAACATATTAAGAATCAAGAGTTGTCTGTGCTGAGGAATTTGCAATTTTTTTTTTCTGAGAAAATTTGTCTTTTTCAGGGGTGGTATGATGATCAAGGTCAAAACCCTGACAGGAAAGGAAATTGAAATCGACATCGACCCCACAGACACCATCGAAAGAATCAAGGAACGAGTGGAAGAAAAAGAAGGAATCCCGCCCGTTCAACAAAGGCAAGCCCTCTTTCTATAGATATAAATGCACATATATATATATATATATATATATATCTTCTTGGTTCCCTTTTTCCCTTCTTGGCTTTCCTTTCACTTCTCACAGAATTCCTTTGAAATCTCAGTGGTGTTTGTGTGGCAGGTTGATTTTTGCCGGAAAACAGATGTCTGATGATAAAACAGCTAGGGAGTACAACATCGAGGGAGGCTCCGTTCTGCATCTTGTGAGTGTGCTTTTTTTTTTTTTTGCTTTACTCGTTTTTGCTTTGTGGTGACGAAATTTTTAAAAGCTTGTCTTTCAAAAAATACTCTGGTAGGTATATTTTAATAAATCTGCTTTTTTTTTTTTTTTTGATAATAAATTTGGTTTAAAAGTAAATCTGGTTTAAGAGTAAATTTGGTTTTGTTATATGCGGATGATCGGCGTTGGATCCTCCAACAGGAAGTTCAATTTCTTTTTATTCAAATATCCCTCCTCCTGAAGTCAAAATAGAGCTGACTTATATTTTACTTGTCGTCGCTTTCTTTCCCTCTGTTTCGTCTTTGCTTGTTTATTGGTTTTCTGTGATAAACCTTGACCACTTTTGTTTCTTTCCGTTTGGGGGGCAGGTGCTGGCACTGAGAGGTGGATGCTAGTTGGAGCCTTGTCCTCTGCTTTAGGTTCTTTTTAGGAAAAGGTTTCAAAGTAACAGGGGAGGGAAAAGGTGTTGACTGAGTGTAGGTCCCTGCCCTGTCCTGCTCAAAAAGGGGAATTCTCAGAAAGAAGAAAACAAAACTTGACTTGGTGTTGCAAGGTGGCGGGATGTTGATTGATGCTTAGCACTATTCATTTGTTCATGGATTGGGTAGAGGGGGGTGGGTCGTGGGAGGGGGGGGGGGGGGTTGATTTGGGGTGTGGCTGGTAATGTTTTGTGTGTGCTGCTGGGTTGGAAAAGACAACCAACCAACCGTTGTCCTTCTCTGTGTGTGATTTTTTTTTTGCCTCTCTTTGTTTGTGGGTTAATCACCCTCCATTCCTTCTTTCATAAGCACTCTCCATTAGTAGCCAGAATTGGTCGTCTTTCTGAAAGGAATTCTCGAGCCTTTTATTGTTGTAATAATACACCACAAACAGCGACATTCAGAAAGACAAGCTGGATGAAATATACCGTTCAATGCTCAAACAAAGGTCGAAAGAAATTAGTGTCTTTTTGCCGTCAGATTCTCTTGCGACTTTCTTGTTGCAAAATTTTCATTGCTCTGTGTTTCGCATGATTGTTTATTGTATTTTTCATTTCTGGAATTTTGTATGGAAGTCGCTGAATGAACAAACAAATGTATGTAGAATGACAGAACAGGCTGCCCAAGCACAGCCCAAGTGTTGAACAGTATATTTCGATAATTTCCTTGCTGTGTTCGCCCGCACTTCTCAAACAGTTTAGTACTTTCACTTTGGAAATCCCTTTCGAACACAATCGCACACACTGGCAAGGCTCCAACCGTTAACACACACACACACACACAAAAAAAATGGACAGCCTTGGCGGCTTCGTTGAATCGCAGCCGCCAAGGCCCAACCGAACACTCCTGGTGGTTCAGAGCCCACGTTATATCAAAGTGGAAAGTCGCAAGGTCTTTGTCCGCTCTTGGGTCACTGCCACTGACATTCAAGCTAGAGAAAGTCAACGCCATGGACGAAACCGCCCCGCCGCCTGAAACTCTCACTGTACCGGTTCGAGCCGAGTTCGTCAGGCAATAAACGAAACACAAAGATGCAATCCATGCTTTCTCCTGCACGCATTCTTGTTGACTTTTTCAGGGGCCCAGAGTTGGGAGTCTCAGGTTGCAAGTGTTGGATTTGTATTGAAACAGGTTCGGGGTGTCGTGGTGTGATGAACCTGGACAGAGGGTGGATGTGGATCTGTCATGTGTTATGTTCAGTAAGTGTGCATGGAGCTGGCTGTTGACTTGGCTGACTTTCAAACAGCTGTGAAATCTGTTGAGGGGGATGAACCTTGTGGGATAGATTTCAGTAAAAAAAAATCAGGTGCCTTTAGGATGTTTTAAACTGTATTAGATCGACTATTTAAGACACGAGGAATCGAAATGAACTTTATTGTTTCTATATATATATACATAACTTTTCTTTTTTAGTTTTTTTTGCAACTTTCGAAAAAAGAATGAATGAGAATATGATGGGGGTTTGTTCAAAGTTCAGCTTGAATAAATTCTCACCAACCTCAGCAGTTGTACAAGAATTGAGACTTCAGATGGGAATCTGTCGACGTTGGTGTTTGGCCTGTGGAAACCAGCAGTAAAGAGGGTGTTGGGCTGACAGGTGGAGATGGAAAGCTTTTAGAATGCGTAAACTTTGGAAATCCCAAAGGGGTGCAAGATTCTGTGATTCATTCTCGAGGCAATGAGGACAAGGAAACAGTCGAAATTTGCCCATCAAGGGTTCTACACGACTGTGAGGTATTTTCAACTGTGCAACTTTTCTTGTTTTTGGAGGATATGTTTTTCTTCTGCCAAGAAAACGATTTGGATTTTTCTTTCTGAAAATCTGATGGTGCATGAAAGTGAGGATTTCAATTCAACCACTGAACAGGTTCTTGGAATTGTGCTGAGTGCTGCCGACAGCCCAGTCAGGAAAATGGACTTGGGCAGCGTGAGCGGGCTGAAAATTAATATTTACTCATCTGGTGGGTATGACGTCCAGCGCAAGACACGTTTAGCATCATTCCAAATCTTAACCAACCAGCGATGTTCTTGAGTCAATATCTTTAACCTTGCAGAAAAGAATAAGCCCCAAGAAGTGCTATCTTGCCTGGATCTCACTGGGAAGGTTTCGACTTCGGCTCCTACGCCCAATCCTTTCAGTGATGGCCATCAGAGTCTTGTGGTTTGCATGCTATATCGGGTGAATATCTCCGGCTATTCCTGCATTCCTTTAATCGCCGCCATACAAGCTTGATTCTGAAAACTACACCCAAAAGGCGAAACTCGCCATGACTCATTTTTTTTGCACGAGAAAACGAAGTTGCCAAGTATTCATTGTAACATATTTCATTTTATAAAGGTTTATGGAAATGTTCCCAGCTTAGGTTAGGAAGGGGAGAAGCTCCCCCTTTGGCCAAAGCACTAAACATTAGGTGTTGGTTTTCTTGAAAGTCGAAATGACAATAAAATAATAACAACAGAGCATTCCAAGCATCCTTCGTTTGCATCTCGTAACAAGGCGTTACGTTGAACAGTGATACTTTCAGGTGGGAAATGGATGGCACATCAATTTGTTTATGGACACCCATCCTCATGCATCTTGGGGAGACATCCTGCCAGAGATGAAAATGCGAATGAAAACGATTTCAGAGCTGGAGGGAATGGAAAGCATTGAAATTGATGAAGACGAGAGAGTCGTGCAAAGCCGCCCCAACGAAGAACGCACGGTTTCAGAAGCATCGTATCAACGGGAAATGATCAAACAAAGCAGCTCCACATCTCTACCATCTGTTTCACGACTGCGTATCGATGTGGGGTGGGCTGTGACGGATCCAGAAGCTGAGGATGTCGCAGTCGAGTTCAACTGCGCCATGTTGGGAATCGATGTAAGGCTTCAATATGGGAAAAGGGGGCCTGTGGTGTCCGTGTCAATGGAGTGAGGTCAAATTTGCAGTGTGTGTGTGTGTGTGGGTGTGTATCTGTTTTTAAAATAAAACTAAGGTACATTCATAAGCAAATCAAACCGTGGGTGATGTCAGTATGATCGCCTAAATTGTGAATGAATCCATCTAAAATAGCATCCTTCAAAGAAAAAACGTCCCTCACTCTTATGTTTAAAGAGAAAAGATCACTCCCAATGAAAAAAAATAAATAAAAAAGACACAAACACCCATGGTCGCTGTGGTTGTGGAAGGGCGAGGAGATCCAAGCTGTCAGCGTTGGCAATCCTGAGGCGGAAGGTGCGAAAGTAGAAGAGAAAGCGGAGGAGCCAGAGCCAGAAGAGCCCGAAGAAGCCGAAGGGGAGGAGGATGAGGAAGCTGAGGAATCAGCTGCGGAAGAAGAGGCCAAACCAGACAGTCCCCCCGAGCCGCCAGTGAATGCAAGCATTTTCTTAACCTTCAACGAGCTGCCACAAGACGTCAAGTCCATTGTGCTGAGTTTCAACAATTTTGGAGGTTCCGGACTTGCAAAAGTAAAAACGATCTATGCTCGAATGCAGGATGTTACCGACCCAGAGAATCCAAGGTAAGCTTCTGTTCGGCGAACCGAGGACAGAGAGATATCTGATTTTGAGTTTTTGCAGTTTGTGACACCTTGGTTGTGTCGCAGGGATTGTTCAGTGTATACGTTTTCTGGATCGAAAGAGCACAAAAAGTCCACAGGCCTGGTCGTCTTCAAAGTTTTCAAAGAATTTAAAGACAATGCCTACTGGTGGTGGAGAGGCGCAGATTTTCGTACCCTCGGGGAGTTTTCCCAGAAAGCCCACATAAAGGCCCTCATGAGTGCTGTTCTCCAAGGCAAGAAAGAAGTAGGTGAAATCCCGAAAACACAAAACTTAGTCCAGATGCTTGCTACAAGACAGATGCGGTGTTTACGGTTCCTCTGAGCGTTAAAAATATGGCCATCCACAGTATCAATCCGCGCTGGCGGCGGCGAAAGCTGCGGAGGAGGCTGGTGAAGAAGACGTCGTCCTTCCAAAGAAAGACTTCGAATGGCGCGTTCGTGTACCTGCCGTTACATTTCCTGGAGAATCCGGGGAGGACCACCAACCATACATCACAGAGCTGGCGGCTTTTGAAGGTACCTTGACCGCAATTGCAACGAGCTCGTTTCTGACTTCACAACCGAGCTTGCTTTGTCCGCGAGGCGATACATGCATATATTACTTCTTGAATTTACTTGCAGATATGTATTCTGAATAGTTTGATTGATCACAGGTGTCCTGACGGCGGATTGGCTGCGAGACGACTCGACCTCCAAAGTCGTGTTTCCAACTGGGGACTCTTTCTTCGGAGGATACAAGCTCGGAAAAAAGGATGGACTCGGGTTCTACGTATTTGCTAACGGCGGTTCCTACATAGGCAACTACTCCAACGGAAAGAGGTCTGAGGAGGGCGTTATGATGATGCCAGATGGTGGTGTTTACAAAGGTCAATTTTCAGAGGACAAATTTCATGGAGAGGTGCGATCCATTGGCCATGTGCAGGCTTGCTGAGATTTGAAAAGGGGCTTGAGAGTGTCATGTGTGGCCACAATAAACTGAGTTGGATTGATTCTTTAGGGAGCTTATTTCTATCCCGATGGGAGCTGCTACATTGGGGTCTGGGAAAATGGGTCGAAAGCGGGTGCAGGTGTTTACTGGGACAAGGACGGTGGCTGTCTGAGAGGAGCTTGGAGCAAAGGAGTATTGAAAGGGGAGGCGTCGTATGACCAACCGTCTTACTGCTTCAAGGTATATCGACGATTGATCACTCTGCGGGAGTGCTTTTTTTAGCTCAGCTGCTCAATTGGATTCCACCTTGCATATGTCTTTCTTGTTCAAGGAGAAGGTAGCATAGATAACATATACATTCTCAAGTTACAGTAAAGAGCAGCATATACAATTACTCCCATTATCATTCTTCGAGTTATTTGAGTTATTCGAGCCTTGTTAATGGTGGTTTGTGATTCCCAGGGAAATTTCGTGAAGGGCATTCCGGAGGGGTCCTGCACATTCACAGTTCACGCCAGCAGAACTCTGGATCTCCCTCCCATGGCTACGAGTTTCATTCTGTCTGACGATGGCCCCACCCTGACTACAACTGGGCGATACGATATTCCACCAGGTGGGGACTTATAAAAAGAACCCACAGATAAGAATAAAACTCCTCCAGAGAATACAACCCAGAAATGAGCAACACAACACCAATCATGACTGGGTGGCTCATTGGTTCCATGAATCCCAGACGCCACCACTCTCCAGTTGAAAGAACTTGTTTCCCTGAGCGCTTTCGAATCCTACTGGGTAACAATCCACTTTAGACATCAAATATAATCCAGATATCCCCCTCAGAATCAATGGTTTCGTCACCTCTGGATTATGTGTGTGGAAGTCACTGCCAAAACTATTTCTTCATTGTTGGAAGCTTCCTGAGCAAAGATGGGATGACCAGGGCAGAAAATGCTTTGAAATCATAAACAGAAGACTCGAAAACTGTAACACAAGCTGATTCCTTGCTTTAGGTGCTGGAACCGATGCCCCTGAGGGAGAAGAGGCTCCAGAGGATCAACCACCAATGCCTAAAGCCCCCAACTACGAAGGACTGTCGTTTACCCCAAGCAGAGATCCCCCCAGTCTGACCCCAGATATTCACTTCCCTCCCGCAGAAGCACCCCAACCCCCATCAATTTCTGCAACATGAGAATGTGGGAAAAAAAATTGCATGGTGGGATTTGAAGGCAGAGTGTAACTTTTGAGCACCACTTTCCCTTGTGGGGGGAATCACAGCTTGAGCCAGGGTTAGATAGACTCTCACTCCATTGGAATTCAATAACAATGACCAGGAGCCAAACAAAACAAAAGAAAGCAAAATGTGGACATTTTCCCCCCACACTGCACAGAACGGGTGCTTTCAGGATTAAGTTGCCTCTCATTTGGGCCTTGCCCTATGTCAAACATGAGGTTTAGTGGTTAATGATGACTGGAACCCCCCAGATGGGTGCATGTGTGTTGGTGCATACAAGTCTAAGAATCTAAAAATAGAACGTCACCCAAGCACCAGACGAGTACCCTTCATTATTACAACAAGCTTGCAAAAAAAACTAAAAAAAGGACAAAAAAAAGCACCACCGTTTTTCAGTTCAAAGTAAAACTCCGAATCGAGTACAAAAAAAACAACCCAGAACAAAGAAAAGATCATGGTAAACCCATGAGGAAGGGTAAAAAGAAAAGAAAAAAAAACACAGGTCCACATCTCTTTGTTCATGCCGGTGCCAACAGCATCGCTCCTATTCGACCTCCTTTTCTATAAAAATGTTGAGAATCGTGTCGCTCCATCGTTTCACTTTCGACTCGAACGTCGATGGGGAAATGACAGGCCCCGAGCCAAACCCACGTTCTCTGATGGTGTACCCAGCCTCGCTCCACGTTTTCAAATAATGAACCGGATCTGACTGGGCATCCCCCATCATCCGGGGCGAAAACTCGCTCATGATTTTGGAAATATTGGAGTGCAGCAAGGTTTTGTTGGCACCGCCCAGCACATGATCCTCGTAACCCTCGACATCTATTTTGGCGAAAACGATGGGCTCCTCTCCAGAGATCACATCGTCCAGGCGATTGATGTGCACCACCTCACGGGTTTCGTAATTGCTCTTCGACCAGGCATCGTCGCAGACGATGATGCCATCACCTGAATTCAGTTTAAATTCAAAAACTTTTCAGTCTTTTGGTTTTTTTTGGAGCCGAAAGTTGTTCGTCCAGCAAACGATTCGAGGTGTGTCGAGGTTTGGTTCGATTAATTAAAAAAAAGTCGAAAAAAAAATTAAGAAAATCTAGAGGAGGTCTGGCAACACAGGCCAGCACGTATCTTCTTCTTTATTTTTTAAATCGACTTGTTGATGATGGTGTGTGTTGTATTTTCAAAAATGAAACAGACCAAATTCGAAAATAAGGATCATGCCATTTCTTTTGCATCCCGAACAAAAAAAAATGAGGTTTCCATCCAGAGTGATTCATGTCACTCGAATATACTTATATTCATATTAATACATATTTAAATACTTTTTTTTTCTTCTCGATGCAAGAGATCAACCCCAGAAGCTCCCCTACATGACTGAAATCCATGCCATTTTCCTGTAGAAAATCGAAATCCCCCCCCCCCAAAGTGGATCGATCCACTCACCTGTGTTCCCCACGTCCGACACGATTTTGCATTCCCTCTTCTCTTCGGACAACCCGGTTTTGTGAACGGTGACGGAATTCTCCAATTTATTCTGGCACACGGACGACCTCAGCGCGTCGAAATTCTTCGTCATGGGCTCGATCGACACCACCTTGAATCCTTCCGCCGCCATCAGCAACGAGTACCAACCAATGTTTGCACCGATGTCCAAAAACGTCAGATCCGATTTCTTCAAGCTGGGATTCGCCACCGCTCGTTGGCGGTACTCGTCGTTCATCAGTTTCACGAACATCCTGGACGTGTCCAACTCCCACCACTTATCTCTGAGGATGGATCCGCTCACGATATCCCCGCGTTTATACACGTTTATGGAGAAGGTCGTGCCATCCACGTCGACGTTCACCGGAAACAGCCGAGGATCCTTCGCTGCCCCCTTTTCCGCGACGCACCCGCAATACCGCGGCATATCCACCTCGATCGTTCCATTCAAGACCCCGTCGCAATCTACCTCTGTGGTCGTTCCAGCGTTGCGGTCGCCTTCCTGAGATTTCGCGTGCGGTGATTCGCTGGACGTTGACGACCCGGACGCTTTTGGATCAGATGATGAGTCATGCGAATGTGTGCCCTTGCTTTCACTATTTTCCACCACCTTCCCCCCCAACGCTCCGTTATCAGTTAGGTCCGCACCCGCACTTGCTTCCCTGGAGCCGTCCCGCTGGGGATCCCGTATCCAGCCTTCCTTCGACTCTTGCTGATGCGTCTCGATCAGGGAAGAGATGGCTCCGGTGTCGGAAGGCAGTTCAGTTTTGAGGATCACCCTCTCTCCCTGGTCGGAGTCTGGCGGGGAGAGGAAAAAAGCTCCGAGAATTAAGAAAAACACTGCACTCACGAACAACAGGAATGGCGAGCGGCCTCGACGGGCCCTGGGCATTCTCTCTCTCCCCCGCGCTTGCCTTCACAAAGTGCTGCCCTGCTGAGCTTCCTCAAAAAACTAATGGGTATCCAATGTCACTTTTTGGTTTCGATCGGACGCGGAGTGGTGTATGTAGTAAGCAGATACGGAGGCTTTTAAAAAGGTCGAGTTTGAAAGGTTTCGGAAGACGCGACCCCCTATGTGTATGTATTGGGGATTTTTCCATTCGAGAAAACGGCATAATAAGAGCATCCCCACCGCGGAACTCATCCTCATCTCAACTCGTCCACGTGCGTGTCTCAGTTCAAGGGGTCCAAGTGAGGCGATGCTCAGTTCGTACAGCCAAAGTGAGGACGAAAATCACGTAATTCCGCGGCGATACGAATGACTGTGGCGAGCGATCGCACGTGCGCGAGCTGCAACTGAGACTGCGAACACTGGTGGAGATGCTCTAAGAGCATCCCCACCGCGGAACTCATCCTCATCTCAACTCGCCCACGTGCGAGCGAATCGCGACTATCGTTACGAATTCGTAGCGAAGTTACGTGATTTTCGAGCTGAGAAAGTGAGGCCGACCTCATTTCGGTAACTCGAAATTAGGCCGGCCTCATTTCCTCAGCTCGAAATCACGTAAATTCGTAACGATAGTCGCGATTCGCTCGCACGTGCGCGAGTTGAGATGAGGATGAGTTCCGCGGTGGGGATGCTCTAAGTGTGCGAAGGTTTTCTGCACTGGCTCACCGGCCGATTCAGCGAGTCGGTCTGGACCACACTTGAGCGTCAGTTGCTTCTGTGGTGAAAATAATGAGGTGGAAATAAGGTACAACTAAGGTGTAGTGGTGCGTAGTCTTGGTGATCCTGAACGAATCGAATTTCGTGGCGGTGCTGGGTCTGCAAGAAATTTCAACGGAGGAGTGTTTGACACGCTGATTGTTTTAATTCATGATGGTCCGAGCGACCAGAAAGGGTTACCCCCAAACCAAGAAGTTCGTGCCAGACCCCACACACATTTGTTCTCAGAGGCAGCATTTGCAATCCAGGATATATTTATCCTGGGTATAATAATGATGAGGGATATCAACTGGCAGAAATTGCCCAAAGCCATTAAAACATGGTTAATGCAGTTTGGAGGAAGAAGATGTTTTTTTTTGGGCAATTTGGTCAAATTTTGGCCAATTCAAGCTCCGCAAAGTTCTTTGGCAAACGTTTCTCCGACCATCTTTGTTGTATGATTGGATTTCGGCCTGGATCAAGAGGGATGACTGTTTGCTAGGATACACCTTTTCCCTCCAGTCAATGATTGACAATCATACTGAGGTTGACTAATCACCACCACCTGCTCCAACCAATTGCGATTGTTGTTCACACATTCTTGGGAATCCACCAATGCATGTCGTCCATGCAAGGAAGGGCAACAAAAAAAGACGGAAAACCTAACAAAGGCACTAATTCCACCCCCCTCGCCCCTTTCCCCCCCAAAAAAAGGAAGTCGAATGAAATAAAATGAAAAAAAGTAAATAATAAGTAACCATCAAAAGGATCGATGTAAAGCAAGAAAACAAGAAAGAGTAATAATTCGGACCAAAACTTGAATATTTGATGATGCTTAACTAAGAATAATAGGGGTCCCCCTCTGGTAGCAGAGTGCTTGGATTCCATTTGGATTGACAAGAAAAAGCATCCTTCTCCATGTCCTCCACATCTTCCACTATATCCATTTTGCAACAGGGGTGTTCCCACCCATAATTGATCGACGGAGGATTCCTGGGCTCCCCGTTTTCGATTGTCCACTCCATTCCATTCCGAAGCATGCCTTTCGCTCTATCCAGCAATACGCTGGCTGCGACAGTCTTAGTCAAGCCATATTCACTCATGGCCTCTTGGACCGACATCTCCTCGAGTTTCTGCAAGCATTTTTTGATCGGTGGCGGAAAGTCCGTCCCCATCCTCTGGCCTTCGACATGACAGCGATAATCCAAAAGGAGTGTTGGGCTGGGGGTTTTCCGGGGAGCGTCCGACTGCTTCATGATGTAGTAATGGCCCAGATGACTGACCTGGAATTTCTGGGTGGTGGGGATGAAAATGGAATCGATTCCGCAAGGTCTCCAGTTTTGACCGAGGGATGAGTCATGGTCGATGATCGACATTTTCCCGGTGTCGGAGAAAAAAACATTTTCATCGTGTCGGTCGCACTGAGAAATCAAGACATCCAACGCTGCGACCATCGCTACCTGGATGCATGCATGCAATCTGTGCACAATTATGCATGATAATTTGGTCGATTGATTCTGTCGGTGGAGCATGATTCCATTACCGCAATAGAAATGGGGGGGGTGGAATAATTTTTCGCTCAAGAAAAAAAAAAGCAGGAGAAGAAAAAACATTCAATTAAAAAAAAAAATCCCTCTATTGTCGCAGGGAAATCTACAATTATTTATTTGTTCGTGGCCTTCATTAGTTGTTTTCTCAAAATGTTCATGCGGGTGCTTATTTCCCTGACCTTTTTTCGTGGGGAGACCTTTTTCAGCGCCGTACAGTGTGCATGTATAAATATCTATTAGAATTGGATATTGATATCATTTAATAACCAAATTAAAATAATACTAATATTTTTATCCTGGAAGAAATTTGAAGTATGTAAACCAGCGCGGTCGGTGGTGGTGAGGGGGGGGGGGACTGTTTTGCCCACCTCTGTGCTGTTGATGTGGTTTGAAAGCAAATCATGGACTTCCTCGATGTCCAACTCGGACAGAATATAATTCAGCGAAATCCCCTCCACGACGTCTATCCACAGCCCCGTCGCCTCCACGTGGAGCCCCAAACCATCGATCACCCCTTTCACAGGGGCAACCCACGATTTCGGAATCATATGACTCATCCCACAATCGCCCGCAATCCTTTGCACAGCATTCGTTATCTAGTCCAACACAGCAGGGATGCACTGCCATCAGTATGCGAGTTGGAAAGAAAATTACGCCATTGAATCAAACTGATCGGCAAAAAAAGATAAACGAAGTGCAGTCTGACTCATCACCTGCTGTGATTTGAGTATATGTTTCTTGGGAGGGCAATCGTCGACGATGCCTGATTTCTCATTTGGAATGGGTAGGCAATAGAGTTTCACCAGGGCTTGACCTCCTGGGACGTTTTCGCCAGAAGCGACCAGGATTCTGGCAGCTGAGTTGCCCCCTCTCAGAATAAATGTTCTGCCGAATGCTCTGCGGTGCAACGTCATCATTTCTAGCCGATGGTAGCATCCCCTACACTCCGTGCAGTTGGGTAAATGGGACCTACGGTTGGAAAACGCAGAAAAGCATGAGTTGGATGATGTCTATTAATCCATCCCCTTTGTGGATGCACTTCAGCAAATTTGGGCTTCAGAATCGATGAAATAATGATGAGCGCCATGGCCCCTATCCTTATGTCTGACAAACAACGTCTAGGTTTTTTGTTTTGATCCGACTCATTTTCGACTTCTGTCGAAAATACTATATGCAAAAAAATGAATCGCAGAGAAGAAAGAATCCCTTTCCAGGCACTCCTGTTTCCTGAAGTTATATTCACAACGACGAGCCATTCTTTTTTCTGGAGAGAATAATGGTTGCCATAACGTGGCATTTCCTGGAAGACGTTGTTTTTCCCACCTGTCTGTATGTCTCACGATGCTGTCTTCTATCTTTTCCCTTTTGTTGTTGATTTTTTCTGCATCTCTCCGCCTGTACTTGGATGGCTTCCAGTCAGAGCTCTTGATGTTCCGGCTGATTTTCTTCTCCGGGAATTTCTCAATGTGGCACTTTGTGCAGAAATTACAGTCATCGATATGTGGTGGGAGTCCGTCAGAGAGACCCTGAGAATAAAAAAAGATATATATATATATATATATATATTTGTGATAAAATACTGTGACGGACAGGTCTGTTTGCCAGGGGTTGTAGGAGCGACTTGATGGCAAAATATCACTAAACAGGAAACTCACCTCCAGTTTTTTGACGTTTTCAGATCTTGGGTGATTTTTTTCACTCCGATTCATTAGATTTTGCTCTGTGGATCCAGTCTTAGGCTGAAAAACAAAATCAACGAGAAAACGTCAGAGGGAGGATGCAAACTTGTGGAGAACCCTCTACTCTTTGTTACACAAAGAAATCCAGAATGAGAAAATCTTGTGGCGTATGCTCACCGGCTCTTCTTCCTGTTGCCTTCTTCCAGGGGACCCTCCTAAGCAAAAACCTTCCAGAAAAACAACATATCACAGCCATTAGACGTTGGCGTCGCTGGACCAGGTGGATATATCCATTGGCAAAGCCACCTTCCTTGAGCTGGTGAAGTCAGTCTTTTCTAGAGATAGGGTGTGTACAATTTGGCCTCCATGCAAAATAGTCCTGCAGTTTTTGCAGCAACAATCCCAGTGAGCTATGCATCTATGGAAAAGCTCGGAGGCAGGCCATTGCAAAATCTAGGGAGATTTGTCAGTGGAACAATGATACAGGAGATCGGAATTTTTCTTCCAGTCCTCCACAATATTGGGTATTGTGGTGTGGTCTTTACCAGGGGTTTTCCTGTAGCACACCTCGAGATGAGTGTTGAGTCGAGTGGCAGCCAGAGTGGTTTATGGAAACCTGTGGAGTTCACACGACAGTTCAAACACCACTTAGACAATGTCCAGACTCCATCTTTTCACTAATAAAGCGTAGGTAGAGAATCGCTCGTCCCGACTTCTACCTCTTTTCCCGTTGTTCAACTACAGGCATGCAATACGCAAGGAAATGCTGCGAGACGTAACGCCTTTTCCGAGTTCGAAACTGAGTGCGTTCGACGGTCGGTCGTTGTGGAGTTGCAAAACGGACACACAATGCCACTGTGCGACGCAACGCTGCTTTTTTGTTCGTAACTGACCCAGAAATGCACCAGCGCCATCACACCGACGCACAGCCCCAGTCCCGCCAACAACGGTCGTCTTCCCCGCGGTCGAAACATCTGCTTTCCCCTCCACCAGACGGTCAGCGTATTCTATCGCAAGTCCATTCCCAGACTACTGGGACGTGGAAAAACTGGAGTATGTGCGTTTCCATCAACAGGACTTCACCCAGTTCAGCGAAAAGTGGCTGGCACTGGATCGATGTAGTCATCCTCTTGTTTTTTCGTTGTTGCGAAGAGCGGCATGAAACGCACGTGAATGTATCAACCGCGAGCACGCGCCGTCGGCTGATTTCGAATGGAAGCGTTGGGGGTGGCTCACGTCTCTTCTCCGACAAAATCCTCCACCAAAAAACCATGGAACGAGCAACGCAGCCAAATTTCCCGCCCCACTCTTTCCTCTCGCGTGTATGTGGAGGGAGTTTGTGCAAAAAGATTCGATTTTTTTTCCCTTTTTTCCTTGCACAGTCACCCGTGCCACGTGATGTCATCCGCTCACGTGACCCTCGGATTTTTGCGATCAAAAAAACCCACACTCGTCGTTCGCAAAAAAAGCTCGCGGAGTGTGAAGCACTTTTTCTTGTCCCCTCCGTGCTTACGTAGACATTGGAGCCAAACCGCATCGGCGGCGAAACCGTCCCGTGCGTTCGTTTTCTTGATATTTCGTCGTCGTGATATCGTAGCTTTCAGCCGCAGCGATGTCTGCGTTCAAGGTTCCGGTGGTGGAAGACAATTCGGACGGCTGGGGGCCCATCAACCCCCCCGACCATCTGAAGGACATTCCGTATGCTCCGTACGGAAAGGGAGACAAGCTCGGGAAAGCGTCGGATTGGACTCAACAAAACTACCAGAGGAATTTCGGTGAGTGGGGATATTTGGGGTTCGGCTTCGATCGGTCCGTGCAGAACGGAAGGACACCGCAATACATATACAAAAAAAGGATTTATTATATTTTATCGAGAATGGGTTGTGCTTGAAGGTCGCTGTGGGGTTATGGGAAAAAAAAAATAGAAACATTGGGAAAGACCTTGCAATAGATTATTTCTTTGGATGAACATTTTCCCCCCAACTTGGGTTCTACTAGAATTTGTTAGGGCGTTTTTTACCATTTTTTTCTCATTCGATCAAGGTTGCAGAGCAAAATTTTTGCCAGTAGACGTGGTAACAAAAAAATTAAAGAAGAAGGCAAAAACTCTTTTTTTTCCTCTGGAAAAGTAAAAGGATGTTAAAACAAGGATGAAAATTTGAAGGGGAAATGTATCAACCCTGATTCGATCTAAGCGTGAGGGGCTTTGCTTTTTGTCTTGTTTCATGAAGGGAGGGGAAAGCGGGTGTGCTGGGGTTTTTTTAGTTAAGTAAGCTTTGTTTTACCTGGGTATTTTCAATTAAAAAAAATTCTACATTTGATAGGAGAGTCTTGTATTTGCACAATAAATGATAAGAATAAACTTTACAACTGAGGGTTTTCTTTTTTTATGGTGCCTCAGGTCAAAGACAGCAAGGTCAAGCTGGAGGAGTTTTCAACTTTGTCCTCGATGAAGAGGTGAAAGCTTGCCTCGAAATTTGATTTTTATTATTTTTTTCTTTTGAAAAATCAAATTGATGCAGATGTGACTCCCCAATATCTGAACGTTAATTTACTTCACCATTATTCGAAAATTATTTGTTGTCTAAGAAGATATTAATGGTTTTCCTGATTTGCTGTTTGGGTATCAGGAGGGTGGAAGTTTCAAGCTTGTCGACAACAGGCCGGTGCGACCTGGTAGACCTGGCCAGAGACGATTTGCCCGGTGAGAAAAAAGGAACTGGGAAACCCCCCCCCCCCCCCCCCCCCCCCCAAAAAAAAAACGACGAAAAACAAAACAAAAAAAACCTTCGAAAAGGTTTGTATTTTATTCGATTTTTCATTTGCTTCGTTAAAAATTTGGCGACACGTGGCGTCGCTTGTATTGTTCCGATTAGAGAAATCAAGACCAGAGAAAAACTATTGCTGTGCTGTCAAAAAGTAGGGGGAGAGATGACAGGGACAATCAACATGGAAGAGAGCCGGAGAAATTCCGAGGTAACGATTATGTAATATAATGCATAAACACTGAGAACTCCAGTTGATGTAGCTGCGATATAGTGAAATTCCTTGCCAAATGCAGAAAATAATGAGTGGTACATATGGGAAAACACCCGCATTATTAACAAAGGTGGTCAGTTTTTGTGCGAGTTTTTCCCATGTGGGGATATATATTCGTTAAGTGGATGGAGGTATTTGTTTAGTTTATTTGCTTTTTTTCTTCGAGTTGAGTTCTGTGTTTTTGACTTCAGGTAGAGGTGGGCAGCCAAGAGCTCGCAATCCTCGGAGACAATGGTGGTGGAGGGAGCCTCAGAAGGTAAAAAATGAAGAAACGATTTTTTTTCCCTACATATATATATTTCTTTTTATTTCACAGGGTTACTCGCCCATTTTGCTGCTACTCTTTTTTCTGGAAAGTACTTTACACAAGGCCAAACGGCCGAGTATAAGCCCATTCACGGAAATGTGTTTTTTTAGCTAAATATGTATATATATATATATCAATGGAAACCTGCTGTGACCTCGTTTCGTTGTGATTCCGTCAGACTGTGGTGTATTCGAGTTCCGTGGAAATTCAACCATCGTGGGATTTGGTCGAAGAAATTCCTTTTGCGAGTTTGACGAAATTGTTTCAAAAAGTGGAAGACCCCGAAGACCTCATTTCGTGTGGAGCTCTGGAGTATTTCGACCGAAGCTACGACAGAATAACTCCGAAAATGGCAAAACCTCTCACGAGGACCAAGAGAGTTTTCCGAAGCGTTACCACTTCTGATGATCCCGTCATGAGGTCTGTCGGGAAAAGAAATGAAAGGGAATTTTTTTTGGGGTGGGGGGGTGGGGGGAGGAACACCGAGTTGCATTCGGAATTTCACATTTTTCGTTTGTTTTTTCGACTGTATTGTATTGAGATTCTGAATGCAGCCATGGGAAAATATATGTGCTGAGAAAACAGTGCATGCATACCGTAAATTCCTTGTTCGTAAAATTCCTTTGGCAATCCTTTGTTTTAGTTTACTGTGGATTCATCATGGAGAGTTTCTGGTGGTCCCCCCTTTCACTGAGAACCGATTGTTTTTTTTGTATCGTTTTCCCACAGATACTTTTTGATTGGAACCAGTAATTAAATTACTCGGGTTTTATGCGTATCACCACGAGATATATATAATTTTAAATACATTTATAAAATGTATACAATTGGTTTTATCGCAGGCGACTGGCCTCCGAGGACAAGGGGAAGATTTTCGTAACGGATCAAATTCTGACCACCATCATGTGTGCGACTCGGTCGGTTTATTCTTGGGACATCGTTGTGACGAGGATTGCCGACAAAATCTTTCTCGACAAAAGAGACCAGAGCACCCTGTCCCTATTGACGGTCAACGAAACCGCCCCCGACCCCGTGCTGGAGGAAAAAGATAACATCAACGGCGTTCAGCAGCTGTCGCTCGAAGCCACCATGGTCAATCAAAACTTCTCTCAGCAGGTATGGAAAAGAAAAAATATCACAAAATGAAAAAAATAATTAAAAAAATCATCGCCCTACGAAACCAGCATTTTAATTCGCATGTGGGTGATATTCTGTTGTGAATAATTTGTATAGAGGTTGGCTTGAATGGAACAAAACCTGTACATATATCGTTTATAAACTGAAAGGGCAAATTGCGATTTTTTCTGCTCAGAATGTGTTTTTCCCACCACGTCCAAAAAAGTTGGTTGTTTTCGTATCAACGCGAAGCACGGTGTCTGGAAATGAAAAACAGCATTTTGACTCCAAGTCAAGTCAAGCAGCATGGACTGCCTGATTGGTTGACTAATTGATTTATATTTTTGGGACGGGGGTTCTGTGTAGGTCATCCGTCCTGGAGCTAAACACAAGTTCCAAGCACCCAATCCGTTTGTAGTCGATGAAGACCCATCAGAATTGGCAAGCTGTGCATACAGGTAATTTTTCAGAAATGCAACTCTTTGGAATGCCTCCCCATGGTTGAAAAAAAAAACAGGCTTGCACCACTTTGAATTCACAGAGACTCGCATAGCCAAAATTCGGATTTTTGGCATGTTCGGATCGACTTCCCATACCTTTTGTAGTTTTGCATTAAAACACACTGAAACGCACTCATTCTTCGATATTCTTTTGGTTAATTCTGTGGCAATCCACCTGAAAACAGGGCTGTCATTTTTTGTTTTTCCGCCATCGTTCAACAAAAAACTCTACTTCCCGATTTTTTTTTCCTACCTAGTCTGACTCATGGATTTGAACCATGTGATCGCACAGGTATCGAAGGTGGAAACTGAGTGAAAACAATGATTTGGATATTATCGTTCGCTGCGAATTAGACGCCGTGATGGAAGGTCGAGAAAAGCCGCAACTGGTCTCCATCAAGGCCCTCAATGAATTCAGCGGGGTGAAATCAGGTGAAAAGCGAAATCAAATCAGAAACAAATCGATCAAGTCGCCCCCCCCCCCTTGGATCCGCATGATGAATGCTGTTTTGTTTTCTTTTTCTTCCATTGGCATGTTATGCATGGTGTTTCTCTTTTTTTTTTCCCTGTCAATGTTCAATTCATGAATTCATGTCTTTCCAGCAATACTTGAAAAAAGTAGTCGTTTTGCAACACCCCCGGGGGGGGGGGGGGGGGAGATTGAATCCTGCTAGTGACGGAGGTTGCAATTTGGTTCTGAAGGGAATATGAAATCACTTAATGTAAAATCTTTTTTTTTTGGGGGGGGGGGGGTGACCTGATATTTTTTTTGTTTCAGTCACTGCTGTTCCGAACACCAACGTGGATTGGCGCCAACGGTTGGAGAGTCAGCGAGGTGCTGTTTTCGCCACCGAACTTCGAAACAACAGCAACAAGCTGGCGAAATGGACGGCAGCCGCCCTCTTGGCTGGAGCCGACATGATCAAGTTGGGGTAGGTCAACCAAAAAAAAAAGTTGAATTTAGAATTGTTATATTTGGGAAAATGTGAGTTGCATGAGTTCCGCCCTCGATGCAGTGGGAACGAATGTGGAGTGAATTAAAAAAATAATAATAATTTTTATTTTAATACTGGAAAATACTTTCGCCTGTGCAGAAAAACAGAAACGGAAATCATATGTGCAACTTGCTTGCAGAGGATCAAAATGGCATTTCGATTCTCAAGGAGGAGTTCTCGTTTTTTTGCCTCTCCATTTCCATGCATTTTTCAAAAAAGCTACATTTTTTCGACTCTTTCAGGTATGTTTCTCGGGTGCACCCCAAGGACAACCAGCGTCATGCCATTCTGGGGACCCAGCTGTGTCGACCTCTAGAGTTTGCCGATCAAATCAACCTCAAAGTGGGAATGTGCTGGGGCATTGTCCGAGCTATCGCTGAGCTGTGCATGAAAAAGGGCGACGGCAAATACCTTCTCATCAAGGACCCCAACAAGAACCACCTCCGGCTGTACGAAATCCCGGACGACGCTTTCGAAGACCACTACGGAGAAAACACCGGGAATTGAACCCAACTCCGTTATATATGAATAGGGTTTTTTTCGAACAATATATTGCCCTGATTTGTAGTAATTGGGATGCACATATGTCGTGCGGGACAGGAGAGAGAGTAGAGGGAGTTCCAGGGTGGTGAATTTCTTTCTTTCTTTCTTTTTTTTTTTTTTTTTCGGGCGTGGGGGGGGGGGGAAAGAAATGAGGGAGCCAGAAGCGAATGGGAAGTTTTTGGTGGGGTACGGCCGGGGGGCGGGGGGTTGGGGGGTGGTTTCGTTAAATGTCAGACATTTCTTGAGGAGCAAGACAGAGAGTAAATGTTGGAACGTTTGTCCCATGAAGAGGGGATGGAGGCTGTTGTTTAATGACCAATGAACACATTCTCACAGGTGTCGGGTTTTTTTTCCGCCACCAGAACATGCTGCTCTGACTGTCAATTTCACTCTCATCGACGAAAAGAAGCGTTCAGACACTGCCTCATGTGTTGACAAAGGCACTGAAACTATCCACGAAAAGTCTTAAAACAACGTCACAAACAACATAGCCGCCTTCGAGCCTTATAACAATATCCTTTCACCAGATCTAACTCTACACTGAGTCATTCACAGATCCCCTTACTTTCCCCAATTGGGGCACAATTGTCTCCTTTAATGAACAGATACCCTCATCTCACAGGACACCATTTCCACAATCACAACACATGCCAGTGTAAAATGTGACGTAGTGTTTGCGACTTTCCAGTCGTCTTCTGAACTGTGTGTCTTCCGACAGTCGGTTCTTTCTTGCCTTCCGGCTAGACACTTGGCCTTTCGGCACCAGACTACTTCTGAGAATGGATTGGATTACAACAAGATAGATCTGTCTGTTCCTGCCACTCCTCTTATACTTCCCACCACTCACATTCTCCTTCCACCATTGTCCCTCATTAACAACTAAAGCTTCATTCCACCAAATGTCCCAAAAAACCATAAACAACCATCATTCATTTAACACCAGGTCGGGAAGAGAGGATTCGCCACTTTGCGACATTGCTGGGGTCGATGCCAGGATTGAATGGATATTTTGCCTGGCGCGCGTGGAACTGACACCCAGCGCAGCGAAAATCGTATCGTACTTCACGCAGTCATGCGTTCCACCACGTCCCAGAGCCACTCACCTCACCCCTGGCATCAGATACTACACGTAAAAGGCTCCCGTCTAAATATCTTTTGCCAGGCACTCTCGTGACTTCCTCCTTCCGTGCCCCCAAGGAACTCCCTCTCAGGTCCCCAGTCGAAGGAGCAAGGTAACAGCTAACAGTTCAGTATTTTGCACAACGCATCTAGAACGACGAGAGTCGCGAAAGGGAGGGGGGGGGCAACGGTGTGGGGAAAAAAGTCTGCACTGGTTGTTTAGAAGACTTCTTGACTGGAAACGTATCGGACCTTTGCGTCGCGTTTGTTGCATATTAA
Source organism: Bryopsis sp. KO-2023 (assembly GCA_030272585.1). Classification (NCBI taxonomy): domain Eukaryota; kingdom Viridiplantae; phylum Chlorophyta; class Ulvophyceae; order Bryopsidales; family Bryopsidaceae; genus Bryopsis; species Bryopsis sp. KO-2023. The sequence goes on from BSYQ01000005.1 coordinate 2,369,901, forward strand.
TAATATCCTTGCCTTCACAGACACCCAACGAAAACGTTGAGACTCTGTACAGGTTCCGGTGGGAAGCATGTTTTCTCTCAGCCGGAGGTTGCTTGGAGAGTTTATGTCGAGCACCTTGCACCGAAATGTCTCCCCCCCACCCCCTTTGTTGAGCCCACTTGCGCTTCTATGTCGTTTTCATATCTTTCGAGGCAGTACGCCCTTCCGAAATGAATTTGTTCTTGTGTCTTAAGGAGCCGAGATAAGATGAACGCCAAGTTTACTTTCTGCCTCTTTGCCCTCTTCCTGGTGTCCACCGCGTCCGCGCTGAGGTTTCCTCAAGGGGTAGGTTTTTTTTTCTTTTTTCGCGCCACATCTTTGAACGTGGTGTTGGAGCTTTCCAACCGCCACAAGGGCAGGAAGGGTGACGCTTGCATGTTGGTCTCTCAGGAGGTGTTCAGAGGGGTATTCCTCCAATCCACTGGCGAGCTCATCACTCCTCAAGGAACTGTGCAAGTGCAGAGGGCAACTGACGTAGCTACTGCCGAAGACGCAGCACCAGCTTCAGATGCGGACGCAGTAACAGACGCAGATACGGACGCACCTGCAGACGTAGCTACAGACGCATCTGCAGACGCACCTGCAGACTCACCTGCAGACGCAACTGCAGATGTTGTTACAGACGCAGCTACGGATGAGGCTACAGACGCGGGAACAGATGCGGCTACCGATGCGGTTAGAGATGTGGTTACGGAGTTGGAGGTAGTGGACGATGAGATGGAGCTGGAGACAGTGGATGATGGGATGGTACTTGAGACAGTGGACGATGGGGCGGTAGCTCCCGACAGTGACCTGGTGCCTGAGGTTGTTGAAAATCCTTCAGTCGAGAGCTCCGTGACTGGCTCCACAACCGAGGTCCTCGAGATTTCTTCAGCCGAGGCCCCCGACAGTAGCTCTGCGTCTGAGGATCTCGAGATTTCTTCTGCGCAGGCTCCTGTTGGAGCTTAGGTTTTCCATAAAGAGGTAAACTGAGGAGTCCACCTCTCCTAATTCTTGTGGTCGGAACGAAGGTTCACTACTGCGACAAAGAAGCTGCACTCCTCGATTCACGGGAAAGACATTGAAAATTGAAAGACCTGGGCATTGCCCAAAGGTCCATCTAGAACCTGGCGGTACACAGATTTTAGGTGCATCACCCAGTGCTTTTACTCGGCTATGAAGAAAATGTGCTGAATCTCAATATCAGTTATTTCGGCTTGATGTGTGACGTCATCCTCAGCTAGATGGATCCCTCCTAGCGTTTCAAGTTTTTGATAAACATGTGTTTGCCCTTGGCAGGTTGATTTCATCAGGGAATGGGAAGTGCATGGTGACTGGAAGTCACAGCGTTCCTCAGAAGGGTATTCTTCAATTTTTGAAGTTCACATCCTGAAGGGGAGAGACTGTGTGACCGGCGGGCAGAGTTTCATATTATATTCGTTCTGTGATCTGTGGAGTATTTGACATGGGGGCCCCAACATAAGTAGTGTGTTTGACTGCAGGAAGATTGACCTGCAGAACCGTGATCTGGACGAGTTATGTTGTGTTCGTGTTTTTGGGGCCGATAATAAAATGAAGGACTGTGCACATGTGGATTGTCATAGTTTGCCTCACAACAACTTTTAATCAATTTCTCTTGATTTCCCAGTCCTTGTTTGGACCTGTCCCTTGTGCCTGTGTATTGTTCATGCAAACGAGTGGCCATTCATGGTTCGATGCTTGCATGGAGCTGCAATCTCTTGATCAAGCAGCTGAGTTACATGTTAGAGAAAACCAAGTCCCAGAAACCCTTGCAAGGAGTTACGTTGAGTCATAGACTAATCCAGCCCAATTGTAGGCAGTAGACCAAATATCAATTCTCAGCCAAGGGAATACCGATTGCTGGCCAGGCTAAACTCATCACCTGTGAGATTTAACGCTACCAAGCAGTTGTTCCAGTGGTGGGGACCAGTAAACCGTGTTGGCAGTGTGTTGTTCTAGTTGGGGTATTACGATACGGGGGTTCAAGCATGGTTGGCGGCAGTTGCGGAGGATCAACCAGAAGTTTGCCCTTCCGTAGCAATAAATTCCGTTGTGCGGCCGGTTGAGTATTCAGCTTTTTGACTGCTCCTGTGCTTCATGGTCACCGGCCTCTGACTTCACAATATTGAACAGCTACCTTTGCTCGAGGGACTACCTGAACGATCTAAAGATGATTCAAGCAAGGTCCACAAGATCATCAGCTCGTCTGCACCACACAAGGCTCCTTAAGGGCCCAGCGTTGACTTTCAATGCAACGCTTCCTCAATCTCCCTCTGCGACTGAAACGAGTTTGTGTGTGCAGAACGAGAGTCCGTTACCTGAATGCGTGGCTCGCCTTATGGTGCATCCTTGCAGAACAGACCCTTCGCACCGAGTCGAGGCTTCTGCAGGACACCGATACTGGGACTCCATATCCCAACCGTTGGAACTTCCTCGACAACGATGAAGACTTCTTCTCCCGAATGAACGACAGAAGAAACAGATTCGCCAACAGACAGCCAAAATCGAGTGGAGACGCTTCGACCACCGGTGACAGTGCCACGACTAGTGGCGGCTCACTAGGGGGAAGCAACCTTTTTGGTTCTGCCCTGGCGCGAACTGGTATGAACCCTCACTGTCCGCTCGTGTGGAGCCTTGTTTCAGAAAATGGTCTGCGTCTGCAGTCAATTACAGAGAGCGCCTGTCCTGTTGCAGGAATCAACCCAAGAGCCCCCACTCCAGCGGAGAGACAATCATCAGAAACTGGACTTGACGCCATCCCAAACGAGACAGTTGGAGGTTCGGACGACCTTCGCACAAGGATTGGTGGTCTGGATGCTTTTCTCAACAGCATCCGGAATGGTGAACCTGGATCCCTGACGCCGACAACAGCGGCCACGACACCTGGATCAAGGCTGTCTGGATTGGTGCACCCACCAACCTCGAAAGAAGATACTCAGGAACGTGTCCCCGACGTGAAGGCAGAGGATCAAAGTCCATCAAGGGAAACTGAAACTACCATCGACGAGGCAACGGAGGACAAATCCAAGTCTGGCGAGCTTGACGACGAGAAGAAAAAGAGCAATGAGGCCGCAGTTGTGAATTCTGAGCCGATAGAGCAAAAGAAAACGGCTGAATCTGATGGCGAGGTATCTGAGTTCGGCGAAGAAACTGTAAGCAATCAAGCAACCTCTGGGCCAAGCGTTATTCCTGAGGAGACTGGAAGTTTTGCATCCAATCCTGTTGATGGCAGTGTCCACAGCAACGATAGCAATGGGATTGAAAGCATGACTTCTGAGCCAACCAATGAGAACCCAGGGCTTGGAACTAATGTATCCGAATCTGGCGAAGACGACGCTCAAGAGAATGGCAGCAATCAAATCGAAGGGTCCACCTCTGAGCCAAGCGTTATGGCTCCTGAACCAACGGGGCATAAGCGAATGGCTGAAACTGATGGCGTTGTCCCCGAGTCCACCAGCGACAGTGCCACGACTAGTGTCCAAAACAATACTGAAGACAACGAGATCGATGAAAGTGAAGGAACGAACTCAATGCCAATTGTTGTTCCTGAGGAGAATGGGAGTACCCCCAGCAATGATGTTGAAAATATGACTGCTGACCCAACGGAGAAAAATAAAATGGTGGAGAGTGATGGTGTGTTATCAGCCGGCGAAAACAATGCTGAAGAGAACGTGGTCAATCAAATTGAAGGGGGCGCACCTGAGGCACGAGTTGTTTCTGAGGAGAAAGAAAGTGCCGCAGTCAAGTCGGCGCCTGGCGACGGCAGCAATGAGAACAACGAGCGCAACAAGGCCGACAGTATGACCCCTGAGTCTGTGGACGAGACGACCAAAAATGATGACGTATCGTCCGAGCTTGTCGAAGATACTGCTGTAGAGAATGGAATTAGTGACACCCAAGGGGGGATCTCAGAGCCCAGCGTTGCTCCTGTGGAGAGTGGCAGTTCTGTATCCGAGTCTGGCGATGATGGTGTACAGAGCAACGACATGAACGAGATCGAAAGTATGACTGCTGGGCCAACGGAGGAGAAGCAAACGGGGAGTGTAGTGGCCGGGTTCGGTGAAAACAATGCCGAAGAGAATGAGGTCAATGGCACGAAAGAGGATATCTCAGAGCCGAGCGTCGTTCCTGAGGAGAATGGCAATGGCGGTGCTTCAATCAAATCCAGCAATGGCAGTCAGATGAACAGTGGCGTCAACGGAGTCGACAGTGCCACTCCTGTGCTAGAGAACAAGAGAGTTGAAACTGATGGCGTGGTGTCCGCGTCTGACGAATACAATACAGAACATGATGGGAGCAACGGAACTGAAGCAAAGGCCCCTGAGCCAAGCGTTGCTCCTGAGGAGAATGGCAACGAGTCTGGCGATGGCAGCGACCAGAACAACAGCAGTGCTGCTGAGAGTGTTACGCAAACAGCTGGTGATCTGGTATCCAATTCTGACGGTGACAAAACTGAAGAGGGGAAAAAATTGAAGCCATTCTCTGAGCCAAAAAAAGTTCCTGAGGAAAATGTCGATCTCGCTGAGAGTGCCACTGCTGAATCGATGGAGCAGCAGCAAACAGCTAAAACTCCTGGTTGTTTACATTGCAAAACTAAACAGAAAAGGATCGACGAAACGCCAGGAGTACCGTCCAGCCCAGACATCCTTCCTCAGGAGAATGAAAGCGCCGTGTTCGAGTCTGGTGACAGCACTGATCAGAGTAGTAGTCCGATTGAGATGAACAATGAGGATGAACGAATGATTGCCAAGGGACTGGAGCAGAATCAAGCGGTTGGGGCCACTGGCATGACATCCGTATCTGGCGATGGCGATGATGAGAGTGACGGGAACACTGAGACCGAAAGTACGATTGATGAGCGTATGGACCAGAAGCAAACGGCTGAAAGTGATGCTGTGGCGCCAACTTCTGGTAGCAACACTGGTGAAGAGAGCAAAAACGATCAAGCCGAAGGGGTGACTTCGGCACAGGGGAGCGTTGTTCCTGAGGAGAGGCGCAGTGGGGTGTTTAAGTCAGGAGATGAAAGCTATCAGAACGTGGAAGGCGATGAAACTGGAGAGAGCTCTGGCCGAATGAACCAGGAGACTGCAGCCGAAAGTGGGGGTAAAGCATCAGATCAGAAGAATGAGAGCAAATATAACAAGGAGATGAACTCTCATCCCACCGAGAAGGCAACAAAAACTGAGAAAGGAGGTGCAGCGCTCTCCGCATCTGGGGAAAGTATCAATATGAATGAAGCCGAAGTCGCAAGCTCTGAGGCGATGCAACAGGAGAAAACGCGAAAAAGTGATGTCGCGGGGTTCGAATCCGGAGAAGGGAAGAAACACCAAGGAGCTGAAGGCAATAGTTACAGGAAAGACGAGACAGGAGCCGAAGAGGTGCAATCTGCTGAAAAAACAAAAGCCGCTGTTCCCAACAGAAATGAGGGAGCTGAATCCGAGTTTGGTGGAGGGAGAAATAACAACGATGACGGCAATGGGGCTGACCAGCAACCAACGTCCAGCAGTGATGGCACGCCATCCAATTCTGAAGAAACCAGTGTCCAGAACTCCAACAGCAATAAGACAGAAGGGGTGGATTCCACGCTGGTAGAGCAAGATACAACGGCCGAAAGCGGTGCTGTTGGATCCAAGCCCGGAGCAGGCAGTGATGAGAATAAAGAGAGCGATGCGGCTCAAGGCGTGAACTCTGAATCAAATGGTGAAGGTGAAACAACGAGTGCTGGTTTGACACCTCAGTCCAGTGTTGGGAATGGTCTCAACGAAGCGAGTGACGCGAATCAAGTGACCACCTCCCAGCGAGCAGGACCTGAGCCAACACTGGAAACTGATGGTGTGGTATCTCAATCCGACGGGGTCAGTGGAGGGAACGAAGCGATGGAGGTATCACAGGAAGAAAGCAATACTGGAGAGACAGAACGTGACACACAACCAGAGGAAGCGTCTTCCAACGGTGCGCTTGGTTAATTCCATCATCTCTATTCCACGTCAGTTCGATTTTCGGTATGTTTTCTTTAAACTCTTGGCTCTCAAGGTCGTCCGTGGAGCTCGAATGCTAGCCGCCTTCTAAACTGCTTGTTTTGACGATCTCTTGTGTTCAGGTGCCTCGGGCGGTGAAAAAACAAACTGCTCCGACTGTAAGCCTATTCCCTGCCCACCAGGACCACCAGGTCCACCTGGAAAAGTCGTTTACGTCCCTGAAGGCACGAATATCACAAGACTCAACCACATGGACGACGAAAATACAACAGATGATTCCACTCAAGACCCCAGGATTGGAGCTCCAGGACCCACACTTGTTGAACCTGAAGTTCTTGACGCTCTTGCGCTCGCACCCGCGAAATCCTTTGACGAAGTCGGTACAGAGAACTCCACAGAAAACATTAACAGCGAGAATAGGCCTGCAAGCGATAAGACCATGGCTATGGCACCAGATGCAAACAGTGGCGATGGAGATAATGCACCAATATCTCCCAGTGCTGGAAGCTCAGGGGATATCGAAAGTGCAACAAACAACAACGAAGAGAATGGCGTAGCTACGGCACCAGATGCGGCAACTGGAACACCACCCGAAAGCACAGAAACCTCACAAGTTGACACCGGAGAAGGGAACAGCCAGAACGAAGGCGATCGTTCTGCCATGGCTCCTGATGCCAACAATGACGGAAAATCTGATACTTTATCACCTGAAGGTGTAGAACAGGGCACAGCTCCTTCAGCAGGTCTTGATTCGAAGGCGGATACTGTGACTGTCGAAAACGAAGCCTCTCCACCATCTGACAGCAACGATGTTGAAAGCCAATCAAACGACGAAGAGAACGCGACCGGAGACACGAACGAAAATGGCCTGGAAACTGAAGCTACCGCTTTGGCGCCGGAGGGGAGTGCACCCAGCACATCTGGGGCACCTGGGGATGAGACCGAGAACCTAAAGTCAACCCTGAACGGAGAAACTGAGCCTGCTACGAACGGAAACGCCCCCACTACAAGCGAAGAGCCTCAACCTGCACCTGGAACCGCTGAAGCTCCGGCTGTCTCGCCTTCTGCTGGCGGCACAGACACAGAGAACAACAAACAAAATGACAACACGCCAAGCACATATCCAGTAACAGACACAGGCATTGAAGGTTACTGCTACTGCCCTTGTGCTGCTCAAGCTGCTGTAAACAGGGAGCAGGCCAACAAGATGGCCAAGAGTGGTGAGAATCGATTTGCTTGAACTGGTGCTGTTTCAATACACTTCAATGGTTACGAGTCATATGGTGTGGCGAAAGGTTACTCAAGTTGTTATGTTCGTTGCATGCAGCCGAATCAGAAGTCAGCGTGCTCCCGTTCGTGAGCAGAAGAATGATGGGGAAAGAAAACAAGAAAAAGAGTTTCCGGCGTGCCAAGATGTTCTGATTTTCTTTGGGAAAAAAGGAAGAGAGAAAAGAGAGGAATGATCTAGAAATTTTAATTACCGCATTTTTTGGGTGCATTCAACAATCAGTGACCCACTCATACAACAGAACACGTGATAATGCGTTTCAAAGCTCAAACGCCAAAGGCAATTCGGAAAAATGTATGCCTATGCATGGTCTATCCTGTTTCTTCGTTCATATCATTCACACTATAGGAAGACCCGCTCTGTGCGGCGTTATCCGAATCCCGGTCGACTTTCGTCCAACGTGGAAGTCGCGAAAAATCACACGAAACTTCGTAGGAACGGTTGGTTTTATCTGGGTTCGACTCCCAGGCGTTCCCTTTCCCATCTGGGGCCGAAAAAGTTGGGTCGACGACAAAGTCGTCGTGGACCCCTGCTTAGTCGGAAAATTGAAACCGCACAGGGCGCTGTGCGGAGTCGCAACGCCGTACAGCGCACTGTGCGGTGTCACCATAATGCACAGGGCAAATTCACTAAAAAAACACACACACACAAGTGCCCACAGTCCCCGAATCCCAAACAACCCATCTGTGATTTCCTTGCAGAGACAGTAATTACGAAATCTAACCGAGCACTTGGTCGCGAACCACCATGGAAGAAACCCAAACAGTCCAGAGTCGGTGCTGTCAGCATTGGGGCCCTCGCGATGGATTTCGCGACCGCTCCAAAAGGTCCAGCCGTCGAGAGACCTGGGGCGTTAGCAGGGTGGTATGGAAAAGCGGCGATCCCAACGGAGTCTTGTTTTTTCGAGAAATCTGAACCCAACTCTGCACCAGGGAACCAACGAAGCGCGAAGCTGTCCGAGCAAACGGGGGGCATACGCGGTGGGGGTTGGCATTCGATTACCCAGAGCACCGGCCGAACGCGTTCGCATCGTTGCGATACTGGCTAGGACACAGTGGTAAACCAGTCCGTGCTCTTTCTTTTTTGGTTTGAAGACTTGTTTTTCCAGCCAGTCCGTGCTCTTTCTTTTTTGGTTTCAAGACTTGTTTTTCCAGCCAGTCCGTGCTCTTTCTTTTTTGGTTTCAAGGCTTGATTTTCCAAGGAGGGGGCATGAACCTTAATTGTGCTGTGTAGCTTCAGGATTTTTTTGTTGGTGCTGGAGAGCGTGAGAAGCTCCTACCGTGAGTTGGATGGTTATGGAAGGTCTGCCTGATTCTCCAGAGTAGGCTGAGGAGTTCAGACCCAAAATGAGAGAGAGAGAGGTTCCCATCATCGAGACATGATTCCAAAAACAAAGACCCGTTTTCGACACACCTGGGCATACTCGAGGTCACATCGCTCTGCATTTCCAGGTTGCTTATTTCCAGGTGAAATTGAATCAGGACCATTTTTTTTATGATCGAGGTTTCAACAGAAAGCCCCACATATCCTGTCCACTTTAAAAATGGGTGAAAAGGGTCCGTCGTTTTGTTAAAAACATCAAGTGGTCGCGGTGACCACGATATCTGTTCACGAGAAATGCCAGGATTTTGAGAAATGGAATAAATGACAGTGCCCTTTGTTGAAACTTGGATCCCCTCCATTAGGTGACACACTGTTCGCAATGGGGTGTGGTCGACTCTTCGCAGGCAATGCTGAACAAATGTGGATGTCCCTGTCAAAAATGATGATTTTGCCGCCAGAGACTCCAGTGTATTCAGCCCACGAATACACACAATCCAATGCAAAATTTGCCCTCACTGTGGATCCCCAAAATCCCAAGCTCATCGCCAGGAAAAAGCAAGTGGATGACATGCGTGCCAAGGTTGGTTTTCCTGGGGCTTGTTTTTCCATCATTTTCTTACTCCTGTTGCCTTATCGCTAAGATTATACAAGGGGGGGAGGGGTCAGTCCCGAGTCTGTCATTTAATTTTGCCATGGAGTCAGGAAATGCCGATGAGGTATGCATGGGATCATAATTTGCTGCAAGGTTTTCATTCAGATATGCTGCAAGATCATTCCCAAACCACCCCTCAGCTAAACCACAACAACATGACATCGAACATTCAATTTCATGCATATGTGTTCACGCTATTGAATGTATTGTGTTTCCATAGGCAATACCACCAGAAGACATACATATGGTTTGCCTGGTTCTCCTGAGTAGGTTGGGGAGTTGAGACACAAGAGGAGAGAGAGAAGGAGGTTCCATCAAGGATGCCATCAAGACATGATTCCAAGAACGAAGGACCATGTTACCATCCCACAGAAACTTTTTTAGACTTCGGGTGATTCGGGTTTGTGTATGATTTTAGAAGCTCCAAGGACAATGGAAATTAGAGGGGCTGATTGGGTTTTCATTGAACAGACTTGACATCACCTAGTGGACATGAATTGTAGCTATGAATGCTGATGTAAAACAAATGATGTCACACAAAAACCACCCCCGCACACGGCACCGTCACCCCCGCACGGGCCTGTACCTGTTTGGGCCCGTTTTGTGCGGCACTCATCCACCCCCGCACGGGCCTACACTGGTTTTGGCCCGTTTTGTGCGGCGTTATCAAACATCCCCGCACAGACTTCTGTTCACCACGCACAGACTTGAAAAAAACACGTACCTGTTTTGGCCCGTTTTGTGCGGCACATATCCACCCCGCACAGCCGCTGACGACTTTGCCGCAGCAGAACCCCGCACAGGAAAACAAAAACCCCGCACACTGTGCGGGGTAACATTTGTTTGTGCGGGGTTCGCCTGTGCGGGGGTGTCCAAGGTCGAAAGAGCCGCACACTGTGCGGGTTTTTTTTTTTCCTGTGCGGGGTTCTGCTGTGGCAAAGTCGTCAGCGGCTGTGCGGGGTGGATATGTGCCGCACAAAACGGGCCAAAACAGGTACGTGTTTTTTTCAAGTCTGTGCGTGGTGAACAGAAGTCTGTGCGGGGATGTTTGATAACGCCGCACAGAGCGCTTTTTCCTATAGTGTCAGCCGGTTGCCTCTGCCATTCTTTTCTTAGAAAATTCCCAAAAAACGTGAACCTCTGATTTGAGAATCGAAGACCTGCCTGCGTCCTTTTCATGTACCGAACCAGTAAGGCCACTTTCGGAACAGATCAACACTGTACAAGTTGCCACAAATTGGTTGTCTTGGACGACCACAGGAAAGCCTCGCAAACCACAGTAACCACTGTTGGGAGTTATCCACCTGTATCGCTTTAACGATTGTGGCGATAGATTGGGAGCTTTCCGGGACGTCTTGAGTTCGACTGAGAAGTTTGGTGCAAAAAGGGAATACAGTAGAATTCGGTTACTAAATCACATTCGGGCGGCGGGTTTTTCGCTTTAGTACGCGGCCGATTTACAAAACAAAGTCCGACATTTCCTCTTTCCCAGACGCGTCAAAGTGAATCAAACTTTAAAAAACTCTTGAATAGAGGCCTGGCGCTTCAACTGCTGTCGAAGGAACGCCACGACGATGTCTTGGGCATTCTCGTAGACCTCCATCTTGCGCGCGAATGCGAACTTGTACCACTTCAACAATGCCTGTTCGACCTCTTGGTTTTTCCCATGACGGTTTCGCTGACGAGTACCATTGCCATCCGAGTTTGCTTGCCTTAGTTTCTCTTCGTTACGAACAACGTTCTGCAATAGTCCTCGCGATACACCCAGTTGGGCAGCCGCTTCCAGTTGAGTGAGCCTTGGAAGCTTTTTGTATCGATCGAGCAAGTCGAGTTTTTCTGCGACGGTTTGACGATTCTCGAAGGAAATTCGCGAGCACCTTGATTTATTACCCGAAATCCAGATTGATTAAACGGCCCACCCCACCCCCTGAAAATTCCGTTCCTGTCGATTTTGCTTTAGAAGACGGCGTGCTACAGTAGCCGACGCAATAATAAGCGGATTCTACTGTAGTGCCACTGTGAAGGAGGCTTTTCATATTCATCCCCATGTTGTTTGTCCCATCCAACAACCATCCTGACCATATTCATTTACAAAAAAGCATAAATCTTCTTTTCTTTTTTTTTCTTTTCTTTCAAAAAAAAAAAAAAAAAAAGTTTCTTTTCTTTTTTCCGTTTTTTTTAAACACTTCATACATAAATCACATGCCACCACGCAATCCTTAATAGTCTTGTTTGGAACAGCCGCATTTGTTGGGTTCCGTCTCAGCAAATAAAACGAAAAAATGCAGCCACCTCTGTGGACACACTATAAAGAACACATCAAGTCCTGGACTAAAGTTTGCCTGGGGTGCCCACCAACATTTTTTCCTTCCTTTTTGATGCAGATGTTCAATCTCCGTTGTCCTGTCGATCTTCCCCAGTCAAGCTGGTCATGATGGAACAGCCCCTTAGGCGGAAGACCACACCACATCGTCGCCTACACAGCACAAGATTGACCGTACACGCTGCGACAATAAATACCTCTCGAATTAAGATACAGTCGCCAAGTGACCCCTCTCTGGATCGACTGTTTGAGTAGCGCGAGACATTGGTGGAATCTTCTCGTGTTGGTTTGTGTCTCGACTTCTCATTCAGTTCCAGCCATGAGGACCACAAGCATCTTCTTCGTCGTGACATTGGCAGCTCTTGCCGTCCTGGCCGTGGGTAGGAATCAATTTCATGATATCGTCGCTTATTCTAAGATCGCGGTGTTCAAACTCCCATTCGGGCCTGGGGTTGCAGATTCGCATGCCAGTGTCAGTCATTGAATTCGCAGGGGTCGGTTGTGCGCTCTGTTCAGTTGCCGTGTGGTTCCGATTATGAAAAAGCTTTTGTTGCTGCAGGTAAAAAGGATGCCGTCAAGATTGTCGACCCGGAACCATCCAAAAAGGTTGTAGTCGTTGATCCTCAGCCCGCAAAGAAAGTTGTGGTTTCCGATCCAAAGAAGGTCGCTGTCGACCCTGTGAAGGTGAGCGCTGCTTTTCATCACGGAACGCTCCAGTCGGCGATTTCATGCCCACCCAGAATTTGGAGTCGTACGCACAAAATTCACCAAAGACCCGCATAGAACTGTCGGGGTTTCCAGTATCTATATCCTGGGTTGGCTAATGTCTTTGCGAGTCGCATAAAAAACCCGCATAGAGCGTGTTGAATTCGTCGTCTATTTTATTGATCGAACTACTATATTTCATTGAAGGTTGGGAAGAAGGGCGCCCCTGTTGTGGTGGTTTCTGGCGGCAAGAAGGGTGGCGGCGCTTATCCTGCTCCCGCCCCTACTCCAACTCCAGTCGAGCCCGCCCCATCTCCTACTCCATCTGGAGGTGGAAATCGTGGCACTCCTGGCCGCTCTGCTGGAGCCTCTGGCGGTGGCCTTCAAGTAAGTTGAAAGAACAGTCGAATAACCCCTGGGGGGGGGTTGGGGGGGCCCAAAAAACTGATGTGTGAATCGTAAATGATGCTAAGGCGGAATTTTTTTCATATTTGAAGGGCATTGTGAGGACGAAAGTAGACCTTGTCAGACGTGTCGCTGGTGGCGCTCTTGGGGGAGGTGGTGGCGGCGGTGGTGGTGGTTTGAACATTCCATTCCTTAGTGGTGCTGGAAAATAAGATTTTCATGGAAAGATTATCGTGAGTGCGGCTGATTTTCGTGATGCGGGAGTTTCTGACCTGAAGTTACAATATTTAGCTTCTCTGGTCTCTGTGTGGTGTCTGACTGGGGATCCAGATGTGGGGAATCTTGTAGGTTGATTAGTCATTGGGTTCATTCTCGTTTGGGAGATGAAATTTGCTGTGGGAGAGCATTATTGAGGATGACTGACTAGTGGACTGATTAATAATGGCGTTTGCAGTTGCTATCTCTGTTTGTTTTTATTTTCTTCGATGTCTTTTCATTTCGTTTGCTCTCTTTCATTGAGCGAACAGTGTTTTTATTTTGACAGTTTTGCTGTTGCATCAATGTCTATCGTTTTCTTGATGTAAAAAAGACTTGGAGAGAGTGTGTGAACCAAACTTGTGGTCAAACCGTTCAAACCGTAAAAGAAAAATATGAACGGTTTGTTCTTTTTCTTTCTTTTTGTTCATGTTTGTGTGGTCAAACCGTTCAAACCGTAAAAGGAAAAATATGAACGGTTTGTTCTTTTTCTTTTTTTTTGTTCATGTTTGTGTGCTTATGTGAACATGAAAACATTGGAACGATGATGAGAACATTGTCTGTTACTCATCAACGAAGTTTCAATGGCAAAAGAGTTAATAGTTATAAATTTATTTATCTCCAGTAAAACAAAATAAAATGGTTTCTGAAAACAATACTAAGAGTCTTCAGAATCATTCAGAATCATTCAGATATGTTTATCTCCACATATCCCCTCATCAATGCTGACACGAAAAGCTATGGCCACAAGATTGAAACGTTCATTGGAAAAAAAGCAGGTTTGTACAATCTGCTTGGCGCATCGCTGCTTGCCTTTTGTTGTTGTCTTTGTTGTGGGGGGGGACAATGGATTACTTGGAAGCACAAGATGTTCAGTTTTGATCCTCTTTTTTGGGGATGGGGGCAGACAGCAAGTTTTTTCTTAACTTTAGGTATCCAGTTCGTGAATGTGTTATTCGGTGGCGATGGTTAGGAAACTAGATGGGAGCTTGAGTCCATACAAGTGGGAACGACAAACAAACAAACATAACTACATAACTCCGTAACTACATGTTTATTCTTTTTGAATGACAATGATTGTTTTTAGATACGGACTTGTGTAATAAAGCAAAAAGATTTTCACTCCTATTCCAATGACCTTTAGTAACCTTCATTTTTTTTGTAATAAAGCATCTATTGCACAAAGCACAACAAAATGTAGAATGCAAGATCAAGTGTCTAAGAAACGTAGCTACCCGAACCCCCAGTGCAGTGGGAACAACTTGTGCTTGAGCCTGCCCTTCATACGGAATGCCTGGCAAAAACGTACATCACTAACAAAACCTGTACCTTGTACCTGTACATCGCCTCCTGTCCTCCCAGCTTTCCCACCCCCCCCGCCACGGAGCGATCCGTGCCCCTTTCACAACGGGTGCTGATTTCCCCCCCCACACTCCCTTCTTTTAATCCACGAGTGGCGGAATGGACCCGAACATCATACATCCCTTGTGGCTATCTTTTTCATCGATCCAAACAGAAACCCTATGGGCGGAATACGCGCATGAACGCTGGCTGGCGCTGGACCGATTGATCCTGTACCCAGGACTGCTGGTTCGGGGCGCAGCATTGTCGAGGTGCTTGATGGCTGTGGGTTCAAGGGCGGAGTGCGCAGTTCCGATCAGATTTGCGCTGCAAATCCCGATCGAAATCGCATTGCGGAATTGGTTTCGATCGACAACGATCCCTACGAAACGGTGGCGATCGCCATTGGTGTGGTGTTCCAGGTAAAAGGAGGGGTTTATTGATTGACTCAGTTCAGAAAAAACGAGGGTTTCTGCTCTCATGAGATGAAACCACGCGCGCGCGAATTTCGGATTTCAAAGACATATGCAGTGTGTTATTTCGGGGGCGGGGGGAGGGGAGGGATTTCGCGGCAGCACACCACGTGTCAGATGTTGTTGAGAAAGGGTTTCAATGTATGCCCTTCATGAGGGTGCTGCAATGATAACTGATTTTCCCAACATTGCTAAACAACCCTCAAGTGGATTGGACAAGATACAAATCCACATCAATTTTTTGCTTCAATCTCAATTTCTCCAGTGCACTTTTCCTGAAGTTGCTGAACGAAACATTGGAAATGGTGTCACCAGGATATGTTCAGTTACACTCTACGGGCTGGGGGTGCCTTACCAGCTCTGGGGGGACATACATGAGGTCACTGGATTCAGCTTGCTTTGGAGGTTGATCGTAAGCGTCCATTTCCAAATGGTGATGGCGTTTGGGTTTCGATTGCCCTTCCGGGAGAATGTTTTGCTGTTGCTGCTCGGCAGTATTTTTCTGACGGTGACTTTGACCGAGTCCATGTGCACGATGGTGGAAAGCGCCCCTGGGGAATCACAAACGTGGTTGTATGGAGCAATAGAAGGTATGTGGGGGGGGGGGGGGTTTGAGGGGGGGGGTTGCAGAAAAGGAAAAAGGTTTTTTCTGAGGGTGTTTTGCACAATGATGGGGGATTGAGCCGATTTTGTTTTGTTCAGCGGAATTTGGGGGGGGGGGTAGCAATTTTCTGCTATTGAAGTTTTTTCCTTGCTTTGTTTGAATTGGAACCACTCAACTCCACTTCATGCGTTTTGTTCAAATCGTTTGAAAACTTCCATACCCATACACTGAAAAACTTCAAACACTTGACAGGATTTTGCAGAGTCAATTCGTGTTCATGCCCTTTTTTTTTCTTTTCTTTTGCATGAACGACAATATGGCAATTCTGATCGCTTTGTTCTTCCCCCCCCCAACACCCACTGCATTACAGTTTTGCCAGCGATGACCGAAACATTGTTTCAAATGAGTGAATTCCAGTCAGTCGCCAGCCAACCTGCACAACAGGCCGTATGTGACCCCAACCTCTGCATAAAATTCGAAGTGTTTGTTCATTTCGTTCTGGGGTTTCTGCTGGGAGCGTATTTGATGTGGTTTTTAGAACACAAAGATCGAACCCATTTTCTCCGGCGAACATCCGGAACAGAAATCGCCTCTCCCTGGGAGGTACATTTGCACTTCCATGCTGCCTTGTCTCTGTTTTTGATCAGCATTTTGTGGCTGTTTGTTTCTTTATGCATAGATGCATGGCTGTGAATGAGAGGGTCGATAATCCACAACAATCCTCAATAAAACTGATAATAAATATTGTGCTTTTCGACGGTGGGGACGGTGGAGTTTACATGTCGAAAGCTTTTTCTTAGCTTTATTTAGAATTTATTTTGCTCTTTTAATGTGTATTGGATGGAGTCTGTTCTTTCGTGAGGAGCATTTTTTTTAGCAAATAAAAATAGATGAACTGGAACAAACACACAAATTTATGTATGGGAAGATGAACAGGGAAAAGGGGGGGGGAGGAGTGATTAATTCTGCTTGGGGCCTGGTTGTGAGCATCGACTTAATATGACTCATGCAACACTCATTTGGTGTCCGTCATAGCCACTCCCACCTTTTCGCCGTGCGATCGGTTAATGGATCGTTTCAAATTGTGTTTTGTGATCCATTGGCATGCTCTCCAGTCTGACTGTTAGCTGGCCGTGAATCATAATCGAGTCAACGACCACAGCACGCAACTTCCGCTTTTCCTCTTTCAGGTACGTTTCACGAGCCAAACGGGAACGAGAAAAAACATTGACAGCATCCCAGCACCGGGAATTAATTCGTGGCGAAACGCTCTGCTTGAGATGCTGGCTGTGGTCGCTTCGGTGGGTTGTCTCTCGAGCTGTGGCGGCACGTTCGTGGAGACCATGTTGAGATGGTAACCAAACGAGCGGTAGCAAGGCTCATTTTGCTGCGTTTCTTGGATCCCCACACAAAAAAAGAGGCAAGGTTGAAACCCAGTACTTTCTCTAAGGGACTGTTTCTTCCATGTTTCTTTTTCAACTGATGCCCAGCGGTAGAAACATGTTGATAGAAATCCCTTATTCTCACACATTTCATTTCCTGTTCTTTTCTGAGTTTTTACTGTGACTATTCTTTATTGTGAACTCTATTTCATGAATGTGTTTTTTTTTGTCCAGAAGGATAAATCCTGTGCACCTGTCCAGGAAATGTCGAAGGTCCAAGGAATTATTGCATCCACGGCTCTTCTGTTGGGTAGGGTTTGGTTTTTCGGTTTCGTTTTGCTGTTTTGCTGTCTCGTTTTTTTTTTTTTTTTTCAATGAAAAAAGGAAAACTCGTTTTCTAGGCTTTCCGATGAGGACAGCTTCGCGGAACTTGGTCATTGCGCACATGGCGGAGGAGTGTGGGTTTTCACATCCAGCAGGGTTCTTTTTGTTCGAGGTGATTGAAATTTGACCCCCCCCCCCAAATCCTCCTCACATATGAATTATCACCCTCACTTAAAAATTAAAAAATTGAAGTAGGATCCTTGCAAAAAGTTATTGAAAGGATGGAAAAGCCAGGCTACATCTTTACATGGTGGTTTGGAATCTTGGAATAAAACCACAAAATAAATATCCCTATCATATTGCTTCCCTTTTTTTGGAGTTATAACACTCTTTTGTTGGATAATTTTTGGTAGTTCATCACTCGATAAAATTATCATTAAAAAATGAGTTGGTTATATTAATTTTGGAAATTAGTTGGTGTACCTCGTTTTGCGTCCCCTGAAACGCTTCCTCTTACCCCCTCTAGCGTCAGGGGCATAACCCAAGAACAACCACAATACCACACCCTCGTGCTCGGGGGAATCATTTTTTTTTTTGAAGGAGGGGGGGGGGGGGGAGGGGCACTCCCTTTTTCTGACGAGAATATCATCGATAACTTGGTTTCTCCTACCGACTATTATAGCGTTATTATTTTGTTTCATTTTTGTTTGCAAGGGATTAAACTGCGAAAAAAAGATATTTTTTCTTTTTTCTTCCTTAAGAGGGGTTGTCCGTCTTTAATAGTACTCAACTGTAATCATTGCCTTCCCTCATAGGAAAAATCACACTTCAACAGGGTACCAGAAATGTCCGAGCACATTCTGACCCCAAAAGAAATCAACTGGTTTTGATTTGTTTTCTTTTCCTTCGTCCCCGCCCTCGCTTGTGGCTCCCAAAGATCAGTCGAGCCTTCTAGACAGTTCGTGAATGTTGTTCCGTGATCTGGTATAGTCCCTTCAATAGCTCCTTGAATTTGTCCCCTTTTCCTTCCGCTTTCCCATCGTCAAACACGTAGACCTCCTATGCCTAGGTATAGGCACATCCACGCATGCACTATTTCAGTGCCGAATGCTTTTTCCCTTTAAATGGAGTGCATGAGTTTTACTAACTATATGTTAGAGTGCCCCAACAAATTCAAGCAATCAGATTCCAATAGGAAACAAGTAATTTACCTCTTGCTTGTTATTCAAAAACGCTATAGCAATAGTTTTTCAACCTAGGACTCTATTGGTGGGGATGGGTTGCGCTCTCTTAGTTCCCGCTCGTGCGCTTTGTGGATTCTCTCTCTTTTCTGTCTTTTTCTTATACAACTCACTCCATGGTTCCTTCTCATATCCCAACCGTTTGATCTCAATTTGGGAAGAGTTCTATGGAATCTTTGCAGAGCCAACTATAGGGGACCTTCCAGTGGAAGTGGAATTAATACCATCATCCTACTTGCTTCACATGCAATCCTGAGAGCATGGTTATCACAACCACCACATCTTCATGGTTTGGTGTGTGTTTACATGGGTAGAGTATGACAATCCACCTCGTTCCACTCGAAGGAACATGAATATCAACCTTACCCATGTAAATCTTTCCCTCACGTATTCAACCACAACGCGAAGCTAGAGCGTTTCGTATCTCAATTTCCAACGCCACTAAGGGATTGAACTAAATAGAAGTCGTAGTCGGAGTCAAAAACTCTTGCGTGTTTGCCAACTTTGCAAGGTCTTGTCGTAGAATCTTTTGGAGTGCAAGGAGACTCATGATAACCTAGTTTTAAGTTGACAACAATTTCGTCTTGTTCCCAACTCATCGTTACAATTCAATGGACCTTCGCATCTTTTCGATCGCGACTTGTAACGAGCTACGTCAATTTGTTCGACCGCTTCGGTGTGTCTTTGATATATATTTTCGTAGCATGTCTTGTCCTCAAGGTGGTACAATAACTACTCGTTAATCACTAGTATCACCATGTGGACAGATCTGTCGCAAGTCGCGACGCTGCAAAAAAAAGAACAGCCTCGCCAAGAACGACTCAAGGTCGCCAATGTGATAGCATGAAGCAATCGAGCGATGCAATGTAGTAGGAATAACAATGAGTGTTGATACTCCGTTAGTTATATCATTCTTTCATTGTGCTGAACATTTTTGCTTCGACAAAACCAATTGCCACCTTCAAGTGCCTGTCATTATTCATGGTCTTATCCTCCGCGGGTTACAATTCGACCGCAGCCTTGGGTGAATCTTATGCAACAATTAACCTTCATGGTGCGGAAGAGAGTTATAATTATCTAGCTTCCTTGTTGCTCTCTTTTTGTGAAAGGTATGAAACGTTGGGAAGGCGCTTGTACGAGAAGCCCTAATTCATCTTTATTGTATAAGTTTCCTATGAAGGATGAGCTAATTGATATCTTTGCCCACAGCGTGCTGAATTATCTTTAAATAGGAGTAATTTATTGTGGCCTCTACTCTTTCTTCAGCCTCTAGATTCCAGAGGCTAGAAGAAGAGAGTTCCCACGTGTGTTAATAGACCAAAGCGTCGCAACCGCACGCCAGAAAATTACATGAGCTTGTTCATGCTCTTGATATCTTAATCCATTCTTACTTTCTCTCCTCTTCACCTACTAGAAACTCAACTCCTTCAAAGTATTTCAAGGCTGGTCCTTGGTTTTTATTTGTACTAGGGTCAGCCGTCCACGTGAGCTAGTAACAAGAGCAAGTATGGACAAAGTTAAATACTTGATATGTGTGGCATGTAAGTGGGTTTTGTTTCTTGGTTTTGCGGACACCCTTGCAAATTACTTGAAAAATAATGTTGTGTACATTCTTGCTTTGATATGTTCGCACTCAGTCGCTCAACAGAAACAACAGTTACAGTTCGTTCGAGAGGACGTTCCCCAGTTATAGTCGAAACCTAGTCACTGTCTATCCATCTAGTGTCTGCCTCTGACATAATGATCCGTGATTTCCCAACAAAGAACTTCCATGGCCTAGTGGAGGTCATCGATGGGGCATTCAAGAAATGACCAAAACAATTTGGCCCCAAATTGACAATCCCGCATCCCGTGAGCGAGTGAGTGGGGTTTTCTCACTTGTTCTAAAAGAATTATTATATTTAGACAAAATACTAAAGAAAGTACCTCTAATCTATGTTTTCACCTCTTTGATGATGTGGTCGCTCTTGAAGAAGAGGATTAATAATCTATTGTTCAATTCAAAGGCGAGATGTGTAGATTGGTGGTACTAAATTATTTGTAGGTGAAATTTCAACCGTTTGTATAAGGATTTTAAATTGCTTTACAATACTTATAGGGCTAATTTCTAAGGTGGAGTAGTTAAAATAGAGTCGATAACCTCCCGCAATGGTGGATAAGACTTGCCACCTTTTTCTCTTACCTTCAGCAAAAAGAAAAAAAATTAAAAAGTAAAAAAAATGCCTTGTAGGCAATGCCTACCAACTAAACCGCTTGGTGCAATACTCTCAAACCACCCAAGAAACTCCTTCAAAGCGTCGTGTGCAAATTTCATGAATCATTCGTGTCATGTAACGGATGTACAAGGGGTACATCCGTTTTCACCAGAATTTTCTTTTCCTCGGGGAACAAGTTGTGTTTCGAAGGTATTATGTTATCTCAAAAATATTAACCTTTTCTGTATATATTATCGACATTCTTGAAAACGATAGTACTATATATATGTATAAATGTGTATCTCTTGCACCAACTGTTTTGCGTGTTCCACGTAAAAAAATTGCAGCTAAACTTGATATATATTCTCAAGTAGCTTTGGCTTTAGTGTCCCAAGTCATATCTTTGATAGCGGAGGCTCCCTCATTTCAAGATAAGAATTTCGACAAGAATTTCGACGCACTATTACAAGGTGAAGTTATTGCAAATAAAGGTTGCTAATGCCATCAATCATTGTCCTCAACCATCATCCGTTATGATAAAGCCAGGTCCCGCAAGCACCCGTTCTTTCAGCGACACCCAGTGTTTTGCTAATGTGAAGATAGAATAGAACCGAGGGGTACACTAGGGCAAATTAAGAGAATTGGG
Source organism: Bryopsis sp. KO-2023 (assembly GCA_030272585.1). Taxonomy (NCBI): domain Eukaryota; kingdom Viridiplantae; phylum Chlorophyta; class Ulvophyceae; order Bryopsidales; family Bryopsidaceae; genus Bryopsis; species Bryopsis sp. KO-2023. Next base: position 2,391,075 of record BSYQ01000005.1, read on the forward strand.
ATTTTACAAAAAAAAGATTAGCAAGTATCCTCAATTACCTCCATCCTCATTGTGAGGAATTATTACCAACTTCGACTGGAACAGTGATACTCCTAGCAGTTCCTCCCTAAAAAGGGACGCTCATAAAGAAATATATTACAGCGTTTCCTGAACATAAGAAAACGAGGTGCCACATTTTCGACCTGTGATATTCCAACACCACGGAATTTTTTTCCCCGCGGTTTTTCACTAGATAGCACGAGCGGCTCTTGTCCTCTCAATACATTGTGGTTTGCCTTCGCTGTCAACTGCCAATATGCCTTCTCAACGCAAAAAAAAACCTTTTAATCGATAACCAGTTAAAATAATTTTCGCCCTATGTTATGCACTTTTAGTTTTTTAGCAAAAAATATTCGCAACACCTTGCGCACAAATTGATGCACCCGCATTTAGAAGGCACAAGCTCAATAACGTTCTTTGGCGACTCTTAAGTTTTCTAGAATTATTGTAATACAACATGTTGTTAGGGAAAACACTGGAGTTACTTTGAAAGTCATCAATTTCACTTTGCGAAACGTCATGCTTTTCGTCCTTAATGATATCTATATTGCCTTCACTATTTCATCCATCATGTTCGTGTATATATACAAAGTACTCCATCGTTTTTGGGTAGTCGTCGAGCACGAAGTTAGGGGCGGTGTCTTCTCTGGTGTTTGAGGCCACAAAACGGCGTGCATGTTCGACTACGTACACGAAAAAAAACAAGGATGTGCTATTCTACCAGGAAATTGAAATGGAATATAAAGATTCAATAGTATGTGTGTGCCAACCTTGTCTTTCCAACTAATCCAACATAGGAAACCGTAGGACTCTCAACCTCCTAAGGGCACATCCACCCGTGCATGCTTTCGCTTTCGCTTCCCGATGCTAACGCGTACCCTGAAGCGTAACTTGTCAGTGTGCTTCAGTCGCGTGCTTCAGTCTACGTGTCCGAGATTTCCTTGACTAATGGGAGTGACACGACCCTCAAGTCACACCAACAATCCCAATCCGAAACGCTCTGTCGCTGTAACATCGACAGTTCGTTGGAAGCGTTGTGGCAAACGCAACACATCAAAACGACGGCACGCTGGAAAGAAAACGAGCGTTTCGGCTTCCAGAGACGAACCACCGTGATCCGGCTTCAGGAGGAAATGGTCCTTGGGTGTTGGACAACCAAGACAGAGCAAAAAAGTACATTGTTTGTTTGAATAGTGAAGAAGAGGGTGTTTGAGATTTAAATTTTTAGGCAAAATGGATGATATTAAAAGAAAAGCATGGAGTAGTAGCGAAGAATGCACTCTTTGCAGAGCTTGGCTGAATATTTCGGAGGCAGATATTGGTACCTCCCAAAAATCAATAAAATCAAAGAACTCTATGATCGGGAACAAGCCCCCCCCCCCCCCCCGAACTATCAAATCTATTCAATCCAAATGGACATCATTATCCCACGATGTTCAAAAATTCGTAGGATCGGTGGCAATTGTCGACGGCCTGTGTTCTGGACGGGCCCCTCAACAAACTGTGGGCCTTGAGACAACTCTGGAAAAAATCAGAGTACCCCAACATTCTAGAGAATATCTCCGATCAAAAATTTCCCTATTCTTGTGTTCTGGACGGGCCCCTCAACAAACTGTGGGCCTTGAGAGAGCTCTGGAAAATCAGGGTACCCCAACATTCTAGAGACTATCTCAAGGCAAAAATATCCCTATTCTTATGTTCTGGACAGGCCCCTCAACAAACTGTGGGCACTTTTTAGGAGAAAGAACTTTCTGTTATCCGGGCCCCCTCCTTTCTGAAATAGAGCACCAAAAGAGTGCTCCCTTAAATCCAAGAGGGCTCAACCTCACAAATAGAACACCACGCCTCCCACAGTAGTTTCTTGTTTCACTTGGATTGAACGCCCCTGATACCGTCCATGCTTGCTTCCTTCCTTCCTTGCTTGTATTGTATCGATTGGTGTGTTCTGCTATTCGATCACACTGCTTATATAGACAGAAGAGACTCGAACTCTTCACGCTGCAGGTCCAGCGCAAACGTGTCGTCTACTACAAACGGGTTGGTTGGCGACGACTACAAGGTCTGTAACTCGTCCTTCGAAAGTACTGCGCGGGCCTAGCGTGGATTAGAAACTGGCTCGTCGTGAAGAATAACCAGGGAGCTAGAAGGAGGTGCAGGTTTGTATCTATTTGACTTGGATTACGTGACTTCATTGTTGCGACTAGTGCCTACGCTTCCACAGCTGTCGGAAGCGTGTTTGGGGGTGATGGAAGCGTATACGGATGAGTTGCGTAAGCGTACGCGTAGACCGGTGGGTCTATTTTTTTTAATGTTGTACGCGCTAGTAGGAAGCGAAAGCGGAAGCGGAAACACAAACATAAGTCGCACAAACATACATATTATTGACTACGCTTCTTGAGGTTCGTAACCCTCTCAAGTACTTTGTAGTTGTCCCTTCCCAATTTCTAATTTCGTTGGTCTCCAACGATTATCAACAGTAATAGAAGTAATGGAACAAGCTTGTTGAACTATTTCTCTTTGTGCCTTGTGTCTCGTAAGTCTAAGATTGTTTCCAGGAGTTACCTCGGCTCTCCCTCGACGTGTGAGAAAAGAGAATAGTGTTGAGGCTGAGAATACTTAGCTAAAAGACTCTTTCCGTTTCACTCCACCTCCCGATTCATACATACAAATGATACTTACAAAGAGAGAATATCTTCGAAAGAAGGGAACAAAAGTGACGGTATAAAACAAGAGGAACAAGCGCTCCAAGGCTCCACACGACGATCGCGAGCCATCTTGAGGCACACAAGTATCTACCACAAGAGTACCCTGTTCCACATTAGCGTTTGTAGACACACTTGACGTAACAGATGATAAAGGGCAACGAAGAGAAAGCCACACACACAGGGCAGCAGTCTTCGTAACCCACAAGCGACAAAGGAAAGTGTGGCCGAGCAACAAACCAAAAATCGAAAGAACCGATGTGCGCAAAACAATCAAGGTTCATGGAGGCGTGCCTGACATGCAGAGGCTACCAATCCTGGTATCAAGTGTCATCAAGTGCCGCCCCGCAATTCAAGTACCACTAGATTTTAGTGAGGAACCCACCCTATCCGTCGTCACTACCGGCTTCAGTGAATAGGCTGAATAGGCTATATGCTATATGCTATATGCTCCTGTCACATCAGTGTATCTGTTACAGCCGTTGATGGTAGTCAACGTTGATGGTACTGGCTATCAAACACGGGTCGTTTTAGGATGATGACGTCACGACGTCAAATGTTAATTAGGGCACACACGTTTTCATTGTAATTATTCTTTATTGTTTTACTCCTCCCCTCTCAGACGAGTCTCCCACCACCATACCCCTCTTCACAACGCTTAGCCATAGCCGGGCCTTACAGTATCACACAATATTTGACTTCTACCACCACTCTTTTCATTCCCCGCCACCTCACGATAGGTCTTCCTTCCGCATCTTTAGCATTTTCCACATCATCTCTTTCTCCTTTTGCTCCTTGAGAAACGCCGCTCTCCTCACCGAAGGAAACAGTTCTTTTAGATCAAGAAATGCGTTTTTTTATGCCAATCCTGAAGTAGAATGAACTTTTTTCGAGTTTTTGTTATAAGAGGGTGACCGAAGGCATTTCAATTTTTTTGTGCAAGAAATAAAGATTTTTGTTCAAGACTAAAAGATCAAAAATCAAGCAAAAGATCAACAGTCAATCACCTACCCTTCTTGGTTAGCATTCTTTTGAACTTTATGCGCCGCCTTAGTAGCACAATTCACTCTTTTGCTTCGACCTCTTAGGAGTTCAATTTTTGTCCACTCTTTAAATCTCTTTTAATTCCTCATCATTACATTTGGCTCTCTCTCAACCTTCCTTTTTTGTGCTTGCGACCAGAGTTGTGCGCTATGGAATTTCCGTAGCCGTTAACGTAGTACGATACGGCCGTTGTCTCCATAGCCGTAGCGCGAAACGCCTCTGTACCACTAAAAACGGCGTTCCGTAGTATCCCGTAGTCGTTCCGGAGTGCTGACATGGTACGAGATCACTACGGCTTCACTACGGTATCACTACGGCTACGATATTGCTACGGCTTTCATAATAATGCTACGGTTTTGTTGTATCGATCCGTACCGTAGTGATTCTGTCACCGTACCTCATATTTCGGTCCGTGGCACAGCTCTGCTTGTGACGTAAATGTTTATGCCGTTGGATGAATCCTTTCGGACGTGATTGTTGTGGTTTTCTTTCCACAAAACCGTATATGGGGCGAAATTTCTCATGATATAACATGATCATCAATAGGTGGAGTTGTATGTTACAACAAAACTCATCCAACCCAACACATCGCATCTTAACTCGTCAAAATAGTAAAAAATCTCCATAAAAAACCTAAACTCGCCTTTATTGTACCCCATAACTTCCAATATACTCTCCCGAAAGCAAGATTCGGGATGATGATGCAGATTCGTGAATCATCGAATTGGGACTTGCAACTAATCAAACCCTTCCTTAGATAGCTTCCTCTACAACAACACCAACGTAAGTCCCCATATCTCGGATCGATTATAAGTAGTTTTGTAAGCAACAACAAACCATAACTCCACATCTCGTAATCTTAGGATTGTTCCAAAAGGTATTGTGATGACGAAACTTAAATCTCGTTTTTTATCTACCAAAAGCTTGCTCCACAACTTTGCAATGATCACACACGGCTCAGTTCCAACATCACATTAAGCTTCCTTGTGTGTGATTGAAACCTTCAAAGCACTTTTACATCGAAACTTAATGACTAAAATTTGTATCACCAACGAAGAAAGATTTGTCATTTTGACTCTTGCCTGATCGAGTCGTCAACACCAATACTGGAGTATTCATAAAGTTTGTTAGATCCAAACTTCACTTCGAGTCACTTCTATTCCACACCCCAATATCTCCGGTTCATCATGGAGCACCAACATTCACGTAGAGAAAAGCCCCCCTTGCATCCACATTTCCTAACAAAAGCATTGCATTTTACTTCAACAACTAGTATGAATCCCTATCTTGGTTGGTTTCTTCATTAGGATCAACGTCCCATCAGTAGCGCCCAAACATTGAGGGATGCCCACAATGTTATGGACGCTTTTTCACTTGAAGTTTACACGAAACCAAGGATGCAATTCAACCAACTCCCTGCACTAAAGTATCTACGCTCCCAGCATGAATCGAACCTCCATCGTCCATTCCCAAGTAACTCACTCTACAGCCAACGCCCTAACCAGTCACGATCTAACGACGACCACTCACACCACGTAGTACAACGTTGCGTCACCTCACCAGGTCCACTCGTCGTCGTGTGACCGACTGACTGGACTGTGAGTGATAACCCTACGTTGGATTGGAGGGTCGTGAGTACGAGGTAAAGGTGGTGGTGGCGCTTGGACCGTCCAACGTTGGTACGATCGTTGGCGGTCCGTATCACACAAACTCTTCAAACCCTTCTATGACACTTTCATTTCCACGATCATTTTCCGGGAATTTGATTTGTTTTCCTAGGACAGAGACAAACCTGAAGGAATAAGAATTATATGTATAATGAAAATCGTATTTTTGTGGCACCGAGCACTGGAACAATTGAGGGATACTCGTCAACATCTGCAAAGTCCGCATCGACTCGCAATGACCTAAAAACTAAAAACTGCAAAGTTAAAGTTAAGATATCTTTGTGGCTATATTTTCTGAATCTTCGGTTTGTCGATAGGGTTGGATCTGATCGATCGAAACAAGGTGATACAACAACTAAAAGGGCTGAAAAAGATTACCCCTCCTGTGCAATAAGGTCTGATCCATCACTGTGTCCATATGTTTCAAGTGTGTGTGCGGTGGCATCGGCTGCTTGTGCGGCGTTAACTACCTGCGTGTCCCTACTACAACAGTCGAACAAAATCATCAATTTTCAGAACACGCAGCCAAATGCTAAGCGCTGGCGTCGACATAAGAAAACTCATCAGCACTTCACTCGCTTAGAATTCGCTGCAGCTCGATAGGTGGCAACAGGTTGTCGCGATGTTGCTGGTGGTTTGCCTGTGCTCGTTCCATGCCGAGCTGCTTCGGATGACCTTGTCCCAGGCCGGTACCCCGTCACTAGTAACCTCTTTGATCTCGTGGGCTCTCTCACTCAAGTACCCTCCAAAAAAATTTCAAAACCTGCCGCATCAACTTTGTTAAAGCGTAAACGTTCTTAGTCCACCCCATGGATAGACATTGCACTTCATAAAGCTTCATCAATCTCGAAAAATATTTCTTCACCCAATTATCTAATTACTTGTGATAGTACCTATCCGAGATATCAAAAGCAACCGTTCCCCCCCCTTTTCCCGATGAGCGTTCCTACATTCCTCAACGTTTTAATTTTTGTCGTAAGCTTCCGGCAGTGCTGATTTAACGGACTCAGGTCGACTATGAGTCGATGTCCAAAATATTATTTCGGCCGTAAAAACCGGCCAAGATGTAGTCATCCTTTTCGACACCCTTAATTACTTATGCAGCGAGGTAGCGATCACATGAGTTTTAACAAGCCAAACCATGAACAGGTTGTGCCGCAAAGAAAACGCCATCACGCTTGGGTCTCGATCTTAAGTTTGATCGCTAAATGTCAACTTTTCTCGACCTTGAGCTAGGAAGAAGTAATGAAAGTTTTGAGCCCTGGAAACCCTTCGCGTAATCAACTTGGATGCAAACAAGGCCTTATTCTTAAGACAATGGTATTTGCTATGCGTAACAGGTCACACGTGTTCCACAATTTCCAAAACATTTCTTGCTCCGCCTTTTACCGGTTTGGAAGACATGGTCTCTACAATTTCATCAAGCTCAATTTTTTTGTACTTGATGATTTTGCCTTGTACGTTGTCCACTTCTCATCTTGAGCTGCTCGATGGAGAGCTGATCGAACCTCAAGGAACCTCTTGCCCATGATCACCCTTGATGCAAATCTTGTTTCCCCATACATCAACAAGTCCTTGTCTGAGTACTTGCGATGAAGAGCAGTAAGGGCTGACCTCTTCCTGATGAACTTGACAGCCTTTCTGACCCTTTGAATCATATCAAGTGCCCAATCAATCATACAAATATCTTCGATCAATAAGTTCATACAATGAGCCTAACAACCTAACCAAGTGATACAAGGGAAGGCATCACTCAACAAAGCTCCAGCAGCCTTGCAATTCGAGGCATTGTCAATAATATAAAGCACAATTTTTCTCTCCGACATCCAACATTTGTTTTCTTATGCAGTCCGCCAAAAAATGAGCTTACATTCATCAGCCGGCGTCACGCTCTTAAAAACACCTCTCGACATGTGGAAGTCAAAACAATATTGACAAGTCGATTTTGAGACACATCGGTTGATAGTGAACTTGTAGGTGACGCAATAGTGGTTAGTTGTGTTGATTCGATTCGTTGAAACGACTTATCTTTTTTCGAGCGACTGTTGCTAGAGAACCTCCTTTTACAAAACCAAGACATGCAAACAACCATAACAACCCATCTTAATTCCTTGCATTGTCTCTGCCTGACTGTACTTTCGCCTACGTCGGCTGTGAACTCTCGCCAGCGTGTCGGCGTATTCAACTCTTCTTCGCGTCTCTAGAACCTTTGTCGCGCCTTTGTTAACTCTCGCAAATTCACAATGTTAGCGGCTATCGCCTCACACGAAGTTCCCACTATCGATGCCATCTTGTCGGCGCATCACGTGTTCTTTACCGCCAGCGCTGCATCCCATTTTCGTGCTGCATTCAGACCTGGGCAAGACGGGACCGGCAGTGATAAACCGGTCCGGTCATGTCCAATCTATGGACCGGCGGACCTGTCCGGTTCAGCGAAAAAACGCCAGTCTTATCAAAACCGGAAAGGTCAAGACCGGTCCTGTCCTGTCCCGTCCGGCAGACCTGGGCTGGACTGGCAGTCAAAAACCGGTCCGGACCGGTCCTACCTGTCTAAGACCGGCGGACCTGTCCGGTCATGCGAAAAAACGCCGGTCCTGTCAAAACCGGTCATGTCCTGTGCGATCAACCTCGGAAATCTACAGAACTTAGGACCGGTTTTCTAAGAGATTTTCCGGTTTTAGACAGGTCACACCTCACATTTTGCCTTTATTGGGAAATCGAATGTTAATGAGATTTTCCTAGGATCAACTATTTGTCCCAGTAGGTTGCAAGGTACCAGCCAAAAGTCGAAATGTCCCTGCGTAGTCGGTCACGCACCGCGGACCCAAAAATAGAGAAAAGTCGGGCTGCGCGCAGCGTAGCCCTACTGCTGCGACTTGGAGAAAACAAGGGCCCTGCGCGCGGCGCCCTCGCCCAGATCTAGTTCGCTCTGGAGTTCGAAGAAAAAAAACCAACGAAAGAGCACCTTGGGAAAGGGCGCTACGCGCAGTGCGACGCTCTTTCGGTAATTACAACCCACAAGAAAAGAAGCCATCACCCAGCAGCCATACTATGGATCCGATCACGATCAGATCGATCTCCGATCAACCGGGAGACCGATCGTGATCGTGATCGGCCGATCACCGATCTGATCGGTCGCCGATCAGGTCTGGCAGGGCCGATCATCGATCACGATCGGCCGATCACCGATCTGATCGGTCGCCCAACCTGATCGGCAGTTTTTGATCGGCCTGATCGTGATCGGCCGATCAAAAACTGCCGATCAGGTGCCGACAGGGTGCGACGCTTGATCGAGATCGGAGCTGCCGATCAGATCGGTATCATGATCAATTGATCGGTCAATTGATCGGTCTTACGAAAATGCCCACAAATCACCACCCGAAGGTGTTTCTGGAGGTGTAAGGATTCGAACCTAGGACCTCACTGACTGGAATCAAGCAAATCAACACTTGGACCACCCTGAGCCACGATCAC